>OV815960.1:11261250-12517500 GCA_929112965.1 Mythimna albipuncta | reverse complement strand
TAAGAAGTCAGGGCAAACATTGCGGCCTTGCATTGGAATGGTCTTGTACCTCAAACTTCTAATAAAACCTGCCTATGTAGAAGTTATTTTAATAGATTATGTAATGATTATATTGTCGTGTAAGTACTTTAAAATGAATAATTAAATCGTTCCTATCAAATGTGTGAAATGGTTTTCTGTAATTTCTAGAAAAAAATTGTGAATTGTTAAGTGAAGAGATATCATGTAGGTAGGCATAGATTTAGATGTTCTTATAAATCTATGTAGGTAGGTAAGTGAAAAGCAACCGTGTTGAGTCTTTTGGGGCTTACCAGTAGACAGCGATGCGGATGACATAATATCATATAATTTTTATAAATAACTTAAAGGTATATAAGTAGATAGATCTAGTATTACTTAGATAGATATATAGATCTATTTTACTCGAATCTTAGGTACCTATTTTTTGTGCGTAATAGATGTTTGGCTTCTGTTCACACACGCATAAAAAACAAAAGAACATCGCAATCATGCAAAAATTGTCTATTTACGTAAAAATTTCAAGAAAATTTTAAAATCAATCGTCATAAAATATAATAAGATACTCGTCGTCTACACTGTAAAGATATTCTTACTATTTTAAAACTAGTTAAATTAAAAAAAAAAACTTACATTAATTTGGAGATCTTCAAGCTAAATAGCTGTACACGGCATGTGTGTATGACGGCAAATCCATCAATACTTACGGATTGGTTCTATATGTTATTTTATATTTTCTTACTTCCATTTTCTCAATATCAACATAAAATGCTATTAGTTACAATGACCTGTCTAAAACTTTTATTAAACTATTCCATTCTTTAATTTTATTTTCGAATTCGCCAACGCGTTCGCGGTAAAGAAAATTAATGGCCGATTTGTTTTTTTTTTCACAGATTGCTAATTTGTTTTTTTTTTTCTTGATCATGGATACGAAGTCCTTTAGTAGATTTTTTTTTTTATCTGTTATAAACTAGTACTTGACTGCGATCCGCCTGATGGTAAGCAGTGATGCAATCGTTGATGGTGAGGCGCACTAGTTTTATTAAGAGCCTATTCACACTAGCCTTGAAGACACCCAAATTATAATCAGACGGGAAGACCGCAGCAGGCAAACCGTTCCAGTCCTTCGATGTACGCGGTAGAAATGACGAGGTGAAACGCTTAGTCCGGACCGTAGATGTTTCAACAACGTAAGGGTGGATACTTGCCGTGCGTCTGTTTGCCCGATGGTAGAAATGAGACGGCGGAATCAAGTCATGCAATTCCTGCGCACACTCCAAAATGCAATCTGTAAAACACCGAAAGGCTGGTTAGCAGATTTTTACTTGTAACTATTTGTTTGTCTATTAATTAAAAGCATTATTGCTCAAATAAGTGATTTTTTAATTCTAATATTTTTATGATCTATGGTGCCTGAAAAGCCTGGCGTCGATTAAAAACTGATGCGAGGCGCACAAAATTAACTTGATCCATTTTACGGCCTAAAGTGAACTTTTAAATGCACGGAGCTACATATAGTACATTCGAGAACCATAAACAAATCATCCAGATTTATTTATGGTTCCAAATTCAAATTTTAGATTTTTTTGTTGTTGCGCAAAACAATCTAGGCACAACTGTTTTCCATTTTGACGCGGAGTTTGAGTTGCATCTGTTATTTATATTAAATACAGTGCTGTTTTTAGTTATATCTAGTGTGCGAATTTCATATTGAACAAAAACATAGAACAAAGAGTTTGTCTTAAATTTTGCATCGCCAATGGAATTAGATTATTCATAAATAAGGGACATGTATTTTTTATCTGTAAAACACCTAAGCCAAAAATTACCAAGATACAGCCCATTAAAGTTACGTGTAACGTCACCCCGTGCTGTATTTTTTTGCACGGGGTGACGTCACACGTAACTTTAACGGGCTATATCGTTGTTATTTTTTTGTTTAATCGAAATAAGAAAAAATACGTTTTCAATATTTTTTTATAATCTAAAATACGGACTAAATAAAATGTAATTATTTTGACCCTGGAAATTACCCTATTGTCCATAAAGTGGTGCAACTACCGTTAAAATAGATTTCGTTTCACATTTCGAGCAAAAAATTTTGGTAGAGTAGGCAACTCTTTTCTTTTTTCCCTTCTTTTTTTTCTGTAGACTGACAGAGGAGCCAACATTACGGCGAAGGAACTTCTTATGTGAAACGCACTGTACGATTTCTAATAAATTATTGAGCGTTTCACTTAAGAGCTTCCTTTGCCGTAATGTTGGCAATACGGAAAAACAGTGTTGCTATATTTTTAGCAATGAAATTACTTAATATTAGGGAGATATTGATATTTCGTTACTTTTAACATTTGCCTTATATTTTTTTTTATTATTTCTTTTGGAAACTGTAAAAACTATTTTTGAATAAAGCATACAACGTTGGGCTCCATTTCGATTGTCCTGCAATTCTTTCAAATACCGAAACCGCTACGCCGCAATATCGTACCTCTCCATCCAACAACTTCCTTTTAGACTTGCTTTTTTTTAATAAAATCCCATTTCATTTATAGTCTATATAGTGTTGCGACTACCGTTATAATCGATTTAGTTTCACATTTCGTGTTAAAATTTTGGTAGAGTAGGCAACTCTTTTCATTTTTCCCTTTTTTTTTCTGTAGACAGACAAGGGAGCCAACATTACGGCAAAGGAACCTCTTAAGTGAAACGCACAGTATATTATTTTTGTTATGATTGGCGACTTAGTGTGACAGATGTGGTTGTAAGAGCCATTAATTAGTTGTTGCTTCACTAATTGCTTACATTGTCGTGTTTCAGATATGATTGGCATTCCTGATTATGTATCAGGTGCTACAGAGCACTGGGGTTTGATCACTTACAGGGAGACTGCATTTCTTGTAGATGAGGCTAAGGCATCGGCTAGCAACAAAATTAGTGTTGCCAACACTATAACACATGAACTAGCCCATATGTGGTTTGGCAACTTAGGTAACAGCTGTTTTATGGTGTGCCTTATTTTTTTACATTTTAGTGCAATGTTTAAATATTTTTTTAATGTTTTCAGTGACTATGAAATGGTGGGACGAAGTTTGGCTGAATGAAGGTTTTGCATCATACATGCAAGTCAAAGCCTTGGATATCATCGAACCAACTTGGAAAGTGGTAAAATATTTGTTTTTTATTACTGTTAGGCTCGAATTTTACCTTTAACTCACCTGATGATACGTGATGATGTGGTCGACGATGGAGTACGCTTGCCTAGAAGTAACCTATTTACTCTTGCCTTTTAGACCTTTAGGTTGTAACTATCAGGAAAAAGACTTCATGGAATTCCACTCCTAAGCTGTACAAACAATGGGTTCCCATAATATTTTGTGCGTATGAGTTGGATGTCCATCCCTGGTTTTGCATCGCCGTACCTACGTCTGGCGGTTATTTATATAGTTATATATATGATCATCAATTATGACTTATTATAAATTTGTTAAAACTGATCAAGTAGTAATATGTAAGTATAGGTATTTAAAAAAAATAATCGGATTTTGGTAACCCTTTTTTGTATACATATCGTTTCGTGTCTTATAGAGATTGCAATACGTGTGATTATTGCTTGTACACTAATGTATGTGTTTCTTTCTTCCAGCTGGATCACTTCTTAACGAAAACCTTGCACCCAGTGTTGGTGACTGATGCTAAGCTGTCAAGCCACCCAATAGTGCAGACAGTGGAGACTCCCGATCAAATTACGGCGATATTTGATTCAATATCATATAATAAGGTTTGTTTAATTTTGGTACATTGGTCAATGTGCTGTGTGCTAAGTAGAATTTAATATAAGGTAGGTATTTTCTGTAATTATATAAAAGGGGAAACTCACTGACTGACTGACATATCATTGCATAACTAAAACTACTAGGACTAGCAGCATTAAATTTTATGACGTAGGCCTGTAGGGATAGGGGAGGAGAAGTTTTTGCAAATTAAACCTTTAATGGATTGAAAAGAGTTCTTTTGTATGCCGTTTAGAGAATTTTAGTTTAATTAACTTGAAACTTGACACAAATTCTAATTAAAGTGATTTTTTTTTGTTTGCAAACCTTTTCGCGAACGCGTATTATTATTATTTTAGTAATTAACCTTTCAATCGTGGTAATTAAAGACACAATAGAAAGACAATAGGTTCACGAATCCCGGGGTTCGCTTGGGGTTTAATGAATTAAATAAAGACCTAAAATAGTTTGCTTGCTTATTATGTTAATTTCTGGATGTATTGTTCAATAAAAACAAAAAAAAACAAGTTGAAAACATCGTGAGGAAACCGGCATGTTCTAGAACCAAATATTCGAAGACATGTGATATTCACCAACACGCACTGGACCCGTGTGGTGGATTACGGCCCATTCCCTCTCTTATAGAGGACCGTGTAATAAATTTTGTTTGCAATATCCGTACTGTCTAATCTAACGTGGCATAGACGTGCATCGACATGCGACATCATTACATCCAAAAGTAATCGTCTGGATTCCAAACTTAGAATGTTATACATGCGTAATATATTTATGTGTGAAATCTCCGAATGATGACATTCGTAGTTCATGCCACGCAAGAAAGTTTTTATTATAGTTACTATAAACACCCGATTCTTTTATTTTAGTTAGGAACTAACCAATTAGAACAGAGGACTAGCTTAACACTTTATAGGTACCCATGTAGGCCTATGTAAAATATTTTCGGTTAGAATTTAAATCATATTTAAGTATTTATGTACAGGGAGCATCAATCCTAAGAATGTTGGAAGGTTTCATTGGTCATGAGAATTTCCGTTTGGGGGTATCTGATTACTTGAAGAAGTTTGAGTTTGGAAACACTGTCACTCAAGACTTGCTGTCAACATTGGAACCTTATTTCAAGGAGGATTATCCTGACTTAAATCTTTCGTAAGTACTTACTCTTAGTTTTTTTTTTTTGTCAATTCAATCACAGAGTCACGATGATCAGTTACAGATTAGCTTAAGGCTCCACTATAGATATACCACCGATTTAAACAAAACTTAGGGCTCAACTCGTACTGCGAGATTGTTCGAAAGAGTTGCCACGGTCCTGGAACACAAAGGGTAACTGAAGGTACACAGGTGGGTATAGTCTGACACTCCCTCTTGCTCCACTCAGATTTAGACGAGTCTTTTGAAGACTTCCCACTGAAAAAAGGACTCGATTCCTATTCGACTACTTGAAGTACTTATTCAAGTAGTCGAATAGGAATCGAGTCCTTTTTTCAGTGGGAAGTCACTCAAATCATTTCACATTAGCAGTGCTCAGTTACACACTAATGTGTGGTAGACTATAATTCCACGAAAAACATACGTGTTGAAAAGGGGGCCAAGTTTCTATCAGCTGATTATTCGCCTAAAAAAGGGTTGAAATCCAATTCAATGCAAAGTTTAGATGCACTTTAAAATCGATCATAATCATCTTCATCAACAGCCTGATCATCATTAAATTTGAACTTGGCAGGTTTTTGTCATTAACTTTATCTCTGTACTTACAATAGACACTGAGTTACAGGGGGGTCAAAAGTGGGTCGAAACGGTTCGTGTAAATAGTGCACGGCATGCGCGCGGCCTGTTGCTGGAACTTGGCCTGCGCACTGCTGTGCGCTTAGACTATACCCATTAGACTAGTCGCGCCGCCATGTTGTCCCGGTGAAATGTCAGAATAGAATAGAATAAACTTTATTGTAGGTATACCAAAAAGTAAAACAACCTTGATATTAAAATATATTATTTTCACATTTTCCAGATACGTAATGGATACTTGGACTCGTCAGATGGGTTACCCAGTATTGGAGGTGAAGATGGGTGACATGCCTAATACGTACTTCGTGTCCCAGACCCGATTCCTTATTGACCCTGAAGCAGAATACACTAACGACTCACAGTTCAAGTAAGTTCCTATTTTAAAGAACTTTTTATAAAAAAAAAATATAACCTTAATAATATAACTTCACAAAAAAAAGCACTAAAACGATCAAAATAATTTTAATTTCGGAAGTCGGTGTTTTTCGTTATTGTTTGTTCTTTATTTAACACCGACTTCCGAAATTAAAATTATTTTCATCGTTTTAGTGTTTTTTTAGTGAAGTCGGTTATATTTATTTTATAAAAAGTTTTTTATTTCATACTTTTTAGTTGCAACACACTTACGGCCAGAGTACTTTTTTCTCATGTCAATTCCAATTAAACCCTGCTAGAATACATCATTTTCATATGAAGTTCCCGTGTCTACCTTCCACCTTCCGGCTCCATCATCAGATCACTTCGACCTTATAGCCAAAATGCATCTCATGACATTTCTAATAAGCCCATGCACGGGTAGGATACATTGATTAATTACGGAGTTCCGGTGCCTATCTTCCAGCTCCATCACTATCATCAGGTTACTTCGATGATACCATTTCCAACATAACTATTCAGAACTATTCATTTATTTGTATTGTCATAGTCGCTTAGCTATGTTCATTGTGATATTTGTTTGAGTATGAAGTTCCGTTGGCAATTTCTGGTCTTCTTAACCAGTTCCACCTCATCAAATGTCACTTTATGACTGTAAATGCTGAATTCCTTGATGAAAATATCAAAATGACTATATAGTTGCCTATATTTGAGGAGTTCCCTCGATTTAGCCAAGATTCCATCATCAGATCCCGACTTGGTGACTATGGGACCATTTGGGAAGTATACCCTTTCCAACAAAAAAAGAATTTTTCAAATCGGTTGGCAAGCGACGAAACTATCATAGCCCGAACATACATAAAAAAATAAATAAAAAAAATACAAACATCTGAATTGAGAATCTCCTTCTTTTTTAGAAGTCGGTTAAAAAATTAAAAGTTTGCCTCACACTACGAATTACTCCCATATACGAGTAGTGGGTGCGTTTACCAACATGTAAACTCACATATACGAAACACCCAAAACCGGAACAACTATTTGTTCCGTACGGAAATTGCACACGCACAATACAGCACAATGATTTTATTATAGATTATCCTATATCGTGTCCAACTGCTGGGCCTTCTCCTTCCAAGCTTCTGTCTTAGGCGTTCTTTGGCCCTCAAGCCAAGTTATACGACCGTTTCGTTTCGATTCTCTTGGAAAGGAATTAAAGGCGTGGCCAACACGAGGCCTGCTGCCCAAGTTTTCTCCGCGAACATGATCAGATCGTTAGACCACTTTCACCACCGTCAAAGTCGACGACGTCGTTCTCCCTCAGGCTTCTGCCCATCTGTTCAGGCGCATTCGTGCACTGTTGCCAGTCCAGTCCCACTTCAGCCTGGCTGTATTTTCCCCGAAATTTACTACCTGGTGTTTCTAACACGATCTATTCGCTGTAAACCTATTGTGCTGCGCTTCATTGTTCATTGACAAATCTTGAGTTTGGATTTTTCTTGTTCAGTAAGTGACCTAATTTTGTTCACCGTTGATTTTCAATGCAATAATTATATCACAAATTCTCTTGGATTTTAGCTACCGTTGGTTTGTGCCTATAACGTTCAAAACTAACACTGCAACAAACGAAGAGATCGTATGGCTATCGGATACTGCTCCAAGCGGTAAGTCTTTTTTTTAACTAGCTATTACTGTCCCACTGCTGGGTAAAGCCCCCCCCCCCCCAATTCCTTCCAAACTTTTTTTTCCTGCGCTGTCTCTAACGAGTCTTCGTGGTACGAGTTATCTAAGAAAATTAAAAATTAAAATTCGTTATTTTTAGCACAATATAAAATCAATAATCTTTTAATTTTCAGTCAAATTGAGGGGGGATGAAGGCCATCGGTGGGTAAAGTTGAACATCAATCAAGTTGGATACTATAGAGTCAATTACTCTCTGCCCATGTGGCAGACTTTGATCGAAGCCATGAAGTCTAAATCTAAACAGGTATAAACTATTTAAACTAATTAATTCACACCTTACGCACACGCTCACGGTATGTACTTATTATTGCGAACAGTAAATAGGAGTGGGTTTCATAGTGTACCCAATACATAAGATTATAAAGCCTTAATGCATTTAAAGGTACCTATACTTTCGTTGAAAAGAGAGGATCCTCCAACCAGACGGGTGTTATAATTGGTGGACAATTACTCGATAGATGATTTCGGGCTGTTATATATGTTCAAATCGCGCCGAGAACTTTAATTGAGCGATGCAAGATTAGGTCTTATGTGACGCCACAGATGTCGCTACGTGCCACTTAGACATGAACAGTCTGTCAGTATTGCCAGTCCCAGTTATTTGTTTATCTGTGACTGAGCTTTTGTTAGGTACTTGCTTTAAATTATTGTACCAACTTTGATTATCTGTGATACGAAATTACACCAGGTTTTTATGATAAATAATATTATGATTAAACGCAACAAGGAAGACAATTTTGAATTCTGCCTCGGTCGCACTGTCAAACTTTCACCACTTGTATCAAAATGTACTGTTTACAGCTCACCCCAGCAGACAGATCAAACCTGATGGATGACATCTTCGCACTGGCCGAGTCGCGCGCTTTGCCCTTCAATATGGCGCTGAACCTCACCTCCTACTTGCTGGTGGAGAATGATCTGGTGCCTTGGCAGACGGCATCCTCTGTCTTCAGGAATCTAGCTGATAGACTGCTTAACACTTTGGCTTATGACAATCTGATGGTACGCATGTATTTTATTTCAGCTACTAATTAAGCATCGTTTACACTGCGATACGTCATCGCGTAGGAGTTTTTAAATCCCAAGCCAGCAACTGAGTCGCTTATCTCAACATAGTATAAAACAAATAACAAAAAAAGAAGTCGCTTTACGTGTCTGTCTATCTGTGAGTCTACTAGGGCCTACTGTCCATGGATGAACTCCTTCTCCTCCTTCATAAACTCTGTCGACGAAAAGGCAACGACACGACGGCAAGACTTTGCCGCTCCTTCGACAGTATGTCATGGTTCTTTGAGCAAGCTTCATGCAGGCGAACACCAAGTGTATAGTGACGAATACGCGTCCATTAGGCTAAGCTTCCATGGATAGTCCTAAGTCTTCCTAAATTACGTAACGGGTTATGATGCAGTTTTCACTAATAGACAGGGAAGGTTTTTGTGTAGGTACAATTTGCAAAACCTGGCGAAACCGGTACGGATAAGTAGTTCATACTAAATTAACTCATCATCATCATCCTCCTCTTAGCCGCAAGACGTCCACTGTTGGACATAGGCCTCCCCCAAGTGTCGCCACAATGAGCGGTCCTGTGCGTCTCGCATCCATCGAATTCCCGCAACCCTTACCAGGTCATCGTTCCACCTTGTAGGAGGCCTTCCAATGCTACGTCTTCTGGTACGTAGTCGCCATTCCAGAACCTTTCGGCCCCAACAGCCATCTGTTCTGCGAGCAATGTGCCCTGCCCATTGTCACTTAAGTTTGGCGATTCTTCGTGCTATGTCGGTAACCTTGGTTCTGCGGATGTCCTCATTCTTGATTCGATCACGCAAGAGAACTCCGAGCATAGCCCTTTCCATTGCCTTTTGGGTGACTTTAAGTCTTTTGATGAAGCCCATTGTAAGCGACCACGTTTCGGAGCCATATGTCATCACTGGCAATACGCACTGGTCGAATTTCGTCTTGAGACACTGTGTTATGTCGGACGAGAAGATACCGCGTAGCTTCCCGAACGCTGCCCAGCCGAGTTGGATTCAACGGTTGACTTCTTTCTCGAAGTTAGACCTACCCTACTAGACTGTCTGTCCGAGGTAGACGTAATCGTCCACAACTTCGAGTGTAGAGTCTCCGACCTTGATAGGAGTGGGTGCTACATGGCTGTTTACCATGACTTTGGTTTTGCCCATGTTTATTATAAGTCCCACTCTTTCGGCAGCTCTACTCACTTGGCACTCGAAACGATTGTGGAGTTCGAGCTGAAAGCTTTGGGGGTTTTGGATATTAATCTGTGCTGGACGGTGCGTAGACTTCATCAGCCGAGAACTTGCAAGCTTAATATTGATATTCAATTTTGCCTCTTACCATGCGGTGATCGCTTCCGGTTGTCACCGCGTTGATCACACACACAGTGATGTCTCCATTGAATATTTGCTTCTTCGTTGACAAGATGAAGTCAATCTCGTTTCTAGTTAAACCATCAGGACTTTGCCAGGTCCACCTCCTATGCTCACGCTTTTTGAAGAAGGAGTTCATCATGAAGAGGCCCTCCTTCTCCAACAAACTAGCCAGTAGGTGTCCCCGGTGGTTCCGACGTCCAAATCCAAACTGCCCCACGCACCCAGCAGGTCGTCACCGTCTCGTTTGCCCAGTTTCGCGTTAAAGTCTCCCACGACCACGGTGAAGTGAGTTTTTGACCATACATGGTCTCTACTTCGTCATCGGAGTGTGTCGAGGTCAGGGCATAAACCTGTATGACCTTCAGCGGATATCTTGATGATATTCCGAGTATAAGGTACGCCACCCTGGTCGACACACTCTCGATCTTCACCACATTGTTCACAAAGGACCTGTGGACGAAAAATCCGACACCACCCTGGGACTGTTGGTCATCCTCCCGGAAATAGAGCAGGTTACCAGATTTGAGAATTATCGTGTCCTTTCCCTGTCTTCGGACTTCAGATAATCCCACAATATTCCACCGTAACCCACTCAATTCCTCCTCAAGTTCGGTAATCATCTCGTCAGTCCTCAGTGTTCGTGCGTTACAAGTTGCCAGGTTTAGTCGTTTTGTAAATGGGTAGCCGAATCCCTTCCGGAGATTATTCGCATTTTGCAAAGAATCTAAATGAACTATTCGTATACAATACAGTTATCCGCGAACTTTTACATAGCGCGGAACAGTGTGAACGACAACTAATAAATTAGAATAATTTAAATGCAGACACATTGTATTCTTTTTATTGACAGAAATACGTGCAACGTATAATTCGACCGATTTACGTGAAACAAGACTGGAATGCCAAGAATTTACACGTTCAAGAAAGGTATGTTATTTAGATATTTTGAACTGTTTTTTTTTTTAATTAATTGTATATAATCAGCCAAATAAATATATCACGATATAATCAACATCAAAGGCTGAATAATCCAAATTCAAATTTAAATAAAATATTTGTTACAGTTTACTTCGAACACTGATTTTGACACTGGCTGTACGCTATCAGTTGCCAGACGCTGAAGAGAGAGTCAAGACTATGTTCCAAGTATGGCTGAACAGACACGGCAAGACTGATAGCACTCCCATACAACAGGACCTCAGGGATCTTGTGTATTTCCACGGTAAGAATAGGATCTAGACAGAAAAAGTAGTTTGTGTCATGGCATTGAGATTCGTAGGCGCAGGTATGCGGACGGTGAGCAATGGGTAGCTCGCTGTCCGACCATCCGGTAACCATCCGGACCGAGCATAAGTCCTCGACGGAGCGTATCGTTCCCGCGCGCCACAAGCAGTTGTCAGCAACCATCGGGGCTGACAACAGCAGGGTCGAACCCTACTGGGGCCAACGGTCTGCTTCTGAAAGAAAGCTCGATCCCGGTACGAAAGGCAACGAAGAAACGGGGTTGTTTTTTCGTCAGTAAAAGTCTGACACTATCTCTCACTTCGCCCAAGGGTGAACGATGTCATTTGGATGATTTTCACCCACTACCCTACCCTACTCTACACTACTCTACCCTACTCTACTCTACTCTACCCTACTCTACCCTACTTTACCTTACTCTACCTTACTCTACCCTACTCTACCCTACTCTACCCTACTCTACCCTACTCTACCCTACTCTACCCTACTCTACCCTACTCTACCCTACTCTACCCTACTCTACCCTACTCTACCTTACTCTACCCTACACTACCCAAATTTGCATTTTTTTTTTCCATAAGAACTTTCTCCTCACAATAACAAACACAACAAAAACTTGAACTTGAAGTCCTCTCAACCTTAGTTCGGTCTTCGCTCAGAATTGTTATTAAGTTCTCATAGTGATTTGATATTTTTCGTGTGTGTTGTCTTTTTTAACCGAAAGGTTGACTGGTAGAGAATGCCTTGTGGCATTAAGTCCGCCTATGTACCACTATTGTACTATAGGTGCCCTAAGACGGCTGACCCACTATTTTGATAAGCTATTTTAATCATTATACCGCTGTTTTTAAAGATGAAAATTGTTTGTGCCAGCATTTCGATAAATCTTGCTATCCTAGTGTGAGGGTAAATTGATAAAATAAAATGGCACGTCAGTGACAAAAGTTAACTTAGCAAATTCCATTCCAATATTGCGTCCAGCATTACAAGTAACGTTGAATTTCGATACCGTCTATATGAATACATTTCGTCCAGTGGCAATATCAGCGACTTGGCACGCAGGTGTAGCTGGTTCAAATCTCAATTTAAACGCCTAAATTTTTGTTTTCCATCTTTTATTTATTTATTTATTATATTCTTTTGTGTTTTAGTTATATTTTTTTACTTTTCTTTAACGACAAAAGTCGAGAAATGGAGTTCGTATAGAAATGAAACAAAATATTGCAAGTAAATAAAATGTTTATTATTTCACTATATTTAATATATATATATATATATATATGATCAGTCAAAAATTAAAAAAAAGAAACAGTTTTTTTAATATTATAATCAAACAAACACATGTCTATCCATTTATAAAGGGATATAATAATGGTATAAATAACTACTTATTAAGCAATTTTGATTCTTATGCCTTAGACTTAAAGTTTATTATTGGTATTTTAAAATGTAGTGACTAATGATAGCTTATTTTGGTATTCTTAAACAAGATAGTATGGCTTATTGATCTGTGTAAAGACTTTGACGCAATAAGGCACGAGTTCAATTCTCATACCCTGTATATTGTTTTGCTTTCCATTCAGAACTTTTTTTATTATTTTAAGTGACAATCAACGAACTAAATATTCTTCGAACATATTTGGAATAATTTGGCCTGACTTGTAATAAGCGGGTAGTCAAGATAAATATGCGTATTCATCATAAAACTGGTAGAGTGCGTCTACTGAAAGCGTAACCTGGAGTTTTTTTTTTTTATAAAATTGGCAACATTGTTTTGCTGAAAAAAATCACGTCAAAGTCTATGGATGCAATTGTCAGTTTATGTAAACAGATATTTATTTTTCAAGAATAATTGCTTCATTATGTGAAAAACAATAAACAGTAAAGTGCAAAAACTGTTACACTATGGTTAATGAATTCAAACAAAAACAAAAAGAGAAAAATGGTGTTTTCAATGAAAACCAACAATGTTTATATACGATTTCTGATTTTTTAAGTTAGTATGACCTTATAATCTTGATCCTTGTCGATTAATATTATTAGATAGTTATATTTAAGATATAATGATATTTTTTTTTCTTATATTTTTAGATAATCTGACATATTGCGAATTTCATAATGGACAAAAACATCGATCAAAGAAGGCTTTTGTTGAATCAACTTAATCAAAAACGCATGCCAGTGAGTGGTAGAATGCGTTCAAAAGCAGTTGAGATGTAATGAAAGATTTGCCTCACTCTGTCTGGTAGTGCATCAAAGTCTTCAACTGAAGTTAAAATCGCGAAAGTGAATTAAATAGTGACTGAAATCCTAGTTCAAGTTTGAGAGAGGTAGCTGCTGAACTTTTTGTGTCTCACGAGTCAATCCATATCATTTGAAACAATCACTGGAGTATATAACATGTTTTCACTTGACTAATCCCAAATGATCTGAATTTTTTCTATGCTAAAACGAATCGATTCCAACCCAACAAGCTTGAAACACATTATTAGTGTTGGCGAGACGTGATGAAGTTGAAATCATGTTGAGTATTTTATTTGACTATCGCGGTGTTGTGTACTTGGTATTCTTGCCAGAAGGCCAAATGCTAAAGAAAGAATATTATTTGAATATTATATAGCGACATTTGAGAGATCAGAAAAATAAAATAATTTGGAATAATAACTAACATTTTGTGTGTTATTGACCTTTAACATACACCCACCAAATAATTAAGTCTACACACATGTTTTTGACTAGGATTTAAGTTCTTATACAACTATTATACAATTGTCATAAATACAAAAAATACTCTAGTATCAAAATTCTTTTCTCCTACTATTTCAATAATACCACATTCAAAATTTTTGGTTGTAACCTCCTTTTCTCAGGTCACGCTTTAATTAGACGGACTCTATTCAAGTGTTACTTAGA
Source organism: Mythimna albipuncta (assembly GCA_929112965.1). Lineage (NCBI taxonomy): Eukaryota > Metazoa > Arthropoda > Insecta > Lepidoptera > Noctuidae > Mythimna > Mythimna albipuncta. The sequence continues at coordinate 12,503,243 of OV815960.1, read as the reverse complement.
TTAAGGGTAGAGGAATAAAAATGAGCCGTTTTAGTAAAGCAAAAACCAGTCGACGCTCAATAGCAGTGACGTCGTGCAAACAATTTTTACGTTGCCTTACTAAATTGCGTAAAACAATATCTTTATTTAGAATATTTGTATATACAAAATAATCTATTTACATGAGGAGAATGTTGGTTTTCGGAGAGATTGATAGGAGACATCTTAATATAGCAGTAGGTAAGTGTCTTTTTTTCCATTTAATTTATACTTCTTTTTTAAACTTACACATTTTTTTGCTGTGACGTAATCAAACATCTTTTTAATTATACTACGTTTCTTTGTTTCAGAGAAATACAGTCAGATTGTGGTTTCAAACTATAACAAACAGTACAAGTCAGGACGTAAAATTGAAATAACTGCTGGTCATCCGTCAAGTCCATTTTCCCCAAGAATATCTGGATTTCCATCCGTGAAAAAAACATGTTATTATACTGCCGTATGGAAGTGGCGGGTATAACTCTGGGTTACTTGTGTTGAATGTCTTCTGTGGAACCTGGTTATCTTGTAGAAATTGGCCCATTCAGTAATAAATATTACGTGACGTAATGCCATCAGTGCGTGTAAGCAACAATGGATAATTATTTACTTCTTGTAAGCTGCCACAATACCTTCTTGTCAGTGCTTGTGTAGTGTATTGGTTAAATAAATCATAGTAATCTTAATTTGTTAGGAAGTGTTATTAAAATAAATTAACTGATCTTTATTTCTTTCATAATCAAACTTAAAATGCTACATAAAACCTGTCAAGTAGTTAAAATGTCAAAATATTTAGTGGTATTTTCACTTTGATTTTTTGAGCTGATAGGACAGTTAATGCAGTGATGCTATTGTTATAAAATAGAAATATTATATATTTCTAATGATGTAACATGTTGATTCACAGCATTAAACTCTTCTTTAAAAATAAAATTAGTATTTCATTAGCACTATGTATTGAAATAAATAAATAGTTTTTTCTCCTGCTCAAAACTGTATTACAAATAATTCTACCATATCAAAAGCAGTTTCATATTGAAACTTCTGTTATATGTTTTACCTTTATATATAGTTATTTAAATTATGTCTACTAGACGAGTAAATATTTTTTTATGTAAATTGTAAATATTACTTGAATAAACCGTTACCTATCCTAACCATTTTTGTTTTTTATTAATGTTGCTTTTATGTTTGAAAAGTTAATTTAAATTTATTTATTTAACTTAATATAAATTATAATTTGATTTAAAAAATCATAATCCAATATTGTAAACACAAAACTACTAAAAGAAGCACGACGGATTTGAGACAAAACCGTATTCAAAGTTTACCAATCTTAACGTTACCTCTTAAAGATCAAATTGACGTGACAGTATTCTATAATATTTGATACCTCTCGTTATATTCGTTTAAATTATTATGCTCCGAATTAATTATCATGTATCTTCTGCTAATTGCAGAAGGTTCAAATTCGTCAAACTTTTAGGATGTCTTATATTACTTTCTGCTATCATGTGGGTCAGATTTCTTGGGTCTTTGTGTGTCATGAATCGGTCCAGCCGTTCACGCATGATGGCGTGACCAAGGGAAATAGGATTCATTTAGAGTAGGGTAGAGGGTAGTCAGGTGACGGGAGTGAAGCCGCTGGCAAAAGCTAGTATATAAGGTGTAAAAAAATTACCTGCAAGAAAATTAAGTACTTGTTTAGAATTATAAATAAAAAAAAAATGCGAAAAAAAGATTTCAAAATAACAACCCTTTTCAGAGTTAAGCAATATTTTCAATTTGCACAAAATTATTGAATATGCGCACTGTACACCGCACGCGCGCCGGCGACGGCGGCCTAAGCCTCCGCGACCGGCCGCCGCGCGCGCCGCTCTGCACGCGTGGGTCGTTCACCCCTGCAGTACGACACGCGACGGCGCAAATTTGAAACAGCTGATTCTAATTTTTCCATCACATTTCTCAGACTTTGGACTGGCAAATCATCGAACTACTAAATGACTGTTTACATTAAGTTACGAGTAGCTCGATAAGTTGGTATGTTTAAAAAATTTGAATCAACCTATTTACAATAATTTAGAAACTACTTACAAGAAGTCTTAATTTAAATCTTATTTACAAAAGGTGCTGGAAATGTTCGCCGTTTTGTCTAATGCACAAGTTAGCACGACGCATAACGTTTCTTTGCACTTCGATTAATGTGTCTCTGTCACTTTTAATTGAGTCAAATGCACTAATAATACGGGTTTTTAATTCGTCCACGTTTCGAATGTTGTTGCCACTATGTCCATAAACTAAGTCTTTGACACGACCCCAAAGAAAAAAGTCTAGAGGCGTCAGGTCGGGTGACCGAGGCGGCCATGCAATAGGCCCAGCACGACCTATCCAGTGGTTAGGATAGGTAGCGTCTAAATACGCACGGGCTTCTCGGTGGTAGTGTGCAGGCGCTCCATCATGCTGGAAAAAGTGGTTCCTTGTTTCGGCAAGAGAAACCTCATCCAGCATCTCTTGCACAGACTGAAGCAGGTCCAGATATGTTTCGCCATTGAGGCGTTCCAGGAAAACTGGTCCAAGTACTGTCTGCCCTATGATACCAGCCCATACGTTCACTGAGAATCTATGTTGAAAATGGTCAGGGACCACAGCACGCGGGTTTTCGTACGACCACCAGTGAGCATTGTGGATATTAAATAACCCTACTCTACTAAAAGTTGACTCGTCTGTCCAAAGAATATTACGAGGTTCTTCCACCAACCATCTACAGAACCTTAACCTTGGCTCGTAATCTGCGGTAATAAGTTCCTGTACTCTTAAAAAGTGGTATGGATGTTGACCTTCTTCATGCAGCACATTCCACGCAGTAGCGTGACTTATCCCTAGGTCCCGACCTGCGTCACGTGTGCTCGCATGTGGATTTTCACTGAAATAGTCCAGCACTCGGTCTTCAATGTCCCCGGAGAGCCGTGGCCTACCAGCATCTGCTTGATGAGGACGAAACTGGCCATAGTCTAATAACCGCTGGTAGACTCCTAGGATTGTTTGGACAGCAGGCACTCGTCGTTGCTCACCAAACAGTTCACGGTAACGGTTACGAGCCGCAGCTAAACTTTCACCAGTCGTAATGTAACACACTATCATATCCAAGTACTCTCGATTGGAATACGTAAAAGGCATTATTGAAGTATTCGCGAACGTACGTATTTGCCGTAATAAATCAGGGAAATACACCCTAGTCGCGCGACGGATATCGGACGACTGAACGGGGCGCTGGGGGCTGCGGGAGGGAATAGTAGCGGGCGGCGGGGGTACGACGCTCGCGCGCGGTATTGGAGCGAGCCGCTAGCGCAGCCCTGCGTACAGTGCACAAAAAAATATGATACTAAATTGTTTTATTAATGTGAAAATATAGAAAGTGCTAAAAAAAAAAATTTTTTTTTTTAATGTTTTTGTTTTTCGATGTCGAGTATGTGGACGAAGTTCTTGCAGTTAATTTTTTTACACCTTATATAGATAACGCCATAATCACGTAAGAGCGGTTTTAAAAGAATAGTATCACGTGTTGGGTGCTCTTAAGTCAAGTTGTTGCAATTTTTTTCTCACAAGTTAGTGCCATCTTGAAGTGTTAGCATGAATTTCCGATGCAAAACTTATCGCATGACGATTTAATAGCTTTTTTTTTTGCACAGGTATGAAATCAGCTTCCATGGCTGAATGGGATGCTCTATGGAATTTGTACCAAAAGGAGGAAGATGTCCAAGAGAAAACCAAACTTCGTGCAGCTTTAGCGGCGCCACGGGACACTACCATATTGCGCAAGTAAGTTGATAATCCCTAGAGAACAATGTATTGGGACTTGTTATGTTTCGTTTATGAAATTTTCGATGTCATGTCAACCTAAGAAATCCAATTTGATATTTCTACAAAAATATTTGATATTTCTACAATTTGATATTTTTACAAATTTACTCGGTACTTATACATGAGGCAATATGGTGTATACCCTTTCTATCCACTTATGTATCCAACCCTCTTCGTTATAGGGATGGTTGGTTACTATAAGTTGGAAGTAAGACGCAACCTCGCTCTTGCCAAGTATATTTTTTGGTGTTACGGGATGTTCTAAATAATCCTCAAATATTAGAATCGTTGAGATTGCTCGTTCCAAACACTAGGCTACGCTCAGGACCGAGGGAAAGGACGTTTAAAGTCTCGGTAGCCCGCATAAATTTGTTAAAGTTCGCACCTGTGACTCGGGCGATAGAAATACTCAATAGTGTCTCATTACGGTTAGACATTTTTTCTTGCACATTGGCGGAATTTCAGAGGGTGACACTAAGTGTGTTGTCCTCTAAGATACTGGTGCCGGTTCTCCAGGTTGCTGCTTGAGACTGAACATCGATTGATTATTTATTCTGTATGTATGTTGCATGCACTAATGGATATCTGATCAGTTTGTGGGGTGTATTTCTGAGTGCTATGCTATTTTGCGACTACTCTTGTTACCTTGGGTATACCTGTTAAAACAATTGTATGTGCTTATTTCTCATTATACATGCAGCTCTAACTTTATATGAACATCTACGTAAAGTAAAAAAAAAAAAAATTCAAGAGACCAATTCTAAATCCTAATAATTTTGCACTCAAAAAAAGGTCAGAAAAGTTGTCTTTTGTTAATCTGCTGTAGCGTGTGTGGCTTCTGTGTTTCCGCCCCCGTCAGGTCTCGCAAAGTCACAAAGAGTTAAAGGGTTCATGTTTTTGTACACTACCTGAATTCAAGCATGAGGAATTTACATACAAACTTAACATAATCTCACGCCGTTTTCTCATCGATGTATCGAGAACTACATAACTTTACCTGCTACGAAACTTACTTAATCTTGTAGCGCAATTTATGGCGCAACATATGAACTAAAAAACAAATTGTACATCGCGCAATTTGAGCATATACATACAACAACCCGAAATCATCTATCGGGCAAGTTACCCACACCAGACATTACACCCGTCTGGTCGGAGGATCCTCCTTTTTTAAAGGAGGTTTGCGGGACTTTACACTCGCATACCTCCAAACTCCCTTTAAATCGTATTAAAATTTCCAGCTTTTAATATAAACATACTTTCTAAAACCTTTTCTTGTTTTTGTCTGAAAGTAATTGCCCAGCGCGATAAGACCGCCCATTGTAACACTTATTTTTATAAATGTTTGTAATTTTTTTGTTTATGCGGTGTACAATAAAGAATAAAATAAATACTTTTAACAGATTCCTGTTAATGGCTTGGGACGAGACAAACATCCGCAGTCAAGATTACCTGAACGTGGTCGCCCAGATCAGCGCGAACCCGTCGGGTACAGCACTAGTGTGGGATGACGTACGGTCACGGTGGCCTCAGCTGGTGCAGAGGTTCTCACTCAACAGCCGTTACCTCGGTGGCATGATACCACAGATTACTTCGAATTTTAATACAGAGCTCAAGCTTAAGGAGGTAGGTTTTGTTGTATACAACATTAATTTTATATGCGAAACACAAAAAACGTGTCATACTAGACACGCATTTTGTGTTTCGCATATACTATTTTTTTTTTGTGTAAACAATCTATGTACAAAATTTCATAACTGTAATAGGAAAAATCATAAAGTTATAAGCTTCTTCTGTCAGCAAAATCACGTAGTCACCGGGCCATCCAGGCGACTGAAAAGTGGTTTTGCACTTGCACCTAGCCTTTTGCTGGGTCCTAATACCCGCTATGACCTGCCGTGATCTGTGTTGTACTTCGTGTTGGTCGTGTTCAACTTGTAAACTGATTGTGAACAAACTACGAGTAAATTCAGGTTTCGCTTAAACTAAAAATAATGTTGTTTAGATTTGTTTTTTTTTTTTATTATGGATAGGCTCGCGTTTGACCACTATCTTACCTGATGGTAAGCAACGATATGTGGTCGACGATAGAGCAAGCTTGCCTAGAAGTAACCTATTCAATCTTATTCTTTACTTAAATACCCCTAGGTTGTAGCTATCAAGAAAAACAGATTTCGGTAGGGAATTCCACTCCTTAGCGACGTATGTTAAATGTGTTCTCAAAACGTTTTGTGCGTATGGGTGGGATGATCACCATGGCGCATGGCGTTTTGATACAAATACCGTGTAAAGAAAAGGCATTATGTAAAAATGAAATACTTATTATTTTGAGAATAGTGTTCGTTCTCTGCATGTCCTTCTTTCTCTCTTTTGTATCAACCCTTGAAGTTTTTCTTTTTCTCTTTTAGTGATAAGGTAGCTTCACAACTGTTTTTTTTCTGTTACTTATACGGTGTTCATTAAAAAGACTTTTCTGAAATAATTATTCTAAAAAGCGATTTATACAATTAAAACTTTGCATAGCATCAACAAGGTTTAAATTCAAATGAAACGCAACTTAAAAAAGTTAAGTCAAGGTGCGGTCTGTGCAACTCGTCCCAGATCTATGGTTAGCATAAGTGATGGGGCTCGTTAGGATCGATCCCCGTCAGAGAGCTCCGGGGTGGTTCAAAAGGGTTTCTGCTACTCTGAAACGTAAAGTACAACTGATGGACACAGATGGGTTTTAGTAAAAATCTGATGTCTCGCTCCATGCGGAGTGGAAAGGGTAATTTGATGGTTTTCTCAACGATATCCATGAATAAAAAAATAAAATCAATTCTGTTTATTTCTATGTTGCACGTGATATATGTCTATAAACATTAAATGTATATTTCCTACTTTTATTTAAAATGCTCATTTTATTCGCAGATGGAAGCATTTTTCGCTCAATACCCTGAAGCGGGGGCGGGCGAGACCGCTCGCAAGCGCGCGCTCGAGACAGTACGCAACAACATAAGATGGAACTCGTACCACCTCAACCAAGTGACGTCATGGATCAACAACCACCATCGCGCTTAGTTTCACGACAGAAGTCACAGATAAACTCCTCTAGATACCGTTTATTAAATATTTGTTTTAATACTCAGTTTTGGGGAGCAGAGGTATAACGTTGAGATAACATTAAAGTTTTTTTTTTTATTATTTATAAAAGTAGTGCTTTATTGTGATCCCACCTGATAGCAAGCAGTGATGCAATCGTTGATGGTGAGGGGCACTAATTTAAAAAGAGCCTATGCACTAGCCTTTTTTTTTCGATGGGAAAAATCATCCAATCACATCCCCCGCTCTTGGGCGGAGCGGGAGATAGTGTCAGACTCTTACTGACTAAAAAACTCATCCCGTTCCTTCAAGCCTTCATACCGAGGCTCGAGCGCCCTTTCGGATAACCCTGGCCCCAGTAGGCTTCGACCCGGCTGGGTCCCTGCTGTTGCTGACAACTCCTTGAGGCGCGCGGAAACAAGCCGCACCGTCGACGACTTGGCCTTGGTCCGGACAGCTACCGGACGGTCGGACAGCGAGCTACCCATTGCTCACTGTCCGCAAGCTCACGCTTACGGTGGCCGTAAATCGGGAACGGAATCCCGGCGGCTGCGGCGAGAGCGCCATTGTCTGATGCGGTTGGCCTCCTCCTTTGCGTCGGCGACCGCCTGCCACTCCTCCTCGCTCCGGACCTGGCCTCAACCAAGGCTCGGCGCGAGAGGTCTTCTATGCACTAGCCTTGAAAACACCAAAACTATAATCGGCCGAGAACACTGCAGCAGGTAAATTGTTTCAGCCCTGCGGTGTAGGCGGTATAAATGAAAAGGAGAAACACTTAGTCCAGATCATAAAGGTGTTAACAATATAAGGGCGGATATGGCCGGACGTCGGGTAGTCCGATGGTAGGAAGGTGATGGCAGAATCAAGTTTCAGTAATCAACCAATTTGTCTTTTCGCAACTGTCCGAATGGATGCAGCTGAGTATCAATATTTTACATATAGTTTAGTTATTATACATATAACCGCCACAATTGAGTAACTGTGTAACACAATGCCCTTTGGCGAGACTGTCAGTCTTTTTGGTCCTTTGGCTATACAACCCGGCTTAACGCACTTTCTAAACCACGAAGGGGTCTCGATATGTAATGGATGGCGTCAAATAGTGTTCAACCTTGAAAGAGAGTGTTCAACCTTGAGTATTATCCTGCGCTTATTTTGCACAATATTTTATACTAAGAAACAAATAATACTAAACAGAAATTCTAAAACAGCATCAAAATTGATTATTAAATAAATGAAGCAGTAGGTATTTTAAATATTCTTAGAGGAAGAGTGGGGGCGCGGAGGGGACACCTCGCTATCTCTTTTATATGCTAATAGCGGTGACGTCACATTTCAGCGTTTGCAACCTTATTCTGTTATTTGAAAGTTTCCCTTTTTACCAGATTTGATAGGTTTCTAACTTATTTGATATTGAACAAATTTAAAAATATCATTTTCTATTGCAATTTGGATGTAGTGTAGTAGATGTACTTTTTGATTCTAATTAAACAAAAACTGGCCAAGAGCGTGTCAGGCCACGCTCAGTGTAAGGTTCCGTAGTTTCCCGTCCGTCACAATAAGTGTCCCAACTTAGGGCCAACTCACACCGAAAGAGCGGCGAAGGGCAGCGCAGTTTCAGTGTCATATGTATTTTAACTTTATTTTCATTTCTATAATACTTATTATCGCATGAGAAACACGAACGAAAGAATTCCCCGGAATTCCTGCAGCGCCGCGGGCTTCCGCGCGACTCGTTCGAGTTTCTCATGCGATAATAAGTATCATGGTAATGATAAAGTTAAAATTCATATGAAACTGAAACTGCGCTCCGCTTCGCTGCCCTTCGCCGCTCTTTCGGTGTGAGTTGACCCTTAAGTTACTTAAACACAATTACAATTTCCTACTATACTAAATATTCTTATTAATAACAATGAACGACAGACATCAAACAAGAACAAATACCACCAAAGCCAATAAGAGACCAACCGAACAATTCGACATATATACACCAACCCCGACCCCATCAACTCAGGAAAAATCTTAACAGCGCGAAGTAGCCCAAAGTACAGCGCTGTCTCTCGGGAAATTGGGTAACTAATTTATACAAACTAGATGGGTTATGTATTTATTTATTTATTTATTTATGTACACACACACATTTAAAATCGAAAAGAACAATTATGGATAAAAGAGTACAAAGGACCTGCTTATTTCTAACGAAATTTCTTCCAGCAGACCTGCGACAGGACAGTTAGATAGGATATGTAGACACAGTGTGTATTAATTAAAAATAAAAATAAAAAACACAAACAAAATATATAATTAACTAAACTATATTATTTAAATTAAATCTCATAATACATACATGTATAACAATAACAGTAAATAAATGTAAACAAGAATAGATACAATACATAAATTATAAAAATACATATATTTATGATAATATATATCTATAATAAATATCTTTACGAGATGGTAGAGAGGTAGTGTTCCTTGACTAGATTTTTGAAGACAGATATATTTTTAGCGTCTCGGATCTTAGCTGGAAGTGAGTTCCATAGTCGTACTGCATGAAAAGAGAAGGAGTTGGAATAAAAATGGGTTTTATGGGGTGGGAAATTGAGATGGTATTTAAGGTGGGATCTGCATGGGGCATCGGCAGGGCGAGTGAACGAAAAACGATCACGCAAGTAGCCAGGATAAGCAGGATTGAATAGGATGTTGTACAGGAGACATAATACCCGAGTGTTCCTACGAAGACGGATAGGGAGCCACTTGAGATCCTTGCGGAATTGGGAGACATGGTCGTATTTTCTTAGGCCAAAAACAAAACGAATGCACAAGTTTTGCAAGCGCTCAAGCTTATTTAATAGCTCCTCAGTGGCATCCAGGTAGCAGGCATCAGCATAATCGATGATCGGCTGAATAAGAGTTTGAGCTAAATATTTTTTGGTTTTAAATGGGAGAAACTTTTGAAGGGATTTAAGACTGTGAAAGGAAAAATGTACCTTACGACTAACCTCGTTTACCGAGATTCTTAGCTGTATCAGTATATGCAATAGACGAGCCGTTAAAGGTTAGTGGCGTCAAGGCAGAAATGTTAAGCTCATTGCGATAGTATCGACTACCTACTATGTTGGGTTTTCGGTGGTAATTTTGGATTGTGTGAAACGATTTTAATAATTATTTTTTTGTTTGAAAGAAGATACGTTCAGAATAATAAAATATGTAAACTAAGTTAAAAAAATGCTCGCATATACGGTTAAATTACAAACTTATTTCAGAAATTATTTTGTACAACTTTTCAAAAACGGTTCATCCCATGTAGTTCAAAATAATTCTCCTAGAAAGTCTTTATAAAGCTCTACTTTTGAGATTTTTTTTTATATTTTCGAAACTTATGGTTCAAAAGTTAGAGGGACACGCACATCGTTTTTAGGGTTCCGTAGCCAAATGGCAAAAAACGGAACCCTTATAGATTCGTCATGTCTGTCTGTCTGTCTGTCTGTCTGTCCGTCCGTCTGTCACAGCCACTTTTTTCCGAAACTATAAGAGCTATAATGTTGAAACTTTGTAAGTAGATGTATTCTGTGAACCGCATTAAGATTTTCACACAAAAATAGAAAAAAAGCAATAAATTTTGGGGGTCCCCATACATAGAACTGAAACTCAAAAATTTTTTTTTCATCAATCCCATGCGTGTGGGGTATCTATGGATAGGTCTTCAAAAATGATACTGAGGTTTCTAATATCATTTTTTTCTAAACTGAATAGTTTGCGCGAGAGACACTTCCAAAGTGGTAAAATGTGTGTCCCCCCCCCTCTAACTTCTAAGATAAGAGAATGATAAAACTAAAAAAAATATATGATGTACATTACTATAAAAACTATCAACGAAAATTGGTTTGAACGAAATCCAGTTAGTAGTTTTTTTTTAATGCGTCATAATCCGAAAAAATACACTATTATTAAAACATCGATCAAAGTTACAACACATTACAAGAACTTTTATATTATGTTACTTGCTGCTACGGAACCCTTCATGGGCGAGTCCGACTCGCACTTGGCCGGTTTTTACTTTTGAAGCGATTTTTTCCGAAAATATTGATATTATCAAAAAATGATTTCAGTAAACCCCTATTCATTTTTAAATTTCTATCCAACAATATATCACACGTTAGGGTTGAAATGAAAAAAAAAACCACCTCCCACTTTACGTGTACCCTAATAAAATATATTTTTTTCCATTTTTTTTTTACCACTTTGTCGGCATTTTTGATATCCATATTGGTACCAAATTTCAGCTTTCTAGTGCTAACGGTCATAGAGATTATTCGCGGACGGACGCACAGACAGACAGACATGGCGAAACTATAAGGGTTCCTAGTGTGACTACGGAACCCTAAAAAGAAATGCTCAGATTCAGCTACCCAATTGTCCCATTGTTATTATTTAGTCACAATGACATTGAAGAAATCAATCAGGGAAACTTATGCAATCCTAAACCACATTCTATGCGGTATCTGTAGAAGGTTATCTGTACCACAGTATTAATATCATATCTGTACCTCCTTCATTAGTACTTAACGTCTGTGTACTGAACATAAAACTACGGTTATGCGACGCCTATGCTCGTGAATTCACGGTCTCAGTCAAAATATCATTTCTTTCAAGAATACAAGACAGAACCGTACCATGACGCGTTAAATTGTCAAGCGTGCGTGCGAAAAAGAAATAGGTATGGAGCTGTACAACCTATACCTAGGTATTTGGGGACGCAGATGGCAGATATTGTGCTTGTCCCCTTTTATGTGTGTTGCGTCGAGGTGATCATTGGAGTCAGAAGAAAAATCCAACTTGTGGTGTTTAAAATGTATTTCAAAACATTGGCAGTAACAAATAATAGCAAGCCCGTGTGGCCAATTGTAACTAGCTTAAAATATCAGGCTAGTGACAATAAAATAATGTAGTCCGTGTTTCGTTGGCTGGTGTTACCACTTAATTAACTTATCAATATTGACGTAAGTTATTAACATGCAACACTAAATCTAAGTTGTGTTCACGTATGTGACAGGTATAGCTCCATCCAAGCTCCATATCTTTAACAGTTTAGAATAGCGTATAATAAATATAAATATAAAAGAATCGCAGTGTAGACGTAGTTTTAATTTTTGAAATATTTATGATGGTGTATCTTTGTGTCTATTATAATATACAGCATGTGAGTGAGGATAGCGTTGTGTTTTGACTGAAGATTGACAGTTAGCGCTGTGTGGTTGAGATCCGATTAAAGAAAAAGAAAATAAAGAATTTGATCTATGCAGGTTTTAGTCATAAGCGTTAATACACATTATATTTAACTATGCGTAGTAACGTAAAACTTTTTATGACATTTAAAAAGTTTTTACGAAGTTTTGTCCGATTTGTAAAACTATACCTACATTTATAATGCATTTATAGTCACTGAGACATATCTACATAGAAAAAAAAACCGGCCAAGAGCGTGTCGAGCCACGCTTAGTGTAGGGTTCCGTAGTTTCCCGTCCGTCACAATAAGTGTACCTACTTATGAGTTTAAAAAAATGCTTGCTTATACGATTATACTACAAACTTAGTCCAAAAATTATTTTGTACAACCTTTTTGTCTTTTTGTACAAAAACTGTTCTTTCCATCAAGTTCAAAATTATTTTCCTAGAAAGTCCTTATAAAGTTCTACTTTTCAGATTTTTTTCATATTTTCTAAACTTATGGTTCAAAAGTTAGAGGGGTGCCTCCACCCCTCTAGGTTCAAAAGTTAGAGGTGGGGAGACACATTGTTTTTTACTTTTGGAGCGATTATTTCCGAAATTTTGATATTATCAAAAAATGATTTCAGTAAACCCCTATTCATTTTTAAATATCTATCCAACAATATATCACACGTAAGGGTTGAAATTAAAAAAAAATCACTTCCCACTTTACATTTAGGGGGGCTACCCTAATAAAACATTTGCTATCCAATTTTTATTTTACCGGCTTGATTGGTATACATATTTTGTCGGCTTGATTGATATACATATTGGTACCAAATTTCAGCTTTCTAGTGCTAACGGTCACAGAGATTAAGCGAGGACGGACAGACAGACAGACATGGCGAAACTATAAGGGTTCCTAGTTGACTACGGAACCCTAAAAACCATACCAAATATCAATGAAACAAACATAGATTATATTGATTAGGCATAATTGTACAGTAGGTCCTTTTGATGATTTTTTAGATTTGTAATAGAAACTAGTAATAACGTTACCCACAATGACTTTTCATTCAAATATTCGATGAATTGGAATTTGACGTATTTATAAACATTAACACAGTCCAAACAGTATTAAGTATGTCAAAAAGAACCCAAAAAATAAGATGTAGTCGGCCGCTACTCTTTGCTCATTCACTTAAATTTAAACTAGTTCAAGGGCTTCAAAATAAATTGTTATGTACAGTCGAGACGTTAATATTTTCTTCATTTTTTGGTCAAGTCAAAACATAATTATAATTCTTTTGGAAGCCACTGCACTAAGCTGACTACTGCACTAGGGTAAATTCTTACGTACCACTCATCGATAGTGTTCTTATACCAAAATATATTAGCCATGTAGTTGTCTATATTAGCGGTCAATTATAGTTCTATGCAATGTAAGTATGTTTCTGTTATGTAAGTGTCCGAAAACTTCGCGATTCGACGAAAAACTTGATCACATTTGTTAACTACTATCTACCTACTACAAATATTCACCAAATCCTGGTAATACAACCACCCACGGCATAAAGCAGTAAAATACATTCTATCGTGAACGCAAAAAATTAATACAGATCATATGATGGCGAAGCTATGTTTACTGTGACTGTACTCATATAAATAATTTAAAAAATAACGCACAATCAAATCAATATTACAGACGGTTGCAAACTAGCGTTCCAACTAACGTCACCTTGGTTGGAGCTGAGTTTGGTTTGTGTTGCGGCTACATGGATGTAAACCACGCGCCAACACGTTCGGCGGTTGGGAAAACGCGCCTCCCAACCAAGGACGTTGAAGGTCATGGATCACAACTTCTATCTACACGTATTGAAACTAGCAAGGACACCTTGGTTGGAACGCTACTTTGCAACCACGGAACACTGTTTTTACTGTTCCGTGTTTGCAACCGTCTGGTCACCCCTTTACCATCATGTTCTCTCTCTCTCTCTGTTGCACTGGAATTATTGTGCCCTTATATTGTCATAATAAAACAGCTGTCTTTACGATTTGTATTTTTCTGTAAGTCTGTATCTCTTTGGTTATGAAATAAAAGTGAAGTAAAATCGTTTTGAACTTTTATTTGACATCGATTCACATTTTAAATAATTTCTACACAATCATAGCTATGTGATTTTAATAAATAATTACAAGTTAAATGCTAGATATAATATGTACCTGTAAATTATGCAAGTAGGTGTTCTTAATAATTGTGCCTTTTTTTGCTTGTGTGCTGGTTTTTAAAATATCTTTTGTTTATTATTGATTATATTGAAATACTAGCTTTTGCCCGCAGCTTTGCCCGCGTACATAAAATATAGAATAAAGCAGCTTTCTAAAGGTGGTGAAAAGATTAAATTAATGAAAGATTACTATCCAGAGATTACCTCCTACAAACAAAAAAACATAAAAACAAAAAAAAAAACAAACTTTACTCTTTATTATATACTCGTATTATAGTGTAGATCTATATTTTTTATTACTTCTGTGTCTTCTTTTTTCTTTATAGACAAGTTAACAAACGTGTAAGCCGCTTACTTTTTTCACTCCATATGACCTACCTACATTAACTAAACAATAGTACTTCCAAGATTCCGTAGGTATACGTATTTGTTACGTACAAATGTTAAAACAGTCGTGTTCAATTTACTCAGTTTTAGCCAAAACTGCGTAGTAACTGTAGGCGGCTCGTACTACCTAAAATAATATAAAAATACTTTAATAATTGAGAAGTTTCATGATGTTAATATTAATATTAACGAAATTTTACCTGTACAAAAGAAGGCAGATCAAGAAAATTGAAAGGTCCAGCGTGCAAGTGTCGTGGATTGATCATGCCGGCGCTGAGTATTATCAGGTCGCGTCGGACACGAGGGCTGAGGCACCAGTACGCCGATGCAAACGGCCCTTGGCCCATACCCATGGAGGTCTGATAAATAACAAGGTATGCTAGTTTAACTAAAGAGTCACAGTTATCGTGGGCGGATCATCCCGGCGTTGAACATCGTCTGGTCATATCTGTTGCGAAGGTTACTTTGTTGTCCGTCTGTCTGCTACCGCTTGGAACTCTATCAGTACTTATATTTATTTTAATTAATTAAAAAAAAAAGTTATAAACAACATGTACCTACATCAACCCCTCTCACAATACTTCTGACGTGCCAGTAAAATCATCTTCCATTCATCCGCAAACAGATCAAACTTTTAAGTCGGTGCAAAGATTATACTACCTATGTATGCTCCGTTTAAGGTGCACATTTTGAAACTTGGGAGGAAAACAAAACTTACAGGGTAATTCCTGTTGACCTAGAATCCTGGAATTCGGCAAGAAGCAAGGTTACATGGCACAAGTAAAAGAAAAAGACTGAAAACCGTTTTGTAGTTACGTCATAAACTAATTACATTTTGGGATTCCTAAAATCTTCAATCAAATTTTCAATCTTCGATTTGAAATCAAACTATTTATATAGACGTTTGTACGAAACTCTCGGTGTGGGAGTCCGACACATAGGTGATCGGATTTTTTTTAATTATAGATTTCAAACTTGGTTATTTTCTGCATGTTCTGTTTGTTTTATCACTTAATATGTAGACGTAGCGGTATGCCCTTAAGTACACCTACCTCGTGTAAGACTACGTCACCGTATCGACAAAATAAAAACAGTTGTGTCAAAGTTCCACACATGTACTGGAGTAACGATACGAGCTGCATTATGCTCATGTCCTCCTGAAATGATAGAAAAGGGAAAACTGTATTGACTTAACTCTTGGACGGCAGCTGGCAAGGTTTTGTAGTGCCTCAATTATTGACCTTAATGATTGTACCTGTATAAATAATTCGAGATAATTTCTATCCATCATTCACTACCTACTCCAATATAGTCTTTAGCTAATTTTTTTTTTTTTACTTATGTTGTTTTAAGTTGATTTTTAAGTAACCGAGAGTATGACATTAAAGTCTGTTGTAACCAAATTTAAAAATTGCCTATCTTACCTACCCATATTATAAATTAAAATATAGGCACTGGGAATCCTGATAACATATAGATAATATACTTCTCTATTGTATCTACTTACGGCTTTTAATCTGATAGCAACTGAGCACAATGTGAAAGTGGCAAGAAGGTAATATATTCCAATGATACTGCTCAACAACTTGTCAAGTTCAATAATCGAACTAAAACAGATGAAAGTTCCATGTTAGCATTGGTTAGCAGATTTTAAGTTTAGAAAGAATGAGATAGTTGTTAGTTCCATCTATATATACACTAACTTTACAAGTAAGATATTGATCTGATGGCACCGTACGATCCTGAAGTGAGCTCTTTTGTCCCTCCTCCTCGAAATATTGCATCTTTTCCCCTTGCCTCCGATGCGTGAACTATAATCGCGGAGCAAAGAAAACTGTCCACATATGAATATCATGATCCCGATAGCTGTCATATCAAATGCAACGTGGACGCAAACGCAGTAAATGGCAGATACAAATTCACCTAAAACTGTTACAATGTAACCGTAAATGGTGAGGTCATCGAGAAGAACCCAGACGGGCAAGATGTGAGGATATCCCAGACATTCCTTTCCACGTATCTTGCACAAATAATGTTCCACAAACGGGGACACCATGAAGATAATAGCCGTGAAGCTATATATCCTGGTCAGAATAGTTGCAGTATTTCTAAACTTGTTCGTGTAACTTTTGATGGAGTCAGAAAAATTGTCACTCTCCTCGCTGTCCGACTGATACTCTGCGTATGAGATAGGATCTTTGCTTAGTTGTGTGTTTTCCAGCATTGTGATTTGATTCAGCAGTTTGCGCCAGTTTTGATGGCATCTACGCAATGAATGCAGTTTGAGGACTCCCATGCCACAGAACGCGAGAACACTGAAGCATTCGAAGAGCCTTTCAGGATCGTCCTTGGCCATGAACATTGCGATGACTTGAAAGAAGCCTGTTGTCAAGAAACAGAATGTGGAAACGTTGGCCGCCCAATGCACTTGGTGGGTTGTGACATACGATGAGAGGCCTATGTTGTGAATCAGACGGGTTATCAGAGTGACCAGATTATCATTCTCGCCTTCGCTGGCTACCAAAATGCGAAACAGGCCTTTAATCTGCAACAGAAAATTATGTCTCGTATTTTTGTAACAGCATTAAAGTAAATTAGCCATTCTAGATAGTATAAGTAATTAACAAACCCTAGACAACATCTTGAACGAATTCAAATCACGTCTGCAGGAGATTGCGTCAAGCCCTATAAATGTTTGACATTGTTTGTGAAAGTTGTACTTTCAGAAGTAAACTACTAATGATGTATTTATTTACTTTATGCGACGGTAAAAGTATAAACTTTAATATCTATGAATTTGTATTTACCGTGTAGGAATTTCTACAAAAGTCATAAATTTTGTGTTAACGACAATAGAAGTTCCTATAGGCTTTAGGGATTTAGACTGATTGACCACTATTATAATATTGAAGTCTAGGTGTAGTATTTTAATTTAGTAGTAGGTGCCAGATAAAGAAAAATACTTAATTTTTCATCAAGTATCTACATAGGTCTATTACCTATCTAAATCATATACATATTAATAAAATTGGTATGTCTGTTTGTAATATTGAAATAACTGCTTTTTATTACATGCATACGAATATATACACGTTACATGCACCAAAATAACATTTTTTACAATTTTTGTCTCTCTGTTTGTCTCGGCTATTCTCTGAAATGGCTGGACCTATTTTGACGAGACTTTTGGCAGGTAGGTGATGTAATAAGGAGTAACTTATGCTACTTTTGTTTTAGAAAAAATAAATTCAAAATCTTGTAGTCCACGCGAACGAAGTCGCGCGCACAGCTAGAATCTATTATATTATCTATATCTGTAGCATTTGTATATATCATGTAATGGAAAACGCAGTGTTGGAAGGCCTCCTACAAAGTGGTCCGATGACCTGGTGAAGGTTGCGGGAATCCGATGGATGTGGGACGCACAGGATCGTGCATTGTGGCGACGCTTGGGAGAGGCCTATGTCCAACAGTGGACGTCTGTCGGCTGAGATTATGATGATGATGATGTGTAATGGTGTACAATAAAGTATATAAATAAATAAATAGATCCGGTAGCCTGTCAAAAACGCCCTTTTAACTAAAAATATTTACGTTTTGTAGAAAGGCATACACATGACAAACCTACATCTGATAAAACTACCATTACTATTGTTTCGCGTAGGTATCTGTTAATATAATTACAGTCAAATTATAACTTTGTTTATTCAATTGTATAATGATGTCGTAATCACTTATGAAAACTTTTCTACTATTAGGTACTTAGTCTACTTATTTACCTTTACTAGTCATCGAAATTCGAAAGTCCAAATTTTAATTACTTTTCATTTTAATTTTTAATTACGAGTAGATAGTTATACAATTATGTTAAATTAGCTCGAAAGTCATTAAAGTAGGTAAGTAAACTGTATTTTAAGGTATTTTAAAATGAGAGAGGTACCCAATTGACGCTGCGATCTGTACCTACTGGGGGCATACTCGTTTTTTAGCGATTTGTCTAGACGACTTGCCTGCTGTAGCATTTCTAATTGCGTAATTTTCTATTGCACAAGGGGCCAATTTGATTAACAGTACCTAGGTAGAGACTCCGCCCTTTCCATGTATCAATGGAAAACAAACACTTCACTGGTAAGGCACCTGCAAAATTTCCCTCAATCACAATAATTGCTAATTATGTTATCAACATGTAGCAGTGGTGGCCCAGACTTACTAGTAGATTGTGGGTTCAAACCCAGCCAGGTGCATAATTTTGTGTAATTTATTTCATCACCGCTGCTTTGTGAGCAGCGGTGATTGATGAACTGTGAATGAAAACATCGGAAAATCGACATGTCCAAGAAAATATGTGACATCCATCAAACCACAACGGGGCACTTGATGACCTGCCTACTCAGTGCCGGATTAAGTCAGCGCGGGATCTGTAGCAAATTCGACCAAGAGGCCCCCTGCGTAGACCTTTTTTTATGGTTCCGTACTTCAAAAGGAATAATGGAACCCTTATAGACTTTGATGTCCGTCTGTCTGTCTGTCTATCAAGACCCTTTATCTGAGGAACGCGTGCAGGTATCGAGTTAAAATTGAAACCATAGTATACCTACTCAAGTCTGCGGTCCCGTGAAGTTGTGAAAAAATTAAACTTCTAAGTTAATAATGAAAAAAGACATAGGTACGGCCGATTATGTCACAAAAATCGTATATTTCGACACTCTAAAGGGAATCAAAATTCGTATACCTAGCTACTTCTCGTTGACTTAGAATTCTGAAATTTGGTATGAAGCAAGGTCTCATCGTACCAGTAGGTAACTATAGGAAAAAATATGAAAACTATAAAGACGAATGGGCGTTTTGGTTTATCAGCGGCCAACAATGAAATAGGTTTTAAATTAATGTACTACGACCAATTTTAATTATGAAAGTGACATTATAGCTCAATTAGAAAAAATAATGTAGTGTAAAGAAATTCAAGTAGATATTAAATGCAAGAAAATGGCTTTGTACAGAGTAATATTATTTATTTTAAGTAAAATGTATTTCTAAACGCTATCGCCATGCACCGGTTACAAGACTCAACCTAAGAACCAATGAGCTTTGAGTATTAACATAAGGGCCGAAGCGAGAGGTGCGCTCCGCACAGTCCTTCGCTTTCTGTTGTGACGTTGTGTACTGTGCAATCATCTACAGATTCTCCCTTATTTTTTTTAACAAACCTTTTGAGTTCGGCTTCACTCTGGACTATTTCTTCTGAATCTGATAAGTCGGCTCATTCATTTCTTCACTAGTTTTCTCGGTCTATATTGTAATTGACCAGCAAAAGAACGGATGGGAACCAATTGCTCATTATTATTGCAGTTGCCTAAGTGGAAGGCGCACAATTGGTTGCTGCGCACACGTTACCTATGTGTGTAGTGTGGTTTTTTGGCATGGGCTACATATCAAGATGGGACATATTACTACCGGCGGCATCAGAACTATTAAGAATTATTGTTATTATTTTTAGAATTATTGTACACGAGTAGATTTTTTTTGTAATATTGGCTGTTTTATCGTCTAATAAGTATTATATTACATAAGCCAATAAGTCATTTCATTTTATTTACTTATTTTAAGGCTGGAAATAATAAGTTAGATTATATAAAAAGGCAGGTAAACATTAAAACTAAAAATGTAGGTATATAATTCGGTTCATAATTACACCACAGATATAAAACTTCTCCAGAATGATTTTAGGACTAAGCCACACCAAAAACTAATAGTTTTGGTTTTAGCCGCTGATAGACCAAACGCCATACAATTTTGCCCATTCTCCTTTGTCGTTACAGAAAAATCTTCGTAGGTAAGTTTTTACGGAAATCTCATTGCGCGAGTCCGACTCGCACTTGCCCGGTTTTTTTTAATGGCCAGTGATATCACTTATAAAAATATTAGGTAGGTATAATTACAGTGTGAGTGATTTGATGCTATCAAATGAAGTAGAAACTGTATAAAATTATCCTTTAAACTTAGATCCGAACACTCCATTAGCAAAGTTTGCATACTTAATGAAGAAGACTGATTCACCTAATTGTACAACTCGTAATCAAATTGAAGACGTACAAAATTTGCTGATGGAATGTGTCCGAAAAAAAGATGAACGCAATTCACTGCTGAGCGAACTGAAATTAAATAGATTCGATGTAGGTCTAATTCAAAGCATTTTATCAAAACCGAAATCGGAGGCGGCCAGAAAATTATATCGTAGAATAGCGGTCTCTCAGCAGTGATTCTTCCTATTTAATATTTAAGTAAGGTTATTTATAAGTAAATACATATAGATAAATGTATGTGAAGTAATGGTTAGGTATTGTTGTGTAAAGTGAAAACAACATTAAAGTTTTTAAATAGCAACCCAACCTAGCCATCGGTCAAATGCCAAACGTCATATCATGTTGACATAGGTTTGTTTATCATGTTATTTTCTTGTGATTTTTAATCGAAATCTTAAGAAATGTAAAAAAAAAATCACTGAGCCACAAAGGAAATAATATTTATCTAATATATTACAGTTTTACCAAAGATAATAAGTGGCAAATCACACCAATAATGTTCAAAACAAAGTCACGAACTTTGGAAACATTAGTATGCTGATTTTTTCGTACGTAACGCTTTTATTTTAATGTTTTTAGGCTTTCTAGGTAAACTAAGATCCCTGTTACCTCCAAATATTTATAAATTAAACGGAAATTCATTTAAACATGATGATATTTGATACGGTAACTAAAATAAAAAAGGGCACTTGCGAGTCGGACTCGCACACTGAGGATTCCTTACAAATTTACCTATGAAATCGATGTATCGATATTTATTATACAAGCCAACACTTTGGACATACCGATTTTGGAGTGGAATAACTGGTTCAAGTGAATGGAAAAATGTGTAAAACTTCGAAGTGAATGCTTTGAAAACAATAAATAATACTTTAAGGTTTTAGTTCTGTTTTTTTCTTCTAACGACAAAATTTAAAAGGAATCCCTCGTATAGGCAGTTCAGCGGTTTCCTCACGCTATGTTATTTAACCGGTTCGTGTCTGCATTTAAATGTTCATCATCATTTCAATCGAAAGACGTTCACTGTTGGACATAGGTCTCCCCCAGGTGTCGCCACAATTAACGGTTTCGAACTTAAAACTTTCGTCACCATCGGTCAGGTCGTTCTTCTCATCTTTTTCCTGATCTCGATCCTCTTCATCATCTGTGCATGAACATATTAATCATTACATCAATAATAACAATTACTTAATAATATTTTTTTTCCCCCTTAAATGATACGCTTTCAGATTGGTCCCATTTTTTTCAAAGTCTAGTTTAGATGATGGGATCTATGAGGAATTGAGGGAACTTTACAAATATTATTATTGTTTTTTTTTGTCCGACACGCAGATGTTCCTTTAAAATAGAGGGAGAGGCTTGGGTAATCTGAAAGTCGTGTTATGGGCTCAGACTGCTCCAGATTCTATCTCGAAATGCTTAAAAAGGAAAAGCGTAGTAGCAATGCTACTAAGCTAAATACTAATGCTAATGCTACTAAGGACTTCTAAACCAATTGGATCGACTTCTCTATAACTGATCACATTTCTTCCTTCCGTTTTCAGCTTAAATGGCTGCCTATCCTTAGATCCCTCTGCTCGCTCTTCACCATAGTGAACGATCCTTTTGCTCCTAATTATTTAAAACAATATTTTAAAGTGTTAGGCACTTCGTGCATCCAAAAACATGCTTCTTCATATTCCTTCTCACTGTACTGTCTTTATGTCCAATTCTTACGCTGTTTCCACCATAAAACTCTGGAATGTGCTTCCCTTTGATATCAAAAAGCTGAAAGTAAATTATCCTTCCTACGTAAAACTCGGAACTACTACCTACTTGAAGTCCTCTCAACCTTAGTTCGGTCTTCGTCTCTTCTGATTTGATGTTTTTCATAGTATTTATCAATTTGTTACTTTAGTATATTTATGTATATATTTTATTATATATAAATATAATAAATATGCATACCTACTCATGGTTGCGATATGGTGTTATGCTATGGGGAAAACGTGTAAACGTAGATGAAAAATTCGTATAAGGATTCTAGCCCAAATAGACAATGCCGAAAGCTGTAAACCATATTTTATAAAATATCTGATGTTAACTCTGCCGTCAACATACATACTCGACCCTTGCGTAGGTATTTGTTTTTAAAAACATAGAAAAGTTTACTAAAGTGAAAGATACGCACAAGCAACGTAAACACAAATACTCGCCATAAAAACAGGTTATGCACTCCATTTTCAAGAATCAAAATGTTAAGTGAGAGCCTATATTACGAGTATATAGCAATCAAAATATATAATAAATTATCCAACATATATAAAACTGAAAAATCAGTAACATTATTCCAAAAAAAGAACAAAACTATACCTAATCCAAAAATATTTCTACTCAGTGAAACAATATTTAGAGTTCAGCTGAAATAAAAAAATTCTTCTAATAAATCAAAATGGCGATCTGTGCTACCACCTGAAAATAGTGATATTAACATTGCCATTACCATTATTTAAATTGCACAATAACATTATAATTGTATTAAACTAATTATTATTGACATAACTCTAATTTCTCATTTAAACTGATATTATTGACATTATATTGTATTAAAGTAATTATTATAGACATTAAATTTCTTGGCATAGCTCTAATTCCTCAATGAAACTGATAGTATAGACATTAGAAGTGTATGAAATTCATTTTTATTGACATTTAATTTTATGACATAACTTTAATTTCTCACCTGAATTGATAGTATTTGACATCATAATTATATTAAATTCATTTTTATTAACATTAAATTTTTTGCACTACTGTAAGTAGGTACTCAAATGAATTTATAATAATAATGTTAATGCATTTTAATTAGGATAAATTAAAATTGCAATGCTTGTAAAATGCTGCTAAGTCAAAAGTACTGACATGATTTATGACAACAACATTATACACTTAGTTCGCAATAAATGTATTGACTTTGACTTATTATTATAAATAACTTATTTTATTATTTTCCGTTTGAAGTATCTGTTATTTGTTAATTGTGCAAACCTACCACAGTGTTGTCTTTTTTAACCCAAAGATTGACTCGTAGAGAATGCCTTGTTGCATTAAGTCCACCTACGCACCACTAATGTACATGAAATTTAAATAAATAAATGCTCTAATATTTTTAACTTTTAATGCGTCAGCTGACGGTCTTTCCACCGCTACCCACGCAGCTGATTGTTATTTTCGTACTTTTGATAATTTAAACAATCACTTAGTTAAATTTCATCCGGTGTACCTACTGGGTATAACTTAATTTTACATGTTTTTTCACAACTTTATGCGACCAGCTGACGCATAACTCACCCTCCACCATGCAGCTGACGATTAATTTCATCTCAGTATGATGTAAAATATAAAAAAAAGTTTCAGGCGGCGTACTATGATTTCATTGTTTTTTTACCACTTTCGGAACCACCCACACCCGCCGCCACCCGCACCCACCGGTACCCGCACCGACCGCTACTTGTGCAGCTGATGGTTGGTTTACTTATTGGTCATATAAGATCAACCATCAGTGACAATATCAGCCGGTTTACCATGACTTTTTCATTTCCAACGCTACCGACCGGACTACAGGCAGGTCTACTGGTACTCAGCTGCAACCGGTTACTCTGAAAACTGACTTCAACATAGTTAAGGCCTACGTAGACCGGGACGGCATGGCAAGGGATTTTGCCGTGAGTCAGCGCACACTGGCCGCTTAGATACCGCGGCATTCCAGCACTTTGCCACGGCATGCCACGGCATGTCGGCACGCGGGCGCAAATTGATGGTCTATGGTGTACATTCCCCGCTTCTCTACCCTCGCCGCCGCACCCCGTAGTATATCACTACGAGCGCCGGAGTCCGTGGCATGCCGTTGCCTTCCGCAGTATGCTACGGCATCCCGCCACGGGAGCCTATGGCGCGTCTTTTAATGCCGTGCGATAAAATCCCTTTCAATGCCACGGCATCATTTTAAAGCATAGCAATTTATGTCGTATTTCTGTAACAGTACGGTTGAATGTTCATTAGTAAAAATTAAAATCCCTTGCCATGGCTTCCCGGTCTGCGTATGCCCTTAGGAAGAAGCGAAGCAGATTAGCATTTTGTGTAATTAGACACAAGGTTTATGTTTTGTTCCACAAACTACTTTTTTTAAGTAGTTTTGTTCAATAAACTGAAATGCTTTATCATAATTTATTTCTAACAAAAACATCACTTAACACAGAATAGCCCGAGTCATTCTATTATAAAATAGGAACGCCATTTTTATCGAACGTTCTAGTCAAGTTCACCATGCCGAAGACTGCCATCCATTGTTTGATCGTGAACCTAGGTTAGGTTCGTTCCAGCCGTTGAAAGCATCAAGACTTTCGATCACAGTGGAATCTGCAAATCTATCATTCCAGCCAGAGGATGATCTGAAAGAATTTCCTTCGAAAACACTGTTGGAGCTGTATCCATTTTGTGACAAACTGCTGCTTGAGGGACTCCAGTTTTCGTTTCCGCCTCGACTGTGAGAGCTAGATCCGAAGCCAGAGGTCCCACGCCATCCATCGGAGCCGGTTGATCGGCCTAGATTACTTCCAGAGCCAGACCAACCACCGCCAGAAGAGCGCGAGAAACCAGTAGAAGGTCCCCTGCCAAAACCGCTGCTTCTTTGCCAGCCGCTCCCACCTGAAGAATAAAAAAGTTGTGATAATGTTATTGGTCCGATAGATCATAATCGTTAAGTAGGTACCTAAGTATTTCTTCCAGGTTACTTATTGTAGAGCTAACTTTTCAATAAGTAGTTCGTCATGGTTATTTTAACTTACCTAACAATGTCTTGTTTTTCTAGATAACAACTTGCAACCATAAAACGTTTCTAGGGTTTAGAGACGCCTATGATTATGCTAATACCGGCCGTATAAACCCTAGAAAACTTTTTAAAAGGTTTGGTTAGTGTTATTGGTACCGAGAAGTCATTGTTAGATGATAGTATCAACATCATTAATATCTATATTTGGTGTTTTTACAAGTATTTTTAACTGTTCAAATATAAAAAAGTATAAATCATCAAATAACTTCTTCTGTTCTGTGTGCAACCCTCTTGTTGCACACAGAGCAGAAGTTGAATCTTTTAATTAATTACTTATTTATTCATAACAATAAAACATTGTGTGGAAAATTACTTAACTACTCTTAAAATTCTAGGCTTGAAAGCGTATAGACGGCCTAGGCTGGCTATACAGCTAGTAACATAAATGTGCCTTCATTCTTTAGAGGTCAAGTCCAGAAACTGACCCCAATGTAACTGATTACACACAATTAATAACATTGGTGACTTTACATTGGGAAGCGCTTGATTTCTTGGCATCTCTTGTATTGAAGCTCATGATCACGATTTTTAAGCCCAAGAGAAATGTGGATTATTTACCTATACTGCCATTTACCTGGAGAACGAATATCTCGCCTGGCGATGGTTGCTGCTGCTGTCGCAATGAGCACTAGTACCAGGATCTTCCCCTAGAGAAAGAATGCATTAACGACATCACTTATTTTTCGTTTCTTTGAGAAATGATGGATGGATTGTTTGTAAGGGAACATAATAGGTATGACTTGAATTGAGCCTAACCTATAATGGAAGAAAAGTACATCTTTACCGGCCACACAAGAATTGGAAAAAAGGCAAAAAAATATGAAGATCTTAATGATTTAAGTAGTTCTTTTTTTTCTTAGTAAGGTTTCCAAAAACTTTTTAGATTTTTAAAATAATATGGAAAAAGTTTTGTGAGTGCCAACAGACCGCTCAGGCGTTCTTTCTTTTTTCGCGTTGCCTTTTTTATCAAACATTGCGTTGGATGAAACAACAAGCTTTTAAACCATGTTCACGTTGATGACAGATAAATCTAAAAATGTTGAGTTCAGCGCCTCAACAATACTTTTTTCGCAATAAGATTAGATAATTTAAACAAACTTTTTCACTGTCTGTTCAACTGATTTAGACTTTTATTCCGTAGGCTTAAGGCGCATATAAAGCAAAAATATATTGTCACCATATTTCGAAAGGAGTGTAGCAAGAATAGAGCCGAGTTCTAGCCCGTAAATTAATTCCATTCCAAGTGATAGTTACCTAGTCATATTTTAATTCATTAAACCCCAAGCGAATGCCGGCGTTCGCGCACTTATTGTCTTTCTATTGTGAATGTAATTTCAACGATTGAAAGGATTAAAATGTTACCGTTATTCGCTAAGAATCTCTCCTTTATTGTGGCTGCGTTTATAAACATTTAATCTCACATACACAAACAATCAGACATAGAAAAGCGGTCTGTAAGCCATACAAATATTGGTTTCATACGGAAAATGAATCCACAGTACACAGTACAGTAGCCAATCACTCAACCATTGCGCTAACCGTACTGTCATTGTTCTAGTCAATAGTATAACAAGTGCACTAGAATAGAATAAGTAATCGTGCTGTTATAACCCTTATTACAAGGCAATAAAGCCTTAATCAGCTTTTACTATGAATCAGTGTATTTTTCCACTATATACATGCTGATGTTGCACTTTTACCTAGTGCATGGAAATTATATGCATTTTTAAGTCAGTTAGATTCTGGACGCCGTCGCGTAACCTATTGTGCCCAAATTTAGGGAGCACTTAAGAGAGACATTGCCAAATTTAAGTGTTAAATTCATGTATCTGTGTCTGTGGTGATTAAAGTGGTTTTAGTAGAAATATTGGCTTTTTTTTAAAAAGACAAACGGGGTCGGCCTTGTAACAAATTGGTGTCAGAAGTGGGATACCAGAGACGAAGTCTTACGACGTTGAGTCAGACAGACGCTGGTATCCTGAACCTACAGCCCCCCGTTCAATTGACCGACAGTGAGACTTGACCCAAGGTCAAGCCTGCGTCACTACTAGGACGACGGTCAGCCTCAGCTCTTCAGCCTGAGCCCGCTCCAGCCACATCAGCAATTGGACGACGGTCAGCCTCAGCTCTTCAGCTTGAGCCCGCTCCAGCCACATCAGAAATTGGACGACGATCAGCCTCAGCTACACAGCTTGAGCTCGCCCCAGCTACATCGACACCTGGACGACGGCCAGCCTCCACTGTACAGTGTGAGTCCGCTCCAGAAGGCGTCTCCACCACCGGCAGCTTCAGGTCTAACTCACCAACCTTCAACTCAAGAAATTCCACAGTTTACCGTGTGAAAGTTCAACTCCGATACGTCACAGCGGCAGCGCAACGTGACTCCGGACTTCGAGTTCCCACTGCGCACCTGATAATGCGGGTGTCAGCGATTATCGTGTTACTGTGAGTGTTTCTTGTGAATTACCATTTTTTCTAATTCAAAGTGTCTCTGAATTCGTGATAACTTAATTTTAAAGAGTTTATCCAAAATCTTTTCTATTTTCACTGATTTTAATTGTTTTGTATTCTATTTCTAATTGTTTTAAAATTGTTCTTTTACCACTAACTTAATTTGTCCAACATATCATAACCTTTTATGTCTGTTAAACAAGAATTGCCATCTAAATCAAAGGAAATGTCTGACAAAGTTACATTATCTGTCTTAACCAAATTTATCAAACCTTATAATGGTGACAGGGAAACTCTCCCAGCTTTTCTCACAAATTGTGAGAATGCTATGTCCTTAGCTACTTCAGACCAACAAACTGTACTATGTAAATACGTTATTTCACAGCTTGAAGGTAAGGCACAGGTTGCATGTAGCCTCAAGTCATTTTCGTTATGGTCAGAGTTAAAAACTTTCCTGAAGGCTACCTTCGGAGAGAAAAAACATGCCACGCATTTGTTATCAGATCTGCAACATTGCAAACAATTATCCGATGAGGATGTAACGAAATATTCCTTAAGAGTAGAGTCAATATTAACCCGTATACAGTCAGACATCCATTATAGTTGCAAAAATGAAAAGGAACTACCTGGCCGAATAGCAGCCATGGAGGACCTTGCCCTAAATACTTTTATGTTAGGGTTAAACACTTCCATATCAACTATTGTCCGTTGCAAAAACCCCTCTAGTCTCAATGAAGCTATACAATACGCTATTGACGAGGTAAAATTATATAACTTATCTAGGTCTAAAATAAGATCCTCTAAACAGTGTTCTATTTGCAATAAGATGGGTCACAACTCATCAGAATGTTTTAAAAATAAAAAGCGTGATCGAGATACTAAAATTTTCAGCAATTCACCGTCTCCTAATTCTAATACTAATTCCGAAGGTCATCCTAAAACTTGCAATTATTGTAAAAATATTGGTCACACAATTAAAGAGTGTCGCAAGCTTCAATATAATATGAAGCTACGGCAAACCGCTGATAACGCACAACGTGACCGTAACTCGGCACCTACTAATTCTAATGACGCACCTACACATACGTGTGAAAATACAGCTAAAATAAATGATGATAATTTAAACTAAGCAAGATTTTGGTTTCGTGTCTGCCAAAATCGAACAAAGCTTTAAATGACACGACCTATGCTAATTCTTATACTAATTTTACTAAATTTACATCTCATCCTAAGGAGATGAGTTCTTCTACATTTACATCTCGTTCAAAAGAGACGAGTTCTTCTAAATTCGCACCTCATCCTAAAGAGATGAGTTCTTCTAAATTCGCATCTCATCCTAAAGAGATGAGTTCTTCTAAATTCGCATCTCATCCTAAAGAGATGAGTTCTTCTACATTTGCATCTCGTTCAAAAGAAACGAGTTCTTCTAAATTCGCACCTCATCCTAAAGAGATGAGTCTTTCTAAATCTTCATCTCAGTTAAATAAGCTGAATTCTACTACGTCTAGTGATAAAAAAAAATGTCAATTATGTATCGAAAAATTACAAACATCTAATACTAATTCTAAACCTATATACGAAATTAATGACTACTGTAAAAAGGTAGCTTTACCTCATACTTATCTACATACTAATCACGCTTGCGAAAAGCTATGTTTCCTTATTGATACAGGATCAACAATTAGTATTGTTAAAGCGTCTTGTTTACAAAAACTTCCAAATTTATCTAACGAAACTGTAAAATTAAAGGGTATTAATAGTTCAGAAACTCCAGTAGAAACTCTGGGTACTTTCCAAATGGAGTTCAACTTATCAGATAGCATATATAAATACAAATTTCATGTCACTAAAGATGACATTAATCTTAATAATTACGATGGTATAATTGGTAGCGATTTTTGTAGTTATTTTAAATCAAACATCGATTACTCTTCAAAATCAATTTCTATATTAAATCATTCTATTCCTATTATTTATACGCAGCCTTCATACAATATTCCAGCTCGATCTGAAGTAGTTATCGAGTGCACTGTATCAAATTACTCTCCCAAACTTTATCACAATAATGAAGCTCTCATACTAGATCATGTCTTACGTGAAGGCGTTTATGTCGCTAATTGTATAGTCTCAATTAAACCGAATGGAAAAACAAACGTGACTATTTTAAACACCACAGAGTGTGACATTGAAATAAAAGACTATCACGTTACAGCGACTCCCCTTGAACTTGACTGTTCGACTATCGACTCTTATAATATTAATACTATATCTTGTTCGAAAACTGATCGCGTAAATAAAGTACTAAATCTCATTCGGTGCTCTCATCTAAATGATGAAGAGAAAAAGTCTCTATTAGAATGTTGTTCCCGTTACACAGATATTTTCCATATGGAAGGTGAACCCTTAACCTTCACGAATGCTATTGAGCATACTATTAACACAGGTGATGCGCCACCTATTAATGTAAAATCATATCGTTTCCCTGAATGTCACAAGGAAGAAGTCGATTCCCAAATTCGTAAAATGCTAGAACAAAATATTATAAGACCTTCAACTTCACCTTGGAGCGCCCCAGTTTGGGTAGTCCCGAAAAAAATGGACGCTTCCGGTAAACAAAAGTGGAGGATAGTCATTGATTATCGCCGTCTTAATGACGTCACTGTTTCCGAAACTTATCCACTGCCTCTTATAACTGATATTCTAGACCAATTAGGTCACTCTAAATATTTCAGCACACTGGACCTCGCAAGTGGTTTCCATCAATTGAAGACTTGCCCCAAGGACACCCCTAAAACAGGTTTCACAATTAGCACAAATTCAGACATGTCTGGTCACTACGAATTTACCAGAATGCCTTTCGGGCTTAAAAATGGCCCTGCCACATTTCAGCGTCTTATGAATACTGTATTATCAGGTTTACAAGGCCTTCATTGCTACATTTACCTTGACGATTGTATAGTCTATAGTCAGAATCTACAAGATCACATACACAAATTACAATTAGTTTTTGACAAATTTCGTGAGTATAATTTAAAACTCCAACCAGACAAGTGTGAGTTCTTAAGGCACGAGGTAACTTACCTTGGCCATATAATCACCGATAAAGGTGTATCTCCGAATCCTGAAAAGGTTAGCGCTGTATCGCAATTTCCAGTTCCTAAAAATCCTAAAAATATTAAATCATTTCTAGGCCTAATAGGCTATTATCGCCGATTTATTGAAAACTTTTCTAAGTTAACTAAACCACTTACGTCTCTATTAAAAAAAGATGTTGAGTTCCATTGGGACACAGAACAACAACATGCATTCGAAATTCTAAAAGAAAAATTAATTACTGCTCCTCTTCTGCAGTACCCTGACTTCTCGCAACCTTTTAATGTCACTACTGATGCTAGCAACTTTGCCGTTGGCGCAATATTGTCTCAGGGTCCCGTCGGCAAAGATAAGCCAATCGCTTATGCGTCGCGCACTTTAAATAAACCTGAAGGGAATTACTCAACCACGGAAAAAGAGTTATTAGCTATTATATTTGCCGTTAAAACTTTTCGACCATATTTATATGGCAATCGATTTAAAATAATAACAGATCATAGGCCCCTTGTATGGCTATTTAATGTAAAGGATCCGGGTAGCAGACTCATTCGCTGGCGCCTCAAACTTGAGGAATACGATTACGAAATCGTTTACAAACAAGGTCGTCTCAATTCAAACGCCGATGCGCTATCCCGTTGCCCTATTAACGCTATTGATGTAAATAATCTAAATAACTTTTCTTACGAACAATATTTTAAGGCTCAATTTACAAATCAAATTCCAGTCACAAATACTATTATCGAAGAGTGTATTCAAGGATTACACTTATCTAAATTAAATACTATTGCTTGCCCAGTCTCCTTAGACTTTGACTATTCTATGCCTCATTGCGAGGAAATATTATCGCGGCTCGATAATTCAGATGATCTACTAAATTCCGAACGCGAGCCACTTACAATACAATGTATTAACGATAAAAATAAAACCTACTATTTTCTATTTACTAAAGTACATCATTATGAAGAAACAAATTATAGAGATGTTTATAACTTACTAATTAAACTTAGAGATTTACTAATTAATTGCCAAAATATTACCGACCTTGCATTACCAGATTTCACGGACCCGTTCTCAAAGCTTACATATACTAAAATATACAATATGATTTCCTATATTTTTCATGATACCAACATTAAAATTCACATATATAAAAATCAATTAATCTATCCTACTCCTGTAGAAGTTCCAAAAATATTAAAAGAAAACCACGACTCTGTTATAGCTGGTCACCCAGGGTCACAACGAATGTATTCGCGTATTAAAGCTGCATACTATTGGAAAGGCATGCGGTCGGATATCGAACAATATGTAAAGAAATGCAAGCTTTGCCAAATTAATAAACCTTTGAGAAAATCAAATAAAGCTCCAATGGAGATAACTTCGACATCTACAAGTTCGTTTGAAAGATTGGCACTCGATGTCGTTGGTCCTTTACCTGATGCAGGTTTCCAAAACTTTAAATTCATCTTGACCCTACAAGATGACTTAACAAAATTTACCAGCGCTTACCCAATGGTTACGGCTACTAGTGAGGAAATAGCCAGAAACCTTGTTCATTTTATGTCACTTTTCGGTTTTCCTAAAACCATTCTAACAGATTTAGGTACATGTTTTACATCCGATTTATTTAAACAATTGACCGAAATACTTAAGGTCAAGGCTCTTTTTACTACTCCATATCACCCTCAAACCAACGGAGCTCTTGAACGCTCACATGCTACTTTAAAAGAATATTTAAAGTCTTTTGTTAATGAGAACCAGAATGACTGGCACTGTTATTTATTCACTGCAATTTTAGCTTATAATACTACGCCTCATAGTACAACTAACTTTACTCCTCACGAATTATTATATGGTTATAAACCTTCTATTCCAAACTCGTTATATGAAAGCTCTGGCAATACATACAACGAATATATTCGAGCTTTACAATATAGAATGCGTTTTAGTCGCGAGAAAGCTATTCAAAACATTTTAAATAGTAAGGAAAAATCAAAACAATATTATGACGCAAACTCTCGTGATGTCACTTATAAAGTAGGAGATATGGTTTATCTCAAACACCATCATAGACTTCGAAAGGCCTTATCACCTATATGGAAAGGTCCTTATAAAATTATTAAAGTTCATAATAAACATAATGTGACCCTACAAGTAGGTCGCAAGGCTACTAAATACCATACAAATGAGATTAAGCCTGCTACATCTTAAACTATATATACTATATTTCTTTTCAGATTAATATGCTGCAATGGCTCTTTATGCCTCAGCCACACCGAATCAAGCATAGTCCCAATTTACCATAGCCCAGGGATTTATTTTGAACCTATTACCAATATAAACTTTTATACCGATTATTGGAAAGTAATCACCCACATAGATTTAGTGTCTTTAGAACCTTACCTAAATAAAATTGAATCTCTGTTACATGATACTCTAAATTTGTGCAACAAAATTCAATCTCAAGAGTTAGGTACATGCAAAGACATGTCCAGCCCTATCGAAGTTTTAATTCAGTCTAATTCCATTAAATTGCAATCATTATCACATATTATCTCTAATCAATTAATTACTAAAGTTAAACGATCTTTAGAATTTGGAGGTGAAATTTTAAAGTTCTTTTTCGGCACTTTAGATGCAGACGATGCCCGAAAATACGATGCTGCAATTGAATCGTGTAAAAAGAGTGAAACAGAAATATTTCACTTAATGAGAGATAACATTCATGTTATCAAGTCTACTATAAATAATTTCAATACTACTATTTACAATCTCAATCAAAATGAGATGAAATTAAATGCTCAAATTAATCAGATGAACGAAATATTTTCTCAAATTACAAAGACAGATAACTTATTGCTATATACTTCCAAGTTAAACAATCTTCTTAACATTATCGAAGGTTCTTTACTTGCTATATCTAATCTACTAGATACTACACTTAATTCTATTTTATTTTCTAAGGTTAATGTACTACATCCTAGTGTTATAAGTCCTTTAAATCTATATTTAGAATTAACTAAGCATAATAGTCAAATAAGCAAAAGGTTAGATTTCCCAGTCCCCTTAAGTATTCAGAATATTCATTCCATAATTGATGTTTCCGAATTTAGTTCTTATTACTACAATAATAAGGTCATTTTTATATTACAGATCCCTCTGATCACTCCTGATAAGTTCATGACCTATAAAAACATACCATTACCTACACCTCATGATGACTCACATAATACATTTGCTTTGATTCAACCTTCTAACTCTTATATTGCATTAAGTAATGACAGGATGCATTATGCTATGTTGGACACTCTTGATAAATGTAAAATAGTAAGTAGTAACTTTTCTATCTGTGAATTAAGTACTATATACTCATGTTTAAGTAACCCAAATTGTGAATCTAAGATCTTAACTGAAGTAACATTGTCATTACCTATAGAATGCAATGCTAAAATATTATATGGTCAAATTGATATTTGGCAAAAATTAAGAAATAACAAATGGATATATGTTCAATCAAATCCAAATAAATTAACTATTAAATGTGATGAAAACATAAATGACCATTCGATTACTGGTACAGGAATTGTAAAACTATCACCTAATTGTATTGGGTATTCTAAAACTGTTCAGTTAATACCAACTAGCTCTTATTCTTTATATGCTAAGTCTCCTTTAGATATAAGCTTTGACATAACAGCAGATGACTGTTGTAAAAAGGACATATTTAATAAAAGTTTACCACATTTGTCGCCAATCTCTATAAGTAAAATTAACTTAGATTCTCTCAAATATGCAACTCACCAAATGGATAGTTTAGAGCAAGAATTGAATAATCTGGAAAAAGAGTCTCATTTTATTAAATATGGCCCTTACTATTCTACCTTCACTTATATTCTAATTGTGTGTTTATTTTTATACATAGCTTATAAGTTATATAGTTATTTTAAGAACAAAAATTCTTCTAATTCTGGATGCTGTGTCCAAATATTTAACCAATGTTATAACCAGAAAACTAAACGTAAATCTAAGGTTTCAAATAGTATTGAGATGACGGAAATGTCTTCAACATCTGAAGATGACAATAAGTCGATTCAGTCTTTGCCTATTAATTACCCAAATTATAAATCAACTAGTAAAATTAATAAAGTCAGTTTTCCGTCAAATAGAAACTTAAACTTTTAATATGATGTATAACTATTACTTTACTATATTGTTAATTTTAATACAAAATTATGTAACTTATATATAATATAATAATTATAAGTTCTAATGTCTCTCTTAAATAGCTACATCTTTAATCTTATTTACTTCGCTTCATCTTAACGAGATAAAGCTTCGTTTCAAAGGGGGAGCTGTTATAACCCTTATTACAAGGCAATAAAGCCTTAATCAGCTTTTACTATGAATCAGTGTATTTTTCCACTATATACATGCTGATGTTGCACTTTTACCTAGTGCATGGAAATTATATGCATTTTTAAGTCAGTTAGATTCTGGACGCCGTCGCGTAACCTATTGTGCCCAAATTTAGGGAGCACTTAAGAGAGACATTGCCAAATTTAAGTGTTAAATTCATGTATCTGTGTCTGTGGTGATTAAAGTGGTTTTAGTAGAAATATTGGCTTTTTTTTAAAAAGACAAACGGGGTCGGCCTTGTAACAGTGCGCTGTTCCCAGTGCCGTAAAGGTGGGTCTTCGCTAGAGGAACCGAGTACAAGCGGAGCAGGAGCCGGGCTCAAATTCGTATAGAGTGAACTGACTCTAGACGACCGAAGCACGAACGATACAATAATCCGCTCGTGCTTCGCTCGCCAAACGTAGACTCACCTCAACGGCCCGTCCACGTCCTTGCCGCTGTGAGCGGAAGCTATATGCGGAGCGGCGAGCGAGCGCTAAGATCAAAAGTATGCTAATGTTTGAAATGCCACGAGACGCCGCTCGAACTCTCGACTGAACTCGTGACCGGCCGTAACGGTGGTTCCGTGAAATCGTCTCCGCTGTCAAACTCTCCATGGTCTTCCCTACCTGACTTTTAATTTGACTTACCATCTCTACGACGGCGACGCACAGACGTGGACTCGATTCTTTGTCAACATTTTGTGAATCCCATCTTATTTATACCTTGCCTGCCAAACCTATTTAGTTTTTACTGCCACACACATTGCAAGAGGCACGATAATGTTGAGGAACAATAAAGTTATTTTTAAGCGACACGTTTTATCTATTAATTCTAAGATTTAATCTTTTTAGTAGGAGCAATAATACAAAGCTGATTGTGTCTGGTGTCATCAGTAATTAATTAGGTGGGTATATGAAGATCCTTTAATTTTATCATCTCATCAATGTGTTTTTTGTATCTACATGCTTTAGTCTTTTGTAAGTAAGGCGCAGGGAGTGGATGATTTCATACTGGTTCTATAGAAATCTAATAACTGACTATAAGTATAGTTTTTTTTAGAAATACCTACCACTCAAAAGACTTAAAACCTATTTATAAAATATGTTGGAGCAAAAATATTTTGAGTGTGAACTTTTGCGAACTCTAGGTTCTAATTTACCTAAGCTTAAAAAATAATAACTTTTTGTATAATTTAAATAATTCAAAGTTATTTTTATATTTTCAATATAATCTACTTAGTAGACTAAGTATATTACGGAGTCTATGGATATTACGAAGGTCTCCGAAAGCTGTTAGAGTACGCCGCACGACTTCCCGCCATTTTTACCTGCTGGCAGCAACTGATTACCACTTGCTATATAGCTCAGTCCCTAACCACTAGGATACATTTCAAGCCACCGTACCGTAGGCGTAGGCACGAGCAATGGGTAGCTCGCCATCCGACCAGTCAGTGACCGTCTGGACCGAGCCCAAGTCATCGACGGTGCGTAGTGTTCTACGTACGCCTCAAAGAAATGACAGTAAAACTAGGGGCTCAGCAGGGCTGAAGCCTACTAGGGCATGCGCAGTCCGAAAGGGAACCCTGGGATCCTGGAACGCATGGCAACGAAGGAACATAGGAGTGGGCTTTAGTCAGTAAAAGTTTTACATGCTCGTTCCGCCGTTATTTAAATTAAGGGATTAAAAAAATTACAGGACCTTTTTTGTTTACCAAAATATATTATCTCGGGAAAGCGTGAAAGTATCGAGTTGAAATTAAAACCATATATGTATAGGTACTCAAGTCTGCGATCCCTTGAAGTTGTATTAAAATTAAACATCTAATTTAACGGAAAAAAAAAACGTAAGTATATATGCCGTTTATGTCGCAAAAACGTAAGTATATATATACATTTGGAAACTCGGTTGAATTCGGCTGCGTATACTAGACCATTCTGATCGCGCCGGGCCTTGGTTGAGGCCATGGTCCGGAGCGAGGAGGAGTGGCAGGCGATCGCCGACTTTTGCGAAGCAGTAATGCTCGCAAAGAAGGAGGCCGACCGCATCAGGCAACGGCGTTCTCGCCGCCGCCGGGATTCTGATCCTGATTTCCGGCCGCCGTAGGCGCAGGCTTGCGGACAGTGAGTAATGGGGGGCTTGCGGACAGTGAGCAATGTGTAGCTCGCTGTCCGGCCGTCCGGTAACTGTCCGGACCAAGTCCAAGTCGTGGACGGCGCGCACTGTTCCCGCGCGCCTCAAGGAGTTGTCAGCATCAGTAGGAACCCAGCCGGGTCGAAGCCTACTGGAGCCAAGGTTATCCGAAAGGGAACTCGAGCCCCGGTATAAGGCTAGAAGGAACAGGGTGGGTCGTTTAGTCGGTAAGAGTCTGACACTATCTCCAGCTCCGCCCAAGAGCGGGGGTTGTCATTGGGTGATTTTTCCCACCATAAAAAAAAATACCATTCTGATAATTACTTAAATCTTTGCAAGAAATTTCATTTAAAACCATTTATAAATCGCCGTCGATTGGCAGATTGCACTTTCCTACTAAAAAAATTATCCAATGAGATTGACTGTTCTGATTTCTTACAGAAACTGCGCTTCAATATAGCCCAAGAGATCGGTTAAAATTAATCCGCCTAATTCTATTCATTCTTCCTCTACTATCTACAGGTGAAACTTGTACACAGTGTCTTTAATCTTTTGACCCGTTTACTACAAAAACCTATTTTGCACGCACTCAGCTGAATGCGAACTTTTTCAAGTGCTGGGATTTCTAATTATTCATATTTATGTTCTTTTTTTAAATACTCGTATGTGCTTTTAGTGATCGTAGGTTTTCTATTAGGTAGGAATTTAATTGTTTCTACCCGTGAGAACCTTTAATTGACTCAATGTTTCTTATACATACTGTTGTTATCCATTTGTTATAGCTGATGGTTCACCTATCATTAAATAAATAAAAAAAAAAAGAAAGGAGAAAGATTATCTCAAGATAATAGATTTCAGTAGGTACCTAACTGACAAACCACATGAGTACAATAATATCAATGCCATTTTGCAAAGGTTAAAATGGAAATGCTAATATAACCTACATTGTATTTAAATTGTTTGATTGTTTTACTAAACAAAGCAGCGATAAAATTTTGGAAATTTGTCATTAGGTAGGTACTATTTATGTAAAATTATGTAAATAACACTATTACCGTCTTATTAATACGCGTATGCAATGCTATTACCTGTTTTCCATTTGTAAGCGGAAAATATTTTAAGGCGTATAGTCCCTTGAACATAATTCTGACCGGAATTAAATGCACACACAGCGGCAGTACTGGTATCTGTGCATTTAATTCCGGCCAGCTGCACCCGGATAGAGCCCCGCAGACCTTTAAATCCAATTTCTTTGTGATGGTGAGAGACCGGACGACTTGTCGTTATTTCCTTGGAAGATGGAAAAGCCTTTATTATGGGACGCTACTTGTGTCGATACCCTTACGCCTTCACATCTTCCTAGCTCGTCGTGTCGTACTGGTGCTGCCGCTGCGGCTGCAAAGAACCTTAAGCGGCGGAAATATAACAACCTTGTTGGAAGTTATATTTTCGAACCGTTTGGGGTTGAAACTCTCGGATCGTGTGATCCGAGTGCTCACAAGTTGTTTAAAGATCTGTCGAAACGTTTAATTGACACTTCGCGTGACCCAAAGGCTGGCTTTTACCTTGAACAGAGGATAAGCATTGCCATACAGTGTGGCAATGCCGCCAGTCTCTTGGGCACATTACCAGTCGACAGCGATGTGGGAGAATTTTTTGACGCCATATTTTAGTTAAGTGTATTTTAACGTGGGGTTTTATTATATATTTTTTTAATTTACTGTAATTATAGTTATTAAGTTGTTTATAAGTGTAGATAATTAATTAACTTAAAATAAATTTGCTTGTTATAATTAAAAAACAAAAAAAAATCTTTGTATAATAATTACTATAAAAATTTCTTTGTATAATATGGTTACATTCCAATCCTTTCGAATCCTCAAATATTTTGGTCACGTTGTTGGCAACGAACACTCCATTGAGCGACTCGTTGTCCAGGGACAAGTGGAGGGGAAAGCCGTCACGCGGGCGCTCACCTATGCGTTGGACAGACCTTATCAAAGGTGCAACTCAAACCCCCTTAGTTCAGAGTTCGCAGAGACGCATCGCGAGGGCCTCACTCGCCAAATCAAAATGCAATATCATCAGCCACGACCACTCTGTCAAGAGTGAACGACTAAGGAGGAGGGATGTTACATTCTGAAGAACACACGATTCAAACGACGAAGAAGCATTTTTTTTTTGTGTAAACATATTTCTATAGATGAAAGCCGTTTGAAAGGACTAAGTAAAACAAGCAAAAAATGTTTTTAATACACTTGCTCAGAAAGTGACTCTTATTGCACTGCACTTAGGTAAATAAAGGCACTTGTTAATAAACTGTGACATTTTGATTACCATTACGCACTCGTGCGTAGTTGTAAAACCTTTTTGTTCAACCTCTTTGTTCGCAAAACAAATTTCACATAAGTTACTGCGTTCAATGGTATAAATTAGTATCTTACTTATTTCATGCTATTTTGACCATTTTTAACCTTCTTAAAAAGGAGGAGGAGGAAGGAGGAAGGAGAAAGGAGGAGTTCTCAATTCGGATGTTTGTTTTTTTTTTATGTATGTTCGCGCATAACTTCGTTCATTTTGCTCTTTGGATCGTCTGCACTCGTAGCATACAGACGTAGTACTCAGTAGCAATATTTAATTTTATAAAATAATATCAGTGACCTTCTTTTTTGCGTTTGAGCTAGTGTGTAGTTTAGTCAATACAATGGAAACTTAGAATAAGTGAACTAGTTTTAAATAATTGGACAACAGCCCGTTCTCGAGATATCGAGTGAATCTCGCCGCATCTCCAGCGAAGACGATGACGCAAATTCCAGCCCAATCTGATCTCTCAATCGAAGCTGTTTCAACGCCTGAGATACAAAGATGGATGTCAGTCATTGAGCAGCATCTAAACGAGGTTTGTACTATAGCCTCGGATGGCAAACTCAACTCGGAGCAGAAATTGAAAATTTCTACCTTACCTATGCCGTAAAATAGGATCTGGCACCTCACAGATGGCAGTCCTATATCAATCGCTAAAGCAGAAAGCAATCCAAGAGCGCATCCTCAATGAAGATCTGATGAAAAAGTGCAACTTGACTGACCACATCTTGGACCTTACGAAGACGATTAAGGACTCTGGTACTGTTTCATTTGCCGACATGGTGAAGAAGGAGTCAAATGATTTCATTCGACCGAACAATTTAAACTCTGTGGCCATATATCCCAACAACAAATTGAAGTCCAGTGACGAAACAAATGTCCTCGTCCAAAAGATGATACGACCAGATCAAGACAAGCTGCATATACGTGGTGTCCGTAAGACTAAAAACGGAGGCGTTATAATCAGTACCGAGACAAAAGATGATGCGGATAAAATTAAGCTTGCAGTCCTGAAATCAGCATCTGGCCTTACCGCCGACAAACCCAGCAAGCGCAAACCCCGGATTGTAGTTGTAGGAGTGCCGTCCTCTTTGGCTGACACGGAAGTCTTCCGGTGCATTTATGAATAGAATGTGGCCGAAAAGTTTCTGACGGTTTCCATGGAGTCCTTTTTGAAATTAGTTAAATTAAGCCACAAATCGGGGAAAAAAGATTCGCAGACTTGTAACTACGTGATTGAAGATCCAGCCAATATTCGCAGAGCTCTGATTTCTCAGTCCAGGATTTTCATAAATTGGACGTCCTGACCTGTCAGGGACTTCACCCTTGTTACGAGATGCTACAAATGACAGCAATATGGACATACAGCAAAAACCTGTAAAGAGGTCAACTCGACATGCGGCCACTGCGGCGAGATAGGACACTCGATGGCCGAGTGTGCGAAGAAAGCGGACTCACCGAAATGTGCAACTTGCTCTCGCTTCAAAAAGCCCTCCAACCACAAAACGGGAGACGCTGAGTGTCCTGCTAGGAAAATAGCGGAATACATATATATAAATTCTGTCGATTATGAGGGCGCCTAGAGCGTCATACTCAAAGCCAGACTTCCGTATAACGCATACCGCTGACTCAAAATTCTTGTGCGCTGACCTACAAACGATGGTTTTTCTTAATATTTAAGCATATTAGTTAACCGATAAAAGTGGTCAATGTAAACATAACTTAATATTGATGCAACCTCGACTCTTAACCCAATTATAAATTCTGCTGACACAAAATCATGTTTGTGTAACGAGACTATTAAGTGCAAGAAACAAGAATATGAAATAAATTATTGTGACTTTTATTGTTTAAGTAAACTAGGTATAAAATATAGTAAATAATTATTTTTTCCATTGTTTCGAGACTAACTGTTAAATATTGTTATCTATTTGATTGTTCTACAAAAACCATAGCGTAAGAACTTCTACGCCTGTGATACTGGTTTATCCTAGTACAGGCATATAACATAGTCATACCTTTATAAATTATTCCTAAAATTTTATGTTACTACTAGCTGACCCGGCAAACTTCGTACCGCCTAATAGTTACCTTTTATCTAAGCTGTCAACTCTACCTACTCTACCCTACTCTACCCTACTCTACCCTACTCTACCCTACTCTACCCTACTCTACCATACTCTACCCTACTCTACCCTACTCTACCTACCCTACTCTACCCTACTCTACCCTACTCTACCCTACTCTACCCTACTCTACCCTATTCTACCGTACTCTACCCTACTCTACCCTACCCTACTCTACCATACCCTACTATATCCTACCCTACTCTACCCTACCCTACTCTACCCTACCCTACTCTACCCTACCTTACTCTACCCTACCCTACTCTACGCTACCAAATTGTGAATCTAAACCATTCCCAGATTCCCTTGAACACACACAAAAAATTTCATCAAAATCGGTCCAGTCGTTTGAGAGAAGTTCAGTGACATACACACTCACAGAAGAATTATATATTTAAAGATTTTACCAAACTTTAACTCTGAATAAATATTATTATTATTACTTGCCAACCGATTTGAAATAGTACATTGTTACACTAGGGGTGAAAGTAACTCATTTCGTCCCGAGCAGGAGTTGGCGGGCGAGCGCAGCGAGGTCGCTAATTCGAGGGACTTCTTCCCAAATGGTCCCATAGTCACCAAATTGGGATCTGATGATGGAATCTTGGCGAAATCGAGGGAACTCTTCAAATGTTATAGGCAACTATATAGTTCTTTTGATATTTTCATCAAAGACTTAAGCATTTACAGTCAAAACATGACATTTGATGAAGTGGAACTGGTGAAGAAGACCAGAAATGGCCAAAGGAAGTCCATACTCACACAAATCTCCCAATGAACATAGTAATTAATAAATGAATAGTTCTGAATAGGTATGTTGAAAATGGTATCATGGTGATGTGACCTGATGATGAGCCGGAAGATAGGCATCGGAACTCCGTAATTAATCAATGTATCCTACCCGTGTTTGAGCTTATTAGAATGTCATGAGATGCACTTTGGCTATAAGGTAGGTAGGTACTAACGAACTGATATGATGGTGATGGAACTGGAAGATAGGCACCGTAACTGCGTAATCAATTAAAGTATTCTAGCCGTGTTTGAGCTTATTAGAATTGTCATGAGATGCACTTTGGCTATAAGGTACTATCGAACTGATCTGATGATGATGATAGAGCCGGAAGTTAGTCACGGGAACTTCATAATAAAAAAATGTATCCTGGCAGGGTTTGAGTTACTTGGAATTGTAATGAGAAAAAGGTACTCTGGCTGTAAATGTATTGCAACTGAAAAGTGTGAAATAAAAAACTTTTTACAAAAAAAAAATAACCGACTTTCTAAAAAACCATTAAAATAACTTTAATTTCTTGTTAAATAACGAAGAGGCAAAACTATTATAGAAACACAGACTTCCGAAATTAAAGTTATTTTGATGGTTCTAGTGGTTTTTAGTAAGTCGGTTATTTTATTTTTTAAGTTTTAACTTATACAAACGATATAATTAATTTAAAAAAAAACATTTAGTAAATAAACCATACATTTGAATAAAAAATGTATTTTTTTGTGGTCTATGGCCGCCATTTTAAGTTGCGCGTAACTTAAAATGGCGGCCATAGACCACAAAGGGTTTTGACTTGAATTATTCGGGTGTTATTCAGTGGCCGTTAATTTATTAAATAAAATATGAAATTAATTAAATAAAATTAGAAGGATAAAAGGAATAATTATTCAAACCGACACGTCAAACGACTTGGGGAATAAAAATTATTTTTTATTTGCTTAGGCACACCAACGACTTATTTACAATAGCATTCGAAAGCATTCTGTGATAGTTTACAGTGTAAGCCAGTGCAGTACAGTCCTAAATTATCGGTGTAACGTGTGCAAAGGTCTGCATAAATGAATAATGTCGTTGAGGTCAAAGGTACTGGCACTAGTGGAAGTACTGTTGAGGGTGCCGCCTCTGTTTGTGGTGCATGAGTTCCTG
The DNA here is from genome assembly GCA_929112965.1 of Mythimna albipuncta. NCBI lineage: Eukaryota > Metazoa > Arthropoda > Insecta > Lepidoptera > Noctuidae > Mythimna > Mythimna albipuncta. The sequence goes on along the minus strand of OV815960.1, from coordinate 12,459,012 downwards.
AAGATAAGCCTGGGATGCCGGTCTTCCAGTGAGGAGTCGGTGCCGGGCAACATCACAGTGGACGGCATCGCTGTTGATCTCGCGGATCCAGATGTTACGACGCGAATTTCTACAACGTGTTATTTTTCACATTCGTTAAATTCGGTGAAAAAAAAAAAAACAAAGATCAGGAGAGTTAGGGCGCCCTAGGCCCGTAGTGCGGCTGCGCCACGGCCATCAGATCAAGCCGTCAATTTGAATTTAGAATTTTCTTGGACTTTTCTTGTGTTTATTTTTGTGTTATTTTGTATTCGTTTTAGTGATAGTTTTATTTTATTATATTGGTAACTGCAATAATTGTTTTAATGATAAATGCCGGCTGCAGCGATACCGGTGCCTGTAGCAGTCAACTTGCCACATCGCTCGACGCTCAGCTCATCATCAGAAGCCCCCACTGCTCCCAAGCACGTTATTTTAAAGGCGAACGGGGACTTAAGATACAGTTCACAAACCACATAGTGTACCTTTGTGTCCCCCAGCTACTTCCCAGACAACAACACATTTGGATTCGCCTTGCCAAACATAATCAAATTCAAAAAATTCTACACCAATCTTAAAGAGAGTTCCCTGGGGCGCGAGACGGTCTGTTGCGCTGAGTTTAGCGCGATGCGTCCGTCTTGCGACCCAGGAGAACACACCAAGTGCTTGGGAGGAATTACTTACCTTCCCTTACAGGATTCTACATGTCCATAAAAATTTGGCTTCGAAAAAAACATTAACTACCCAAATTAAAGACAATTGCAATAATTCAGCTCACATTTTAGATCTAAATTTACCCGTTTTTAACAACTTTTTTCAGAAAGGTTTGTGTTATCCAAAATAAGTGAGGGTGTAGGGGAGCGGCTGGATTAATATTCAGCAGTGATGTACGCGAGATGAGCAGTGATGTGAGTGTGTGTGCGAGAGTACTCCAGATACACTTTTAGCCCTGGAGAGTAAACACCCAGCGCCTGCGGATGACCTCACCTTTCCTGAACCTCCTGACACCACCAATCTGGATTCATCTTTCCAAATTTCAGCACCCCAGTTACTTGCAGCCGTGAGCTCCTTTAAAACTGGTTCTGCCAGGAGCCTCGACGGCCTGACTCCTCAATACTTGAAGGATCTTTTAAGTTCGGGCACCAGGGAAGCGGGTGAGTCGCTTTTGAGAAAGTTTGTGGTTCTAGTCACTCTTGTGCTCTCCGGCGGCGTGAACGATGCCATCATCGATGTCTTGTATGGGGCCAACCTATGTACCCTGCGCAAGAAAGTTGGTGGCATTCGTCACATCGCTGTCGGGTGCACCTACAGGCGTATAGCAGCCAAAATTTGTGGTAAATTATACAGCCAATCACTGACGAACAAATTCCACACAATACAGCTTGGTTTTGTTTCAAGAGGGGCTGCCGTACATGCCCTCACAACCTTTCTAAATTCTGATAAGGGTAAGGTCATCCTCAAGGTTGAGGTTAAAAACGCCTTTAATTCTGTAAACAGGGACAGCGACTTTGTTAGTTCATGCAAAAAAAGAACTTCCAGAAATTTTCGGCTTTTTGTGGCAATGCTATAGGCATCCATCTAAATTATTGTACAAAAACAAGGTTTTGGAATCTGCAGTTGGATGGCAATAAGGTGACTCTCTCGGGCCAGTTATTTTCAGTTTGACTATCCATCCAATCATCCAACAACTAAATTCGAAATTTAACCTATGGTATTTGGATGATGGAACCCTGGGAGGTAAGGTAGATACTGTTTTGAAAGATTTCCAATTCCTGAAAGACCAATGTTGATCCATTGGCCTTGACCTAAATCATTTGAAATGCGAAATTTTTGTTCCTGGCGGTACTGACAGACAATCGACTCTACAGAAATTTTATTCAATAGCTCCCGAAATCAAAATTTTAGATAAAAGTACACTGCACCTCCTAGGTTCTCCAATTTTGGAAGACAGTTTTTTTTTATTCATTGACGACAAAATTGACCGTTTTAAAAATATTTCGGAAAGACTTTCCAAAATTAACCTACATTCGGCCTTCACCTTCATACAGTATTGTTGTTTTGCACTAAATTAATGTTCCAATCTTCCCTTTTATGGAAGCAGCCGCATCTCTTGGACAAAATTGAGCCTAGCGCTCAATTTTGTCCAAGGCCATGGGGTCCGAACGCTCATCGAGTTGTTCGGGATAGAGTGCGTCTACTGAAAGCGTAACCTGGAGTTTTTTTTTTAAATTAAATTGGCAACATTGTTTTGTCGAAAAATTCACGTCAAAGTCTATGGTTGCAATTGTCAGTTTTTGTAAACAGATATTTATTTTTCAAAAATAATTCCTTAATTATGGGAAAAACAATAAACAGTAACGTGCAAAAACTGCTACACACTATGGTTAATAAGTTCAAACAAAAACAAGAAGAGAAAGAAGGTGTTTTCAATAAAAACCAACAATGTTTATATACGATTTCTGAATTTTTAAGTCAGTATGACGTTATAATCTTGATCCTTGTTGACTAATATTATTGGATAGTTATATTTACGATATAATGAATTTTTTTTCTTATATTTTTAGCTAATCTGACATATTGCGAATTTCATATTTGACAAAAACATCGAACAAAGAAGACTTGGTGAATCGACACATGCTAATGAGTGCTAGTTCAAAAGCGGTTGAGATGTAATGAAAGATTTGCCTCACTTTGTCTGGTAGTGCATCAAAGTCTTCAATTGAAGTTAAAATCGCGAAAGTGAAGGAAATAGTGACTGAAATCCTAGTTTAAGTTTGAGAGAGATAGCTGCTGAATTTTCTGTGTCTCACGAGTCGATCCGTATCATTTGAAACAATCACTGGAGTATGAAACATGTTCCCGCTTGACTAATCCTAAAAGATCTGAATTTTCTCTGTGCTAAAACGAATCGATTCCAACAATCTTGAAACACGTTATTAGTGTTGGCGAGATGTGGTGAAATTGAAATCATGTTGACTATTGCAGTGTTGTGCACTTGGTATTCTTTCCAGAAGGCCAAATGGTAAATAAAGAGTATTATTTGAATATTATGTAGCGATATTTGAGAGAACAGATAAAATAAAATAATTTGAAATAATAACTAACATTTTGTGTGTTATTGACTTTACCATACACCCACCAATAATTAAAGGTAGAACTACACTCCTCATACGTGTGCTACACACGCAGATCTGGGAGCGTCGGTCTCCATACATTTCATTTTATGGAAAATAGACTGTTAGAGCTACACTTGATCCACGCCACGCCATGCAACGCTACGTCCGCGACGCCGACACGTCGGTCCCAGACATTTTAGAGAAAGGTGGTGGTTTAAGTCTACAGACACGTTTTTAACTAAAATTTAAGTTCCCATACGACTATTATACAATTGTCATAAATACAAAAAATACTCGAGTATCAAAATTTTTTTCTCCTACTATTTCAATAATACCACATTCAAAATTGTTGGTTTTAACCTCCTTTTCTCAGGTCACGCTTTCGTTAGACGGACTCTATCAGCAAACAGTTAGTCGACTCTTCGCGTGACCAGTGGGCTGGAATCTTCTTCAGTCAACGAATCAGCATTACCATCCAGCGTGGCAATGCTGCCAGCGTTTGTACATATTATTATTTTAAGTTTGTATATACCTAGTGATTATTTATTAGATTAATTGATTCGTGCAATTAAAGATTCCCGCTAGTAAATAAAAATAAAAAAAATAAATTAAATACTACAAAATCATTAGAAAATGTTACATGCGTATTCCATTGTCACTATGAAAGACATTTGTAAACACTTTTCACGCAAATAACATAAACGTAAGACTAGGCAGTATGATCAAAACACCTTAGCCTTCCCCAAGGGATAAATAAAAAAAATTATGCGCACGCATATGTAAACAGATTTTTACCGCTATTTCACAAAAAAGTTACTAGTTTTACTGTTCTTTTCTTCACAAGAGTATGAAAAATGTCGTATGATACACGTGAGTAATTAATGATTACCGTTCTCAGCTCTCTTAACACCCTCGCCACGGGTTGGGTCTAAATACCGCCTTGACTGTAATCAGTAACACACTTACATCATAATGTACTAATTTGTTAAAAATTCTAAGCTTGCCGACGTGCAACCCGTTCCCAAAAAGGGCAGTCGTGCCGATCCTGCCAACTATCGGTCGATTTCAATAAACTCCATACTATGCAAGATTATGGAGCGTGTATTGAAGTCGCGCCTCATGGCATACCTGGAAGGTAACGATCTCCTCAGTGACCGATAATACGGATTTCGCTGCAATCGGTCTACTAGGGACCTACTAGTGTATGCCACCCACTTGTGGGGTGAGACCCTCGAGAGGAATGGGGAAGCGATTGCCGTTTCCTTAAACGTCTTGAAGGCTTTCGCCAGGGTATGGCACGCTAGCCTTTTGAGTAAGCTTCCAGCGTACGGCATTTCTCCTGGTCTGATTGGTCTTTCCGAGTTGTTGTCAATGGATGCTCATCAGAGCCCATGACGACTAATGCCGGAGTTCCTCAGGGGTCTGTTCTCTCTGCAACCCTATTCCTACTGCATATCAACTATCTGCTGATGCCCGGTATCTATGGGTATGCAGATGACAGTACAGTTGTAGAGACACGGTCTGCCTAGTGCTCGGGCTAGTAAGGAGCTAATCCGGTTCGAAAGAGAGGCTATGGTAGAGCGTGACCTCACTTCAAGCAGTTTTCAAGTGGGGTGAAGCCAATCTGGTGTGATTAAACGCCTCTAAAACATAAGCGTGTCTGTTCACCACCAATGGGAGTCCATTCCTTGGATCCTACTTTTCAGAATTTATCCCTGGAGTACACCGACCGCCTTCAGCTCTGGGGGGTTGAAATTCCCTCAGACCTTAACTTTGGGTGGTTCATAGAGTCCAATGCCAAGATAGCTGCTAGTAAACTAGGCGTTCTTTCAAAGGTCTGGCGGTACTTCACACCGGGGCAGCTTCTAATGCTATAAAAAGCACAGGTCCGTTCGTGTATGGAGTACTGCAGCCACGTACGGGCTGGTGCCGCAAAATGCCACCTGGCAACTTTGGACTCTGTGGAGCGTGCGAAGAGACTAATTGGCGATCCAGATCCAATGTACAAAATCTTGGGCACAGGCAAAGGGTAGCCAGCCTTTCGGTGTTTTACAGGATGCAATTTGGAGCGTGTGCATATGTGCATATGTGCACACGCTCCAAAGTGCATCCTGTATATACATGTGCTACATGACTTGATTCCACGATCCTTTTTTTTTTTTTTTTTTTCGATGGGAAAAATCATCTTATGACAACCCTCGCTCTTGGGCGGAGCGGGAGATAGTGTCAGACTCTTACTGACTAAAAAACCCATCCCGTTCCTTCAACCCTTCATACCGGGGCTCGAGCGCCCTTTCGGATAACCCTGGCCCCAGTAGGCTTCGACCCGGCTGGGTCCCTGCTGTTGCTGACAACTCCTTGAGGCGCGCGGGAACAGCGCGCGCCGTCGACGTCTTGGGCTTGGTCCGGACAGTTACTGGACGGCCGGACAGCGAGCTACCCATTGCACACTGTCCGCAAGCCCGCGCCTACGGTGGCTGGAAATCGGGATCGGAATCCCGGCGGCGGCGAGAGCGCCGTTGCCTGATGCGGTCGGCCTCCTCCTTAGCGAGCATTACTGCTTCGCAGAAGTCGGCGACCGCCTGCCACTCCTCCTCGCTCCGGACCATGGCCTCGACCAAGGCCCGGCGCGAGAGGTCTCCGCCGCCGATCACCCCCACGAGGGCACGGCGATTCTCCACCCAAGCAGGGCACACCGCGATTGTGTGCTCCACCGTGTCCTCCGGGTGTTCCGCACAGTGGCGACACCCGGGCGTCACTTCCGCTTTAATTCGGAACAGGAACCTCCCGAACTTGCCATTTCCGGTGAGGACCTGTGTCATGCGGAAGGTAAGAACGCCGTGAGGTCTTTCCAGCCACGCCTCAAAGAGGGGACTTATCGCCATAATTGTGGCGTGCCCAGCACTGGGTTGCGATAGTCGCTGACGCCATTCCACCATGAGATCCCGCCGGAGCTCTGTCCGCCATGCCGCGACCTGTCGCGGCAGAGGACTTTCACCCCGGCGTTGCATCTCCACGCGCATGTCGTGCATGTGTGCAAGGACTGTTGCCTCCAGATCCCACGGTGGTAGGCCAGCCAGAAGGCTCGCCGCTTCGCGGGAAATCGTGCGGTATCCCCGCACCATCCGAATTGCCATGACCCTCTGGCAGGCGTTCAGGATGGCCGCCGGTCGCTTTTGCAGCGACGGCGCCCACACCGGCGCCCCGTAGAGGGCCATGGACCGAACGATCCCCGCGTAGAGCCTCCGGCAGGAGGCATCTGGACCCCCTCCACGATCCCACTTCTACCATCGGACAAGCCGGCGAACGGCGAGTATTCACCCTTATGTTGTTGAAACCTCTATGATCCGGACCAAGCGTTTCGCCTTGTCGTTTATACCGCGTACATCGAGGGACTGGAACAATTTGCCTGCTGCGGTCTTCCCGTCTGATTATAATTTAGGTGTCCTAACTATCTGTGGTCGGCCAGCGGAGAACCGTGCCGTTGTTGGCTACATCTTCAGGTTTAGAAGTTAAACTTTTATTTATTTGTAGTGTTATATTGCGTTTTTCACTTTTTGTTATCTTTGTTGTGCGTTCATTAATAATATCTCAAATTGTTTTAACGTTATTGTTAGATTGCATTATTTTATTTTTATGGTAAAGTTTTTTTGCAGTCGTGACAGTATTTATCAATATTTTTTGTCGTATTTTTTGTAATATTTTGTTAATGTTGGATATTTTGCTTTCAATGTCAATGTTTTCAAGTCTTTTATTTGTTCAAGATTTTTTTTATTCCAGTAGTGAACCAATATTTTTTTCGATCGTGATAATTACAGACACAATTGAAAGACAATAGGTGCGCGAACGCCGGCGTTCGCTTGGGGTTTAATGAATTAATTTAATTTTACGTAATGGTACCTGTATGTACATTTATTTAGAACAGAAATGAGTATGTCATTGTTGTGTTTATTTTTATAAAAAATTAACACAACAATGACATTGACGTCAGTGGCAGTAATGTAATGTCAGTGTCACAAAACCTTAATTGGAACGACATTTTAACGGATATCGTTCCAGTTAAGGTTTTGTATTTTTTCTATGAATTTTAGTAATTCAAATTATAATCATTTCATAACGTATCAGTATTTTTTTCCGATATTCGGGTATTTTTAAATTTAAAATTGTGCTATGGTGGTACTTTGGGCTACTTCACGCTGTTAAGATTTTTCCTGAGTTGATGGGGTCAGAACGGGTATATTGTCGTGTTGTTCGGTTGGTCCTATGTTGGCATTGGTGGTATTTGTTCTTGCTCGTTGTCTGTCGTTCATTGTTATTAACCCGTTGTCAATGTGGATCCACGCGAGACACAATGGCTTTTAATTGTGTCTCTAATTAAGACACTCGAGAGGTTAATAAGAATATTTGGTATAGTGGAAAATTGTACCTAATTGTGTTTAAGTAACTTGAGTGGGGACACTTATTGTGACGGACGGGAAACTACGGAACTCTACACTGCGGGTGGCCCGACACGCTCTTGGCCTGGGTTTTTAAACTATTGCTAGCTAGCTTCTATCGCGGGCCTTGAGCGTGGAGACCGAATCCAGAAATTCTGTAACGAAAATAACCTAACACCCCCCACTCATTTGTTTTTGAGCGTGGTGACCGATAAGAAAACAAATGAGTGAACAATCAATCAAAATTCAATTCAATGTGTGAAAGTGTAACTTCAATTAATATCAATAATTATAATTGCATAAGTTGATAAAAATGCTATGCAATAGCTTTACCGCGGCAGTCCCCGAGTGCCACACGTCTTGTTTTTTTGTGAAAAGTCGGTTATTTTTGTAAAAAGTTTTTTTTTCAAACCTATTAACATAGCCGTTATCTTCAAGTAGGCCTCAGAAAGTCACTAATTTATACCATTGCTCAGGAGTTAGGGCCTTAATAGCAAGTAACCATTGTCTACCAGCTTGTCTAACTAATGACCAGTCTTACCAAGTAGCTGGTGGTGGCTGGTCTCTCCATATGAACTTGATGTTCTATTTCACATCAGAGCATACAAATTAGGTGAGTATTTATTTTAGGTATTTATGGCAACATCTATTTTGTTAGCCAATTACCATTTTTTTTTGTTAAAAAATCATCCAAGTAACTTCGCCCGCTCGGGCTGGATTGAGAGAGAGTGGCTAAGTTCTATTGTCTAAAAGGTTTAGGTTTTAATAGATTATTGTCATAAAGAAAAAAAGTCACTTACATGAAAATAAAAGATAATCTAATAAACTTATTCTAAGATCACCTATACAAAACAGGTTAGTATAACATATATTGGTCACGTATCATGATTCTATTCTCAACTAGCAGGACAGTAATATAGTTAATGAGGAGTTCCTAAAATAAAATAAAACCTACCCGTGTTACTAGGAGCCCTTTGAGCTCCAGGGCCGCGGCGGCTGTTGCGAACAATCTCACAGCCGTGGCAGGCTTTAGATTAAAGGATTCGGGACATTGCGCTGAAATCTGTTTAGAGCGCGCGTGGGGCCATCCTCACCGGAAAGATCTCCTCTTTGCGGAGTGGTTAGAAAGGCGCCAGGATGTCCTTACCTTATGCCTAACACAAGTCCTCAACGAACACAGTTATTTCGGGAGATTGAAGATACGAGTTGATTTATTTATTTATTTGCACTCATGTTGTGAATAGTTTGTTGTTTTTTTAGTTGTTATGTCTCAAAAATTAACCCCGGTAGGGCACAGCAACATTTATATTGTTAATATTACATGCATTAAACACATTAATTAATTAATACAACAAACATTACAAACAAATTATTACAATTTCATACATTCATTATTATACTGAGTCATTCGATATTATTATAATTATTCCATACATCATTACATTAAATAATTGATTACAATTATTTTCATTATATTGTTAGTCATGTTAATTTATTTTAATAGTTTATCGTCCATATATGTTTTGATACTATAATAACAATTTTCAAGAAGTAAGCTTTAGTCTCTGTTTGAAAATACATAATGTTTTTGTAGATCTTGGACTTTTTTTTATACATTTTCAGTCCGGGAGAACTAATTTATCTTTACGGTGCTCATTCTTTTCAAAGTTAAACATGTATATATATGTTTTCTAACAAAAGAGGCTATTTCCAATATGCAGATTGATGGTAATGTCTGCAGCTACTTATATCTAGGTTTTACATTAAATATTATATATAAAATCATCAGCGTCTGTACTATGTCCCCCCATGATGATTCCATAACGGAGCCATGCATAAGCGTATGTGTAGTCAGCAGATAAAGCGCACTCAAATGAACTTAAGGCCGCTAAAAGTAGAACTGCTAAGTTTAAATCTAGCATAGTTGGTATGGGTGTCAAAATTTATAATAAATTACCAGATTCTATCAAAACTATTGAAACGTTAACTACTTTTAAATACAAACTCAAAGAATTAGTGATACAGAAAGTGTATTACACAATAATGAATTTTTAAAAGACAAATGTTTTGACTAAAATCTGTTTAATTTTCTAACAATGCTTAATTTATAAAAAATTGGACTAGTTTAATTCGTTTATTTGTAACGTAGTGTTAATTAATATAATGTTGTTTTGATTATTTTGAGCATTATGACGGTTTTTCTTTTCTTTTTGTCATGTAATAGTATACTAGTTGACATTATAATTGTGTACTTCAATGACTTCTTAAATGACAAATGTTTTGACTAAATTTTATTTAATATTTTAATGATGCAATAATTTTGACAAATAACAATCGATATACAGTATACCTTAATTTATATTAATTTATTTTCTCTAGTGGTAATTAATATCATGTTGCCTTTGTTATTTTGTGTACTGTGAAGGTTTCCTTTTATTGATGTGTAACTGTAAATTTCAAAGATTGTACACCCCATGGGTATGTTACAGTGATACTTGTTATGACAATAATTCTAAGAGCTGTATTTCCACCTGTGACAAACAATAAATAAATCTGAATCTGAATCAGTTTTTGCATTTACTTTGAGGACACCAAGGCCATATGTAAATGACGATAATTTTAGTTTAATTTTTCCAATTTATGCTTTTTCCAATTTAAATGACTGACTAGGGTGATACCTAAGACATTAAATTCTTCAACTTCCTCGATTTTGATACTATTGGATACTACTACACACTACTACTACACCACTACACCACTACTACTGCTATTGGTTACTATTGGTTTGAGATTATTTTTTTGTTTTTAATAAGACTTAAATTAATTTAGTTTTGTTGTTGTTTACTTCAAGGTTATGTTGGTGAAGACAGAATTTTATTTTAGTAATTTTATTTACTGGGTTATTAGTAGGGCTTTTAAAGAGTATGGAGATGTCGTCAGCGAATAGTATACATAGATTGTCACAAATTTTTGGCTGCTATGATTGTAGCTGCCAGTAGTGTACTGGACTACTGACCGGACTGAGGTACTATATATTGACTGTAGTTCTCTCGGATCAACTGCACTTACTTTTCAGGCACAGTTTTTCCTCTTATGACGAACCACGAAACTCGCGAGTTACGTTTACCAAGTAAACGCTTTTTCGAGGTCAATTCCAAACGAAATAATATTTTTAAATTGTCTTCCGAAATGAACTTCAAAATTCATGGAACATAAATCTCCTTTTTTGGGCACATCGTGGATTAACAGTTTTAAAAGAACATTGCTTGTAGCAGACAAAATGTTCGTGGGTACAAACATTGGTTGACTAATACAGTATTACATGGACAATATTAAAGAGTGCTTCAATACACCATTTCCTCAGGGCCGATATTTCATTAAACAGTTTTTATTTTTACTAAAAGATCATTATTTTTCTAAGACATTTTCTAAAGATTACAATAGCTATCAATTTGCCATTTGTATTTTTGTTAGTCCTCAGCAAATAGTTATCCATAAAATCGGTACTTTTGGTTTAGGTAACTCAATTCAGAATGCCTTCAAATCTTAAATGAAGAGTTTGAATTTAAGACATCGTTGTGAAAGGATTAGTCAGCTAGACTCTGCGTTACCGAGTGCTAGCTGTCCAGGGTGAGCCGGGCGTTTAAAATCGCTGTACGATATTTTTAATGCCTCCTTTCATGCACCCCAAATATAAAATCCTAAATAAAACTTGAATACAGACCTATTTTCAGATATTTGATTTTATATTTCAGGTGTAAAATCACTTTTGCAAAGCTTCTCAAGCAATTACAACGTATATTTTCCAAAAATCTTCAGGATCCCTCAACTCGTCGATTTCAATGCATAGGTAAGAAAACCATCTACTTACATAAATGAAGATATAAAAATTTGCAGGAGAACCGAGGTAATGGAGAGACTGAAGAATCGCCAAACTTAATTGGCTTCGGGCAGGACACATTACTTGCAAAACAGATTGCATCAAAATCTTCAGGAGTGGCGACTAGAGCTAACAAATACAAACATTTTTCCATATACGTAGTTTTTTTTTTTTTTTTTTTCGATGGGAAAAATCATCTTATGACAACCCCCGCTCTTGGGCGGAGCGGGAGATAGTGTCAGACTCTTACTGACTAAAAAACCCATCCCGTTCCTTCAAGCCTTCATACCGGGGCTCGAGCGCCCTTTCGTATAACCCTGGCCCCAGTAGGCTTCGACCCGGCTGGGCCCCTGCTGTTGCTGACAACTCCCTGAGGCACGCGGGAACAGCGCGCGCCGTCGACGACTTGGACTTGACTTGACTTCCATATACGTAGTTAATAGTTCGACAAAAAATTTAAATTAAAATTATGTTTTTTTTCCAATCAGACTTAAATATTGACTGACGGCTGTACGCAGTTTTCCAGATCAGCTAGCATTATAACGAAGTTAAGATCAAGTTATCAACACTATTAATCAAAAGACGTCCACTACTGATCAGAAGCTTTGCCCAATCACAGCCATCAATCTTTAGATTTTCGCATCTAGTAGACTCTCGCGACCCTCATTAAGTTACTATTGTTTACTTAGTGGAAGTTTTTCAATGCTGCGTTTTTCAGTACGGGTCGTCAGTCTAGAACCTTCCAGTCACTTCAGCGGTCTCTTCTGAGAGCTACTCCCCCCCTCCCAGGCTCCCTAAGTGTTCTCATAAGGCCCATTATGAGCGGCCACGTTTCACTACCATATGCCATCACTGACAACACGCACTGGTCAAAGACTCTTCGACATGTCGGTAGAAACTTGAGTGAGATGAAAGATATTGCGGAGCATTCTGAACATTGCCGCCTAGCAAAGACGGGCTTGACAATTGACCTCTTTCTCCAGGCAAAAATAGATAATATATCGTCCTCTACAACTTGGAGTGAAGAGTTTCTATTGATAGTAATATTACTGAAATAGTTGATAAGTTAATACATAGTGAGTTGGTTGGTTGCTGGTTAGTTGTTAATAGTTAATATTATTTCAATATTTTTCATTGCAGTAAACAGAACATTACTGATGATAGCAATAGTTTCGATGATTCAAAAACTTCGGAACGTGTTAAAAATAATGCGGTACTACCACCACATCCTATGAAACGAGATTTCGTGTGGAATAAATTGATAATCGCTATTTTTATGCACATCGGTGCTATTTATGGCATTTATCTGCTGTTGGTGGTAGCGAAATGGCAGACTTATCTGTTTCGTAAGTGTCTATTAAACTATTATTAAAGTGGTCGTACATCATCATCATCATCATCCTTTTTAATGTTCCCACTGCTGGGGCTCAGGCCTTCTCTCTTGGAAAGGGAATGGGCTAATGGTCATACTCATACATATGCGAACTTAATATGTTATTGAAATTTGATCCTAGTATAAGCGACTTACATATACCTACATCATATCTAAGAATAATTAATATATTTTATAATTTTTAGAGGTATTAGGTTAAAATTCGTAAACCTCCGTTGAAAAAAGAAGGGACCCTCCAGCTGGATAGTTGTCGTATCTGGTTCGAATGACTCCCAGATAGTTGATTTTTTACTGTTATTTATAGTCAAATTGCGCGGAAAACTAAATCTATACTAAAATAACAGAGAATAAAGTTTTACTCCCAGACAGGAAGTTACGCTAAGTGTTACCAATCCCAGAGATTTTGATACATTAGTAGCTTTTTCTTTATTTGCAGTTTTGTTGGTCCAATTAGCCACATCAATAAGTGTTACGGGTGGTGCCCATAGACTATGGTCACATAAATCTTACAAAGCCAAGTTACCTCTTCGCATCCTACTTGTAACGTTCTTTTCTATGGCGTTTCAGGTATGTATTCCTTTTCCAACTAACATTGTAACAAGTTTTAATTTGATACATCAATAAAAAATATACTAAAATCTCATCAAAACACTAATTACTCTCAAACTTCGTTCTCGATATTAGCATAAACACACATTTAGTTTCACTTATAGACTCGCCATGTCACACTAATTTTAGGTGAAAAACAAATAATTTAAAACGGCTTATGTTTAACTTACCACCAGATATAGTAACATATAAAAGACAAAAATAGTAAATGATCACCAAAATTAAACCTACATTTTAATGTAAAATTATAACCAGTTTTAACATCTCGCTATCCTATTTAAGCAAAATGAATCCAAATAAAGCATCGGCAGAACCCCATGGTTACGGAGATATCAGTAGTTAAAATTTTGAGGTTAGGTTAACTACCTGCCAAGCAGCAGCTCGACGGAGCCCCGCTACGCGGGGCTCCTACTTCTGGGTGGTTTAAAAAAAAATAACCTCGAAGAAGGTGACGGGGTCTGTGTTCGCTCGCTTCGCTCGCTCACTACGACCCCGCCACCTCCTTCTAACCTAAATCTTTCCGACCCCCGGTGCCCTAAAATTCCACTAAGATAGATTGTTGATTAGACAAAGTATCATCTTGCTCTACGGGGCTAAAAAGAGCGCATTAATTTGCTCGCTAAGATTTGGTTATCATTTACTACATTTGGTGTTCGAATACAATTTAAAGTACAGTCGTAACTAAAATACTATTGTAACTTTAGGATTTCATTTTTTTGGTGTCAAGTAATATATTTTTGACAAAAGAACTAAGGGTACCAAAGCGTTTTATGGTGGTCATTATATTTAATCCCATTTAAAACTATAAATATTATCTAATATAAGGTAAATTTAAAGTAGACATAACTATTGATATTTTTTCAATATAATAATTAGGGAACAAAGTAAAATATAAACTCGGCAGATTTATTTTACATATAACGTCTAGACTAAAGCATAGACTATAAACTTTAGAAGGGGCCGTGTGCCAGATGCTATGCGCAGGGAACAGCGACATTACATATCATGATGCCAATGGTTTATCACACGCTTTTCACCCATTGCTCAAAGTCTCCGACTTTACTGCTCAGGTTGGTTTTCGAAATCAAATAAATAATGATTAATGGTTTTGACGCATTTGATTGATTCTATCAAGAAAAACTTGAAGAGTACGAGTTGGGTCTATTTTAATTATAAGCCCGGAGTCAGATGTGATATAATCTGATTGTAAATAAGTCAATAGAAAGGGAACACCAAAGTGTTGCATTATTTTATCAAAATCAATTTGAGAAATTAAATTTCGAAGTGAACTTCTTGTTTCAATGTCTGCAATTATGATTTATATCTGAATAATGTAAGCAAGTACCTACATATTTTATTGGCATAAACGATAACTTTACGCGCTTGTATTATAATATCGGTTAAAAGTTGAAATTGTATGCCACTAATTCTGCCAATGTACGATACGGCCTTTGTATTGTCCACAAGTAACAAAATTCGTCAGTTGTTTAAATCTTGTGTAAACCATTTATGAGGCTGCATTTCATTCGCCTGTCGCCAACATCGAGCATCGTTTAAAAGTTTGTTACTTCATCTAATGCAATCCAACGCGATGTTTGACGAAAAGGCAACGTGAAAAAAGAGAATTTACGCCTGAAAATTCTGAAAATTCGGTAATTCCGTGATTAACTCGAGTATTTTACGAAACTTGTTCCAGGAAATACGTGCTTTTTTTTTAAACCCATAAAAGTATTTGAAAAAAATTGTCGCCATTTAGAATCTTGGCAAGGCCTATTGTTATACTTTTTTGACTTTTTAATTTTTGAGTAAATTATGAAATGTCAAAGTTTATGCAAAATAGCAGATTTTCAGAGGTCTTAACTGGATTAGTGTTATACAAATTTATAAATTTCTATCAACTATCACACAACACCGTCTAGTCTCAAGCTAAGCAGAGCTTGTGTTATGAGTACTAGACAACTAATAAACATACTTATATATTTCTAAATACATACATATTATAGATAAATTACACCCAGACACAAAACAAATGATCATGCTCATCACACAAATATTTGTCCTGGGTAGGAATCGAACCCACGACCTCCGGTATAGCAGTCAGGGCCACTAACCACTAGACCTACAGGCCAGCCAGTAAAATTGATTTCAATAGAAGCTTAAATAATATCCACAAGATACTGTATTTCCAAAATATCTAATGAAAAATGTGTAATAACGTCGTAATCGCGTAAAAGCGGTTGTATGAAAACCAGTGAAAATGTATGTCGAGTGGCATCCCCTTAAGACTCCAGTCAAAGATGACAAGGGGACAACTCAATTGGTTAAATCATAATCTTTGAGATGCAGATATTTACCATCGAGTCCATAGTCCACGGCCTGACCTGCAAACCTGCAAAGGTTGAGGAACAGAGCAAAATCTCTTATTTTGGGTTGTTTGAGCTCCCTAATATAAGCTAATTATAGGGAAGAAAAAAACTTGTTACTTTTTTTATGATGAATAAACTCAAAAACTACTGGACTGGTTTTTAAAAACTCTCCGTGAAATATGCATATATTTTCTATTCTCACGCGGTCTAAGCCGCTGG
The DNA here is from genome assembly GCA_929112965.1 of Mythimna albipuncta. Classification (NCBI taxonomy): domain Eukaryota; kingdom Metazoa; phylum Arthropoda; class Insecta; order Lepidoptera; family Noctuidae; genus Mythimna; species Mythimna albipuncta. The sequence goes on along the minus strand of OV815960.1, from coordinate 12,442,975 downwards.
CAGAAGCTAATTATTATCAATTCTGTGTTAATGTTCTTTATTTTGTCATCAGGCAGTATAATTTCAACAGGACAGAATCTTTTTCTGTGTTGATAATAAATCTTAACGATTTTAATAAAAACAGTCAGTATACGACTAACCAACCAACAACAAATTATCCAAATGAGATGTAGGTAGATATATTTTTTTTGTTTTCAAATAATGTTGCCCTATACTAGATAGTTCCTGTATCGTGGGTGAGTTCACAAACATGTAAACTCACATCAAGGCACCCAGAACCGGAAAACGGAACAAATATTTGTATATCCTACAGATAGGCTGCACCTACGCTTTGGAACGTGCAATTAAGCTTCACTTTTCTTGGACTGAAGGACATTTGACTATTCAAAAGTGCCTGCAAATGGTCTGACATTTTCTTAAAGAAATTAATGTCGTACATGCGTAAATTAAAACGAGTTTTGTAAAAAAATTACTTTATTTATTAATTTTATCTTTACAAATCGACAGTGTTTCATGTACCGGATCGACCCCCCACGGGATATCTGGAGGCAACAGTCCTTGCAAACATGCACGATATGCGCGTGGAGATGCAGCGCCGGGGTGAAAGTCCCCTGCTGCGACAGGTCACGGCATGGCGGACTGAGCTCCGGCGGGATCTCATGGTGGAATAGGCGTCAGCGACTATCGCAACCCAGTGCTGGGCACGCCACAATTATGGCGGTAAGTCTCCTCTTTGAGGCGTGGCTGGAAATGGCAAGTTTGGGAGGTTCCTGTTCCGAATTAAAGCGGAAGTGACGCCCGGGTGTCGCCACTGTGCGGAATGCCTGAAGGACACGGTGGAGCACACAGTCGAGGTGTGCCCTGCTTAAGCGGAGCATCGCCACGCCCTCGTGGGGGTGATCGGCGGCAGAGATCTCTCGCGCCGGGCCTTGGTTGAGGCCATGGTCCGGAGCGAGGAGGAGTGGCAGGCTGCCGCCGACTTCTGCGAAGCAGTAATGCTCGCTAAGGAGGAGACCGACCGCATCAGGCAACAGCGCTCTCGCCGCCGCCGAGATTCCGATCCCGATTTCCAGCCACCGTAGGCGCGGGCTTGTAGACAGTGAGCAATGGGTAGCTCACTGTCCGGCCATCCGGTAACTGTCCGGACAAAGCCCAAGTCGTCGACGGCGCGCACTGTTCCCGCGCGCCTCAAGGAGTTGTCAACAACAGCAGGGGCCCAACCGTGTCGAAGCCTACTGGGGCCAGAGTTATCCGAAAGCGCGCTCGAGCCCCGGTATGAAGGCTTGATAGAACGGGATGGGTTTTTTAGTCAGTAAGAGTCTGACACTATCTCCCGCTCCGCCCAAGAGCGGGGGTTGTCATTGGATAATTTTTCCCATCGAAAAAAAAACCGCCCACGGGATAAAAACCATCAAAATTTTGCGGTGTATATACTTCTTTGTTTATTATATCGTGCGTGCAAGCAGTAACTTCAATGACATATGCAAGGAATATGATCTGGATCCATTCACCATTAGTGTGAACTCGGCCAGAAGGAGCTTAAGTCTAAAATTTTTCAAATAGCATTAGGTTTATTAGTTTACTAATTAGTTTCTTAAGTGCAAGCTAAGGATTTTTGCTGTATCCTACGTAACCAAGAAGCGCAGCTTTTTGTTTATGTGCTCACACCTCTTTAATTTATATTATAATGTCTACACGTGAGGACTTGTAATTGGCTTTCTAGTGATTATGGATTCCTTTTTTTTTGTCTGGTTTTATTAGCTGTAAGTCTTCCATGTACTAAATAAATAAATAAATAAATAAATAAATAATAAACAAAGAAACGCGTGATGAGTGCTTATTGCTTTGTTTAGCTGCAAAACTTGTTTTATATTGTGGGGCTTGCATCTTTTCTTCTTTTTAATGTTATGTTCCTATCATATAATTTAATAATAATAATAATATAATACCACAATTATCACACAGCGCCGTATGGAAGTGTCTTATGTTTTTACAAGATCACGACACAGATATACAATTTTCTAACAGATCACACAAGACTTTCTGTAGGAAATCTCCGTTTCTTAAAATACATTATTTTATCAGAACTCTTTGCATCAGAATTGTTTGTTTTTCAAAATTTATAGATTTGGAGCGAATCCATATCTATAAATTTTGAAAAACAAATAATTTGTAGTCTTCAATTATTTTTTTTCTCTCCTAAAATCAGTGCATATTGGCGAGTCTGTAAGTGAAACTACATGTGTGTTTATGCTGATATCGAGAACGAAGCTTGAGAGCAATTGTTTAATCTATTTTAATACCTCACTAGTAGTGCATTCTACTTTTCTTCTAGTATTCCTGTATCAGCTGGGTACGAATTCATCGCCAGCACCACAAATTCTGCGACACAGATGCTGACCCTCACAACGCGAAGAGAGGATTCTTCTTTTCACAAATGGGCTGGGGGCTGATCAAAAGACATCCTGAAGTCAGAAAACATATTGTTGATTTGAGCGATCTCATGGAAGATCCGTTACTGCGCTTCCAACACAAGTAAGTTTTCACTCACACGATAAGATTTTGAAGATCGAATATTGGACCATAGCAACAATAGAATTAATATACTTTTGTATTTTTTTCTCAGATATTACACGCTTCTAGTCGTCATCACATGTTTGATAGTACCTACTTATATCCCTACTCTCTGGGGAGAAGAAACAAGGGTTGCATTTTATGTTTGCTTCTGTTTAAGATGCATGATTTCAGTACACTCTATTTCGCTGGTGAACTCTGCAGCACACATGTGGGGCAACAAGCCTTACGATAAACATATTGGACCAGTAGAAACGAAGACAGTTTCATTCTTTGCCGCTGGAGAAGGCTTCCACAACTACCACCACACTTTTCCTTGGGACTACAGAGCAGCTGAGCTCGGCGGCTATACTTTCAACATTACGTGGTTATTTATTGACCTTATGGCAAAAATCGGATGGGCGTATGATCTAAAGACAGTATCGGATGAATTAATAAAGAAACGCGTGAAGAGAACCGGTGACGGAACGCACCCGGTGTGGGGGTGGGATGATCCAGATTTGTCGGCTGATGATAAAAAATTAGCAGTAGTAAATTATAACAATAGAAGCACAAATGGTATTTTCGGTACATTCAACAAAATCTTGACATTCTTAGAACAGCAATGTTATATAACGTTAAGTGTTTTTAAACGAATTTATTCTAAATAAAATCTGTTGTTTTATTTATTTAATCGGTTAGAAATCTTACCACAATATTAGATATTAAAAATAAGTACTAAACGAAACTAAAAATTATAACCATCAGGAAGACACAAATACCTACATATAAACATATTTATATAGGGAGTTATAGTGAATTCCGAAAAACAATGGACTTTAATTTTGATAAAAAATCTTCTTGCAAAGTTATCATCAGGACAATATTGCAAGAAGATTTTTGAATTTTTCAATGTTGTCAACAACCAACGCAACCTAATGTATGTTAGAAAGTATACCACTCAACAGAGACGAGGGCCGAGTGCGCAGGGATTGGTCCACTCGATCAAATCGTGTGGAATGACGTAACTATATACCTAACCTTAATTTTAGTATATATGCGCTTAATTCCAAAACATGTGTATTTTTATGTAAAGTATCTACCTATGTAAAAAATTTCAGTACTTGATTATGACCTGCCGTGACCTCTGTTGTACTTAGTGTCCGGTGCTGTACAATTGGTGACCTTCTTTAAATATATTGGGAAAAAATTTGAACATGTTGTAAGTAAATACTACTGGAATCCATTCAGTTACTGATTCTGAACAATCTATATTCTTGTTTCGCATAAACTAAAATAATTTTGTATAATAATTTAATTCATATCTACAACTAAAACTTCTCAATTTCTAATAATAATTAAGTGTTTGATGTATGCTAATAAGAATTAATAAAAATTGTAATGCTTGTAAAACGCTGCTATATTATAAGTACTAACATGATTATATTAACATCAACATTGTACATTTAGTTCTCAATAAACGTTTTGACTTTGACTTTGAATGAATTCAAAACAATGAACAAACAAACAGAGTATGTTAACCAAACCCTGTGAAACATTCACAAGAATCAAGACGTGATGATGGTCGTCATGTAACATTTCTTTTCATCAACTACTTCTCATAAACTGATAACGAGAGAAACTAGAATATTAACGACGTGAAAACTTGAATGAAGCGGTCGACTTTGTAGATTGCGCTTGATCATCAATATACGAGCTCGGCTGGGCATAGATGTACTCAAGAATTCTCCTTTTTTTTTTACAAAAGTATGTGAAGGCACTTTACCAGATAAGGTTATTGGTAGAATCGTTTACACTATAGATAGAACAAAAACTAATTCATCTGGTTAAGTCAGTTAAATACCATACCAAGGTCATAATGCTGTGTCAACCGGCCATTTTAACACCCTACACCGGTCAAGTCCGTGTCGGACCACACGCATATGTAGGATTCTTTAAGGCCCGTTACAACACGTGGACTTAGAAGGGGGCTTTATGTTTATTACTAAGCACATTAATAATTACAATACCGTTTAAAAACGTTCTCACATAGGACGATGGTAAGTCTTAAAAATACACTAGAACCGCTACACATATATAGATAGAGTACCTGGAGACAAGTTGTTGTAAAAAGATCTGCAGCTGAAAAATCGATGCTAGTATTTTTATAAGCTTGTGCTTTGCCACTCCAGAGCAGAGATGTCCCTTCCTTCCTTTCACTTTTACCGGTTTTCTAAAATTATTTTTGTGTCAGTCTTATAAGAAGGAGTTAAGTTAGCTCATTCCAGCATCTTTTTCTAGGCCTGCTGCGTAGTCGTTTCCATATGTTAGGGATGGCGAGACACATTATCTAGGTAAGATATAGATACTCGTATATAGATGTATAGATATACATCTATATACGAGTATCTATACATATAAATAAAATTGGAGTGTCTGTAATATTGAAATAACTGCTTTTTACTACATGCATATAAATATATACACGGTACATACACCAAAATAACATTTTTTACTATTTTTGTCTGTCTGTTTGTTTGTCCGGGCTAATCTCTGAAATGGCTGGACTGATTTTGACGGGACCTTCTTTGGCAGGTAGCTGATGTATTAAGGATTAACAGAGGCTACTTTTGTTTTAGAAAAAATAAATTTAAAATCCTGTAGTCCACGCGTAAGAAGTCGCGATCACAGCTAGTAATAATACATAAAAACTATAAAAGTGGTTTTGAAATGCGATAACTATCGTTGGCTACACTAATATAATACAACTATATTATATAATTACTTTTGAAATTATTTCACAATGATAATAACTGATACGTTCATAAATGTACAGTATCTACATCTAGTGGTAATTTCCCGAACAACTAGGACTGTGCTGAAAACACAATTCGCGTAGAGTTTGCGCGAAGAATCTCGTTATATAGTTCTATTCGCTGCAGTACGATGGCGCTATACACAAAGTAACACAGTTTTAAAGCTAAAACTCGTTATTTATTTCAGTATAATTATCTTGCTATAGTAGGTACTCTAGTAGTAGGTACATATAGTATTTACTGCAAAACAGCCCCACAACCACCACAATGACTCGCGAGCTTTGAGTGTATCCTTAGGTAGTACTAAGTAAAGTAAGTAGTATAGGTAAAGTTCTTAGTCTTCAAACCATTTTTTTTTTATGTTGGGAAAAATCATGTACTGACATCCCCCGCCCTTGGGCGGAGCGGGAGATAGTGTCAGACTCTTACTGACTAAAAGACCCACCCCGTTCCTTCTAGCCTTCATACCGGGGCTCGAGCGCCCTTTCGGATAACCCTGGCCCCAGTAGGCTTCGACCCGGCTGGGTCCCTGCTGTTGCTGACAACTCCTTGAGGCGCGCGGGAACAGTGCGCGCCGTCGACGACTTGAGCTTGGTCCAGACAGTTACCGGACGGCCGGACAGCGAGCTACCCAATGCTCACTGTCCGCAAGCCCGCGTCTACGTTGGCCGGAAATCGGGATCAGAATCCCGGCGATGGCGGCGGCGATAACGCCGTTGCCTGATGCGTTCGGCCTCCTCCTTTGCGAGCATTACTGCTTCGCAGAAGTCGGCGACCGCTTGCCACTCCTCCTCGCTCCGAACCATGGCCTCAACCAAGGCCCGGCGCGAGAGTTCTCCGCCGCCGATCGCCCCCACGAGGGCACGGCGATGCTCCGCCCAAGCAGGGCACACCTCGATTGTGTGCTCCACCGTGTCCTCCGCTTCCGCACAGTGGCGGCACCCGGGCGTCACTTCCGCATGAATCGAGTGCAGGAATCTCCCGAACGAACCATGTCCGGTGAGTACCTGCGTCATGCGGAAGGTAAGGTCGCCGTGAGGTCTTTCCAGCCACGCCTCAAAGAGGGAACGGGAAGACTTGGAACACACAACATTACAGGTACCGTCCAGTAACCGTCTAGACTGAGTCCAAGTCGTCGGAGTAGGGTCCAAGCTTACTAGGGCCGTAGGTTAATTTATGAAAAGGTTCTAGAACGCAAAGGGAACTGAAAGAAGCCTGGTTTTAGTCAGTAATAGTCTGAAATGCCTTTCTACTCCGCCTAAGAGCAGAGAAGTCATTAAGTATTTGCCAGTGACTAAAAACCACTACTTTGCCTTGCATTCCAGGACCCCGAGTTTTCCTTTCAGAAGCGAACCCTTGGCCCCAGTAGGCTTCGACCTTGCTGGTACCCTGTGGTTTTGATGACATATCCATGAGGCACGCGTCACAACGTGCCGTCGACAACTTAGGCCCGGATTTGGTGTTTTTTAAATTGCCCTTTGCAATCCATGGCTACGGTACTCTATCAAACATTCCAACAGCTTTATCGTCATCATCTTCCTGGCCCTGTCCCGTTTTATTTGGGGTCGGCGCAACACGTTTTTTTCTTCCATTCTGTCCTCTCGTTGGTAAGATTCAGGAGTTGGGACTCGAGGTGGCGCTGCACAAATCCGAGGCTATGTGCTTTCACGGCCCACGGAACGCGCCACCATCGGATTCCTAACTAATGGTAGGAGGAGTTCACATCGGCGTCGGATCGACGATGATGTAACTGGGACTCGTCCTCGATAGCCGGTGGAATTTCGGGGAGCACTTCCGACGTCTGATTTCCGGCCAACATAAGCGCGGGCTTGCGGACAGTAAGCAATGGGTAGCTCGCTGTCCGGCCGTCCAGTAACTGTCCGGACCAAGCCCAAGTTGTCGACGGCGCGCACTGTTCCCGCGCGCCTCAAGCAGTTGTGAGCAATAGCAGGGGCCCAGCCGAGTCGAAACCACCCCAGTAGGTTTCGACTCGGCTGGGTTAGTTTCAAAAGAAAACTCGAGCCCCGGTATGAAAGCTAGAAGAAACGGGGTAAGTCTTTTAGTCAGTAAGAGTCTGGCACTATCTCCCGCTCCGCCCAAGAGCGGGGGTTATTATTGGATGATTTTTCCCACCATAAAAAAGGTACCTAATACTATTACGCAGCAGTCATATAATGTGATTACAAGAAAACTATCTTATATTTTTTATTTTCTATCATAATATTATGTTAAAGTCTCGTGTTTATTAAACATAATATAATTAATTATTGTTAAGATTACGATCTCCACGTATGTATCTATTCGTATGACGATCAAGCTTGACCGATCACCTCCGGAAAAATAATATCAACATTATGGCTCCTATCATCATAAACATCCATAGAATGTATCTTATTCAAATGATGTGAAACTATACGCGATTGCATTACATTTTGAGAATTAACCTCCAATATCCTTAGTTAGCCGAATTCCATTTCATTTGAAATTCGAAATATTATATTTCACACATAGGCCTATGATGTCATGGGTGCTTATAAAACGTCTATTTAGTACTCGTAATCTGTGTCAGTAAGTAGTTGTGATTGTGTTTGCAACCTATAGCTGAGCATAAAGTTCTGGGTTCAGTAGAATCTTGGAATCTTAACTTGGACTTGAAGAATACCCATTAATTAGGTAGAAGGCTATAAAGCCTCGCCTGCTATTACTTGAATACAACTGCCAAATGCTTGTTCAACCCTTAGATAAATAGAGACATAATGTTATTGTGTTCAAAATTAACCAAAAAACAACAATTTGATTTGTTGTAGACATCCTCTTACAATATTAGAATATACTCGTAGGTCCCAGTAAAATATTATTTCCTTGTAACATGGCACAAAACGAAAGGGAGCTTAGTCTTTTCTCAGTAAATTCCTAGATATTGCAATTCCCCACGGTAAACATAGCCTAAAATAGTCCGAAAGATGTTTGAGGCTCACGGGTTCCTGCCGCACTTGCTTTTAGCCCATTAAACAATTTAAAATGTGTTGCGAATCGGAGCCATGCATCAATTTAGCAATTTGTGTACAATACGAACCTAACGTATCTACACGATGAATCAAATTGGCTAAAATAAGATAAGAGAGAATAAACCCCGAAAAAAAATGGCAGTAGATAATCCTCGAATATTTGTGATGTGTAGACGACACAAGTTCTTATTTAGTTATTTTACAATTTATGTACACACAAATATACTGAAGAGGATAACATTATTAGAATACTTTGTACAAAGGTACTGCTTATTTCAAATATAAATTCCAACAGACCTGCGAAAGGAGAAATAAGACAGTAGTGTGTAGAAATGAGTATCTAAAGAAGAGTTAGTGAAATCTTAAATTAAACCAATAAATACTTATATAACTATATATACCTTATACTAAAAATAAATATATAACATTTATATATAAATTAATTAAGCTGTGGGCCTGTAAAACATAGGATTGATGTCCAAACTCAGCGATACGGGGCCGCAGCAGACCACGAAAGAAGTGCCGGGACGAACTAGACGTCTTTCTTAAGAATTAGAAGGAAGAAGCGAAGCACGTGATTGTTGAAACGAATGGTGGAGACACTTTTGCCCAGCAATGAAATAATATGGGCCAGCACTAATAAAATAGGTACCAATAGACAATTGTATCCAGTCATGTAATATCAACGATGAAGAATAAGTGTGGGTGTATGTGTAGTGTATGTATATATTCCTATTATCTTTCTTTTTTAGGGTTCCGTAGCCAAATGGCAAAAAACGGAACCCTTATAGATTCGTCATGTCTGTCTGTCTGTCTGTATGTCTGTCTGTCTGTCCGTCCGTATGTCACAGCCACTTTTTTCCGAAACTATAAGAGCTATACTGTTGAAACTTTGTAAGTAGATGTATTCTGTGAACCGCATTAAGATTTTCAAACAAAAATAGAAAAAAAGCAATAAATTTTGGGGGTCCCTATACTTAGAACTGAAACTTAAAATTTTTTTTTTCATCATACCCATACGTGTGGGGTATCTATGGATAGGTCTTCAAAAATGATACTGAGGTTTCTAATATCATTTTTTTCTAAACTGAATATTTTGCCCGAGAGACACTTCCAAAGTGGTAAAATGTGTCCCCCCCCTCTAACTTCTAAAATAAGAGAATGATAAAACTAAAAAAAATATATGATGTACATTACTATTAAAACTGCCAACGAAAATTGGTTTGAATGAAATCTAGTAAGTAGTTTTTTTTTAATGCGTCTTAGATCGAAAAAATACACTATTATTAAAACATCGATCAAAGTTACAACACATTACAAGAACTTTTATATTATATTACTAGCTGCTACGGAACCCTTCATGGGCGAGTCCGACTCGCACTTGGCCGGTTTTTTATATTTGTAGGAGTAACGAATTTCGAACTACCTAGGTATGAGGAATACCAACGATTTTCTTTTTTGAGGCACGATGGGTTCCTTGGTAGAAATGGGTGGTCTCTCATTGACGGTAATTAATCCTGTAGCCCAATTCACGTAATCAAAACCGCAACGATATTGTAGCGATTTAGGGCGCTATTCACCAATAAAACTAATCGCGATTATATCAAACAAAACTCAGTTTGAGTGTCTAATCGAGATTATAGCTTCATTTTGCATTTCATCGCTATGAATCGTACCTAGTTTAGTTGGTTTAGTTTATACTAAACTCAGTTAGAATTCTAAACGCCCTTGTTTTCGGCGTTTAACTCGCTTAATCGCGTTTACCCACTGTCTATTGTCAATATTATAATAAAAATAAACATTGTTTGGGTTATTTTTATTACGATTTGGTAATATTTCGTTACAAAATAAAGATGAAAAGGACGTTAATACTAGCTTTTGATGAAAGATGAGAGGAAGAGGAATATAATTATCATATTTCGGCGGTCCGCAACTGTGGTCACGTAAATATTCAGTCCAATAAGGAAAGTAATGATCTTCGTAGCAGCTATCACACACAATTAGTGTTGGGTTAATAGCCGGATGCTTTGAGTTATTATCGATTATAATCCATAAGTAGCCATTAATAGCCGTCCAATGGATGATAACCGTGCTATTAATGTATTGTTAAAAAAATAAATGCTTTTTTTTTGTTAAGTCTAAAATCTGTGCGTGTGATCATAAATTGGGTGCGTGTACGCAGTGTGATTCGATGTATTGTAATTCTTTTTATTTATTTTCACTTTTTGTATGTGAAAAAGTGTTAATAATAAAATAAATACACATTTTTTGGGAAATTCAGTTTTATTAATTTAGAGATCCAATACTATAAAAACCATAATTACTATTGACACATCGCTTTGTGATTTAACCATCTACCTTTATCATTAATTACTTGATTAACAAAATAGAGTACTACATTCCATTCTCCGACGTAGCCATGTCTGGCCGAGCTCGCCCTTGATTTGGTGCGGAGTCTGATCGCGCTAGCGCGCTCAAGCACGCAGCATATCAGGTATGGGCCCATGCTCGTATGCACAAGAAGAATGACATAAGCCAGAAGAAGAGAGCTTTCAACAGAGCTGCCAAGTCTTGCAAGAAGGTGATGCGGAGGTCTCGGTTCGACCATATTAGCCGCATCGGGAACAAACTAGCTATATATACTACCCTGCGGGTAGTTTTCGTTTTGGTCCCTGGCTAAGTCGGTTGAATCGAACTTCTGCCGCCCCTCACTACCACCACTGCTGTAACCCGATGGGTCGCTGGCACATACCGCTGAGGAGAAAGCAAATTTGTTTGCCTCACTCTTCGCGGAATCTTCGCGTCTAGATCCAGGTAACGCGCGAACCCTGTTCACCCTGATGGTTGCGATACGAATATGTCGGATATTCGCATCCAACAGAAGGACGTCCGTAGGGTACTACGTAACTTTGATGTGAACAAGGCTAGCGGTCCAAACGCGATACCAGCAATTGTTCTGAGAACGTGTGCGCCTGAATTGTCTCCGATCCTGACACGCCTATTTAGGCTTTCATTTGAGGCTGAAAAAATGCTGATTGCGTGGAAGCAAGCTAATGTACAGCCCGTGCCCAAGAAGGGGAGTCGGGCTGACCCAGCTAACTACCGACCAATCTCAGTAACGTGCATTCTCTGTAAGACCATGGAACGTGTACTCAACACTAAGCTCCTGGCATACCTAGAAGCTAATGATATCCCTTAGGATACCAACCGTCAATACAGATTCCGAAATCGGTCAACTGGAGATCTTCTAGCGTATGCCATCCACATCTGGAGTGAGGCCATCGAGAAGCACGGGGAAGCGCTTGCCGTCTCCCTCGATATCTTGAAGGCTTGTGATAGGGTTTGGCACGAAGGCCTTATTCTTCTTCAGCTTCCATCTTTCGGTTTACCCGGATTATGTGCTTGAATCGCAGACTTCCTGAGTAACCGGTCCATTCGAGTGGTTATTGATTGGCTGCTCATCCGGTCAAATGGCTATTAATGCCAGGGTCCCTCAGGGGTCAGTACTCTCGGCAACATTATTCTTGCTGCACATAAACGATCTGCTCAAGCCCGGTACCTTTTGGTATGCAGATGACAGCACTGTTGCCGAGAGTTACATATCCAACGCGAGAGCTAGTGGGTCACAGATCCAGTCTCTTCGAGAGACTATGGTTGAGCGCTTGAACTTGTCCTTGGAGGCAGTGTCCGAATGGGGCGATGCCAATTTGGTCGAGTTCAAATGTTCAATGCTGCAAAAATCCAGGCGTATCTATTTTCCGCTAAAAGGAGCCAATTCAGCCCTGCTCCAATTTTCCGGGGTGCAACCGTGCCGATAACCGACCATCTTGACCTTCTTGGTGTTAAGCTGACATCAACACTCAACTTTGGGCCATACATCGAAGCAAAAGCTCAACTGGCTGCAAAAAAACTGGGAATCCTCGCAAAGGTCAGACAGTACTTCACGCCAGAACAGCTGCTGAAACTTTATCAAGCTCAAGTTCGATCGTGTATGGAGTATTGCTCTCATCTTTGGGACGAATCTGTCCGTTATCAGCTTGATGCACTTGAGGCAATTGAGAGGCGAGCCAGAAGGATAATTGACGATGATACACTCGTCGAGTCGAGGCTTCAAAGTCATGAGCATCGACGCAGAGTCGCTAGCCTGTCAGTTTTCTACTGGTTGCATTTCGGAGAGTGTGCGTCGGAATTGCATAACTTAATTCCACCTGGCCCGTTCCATCATCGGACTACCATAGACTACCGTACGGCTATGCGCCACCGGTACATGGTGGATATCCCACCTACACGCACAAAACGTTTTGGGAACACTTTCATTGTACGTGCAGCTAGGGAGTGGAATTCCTTGCCGGAGTCTGTGTTTCCTGATAGTTACAATCTGGGAATCTTTAAGTCGAGAGTGAATAGGTTTCTTCTAGGTAAGCGCGTTCGACCGCTGTAACGTAATGTGTACACAAAGGAGTGTAACAGTTACATGAGAGGGTAAGGAGGAGTATGGGAGTGAGGAGTGTAGAGGAAGAGTGAGAGTAAGAAGAGTAAGTGTATAGTAAGAGGAGAGAAAGAGTGTTACGCGAGTGCTAGAGGGAGTGTAGTGAGTAAGTGCCTCCAGGGAGTAGCCCTGGCAAGGCACGTATGGGGAGTAAGTGTAAGTGTAAGTGCCTCCAGGGAGTAGCCCTGGCAAGGCACGTGTGGCGAGTAGTGAGAGGTTGAGTGAGGGAGGAAAGTATGGAGGGAGAAATAATATATATAGATATGAATCCTTGTGAGGTTATATTACAAATAAAAGCATATAAAAACAACAGATATATAAAAAGATATAAAACAGTTCAGTCAGGCTCGGCGTCAGAGGCGGAGTGCAGCAGCAGGAGTAGGCGTAGCCCTCAGCCGTACGAGGGACGGCGAAGGCTACGCAGCCGCAGGCAGCAACAGATAGTGGTAGTCACAGCCCTCCAGTGTAAGGGCCGGCAGCAGTAGAGGAGGCCCTCAGAGGCCAGGTCCATGAGTAGAACAGTCCTCTGCCGTGAGGGCCGGCAAAGGCAGAGAGGAGGTCCTCAGTTTCTTCTCTGAGGAGGTCTTCATGGTCCAAGGAGCTCAATCAGGAGCTGAGCCAAGAAACTGTCACATGTAGAAAAACTGACACCAGGAACTGTACATGTAGCTGCACCAAAAGTCTGACCGAAAACTCTCCAAGAAACTCACAAACATGGTTTTTATAGTCAATTTTGACGGCTATGCTGGCTGTCAATTCATAATTTAAATTTGAAAACAGGTTTCAGCCAGCATTGCTGTTTCACGAGAAAGATTTAGATTACAATTTAATTTTAAAGAATTATTTCAGTTATGAGAACATATAATTTGATAGCAAATTATATGTTTACAAAATAAATAATATTATGAGTAAAAGAATAAAACCTAAGACTATAAAAATACTCTTTGTTGATACCTAATCAAAACCATAGAAGAAAATAGTAGTGACATGACAGATGACAGTGATCAATGAAAATAAACAAACTAAATATATAAGAAATATTATAAAGAGATGTGATTATTGATAAGTAAAGTAAACGTAAGTATTAATAACATTACACCGCATCGTCGCTTTCCATCAGGTGAGATAGCGGTCAAGCGCCAATAAATTTAAACCGATATGTAAAAATGTAAGGTACAATAAGTAAGTTACTTATTACCTCTTTTCTGTGAATACGACGTAGGTAAATTATAGACAATGGAAAATACCTCAGCGATTAGTTAGTAGGTAACATGGATCCCCGTACCCCCGTTTCTCTTTCCTCTGCTATCTCTTTCTGGCGCTAATATTATTCGTGCCAGAAAGAGATTTGTTGTTGGTTGGCGTCGCTGTAATGCAGTTCATGCAACTGCATTTCAGCGACGCCAACCAAATCTGGAATCAGTACGTCGACTGATATGTTTCGGTGAAGAAGTTCTTTTTCGTGTGTTGTTGGTTTGTGTGTATAATCATAAAATAAATAATATTTTTAAATGGGCCATCTTTGTAGTAAATAAATTGCTCATTTATTTACTACAAAGATGATGAAAATAAAGTCTAATCTGACAGTCCTAGGCCTGAAAACCGTGGAGGAAATTTCAATCACTAAACTAACATTAATAGCAGGGTTATCATCCATAATTGCTATTAATGGCTATTAACTGAGTTTTAATCGATTATTATCCAAATGATATTAACCGGATTATTATCATTGCCCATCACTACACACAATAATCCAAAAAGAAAAGCAGTTTCACGGTAATCTCATAGAAAAATAAAGATGAGCACTCGATAAACACAAAAGTTTATAAGCAATTTGTAATTTATGACATAACGGAAAAAAGTCCTAAAAAAAAAAAATTCTTAAATTTTATACATTAAGGTCAGATCAACTATTTCTCGTGTCTTGTAAATTCTATTAAATTTTAATTTAAACAATATATTTATATAGTATAATAATTAAAACATGATTGGACTGTATATATTTTTTTCAAATTATGTTGGTATTGTTTCACCCATTTTGTGGGAGAATATTTTCTGAACTTGTAGTACTATGAATGAAGTAAAGCGCGTTTCGTTATTACTTCAAAAAATACATTTAAAACCGTAGTAGGTCACTGATTTGGTTGATACATGTTGTAAGCACAAAACGTCGTTACGGCATTTTAGGTTCCTTCTCATTTCAACCGCGTTTACCAAAACGCGGTTGAAATGGTGCTGGCGAAATCAGTTTGACGTGAATCCAGATCAACGCCGATCTGTTAACTAGATTACGCTGAGCTCAGTTTTGTTGAACTAAGTTTTTATAGCGACTGATGAAATCGGCCCTTAGTCGTTTAGACCATTAATAATAATAAAATTCACCAGAATAATGTTAAAAAGAAAATGATCAACTTAATAATGGTAATCATTTAAAAAAAAAATGTATTCATATCCATCAATCGAGTTTGAACGACACCGATTGTAAAGTCGTTCGTTATAGAGTCGTTAATGGCACGTATTTAGCTATGGCAGTCGTATTTCAATCGTTGATCTGAAGGTATTCTCGTAGATAAACGTTGTTTGATCGAGTCGGATGGTTCAAAAGTTTGTTTTGACTACGCGGTGTAATCGATAGAACCGTATAGTATACTGTCGTTACTGAAATCCAAAATGAAACCCCAAATGTCAATATTAGCCTATGTTGCTTTAACAAAAAATAATTGAAAAAATATTTCTAGTCCTTGTAATTATTCTAGAACCTGTAAATTCCACAACTACAAATAAAAAAATTCAATTAGCAATATCTTTTTCTGATCGTGTCCTTTACTGGAGAAAATAAGAAATCTACGCGAACGAAGTCGTGGGTAAAGTGTTATTAAAATAAACATACAGTAATAAAAAAAATATCTTCATGAACTTGAACATGATAGCACGTTTCGCGCAGTGGTTGAACAATTGGCTGCCATGTCGCGTATCTCAACTTCGATTCCCGCGTAGAACCCATATTTTTATGGCTTACAATTAGTAGTTTTGGGTGTGGGTATCTTGTGTATGTGAGTTTAAATCTTTGTGAACGCACCCACGATTCAGAAGTAGTTCTTACCCATACAGCCATATGAAGTAGCGGTTACGACTTAAGTCGACATTTATTGTGTCGTAACGGAATTTATTCGTAACATTGTTCCGTAGCGTAACGTCGCCGTGTCGACTTGTGAGTCGACACCGTTTCGAAAAGTGGGGAATAATCGTAACAGAATAACAGTAACTTTCAGTCACATTGTGACGTCGCCGTGTCGACACGTCGCGACTGGTCGCGACTTTTATGCCCTCACTTGCATCGTACATTCAATCATTCATTTTTTCGTTGCGTTCATTCTATACTTGTCAATTTTTATTGTAATTCGTTCGTTTTTGTGAATGTCATCAAAGACATAAATCTTCGCCGCCATCAGAAAAAAATGAAAGTATTTATTTACGTATTTCTGTGATAAATGCATCATAGTCGATCGAAAATCCTCTGCGAAATTAAATGTATCGTGTAGTTTGATGGCACTATAATAAATTAACCGATGCGCCCTTCTGATTTAATAAAATACTTAAAATATTTTTTATTAATGTGGTTGTTTTCAATTAAAAAATTACAAAGTATCGTATTTCCAAGCATTGCAGAAGATTTTATTGATACGGCCTATATAAATTTAACCAAAATATATTCTAGAATACTATAATAATAATATAAATTGTGTAAAATGATGTGGATAATTTTGTATCTACTTGAAAGATGAAACCCAACACAATGTTTCGTAACTGTGTTTACATGTTTCGGCAATATGTTAAGTTACGTTACAGTGTGACTGTTTTAACAAAATGGAGTTTTATTATTTTATGTTTGCAGTGGTTCTCAACATGCTGTAAAGTTAGTTTTATCAAAAAATTTAACTAGTGAGGAAGTAACTGCCGTGCCTGAAGGATGGGTCGTAGGAACATACCTATACTGGCCTCGTGCACTTAAAATAAACTTTCAAAAATCGTAGCTAATGACGTGGGAAATATGGTCCTACGAGTGTTTCTCAAATAATCCTGTATATTATAATATTTTTTCAATAAAACTTGCTTTGGTGCTTTGGTTGCTTATGACTCATAGTTAAAAAATAAGTAAATAAATCAGGTAGTAAGACTGATCCCTCTAATTAGAGCTCTGCTATAATTATAGAGCAATATTTGTGCTTCCAGCATTGAGTAAAATCTATGAAAAAAAACATGCTCGACCAGATGTTATCCCACTTTAATTAGAATAGGATTTTGCATAGTCATCAGTTTGGCTACACGAAAGGAATGTCAACGACGGATGCAGGACTGAAACTTATCAGTCACATTTTAGAATCCTGGAAGAAGTCCCAGGATGATATTAGCATATTCTGTGACCTCTCAAAAGCATTTTACTGTGTTGACTCTACTATACTCTGATCTGTAAATTACATCATTAAGGAATTCGTAGACGAGCTGCTGATCTTGTTTTTTTCAATTTATCCTACAGGTAGCAAAAAGTATCCATAAATGGGATGACGTCGTCGGGGTCTTTAATAAGGATAGGCGTGCCTCAGGGTTCAATTCTTGGCCCTTTCCTTTTTCTAGTAGTTTATATTAATGACCTTCCTTACATGATGAATAATTTATCAGATATAATTCTATCTGATGACACTTCTCTTATTTCTAAAGTGGATAGAAAAGATACGGATGTCTTGCGTGTCAACGAAAGTCTGGCTGTTCTTTCGAAATGGTTCGCAGCTATTAATCTCTTACTAAATGCAAATAAAACTAAATGTATAAAGTTTTCATTACCGAATGAAGAAAAATAAGGCAGTTGACAGATGTCGCCACAGCTAGATTAGTTTACTATGCCTGTTTCCACAGTTTTATGTCTTATGGCATTTTATTGTGGGGATCTGCAGCTGATGTAGACTCAATTTTCATATTGCAAAAGAGAGCAATCAGGGCTATTTATAAAATGGGTACTCGCAAGTCCCTCAGAAATAAATTCAAAGAAATCGATATATTGTCACTGCCTTCTCTTTATATCTTAGAAAGTGTTTTGTATGTCCGTAAAAACCTAGAACTTTTCAAAATTAGAAGCGATTTTCATAACATAAATACTCGTTGTAAACACGAAATTATATAACTCCAATGTAGATTAGTCAAGACCAATAAGTCATTTTTAGTAAATGGCTTACGCTTTTATAACAAGCTACCAAAAGCGGTGACTGAACTCAGCGAAGGAAAGTTCAAAACACATATTAAGCGTGTCTTAACCAAAAAAGCATATTACAAGGTTACATACTATGTCGAAGACACGCTTGTTTGGCAATGACTGCCTCTGCATTTGTGGCCCCCTGGTAACTTATAATATTGTGTAAATGTATGTATTAACTGCTCCATCTTTTTTGTAACCTTTTTTTTTTTTTCTAACACATTGTTTTTGCAAAATTTTTATATTATCTGACTCCAACCACCTTAAACTCGTTAGGTAGTTATTTTGTTAACATCTCATTTATTGACAGTTGTATTATTTAAAAAAATTCTAGCTTTATTTATATAGCCTCTTTTTATAATGTAAATGGAAAAACACTGTAGACTCCACGAATTCTTAGATTACTTCATATTTGACTCACTTTTTTAAAACGATTATTTTTATTGTGCTTTTGAATACAATATAGACCGGTTTACACTGTTCTTAAATAATATCCATTAATACGGTAATATGAAAATATCGTAAGAACAACCACTTTTTTTAAAAGAGTAACCATGGAGTTTCTTGCCGGTTCTTCTCCATAGGAAACGACCAATTTGGAACCGCGCACTAGCTTTTGATGTTTTATAAGTGCCCATGTAGGCAGTGAAATAAAAAACTTTTGAATTTGAATTTTGAAAATATCAATAATTTTATTAAATACAATAGCACACTTTGAGAACCCCGGTTGTTTTCTGTTTGGTCAAATCCAACACTACAGTATCGTAACTGTTACTACACTTGTGTAACTCCAAAAAATACTGTAGTTTAGTTTCGACATTGTGTCGATAATTTAACTTTAATATTTACACAGGAATTCAAAGTAAACACAATGTGTCGTAAATAATTTAAGAAAAAAATTGTCGTAACTTGTTGACACAGATACAACACTTATTTACTGTAACATTTTTCAGTACAAAGTGTTGATATCGTTCCTACACGCTGTAACCAAAATCCGCACCGTTATTAAGTTTAGTAACAGTTACGACATTGTTACCTTGTCTTGCTAATCTGTGACTATTTGAGAATTTTGCGACCGAAAATGGTTGTATGGGTAGTGTGGAGCAACGTTTTTTAAAAACAAGAATAACTTTATTTTCCAATAAAATAATTGGTTTTCGTCATCAAAACACGTACGTATGTGTTTTTAACTGCCTTATGTCATAGTTATTTTCTTTCCTGAAATTCCTATGACATTCACAGTCACGTGCGGTAAAATGTGACAGTTATCATCCAAGATGACAAGGTCGCTATTTCAAGTCATATCACTTTTCTTGACCTACAGGGATAGACCACATACTATGTTTAACAAACTCAAAGAAAGTCGTTCTAGCATTTTCATCAACATCATAGATATTCTATATTTGTATTCGCGTCACGTTGTAGGGTCGACAGATTCCAATAGGGCTTTTATTAAAATGTATGCCCTAACCCTAAATCTTAATCTGAATGGTTTGTGTCGAGTTTGGGACCTAAATTCTTATTACTTCTAGGTTAAACATCGCTGAGAAAAAAGCTAGTTCCAGAAAAAAATATTTTCCATTTTTTATTCGTAGTTCAGATGATTGGCAATCAGTATTTATCAATAGTATCTGTGTTCTCTGTACTTAGCCTAAGGGAGTTCAAGTTTCAAGAACTAACTACGGCAAAATAACAATACTTGTTGAAGAAGCACGGGTGTTTAATGATTTACTGGAAGAATTAAAAATACTAGTAATTTTAAATTGATTATTTGAATGTGTAACTTTTATTAAATATAAAAGCCGTAACACTAATCCGACCCGCACCCACTAACCCGTAGCGTTTAATATAAAGCCGTTTTTTAACCGACTTTCAAAAAGAGGAGGTACTCAGTTCGGCTGTATTTTTTTTTTCATTTTTTGTTTTGTGTCAATATCCAATCCTGATGATGGGATCTATGAGAAATCGAAGGAACTCCTCAAATATTATAGGCATACAGTGATTTTGGTATTTTCGTCGAGGACTTAAGTACTTACAGTCAAAAAATTACATTTCATGAAGTGGAACTGGTGAAGAAGACCAGGAATGGCCAACGGAACTTTACATTCACACAGATATCACAATGAAGATAGTTAAGCGACAATGACAATACAAATAAATGAATGGTAATGTTGAAAATGGTATCATCGAAGTGATATGATTATGATGGAGCCGGAAGATAGGCATCGGAACTCTGTAATTAATCAATATATCCTAGCCGTTTTTAAGCTTATTAGAATTTTCATGAGATGCACTTTGAGTCTGTACTATCGAACTGATCTGATGGTGGAGCCGGAAGGTGGACACGGAAAAGATGAAAGATGTTAGAAAGGAAATACTTTTCGATGTAAATTACAAGTACTACAACAAGTGTCGCCGCTTATCTCACTTTAACTCCACTACAGGCAATAAACCAAAACGAACGCGCAGTACGCAACTAACAGACCACGCACACTTAGATTACAAGTTTGCTATTGCTAGTTGAACTATGAGCATTGCCTTATTTTGTGGCACGCCTGCCCCGCCCACAAGGCCATTCTAACCTCTTTTATCTGCTCTATGTTATCCTGGCAGCGTTTGGGTAAGTTAGAATTGTCATGAGAAATAGATACTCTGGCTATAAGCGTATCGCAACTAAAAAGTGTGAAATAAAAAACTTTTTACAAAAAAGAAGTAAAAACCGGACTTCACTAAAAAAACATTAAAACGATCAAAGTAACTTTAATTTCGGAAGTCGAAGTTAAATAAGAAACAAACAATACAAAGAAACACCACCTGTAATTAATTGTTGCACTTGTAAATGTAACCTAGTCATTAAGTCAGAAATGTACCTACTCGTATTAGTGTAAATGGTTAATCTAAATAAAATAAATAAATAAGTGAACTAAAATTAAGAAAGAAAACACGTTTATTTGGCACAATAAAATAACAATTATAGAAATTTAACTACTTAAACTTAAGTACATCATTATTGTGTGTCTCACGGCTGTACCAAATAAGTCCATTCTTTAAAAGTAACTTGAAATCATGGGAAAAATAATAAATACTAGCTGTTTATAGCAAATGTAGGAACACTAATATGTGCACAAGCCGCTTAGTCAGTTTGGCACGCTTGAGATACTTAAAATCAATGCAAAAGCACGCCCATTCAGTTCGCTTCACGCGCATAGGCAATAAATCAAGATGACGTAATGGAACCCCGTATGTATCTATTGATTATTATTGTATTGTGAGCCCTTTGAACCAACCTTCTTGTGCATTTCAGTACATTAAGTTAATGTGTGATACATCAAAACATTAAATACTAGCGGCCCGTCCCGGTTTCGCACGGGCAATAAATATTATATTTTATATTACTCGGGATGAATGTAGTTTTTGAGTGTATTCATCACAAACATACACACGCACAAAATACAAATTTTCCCTCTTTATAATATTAGTACAGATGTAGACTTGATATGATAGATGGCTTATGAGGCAAAAAGTGGCGATCGCCGACCAGATGGGACTAGTTGGTAAAATTCCACAAGGTAGACACTTGAGTGAGTGAAACTCACGAGTCCGCAACTGTCTACTGGATGCAGAAAAATAAGAGACAGGCAGAGAAACTTCGATGTTAATGTGAGGCTTGTGTTCAGTATTAAAATTTCTGAAATTTAAAGAAACTAAGTACTAGTTAGGGTTCCCGTAGCCAAATGGCAAAAAACGGAACCCTTATAGATTCGTCATGTCTGTCTGTCCGTCCCTATGTCACAGCCACTTTTTTCCGAAACTATAAGAGCTATGCTGTTGAAACTCAGTAAGTAGATGTATTCTGTGAACCGCATTAAGATTTTTATACAAAAATAGAAATATATATAATAGCAATAAATGGGGGTCCCCATAATTAGAACTGAAACTCAAAAAAATTTTTTCGTCTATCCCATACGTGTGGGGTATTTATGGATAGGTCTTCAAAAATGATTTTGAGGTTTCTAATATAATTTTTTTCTAACTTGAATAGTTTACGCGAGAGACGCTTCCAAAGTGGTAAAATGTGCCCCCTCCCTGTAACTTCTAAAATAAGAGAATGATGAAACTAAAAAAAATATATGATGTACATTACCATGCAAACTACCAACGACAAATTGGTTTGAATGAGATCTAGTACTTTAATTCATTAAACCCCAAGCGAACGCCGGCGTTCGCGCACCTATTGTCTTTCAATTGTGTCTGCAATTATCACAATTGAAAGGTTGTTGTTTTTTAATACGTCATAAAACTAAAAAAACAATATTATTAAAACATCGATCAAAGTTACAACGAACTACAAGAACTTTTATATTATATGACTTGCTGCTACGGAACCCTCCATTTGCGAGTCCGTTCGCTCTTGGCCGGTTTTTTTCTTTTAAAGTCATTTAACATTATCTTATGCAAAAACAAGATATACTAATGTAGGTAGGTAACTGTTAAATTCATGCTTACGACCTTGTCACTAAGAACTCCGTTCAGAGGGACAAAGAGCAACTGAAGGAACACTGTGGGTTTTAATCAGTAAAAATCTGAAACTCTCTCACGCAGTCACAGCGGGAGAAGTTATTTGATAATTTGAAACGTAAAAAATGTCCCTTTTTTGTTGATAGGTTTGCGCTTGACCGCTATCTCACCTAACAGAAAGCGACGACGCGGTCAACGATGGAACCTATTCACTCTTGACTTAAAGATTACCGGGTTGTAGCCATCAGGTAAAACAAATTCCGGCAGGAAATTCCACTCCTTAGCTGTACGTATAATGCAAACCGATTTGTGCGTATAAGTGGTGGGATGTCCACCATGTGCCGGAGAGGCATCGCCGTACGCCTGGTGGTCCGATGATGGAACGGGCGCGGGCGGAATTAGATGTCAAGTTCAGGAGTTATCCAACATTATCACGCGAATTTAGCTGCAAAACGTGATATACGTGGAAAATACCGATAACTTAGTAGAAGCGCTAAACCGGTCACGTAGTTACTGCTGGCTTATCTGTCAGTCTACGAGCATATTTCTAATTGCTCTAAGTAAATTAATTAAAGGTTATCGTTTGTCAGTGATTCACGCAAAATGCGCAAAACGTGTTTGCATAAACTTGCACAATATTATAATATAAACGTGACAGCTCATAAACTCGTGAATAAATCATTTATTCATGATTTATTTATGCTTGCAGATTCTTTTCGCGTTTTCCTAGATGGACCATCGTCGGGGTGATCGGCGGCGGCGATCTATCGGACCGGGCCTTGGTACAGGCTATAGTCCGGAACGAGGAGGAGTGGCACGCGGTTGCCTCTTTCTGCGAAGCAGTAGTGCTAGCAAAGGAGGAGGCCGACCGCATCAGGCAACGGCAATCTCTCTGCCACCGGGATTCCGATCCCTATTTCAAGCCACAGTAGGCGCGGACTTATAGACAGCGAGAAATGGGTAGCTCGCTGTCCGACCGTCCGATAACTGTCCTAAGCCCGATTCGTCGACGGCGTGTACTGTTCCCGCGCGCCTCAAGGAGTTGTCAGCAACAGCAGGGGCCCAGCTGGGTCGAAGCCTACTGGGGCCAGGGTTAGTTTCGAAAGAGTGGTTCAGGCCCGTTATGAAGGCACGAAGAAAAGGGGTGGGTTTTTAGTCAGTTAGAGTCTGACACTATCTCCCACTCCACCCAAGAGCGGGGGATATGGTGCGGTGATACCGCACGATTTCCCGCGAAGTGGCGAGCCTCCTGGCTGGTCTACCACCGTGGGATCTGGAGGTAACAGTCCTTGCACACAAGCACGATATGCGCGTGGAGATGCAACGCCGGGGTGAAAGTCCGCTGCCGCAACAGGTCAAGGCATGGCGGACAGAGCTTCGGCGGGATCATGGGATGGCGTTAGCGACTATCTCAACCCAGCGCTGGGCACGCCACTATCATGGCGGTAAGTTCCCTCTTTGAAGCGTGGCTGGAAAGACCTCACGGCGTCCTTACCTTCCGCATGACGCAGGTCCTCACCGGACATGTCACGTTCGGGAGGTACCTGTTCCGGATTCGAGTGGAAGAGACGCCCGGGTGTCGCCACTGTGCGGAACGCCCGGAGGACACGGTGGGTCTTTTAGTCAGTAAGAGTCTGTCACTATCTCCCGCTCCGCCGAAGGGCGGAGGTTGTAATTGGATGATTTTTTCCCACCATAAAAAAAGAGCGGGTTAGTGGATGTCACATGTCTTCGAATTTTTTGGTTCTAGAAAATGCCGATTTCCTCACGATGTTTGAGGCTTTACATTATTTACTAGCGACCCGCCCCGGCTTCGCACGGGTGCAATGTAGATAACACCGCAACCGCTATGTCCCTGCATTTTAAATCTACTTATAAACCTTCCTCTTGAATCACTCTATCTATTAACCCGTTGTGTGTCCGGAACGTGGATCCACGCGAGACACAATAACTTTTTAATTGTGTCTCTAATTACGGCATACGAAAGGTTAAAAAAACCGCATCAAAATCCGATGCGTAGTTTTAAAGATCTAAGCATACATAGGGACAGATAGCGGGAAGCGACTTTGTTTTATACTATGTAGTGATTAGAATTAAAAATAAGCTAAAATGAACTCAAAGTTACAAAATACAGCGTATTAAGTATAGCTTAGCTAGGCTGCAGGATTGTTCGAAAAACTTACAGCCGCTTGAAGCACAAAATTCAACTATAGGGACACAGGTAGATTTTAGTCAGTAAAAGGTTTACACTCCCTGTCGCTTCACCCAGAGCGGGAAAAGTTAATTGTGGATTTCTCAACTCAATAAAAATGCGTAATACTTTTTTCTGAAATTTCTTTATATTTAGGAATGAAGCTTTTTGTAGAATTTGTTTAAGTTAAGTAAATGCCAAAAGCATGGCAAATTCTTCTTTTCAGAAAAAGCTATTTCTACTGGCATTGTAGCGATTTGAAACGTATGCCAGCGAAATTACAGGACCGTGACACATTTCTACTTTACCATCAAGTAGTTTTTCCCAGTTACTTTACATTGGTGGGCTCTCTGGTCCATATAACTCCAAAATAGAGTAGCTTTCCACCTATAGTTTTTTATTTTTCTCGAATAATTTTAGTATTTTTTTTTAATAATTTGACTTAGCGTACGTACCTACGTACGCTTTAAGATGTAGGTATATTAGGATGTTACAAGTTATCTGTGATCTTTTCACGAGAGCGTGTCAGATTTTTACTATAGATCACACGATTCTATGCGATGCGACTCTTCGTACAAATCAGGCGTGGCCTCAAAGTAAAATTAATTGCTCTATGCAAAGCAGTATCTACTTAGTTCTCAATTATTCATGTGTTTTTGCTAATACCTAGACTAGATTTTGGTGAACCTATACGGTGGCTCTTTGACTTTGGCTAAGGTAAAATAATGCTTTTCTACCAAAATTTTGAATACAATGCAATTTAAAATAAAATATGACTGTTGACGATTTTTTATTTAAAAGACATGTTAAGATTTTTTACGTTTAGTTAACTACCTAAACAGATGGAGTAGGGCGCTCTGATTTTAAAACCAAGTCTACTTATAGGTATTATCTACCTGACAAAACATGGAAGATCGCAAAAAAACCTTATCATATCTTGGATTTATCAACGCTTGACTCAAAGTCGAAAGTTAAAAGTCCAGATATTACAATAGCTAACGTCGAGGTTATGCGAGTTTTTTTTTTAAAAAAAAAAACGTTTCCTCACATTCACACTTGTATTGTGGGTGTATTCACAAACACGTAAACTGCGCCAACCGTGACGTCAAATGAACTGTCATTTCAATCTCACTTGCGCATAATCACAACCGTTTTAACTGGGCGGGGGACCTTTAATAACCGCCTTTCCGTTTTAGGTGTTACAGCCTACTCTGTAGAGCCTACATCGAGGAGGATGAAACAGCATACAGAGTACCTAAAGTACTTCAAAAACCTAGGGATCTTCCACGAAATGGTCAGTATTACCAAGGCACTGCTGACCTTCCTTGAGGACCGGGAGTGGATCGAACGACGTCCTACCCATACAAAAATACACGCTTTCGACTTGGAGTTGGGGACATCAGCCCGAAATACAAATACAAGGTAATGAACCGTCGTTTACAACCAGAAGTTGTTTAATTCTAAACCTGCCAAAATTTGTAGAAGCAGCTAAAATTAATACGAAAAGCTAGACTTTTCGTATTAATTTCCTCCTGTCCTTTTTTTAGGGGTGGAAATCATCCAATGACTTCGCTCGCTCTGGGCGGAGTGGAAAGGCGTGTCAGACTTTTACTAAAAGCACATCTGTGTCCTTCAGTTGTTTTTTGCGTTCTAGGACTATGGGTTTCCTTTTCAGAAATTTCCTGCGGTCCTTGCTATCGAGCATTGGTCCTGCTGGGCCCCTACAGTTTGCTGACATCTCTTTGAGGACCGCGTGGATCACTACGCCATGTTGACGACTGGGTTCGGTCCGGTCAATTACCAGACGACCGAACGGCGAGCTACCCATTGCTCGACGTTCACAAGCTCGCGTTTGCCGTGGCTGGTAGTCGGGGTCAGAATCTCGGCAGCTGGGGCGTGAGGACATTCGTTCCCTCACGCGTGCGGCCTCCTTCTTCGCTAGCATTACTGCTTCGCAGAAGGAGGCGACCGCCAGCCATTCCTCCTCGCTTCGGACCATAGTCCGAACCCGGGCCTGACGCAAGAGATCGCTGCCGCCGATCGTCTCCACGAGTACACAGCGGTGCCCTGCCCAAGTGGGGCACTCATCCACCGTATGCTTCACTGAGTCCTCCGGGTGGTCCACACAATATTGACATTCGGGCGATTCTTCCGCCTGAATCCGATGTAGGAACCTACCGAATTGGCAATGTCCGGTGAGAACCTGCGTTTTGCGAAAGGTGAGGATGCTGTGTTTTCACTCCAGCCACTGCTCGAAGAGGGGACTTACCGCCATAATAGTGGCGTGCCCAACACCAGGTTGCCACTGTAGTTTTCGCCATTCCATCCTTTCACATTTACATTCCACCCACTTTAGGGCAGCTCCGATCCGTTCCAGTTTGGGAGTCAAACGTCGAAAGTACTCCACAAAGTTCCACCGACTGTCGAGGACGAGTCTGTCCAGGTACTTAATACATCGTCGACTCGACGTCGAAACGAACTCCTCTTACCATTTTTTTGGAAACCAGTAGTGGCGCATTCCGAGGTCCATGAAAACACATGGCCCTCGGAGTGCGGACTTGAGCAGTGACATCTCGAGTCCCAACTACTGGATGTTCTCAACGACTGTAGCAACCCCACGTGTCGCTAGTTCAGCCGCCCCCTGGTGCGACTCCTCCTGCGCCAGAACCAGGGTGTCGTCTGCGTCACAGACCGCGCTGATCCCGTCGGGGAGGTCGCTGCGCAGCACGTAGTCGTACCCGATGTTCCACAAGGGCGGTCCTCATTTCGATCCCTGCAGAACACCGCACGGTATCTCTAGCCGGGCCGTCTCCATTCTCCCTCGTGACCAGGGTAGATGATAAACCTGGCTAGATAGGCCTATCTGAAATACCTTGATCACACTACAGAAGTAGTCTGGCACCCGGTGTTACCCGAGTGCCCTCCTAATGCTACTCCAGGACAGGAAGTTGAAAGCGTGAACAACGATTCTGCCCCGAAACATCGCATCTACCGTCGTGAGTCAACTGTAAGAAAATTCTGCACTTAATACATAATTTATAATCGTAATTAATTTATGAAAAATATAACTGTGTATATTAAGTGTTAGGTTAGGTTAGTTGGGGGAGGCCTACGCCAAAGAGGCGACTACTACTTAGAGATGATTTTTTATATTATAAAGCATAATTATTATAAAATATTTATCTAAATGTAAAGTTTAGAATTAAGTTACTCAATTAATGTAAGTAGTAGAATAAAGGCTTTTGTTATATTAAGTGTTAGTTATAACATCACCTTGGATGCGTCTGTAAAGGTGTTATAATTAAAATAATAAATACATTCTGTTGTCTGATTACACGGTACATGTACTAGACATGACTGGAGTTTCGGCTCATGATAACATTGTACTTTGCCCCTGTGACAATCACTTGAGGAAGTTGGGGCCAAAAGCTACGTTTTTTGCATTTCATTATCTAGGTATGAAACAAATTGTTAGATTTTGCTGGATCCATATATCGTTAATAAAATTGAACAGTTTATTTAACTTGATTATGTGCCGGATAACCTAATCACACTAATTCTGAAGTTCGATCGTTGGTATCTTCTCTCTTCTCTTGTAGCTTCAATAGAATGCCGATTATTGTATGTCTTTTTACGGTTTTTTTTAACGGAGCTGTTTTATTTTCGGAAACTCAACAAAAAAAAAACAGTAGAAAACTTTTAATAATAATAATATTATTTATTTGCGTAAAATGTGGTAGATACAATGATTTTATATAAAGAAGACTAAGTACGAAGACACATTCCAACATTTAGTGATGGCATGCACAGAAATATTTAGTCGATGGTGTTTTAGTAACATAAAGTAACTTCCAACTATCTAGAGTTCTATGGTTAATAAAACAGAAATAGATCTTTACCCAAATTATTTAAACTAAATAATATTAAATACACATCAAATTACCAGAGATTTAGGTAAGTTACAGACTACAAAGCATTCCTGAAGTGGGAGGTCTGACAAGATTTTTTTTATTTAGAAATTTGCCTACTGAGTATAAACTATGCGACTTACTTTCTGTGTCGAAAAATCGATGGACCCACGTAAAACCGATGGACCTACATAAAAACGAGGCTGCCCTAAGAGCGGTGATGTGCGCTAGCGACAAGTTGGGACACGTCAAGCAATCAACCTTTTCTCCCTCGGAGCCCCACCAGTCACGCGTTATTAAATAAATAAATAATAAAATTAAAATAAAATAAAAATGCCTTTCATGCAATAAGTAATCATTTACAATTATTGGATCATCAAATATTTCATCTCAAATCTTTAATTTAGGTAGTACCTACTACCATAATTTTGGCAATAATTATTTAAATTATACACATTATCACAGATAGTGCAAATTCGTACAAAATTTCAAACAACTAAAATTACCTATATATAACATAAAAAACATTATAAAATTGAAAAATAGTAAAAATTTCATTGTATTTACATTAAAATTAAAATAACCACCGTCATTAACCGACTTCAAAAAAGAGAACAAATTTAGTACTAGACCCGTATGTACCGATTTTTAACCACCTATTCATTCGAATTGGATATGATTCCTTTATGTACCTACACATTTTTTTTTTTGTTTTCTATTTGCGTTTGAATATTTATCTACACAATAATTAAACAAATAAAATAATAAAATACACTTAAATAATTAAAAATAATAGAAACGCTAAATAATAAATAATAATAAATATCTTTAATAATTAAAAATAATATATACACTAAATAATAAATAATAATAAATCTTTACATTTATTATTTTCTATTTATTATTATTTTTGAAGATAAACAATAGAACTCTTTAATAAATATCAGCACATGACTTATGATTGCTGTGATTGATTGTCAATGTATGTTTTAGACTATTACATATCATAACTCACGTCATCATGACGTTCTGAAAGGGTATGCATATGTGTGGGTACAGTGACTCTCCAATACACAAATTTTACATAAAGCACCAGTGTGTCACTCAACCTTACTGTGTAACTCGAGAAAAATAAAAAAGTCGGTGTTTTTTATTTTTTTTTCTTCGTTCAAAGACAATGGTTTTCGAAATTAAGCATTTAACAGGCCTGTTGGTCTAGTGGTTAGTGGCCCTGACTGCTATGCCGGAGGTCATGTGTTCGCTCCCTACCCAGGACAAAATTTTACGTGACGAGCCTGATTATTTGTTCTGTGTCTGGGTGTAATTTATCTATACGAGTAATATGTATGTATTTAGAAATAAGTATGTTCATCACACAAGCTCAGCTTAGCTTGGGACTAGACGACGTCGTGTGATAGTTGTGAAATATTATTATAATTTGGAAGACAGTTCTGTGTATTGTTAACATGTTTTTGAGTTACTTGTTTCATTTGACCCATGTTTCTATTTATTTATTTACCTCGGGCTGAACATTTTGTTATCATCAAATACCTTTTTTTTTTTTCAATATTTATTTGACCCGAATGACCCGAAACATGTCGTTTGACTGTGATAGACTTTATCGGATCTCTTAAGTTTATTATATTTATTCTCTAAAATTAATTAGTTCAAGATCAACCTTACTTTCAATCGGGATTAATAAAAGTTGGTACCCGTGTTCTAATCCATGTTTCATCCAAACCTGTCTTGTTTACTTAAATCTATGGGTATAATAACGGTCTTAACAGTGACAGCGATATTAACCAGACAACCTTAGAACGGATTGTAAGCACGATGTTCTTATAAATCTATGGTAAGAACATAATACAGGGGGTAGGTAGTCTGCAGTGTACTACTAACAAATTAAACAAACTCTTTGTATAAGAATTAATATAAAATAACTATTTACCAATGAAAAACACAACAAAACTTTACAATAATTGGTTTTTATTAATATCTGTTGTTGGAGATAAAACCTTCTTGCAAGCTTCCTAAATTATATGAAAAAATATGACACTTCTATTTGTCACTTGTCTTCACTTGTTTTTTGTAAAATATGTTGTTCACACCGAAAATTATTAAAAAACTAATTTGCATTGAGCATCCAGTCATTGATTTTCATCAGAATACTCATAATTCTCGCACATGGTCCTTCGAGCCGGATGAAATATAATTAAGAAGATCAGCGATTATTTTCAAGAAAAAGAATAGAGACTGACTTCCACGCTGAATGGAGGTTCATGAGTTCACTGCTGGAGAACTGGATTGATTTCAAGCAAGTTAGTTAGTGGTGTACAGTTATAATTACGCTAATATCGTCACCCAACACTCAGGTAGTATATATAAGTAGTCATACTAAGGTCAGTACTATTTTATTAAATTACCAATTATATTGTGTTTGAGTAAAATCATTAGGTACTTTGTTGCATTGTGATTAGTATTTTATTCAACAGCAATGTTAAGTTTAAACTCATACTTTTAACAGTATAGTTAGCTATTTTGCTACATTATTAAACTTACATTATATTAAGCTGTAACTAATTACATAACTACTTAACAGTGGTATTAATTTTTAACAAGTATCTTGACATAATAAAAATATTTGAGTGTTAGATATTAGTACAAGTCATTGTTATAAATTATAGTTAGCAGTCAGAAAGGGCATAGACTACAGCTAGGCGTATAATTATTGAAATTATATTGTTGTTTTAATTTTTATATTCCTGTATCAATGCCAGGTTGACAACACTCGTCTCCCAGAATGTCTGAGGAAAAGGATTTAATTAAGAAGCGAGGCAGCTTCAAAGGTCGCTTGACTAGTTTCCTCAATTTTCTGGACTCATTCAAGGACAAGGAGCTATCTAGCTGTGATGTGTCCGAGTTGCAGTTGCGCATGGGCAAGATAGAGGCGTTGTATGAGCAGTATGATGAGGTACAGTTACGTCTAGAATGCATTGTTGACGACATCAACTTACAATATTCTCAGCGTTCCGAGTTTGAGTCTATTTATTATAAAACCTTATCTAGAGCCCAGAATATTCTGACTGACTACAATAAAGATAATAAATCGATGGAAAGTTGTAAAAGTACTCGTGTTAGCATAAAGCAGCCGGTTAAATTGCCAACGATTCAGTTACCAAAGTTTAGCGGATTATATTGTAATTGGCTTGAATTCCGCGACACCTTTACTAGCCTAATTCATTGTAATGATGACATAGACGCAATCAATAAGTTTCACTACTTGCGAGCATCACTTGAGGGAACAGCTGCTATAGTTATCAAATCCATTGAGTTTTCTTCAAGTAATTACTCTGTGGCATGGTCATTGTTATGTGATCGGTTTGACAACAAAAGATTACTGGTTCAGAATCATATAAGTTCATTATTTACTATTGAATCAATTACAAAAGAATCTTCTGTTGCCATTAAGAATTTGATCGATCAGTTAAATAAAGACTTGCGAGCTTTAGAGTCATTAGGGGAGCCTGTGAAACACTGGGATACACTTTTAATCTACATTGTCACACGAAAACTTGATCAAAAAACCTATCGTGAGTGGGAGGAGTGCAAAGGTAGGATAGACAAGGATGGCTTAATCACGTTTAACGCATTTATGCAATTCTTACGCAATCGAGCCGACCTCATCGAGACCCTGGAACTCCCCCGCAATCATTATTCGCAATCACCAGGTAAATCAGGTCCTAAGATCAAGTCAATGGTAGCACAATCTCCTATCAATTCTAGCACTGACTCAGCTTCTAAACCTTGTCCTAAATGTAATAACAACGATCACACATTAAATAATTGTCCACAGTTTCTCGCATTGAGTAACGATGACCGTCTCAAATCATTACCTAGTTATAAGGTATGTTTTAACTGTTTTCGTTCCGGACACTATGCTAACAAATGTAAAAAACCAGGCTGCAAACTATGCAAACGTAGGCACAACACATTAGTTCACGTACATTCTAATGGCACTGTATCGAATACACCTAGTGGTAATTCGATGAATAACTTGTCTGCTACGACTGAAACGAATAACGTAGCTTTATCCGCAAACATTGCATCTCCGTGTGGTCATACGCAACGAGATGTGTTGTTATCAACCGCTTTGATCAAATTAAGAGACCACAATGGGTGTGTGCATCTCGCTCGCGCGGTGCTCGATAGTGGTAGCACGTCTTCACTCATAACAGATAGGTTGTGCAATAAACTTAACTTAAAAACTAGCCAGGTAGATAGATCAATCCTTGGAATCAATAACGTCACTTCGCACGTAGGTAAAATATGTCGGGTTAAGGGTACGCCATTAGATGATAGCTTTGTATTCGAACTAAATTGTTTTGTTCTTCCGTTCATTACGAGTAGTGTTCCGTGTCGTCAGATAAATATTTCTGATTTCGACTTACCCTCGAATATTACTTTAGCTGATCCTATTTTTTATAACCCTGCCGATGTTGATATTTTAATCGGCGCTGATCTTTTTTGGGATTTGTTAGGATCTCAAAGACTAAAGTTAGGTACCGGGAAACCAATATTATGTGAAACCCGTCTAGGATGGATAGTTTCCGGTCCAATTACTCAGAATACTATCTCACTGCTGACGAATGACGTAAAGTGCAATATGTCTAAAATGGTTGCCGACAGCGATGGTGACTGGGAAAACCTCAAGTCAGAATTGACAAAGTTTTGGCAATTAGAGGAGGTGAATGCGAAGTCTTCCAATTCTTATATGCCTGAAGAGAAATTGTGTGAAGACAATTTCGTTACAAATACGACACGATTGTCTGATGGTCGTTTTTGTGTTCGCATCCCCCTTAAGAAAGATCCTTCAATTTTAGGAAATTCTTTTAATAAAGCCACACATTGTTTACATTCTTTAGAGCGTAAATTAAAGGTTAAGACGAACTTTAGTAGAATGTATCATGACTTTTTGTCAGAATACGAGTTACTTGGTCATATGACAAAAATTAATAAACCTAATTTATGTTTGGGTTATTTTATTCCACATATGGGAGTTTTACGCGAGTCGAGTACCACGACCAAACTTCGTGTTGTTTTCAACGCTAGTGCTTCTACTTCGACGGGAGTGTCCTCTAATGACCTACAGATGGTTGGGCCAACCGTACAGGACGGTCTATTGTCTATACTTCTTCGCTTTAGAGTCCACAAGTATGTTTTATCTGCGGATGTGGAGAAGATGTATAGACAAATAGTCGTCCACCCGTCGGACAGATATTTACAACAGATTGTTTGGCGTGATAATGTTAGTGATCCTATTAATGTTTATCAATTAAACACCGTCACGTACGGTACGGCCAGTGCGCCATTCCTTGCGACACGATGCCTTAAACAAGTAGGACTCGACTGTAGGAACCCTAAGATATCGGAAATCATCCAACATGACTTCTATGTCGACGACTTGCTGACCGGAGGGGATGACTTAGATGAAGTAAAGTTCATTCGCACTGAAGTCACCAAAGCGCTTGCGTCGGCATGTATGCCATTGAGAAAGTGGAAGTCAAATGATTCTCAATTATTGTCGAATGCTGTCCCTGCGTCATACGATTTGAACATTGGACAAAATGAGCCAGAAAAGTTGCTTGGTCTCTGTTGGCATATCGGCACTGATGAGATAGGGTTTCCTATAGGTCTGACTAAATCTTCGACTAGGTACACAAAGCGTGACTTGTTATCCGTTATTGCGCGAATCTTTGATCCCTTAGGTCTGTTAGGTCCTATTGTTATTACTATGAAGATCTTGCTACAGAAAATGTGGTTAGATAAATTATCATGGGATCAACCATTACCTAATGAGATTTGTAAACAATGGGAAATTATTATTAAATCTTTACCTCTTTTAAATCATGTTCGCATTCCGCGACTTGTAGTCTGCAATTCATTTACGGAGTTAGAACTCCATATTTTCACAGACGCGTCTGAGTCCGCGTACGGTGCTTGCGTCTACATTCGCAGTGTTAATGCTAAGGGTGAGTACATGGCTCGCTTGTTAATGGCAAAGAGTCGAGTTGCTCCCATCAAGCCTACGACAATTCCGCGACTGGAGTTATGTGGTGCGGTAGTCGGTTCTCGTCTTCACGAGAAGGTGATGAGCTCACTTCGAGTGAAGATCAGTCGGGTTTATTGTTGGACTGATTCAACCATTGTCTTGGGATGGTTACAGATGATGCCTACCAGACTTCAGCCCTTTGTGCGCAACCGCGTTGCTGAGGTTTTGGATAAGTCGGGTAACTGTACTTGGAGGCACGTCCCAACAGATCAAAATCCAGCAGACCTAATATCTCGTGGCATGGATATTAGTGATCTGCAGGAGTCAGATCTGTGGTGGAAAGGACCAGATTTTTTAAAACTAGATTCGTCTGAATGGCCTTCTCAAATTACGAGCCCAGGACTACAATCGTTACCGGAGACTCGACCTAAAATCATATTACATGTTGTAAACGATTCGAAACCTGAAGTTTTAATTGATTTTAGGCGTTATTCCAATTACACACGGCTCGTACGATCTGTTGCCTACGTATTACGATTTATTAAGTCATGTAGAAAGCATTACCCTAAAACCAAATACTTGTCACATGATGAGGTACAAGATGCACTAACTCTTGTCATTATTAAGAGTCAGATTCAGTCATTTTCTGAATACCAATTATTTTTGAACAAAAAGAGTTTACCTAAAAAGAGCGCCCTTCTAAAGTTTAATGTTTATTTAGACGATAATAATGTAATGCGAGTAGGAGGACGTCTCGATAACTCTAATTTTGCTTATAGTAAGAAACACCCTATTTTATTACAGTCCACTCATGATTTCACTAAACTATTATTTAATTTTGAGCATAAAAGGCTGATGCATGCTGGCCCACAATTATTATTAGCTTCCATTAGGGAAACTTATTGGCCAATAGGAGGTCGCAAGTTGGCGAAAGCCTGTTATCATAAGTGTGTTTTGTGTCACCGTATGAAGGGTAAGGTTGTAGCTCCCTTAATGGGTAACTTACCACGAGAACGCCTTCGTCCAGGTTATCCCTTTGAAAGCACAGGCGTTGATTACGCTGGCCCTATTATGTGTGCTAGTCGCCAGGGCCGTGGATGTAGGTTAGTAAAGGTGTATGTCGCTATTTTTATTTGTTTCACAACCAAGGCCATTCATTTGGAGCTCGTTGGTGATTTAACTAGCAATAGTTATTTACTGGCTTTGTATCGGTTTATTTCTCGGAGAGGTAAACCTGCTGATATTTTTTCCGATAACGGTACCTCATTTGTCGGTGCATACAACGACCTTTCCAAATTTTTAAAATTAAATAGTTTGTCCTTGGGTGAAAGTGCAGCAAACGACGGAATAAGGTTCCATTTTATTCCCGCCTACACCCCACATTTCGGTGGACTCTGGGAGGCGGGTGTCAAGTCAGCAAAGTATCACCTTCAGAGAGTGTTGGGAAATTGTAACTTGACTTTTGAGGAGCTGTACACCACACTAACCAAGATTGAAGCCATCTTGAACTCTCGTCCATTGACGCCGTTGTCTTCAGATCCTGCAGATTATACTCCGCTCACGCCAGGACATTTTCTTGTGGGACGGCCACTTACTTCTTTGCCGCAACCTGATTACCAGGATAGCTCTGCCAATTATCTGTCTCGTTACCAGAGGATCGAGCAGCTTCGCCAGCATTTCTGGAGCAGATGGAGCAAGGAGTATGTTGCAGAATTGCAACAACGCTCCAAATGGCGTTCCTGCAAGGATGGCTTGATGCTGAACTCCTTGGTGGTGATCAAGGAAGACGATCTTCCTCCGTTGAAGTGGAGACTTGGACGGATCGTGGCTGTTCATCCAGGAACGGATGGTATCGCCCGTGTAGCTGACATTCGGACGTCTACTGGAGTCGTTCGACGGGCATTCAACCGAATCTGCCCTTTGCCTGTGTCTTCAGAATCTGGTTGAAACCATTGGTTTCAACGCCCGGGGAAATGTTGGAGATAAAACCTTCTTGCAAGCTTCCTAAATTATATGAAAAAATATGACACTTCTATTTGTCACTTGTCTTCACTTGTTTTTTGTAAAATATGTTGTTCACACCGAAAATTATTAAAAAACTAATTTGCATTGAGCATCCAGTCATTGATTTTCATCAGAATACTCATAATTCTCGCACATCTGTTTATTAGTATCTGTCCAAAGAACTGTTCATAAAATTTTACGTCTCTTTTCGTTATGAGAGTGTGCATTCGTACGTGTTATAGCTTTTTATTGCTCAACAAAGCATTTTTTAATATCACGCATTTTTTTTAAGTTCGGAAAAAGTCATCCAATGACATCCCTCGCTCTTGAGCGGAGCGGGAGATAGTGTCAGACTCTTACTGACTAAAAGACCCTCCTCGCTCCGGACGAGTCGAGGTGTGCCCACACCTCGACTGTGTGCTCCACCGTGTCCTCCGGGCTACTAACACACATGATGTTGCATGCGTATAACCTCACCCATCAATGATTGTGTGCGCCGACTAGTACAATCTACTAGAAGAAACTAACTAACTTTTTGCTCGACCGGGGAATCAAACCCAGGTATCCACGTCCTACAGTCATCCTAGCAACCAAGAGACCAACGAGACAGTTATAATAGTAAAAGCTAGCTTATAATAGTAGGTAAGACCCGTGGATAGGTACGTGGTTTTAAGTAAAGTTTATGCCCGGAAAAGTCCCACTCATCCCTTCCCTGTTTTCTAGATTCAAAAAAATTCAAAATTCAAAATCATTTATTTCAAATAGACCATTTGCAGGCACTTTTGAATAGTCAAATGTCGAACAGTCCAAGAAAAGTGAAGCTAAATTGCACGTTCCAAAACGTAGGTCTCTATGGAGAAGAACGTGCAAGAAACTCCATGGACACTCTTTTTAAAATATATTGAGTTACATAGATCTTGGTTACATATTTCTTGTCGCTTCTAATATGTGAGCACAATGTTGGTAGATACGTAATAATAATAATTATTATTCTTTTTATTAAATGTAATTAAAAATAGAAACCGAATGAAGCCACTGGCAGCCAAGAGATGACCAGTCTCAACCGATGGCACCCGTTCACGGGCATGACACGTGCATCAGCCCCACTCAGCTCAACCATTTTAAAGGGAACCGAATGACCCAATAACACGTGCCACCACCAGCAAGACATTTGGGTGAGCATGACAAACTCTCATCTGCCATGCTCGTAATGTCAAACAAGTTGTAACCTAATAAAGATGCTCCATGGTGCTTCACATTCACAAAAACTTGAAAAAAAGAAGAAAGTGCTTCTACATTATACAATGCTATTTAGTTTCCAATTAAAAAAGGTAATAAATTATCATAAGCTCTATTGAAATAAACAAATAAATAAAAAATACATTTCGAAAGCAAAAAATACAAAAAGGGGAATAGTATCTCTTCCAATATTTAGAAGTATATTTATATATTTATAAAAAAAAAAAAACTAATTTGAAGGTAAAAGTGGCTGTAGTTGTGGAGCAGGACCAGCATTTAGCCAAGCATTTTTGTCAAGGAGATAATCTTCCAGTTTATAATATGCTTGTCTACATAGCGTGCGTTGCATGTTGCAAATTTGGACTCATTTAGTTGTAGAATCTCAATTGGTATTTTTTTATAAAATTTTACACAGTACCCCATGAAAGAGCTACGTACTTTAGCCAATCTGAATCGAGGTTGATCTAATTTGTTCCTATTCCTAGTATTAAAATTGTGCCTGTCACTTATCTTAGTAAAAAGATGAATATTTTTCCGAACATACATGATGTAGATGTAAGGGCATGCATGTATTTCACGTGAGAACGGTACCCAACTGATGTGGCTGTCTGTACCTTCATGACCTTTAGGTTTCGTCCTTTTAAAACAGTGCCCTCATTTCAAATTCAAAGCAAACTTATCTCAGTGACTATCAATGCCAAAAAGTGGTCAGGATGTGTAAGTCAAAGGTATTTTAATTAGATTGAAACTGAGTTTAGAATACAAATGTTCTCAATAATACGTGAATTGTATCCCTCTGCTGTCAAACAGTATTTGGAGTCGGACAGGAGATTTAAACGTGTCTGGGTATTCTGCCGTCAGATTATCTTTTTTTACGTGGGATATCATCAAATAACTTCTCGTGCTCTGAGTGGAGTAAGTTACGACTACCACCCATTTACGTTCCTTCAGTTGCATTTGGCATTGCGGTGCCCGCAGTCCTGCTATTCGGTGCCCTCTGCTGAAAACTTCGAGGATTCCAAGCAAAATATTATGAAATGTTAAAATCATAACAAAAAGTTTCTCATAATAAACGGTAATAATTTTATAAACATAAGAGAGATCTCAAAGCGTTTGAGTTTTGGATAATGTTATATGAAATATTATTGTTATTTAGTTCTTCATTGTTCCATTTGATGAGAGAAGTCGAGGACCGGTCGATTTGGTGACGTTAGGACTAACTGGCTGAGTGTTTGCTGTAAAAATTCTCATGGGTAGGTTACAAGTAGTCTCCCGCCAAGTACCTACAAAAGTGATGGATGGCCGCAACGCTTCATAAATGGACTGTTGATTCGATTATAAGCTACTCAGCTCGTGTAGATATTAATCTAATTTACAATAATTCAATTTGTTGGATTCGATTGCGATCGACCGAAACGTCGAAACGTCGCAAGTGGAGATGGTTTAGCCACACGCTTCGGAAGGGTTCCGATCACATACCTAAGCTAGTGTTGGACTAGAATCCTAGGGAAAGGAGAAAGAAAGCCTGACTCAAGGGAAAAGAAAGCGTGACCATCCCCGTCATACCTGGCATAGCACTTTGTTGGAAGATTCCACACGACGCAGGTCCTCACCGGACATGGCAAGTTCCAATTTCGGATTTAGGCAGAAGAAACGAACTTCAATGTGTTAATTAGTCGCCATAATGCGCAATTAGTGTATCTGAGCATCATTAGAACCAAGCAGCACAGTTTTTTTTTGACAAAAAACACAGTTTTTTTGCAGACAAACTTTAGCTTTTGATATAATAATATATCTATTAAGAAATCTGGAAAAATTTAAATATTTTATAAATTTTGAGTGTTTGCTCTCGTCATATTCATCAATAAAGTCTTTTAATGGTTATTGAATGCGAATGATAGGAGTGGAAGGAAGCCTTTACAGCCAGACACACAGCCAGGTGTGGCCTGGGAATTAGCTATCCGTTATGTCACGCTTCAGGGCAAAATAATAAATACATATTGATACAAGTGAAAAAGGTTTCTTATTGCTATCGTGACGGAATTCGTCCAACGTATACGAGGGTGTTAAGGAGCCAAATGCTGCAGTGAAAAACTTCCATGTGTATCAAACGACGTTTTTCAACACACATAATAATAAGTATCTAAATAAACAGGGGTCACTTAGCGACTGCCTGATAAAATAAATGTAATAAATTGTGGCGGGGGCCAGGTCGTGCATTTTTCCGCACTAGAGCGGAAAGCATTAAATTGCGTCCCTAAAAGTGATTGGGGACAAATATAATTTTAGGTTGGTACTTACAAATACAACATACAAACAAGCGTAGCTATGTCTGTCCTATTGTTGCCTGTTGTTCGTGTTTTTTGTTGTAGCTTTTGTTGTCACTTGTTGCTGTCGTTTTAGTGCGTCGAGTTCGCGTTTTTTGTTCTTACTTTTTATTATCGCTTGATGATTACCTACAAAAATAGTTTGTGGAAGTTACCTATGAGTATGAATGAGACGAAGATAAAAAAGAAGGAGTAAAAGATATGTTTACAAAAGTTTTCTGTAAAGACAAATAATAAAAAGTATAGAAGAAGATCGGTAACCAAAACATAGCTTTTATATAGATAATAATAATAATTTAAATGTTTTTTTTTAATCGATTTTTTATAAGGAATATTTAAAAATATATTATAACATGTACATAAAATAAAAATAAAGGAATAATAATATTCCACAACTACACACAACGCCGTCTAGTGCCAAGTTAAGCAAAGCTTGTGTTAAGGGTACTAGACAACTGATAAACATACTTAGTTAATATATTTCTAAATACATACATATCTATATGTCGCAGGCAAATGACGATATCAGGAATATCATGAAATCCCGGCGGATGATTTGATTTTTGATGTCGAATATTCTTTTTTATTACGTCTTCTTACTAAAACTATCTAGTGAAATGACAAAACACCAATTTATCGTCAGCGATATGTCGTTTCACTAAACTAAATCTAGTAAAATGTCAGAAAAGCGGATACTGCCGAATAAAAATCGAGCCATACTTTTAAGAGTCTATTTTTTTTAATTTTATAAATTTTTATTACACTTACATTTTTTTGTACCTAATAAACAAATTCATTAAACTAAATCTAGTAAAATAACTGTTTAATAATAAAGTAATAAAACAAAATAACAAATAAACAGGTGCATTTTTATTAAAAAAATATTTTTTAATCAACTAAACCATAATAATCTAGCTAGTTAGATAAATTACATTCAGACACAGAACAAATGATCACGC
This sequence comes from Mythimna albipuncta, assembly GCA_929112965.1. Taxonomy (NCBI): domain Eukaryota; kingdom Metazoa; phylum Arthropoda; class Insecta; order Lepidoptera; family Noctuidae; genus Mythimna; species Mythimna albipuncta. The sequence goes on along the minus strand of OV815960.1, from coordinate 12,401,666 downwards.
TCATCACATAAACATTTGTCCTGGGTGGAAATCGAACCCACGACCTCCGGCATAGCAGTCAAAACCACTAACCACTAGACCAATGGGCAAGTTATCAGATACCTTCTTTTTCTGATGTGGGAAATCATCACATAGCTTCTACCGATCTGAGTGAAGAGAGAAAACCTAACGCTCCTTGTGTAGATTTTTGCCTTTAGATAATGTTTAAAACCCACCTGTGTTCCTTCAGTTACCGTTGGCGTTCTAGGGCCGCACTGCGGTTACTCTTTCGAACAAATCCGGAAGTTATTATGTATCTAGAACTCAAATAATAATAATTCCGGACTGATCTTAATTTCCTTTCAAAATAAAAAATCACTAGGTATGTAGTCACACACCTACCTAGTGATTTTGATTTTCTTCTAAATACTGAAATTCTTATTAAATCGAGTGATGTAATTAAAATTAATTAATTACTGAAATTTTAATTAAATCGGTAGATTTAATTAGAATTTCAGTATCTAAAAGTTTTTAATTGGGACGAACTCAGTAATTTCACAATACTTTGGTCCAAAGGTCACCAAAACAGATGTCTGTGTGCATTACTCTACCAGCTGATTGGACCACGCGGGATAGTGTATTTTAACCCTAAGTCCTTGCGGTGATGTCACGCAATGCGCGCGCGCATCTTCCCGCGATCGCGAAATCGCATTTGTATATAATCGGTCGCGAGGAAATTCAGCTGCCAGTCTTCTGCGGTGCGTCTGTCATCAATCACATCTAACGGGTTGCAACTAGGCGTGATATTGAGTGGATTATACCCTCTCTCCCTAGTTCTGCTACTACAACGTTCTAACACTACAGGTAACCTATTTTATTATTAATCATTTTTAAGATTAAATGTAGGTACTACTCAGTTCATTAATCGTTTTTAAGATTGAATACACCGCTGAGTTCCTTTTGCTAATGAATATTTAAAGTGTTTCAAATAAGTGTTTTTACTTCTTTCCAACATAAAAAAGCATTGTACATAAGAAAACAATAATTACCGGTCACATAAGAAAACAATACATCTGCCAACAATAATTTTAGTTTTGCGTGAAAAACTATATAAAATATTAGTTTGTCTGAAAATTTCATCTTAGTTTTTTGTTGAGTTTCCAAGTGTTCAGTGAACCATTTTATCAGTGCTATGGGATTACTGTTCTTCTGTTTAACATGAAATTAACAGTAAATAAAAATAGTTTCTTGCAAAATCAACTATTACTTACATGAATGTTATATAGACCTATAAATTCATAAGTTCTCTTTCTACTAGTCTCGAATTCTATATTACTCGTACGCTAACGTATGTATATTTCTGTGCATATTAAAAGTGTATACATTACAATAATAAAATGCCGGCTATTTTGAAGGTTACAATTCATTAACATGTAGTTAATTGAAAACAATTTCTTTGTGTGTATAGTATTTTTTTGTTATATATTTTTTTTCCATTTTAAATGCATCGTTTAATGCAATTAACATAAAATGCATATTATATGAGTGAGGTTGGTTTCTTTAAATTCGTTTCAAAGGTAAAGATTTGAACCAGATATAAAAAGTTTTTATCATCATAATATCGTTGTGGACCTACTCAAGATGAGATCAGTAAGTAGATACTTCTTCAAATTACTTTGGACGAAATTGCAGCCACTTCCGAAACGATTGACATTTATAAAAATATTTGATATTAGCATCTAAAAATATCATTTGATGTAAAAAATACTAGGTACTAGCTTTTGCCCGCAGCTTCGCCCGCTTACTTAAAATATAACTTAAGTCATTCAGGAATAAAGCAGCTTTCTATCAGTCAAAAAATTTTAGCAATCGCACAAAAAAAAAAATCAAACTTTTCTCTTTATGGTATTAGTGTAGATTATCATCTCTAGATGTATTTACACTAAAAAACTTCCTTAAAACAAGATCAGCTGACAGACAGGACAAGGACATAAGATAGGAACATAATAATATGATCTGGTACGGAAACCCCTTACGGCATTGTGTGCAGACCTCATTCCTCTCTTGGCATTTTTCCTGTTCTAAAATCCCATATAGTAGTAATAAAAAATACTTATCTTTGTTTTACGAGATTGGTGAAAAGCTCTTGGTATTCATCTTCATCTTCACATACCTAGTATAAATCATAGTCGATTTCCGTATTCTGTTTATTTATCCGCAAAACGATCCACGCAAGGGATTTCGATGCGTTTTCACCAGTAAAAAAATCAAAATAGTAAGAAGTTTTATGTGAATAATTTGCAACCGTGTAAAGCCACTAGTAAAATAATAACATTTTGATACAAGTGTCATTGTGACCGAGACAAAGTTTGCCCGAACCGCAGGCGAAGGTGATAAGGAGCCCTGTGCTGCAGTGACAAATTTCCACGTATATTTCAATACATTTAAGAAGAAATAAATAAACGGGGCCTGACCAGTGACTCCTGGAGACTGCGTGACGCTCAGCCTGAAATAATAAATACAATAAATTGGAGCAGGGGCAAGCTCGTGTACTTTTTACACTAGTGCGGAAAACAGTATATTGCGTCTCTAAAAACGGTTGGGGTAGGAGCGGGTTTTCGAGTGAGTGTAGGTATTGAAAAATAATTACCAAGATCGCGATAATCTCCCAATCCAATCAGGGACTTAATTATTTAGTACTGGAATTAATACCTTACATGTTATGATGAAGACCACTAAGCCTAATTAAGCATCAGCCAATCAATACGACCATCGTTCAACAACAGCTCGCTACATTATCATGGTGTGAAGCAATTTAGTTATAATAGACTAGCTTTTGCCCGCAGCTTCGCCCGCGTATAAAAAAATACGACTTTGTTCGCATAAATGTCGGTTATAACAGACGCTAAGTCGAACTTGAAACTGAATAAAAAGTACCTAATATCCATTCTTGGGGTTCATACTTACTCCGTACTAAATTCAATCACAATCGGTTTATTAGTTCGACCGTGAAAATGTAACAGACAGACAGAATTACTTCCACATTTATGACATTAAATTGGTATTATTAGAATACAAAAATAAATTTGCCCTTTTGAAATAAAAAAGATTTACGATCTACTATTTAAACTTATTAATAAGTTTTGAGTTCCACGAAAGAAGTTTAGTAAACATGTTGATTTCTAATCTTATTACTCATATTATAAAACTCATTCATGGAAATGAATTACACGACATTCCGGACAATACTTGCGTGAGTTTATTTAATGAATAATGAATGTTTTTCAAAATTCAAATTAACTTGCAAAAGAAAATAACAATAATATACTTATAAACAACTTAACTAATAAATAAGTTATATAGAAAAAGTATAGTATATACAGTTTTGTAACTCAGCAAGAATAAAATCTATTTACTCAGTAATGTCTAACCCAAGACATTACTGACCAATCATGTCTTTGGTCCAGAATAATTTAATTTATTTGGTTAGTAGCGAATTTACCCGCGTGTACTTAGTAATTAATGTTGACAAATAATACAACATTATTTTTATGTACCTACACATAACTGCAATGTGAAAAATCACAAAGTTATAAGCTTGTTATGTTAGAAAAAATACCTAGTCACCAGGCCATCCAGACGACTGAGGGGTTGTTTTATACTTGCACCTAGCTGTTTACTGGCGCCTTATGCCCGCTATGACCTGCCGTGACCTGTGTTATACTTATTGGCAGTGATGTCCAACTTGTGACCTTTTTAAATATTTTTTTGAAAAATATTACATGGTATAAAACTATTGAAATCCATTCAGTTGCTGATTCTGAAGAAACTAGGTAGATATATTCAGGTTTAGCATAAACTAAAAATAATGTTCTAAGTATTATGTTATTATGGTGTAGCTGTAAAGATTTTGCGTAAACCGTAACAAACAACATTCGTCCAAACATCCATCCTCATAACTTGACACTTATAACAACTTTTAATAACAAAATGATTGAAAGGAATCATTGAAACAAGACACAGATTTTAAAGTTGTATTGAATTAAAATTAACTTGCACGTTCATATTAAAATAGATCAAAAAACGTGGTATATATCATCATCATTTCAGCCGATATACGTTCACTGTTGGACATAGGCCTCCCCCAAGTGTCGCCACAATGAAAGCTCCTGTGCGTCTCGCAACCATCGGTTTCCCGCAACCTTCACCAGGTCATCGGTCCACTTTGTAGGAAGATACCCTGCTTAAGAATTACAGGCCCATCTAACTTCTGAGTCATGTCTACAAGCTGTTTTCCAGAGTCATCACGAACCGTCTCGCGCGCAGGTTTGACGACCATACGCCCCATAGACCATATACATACGCTACGGTAGGTTATACAGAAGACTGAGGAGTAGGTATAACCTGCCTCTCTGCCTAGCGTTTGTGGACGACGAGAAATCCTTTGATTCGCTCGTGACTTGGGCCGTGCTGCAGTCACTCCAACGGTGCCAAATTGGTATCGGTACATTGAAGTGTTGAAGTGTTTGTACAAAAACGCCACATTGTCAGTCCGACTCCAGGACCAGACCTTGAAACCTATCCTCCTGCAGCGGGGAATGTGGCAGGGAGAAGTCATTAAGAAACTGTTCCCAGCTGCAATGGAGAATGTCTTCAAGGTTCTGGACTAGAAAAGACTAGGCAATTGATGGCGAGTAAATCACTCACCTTCGGTTTGCCGACGACATAGTAGTCATGGCTGAGACTATGGGGGAGCTCAGCACAATGCTCATTGATCTCAGTAAAGCTTCCGAAAGATGGGTCTTAAAATGAACATGGGTAAAACCAAAATCATGACTACAACCACGTAGCGCCCACTCCTATCAAGATCGGAGACTCTACACTCGAATTTGTGGACGATTACGTCTACCTCGGGCAGACAGTCCAGTTGGGTAGGTCTAATTTCGAGAAAAACCGTCGAATCCAAGTCGGCTGGGCAGCGCGAGCGTTCGGGATGCTGCGCTACGGAAAGTGCTATGCTCGGGGTTGCTTTGCGTGATCGAATCAAAAATGAAGATATCCGCCGGAGAACTAAGGTTGCTGACATAGCACGAAGAATTGCGAAACTTTAATGGCAATGGGCAGGGTACATTACTCGTAGAACAGATAGCCGTTGGAGCCGAAAGGTCCTGGAGTGGCGACCGCGTACCGGTAGACAGAGAGTTGGAAGGCCTCGAACAAGATTTTATTAATACATTTTTAAAATCATACAAGAATATAAACCATGATTTCTTATTGTCTACCTATCAACATGTTTTATTCTGTTTTTTATTATGTGTTGTAGATAAGTTGTTATGTTATTTTTTTAAATATGTATTAGTATATCATTTTGTAAGATTATTTTTTTGTCTATGGGCCTTAGTTCACTGATAATAAAGAGTTATTATTTTCATTAAGGTTTCTTCATTCCAAAAATATAATAAAATCGTCTGAAGAACTTATTTAAGTTAGTTTCAAAAGTTTTTTATTTATAGGTATGTATTCAGTGTACCTAATTAATTAATCATTATTTTTTTGTTTAAATCAATTTAATTTATTACATACACAACTAAAAACTATAATTAAATTACAAAAAATATAATAATGAAACCCTACGCTAATTACATACAACTAACTAAAATATGGCGTCAAAAAACTCTTTCACATTGCTATCGACTGGTAATGTGCCCAAAAGCATACGGCGTGGCAATGCCACCAGCATTGCCACGCCGTATGCTTTAATTACTTATTACTTTTATAATTCATACTATTTGACTAGTTCACGCAACTATTGTTTATTCCAAATTATAAAGAAGTGAACTTGAACCTGAATAAATTCAGACCTTTGGTGTGCAAACTTGTTTAACTATAGGTATATTTAATTGATTAGTAATAAAATTTTGCTACAATTAGTAGTCATTTAACGCGTATTCCGATTACAAAAGGTTACTACTATGAAGGAATCATTTGTGCGGGCGGCGGCGCGAGATCGCGAACTGTCACGTCCTTTCATTGCACACAAAGCGCGCTATATATCGTGATCTCGCCCGATTGTGATCGCATCAGAGGGATCACGCCACTCGCCACTCCCGCGCACTCGTCACCGCGGTCAACACACACCAATAGCCAGACTGGACACGGACCAGCATAGAATTCGATAAATTAGATCACTGTCAGCAAATTAGAGTTCGCCAAATGTTTTAACTTTGACTAATGACCATGTAAAAACTAGGTGATACATTTTTTTTTTTTAAATTATTTATAATTTGAGTACCTATATATTTTTATGTGCTCGTATCGTAATCTGCAAGAAGTCCGTCCTCTTCATGGCACTCCCAAAATTATTGGTTAATTTGTAGGCTCTCGGCGTAAGTAGGTACTTACAAATGAATAATGCCATCATAGCATAATAAATATATATATATATATATATATATATATATATATATATATATTTATATATAATATAATATAATATAATAATATAATAACCGCTACTGACAGTTTGAAAAAGCCTGAATTTAAGAGCTAATATAAACATATAATATTTATCAAGACCTTTGTTACAAAGACAAAAAAAAGACTTTGTTATTTTTCACAAATATTCTTTCTTTTTAATCTGACACAAATTGTGTGTGAATTGAATCTTTTGGTAAGTACTGTTGTCAAATAGATAATGTTAATCTGACTTGGTTTCAATTATTTGAACATTTCATCGTTATAGTCTATTTTCTTACTAATCAGAAAATAAAATATAACGACTATTAACGACTTGACTATTCTAAAAATGCTAATCCTCAACCACTACTTTTTATTTAATGATTTTTACAAAGGCGTAAGTTTACGAATGTTAATAACTAGCTTGTGCCCACAACTCCGCCTGCGGTAAAAGTAAAGCATCAAATGGCAAACAAAATATTTTCTATTTGAAATTTTGTCTCGGTTTTTCAGACCCTTAGATATTGATATTTGAAAGTAGCTACCTTGTTCCTTTTATGCGTCTTATAAGGAACTTCTGTCCAAAATGTCAGCTCTCCAGATCTAAGGCTATAAAGCTTGGGCTTTTATGTGTTATGAAGGACTTTATTTTCTGTTAAAAGTATTTACCATGCACTATACTTTTAAATATATTGTCGTTTATATAATCCGTGCCGCATCTACATTCCTGACCAGACCCACCTTTATTGTACCACATTTTAAAACAAGTAAAGCCATTATTTTCCATTCTAGGACAAACTAATTAAAACTATTTTATAATCTATTGTTTAATCATGTAATTTTCTATTAACTATCACGATGAATAAGCATACAATAGTATGCAATTTAAATAACTCGCATCAAAAAAGTGTAATATTAAATTTTACAACAAAAAACTAGGTAAACTTGACCTCACTCTCAGACATTGACAGTTCAGACTGTCAAAAAAACTGATAATGAAACTCCAATGCACATTTCAATGTCAATAAAAACTGATGAAGAAACCCCCATGCACATCCCTATTAAAATAAATAAATTTAATTTTAATGACGGTTTTGGGTCTTAAATGCAATGCGTCAAAAATAGCTTCGTTTCTTAAAATAATAGTTAAAAATAAAGCGAGGTCACGAAACAGTGTGTTATCAACACAAATAAAGTACAATCATCTACACTAATATAATAAATAGGTAAAGTTTGTTTTTTTGTCTGTGGAGGTAATCTCTGGAAGTACTGGTCCAATTGCTATAATTCTTTCACCGATAGAAAGCTGCTTTATTCCTGAGTTTGGTCACAGCTATATTTTATGTACGCGGGCGAAGCTGCGGACAAAAGCTAGTTTATTTATATTTAAGTATTACAAAAACAAAATTATTTTATAGCACAAAATAAGACTGCGGGATTGTTCAAAAGAGTTACCGTGGCCCTGAAAGGCAAAGGGCAATGAAAGAGCATAGGTGAGTTTTAAGTTTAACACGCGCTCTTGCTCGCCTACTGGGGCCAGGGTTATTCGAAAGGGTAGCTCGGCCTCGGTACGAAAAACAAGAAGAAGCAAGATAGGTTTTTTAGTCAGTAAGAGTCTGACACTATGTCCCGCCCAATGATTTTTACCCACCAAAACACGCCCTCTTGCTCCACCTAGAGCGGGAAAAGTTATTTGATGATTTTCTAACTCTGAAAAATAAGAATCGTAGCATCGTGTGTGTGTATAAATTCAGCTAACACTTCAAGAAAAATAGACGTGTGCGGGCCCCTATGGAGTATGAATGTAGAAAAAGTCTTAAATGGAACCTTGATTATGGCTTGTTTTACAAAATGAATATTTTATTATCCACAAAAAAATAATAATAATAAGGTTATAAAGGGTATTTTTTGAGAAATGATTAAATAACTCCGCTCTGGATTTAGCAAAAGGAAGTGCCAGAATTTATACTGACTAAAATCTACCAGCGTTCCTCCAGATATCCTTGCGTTGTAGTGCCACAGTAATTCTTTTGATTAATCCAGCAAATGTATAGAAAGGAATACTTTTAGTTCAAAGGAAATCTTTCAAGGATGAAAGTACTCGGTTATACAGTAGAAACTATTTTTGCTACATTGCCACGCGTGAAATTGTTAAAAAAAAACTGCCGGTTCTCAAACTTTAATGAATTAGGCGAATATTAACGTAGATACCTAATAGCTGTATTTTTTTCATATGAAGTGTATATGTAACGGTTGCGTGTGTATCATCAGATATGCGATATCTAGCTTGTTATAACGCATAACAAGCTCAAATGAAGTATTAATGTTTTGAAACAACATGCTGAAGAGTTGTGGCCCGTTTAACGGTTATCTACTTAATAGTTAGTTTGTTATTTTTTGTTATGATGAATATATGATAACATGTTATAAAAATGTTGTTCTTCATTTTTTTAAGTTATTGATAAGATCGCGCTTGACCACTCTGTCACGTGATGGTAAGCGATGATTTGGTCGACAATGGAGCGCGCTGGTCTTGAAGTAAGCTATTCACTCTTGATGTTGTAGCTATCAAGAAACAGACTCCAGCACGAAATCCTAGTTCTTAGATGAACTTAAACTATGAAATATTAAACATATTTTCATTACACATACTCTGGAAGTAGGTCTGAAGTTGCCTGAGGAGCGGGCTGAAAGTGATACTTTTCATCCCTAGGGAGTTTTACTTTTAACTGACAGCTGTCAAATTATTTAAAAAAAAAGTTCTATCTTCACATTTCTATTGAACCATGTTTCAATTTTCCATACAGCTAGTCAATCACAGCGCGATATAAAATTCAAATAACTTAAAGATAAGTATTCCCTCAAACCGTCAAGTCCCAAGCTAAGCAGAGCTTGTGTTACGAGTACTAGACAACTGATAAACATACTTTTATATTTCTAAATACATACGGTCATATTATACATAAATTACACCCAGACACAGAACAAATGATCATGCTCATCAAACAAACATTTGTCCTGGGTGGGAATCGAACCCACGACCTTCGTCATAGCTGGCAGGGCCACTAACCACTATATCAACAGGCCAGTCATATAACAACTTACTTTAAATATCAACTTGCTTCAGGCCATTTACCTGTACAATAGTGTCAATACACTGAAAACACTTCAGCAAAAATGCAATTACTAACCACCTTATATTACATTTACCATTACCACTACGAATTTAATAGTAAGTAGACTGTTATACGACATAAATAATATCTTGAATTAGTACATGCAAGATATTATTTTTGTTGTATAAGTGTTTATTGTAATAATACACGTCATATTTTATTTCCAAATTGTCTACAAGGTCGGCTGTCATCGAGATTGTGACAGTTAAAGCTGCTTAAATCTTAAATTATTTTAGGCTTTGCTGTTATTATGTTTGTCTAAAAAATATTGTAGCGGCATATGGGACGGGATCTGCGGGCTCGTTCACACTAGTTGCAACTAAACTGTCTACCTACTGTCCGAACGAAACTATAGTTGAATGTCAAGGATTTCATTTAATATGGTGCATATCACTAGTGTAGCAATTTCGACTTACGAGAATTATGTCATTGTTTTCTAGACAACCTTGTACGCTCTAAATAGAGTGTAAAAAAGTAGAGTACACTACTTACGCCGAGTTCCGAATATCGTCAATATCGCTATTAAAATTGATGTCATTGACTTCTTGACGTCATGCATAACGTCATTATCGCCACCATGTTGCATCGTGCTCACGCTCCATATCATTATTGCTGTGAGTGACCTGTCGAAAGTGACATTTCACAATTTGTTGATGTCGAAAATGTATTGTATAATTGGCTTAAATCGTATTAAAATTTATTTCTGTATAACATTTTTGAATAAAAGACTAGTAAATGTTTATCCATAATAATTTTTTATTCGGTACGTCTTCATTCAAAGACGTTAAATGTAAATTGACTAAACGTTCTAAGAACTGTCAAAACCGTCCCAATTGATCATAACCAATATCAACGACATAAACACGATAAGTGAATCGGAACGCCTTTGATCACTGTGGTCGCTAAATATTAAAATCGTTAAGTCTGACACATAACGCACTAAAAAATTTGGTGCGGTGAATCTAAAACATGTTAAAACTTTGACATCAGTAGTTGTCGCTGGTAGAATATCCCTCGATGATTATTTTCATTTTTATGGCCTACAGTCGAAATATCGCTTGTTTGATTCTCTATCCATCATCAGGCTATCTTCCAGAAAGCAAAATCGTAGTATGTATGTCAATATTGATACCGATTGTTTGAAGTCGATCATCTTTTGTTTACTCTAGTGCGAGAATAGTATTCCTCTCTGGCTTGGCTGCATAAATAAACTGCTAACGTGCTAATTTTTGAGCTAACTAGTATTTAGTATTATCAAACTTACTCACAGTGCTAATGTAAACGCGCCTTCACATGTGATTGGATAGGGCTTAAGGCTTAACAGGGCTTATCGAGAGATGCACAAACGTTAACAGTCACGTGCTGCAATTTACCTTGTAGATCGTGATTTAATACTTTAAAAGACTTTTAATCCATTTTGTGACAGGAGAAAACGTGTGTTAATATTCATCTTAAAACATTGTTGCATCTGATGAACTGTTATATGTAATTTTGGGGGTTTGCAAACGACGAACAATGAGTAGCTCACGATTCGGGCATTCAGTAAGGGCTAAGCTCAAGTCGTAAACTGAAGGGGTCTTGTAAGGTCGATGTTTGCTAGGGTTGGGGAAATATTCGAAAGAGTTGCCGTGGAGAGCAATGGGCAACAAGTGGGATTTAATCAGTAAAAGTCTGACACGCTCTTTTGATCCACCTAATGCAAGTGGAGTTATTTGATGATTGCTCACTTTAGAAAAAACAAATTAACTATCATAGCATCGTGTACTCTATATAATTTCTGCATGAAAAAAAGACGTGCGTGTTCCTGTGGATATGAATATAGAAAAAATCTTGAATGAAACCTTGCTATATGGCTAGTTTTGCAAATTGAATATTTTATTATCCATTTCTACAATTCTTGGCAACCCTAACTTTAAAAGGTAAAGCAGTCCAGACCAAGCTTAGTGTATCAGGCAGAGTTTTCAAGTGAAACATTAAATTTAAACACTGAAAGTCTGGAACTAGGACTGCGGCTCTGTAACTCCGAAGTAACAACAACAATTCGAAGATGCACTATTCTTTGTTTGTTTCGTTTTAGTGGCTATTGAATAAAGAAGACGTGTGTATTTATATTTGTATTTCGGGTCCGTAATTCCACATCTATAGAGCGCATTTTGCGTACGGGTGGTAGAAATGGGTCATTCGATTCACCCCAGCTCATCAAGGAAGGCCAGCGGTGCCTTATTGTTATTGACCATTTTGCGGAGGGTACCTGTTCTCGAAGTTCGTTGCCCTGTATCCGGCGAGCACTGGGCAGCTTAGAAATAAAAGAGCTGATGTCTCGTCTTCCTCCGTGCAGGCTCCTTGTGGGCTGTCTGTAACTCCTTTGATAGAGAGCTGCTTGTTAAAGGTCTCGTGGCAGTCGACAAATAAACTATTGCACTTATGGAATAGCTTATTTTAGTGAACATTACAATTATAAAGTATTCTGTAAATAAACATCAAACCTAAAGCCACAAATCATTAAAAAACAAAAGAAAAACAAGAATACATCTATCTATACTAATATTGTAAAGAGGAAAGATTTGTATTTTTGTATGTAACGAATAAACTCAAAAACTACTGTGCTGATTTCAAAAATTCTTACACCATTGGAAAGCTACATTCACCCTGAGTAACAAAGGCTATATTTATTGCGGTGCGAAGCCGGGACGGGCCGCTAGTCATTAATAAAAATGCGAATCTCAATCTTATAAAATTCTGACTTCAATAAAAATCAGCAGGCGTACAAGCAGGTAGAAAAATACCTAATTATTTCCACTTAGATAATCGTGAGTAATAGGTAAGTGATTCACGATCATCATGTATCTGTGAAACAGCGTCTAATAACAGCAATTGTGTAATTTTAGTAATTCCCATTGATAAACGAATATGAGGTAGTTACACAGTTCGTATTTTGCACTATTTCATCATTATTCTAAATTAAATTAAAATAATAATGAAGAAAATGGCGGAGAATGTAAATGCCTAGTAATGTACGCATTTTCTGACCTACCCCAAATTGCGTAAACAAAAGTGCACTCTGTTTCTTTACTCTCATAGTCCGATGGGGAGGCAATCTGACACGACCGGGGAAAGATCAGGTGCAGGGCCAATGGATTCACGTGACGGTGACAGATACGGAGTACCATATCATATCAACAACTGCCAAAGTTCTGGCAACTGCAGAATAATTCGTAATAAAAAAAACCCAGTAGCACTTTTTGCTCGACCTGGGAAGCGAACCTAAAACTCTGAGCTCAGCAGTCCCGCTCGCGACCATGAGACCAACGAGCATAATCAGTTTTTTAGAGGATTGCTTTTAGCAAATGTCTGACATTCACTCACATTTCATTCTGAAGGGGAGAAGTGATTTCCCACCTCAGAAAAGGTCCGGAGCGAGGAGGAGTGTCAGGCGGTCGCCTCAGTTTGCGAAGCAGTAATGCTAGCAAAAGAGAAGGACAGCCGCCGATAGGATTCCGATCCCGATTTCCGGCCACCGTAGGCACGGGCTTGTGGACGGCGAGCCAAGAATAGCTCACCGTCTGACCATCCGGTAACCGTCCGGACTGAGCCTAAGATGTCGACGGTGCGTATTGTTCCACACGTACCTCAAGGAATTGTCAGCAAACCGTAGGGCCCCAGCAGGGTCGAAGCATACTGGGGCCATAGATCTGTTTCTGAAAGAAAGATTCGACCTCGGTTCGAAAGGTGACGAAAAAATAGGACTGGTTTTTTAGTCAGTAAAAGTCTGACACAATTTCCCGCTCCGCCCAAGAGCGGGGGATGTCATTGGATGATTTTCACACCTAAAAAAACCTCAGAAAAGGTAATTTCACTAATCAAAATTCAGCGTCTAGTCGAATCTTAAAAAACAGAATAAACAAATGTTAAATTAAAAAAAAAAATCGAAAGGTGTAACCATTCGATTTTTTTCGGTATTAATAAAATTTAGAAGAAAACCCTTTTCAGATGTTTTCAATTTCCCTGTAAATACGAACATTGAGTAAGTATTTGCATACGTAGGTTTGCCCCTACCCTGTATAAATAGCTTCGTCTGCATCACTTTCAACTAGCTCTGTTATTCAAGCCAACGTTCCTCGCTAGCCTTGCAATTCAGAGGCGACAGGTAAAATTTGTGACATATCTCGAGACTTATTTAATGTTTAAGTGATATGTTTAACGTTTAAAAAAAATTATAAAATTAGCGTTAAGTAATTATGTCAAAAGACATACCCAAAATTAAAAGAATGCTCGTGACTTTTTGGCTTTTGGGCTAAAAATTTTATGAGCTTTGTTTATGATTTCGCGAAGAAAAAATTACTTGAAGCTTAATTAAAATTGATGAAGTGTTCAATTTTTTTTTTTTATAGTTTACAATTTTGTTCATAAAGTCCGTATATTGCCTCTATCATGAAATTTAAATGCTAAATTTGCTTTAACTTTAAAAAGTGACGGTCAAAACTTTCAGTAGGTTGACGCGTTAAAATAAAATGCATCTGACACCACCGGAGCCATTTTTAGCGCTTTTTCATTCTTCGGAAATTTAACATGAAACATTATGTGCGCGGCTATGCAATCATTTTTATTGTGAAACTAGTTGAGCTCGCATCTTTTGACGTCGACCCAAAACGTAAAGTATTAGTTTTCCAGTATAAAAACGTAGCTCGATTTTAATCATTTAAAATGGTATGCAGGTACAAGAAATGTTTTTTTTTATTAAATCATTGATAGTCTCATGCATGGCCATTTTATGGTAATGATGTATTCAACGTTGAAGCACGCTTGCCAAGAAGTAGATAATCGATTCACTCTTGACTGAAAGCCTGGCCGCGAACGGGCCACCGACCGCAGCCACAAAACACCGCCACCGGTCTATTACCTAGTCTTTAGTTTTCCTACAGTGGTCGGCACATGCTACAAATCGCTGCTTGCTTCTTGTGGCCGGCACTGATCACTCAGCATCATACGCCAGCACAAAACGCCGACACAAGCCACTCGCGCGACACTACCCAGTCGTTGGCCCCTTCGCTTCATTATCATTCCAAATCAATAGCAACGCATGTACGTGGTCATTCCATATATTGGAATATTGGACATCCATAATTTTTAATAGCAGATTATGTGACTAGGGGATAAAGCTGCTGGCCTGTTGGTCTAGTGGTTAGTTAGATCACAAGTCGCTGTAGCGTGAGTGTGATGGCTGTACAGCCACTTCTAGTTTCAAGTAGCTGCTTGTGGCTATTGTGTGTGGCTGTGTATTGTCAGGCAAAGACTCCGGCAGGAATATCCACTCCCTCCCTAGCTGTAGTTAGGGAAAGTGAGTGTGATATTATCCTAATCGAGCTCTTGCATCTTTTGTTTCCCTTTATATAGGTATTTCATTTGGTTTTTGCAATTTTCTATATTTTTTTAGATATATTATAATAGTAAAATTAAAAATTAAAAAAATCCCCGACGCAAAAAATCTAAAAAAAGTAAAAGTACAGAAGACGAGTTTGGGCTCATTACATTACTCGTACATAGTCAATCCAAGGTTATGTCTCTTACCTCCAAACACCATCATCAGACCAGCGTGAGTATAGCGCCGGCATGTAGGTACATGAGTATTTCAAACATTTGGTCACATATACGTCTTTATTATTAAAGTATACATCCATTAAGCGTTTAAGATCCCTGCACCAGCCAATAAACGAGCTGTTGATCTTGAACATCTGAACAGATCTCCATAAATTTTGTCTAAGAACCATCTCGATAATATCAGTTTTCAAATTAAAAAAACCGCATCAAAATCGGTCCATTCGCTTAGGTGCTACGATGCCACAGACAGACACATCGAAACACAGACACCTCAAACTTATAACACCCCTCTTTTTCGTCGGGGGTTAAACAGATAAATATGGCTTATGAATCTTTGCACGTGAACTGGAATTATCAAACTGATTATGATTAAAAAATAATTGGTAGTTAGCGATTTATCGCTATTGCGTGTGGATTAGTGTTAATGGTTTATTGTGTCTCTTTCATTAAGTACACGATTAATTAAATCTAAATAATATATGCTTGTAAAAAAACTATTTTGGAATTATAATAGGTAGATACGAATATATGTAAACACCTACATGATTTTTTGTAGAAACATGCTATACAAGACATATACACATTTCTAATAAGTTAGATAATAGTTGAAAAAGTGAAGGAGCTCACCACAACTTTTTGTTCGTTAATTACATATCTACTTGATATTTACTAGTTTATTTCATTATATTATATATGTATTCTTTAATTTCTGTATTGTAATTATTACGACTAAATATTATTACGATTTCATCATTTACCATCAGGTGGGATCGCAGTCAAGCATTACTTTATATCTGATAAAAAAAAACTGATTATGTAAACTGACAGCCCTAAATCTGTCTCCTTCCGTTCAGTCCGTCCAAAGGTTGTCGCTAAGAAATTGCCCCGTGCGATAAGACTGCGTGTACGACTTGTTTTCACGAAATGTTTCATTTTTGCTCATTGTGAGGTAAGCAAAAAATCCTAACTAATATTATAAATGAAAGTGGATGTTTTGGATGTTTGGATGTTTGTTACTTAATTACGCCAAAACGGCTAAACGGATTTGGATGAAATTTGGCATGCAGATAGATAGGCTACTATTTATCTCGGAAAAACATCTTTTCCTACGGGAAAACACGTTTAGAGTGCGATAACCGAAGTACACGCAGACGAAGTCGCGGGCGGACAACTAGTAATTTAATAAATAATAATGTCTGTTTGGGATTTTATAGAAATTGGATGAAGTCAAACTATCTCGTTTCGGCATATGTAACTACAAGCAATGCTTACAGCAATTTACTTAGTAGTTTAGTTTTTATTAACAACACCAACAACTTAAGTTATAAGTATACACCTAATTAAAACTAATTTACAAGATAAAAATAAATCATAAGTAGGTATTTAGTACCCTATTTGGCCACACACATTTTTACACGAGTTGCAAGCAGCTCCAACTGTCAATGCAATCAAGCAATTGCAACGCGGTTCAGTCACATCTAGACGTATTGATTTAATCATTCTTATTACCATTTTGTGTATCATAATAATGATTTTAATCTTTCAAAATATACGAAACGCATCAAGTGACTCATGGAATGCAACGGGGACATTGATTTTAACGATACGTAGATTCACGTCTGGTGATAGACCCTTCTATTTGTATCAGAAACGCGCCGAGTCTTTTAATTAAATTCCAGATGACTTTGTAATCATAAAACAACAATTATAAACTGAAAACTCGGGGATAGTTTACCCCTTAATGATAATAATGTTGTTACAAGTATGAAACGTGAGTAATTCAAACATTATGGACATTTGTTTTGTTTTGAAACGTGATAGATAAGTATTAATCGCATCTCGTTCCGAGATCAATAAATACATCAGACGCTATGCATCTAGTGCACTTGATAAAGTTTCCCCATCCAGCCCAGACGTCTTAACTGGTGTTCTAATACATTCTACCTAGTCCGCATAAACTACGTAAGTTAACTAAAGAATAAAAGCTGAAACTTGTGTAGCCCGCATTATATTACCGACTTGACTGCTCGGATTTGGCACAGTTTTATCTTGCACAAATCTTTTGAATCCCGGTATCGAATCTTGGTTGTAACTCCCAAACTTTTGCTCCTCTAAAGTTTCCATTTTATACGTTCACTATTTAAAATATCGTGACAGACTAAAATTAAAGTATCAAAATCTTATCTTAAATAAAGATTACCTATACGTATTAAAAGATAACAAACTAGAATTTTGGCATAAATATGACGCACTTTCATTAACAGATTCGAATTTGCTGTGGAAGCATCAATAAACAAATATTTCTGTGTGTAGTGTGTATTTGGTGGCCTGTGGTCTAGTTAGCAGTTAATTAGCGTTGTCGATTAAATGTTTATTATTATTTGTCATTGCACTATCCGCTAAAATGACAGGTGAGAGAACTGTACCCCAATAGACATACAGATTTATTGGTTTTGGTTATCCTAACATTATCGTGATACTTAAAAGAAAGGAACATCAGCAGATTATTAAAGTAAGTTTATCTTCTGATTTTTTCTTATGCATTTCTCTTTCTTTTCGCAGATAATATGCCTCCTCAAGGGCAAACTGGTGGCTCCTGGGTCCTCTACGAAACAGATGCTGTGAATGAGGACACAGATGCCCCAGTCATCGTACCACCTTCGGCCGAGAAAAGGGAGTGGAAAATAGTATGGAGAAACGTCATCCTCATGGGAATGCTCCACATAGGAGGAGTCTATGGTGCCTATTTATTCCTTACGAAAGCAATGTGGACGACGTGTGCATTTGGTAAGTTGTTTAGAACTTATTTATTTCTTTTTGGAAGTCATAAGTATAATTTTTACTTTATGATCTCCAAGATAGTGTCACGTCACTTAAGCAATTATGTTAATTGCTCGGTTGCTGGTTAAATGCCTTTATTCTTTTTTTAATTAATTCTTAATCCAATTATAGAAGAACTTGTGACTGTCATTACTTGTTAATAATAATCACCACATTCTCATTTTATTTCTCGTTTAAAATGATGTCGGGAATTTTCTCCATTTTAAAACATAACCTACTGACGGACGTCAATGAATAAGTAAATTAAAAAGTTGTGAATACAGGTCGTTTTACTTAAAATGAATAAAAAAACGAACCTGAAGAGTCATAAAATAGCTAGTTACTTGACAGGAAGAACATATAATTTTGAATAAGTGCAAACATTATAACTGACCCGTTGTTCTCATGGCTGCAAGCTTGATTACCGAATGTAGGATCACCACTTTTGGCAGTTGGGTTTGATTTCCGGGTAGGACAAAAAGTGTTATTGGGTTTTTCCTAGTATTTCCATTAAAACACTGTTTTGCAGCCCGGAGTTTAGAAGTTGGTGCAATAACATCCCGTTTTGAACTATGAGAACAAAGGAACAGAAAGTGCATCAGTGTTTGCGCATACACTTATGCACTATCTCCTGCGTACTTGGTTAACCTTTTAAATGTCTTAAGTTATACAGTTCGAAATAAGCAATTGTCTTTCTATTGTGTCTCTAGTCACGGCATTCGATGAGTTAATCTCCGCTGAGATTGGATACCGTGATCGAAATTCGTTAGGACGGATTATTGTTACTACTCCATCTATTTAGGTAGTTAACTGAACGTAAACAATCTTGATATGTCTTTTTATTTAAAATAAATCGTATAAAAGATATACTAAAATCATTTATATTTAGTTAATTACTTAACATCGGTTTAGGTAAATACCTAAGTGTAAACATTTTTACATAAAAAATTTACACAATTTTTTAGATAAAAGACATGTTAAATTTGTTTACATTTAGTTAACAACCTAAACAGATGGAGTATACTTAATAATATGTCGTTGGTGTGAAATTCAGGTTTAATTTGAATCATACTATGTCTAACATGTGCCGATTTCTATAGAAGTTTTTACGTCTTAGTGATAAACTTAAACTAATATTAAAGTTTCAGAGATGCATATCCATCAAATTAATTCTATCGTTCTCTTTATACTACTATACAAAATAAATCGTCTTTTTTAATTAATTAAAACGAAAATAAGTACTTAAAGTATCTCGTAGGTAGTAGTCTTTGTCCTGTATTTTTCGTTTATGCAGAGTACAATAAAGAATACATATAATAATTAAATAATAGCAATCTCAAACCGCCGTATCTAAGTAGTTAGCAAAGCTGAACGAATGACGATGATGAGCCGAGTTGCATAGATTATTGCCAACTTTTCTAGTTAAAGCCTACATCTACACTATTATTATAAAGAGGTACAGTTTGATTTTTTGATTGTAGGAAAGTACAAGACCGATTACGAAAAATTTTTCACAGATAGAAAACTGCTTTATTCCTGAGTGACATAAGCTATATTCTATGTATGCGGGCGAAGCTGTGGGCAAAAGCTAGTTATAAAGAACATCTTACAAAACCTTTTCCATTCTCTATGAAACTCCAGTATCAAGCGTGAAAAAAGATTTATCCTCTTTGTGCCCGCTCCGACCCCCGTCGGAGACGTCTCGGGCCTCGGGCGTCCTAGGACGATTTTCGGCTACTGTAGGCGCTGGTTTGCCGACGGGGAGCAATAGGTAGCTCACCGTCCAGTTATCTGGTAAGGATCAAGCCAGGGCCGATAGTGCATAAGTTTAAAGTGCACTTCGGCGGGGCCAGTTCGGGCCGACGCATGCCAGGCCCGAGGATTGTTCGACCCTTGCAAAAAGAGTAACTGAAACAGAATACTGTGAGTTTTGGTCAGTAAAAGTTTGACACTCTCTTTAGTTCTAGCAATGGTAAGAGGAGTCACATGATGATTTCCAAGTTAAAAAGTCCACTGTATACCTGGCTCTTTTTATAAGACTTTATTAAGTAGCACATTGTTTAATAAATTGGTTTGTTTGTTTTCAGCTGTGTTCTTGTACATATGCTCAGGCCTGGGCATCACCGCCGGTGCGCACAGGCTATGGGCACACAAGTCATACAAAGCTCGTCTGCCACTCAGACTTCTCCTTACGCTCTTCAACACTTTGGCCTTTCAAGTAAGTTTTGTATACACAATTACCTTTACATCATC
Organism: Mythimna albipuncta; assembly: GCA_929112965.1. Classification (NCBI taxonomy): domain Eukaryota; kingdom Metazoa; phylum Arthropoda; class Insecta; order Lepidoptera; family Noctuidae; genus Mythimna; species Mythimna albipuncta. Next base: position 12,381,384 of record OV815960.1, on the reverse strand, counting down.
ATCATTATTTCGTGTAATTATAATAAATCAATAATTAATTATCTTCTTGCCGTCAGTCAGTAACACGAGTTGCTGACTATCCGGACAGTGTCCGAACTGAAACTTTTTTATTTTAATATTGATTCACTGAATATTTGGACACTAACAGTTTAGTAGTCAGAGTAATAGTTTTAAAATATATGAAGAAAAAAAACGTGTTATCAAAAATAATTTAGGCTGGATTTAAGGCGGCCACTTCGGATAATACATTTCTTTATATTAGGTATATTTGAAAACTTTTTTTATCAGACTGTACTAAACAGTTTTAATAAATTTGGTGGTCGCCGAATGGTCAGTGGAAAATATTGAACATAAAATGGGTCGAATCGGACACTGCGTCCGAATATATTGTGTCCAAATCGTCAGTAACTTAGTAACACGTAGGTATTCATCTTTCATTCCGTTTTAAAAACAGTCACACAGTCAATGACTTCATCTGCTCTTTAAACTGCCTCTCTTTTAATTTTCTTTATGAATCATTCATAAAGGCATATTAAAAGTTAGTCGTCATTTTTTTCTGTCATTAATATTATTTTTTAAAGGTTATAGGTATACCTTATATATTAAAATGTATTATAATTATTATTATTTAAATACCTTTAAAAAATACAAAATATTTTTTTTGTGTCTCTACCTGCTTGTTTAGTTACATAAAAAAGGAAATATCTATGAAATACGTGTCAATACGGTAAAATTCCACTTATTTTATATTACAAGCTTTTATTTAGTTTCATCTGTCCAAATGTTTATCAGTAATCAAATCTTGCAAATTAAATTTGACCCACTTCCCGGTTACCGATTGAGCTGAAATTTTGCATGCATCACCACCAGATGACAATGCAAAATTATTATGACATTGAGCTGATCTGAAGATGGAACCGGAAGGTGGCTATAGAAGCTTGGTAGTTAAACTACACAACCCCATCGAGTTTGGGCCTGTATGATTCGTCTTGACAAGTATTAATTATATGGGTATTATACAGCTATAAAAGCTACCTATTTTTGTTAAAAGCTTTATCAAAGAATTACAAAAACAAAAGAATTAATGTAATCATCGTTTCCCTACGAATATTAATTTCCGAAACTGAATTTTTAAAACATTGTTATCATCGAAGATTTTTGACGTCGAAGATAGAAGGCTAACAAGGACATTGGCCTCATGAAAAGACACGTGCCTCGTTATAATTCCTATCTATGGAAGCACATGTGTCTATGGTTCAAAAGGTTAAAACGTATGGAAAATGTCTGAGTGAATGATAACGTCTTACGTAATAATGGCATCACATTGTATTTTCTAGAAAAGCGGGGAAAATAACTAGAGTGATATTTAAAGTCGCCTTCAACATTATCGTTGTAATGTGATGTTAGATTTTCGTCGATCATCTTTAACGAACCAGTAACTACAATTTATAAGCTTAGGAGGTCTATTTCTAAAAAAATTAGGAAGGGAGTGTTAGTATTTTTCTTTATCTTATCAAGTCAAAGTTCGCGTGTTGATAAGACCATCAATTTAATTGTTATCGGTTTTAGGATTTTAAAATAAATATAAACAAGACCATACATTCCCCACGTGAATATTATTCACGTGGGGAAGGGATGGTTTTGTCTGTATATCAAACATGCATGTGCTTATCACGCGTGAGAAATTTACGTTATCAGCCTCACCTTTTAACACCAGTATCGCCGATTACCCTCTGACTGTAATTAATGTATCGTTGGTAAGTAACGATCTGCGTGATCTATCGGGGCTTTCTATAATAAACAATATTTTATCTGAAGTAATTTGCCGTTCATAACAGTTATGGAATATAAACATTCAATATGCATGATTGTAATGTGAGAGAAACTAATTAAACTAGTTTATCGCTAAAACATCTGACAAAAATAAAATGTTGGTCAGGTTTGAATTAGTTAATAAACAAATCGTAGAGCAATTTAAGTGGTAGTGGACAGTGCACATTGCTCGTTGAACAGAGGTCGATGGGGTCGACATGGTCTGGAGTGGTGACCGCGCATCGGTTGATGTAACGTTGGAAGGCTTCCCATAAGATGGACCAATGACATGGTGAGGGTCCCGGGAAGCCGATGGATGCGAGACACACTGAACCGTTTGTTGTGGCGACACTTGGAGGACATCTTTCGGCTGAAATGATGATGATGATGACAAAAATACAAGCTTCTGCCAGCGGCTACGCCCGTGTGAAAGTAGAAAATATAATTATACCTACGACACTCAGTGACAAAGTAACATTTTCCTGGTGAAAGAGTTTTTAAAGTCGGTTAATAGTTTATTCAATACCAACAAAAATACTAATCTTGTTTGTTTATTAAATAATATTCGTAAGTATAGATTACCTTATCGTGATTCATTTATTTTAAAACAGTTGCTTACTGAAATAATATATTGCGCTAAACTCATAGCCAGTTTCTGAATGAGGAACTATGTAGATAATGAGTCATCATCACAAAAAAAAAGCTAGAAGCCGCTTCTAGCTTCTCCGGCCACAAGCTGTCGCGCACTTCTACTTTTTTTGTTGTGGCCACTTCTAACTTTTTTTTGTCGCCGCTTCTAGCTTTTTTTTTGTGGCCCGTGTGCGGGGACACTTACCTAGGTACAGTTTGGCACGTTCTTTAATCAAAATTCTCTAATCAGAATAATATGGCCTTGAGATTAGACAAATCAAAACAAAATAATTAAAAACATAATCTAAGTCTAGTATTAGAATGCGATGAACTGATTTGATTGATTGATGTTTCTAATCCTGAACGTGTATTTGATACTGTAGTTACTTAGGTATTTATCTATTAATTATGTCCTAACTTTATCGTAAAAAAATACCTTAAAAATCCAGTTGTTTTCTTTCGTACAAATCTGGTAACAATGGAGATAGCGTAGATTATGATAAGAATCGATAATTTAATTACTGAATTGCGTCAAAGTACATAAACAATGATTAGTCAAATTAATGAAACAGGTGTGTGAAATAAAACAGTAACAGATACTTATAATTGGTATCGCGACCGCCGATAATAGTACATTTTGATACAAGTGCAGAAAGTTTGTGATTGCGACCGAGGCGGGATCCGCACGAGCCGTAGGCGGGTGTGTTGTGGAGCCGAGGGCTGCAGTAAAAAATTTGCACGTGCTTCAAACGACTTTTTTCAATACACTCACTGAAATGAATAAACGGAGATTGACCGGCGATACGATAAATGTAATAAAATATGGCGGGGGAGAGCACGTGCCCATTTTAGCACTTGTGCGGGAAATAGCCTATTGCGTGCCTGTAAGCCGTGGGATAAGAGCGGATTTTCGAGTGAGTGTATTGAAAAATACATTGAAGTGGGATTGCAAATAGGTTTGTTAGCCTATTGAGGGCTGGAAGCAATGTAAAAAGAGCTCAAACGTATTATACTAGCTTCTGCCATCAATTATGGCTTTGCCCACATGAAAGTAGGTTTCTCCATACAAACTTTGGATCCCCCTTTCATCCCCTTTTAGGGAGTGAATTTTGGATAATCCCGAAAATCTTCTCTTAGTACTAGCCTAAGTCACCCCATCCACAGACTAACCTTGTGTTTTTATCACCTAGCCACAAGCCTACTGCTGTCAACCATGCACATAACCAGGGCCCTAAGTCTGCTATTACAATAGTTTCAGAATGGTTTATCATTGATTTCATAATTGTTGATTTTGAATAAGTTTGGTGATCTACTAATATAATGGCGACATTATGACTTTCCAATGATCAACCACTGACACTCCATTGAAAGAAGTGGGATAGAATGGTAATCTCGTACATATTTACAATACGCCATAGGGAGCGCTGCCTCCCCCCCATGTAACGCAGCGTAATGTTTTTCTGTACCCCGCCCTCCCCCTCCCTAGACGTGACGTAACATTAAAGTGACCATTAAAGTCTCGATTGTGTTAACGAAAGGTTTGCCAACTTAGGAAATAAAAATAAAAGTAACGGACAATACTATTGAGGGTTTCCCCGTAAACGAAAAGGGTTGCTGATTTGGAAGATTCTAATTCCCTAGCTTTTTTATTAAAATAAAATAAAAAATTACGTACGCGTTACGTAATTGTTTAAATACTCCCCCTCCCGCCCTTGTAACGCACCATAACGTTTTACAAGACCACCCCTCCCCCCAAATTGCGTTACGTAATACTTAAATGCTCCCCAGAGAGCAAGAGAAGCCATTGGGTAATTACTCATCTAAAAACAATGGCTGCCACAGAGTCTGCCAGAGAAAAACCCACTACCATTTTGCTAAACTCAGGAATCGAACAGCAAAACCTTAAAACCATCCATTGGATAATTAGCCTCTAATATTTTTTCGTGAAGGACCTCCTCTCAACTTCTTCTCTCTTTTCCAGGATGCCGTAATCGACTGGGCACGTGACCATCGGATGCATCACAAGTACTCAGAAACTGATGCTGATCCCCACAATGCGACACGAGGCTTCTTCTTCGCTCACGTCGGGTGGCTGCTAGTCAGGAAACACCCGCAGATCAAGGCTAAGGGGCACACTATTGACCTTAGTGACCTTAAGAATGACCCTATTCTGCGCTTCCAGAAGAAGTAAGTTTACATTTTAATCCCACTACAAACATGACTACGTAAAAGGTTCTGGAGTAGCGATCGTGTACTAAAAGACACGCGTTGGAAAGCCTCTCACAAAGTGGACCGATAATCTGGTGAGGGTTGCAGGAACCAGACGCATGCACGATGATACAAAAATGGTCCTTGTGGCGATACTTGGGAGTTACAGTCCAAGAGTGGACGTTTTTTGGCTGAAATGATTATGACTAATATAATAATGTAAAGAATGGTTGAAAATCGGTCATGTTCCAACAGCTGAACGATTTTAGAATTGTAACTATGGCAGACCTAGATAGAATATTTTTTACACCGCCTGCTTAATAATGTCCTTTTATATGTCATACAATTGCTTATCTAAAAAAAGCAATTCTGTATGTAGAGATGAGCGTATAGGCGTTCCTTTAGGATTAAATGGGATTTGAATTTGGAACGTTAAAACCATTTGAATGGTTTAAATTAAAATTAATGCGCAACAAAAGAAAAATCAACCTGGCTACGAAATAAAAAAAAGGTATCCATTCTCACTGAAAAAAATAAATAAAGTGTAAGCGGGACCAAACGGAAGCTATAAATCCTTACTACTATTAAATGCTAAAGCGAGTTTGTTTGTTTCCTTTTTACGTCTTAACTATCTTACCAATTGCAAAGAAATTTGGTATACATCAATTCCAGAATAAATATAATTTAATTTGAGCGTAGTCGCGATCTACAGCTGGTAAATAGTTGGTTTCAGAAGATTGTCTGATTGTTATCTCACAGAAAGAGTAAAAGTAGAGTATCCAACTCGGAGATAAAGCTGTCTTTATCTTGGGCGGCTTGATTTCCTCACTTCATTCAGGATACTATTTTAACCTCTTCGCAACGCTTGGAGTTTATTGTATAAGTCCTTCTCTTTGTTCGGGATTAAAGCCTAGCAACCTACCTATCAATATGTCCCATCTTAAAGAAATTGCTTTATGCCTTAGTTAAATAAATAATCAACTATTACCCTGGCAGTGCGTTCTTGTAGGATATTCTTCAAAATTGTCGCAGGCGAAGCCGTTGACTGAAGTCAGTATGTTATATGTGGCAGTGGTTTAATAAATATGTGTTGCGATTGATTTGTATTTACGCGACGGAATAAGCCGACGTATGTTCAAAACTTATTGCTCTCAAACACATACAATATTATACTCTCCGTTCAGTCTATTGTACATGTTTATTATTGTTTATCTTTTAATAAGACCATTTGTATTTTTACGTGAGCTGATTTAGGCTACTTTTTTTGAAATATAGTGTTGTTTATAGTGTTACTGTTTCGTTTGCAGACACTACCTGATCCTCATGCCCCTGGTCTGCTTCGTGATGCCGAGTGTCATCCCCACGCTATGGGGTGAATCCTTGTGGAACGCGTACTTCGTGTGCTCCATCTTCCGCTACGTATACGTACTGAACGTAACCTGGCTGGTGAACTCCGCCGCCCACCTGTGGGGCGCCAAGCCTTACGACAAGAACATCAACCCCGTGGAAACCAGACCCGTCTCCCTCGTAGTGCTCGGCGAGGGCTTCCACAACTACCATCACACTTTCCCCTGGGACTACAAGACCGCTGAGCTCGGCAATTACTCTCTCAACATCACTAAACTATTCATTGATACCATGGCTGCTATCGGATGGGCATACGACCTCAAGACTGTTTCCACTGACGTCATCCAAAAGCGCGTGAAGAGAACCGGTGACGGTAGCCACCCCGTGTGGGGCTGGGATGACAAGGAGGTCCAGCAAGAGGACAAGAAATTAGCAGCTATTATTAACCCAGAGAAGACTGAATAATCAAACCGAGGCCGTTTGATCCAATACTATTAGTTTTAGATCGAAGGGTGTACGTGTATTATAATACGAAATGTGAGGGAAATGTGATACCTTTAATTTTATTTATTTTATTTATAATTCACAGTGATAATGGCTATCAAGACTTTTAGAATTAATTCTTAGATTTTAAATAAATGATGCCCATCTGTTTCCTGTAGACAGAATACAATAAATACTACAAAAATAATATATTGTTTCTTGTTACACCTGTTGTACACGTACTATTAAATAACTAACGCCTCTGATGATTAGTTTATGAAAAAGCTTACAAATAAGTAGATACTAATGAATAAGCATACTTACTTTAACTTACTACATACGTACACAGTAGAAATGCTTATCGCTTTACGCGCGCAATGTTTAATTTTTTTTTTACTCGAGCCTGAAAATAGGAAAAGAATCTTCGAATGACTTCAAACAAAATTTAACACTAGCCCTGCACATCTAATAACTTTACATTCCTTGTCGAAACGATTGATTGAAGACACTACAGATTCATACAACATTTCTTATCTGTTTATTTTTATTCAATTCGCGACCTTACGAACATTTTGTCATATTAAGTTTTTATTACATTATAATCTTTTATGTGACTCACTCACGTCACGTTTTATTACAGTATGTCTGAGTTTTGCATAACTACAATCGCCTTTTTTATTTATAATTTATTATCAAGTTAGCAACTTGGGAGAGAATCACCTGCTCTCGTACAAAAACCTCTTTAGGTTCGTGTAGCACATTTTTCCAAAACGTTTTTGTTTATTATTCTCTCAGCTTATACAAAGGGTGTATTTTTGTATGTAAGTAATTATTACAGTTTGCCTGAAAAAGAAATAAAATAATTAATTAGTTATTCTTGATGTAACAAGTTGGTATTTTGGTAGGTACGAGTAGATAATTATACCCGTCTGCAAGAAAATTTCCACAACACCAAATTTCGACAGTTCATCTCCTCTATCCATGGAGCGCTGGTCTCCATGCCTCAATGATAATATCGTAATTGACCCAATTTTACTACAATTAGGTCAATTATCCAATCATTATCAATTTATCGCTATACACTGCTAACTGAGGGTTGAATTAAGTTCATCCTAACAAGATTAAGGCGTCTCGTAGAGATAGATTTTATTACACATAAAGAAAGTTTTTTTTTTTTAATATTATAAGTCTTAGGAATTCTTGATCTTTAATTATCATGCAGAATTTCAAAGTTGTGGTTATCTTGAGATCATTGGAGTGCTGTAGATATATTAAGGAATTCAATTTAAAACCTTATACTGCACACAAAAACAAAGACAGCTGATGGGAGTCAAAATACTAACCAACTTAAATGAAACTGGACAGGTCGTGTCTACAGTATGCCGAGGAGATTGTGGGCCTAACTTGTATAGAGTAGAACAAGATGACAGGACGAACTAGACAAACATCGCAAAAAACTGTAATGAATAGCCTGCTCGCGACGTGGGGGCGGCCTAGGGAAGGCTTTTATCTGGGAGTGGAACAAAGCAGGCAAATTAAAAAATTAAATAAACTATTTTATCCTCTTTTTAATGTGAGTAATCATGCTGTGACTTCTCTCGCTCTAGGATAAAGCAAGAAGACGTATCAGACATTTACTGACTAAAACCACATCTGTGTCCTTCAGTTACCCTTTGTGTTTTAGAATCATGGTTTTTTTTCTCAGCGGTACTAGCGGACATCGAGCCTGCTGGACCTATATAGTTTGCTGACATCTCTTTGAGGAATGCGTGGAATACTACGCGCTGTCGATGACTTGGGCTCGGTCCGGACGATTACTAGACGGTCGAACGGCGAGCTATCCATTGCTCGTCGTCCACAAATCCGCGCCTACAGTGGCTGGTACATAATTGGTTCTAGAGTGGCGGCGGCTGGGGCGTGAAAAGTTCCAGTCCCTCACGCGTACGGCTGCCTTCTTCGCTATCGTTACTGCTTCGCAGAAGGAGGCGACCGCCTGCCGTTCCCCTCGTTCCGGACCATAATGGCCTGAATCAGGACCGGGCGCTAGAGTTCGCCGCCGCCGACCACTCCACTAGGACATGGCAGTCGTCTGCCTAAACGGGGCAAACCTCCACAGTATGAACTATCTTGTCGTCCAATATCTTAAGAAGCAACCATTTTATTCTTCACTTAATATATCTGTATCTACTGTTAGCAAGTATCTAAAATTAATGATCCTTTAGCCAAAGTCATCGAACCTTGCTTACGTCTTTCGAACTATAAATAGGTATCTACAAATACATAACATAGTATAGGTTCTCTTGACATTTGTGATTAATTATGTAAGTGTGGGCGAGGCATGCATTAGGATTATGACATTCGACACAATAAGGCACATTTACCATATTAAGCCTACGAGTAGTAAGCCTGTAAATCTATATAAGTATATATTGAAACTTCAAGTCGAGAAGTTAAATAGTGAAAATAATCGAAAAAATTAAACATCACCATGCAAATAAAACAATGCTGTCATTACACTAAAATCTATATAAAGGTGAAAGCTTATTATGAGTGTGATTTGGATGAAATTTAACAGATAGGTGGAACAAATGTATACTACAAGTTATTTTAGGACCTAGGTCCTGACGTAGCACTTAGCGTACAGTGTATACAATAACGTAAACAAGTCACAGAAAAAATAATTTGCGTTGAATACTCTTCATTCCGTCAGACAAAAACTAGACAACAATCAAAGACAAAATCATCAGTTTGTTTCCCCCGCCCCCACAGCACTACCACGCTACTGACACCAAGCTGTGTGTGTGTGTGTCTTTAGGCTGTAATTTCAATTAGGGGTGACCGTGTGTCTGCACTGTATGGTTGCCGCAATTTGACCGCTTGTTTAGATCAACTCAATTACTTTTTTAACCAGGGTGTAGCTTTTTTAATAGAATTATTATTAATGGAATATATATTTTACATTCTCTTGTTATTTTAGCTTTTCCTATTCGAATACCGCAATAGGGTAGTATCCAGGGTCAAAATAATTTCATTTTATTTAGTCCGTATTTTAGATTATAAAAAAATATTGGACACGTATTTTTTCTTTTTCGATTAAACAAAAAATAACAAAGATATAGCCCATTAAAGTTACGTGTGACGTCACCCCGTACGAAAAAATGCAGCATGGCGTGACGTCACACGTAACTTTAATGGGCTATATCTTTGTCATTTTTGGTTTAATTTATAAATAAAAAAATACGTATCCCTTATTTTTGAATAATCTAAAAGACGGACTAATTACATTTTTTACGGCCAACTAGCCTATTGTACCGCACCGCAAACACTGTAGAAAGACAATGAGAGAGCGAACGCGTAGCGTTCGCTTGGAGTTTGATGAATTAATAGACTCAAAATGATTTAATGGGAGGTAATTCTTTTTACAAGCCAAATACAATAATGTCACATTTCAATATAAAAAATATGTATGAGCACTGTGAAAAAAAAATTGCCTGTTTTAAAATGTAATACGACCATGTGAATAATGCAATGCAATGCGTAATACATAATGCATCAGGAAAATTTCCCTTCCCAGAAGTATCGCCGAACAGGATTTATAAATACTCTTTCATTTTACCGATTCCGTTTTGCGAATTTTTACGCTCTCTTAATTCCCTTGCGAAATGACTGTCTCTGGTTTCTACAAGAAAATAAAATCCAAACGTCAAAGGCATAAAACACAAATTGCGAAATTATAGGTATTTTCTTACTTGAAAATTGTACTCCTATGCTGCAGTGCCAATCTGAACTCTCCCGTAATAAATATCCACTTAAATATAATGTTATTTCCAATAAAGTAAAATCTAATTCACTTCCCAGTCTTTTGTACTGGAAGCTCTAAAGATCGAAATCGACTGAAGGTAATCGACGCGGCGACGATCGTAATAACAGTAAAGAAATGTTTTAGAGCTCCGATATATTTCTTTTTATCACCTCTCTGCATCGCTGTTAACGTGCCACGTAATACTGGAGGTGACAATTTCGGGGGAAATGTAAGTAACGCTGAGTCAGCACCGAATCGAAAGAAATTAGGGCAAACTTTTTTAATTTTGGTAACATTGAAATCATGAGCCCTTTGTGTAAAAAAAACATATAACTTAAGAGGGCCCTTCCCGATCCGTCTATCATCAACGTGAGCATAGTTTAAAAGGTTGTTGTTGCATTCAACGCAATGTTTGATAAAGAGGTAACTCAAAAAAGATAGTTAACGCCTGAACGCTCTGTCGAAATTCGATAATTCTATCACTGACTCGAATATTTCACTTAGTTCCAGAAAACACGTATTTTTTTTTTTGAAACCTTAAAAATTTTTGGGAAAAATATTCGTCAGTTGAAATATCGATTTAATGTGCAAGGTGTCTATATATTTTCTTTACTATTTATAAGCACATGAAAGGCAAAAATTTGCCCAAAATTACATGTTTGTAAAGGTCTGTATTAATTTAGTATTATATATACATATATTTATGGTTTAGTCATAATCACATGAGGTCGGTTATATGGACCCAAAGTGTATACCATCAAAATATTATAAGATGTAATTGTATCAACTTGCTGATAAGAAAAAACTTAATTTTACTTCGAAACCTAAAAAGTAGATTGGCTTGTAAATATTTTTATGTTTAGGTACTAGCCAATCTGGCACAAATAAGAGTATAATTTTTTTATTCACAGCTTAAAGTTTTCGTAAGATTATTTCTAGATTGTAATCTAGTACATAGGCATTTCATGTGAGAGTTCAGCATTATACTAAGTAACCAAGTGATTTATCTCAGTAGATAATACCTATAGAAGTTAGTTTACCATCTATAAAGACCTGTAGGTATAAGATACTAGCCTACTTCCGCAGCTCACTGCTGTGGACTATACCACAAGACTCGCCCTTTATTCCGGTATAAAAATAGCCAATGCGTTAGATATTCCACAGATTATCTCCTTCAAAAAAAAAACGCTTGATACTTTGTTATAGGTATTAGTTTAGATTTTATCAGTTTAAGAGTCGGTGTCCAAATATTTTCTTGCTACTTTATAATATTAATAAAGACTAAGTTCTGCTAGCAGTTTAGCGGTAGAAAAATGTCTAAGGGAACATACATATTCAGAATAAGATTATTTTATGTGATATTTAAGAATAAGGTTCCAGTACCTATATAAAATAAATCGTTAGAGCGTGTAGGAGCGATTTTTGACCTTTCGTATGCCGTAATTAGAGACACAATTAAAAAGTTATTGTGTCACGCGTGGATCCGCGTTCCGGCCATACAACGGGTTAAACTACATTACAGAGTTAGATGGAAAATACCTATAAAATTTTATCTTTAGGTCTTTTTTCCTAGCCCTGGCTGTCCCACTAGTGGGAAAAGGCCAAGGCTTCGGGGAACCCGAGTGCTTTCAGCAAATCTTCTCCCATATCGTCTCAAGCCAGTCATCTCTGTACGTACCCAGATCATCCCGCCATCTCTTCCTAGTCTTTTAGATATAGGTATGATTATTTAATAAAAATACTAAAGAAGGCGCCAGATAGCCGTGGAATAAAGTACATTGACCTTTTCCTAATATCTCTGCGTAGGTACACGAAAAACAAAAAATGAATTACTTTTCATTCCTAAATCATGTAAAGGATTATGTCGATTCAAGGCAGCTTTATGTCATTTCTTCCGTTTATAAAATTAAGAAGGTCAACAAATGTAGGAGGGTCAATGACCATTATTTCCCATTTATCTGGCGCCTGCCTTAGTTACTTTATCAGACCAAAGGGACGATGTTCAAACAAAAACCTAGACCAAATATTAGACATTCAAGTGGTAACTACAAAATCATCGAATGTTAAAGCTTACCGTTTTGTATCTTTTTATATGGGCCTTTGGCCTACCTCATAAGGCTATTTTCATAACTGTTAACGAGGACACACTAAAGAGAGGCTCCACTTAATTGCCCAAGCAAAGTTGGCTGCGCTTAATGTCAAACTTGTACTAGTGAGAACATAAAGTCTTTGCTACACGGCGTAAAAGGCATGAAACGTGTCGTTTTTATGACAGGAATAAACCTAGGGACACGTTGTTATCCTTTGTGTCTTTTGGAACTACTATTTTTTCAACTGTTTCTTTTTTGTTTTCTAGTAAGACCTAATCTGAAGAACCAATATGATTGTTTGACCATCAAAAAAGTAATTAGGAATTGTCGCATTGTCGTACACTCGTGCCAGTCTTAACGATTTTACGGATCTGTATAAAACTTGGTACATGGACTAACAACGAACTTCTTGGTAGAAGGTATGTACTCTTGGAACAACAACATACTTTTTGATGAGCTAAACCATGGGCAAAGACTAATACTTAATAAACAAGAGTGAACAAGTGGCCATTTTCATTTGTCAGTCAAAGGTAATCGGTTGTCTTGGTATGGTCATGTGAAGCGGAGGGATGAAGCGCATATTACTAAAAAAGTTCTGAGTATACATGTAGATGGATGGAGAGGGAGAGGAAGGCCGAAAAAAAGATGGATGGATTGTGTGAGAAGTGATATGAAAGAAAAGGGATAGTTTGACGGGTGACAGGACAGAATGGAAGAAGAAAACGTGTTGCGCCGACCCCAAGTGATATGGGATAAGGGCAGGAAGAAGAAGAAGTCAAAGGTTATCTGAAGATGTAAAAAATCTGCCCTTAAAATATTTTTATAGTCTTTGATTGTAAGTTTTGATTTATGGTAGTAGTAGATTATATGCTCGTGTATTCTGTTAAAGCCACTAACGAGGTACTGGGTTGAATTCCCAGGTCGGCAAAACCGTCGGTCAGCCGAGTAACAAATGAGCTCGGTTTATTCATCTCTGCAAATGGGATTAATTTGTAGGTACCAGAAAGAAGAAATAAACGTTTGTGGCATATCAATTGCTTTACATAATGAGCAGCTCATTTATTTTGTAAATCAACATCATAGTAAAATTGTGTTTTCATTTCTTCAATCAACTTATTAAATATTATAAACACAAGACAAAATAATAATCTTCGTCTTACATCATACTGTATAGGGGCGCGTCAAGGCTTGGTGAAATGTATTTTTTATCAGTACTTCCCTATCGCTAGCCAGAGTGACACTGTTGTATACCGGGCACACCATTTATAGAGAACACAGAGGGGGTTGTAAATTCACAAAACAATAAATCAAATAGTATTAAGATTGTAGCAAAAACAGAAAATGTCGTTCATAAACGACAGCGATTACGAGAACAATTCCTTTTCATTTTTCGGGCCGGTTGGTATGGCATTTTTTGACGATGGCAACGCTTTGGAAGACACATACACCGTGAAGATAGCCGTGAGCTTCATCCTGGGGATCCTTATGGTTGTGAGCGTCATCGGCAACGTGTGCACCCTAGCTGTGATCGCACGGGACCACACCATGCGCACGCCCACCAACTGCTATCTTGCTAACCTCGCGATCACCGATCTACTCACCGCCCTCTTCATCCCCCTCGAAATATACATCATATTTGTTCCAGACTTCTATCCTCTAGGAGAAGTAGGTTGTCGAATACATTTCATCCTCTGGGATGTGTTCAGTAACTGCAGCCTACTCATCATCACAGCCTTCACGATTGAACGCTACATCATCGTGACAAAACCCTTTTTTCGGCAAAAGCTGATGTTGAACTCTCGTGTCTTCAAAATTGTTGGCGTTATATGGGTTATCTCACTTAGTTTCTGCATTCCTGATGTGTTCTACATAGATCTTCTGGAAAGGAAGGAGTACGTGTTCTGTTACTATACACTGACAAAAGCTGTGAGTACTGTGGTTGCTGTCGAGATCTTCATTTTCTTTGTAATACCAATGACGACGATATTGGTGCTGTGTATCAAAATAACAATCAAACTGAAGTCGGCCCAGAAAAAACTGCGAAGTAGTCCAGTTGTTGGAAAACAGAACAGAGACAAGGCAGTGAAAATGATCGGTTAGTATAAACTTATTTGATAGAATTTTGTATGAAAGTAAACCACAACTATCTATGCTTAACCGTAGGGGCTCAGCGGGGTCGAAGTTTACTGGGTCCATGGGTTCGCTTCTGAAAAGAAAACCTGGGGTCTTGGTATGCAAGGCAACGAAGGAATAAATGAGTGGGTTTAGTCAGTAAAATTCTGATATCCGCCTTAGATCTTAAGAAATCATGAAAGATTTCCTACCTAAAAAAAAATATCTATGTTCGGAAATTATTTGCGTGATTGAAACAGAAATGATGATATCTGATTAACGTTTCAAAATTGGTCCACAATCAACGAACATACATAAAAAATAAACGGAAACATAAATATTTCTTCTTTTTGAAGTCTGTTAAAAATTGATCTTCAAAATACCGATGATGTTTTTACTCACATTTGTTTAAGGCATCTTTTTTTTGTTTGGATGAAGGGCTTTATTGCGTAGCGATCAGATCTGTCAAAGACAGCATTAATAGCAGACTTATATGTAAGCAGTAATCCATAACCAAGAATGGCTTGATAATGTTTCTTCCTCAAGTTCCTAGAAGCAACTCTTTGAAGTCGTTCATAGTAGTATTTCAATCAGAAATATTTTATTTGTAGAGTACCTATTATGATTAAAAAAGAGACTATTTTCTCCAGCTTATGAATCCTTTTGTTTTGATTTTATTACTGTGTTTTGTACAAGTGCCTGCACTAAGTAGTGTTAATTACTTACTCTACTAAACAGTTTGTGCAAGCGGGTGCAATGTATCTTGTGTAGGTACGAGTACTTAAAGTTGGACTCGTCTTAAGTGAGTTTATTTTTTAGTGAGAAGAAAGACTATATACTTCTCTACTCTCTCTACGAGTCTGACAATAAAATGAGTGAAAATGTGTGACTATTTAGATTTTAACATAACACGTACCGACCTAAAATTTAAATTTTGTAAGGCTGAAAAGTTTATTTGTTTGAACGGGTTAGTAAATTTCAAAAACATTAAATTTGTCTGAATTGAAATTTGAAAACTTCTATTTATTTATTTATTTATGGACAACCAACAAAGCATACACCATCATACATGCTAAAGATTCAACATTGTTACATTGCATAGTGTAGCCTTAATTAAAGGCTGCCACGGCATGCATTAAACGTAGGAGGAGATAGGAACTAACTTATCTACTAACTTTTTGATCGACGTTAGGCCAACCAATAAGCAAAAAGGAAGTATGATTACAAAAACAAAAACAAAAATTCTAGTGTTGGATATTCCATTCATCATTATTATAATATTACATTTAGACCAAAAGAGTAGAGCAGTAATCAAAGACGCGGTTGAAACCGCAGGGTTTTTTCCCAATACTAGTTAAACAATAAAATTAAATAAATGAAAATTTTAAAGAAAATATATTTTCCAGTACCAACACTTTCTAATGAAATTCCACTTTATTTAAACAACAAAAACTGTACAAGAAAAGAATTTAAATATCATGTAAAGTAGGTAGTACTAAAACTGTAATTTTCTTTCATTTTCAGCGGCTGTTGCTGCGTCTTTCTTTTTGTCGTGGACCCCATATTGTATCTTCCACATTATGATGGTGTTACCAAAATTCGATTACGAGGATTATTACAATGTGAGTAAATATAGTAATAATAATATTTAGCTGGACTGAATAGCCCTTCTTAGCAAACGGTGATATGAAACATTTTAGAAGAAAAATAGAATAATCCCGTTATTTATGAATTGGAATATTTCCTTCACCTTTCAGTCCTTATTCCGTGCTATTTCGGGTCGGCTTAACACGTTTACTTCTTTAATTGAACGTTTGAAGTTTTGAATAGAAAGGTCCGCGTAACGGTTGATCCATTGGCTACTACACTAGTATCGATTCCCGTACGGAACAAATATTTATATCAGTTACAGGTTTATATTATTCTGGGTTTGAGTGGTTTGTTAGTGGGACATTATAGGTTTGTGTGCTCACCCACAATACAGAAGTCATTCCTAGAAAAGGGGCAACTTTTGTTTTTAATCTCATGTGTCAACTATCTCGCTATTATCAAGTTGTAATTAAATGAAACTCACTTTATGTGTAATAACATGCCTAGTAATAACTATTTTAACTTTACCTTTAAAAATCGTACCTGGACTAAAACTAACTCATGAAAGGTAACTAGTTCACCTCTAGAGTATCATTGATACCGTCTGATTCACATCCTTTGAGAATTAAATTCATTCACTCATTGCATATCAACGCCGTGCAATATAAATGTAAATTTTAACAAGATAAAGAATAGTACAAAAACATCTGGTACCAAAATTGCATTAGTTACTTTGATCATTTCTGAAATACATCCATCTTTTTTCAGGTGTGGAAAATCGTAAATTATTTGTGCTACAATGGATACTTGTCGACTGCTGCCAACCCGATACTCTACAGTCTAATGTCCCGGAAATTTCGACAAGCGTTTAAAGTAAGTTTGCGTTTACTTAAAACTTCGTCTGGGAGTTAGGATGGCCTGAACTTTAGTGCGGGGGTAGATAAGCTGTAGATACATCATTGAAGGACACAAATGGGCGACCAGTGTTAGGTCATTCCACTTTACTCTTCAGACTTCTTTAAAGGTTTTAGAAAGAACGGTCAAACTCAACTAAAGAGATCGACGACCTGAAAAAGGTGCTGATAGGATATCGAATGCTTTCTCCACTTTAGTCAACCTTTATTACATTCCTTTAAAATATACTTTTTATTACCCTATTGTGTGTCCCACTGCTGGGCGAAGGCCTCCCCTTTCTTCTTCCAAACTAGTTACAAAAAAAAATCAAAATTTATCTATGATGGAGCGACATAGTCAATATTGTGACAATTAAAGCTCTTTACTTAATAAAGATTTTAAAAAAAGTCGGCCTCTCTATCGAATTAACAGTTATAGCTTGTACCTAATTTAGTATCAAAAACATCCTTTCAACCTTCCATTCGGGAGTTTTTTCCGTTATCATGGCGATTGAATAGATTAGAGTGAGCCTTCAAAAGAATAGTGTGTACCTAAATGGCTGGAATACATTCCAAGTAGCAACTATAAATTACCAATTAATTATAATGGCTAAATCGGTAGTATCTATATTCCATACAATCTATTATCTGTAAGTTATCGTTATAATGCAATTAATTCATTAAACCCCAAGCGAACGCCGGCGTTCGCGCACCTATTGTCTTTCAATTGTGTCTGTAATTATCACAATTGAATGGTTAATATTAATGATCGTATAAACTAAGTAACTTCCCAAAGCTAACTGATAATTATCTTAATATTGTTAGAGAACGGTCTTTGATCAAACAGTTTGCCAGCTAAACGGTTGGTTTCAGTAGGTACGTAGGTATAATTTAAATTGCTGTCTTTCTCACTCTTCCTAGTTTTTTACCGACTTCGAACAGGAGGAGGTTCTATGTTCGACTGAATGTATGTTAACCGATATCTCGGTCAATTGTGAACCGATTTTGAAAATATTTTTTGATTGAAAGGTTATGCTTCCATGTTGGTTCCATATAAACATTGTTATGATCTGATCATGAACTTCGAAGATATGAAACAGAACTCCTCATAGGATCACAGCAGAATATTGTCGTAACAAGTTAAATTGCTTGGTTTACACGTGTAAGCGATGACTGACTGAAAGAAAAGGGGGGGGGGATGTATCAAACCGATCTGGGAAGCCAGAAGGTAAATTAATATAATCTAACCGTTCTTGGGATTATTGGAATCGTTATGAGATGCACTCTGGCTATAAAGTATTCAAGTTTGGCTAAGGGGTACTTTTTAGTGGTTGTAACATAACTATAAAGATAAAAAAAAAAGAAAAAAAAAAACTTAAACCGACTTCAATGTAAAAAAAAACACTGAAAAGTACTTTAATCACTTTGTTGTCCGTCCATCTGTCAGTCTGTCTGTCTGTCTGTATGTCTGTCGGTCAAGACCCTTTATCTCAAAAACGCATGGAGGTATAGAGTTGAAATTAAAACCTTAAACCTTAGCGAATAAAAAAGATACGGCCGTTTATGTCGCCAAAAAACGTATATTTTGGTACTCTCAAAGATTCTTCTTAAAATTTTTCTTTAAGAAATTCATAGGGTACTTCCCGTTGATCAAGAATCCTGAAATTTGGAATAAAGCAAGGTCTTATAGCACAAGTATAGGAAAAAATCTGAAAACAGTGTTGTTACCTACGTCACAAAAAGTATTTGTTAAATTCGGACATTCTACTTTATTGAACTTACTTCAATAATAGCTTCAAAGTCTACCTAATTCCGACAGTTCATGTAGTTATAGCTATAGTCCCTTGGACAGGGTTTAGACACAATGTTCGAATTCAACATTCACGAAAGTTATTTATGTAGCACTACGCACAATCCTAAACTGAATCCCCCCCAGACCATTGTGGTTCCACTATATATTTCTTTAAACAACAAATTCTATCAGAAAAAGCTTGCATAATCGCCTTTTATGCAGATATTTTGTCTGCTCACAAGAGCTTGTCGTTGCCTGTCCAATGGCAGAGTAAGTTTACTACCTCCATAAAACACATCTGCGCGTTATTATATTATCTACGTGGCTATGCAGCAAATTGTGCTGAACACTCCAGAAGTCAGACAGAACTTTGATATAATCAAACTTTTGCCGACATCAGAAAACCAATTGCCGTAATTATAAACTTTTAAAAGTTGGTAGTAAAATTGTCTATTGGAGTATCAATGATTTATCATTGATTGTCCCAGAGACAGTTTTATTTGAGTTTTTAGATGTATCTAGTATTTTTACAAATTGATACAGAAATGGATGCGAGGTTTTTTTACAATATTTATGGGAATGGTCCTTCTCATAAATATCCTCAAAAACGATTGTTTTTAATGATTTAGCTGGTACAGGTATTGTTTTTAGCCCATACTGTCCTTGCTGGGTATAAATCTCTCTCCATTCCTTCTATTGTGACCAGCTCTAAGCCACTTCTCACCAATTCCTAAGGAAAACATCTGACTCGTCCCACCAACTCCTTATTGGTCTGCCGCGTCCCCGTCGAACGATTTCAGACCACCACTTGGTGTCTTTTTGTATAAAAACTGTTCTTTCCATTAAGTTCAAAATGATTTTCCTAGAAAGTCCTTATAAAGTTCTACTTTTCAGATTTTTTTCATATTTTAACTTACGGTTCAAAAGTTAGGGGACACATTGTTTTTTACTTGTGGAGCGATTATTTTCGAAATTATTGACATTATCGAAAAATGATTTTAGTAAACCCCTGTTCATTTTTAAATACTTATTCAACGATATATCACACGTTAGGGTAGAAATTAAAAAAAAATCACTTCCCACTTTACATATAAGGGGGCTACCCTAATAAAACATTTTTTTTTCCAATTTTTATTTTACCACTTTGTCGGCGTGATTGATATACATATTGGTACCAAATTTCAGCTTTCTAGTGCTAACGGTCACAGAGATTAAGCGAGGACGGACAGACGGACAGACAGACATGGCGAAACTATAAGGGTTCCTAGTTGACTACGGAACCCTAAAAAGGTCACAAGTTGGTTGGCGCCCGGGTGTCGCCACTGTGCGGAACGCCCGGAGGACACGGTGGAGCACACGGTCGAGGTGTGCCCTGCTTGGGCGGAGCATCGCCGTGCCCTCGTGGGAGCTATCGGCGGCGGAGACCTCTCGCGCCGGGCCTTGGTTGAGGCCATGGTCCGGAGCGAGGAGGAGTGTCAGGCGGTCGCCAACTTCTGCGAAGCAGTAATGCTCGCAAAGGAGGAGGCCGAACGCATCAGGCAACGGCGTTATCGCCGCCGCCGTCGCCGGGATTCTGATCCCGATCCCGGCTTGCGGACAGTGAGCAATGGGTAGCTCACTGTCCGGTCGTCCGGTAACTGTCCAGACCAAGCCCAAGTCGTCGACGGCGCGCACTGTTCCCGCGCGCCTCAAAGAGTTGTCAGCAACAGCAGGGGCCCAGCCGGGTCGAAGCCTACTGGGGCCAGGGTTATCCGAAAGGGCGCTCGAGCCCCGGTATGAAGGCTAGAAGGAACGGGGTGGGTCTTTTAGTCAGTAAGAGTCTGACACTATCTCCCGCTCCGCCCAAGGGCGGGGGCTGTCAATGCATGATTTTTTCCCACCATAAAAAAAAACCCTTAAAAAGCATATATCGCAGGTCTTAAATCTCAATGCCCAGATCTAATTGTCTTTCATCAATAAAAAAATCTAATTGTCTATCATCCATAAAAAATAAATATAACACTCTAAAGGACTCCGCTACTGAATGTCGAAGTTTGAAATGTCGACGTATGTTAGTTATATTTTCGTTTGTTCAGTAGCGGAGTCACTCTAAAGATAATTATTATTGTGTGGCAAGAAATGGGAAGTTGGAACTGGAGTTGACAGCTCAGGGTACGCCAGAGTTGTTTGAAAAACGCTGATTAGCTAACGCTAACGCTGTTTTTTTTTTTTGAGATTTTTATTACGTTGATTATTTTTTTCTTTCTTTCTTTCTTTTCTTTCTTTCTTTTACCATAATGTCATTGTACTAATTGTACGCTCAACAAATTAAAAGTAAGAAATTAATGACCTGTCAATCCCTCGCATGTTCAATTCGCAATCTCATTTCGGTGACAATCAATGTCAAAAACTTGTCAAATTATTTGGAAAATGTACAAGATTTTGACAGATAGAGACTGCGATTAAAATACGAACATTCCTTAGTTATACAATTTCCTCTCCCAATTGATATTACACGGCTTAAGATAGAATTACATTAGACCGACGCACACTTGTAACACGCTTGATTTGTACGTAGAACGACGTCGCGCGGCGTGTATCAAGTGTAGCTCTACAAGCCTAGTTTCCATATAAAATGTATGGAGACCGACGCTCCCAGATCGGCGAGTGCGACACACGTGTGGGCAGTGTACCTTTACTGTAGCTATTATAACGGTAAGATGTTTAACAAAACAGATTTGCTTTAGTATTGGAATAGTTTAATGAGAAATTTTTCAATTGAAAATTTCAAAAGCGTTTCGGAAACTCGTTTGGAATTAATGATGGAGCTCGAATGTGAGGCAGTTAAACTTCAATTGGAAAACTGCCAAACAGACTCTTGTAATGAACAGTTGTGTCCTGTAGAAGTAGTGACCGTTGTTAATTGTTACAGAGGTTTGCGTGGTTTAAAGCACGATAAAATCGGTAACAAATTCTAGATAGTATATGTATTTTTATACACTTCAAAACTCTCCATTTTATCTCGCTTTCATAAATAAATAAAAAATATTTTATCTCCATATCAACTTTATATTTAAGTATTATAACCTAGACCTACTCCCAGTTACTTGGGTTGTAAAATTGTTCGTTGCCGTAGGCAACTGAATAAACCGAGGTAGATTTTGAGTCAATAAAAGTTTGATACTCCTACTCGCTCCAACGAGAGCGGGAATAGTTATTTAACGATTCCACTGATGAAGGAAAAATCAGTGCGACAGAAATTCAACGCATCTCAATCTGACTGCATTGGGCACGCCATAACCATGGCGATAGACTCCTCTTTAGGAAATGTTTGAAGTGGCGCTACTACAGTGTATCTCACCTTCATGCATGGCCCTCTCCATCCAGCCAATTCTCACTTTGCTGGAAGACTGGCAAGCTGGTCCTCATAGCGCTCAGGACGCCCTGCGGACTCTCCGTCCGTGTACCGGCCCATTGTGCTGCTCGACGAGGTGGGTAAGCTCTTTGAGAGAGTCCTTGCAAACTGCCTCGTCGGGTGCCTAACACGGGTGGGGCCGGACCTTTCGGACGGACACTTCGGCTTTCGCAGGATGCGCTCTACGGGGGACGCCATCATGCGCATTCAAGCCCTCACGACAGGGGATGCGGTGTCCCGGGGCAGGTGTGTCGTGGCAGTGTCCTTGGACATTGCCAACGCCTTCAATTCCCTGCCCTGGAGTACGATCCAGAGGGCACTCCGGTACCACCGGGTGGCCGAATACCTCTGTCGAGTGGTCGAGGCCTATCTGTCGGATAGATTTATAGTCTACCCCGGTCACCAGGGAGACTGGAAACGTCGAGAGATGTCGTGCGGTGTTCCGCAGGGGTCGGTACTAGGGCCACCCTTGTGGAACATCGGATACGACTACGTGCTGCGCGGCGACTTCCCCGACGGGGTCAGCGTGGTTTGCTATGCAGACGACACGCTGGTTCTAGCGCAGGGAGAGTCGTACCAGGCGGCGGTCGCTCTAGTGACACGCAGGGTTGCGATGGTCGTTGATAGGATCCAGGAGTTGGAACTCGAGGTGGCGCTTCACAAATCCGAGGCGATGTGTTTACACTGTCGCCGCTCTCGGAACGCACCGCCATTGAGTTCCCAACTAACGGTAGGAGGAGTTCACATCGGTCGACGATGAAGTACCTGGGACTCGTCCTCGACAGCCGGTCGAATTTCGTGGAGCATTTCCGACGTCTGGCTCCCAAACTCAACCGGGCTGGGGCTGCGCTCAAGCGGCTCCTGCCCAACCTTGGGGGTCCAGATGCCTCCTGCCGGAGGCTCTACGCGGGGATCGTTCGGTCCATGGCCCTCTACGGGGCGCCGGTGTGGGCGCCGCCGCTGAAAAAGCAACCGGCGGCCATACTGAACGCCTGCCAGAGGGTAATGGCAATAAGGATGGTGCGGGGATACCGCACGGTCTCCCGCGAAGCGGCGAGCCTTCTGGCTGGCCTACCACCGTGGGATCTGGAGGCAACAGTCCTTGCACACATGCACGATATGTGCGTGGAGATGCAACGCCGGGGTGAAAGTCCGCTGCCGCGACAGGTCACGGCATGGTAGACAGAGCTCCGGCGGGATCTCATGGTGAAATGGGGTCAACGACTATCGCAACCCAGTGCTGGGCACGCCACAATCATGGCGGTAAGTCCCCTCTTTGAGGCGTGGCTGGAAAGACCTTTCGGCATCCTTACCTTCTGCATGACGCAGGTACTCACCGGACATGGTTCGTTCGGGAGTTTTCTGCACTCTATTCATGAGGAAGTGACGCCCGGGTGTCGCCACTGTGAGGAACGCCCGGAGGACATGGTGGAGCACACAGTCGTGGTGTGCCCTGCTTGGGCGGAGCATCGCCGTGCCCTCGTGGGGGCGAGCGGAGAGCCTCTCGCGCCGGGCCTTGGTTGAGGCCATGGTCCGGAGCGAGGAGGAGGCCGAACGCATCAGGCAACAGCGTTATCGCCGCCGCCGCCGCCGGGATTCTGATCCCGATTTCCGGCCAACGTAGGCGCGGGCTTGCGGACAGTGAGCAATGGGTAGCTCACTTTCCGGCCGTCCGGTAACTGTCCGGGCCAAGCCCAAGTCGTCAACGGCGCGCACTGTTCCTGCGCGCCTCAAGGAGTTGTCAGCAACAGCAGGGACCCAGCCGGGTCGAAGCCTACTGGGGCCAGGGTTATCCGAAAGGGCGCTCGAGCCCCGGCATGAAGGCTAGAAGGAAAGGGGTAGGTCTTTTAGTCAGTAAGAGTCTGACACTATCTCCCGCTCCGCCCAAGGGCGGGGGATGTCAATGCATGATTTTCCCCACCATAAAAAAAAAACCTTCCACTTAGCGAAGGTCATCACACCATCTGTGAGATAATTAAAAACAATTTGGTCGACCAAAACATATATTAGAGAAATATAAGTTCATCAAACAAACAAAATTTAATACAAGCAGGTGGTGTAAAAAGATATTGTATTAACCTAGCTTTATATGCGATTTATTTGTTATGTAGCGACATCTATGGCGTCATTTAAGAACTAAAAATGCGTAATCCTGCATCTATCTAGCAAAATTACATTTCTCCGCGGGATTCGAACAGCCCAAAATCATCTATTGGGCAGTTGTCCGATCAGACATCCGTTTGGTTGGAGGATCCTCCCTTTATAACGAAGTTTGAGGGACTTTACACTGTGTTCCGCATACCTCTAAAGTTAGACATTCCACACCCCTATTTATTAATTAGTACAAAAAAAATGAGCTCTATCTGTTACGGTTACTGATCATATGTATGCACTATCTCATTCCGCCAAGTCTGTTCCATCATCGGACCACAATTCGTACGGCGTTGCGCCACCAGTACATGGTAGGCAAGCGTGGTCCATCGTTGACCACATCATTGCTTACCATCAGGTGAGATGGTGGTCAAATGAAAGCCTATCAATAATAAAAAAGGAGTCAAATGTAAAAATAAATGAAATCCCAAAATTGTCTATGAAGTCATAATTGGTAAATTTATAATTGAATCAATTTATCTTTATCTTTAATATTTCCATAACTTGAGTGACATTTTGGGATTTAAAAAACGCTAATTATAGCTTTGCTGTTTTTGAATAATATTATTGAAACTTTACTTAAATACTTCTAAAAAATAATAACAAGACCTTTTCTAATAAGCCTTTTAAGTATTTCTACTGATTAAACTAGTGGTGTGAAGTACCCAGATATTTGTAGCATATAAATACTGAAAGTAGTATTTCCGTAATAATATTTTGTCTCTTTATATCAGCCACTTCAAAATTATTTTTAAAATCGTCAGATAAAATATCTACAATTAAATATTTTATTTTCAGGATTTGCTGAAGACTCGACGTGCTTTGAGTCGAAAAAGTATAACACAGAAGACAACATCGACAAACGATTCGGTAGTGTAACGTAATGTGATAGATATCGTAATGTGAAAAGATTTTAAAATAAGCAACACTTAAAATTGTATGTCTTGGATCTGATAAATAAATACGATTTTTGACCTGGACTTTTAGTAGTTCGTAATTTACTGTCTACTCATCATCATCATCATTTCAGCCGAAAGACGTCCACTGTTGGACATAGGCCTCCCCCAAGCGTCGCCACAACGACCGATCCTGTGCATCTTGCATCCACCGCATTACCGCGACTCTCACAAGGTCGTCGGTCCACCTTGCGGGAGGCCTTTCAACGCTGCGTTTTCCAGTGCACCGTCGCTACTCAAGAACCATTTGGCCCCACCGACCATCCGTTCTACGAGTAATGTGCCCTGCCCACTGTCTAATAATATTTTTAAGTAAAGCGGTACATGCATAAGTACAGGGGTTCATGAGAACCAAAATGAAACAATATGGAGATACTGATGCACTAGTGGTAAAATAAACGAATGAAAATGATATGGTCTGTCTAATAACCGATATCTCTAATACCTAATACGTCTGTCTAATACCTAAATCAACCGATTTGGTAATTTTGTATAATATTTAATCATTTAAAAAATACTTACATTCGGCACTTTTCTACTACAAAAAGTGACAGAAGACATCTACAAAATTAAAAACGTATTTAAAAAAGAAAATTAAATGGCATCCGGTTTTTTTTATGATATCGGCCACTGTCTTTTTTAATAAATCGAAAAGAGCAAAGAGTTTTCTATACACTATTGTAATCGTACAGGCTAGCTTACGTTGTAAAAATTGACCGAAAGCTTTTTACGAAAAATAAAAATACAATATAAAAAAGTGGCTATATGTCATGCTGTTTTTTTTTTCAATATCAAATGGCCAGTTACTTGTTCAATAACTTTAATCCAATAAAAGGTTGCACCATGGATGCCAATCTAATTCTGAAAATCTCTGGGATAGAGGATTTTTTTTAAGGTGGGAAATCATCTAATGATTTCTCCCGCTTCGAAGCAAGAAGGCATGTCAGATTTGAAAAGAACTAAAACCACACCTATGTTTCTTCAAATCCCTTATGGCTTCTAGGACCACGAGTATTCCTTTCATACTTTTCCCAATCATGGCCCTAGCAGCCATCGGTCCTCATCACATAGGTTTCCTGGAAATGGTAAGTCCAGGTCCTCCAGGAGGTCACTGTTCTGGATTCAGGCGGATAAAACGCCTGGCTCGATATGGAATTAATCTACACTAATATTATAAAGAGTTATTTTTGTTTTGTTTGTCTCTGAAAGTACTGGTTCCATTGCTAATTTCACCAATATGAAGCTGCTTTATTCCTAAGTGACATAGGAAATATTTTATTTACGCGAGCGAAGCTGCGGGCAAAAACTAGTATTTTATATTCACTGTGTCCTACAGATTTTAAAATTAAATATCATTAATTAAATATATTATTCAGAAGTACCATTATTAAAGGCGTACTTATTGACCCAGTCAAGCGAAGTAGGGACAGTTTAACAGTCTGTGAGTCTCAAGTATTCTCAAGTACAAGACTACATCTAATAATATTATAACGGAGTTTGTAATTAGTTTTGGGGACAGATTAAATTTACACGGTTTCTTACGCAGCCGGGGTAATGGAATAATAACATTAAAATAGGGATAACCCGTGCATTGGCCGAGATAAGCATTATCACTTTGATAAGATACTTACCTACATATTTTGTAGAATTATGTCACTAAAAGTATTAAAAATTTAAAGTTTAATAATGAATTTAGGAGTTTATACGCTGCAAAATTTCTTTTTCAAAGATTAGGCGACAAACTCCGTTCAGATCTTAATCCGCCATCGATTTCACCATCGTGTCAAGTGTGGACTGCCCGGAGGACACGGTGGAGCATACGGTAGAGGTGTGCCCCGCCTGGGCAGAGCACCGCAATGTCCTCGCGGGGACGCTCGGCGGCAGCGTCTGACTTTGGTACAGGCCATGGTCTAGTGCGAGAAGGAGTGGCAGGCGATTGCCCTCTACTGCAAAGTAGTAATGCTTGCAAAGGAGGCGGCTACACGCGCGAGGTAATGGCCCTTAAGCCCCAGCCGACGGGATTCCGATCCAGATTTCTGGCCATAAGCGCGAGCTTGCGGACGGCGAGCAATGGGTAGCTTGACGTCCGACCGTCCGGTAACGGTCCAGACCGAGCTCGAGTCATCGACGACGCGGAGTGTTCCACGTGCGCCTCAATTGCCTCAGTTGTGAGCAACCGTAGGGGTCAAGCAGGGCCGAAGCCTACTGGGGCCAAAGGTAATCCGAAATAGATCCCCGGGGCCCTGGAAAAATTGCAAAGAAGGAACAAAATGAGTGTCGCAGAGGAAAACGAAAACTGAAAGCGTTTTTGAGATGTAAAGGAGTCGAAAGAAAGGGCTCTAGAAGATGATTTCAAATGAATGAACGAACTTTTCTGTCACTTTTTGCGGTCATCTTTTTTTTCTATTGTTACTCCGTATTATACGCTAGATCAGCTTAAAGTATCTATGTAATACCAACTCAAACTTCAGACGTCAAAGTGGATGAAGGATCGACAGCTTTGATGACCTGTGACAGTAATTCTCTGATCCGATGAACAGTCACGATCCGACTGAAATGTTAGACATATACATATTATATTATAGTCATAATTATATGCTGCATATAAATGAGTTGGATAAATCAATTTATCATACAGAATATAATATTTTATACATCAAATTAAAACAAAACTTCACTAAAACAAAACTCATCATTCTTCGTCATCATTTCACCCGAAAGATGTTCACTGTGACATTTTCCTCCCTCAAGTGTCGCCACAATAAATGATCCGGTGCGTCTTACATCTATTGGATTCACACAACCTCTACCAGGCTATCAGTCCACCTTATATTAGGCCTTTCAACACTGTGGCTTCCAGTACGTGGTGGACACTTCAGAACCTTTCAGCCTCAGCGGCCGTCTGTTTTGCGAGCAATGTGCCCGGCCCACTTTAGTTTGTGTGATTCTTAGTGCTATGTCGGCAACCTTGGTACTCCAGTGAATATCTTAATTTCTGATTCGATCACGCAAGGAAACTCCGAACATAGCCCTTTTCATCAACTCATCAATATTTAGCTGAAATACTTTCACTTCTGAACAGAGTCCTCTAAGTGTCACCACAATTTCAGTCAGTGTCAGGACTTTGACACTTCATAATTTACACAAAAATTAAAAAACTCAAAAAATATAAAAAAAACAAGCTTAGCAAAGGACATTGCTCTGCGTCCATACGTTGTTGGCCCTGGAGCCAAGAGCATCGGATAATTATGTATTGTATTCTCTATCATTTGGAGACTCCTAGAAGATCTTGTTTTTATAGCGGACTAGCTGCAGAAAAGATATATTTAAAAAAAAAAAGTATCAGATTTTGAGGTTATAATCTAACCACAACAACGAATATTAAATGTAGGTAACTACCATGATTTTTCATAGCTCTGAGTAATTTTTTTAACACCGAACACAAGAAAAGAACACAGGAAAAAGCACAGCGCAGAAACTGTAACTCTCAATTGTGGTAACAATGACTTTTTTTTATAATTTTATGGCATGGCTTTTTGGCCTTTGTGCCATTGGTAACAATGACACGTTCACCGGCAAAACTAGGAATGTAATACGACACCATTAATCGATTTTTCGATTATGATTTACTGTGGTCTTAAATTATTACAGTCTGTTACATCTACTTTGTCATATAAACATTACAAGTATGTATGACAATGGTTTATTTTATATATAACAACACTCTTCTATACTGGTAATAATAATATATAATAACATCTGTATCTAGTTTGCAATATTGTTTTTTAAATAAAACATTAGGTAATTGTGATGTGTTTAGTAAAAATAAGTATTTTTTTCGTTTAATGAACCGCAAAAGGAGCGTTATTTTTGTATTAATTGTCGTAAATAATGATTTAGTTTGAATGATTGTATAGAAATAAAGAAGTTTTGATTATTGTATAATATTATTCTTACTACCTATTTAAATTGGAGTATGACTGCATTCATAAAGTATTTTATTAGGTTTTTAAAACTACACTTTAGAAAAAAAAACACAATCGATCGATTAATAATTCAATCGATCGATTATAATTGATCGGACATCCCTATTTCACTTTTGACACGACATAGGTGAAGATGGCGATGTAATGTTATTAGTCGCATTAAATTCTATTAAAAATACATTTTGGAATACAGCTAGTCCGTGATACAGAAGTATTTGCAACTTATATAATAAAATAGGCGATTCATTATCGTATATTCTCAAACTCTTCATTGCACAGGGCCATTTTGAACATTGTCTTTTTATCAAGATTCTAAACAATTAAAATGTTTGTCAAAAACTTATAAGGGTTTAAAAAAAACACGTATTTCCTGTAACAAGTTTTACAAAATATTCGAGTAAATCACGGAACTACCGAATGCTAACAGAGTTTTCAGGCGTTATCTCTCTTTTTTCACCTTTTCGTTAAACATCGCGTTGGATCGCGTTAGATGAAGTAACAAGCTTTTAAACATGCTCTATGTTGACGATAGGCGAGTGGAAAAGCGGCCTCTTAATGACAAGCGATCGTAGCTCGTAGCAAAGTGCTACGCTGTAGCTCGACTCGTAGCTCAGCGTAGCATGACTCACAACGCAAGTTTAGTGTTTAGAAAACATAAATTAAAGTATTTGCGACAAAAGAAAATGTATTAGATTTGCTTTTAAGCTTATTATTAAATTTCATCTTCTGCTGTGTTTACTAATATGTTTGTAGTGATATCATTTGTAAATAAACACAACACAATATGTCACCACCAATCCGTGTGTATTAATAAATAATTAAGTATATGAAATCTGGACACAGGGGACTCCATTTACCAAGTAAACTCAAATATGTCCGATATACTGCGAATCAAATACGATACCAAAGCCACATTATTGCGAACATTCGTAAAGGGATTATCCAAGGCCTGGTTTAGACATACGGGAGCGTCGTTGAGCGTTAAACCCTCAGTTAAATCGAACGTCACGACCTTTGACGAAAATTTTCAAATCGGATTTAGGCGGCTATTAACGTTTTGCTAATTGGAACCTACTTTGATCTTTGCCCAATTGTTTTTTTTAGACGAGGTTTCCTGGGAATTACAGGTTGTGCAAAATAAATAGATGGTGTATTGATAAAATAATGTCTTAGTAAGTAGTTTATATGTGTCGATGACAGGTAGTTTTATGCTTAAATTGACATGATTGTGCACCATTGTTTAAAACGGGCTATGTTTTAAACAATGATGCACAAAACAATTAGAAATTAGAAAAAAATATTGACATCATCTATTCTATAATTACCTACTTACACTTGAAATTATTCGAGATCTTTTGAAGCCATCGCCAAGATGCTGGCGATGGCTTCATAATTTTACTCGTAAATAAAAACAAAATGCCCTTAGAAAGTATGGGTTGCAATAGAATTTGAATTTTGTTTTATGTGACACAGAGATTGTTCTTTAAACATGGTTAATTATTTCGTATTCCAAACTCAATTAAACGTAAAGTTCACTTATGATTGCATAAATAAATCTAAGAGGGCGACAACAAACTTTTGAACAAACAAACTTGGCACAAGTGTAATTCTACACACATGTTTGTAAACAGCCTATTATAACGTTATATTAATATATGTTTGATGATATTAATGTGTTGTCATAGATTGCTGTTTGTTTGTTATCCTCGAATCATCGCTAAACGCGGCCCACGGGTCCCGCCATTTGTTATTATGTTCGTATTTCAGTACACGAATGTTATTATGCTTAATTTATTGTTTTAATAATATAATAATTCAACCTGCGTGTTGTACTTCAAACAATAGTTCTAGCCATATATTTATTTTATTGTGTAATTTCGTAAGAAAAGGTTCTCTCTATTTGCACGGAAAATAAAAACAAATGGCCTTGACATAACTGTAAAATATAAGTACTTAGTTAATTTGCGTAAATTATTTAAAATATTATTTTCAGAACGGTAATTTCATTAAACAAATTACTTCATAACTTTGCTACTTTCCACGGAATTACAATTCTCGTTTCGACCAAAACTGTAAAAAAGGTTTTTTATTCGCTTAAAATACTTGTCCCTACAGTGTTTTCTGATTTTTCACAGCAACGAATGGAACGGGTGACATTTATTAAAATACGTAAATAAATAAGTTCCGGAGAGGTTGGCGGCTCGCCAGCCGAAAACACCCATTCGAATGACGCGAAATTACAAAATACACTTTGTACCAAAATGTCTACCGACATACATACCTACCAATATTGTTATTTGATTTTATTTATCGACCTCGGCCCCTAAAGTTTTGCTCTAGGGAAATTTTATAAGCCTCAAAGCATAGCTCAACAAGAAATCATATTTGAACCATGATTCAGGTTTTCTTTTTGATTATGAAACAATAATTCTAATCTTACTAAGATTTAGTGACAAATACAAACGATTCAATATTTCGATTTTGAACTTGTTGGGTGAGTTTTCTGACTTATATTATGCAAACAAAAATCGTACCATTCAACACCAAGAGAAACAAACCAAGAAATCCTTGCAGATAGATCACTCATCATCACATTAGACATGATTAGCAGTCCGGGAGCATCGTATGTCAAGCATTTTCCATGATCATTTACACCCCATTGAATACATCAGAATGTGTTTTTTCGCAGCGGAATATGAACATTATAATACTTGTTTTTGTGCGTTATGGAATGGTGCTTAGAGTATATATTTTATTTGAATAAAAAAAGGTGATATATTAATGAAAATTCGTGGTCTGCCTAACCTTCTTTTTTTGGGTTAAGAATCATGAAATATTGTCTAATATAGTTAGGTTAGTAATATAGTTAGGGTAGTGTTAGGTTAGGTCAACCCAAAACCGATGAGCCGAAAACTGCTCTAACTCCAGAAATTATCGACAAAGTGCATCTTACTGTATTAGATGACAGACAAATGAAGGTGAGTGAGATAGCTGAGAACATGAGGATCTTGGAAAAATGGTTGCGAATCATTTGACAAAAAGAAATAGGCTTATAAAACCTTTGCAAATTCCTTCCTTTCAGCAAATGCGGCTCCCATAATGCATGGGAGCCGCATTTGCTGAATGCCGACCAAAAAAAATACGCGACAATCTTTGGACCGTTTCAAAAGGGATCCGACTGATTTTGTGTAGCGATTTGTAATAATAGGTGAGACTTGAGACCACCACTATACGCCAAAAATGAAAATGCAGTCCAAGCAGTGGGTGGGAGCCGGTGGTGCAGCGCCAAAGAAAGCGAAGACGATCGCAACTGCTTGAAAGCTCATTGTCAGTGTGTTATGGGATTCAACAGGGATACTTCTTTGTTAATTGCATCAGGTTAATTGATTTTCTTGTAAAAGAGAAAATAATTACAGATAAATATTATTTCAACTTTCTTGACCAGCTGCATGCTAAAATTTACCAGAAAAGAACTGACTCGAAGAAGAAGAAAATCTTCTTTCATCAGGACAGCGGACCTGTGCGCAAGCGTGCGTTGGTGGTGGGAAAACTTCGGGATTTGGGGTTCGATTTACTCGGCCATCCCCCATATTCTCTTGATTGGGCATCATCTGACTCCTATCTGTTCCCAAACTTAAAGAATTTTCTTTTTGGGAAGCGCTTCACATCGGATGAAAAAGTTGAGAGGCCCATAGACGACTATTTTCGTAACCTTTCAGACTCACACTCCCAGAGAGGAATAGTGACGTTAGAGAAACGTTGTACCAAGTGTATTGAAGTTAGGAGAGACTAAGTAGAAAAATAAAATCACACCTTGAAATTTGTAGTCTTTCGATATCAGGCCGAGAACTGTTCACCTCACCCTAGTAAGCAAGTTAAGTAGTAAGCTGCGATATTTCTTCTAAAGCGTTTCCAACCTTCAGAAGTGTTTAGTAAATACTCTGCCAGCACTTCAGTCATCCGGGAAATATTGCAAGCACGCCACTAAACGAATAAATGGAACACTCAATGTTAGTTACTTACAATCTGGAACGGATTTTTTTAAACCCTTTAACCTTTCAATTGTGATAATTACAGACACAATTGAAAGACAATAGGTGCGCGAACGCCGGCGTTCGCTTGGGGTTTAATGAATTAATAGTTATTGCTCCTTAACCTTTCAATTGTGATAATTACAGACACAATTGTAAGACAATAAGTGCGCGAACGCCGGCGTTCGCTTGGGGTTTAATGAATTAAATAGCTTTTTAATCTATGTCGAAGAGCTAAGATTAAACTGCTTCCGTTTCAAAGTATTTTCACCGTTGGATAAAAATATTATTTATTGACATAGTTTTACAAAAATTTCTTTGAAACCGGGAGGAATTAAGCTGGTTTTTGTGGAACTAGTTTTCTTCAAGGTTGTGGTTTTATAATTATGAAAGTAGTGGATTGGCATAAATTAGTTAAGTACCTACTGGAAATTTAGGGTGGGCTGGTGACCTAGAAGTTTTGAAAACCTATTTGGTAAGTTTTATTTCCCATTTACAGGTTAATGGAATCTTTACTTCTCATAAGAATATGGTTTCATAGTTTACGCTGACCGTTGATTCTTAAACCATCGGAAGAGTTCTTAATGAGAGTCTCAGCAGTAGTAGTAGTAGCATGGTTTCCAGAATTAATGTTAGTGGAAATAGGACTCTCTATATTCGGCAGTGGATTGCTATACCTAGGAAGATGGATCAAACTATTTGATTTTTTTTAAACCAAACCGTCTTTTGCTTTTCTAAAATGGCATTACTTTAATCACGTGTCCAACTGCAAACGCCTTATACAAAACTCTTAAGTAAAGCACAATAAGTAAATTAAATTGCTCCACAAATACACAAGAGCACAAACAAGGAAGTCACCAAAAGGCTTGTCTAATTAATTATGTACCTTTCTGTGAAAAGCGTGATAAACAGCATTCCGGCTGAAAACGCTTGTGCCAAAATCCCAGTGTTCCGTTACACTCACTTCGAAGAACATTTCTGTAATAGTCTGAATTGTATGCAAACTACAATTCAATAAAAAATATGTTCTGAAAAAGGTAAACAACTCTGTTCGACTGGTGTAAGTTACAGTGAAGTTTTACTTTTATAGGTTTTATTTTATGAGAAGAGAAAACTATTGTGCATCTAAATATCGAAATCTTCCTAGGAATATTACACTATTGTGTAGCACTTTTATCTTACTAAGGAGCGAAGAGCAATTAAAGACTATTGTGCATCTAACTATCGGATTTATTCCTAGGACCAATGCGATACACTTTATATGTTTTTTTTTAAATTGATATAAACTAGTGCTTGAGTGCGGTCCTACCTGATGGTAAGCAGTGATGCAATCTCTGATGGTGAGGCGCACTAGTTTTAGAGCCTATTGAAAGAAAAAAAAGAAAAGAAAGAAAAACGTTTATTCGTACATCACACATACAGTAGAACCAGAAAACCAGTGGATTCACTCTAGCCTTAAAGACACCCAAATTACGGACTGCTGCTGTGGATTCGCAGCAGGAAAATTGTTCCAGTCCTTCGACGTATACGGTATTTAATAAATGACGAGGCAAAAATGGTTATTTATGTATAATTAAATTAAATATTCAATCTGTAAATAAACTATCCATATCGAACTTCAAAAAACCAATCCTTTTTTTATTTACCAAGTTCAAACTTCTTATCTTTAAAAGTAAAATTCTTTAGCCAGCTCTTAATAAAAACTAGTCATTGTATTCTTTTCAATATCACAGTATTAAAACAACTTGTATGATTGACGCCTGAGGCCCTACCTCAAGCTCTTAACGCGCCTTAACTGAACTATTAAATTGGTCCGTAGGCGCGGGCTTGCGGACAGCGAGCAACGGGTAGCTCGCTGTCCGACCGTCCAGTAACTTTACAGACCGAGCCCAAGTCTTCAACAGCGCGCATTGTTCCTGCGCTACTCAAGGAGCTGTCAGCAACGGCAGGGGCGAACATATTACACATACAATACACGATTGAACTAGCGATTGACTAAGGCATAATGTCCACGGATGCATCGCTTATTAGACGCTTTAAAATACACAAAGCAACTTTAGCAGCACAGCGTAGGTACTGAACCCTGTCCACGAGGCGTATTATACGCGTACGTTATCAATAATTTGTGATAATGCCGTCAGTCGTGCTTTCGCTCGATTTACGCCCCGACGCGGCGACTTTTGATAAGGGTTTTTTTAATTGAGAATCATCCAATGATATCTCAAGCCTTTTTCGTGCCGGACTTTTACTGACTAAAACCCACTCCTAGTTCTTTCGTTGAAGACCAGGGCCGGGTTTT
The DNA here is from genome assembly GCA_929112965.1 of Mythimna albipuncta. Taxonomy (NCBI): domain Eukaryota; kingdom Metazoa; phylum Arthropoda; class Insecta; order Lepidoptera; family Noctuidae; genus Mythimna; species Mythimna albipuncta. Next base: position 12,345,808 of record OV815960.1, on the reverse strand, counting down.
GCTATCAAAAGCGTTCCTATTCGACCCTGCTAGGCCCCTACGGTTTGCCTTGAGGCGCGCGTGGAACAAAACGCGCCGTCGACGACCTGGGCTCAGCCTGGACGACTACCGGACCGTCGGGCGGCTAGCTACTCATTTCTCCCCGTCCGTAAGCCCGATGATTTGGGGTACGGCAGGCATCATGAAGCCTGCATGCTATGACGTGAGCACGACGTTACCGATTTGTCCATAGGTTTCATAGTTTTGTTTAGCTGTGAATAGGCGTACAGCATGCGTGTAATGACGAATTCGCGTCTATGAAGCTATACGTCCGTGGACAGTGACCCTTACATAATACATATAAAAAACTATTCACACTTCCACACGGGATCCAACATGTCTGCTCACACACAATTCAATTTCCGACTACATTAAATAGTTGCGAACTGTGAACACCTGGCGAAGGTCATGATGTCGCTCACTAGATTATGTGGTGGCAATAATTGGGTGTCTACATAACCTAGCGACAAATGTCAAATGTATTATTCAAACTACGCCGGAACAAGTGTCGTCTGAACAAACGTGACTATATAATGGAATAAGCGAGATTTGAACAGGAAAGGAAGGAAGCCGAACTATGGATGATAATGATGAGGTGAGATTTGAAGCTTAAGGGTAAAGTGAGAATAAGCGAAGTGAAGTGGGATTCGGCAAGTCACATATGTAGGATGCATCATTGTGCTACTGCTAATATATTGTTCAAAAGAATCACCGCGCGTTGTAACACGGGTGAGTTTAAGTTAGTGAAATTCTGACATATACTGCCCACGCGCGGGGAAGTCATAGGATGATTTTTTGCTTAAAAAAAGGTACATTACATGAAGACTAGTTTTTTTTTTTCGCTCTGGGTGGGGTGAGAGGGAACGTCCGACTTTTAATAAATAAAACTCCACTGTGTTCCTTCGGTTGTCTTTGGCGTTTCAGAGACTCTGTAACCATTTTGAACACTTCCGCAGCACTAACAGAAATCCGCCATGGCAGGCCTATAGGAGCAGTGGTGCCCCAGTGATAACGGCCCCGATTAAAAATCCAGTACCCACTTAGGAAACCAGCTCAAACCTAGCCAGGTGCATTACTTTGTCATCACATTACCACTGCTCTCGAGACAGTAAAAGAAAACATCGTGAGAAAACCGGCATGTCCTAGAAATAAAAATTCGAAGATATGTGTCATCCACCAATCCGCACTGGGCTAGCGTGGCAATCCCTATTCTAGAGAAGAGGCCTGAAACCCAGCAGTGGGAATATTAGAAGGCTGATTTTGGTATTACACGCTAAGCCCCGTCAATTAAGATCAATATACCTACTGAGTGATTAGCGTCTTAGCTAATTAATCGAGACAATAGGCATCTAGTTTCAGGGTGATTGGTTGCGTAGCACCTGACGGACATAATACATCAAGAATCGACCAATTAGTTACGGACTAGCAATTTATTAACTATTCAGGTGAAATAATTGTCAATCTTGCTTTATGTTAAGGCAACTCTATTAAACTTACTCTAATAAAATATCAACCGAGTTATTTAGAAGCATTTCATAAATTTTTTAATGTCCGACAAAGTACAGGTCCGTTCGTGTGCAAAATAATGCAGCCATATATGTTCTCGTACTGCAAAATACCACCTAGCAGCTTTGGACTCACTGGAAAGGCGTGCATAGAGGCTAACTGGTGATGCAGAGCTTGTTAAGTCTAATCTACATAAGCCTCGAGTACAGGCGTAGGGTAGCCAGCCTTTCTGTGTTTTACAGGATGCATTTTGGAGAGTGTGCGCGGGAATTGACTCGATTCCACCATCTCATTTTTACCTTCGGACAACCCGACAAATGGCGCGTATCCACTCCTACGTTGTTGAAATCTCTACGGTCCAGACCAAGCGTTTCACCTTGTAGTTTATACCGCGTACATCGAGGGAATGGAAATTGTACCAAATTTGCCTGTGCGATATTCTCGTCAAATAATCCGAAGCACAGTCGAACACGAACCGAAGTGCATCCATTCGAGGCTTCTAAGTCGGTCCTTACTATACGAATTTGTGTTCGGCTCGTGTTCGACTCATGCTCGGCTCCTCTAGCGTAGACCCACCTTGAGGTGAGCCATCTCAACGTGACTAGCGAATCTAACAGTGGCTATCCGGTATCTCAACTTCGGTGTCCAGTTACTGTTTGTTTCTATTTTATAAAAGTAATTTACTTTAACCATTTCAATATCTGGCAAGTAATGTTGGAAGTAAAGGTCGTATATTAAAACGCCTTTTCCATTAGGGCTAAGTAATGGCTGTTAAGCGTCAAAAAATGGTTAACTTCGGTTACAAAGTCATTAACTCCAAATTCCATTCGGCAAAAAAAAAACTAGTTTTTTAAGCAAATGTTTTTATGCAAAGTTCTTTCCATTACTGTAGGTATATATTATTTCTTTTATACGCTAAAATCACGGTTATTCATCAATTCTCAAAATTATTTACCTATTTAAGTTAGATACTAACAAAATAAAATCTGGCAACGCGGTATTAAAGTTATCTGCACGATTAGAACAATTACATATATCCGACAGCTCGAAATCAACTATAGGCAGTAGTTGGCCGGACCAGTAAAAAACCCATTTGGTCTTCACTTTCCTAACGAGGTTTCATTTTTTTATGCGAAAGACGTCACGACATCCTCACACACCATAATGTCTTTCCAGCCACACTACAAGGAAGGGACTTACCGCCATTCTTATGGCGTAGGTCCTCAGCACTGGTATGTGACAGTAGTAATCGCTCTATCGCCGTGAGATTTTACCGAAACTCTGTTCGCCATGGCGCGACTTCTTACGGAGGAAAGCGACACATTACAACCTGTTTCACATTCCTAGACATACAATCGGCAAAAGTTGAGTTAGGTATAACGGTTCTCCTGGAAAAGTACTTACTATCGGTATAACTTATAGCTGTTAAGCTTTGGCATTTAAATAAATGGTTGTAATATAATATAATATAATATAATATAATATAATATAATATAATATAATATAATATAATATAATATAATATAATATAATATAATATAATATAATATAATATAATATAATATAATATAATATAATATAATATAATATAATATAATATAATATAATATAATATTGCACAACGCCGTCTAGTTCCAAGCTAAGCTGAGCTTGTCCTATGGGATGATGCGTGAATACAATATTTGAGTTCATCAGTAGATACAAAAACGTTGTGTATGTAAAGCTTTCATAAAAAGTACTACTTATATCGGGATCCATATTTTCTGTTTTCTTTTCTTCATTGTTTAACACTGTCTTCGAAAACTTTTGCATTTTTTTTTTTGTTTTTATTTGGACTCAGACTCAGTATAGTATTATTATGTAAAATATTTTGTGGGGTTCCGTATATAAAAGGCAAAATGGAACCCTAGCTATTACTATGACCCCGCTATTCATCCGTCCGTCTGTCTGTCTGTCTGCCCTTCTGTCTGTCACCAGGCTGCTTCTGTATCTCATGAACCGTGATTTAGATTGGGTTGCATACAGCAAACTTGATTATTTTGCCGTTTTTTGCTACGGACGGTGCGGAATCCTTCGTGTGCGAGTCTGAATCGCATGAATTTGGAAGGTTTTTTTTTATTTTATAATGAATTCCTTCTTATAAAGATTTGGAGCTGAATTTCTCAAGATTATAGAAAGAAAGAAAGAAAACATATTTATTTGGCGCACACAATGAACATAACAAGTATTAAAACATTAATTAATAGCTTAAATAAAACTTAAAAAAGTAATAAAAAACAATCAGCAACAATGTGTCTCACGCTAGTGCCAAATAGGTTCAGTTCAGCATACTGTCAGACAGCCGTAGCAGTTGCCTGACGCTGGTTTTCAACTGAACCTTTAAATGTAGGTGAGTAAAGAATGAAAATCAGTTTTTGAAATATATAAAAGTAAATGTATGTACCTATATATATATTTATGTGTGTGTGTGTGTATATATGTATATTGTTATGTGTACAAAATTATATGTCGTAAATGTTCAGTGTTAGTTGTTTGAGTATTTAATCATTATCACCCAATTAAATAAAACTTTAAATATGTAGATCTAAGCGTATATTCATGATTAACAAAACCGGTCTCGAGCCACCGCCATCTTCCATATAGGATGCTAAACTACATTGAACTCTAAGTTGAAGACATGGTACGGCTGACGCGCTCCAATAAAACCTAGAACTGCTGGTTAATTTTGCTTTGCCGCAACGTGATACACCTACAATCTGCGGAGCTTTTAAGCGATCTGTTGAGTAGTAACGATCCCACCGACGCTATCTCTCGGGAAAAGTCTTGTTCCTTATTTCCAGTTTCTCTTTATTACTAAGCCAAAGTGTACACTGGTGAGGAGTAGATTTGAGCTCCCACCTTTCATGCCTTTATTGGCCCGCTAGCGTGCAAATTCGGTCATTTATTAAGTTAGAAAGTAACTCCTTGCTATTTTTTATTTTGATAACTTTGCCCACTACATTTTCCGAGATTTTGTAACCGCAATAAGATTCATTCATTCAATAAAATTCACACCATCAGTTGGCGCCACTTAGCCGTCAGGTCTTTTCCTTTGAAAACGAATACATGACGCTAACGTCTAACGTTTGACGTTGACGTTAATGTCTAATTAATGTCATTAACGTAAGCGTTTTGACAGATGCCTGGACCTGACGCCTCAAAAACGCCACATGGTGAACGTCATTTTAGAACACCCTCATTCCTAAGATGCAGTCAGATTTTCTGCCAAAAAAGAAAAAAGAGTCCTATGACCTCTTTTAAATCATCCAAAAACTTCTCTCACTCTAGGACTATGGTAGGACGGAGCGGGACTAAATCTCACACCTGTACATTCTTTGCCTCTGTTCCAGTACCCGTGGTACACAAAACTCATGGCCTCAGTAGACTTCGACGCTGCTGGGCTCCTACAGTTTGCTTATATATCTTTGAGGCATACAATTTTAATTACTTTTTCCGTAAAACCATGGAATTAACCATTAATTTGTTATTTTACTTTATCATAAAACAATTTCTCATCAAGAAGTATAAATTTAAATCTTTCAAACAAAGAAAAATAACCAATATAAATAATAAATAACGATTTTTTTAGACTTCGTTCCGATATCCTTTACTATAGTGTTGCGACTCTTTAAATTCACTTGTATGCGAAAAATCGATAAAAATATCCGAATAATCGAACTTATTAATAACGAGCCGTTTTCAATCCAATGAATTTTATCTATGTCTCACTGGTAACTAATTGTAAAGCGTTCTAAGAAGCTTAATGAAATAAAGTACCATAAAACTTCTTTTCAAACGCGAATGCGTAAGTCCAGAAAGGTCAAGTGATGCGGTGTACATCAGTTTATTTTATTCGGGGTAATTCTGCGCTGGTAAGTGCGTGTACTAACGCCTGTTTGCACCCCATTACCCGCCTATTGTCAAGGGCTGCTTTCTAATGTAGCCTACCTATACCACCAACACTCCGCTCTCAAACGGCCCGTGATAACATCGCCGATTTATACAAACGGGTATTCTTCCAACGCGAACTCCTGACGACCGGGCCATAATTCTTTATAAATGAAGTATATATTAATATTAATGACATGAGAAGTGGCTCGATTATGCGAGTTTTCTACTTTTATTGGACGTTTATTATAAATGGAACTCAGTTCCTGTAAAGTTACGCTATCTGGTCAAGAGTTCTGGGCACTAGTGTAGTGAAGCTCACGTAGAATTTTATTATCATCTTCTTTGTCTACAATATTTATACTATCTGTTACTATTGAAAGATTTTTATTTCTCTTTGTAACGAATAAACTCAAAAACTATTGGACCGATAAAAAAAATTTGTCATCATTAGAATGTTACTTTATTACTGAATAACACATATTTTCTACTTTCACGCAGGCAAAGCAAAAATATGTATAATCATCAATATTCTCCTGCGTTACTTGGGGTCGGCGCAACACTTTTTTTTTCTTCCATTATGTCCTGCTAATCGTCACGCTATCACTTTTCTCACTTCTGTCACCTCTCTTTTCTGTCATAATATATTTATGTATATAAAAAATTAGTGTCTGAATATGTTACTTACTAAGCGTAAAGTAGAAAGAACTTTTTTTTAACTATTTGTTAAAATCTCAGAAAGGTTCTTAATGAAAAGGAAATTAGGAAATTTCATGAATAATATTTGTAAACTTTTCGTAGCTGTCAATATTAGGAATAGCTGTTAATCCTTATGTAACTACGTCTATTGAGTTAGCTAGTTATAAAATAAAGAAGAATGGAAGTTTACCTTCAAATTAAATGTTTTAAAACGCTTACCTTTTCCGTACATAAAACCATATGTACCTACCGAAGAGATAAATGTGTTATATAACGCAGAACACAAATCCTATTGGGGCACAGCTGTGTGTATAATTTATACACAAATGGATTTGCGACGGTAATAAGTACCAAAGTAGGTCCGTCCCGTGACAGTCCGGATCGAGTCCATGACGTCGACGACTCGTATTGTTCCACGCGCGCCCTAAGGACTGGTCAACTAACTGTAGAGGCCCAGAAGGGTCTAAACCTGCTGGGCCAAGGATTTGTTTCTGAAAGAAAAATTCGGCCCTAGCATGAAATGCAGCGAAGAAAGAGGAGTGGGTTTTTAGTCAGTAAAAGTCTAAAACTATCTCCCGCTCTACCCTAGAGCGGGGGATGTGATTGGATGATTTTACCTAAAAAAAGAACCTAAGTAGAAGTATCTATTAAAAATGGTTTACTTCTAAGAAAATGGTTTCCCTTTTGGTACTGAACGGCATCCAGTAAAAACAGTTACTTACTAATTATTATATTTCTCGGCACTCGATAGCTTCCGAGCTCTGTAGGTATTAAGTACTTGGATAAAACAGATAAAGTACCTTTTATGAAAATAGTACAGCTTTATTTAAGTGGAACTTCTTCTAGAAAATCCAGAAAACTGAAATGTTTGTAGTATTTTTTAAGTTTTAGTATTCTCGATAGTTATGTTTAAAAGAAGTTACTCTATTAAATTTTTTATCCAACACGCTTACACTATCCAGTCTCTAAGTCCCAAGTGTTCCAAGTTTCTAATAGTTTAGATAAAGTTTAAGTGGTCTGTAGTTGGGAATTGGATGGATTAATTTTTATCCATACAAATATTGCAAATGTGAAAGTAACTTTATCAGTCTGTTACGCTTTCACGAAATGAAAACTACGAAACCGATTTTTAAGAAATTTGGTGCAGATAAAACTTAAGCCCCAAGAAAGAATATAGGCGACTTTCTATCTGGCTTGTAACTTCGACTTCGCGTCTGATGAATAATTGACATTCATGCGAACGAAGTCTTGGGTAAAAACCAGTCTATTATGATAATTCTCCGAGCTATTATAACTGAACGATGATCGTACTAATTAGTGTTGATGCCTAATTAGGCTTGGTGGTCATGTTCACACGGACGGAGTCGCTGACATAAGCTATTATTATAATTTTCGGGCTTAATTCTGATAGGTACTGATTTTTGATAGCTTTGAATTTCTACGGGTTTACTTTTTGTCCTATAATTCTCCAGAATTAAAGTAGATACAAAATTATTTGGTTTTTCATACTGTTTCATATAGACATGACTATAGCTAAGCTAGATTTTACCAACGGCTTCGCCCACATACATAAAATATAGCCAATGTCACTCAGGAATAAAACAGGTTTCTATCGGTGAAAAATATTAGCAGTTGGACCAGTACTTTCAGAGATTATCTCCTTAACTATAAAAAAATTGCTGATAAAGTATGAAACAAGATTATCAGGATGCTGAAATAAACAACTAATTAAAAAAGCACTGGAAAAATAAGAACAGAATAAAAAGATTTTTTTTGTCGTAGTCAGGTTTTACCTTTTCTTATTTAAACAATTTTGGTATTAAATAGAAGGCGTCATATTGAATATTGGTGATGTACAAGTGAAGTGACCTTTCAAATGATAACAAAAACGAAATATTTATCTTATTTTTTAACACAAAATTTTTTGTCCTCTAGAGGGCACTGACTTTTGATGATATTTTTTGATAAGTACCAGTGAAACCTTTTCAAATGATATCAAACATGGTATATTTATCTTAACATTTTTTTTTGACATATTACGTTTTGTCCGCTTTTAATTTGAGAATTTTTTTGGAAATGACAAGGGAAGGCCTTTTAAATAATATTAAACACGGCGTATTTATCTCTATTTTTCTTTTTAACACATTACTTTATGTCCGCTAGAGGGCGCTATATCAAGTTTTGTGACACGTCACGTAGCCTATGTTCAGCGGACGATTAAGACGGTTCTATCGATACCTCATATGTCGAGTTCCGATTAGAGCTATGAGCGAACAGATGAACATACATACATAGCCTGTCAAAATCATAACTCTTCTTTGGCTTTGCCGTAGTCGGGTAAAAAAATAAACTTTTCCTATTTATTATAATATGAAATGATATGATATAGTACCTATAAAATAATAATATTGTTTTATAACCTTTTTACAGACGCGTCCAAGGCGATGTTATAACGAACAATGATTAATTACAATTATAAATTATGTAATTAATCGAGACCTTTCTCAATAATTATTTGAGCTGCTTCTACGAATTTCGGCAGGTTTTGGCCAAATATATCCTCCGATAGCGCTATATTATTAATAATACGTATTATTATCATAACTAAGAAGATAGATTCTTTCAAAACAATTAATAAATTGGTTGGACAACATGTTAATAAAAGATTTGGTTTCGGACTTTTGCGAACACAGTTGACATTACAATGACAAAGGCGTTTTAATGTAAAATGTGTCTTCATACACATTAATAAAGGGGCAGAAGTTTTCGATTCCATTAGCATACTTAAAGACATCTTTGCATTATTTACATTAGACGACGGTTGGTATCACGTTAATATTTCATTTTCATAAGTTGGCAGGTAGGTTTTTATGTGTTTAAGAAATCATGAGACTTGACTGAGATAAACGTGGACAATATTTCTAATAAAAGCCTCGTATCAAAATATTGTCACCATGATTGATGAATGATTCCTATGTTCTGTGGTCACCATTATGCTTATCAAATAAAGTGTTATACTGAAAGGATTCGACATTAGACAACTGATTGAAATGAGTATAGAAACCTTAGCAACCACCGCGTTTTTAAACAATTATTTAAAAAAATAAACAGTAACATCAAATCATTAACTGTCGAGATTTTGCAGAAATAATTCAAAGAGACATTTGGTTATTTTAGTGCCACAATTTAGTGCTGAACGTATGAACTGGAGTGGTGGTCCGGACGTTAACCGGGTCGCATAACTCATGCCCCGTACGCCCCGTGCAATTCACGGCCCGTAGGCCCCGTGCAACTCACGCTCCATGCAATTCACGCCACAGCACACGCCGTCAAAGCGTCGCTGGCACGGCACCGTAATTCTACGTAATAACTTAAGCGACGCGCCCCATCTAGAGAATTTAACTTAAGTTAAGTCCGACAAACCCTTATAGAAGATTGCATTCCGTTAGTAATGCTACTTTCAATCTTACCGGAAGAATATTATTTTCAAGTTAAAAGGAATGGAAGATAGCTGGTTTATTCTTGCACTCAAAAGTTATGTTATTTAAAAAAGAAAAGCTCCCAAATGACATTTTTATCTTGAATTTTGAACTACTCTTATTTAATCCTTAAATTCAAGTGTAAAAGATTGCTTCGGCTTTTTATTATAAAATGGTCTGACTTGGCCATCCATTTCAGCAATAATTTTCCTACGGCTTTGTAGAGAACAACCCGGGATTTGGTAAAAACGTTTTCAGCTTTACGGTGAGATTGCTTTCATTTTCATTGACATTCCCAGCTCCAACAGAATTATACAATACAAAAAAGTGAGTTTACGTAGGAAGATATTGTAGTTTCTTTCTTTTTCATGCACATTGTAGCTAAAAGCTTTTTTCTCGACATCTAACCAAAAAATCTGGCAAGTGCGAGTCGGACTCACGCACTGTTCCGTACAAACTTACCTATTTAAATAGTTCAATTCTGAAATACAACCCGGAAGATTTTTTAGAAACGCAAAAAGAAAATTGTGACGTAACAAAAAAAGTGTTCAGATTTATTCCTATACATGCGCTATAAAACCTTGCTTTACGCCAAATTTCAGGATACTGGTTCAACGGGAAGTACCCTATGAATTTTGATTTCCTCAAGAGTGTCGAAATTAAGTTTTTTGCCACATTAACCGGAGTATCTTTTTTTCTTGTTAACTTACAAGTTTGATTTTTATTCAGCTTCAAACCGAGTCCATAGACCTGAATATACTGTTTTAATTTCAACTCGATGCCTTTGCGCTTTCCCGAGATAAAGGATCTTGACAGACAGATGGACGGACGGGCAACAAAGTGATCCTATTAGTGTTCCGTTTTTCCTTTTTGAGGTACGGAACCCTAAAAAATAGAGAAAGTAATAAAAACTTGCAAAAAAAGCAGAGTGTGAAGCTCACATAAGAATAAAATTGAGAATCATTATGCAGTCGGGCGTTGCTTCAGTCAGTCATTATGCATAGTTATCGTGTTGCAAAAGCAAGTGTAATTTTATTTATCCTTCAGGGAATTTCTACACATAAGTTACCAAGCAAATGGTATAATTTCACGCCGGCTATTCCCAAACGATAAAAGTAGAGGTGAATATAAAGAATATTAACATTTTTCGAGTTAAATTTTATTTTCTATAGTACGAGCAAGTTTTACCCTGGGGCTTCACTCGTATACCATCGTGAATAAAACTATTATACTGTTTAAAATGATGGCCAGTGTCCTATTTTTTTTTTGTTTAGTTTTACCTAAATTTGTGTTTGTGCCTTGTGTTGTACCAAATAAATTCTGTTTCTTTCTTCTTTTATTTTTTCTCCGCACTTTATTTTTATTCTTTTGTTGTAGGAAATCATCAAATAACTTTTCCTACCCTGGGTAGAGTGAAAGAGAGTATCAGACTTTTACAGACTAAACCACCCGGGTTTTTTCAGTTGCTTGTTGCGTTTCAGGGCCGCAGTGGCTTTTTTGAAGAATTCTGTAGTTATGGTTTCTCTTAATAATCGTCGATCTAAGCGCAACAAAAAACAAACGAAGGTGGGAATCTTATTAATTTTTTTCATCAGGATTAAATTGTATTTAATAAGTAAAAAAATATCAGATCACAGTGTTTTATTAAAAACAAAAAAAAATGCGTCTTATGTCAAGATTTCAAAGGTCACCTGTCTTTTCCAAACATGATTTTTCGGCAGTTTTCGACATAGCTCTGACACCACTCCATTATCCCAATACAGATTAAGTTAAGCACAGCCAGTTACTAGAATTGTACCAAAAATAGTTTCCTTAATGGACGTGTTCATCAAATCAAAAGAAGTGTAACGTACGAAACAAGGATTTTAGAAAACATTATCTGAATAAAATCGATGTTGAACTGAATCAAAGTCGGCTGATCTAAAAATATTCCAGTCTTCCAATTTACTTAAAAAGCTGACACACATCGTTTTTAGGAATAGATATATTTCTTTCAGTCTGGATTTTGCATCATTTCACAAAAAAAACACTGTTCAGTGATTTATTTGTAATTTAAGTAACTGCGCTAAATATGAATGATCTAAAATTAAGTGGCAACATTTAATTTACCATTTTTCTCTTGATCTTGAGTCCCCGCCAGACAAAAGAGTGAATTTGATTTTCGTATCTTTGATATATACCTAGAGCCTAGAAAATATATCGAATGGTGATAAAAACTGAGTCAGTTTATAAGTAGAGGAAGTCTAGAGAAATGGATTTTTGAGATGGGATAACAATGACTTCTCCAGCTTTAGGATGGACCGAGACACACTTTTACTGACTAAAACCTTCCCTTCTTTGAGATTAAAGTCCGTAATAAATAAAGAGAAAAAAAGATAAAATAAATAAAAAGCTACTCGTAGTTTATCTTCACTTTGTGTCATTAGGTACTTTGTTCAAAGTTTCAATTCACAAAGTAGGTGAGCATTACGCAGGTTCTAGATTTTCAACTCGTATTTTATTATCAGGCGCTGGTCTGTTCGTAGACTCATCAATAGACTAAGGCTTTATAGACCAAGGTAGATGCCTTCAAAAATAATAAAAAGTGAAAAATAATAATAGTAGGATGAAACCCATCACAAAAGCAGGAGAATATTATAAAAATGAAAGGAAAAATAATTTACGGGCGATCTGAGGTCGGGAAGGGGGTGGGGGTGACTTTTTAAGGGGAAAAAACGGTTTTTCTCGATTTCCGGCAAAACTAAAAGTCCTATGGAAAAAAGTCAAATGGCAAAGTTGTAGGTAATAAAAAGATCTAAAACTTTTGTATAAACACTTTTTCACATAACCTCAAAATTTATGTGAAAAATTCATAAAACCATGTTTTTGGTTTTTTATTTTTATCTCTTTCAAAAAACAATATTTTATCACGAAATTTGGTGAAAACTTACCTTTTTATGTCCCAAATACGCTGTAATTTATTTGATTAGAAATATTTATTTTTTCACCTTATTTTGAATAAATATCGAAAAATCACCCTAATTTTCAATCGAAAATTCACCCGTCAAAATATCTTTTTTTTTCAAAAAGTTTATATGGTGTCTGTCCGTTGAAATCTCTACTTTTCGGTGGTGAAAAAAAATATATATGTTACCATAGTAAATCTTCTCAGCAAATGCAAAAAACCGAAAAAAACTCGAATTCGAATTTTTTTTTCAATTATTATATTGAATGTAGAGCTATTTATTAAAATTTACACTTTAATTACTCGAAAAACGTAAAATTACATGTTACATAGATAACAAAAAAAAAATGCAAATCAAAATATAGTACTATAATTAACAAACAAATAAGTTGATAAAATTAATACTTAATAAGACGTCTACAATATTTGGAGAAAGGAGTCGAATCTTCTTTAAGTTATATGCGTAGATGCCTATTTATAACTATTTTTAGATAACTTATATTTATCTGAGTGACCTACGAAAAATTTTAGCCCATCAAAAGGTATTTCATAGAGGAGTGGGGAAGGGGCTAGGCGGGTCCGGGTCTTACTACATACATACCTAATATTTCGTAGCAGCTGTAACAACCGTTAGCCTAGCCAGTATTCGAAATACAGTATAGTATACAACATCGTTTAAAAAAATACACGTGCACGTTGAGTTTCTTGAAGATAATTGTGACAAGTTTACAAAAAAACTAAGAAGATTAAAAAAATAATAATCTCCTTTATTTTGCACAAACAAACTTAGTTACTCCCATAAGATATATAAAATACATATCGTAAATATATTTTTACTAACTAACTTTTGGCCGATTTTCATATATATTTTATACATTTCAAATATATTTCAGATATATTCAATTTTTTTTATTTTATTTTTAGCCATGTTTTTATGTCTTTTAGAATATATTTTGAATGTATCTAAAATATATTTAAAATATATGAAATATATATGAAAATAGGCCATAAGTTAGTTATTAAAAATATATTTACGATATGTATTTTATATATTTATATATTTTATGGGAGTAACTAAGTTTGTTTGTGCAAAATAAAGGAGATTATTATTTTTTTAATCTTCTTAGTTTTTTTGTAAACTTGTCTTAATTATCTCCAAGAAACTCAACGTGCACGTGTATTTTTATAAACGATGTTGTATACTATACTGTATTTCGAATACTGGCTAGGCTAACGGTTGTTACAGCTGCTACGAAATAATATATTAGGTATGTATGTAGTAAAACCCGGACCCGCCTAGCCCCTTCCCCACTCCTCTATGAAATACCTTTTGATGGGCTAAAATTTTTCGTAGGTCACTCAGATAAATATAAGTTATCTAAAAATAGTTATAAATAGGCATCTACGCATATAACTTAAAGAAGATTCGACTCCTTTCTCCAAATATTGTAGACGTCTTATTAAGTATTAATTTTATCAACTTATTTGTTTGTTAATTATAGTACTATATTTTGATTTGCATTTTTTTTTTGTTATCTATGTAACATGTAATTTTACGTTTTTCGAGTAATTAAAGTGTAAATTTTAATAAATAGCTCTACATTCAATATAATAATTGAAAAAAAAATTCGAATTCGAGTTTTTTTCGGTTTTTTGCATTTGCTGAGAAGATTTACTATGGTAACATATATATTTTTTTTCACCATCGGAAAGTAGAGATTTCAACGAACAGACACCATATAAACTTAAAAAAAAAAAGATATTTTGACGGGTGAATTTTCGATTGAAAATTAGGGTGATTTTTCGATATTTATTCAAAATAAGGTGAAAAAATAAATATTTCTGATCAAATAAATTATAGCGTATTTGGGACATAAAAAGGTAAGTTTTCACCAAATTTCGTGATAAAATATTGTTTTTTGAAAGAGATAAAAATAAAAAACCAAAAACATGGTTTTTTGAATTTTTCACATAAATTTTGAGGTTATGTGAAAAAGTGTTTATACAAAAGTTTTAGATCTTTTTATTACCTACAACTTTGCCATTTGACTTTTTTCCATAGGACTTTTAGTTTTGCCGGAAATCGAGAAAAACCGTTTTTTCCCCTTAAAAAGTCACCCCCACCCCCTTCCCGACCTCAGATCGCCCGTAAATTATTTTTCCTTTCATTTTTATAATATTCACCCCTTTTGTGATGGGTTTCATCCTACTATTAGTTGTTTTGGTTTTAAAAATTATCGACACTGGTCTATTATTAATACTACGCAATATAATTATTTACATAAAGCTTTAAGTTGCAAATGTTACTAGAATGTATTACTGTTGTCTAGGGATCACGGCGAAGTCCCGAACAAAATTTTGCTGGCATATTTGTTTAGCGTCTAATGATGATGAATATACAGAAGTATAGAGATTAAATTTCCAAATATTTTTTTCTCGAACAATACTCTTAATGGATTCCGTGTATTAAAGACATTCTTTAATTCTTTATTGTACACTATAATAACACAAAATATGTGGATAACAAAGTTCATGTACATAGGCGAGCTTAACTCAAAGTTGAGTTTCTTCCAGCATACCATTGAGCGATAGAGAGAGATGACAATAGAGGGATATACATATTATGAATAAAATAATAATACATAAATAAGTATACCTACATAAATAAATACACATATATTTATAATATATAAATTATAAATATATATTACATATATATATGCTATATCATTGTGAAAGGAAATACTCTTTAATTTTCCTCTTGAAGACATCTAAAGATCCATCATCATGTAAGGAGTGTGGGAGGGAGTTCCATCATAACGGCTAGAAGTGTGAAACGGGGTACGAAGAAGAAGAGAATTGGCAGTGCGACAGGGTACCCCTCGGGACGAAGTACTCAAAACGTTCACGAAGGTATTGTGGAGAATTTGGGTTGTGCAGGATAGTGTAGAGAAGAGATAGAATATGGGTATCACGCCGACGCCGAATCGACATTCCAGTTTAAAGTTGATCAGATTACGTATATTATGTCAATAATATTGTCTGTGCGATAAAAGAACCGTCGTGGCGTAAAGTGAAAACAACATTAAAGATTTTAAGTAGCAACACAACCCAGCCATCCGTCAAATGGCAAACGTCATATCAGGTTTGTTTATTGTGTTATTTTATTGTGATTTTTAATTGAAATCTTCAGAAATGTGATAAAAAAATTCACTGAGCTGTAAGGGAAATAATATTTAATATATTACAGTTTTGCCAAAGATAACAAATGGCAAATGACACCATAATTGATCAAAACAAAGTCACGAACTTGGGAAACATTGGTATGCTGTGTTTTTGGTACGTAACACTTTTATTTTAATGTTTTTAGACTTCCTAGGTGAACTCCTGTCCCTGTTATCCCCAAATTTATATAAATTAAACGGAAGTTCATTAAAACATGACGATATTTGTTTATTTTATTTTTGTCAATATTTTCGATGGCTAGTATAAAGAGTATTGATACTTTAAATTTATAATGCATTTCGACTAACTTAAAATATTTCTTTTCAGGCTTGAGTGAGGATACAGTAACTAAAATAAAATAGGGCAAGTGCGAGTCGGACTCGCGCACTGAAGAGTCTGTACAAATTTACCGAAATCAATTCCCGAATTGAGTTACAAAAATTTTTCCGAATTGCAAACAATTTTTTTTTTTTTGTAGTGATCTGATCTACAAATTTACAGTTTTCTGATTTTTCCCTGTACTTGTTCTATGAGACCCGACCCATCCGAAGAACAATGTTACATTTGAAATTTACTAGGTTTTCAGGAGAGCCATTCAAAGATCACCCCTTAGGTATGGGGTGAACTTTGAATGGCTCTCCTGAAAACCTAGTAAATTTCAAATGTAACATTGTTCTTCGGATGGGTCGCCTTGTTTTATGCCAAATTTCAGGTTTCTAGGTCAACGAGATTCACCCTATGAACTTTGATTCCCTTGAGTATCGAAATATATGTTTTTTGCGACATAAACGGCCGTATCTTTTTTTTTTTCGTTAACTCAGAAGTTTGATTTTTTCACAACTTCAAAAGACCGCAGACTTGTGTGAATGGTTTTAATTTTAACTCGATACCTCCAAGCGTTCTCGAGTTAAAGGGTCTTAACAGATAAACAGACGGACAACCAAGTGATCCCAAGGTTCTTATATGCGAGATGGTCCCTTACAGGCTAAATAGATTTTTTACGAAGCAACATTACAAATTGTGAAGTGTACTTTATTTTTATAGTCATTAAGTTCATATTTTTCATTGATTAGCTAAAGGGAAAAGTGTACTAAGAAAGATAACGAGTAAGTGGTACTGTGTCCCATTTTTACCTTTATATTTAACAAACTTAAACTTGCTGCTAGCTACAATATTCCAGTCAGTGATAATAGACCAATCCCAGTCAAAGTGATGGAACCATTTTCGTTGGAACTTGGTAAGTGGTCGTTGGTGGAACCTACCTCGATAGGCAGTACAGCATTTCCTTCACGCTATTTTCCTTTACCGGTTCGTGTTTGCATTTAAATGTTCATCATCGTTGCAATCGAAAGATGTCCACTGTTCGACATAGGCTTCCCCCAGGTGTCGCCACAACGGCATTACGCAAAAACTTATAAACGGATGAATTTAATGATAAACGTTGCTATAATGTAGCTTATAACCTATATTTTTGCTAAGTTTCATCACGTGAGCAAGTTCAATAAATGGGCTACTAATATTATAAATGCGAAAGTTTGTGAAGGTAGATCTAGGTACTCGTATGTATGGATGTGTCGCGCAAAAACTACTAGACAAATGAACTTAATTATAAACATTTCAATAATATAGCACATAAGCTATAACTTTGCAGTTTCATTAGGTGAGCAAATTCAGAATAGGATAATTTTTATTATAGAGTGAAGCCGCTGGAAGAAGCTAGTCTAACATAGTTTAAAAATATCAAGATTTAACAGTCGCTCTATAATGACGTCACAATGTTGCTTACATAACGAAAACGATATTTATCTACAGCAGCGCCCTCAAATCCCACGACGGTTTACTTTCCGCACAGACTCTACCTACGTACCTCCTTGTCAATTTTTAAAACGTTTACGTTTTTGCGGTAATATTTCATGTCAAATGTTATGTTTTCTTTTTCTTTATGCCATTAGGCTGGATGACAGTTGAAATGTCTAAAGCTATATTTTTTTCTGGTGATATGATTCTCGATATTGTATTTATCAAAGAGATTTAAAGAGTGTATATTTAATGTCTTTGGTATTTATTGTAGTGACTACGGAATTTTGTGTCATGTTAGTCACTATATTCTAAGCACAAACAGTTATTTTCATATAAATGTTTATTATCTAATTCGGGAATATATTTCCTAAGTATTTATTATCAATAAATAAAACTAAACATATTACGTTACTTGACAAAGATTTTTATTAGTAGCAACATCAAAAGTTTAATTTAGCCAAAAGCCATGAAAGCCTTGAGCATAAAAAAAAAACTAAGCCATGATTATTTATTTTCATAAAATATCAAGTCAATTCAGTTTCCAATTATAGTTTGGCCATCGAAAGATGACAAAGAATTATTTATCACACGATGTGTATTTAAAATTTTTTAGCATTTAAAAAAATTAAGGATTGTCAAAATTGTGTTTTTGACATTTCGTACATAACTCATTTTTTGTGTACATACGTGCGTTATTATAATCATTTTGTTTAAAGTAATGCCGAAAAAGATCTCTAGTTCGATGGAAAGTCGAGATTTAATATAATGGACAAATTTAAAGACGCAAAAGGTGAATTAAATTAGAAACATACAGAGAAAATGCGACGGTTGGATACAATAATATCATTTCTAGGTTAGTTTTTTAATTTTTATTATAAATACTTGATACTTTTTGACTATTTAATAATGCAATATTAATGATAGGGTGAATTATAATTTTTAGGAGGTTTCGAGAATGAGCATACGAAACTCCTGATAATGAAAAGGGTAATGGACTTGGAAAGTTGTATATTTCGTATACGCGCTATCCAGCAAAGTTGCAGCGGACCTTTGAACGATATTATATTCCATAGATAATGACATCAATCGGCCATCCAAATTAATAAAAAATCGAATTTATTTTATTCAAATTAACACACAATTTGTTTTATTCAAATTTAAAAATTCCAGTGAATTGCCTATTGAAAGACCCACCACCCACATGTGGCTCCACAAATCATTGGACCTGTGTAACATTCGATGCTGTCCGGGTGTGAAGCGCCGTCAGTCCTGTATTAAATCGGCGCGGGGTTTGTAGCAAATTCGACCAAGGGGCTCCCTTCATTATTTCAGCCGACAGACGTCCACTGTTGGACATATGCCTCCCCCAAGTGGTGCCACAATCATCAATCCTGTGCGTCCCGCATCCATCAGATTCCCGTAACCTTGAAGATATCCGCAGGAGAACCAAGGTTGATGACATAGCTCGCAAAAGGGGCCCCTGAACGCGCGGGGCCCCCAAATCAGGTGTAAGTAACATTTGCTACTCTTGCTACATGGCTAATCCGCCACTGAGTGCTAACTAACCTTTACATTAATGTCGAGTTTCCGTAGTTTTGTGAAATTTTTGGGTAATGAACTGCCCAAAATGTAAGGAAATTTCAACTCCCAAGAGCTGAAGGGGGTCGGTACACTCCAAGCATACATTTTAAAAAGCAAGAACTGAGGTGATCAGGCTCCTTTTGACAGTGAACGAACATGCTTGAGTTTTGGCTAAATAAGCAGCACACGCACATGTTTAATTGTTAAATAAACATGCATCATATATATATCGCATACTTTATTATTTTCATGAATAATCAAATGTATCAACTCCGTTTAAGTGACGTACAGCTGGGGTGAACAGCTTATTTTTTTTCAATACGGCCAGATTCTATGACGATTTTTTTACAGTTCTTAAACTGGCCATAATCTTAACGATTATTTATTCTGTGTCTGGGTGTAATTTATCTAAAATATGCATGTATTTAGAAATATATAAATATGTTTATCAGTTGTCTAGTACTCATATCACAAGCTCTGCTTAGTTTGGGACTAGATGGCGTTGTGTGATAGTTGTGGAAATTATAAAGATTGTACAAATGTTGGTCGGCACGGCTTAGTGATTGAGCGATTGACGGCTGCACTGCTGATCATGGGTTCTATTCTCGTACAGATAATATTTGGATGATCTACAATAGATATTACTGGCGGCATTGGTGGTGTTGAGTTTACATGTTTATGAGCGCCCCCATAATACAGTGGGAGTTATAGGAATAATTCCTAGCGTGGGGTAAAGTTTACTCTTTTAAAAAGCTACTCGTTTCGTTAAACATCAAGCGAACGCATAGATTATAAAGTATTGAGCGTTTTATTTATAGGGTATGTTATATCCAAGAACATAAATGAGTTCTTCATAATGTAGTCTGTAAATATAGAAAATAAAAAACCTTTCCATTATTCCCTATATAAATATCTACTGCGCGAGGGCGAGTCAAAATGTCTGCAGGTGATATTTACGTATTAAGTCCTTATCTATGAAATTGGTGTTTTTTATAACGAGTTATGTGAACTGTGATATTTTCGGATAAACTCAGAATTAAGTGAAAATTATAAATAAATAAACTTTATTATTAAAGGTACTCGTACCTATGGTATTATTTTTTTTTAAATGAGTTATTTATTCGTTTCTTTGCGTTTTATATTTTTTGTAATACCACAGTATTTATAACCATGAAATCTAATAAAAAAGTGACTTTTCAGCCTGTCTATTTTGTCACAATAGACGGTCTTATCGCTAAAAGCGAGTTTGTTACAATCAACCTTTAATGATATATATATGTAAGGTTTTTATTCCTCTATTCCTATGCTGCACGGGAGTGTAACGTATATCTATGAAAATTAGGTGCTATATATATAGCTGAGCACGCAGAAAGATGACTGAATGCGAAAGATAAAGAATGTAGAAGTGCAAAGTTGCTTTTTAACCGTATGCTCAATTTTGATGACCGAGCAAGCGAAGGATCCTAAAATTCTAATTATTCTTATTCTAAAAAAATTAGAATCCTGAGCGTTAGCGAGAGAATCAAAAGAACACAAGGTGAAAAATCTTTGCACTCGAGTGCAACACGTAACTTTTCATCCCACCTCAACGAGGAAATTACTAAATGCAAAAAAGTACACCAATTCTGAGTTTTTACCAAATTAAAAAAAAAAGTTTGATAAATTTGATACCATGGAGGTAGAAGTAAATAGGTTTAATGATGTTTTGAATTCATAAACTTAGTGCACGCGATGTTCTATATTCAATTTACTTTATCTCTCTAGAGAATAAAAACGGCTTTTGCTCTCAGATATCGAAGAACAAAAGTACTCTTTCCGAGATGGGGGGAAGAAAAATAATTTTTTCGTTGCGTGGATGCAAGTTAGCAGACAAACAGACAGTAGTGGAAATTAACTTTGATTTATCTAGGTATTCCTATAATGTAAAGAGGAAAGAACAAATCTTTCCTCTTTACATGTATTTTTTTTTTTTTGTAATAAATAAACTCAAAAATTATGTCTGAAATTAAAAATTCTGTTATCAGTGTTACTTTATCACTGAGCGACAGGCACATTTTATAATTTACCGCAGGCGAAACCGCTGTCAAAAGCTAGTACTATGTAAAAAAGTATGATATTTGTCCGCAAAAACTTATCGGGTCAGGGCCATGATTTGATCGTAAACTGAGTTTGACACAGCGATGAGAATATTCTATCAAAGAAAACTGGAACTGGCTCAAACTATCCGTCAATATTTATGGTCCCGCCGAGATCCGTCCTGCATCCGACTGCTTTTCATTCGCTATTCAAATAGAGTTTTCACTCACAGCTATTCCCTCGTAAGCTCCACAAACTTATTCCTACTAGTGTTTGTTTCCTTACCTGAATTCTCTTAGTTTTATTCACATTGGAAAAATCAGTTCCTATTGCAATGTTGGCTAAAACACAAATCGACAACTCACAGTAAAATCCGACTTCAATCGTATTTTCATAAAAGAAAATGTTATTTCCACAATTTATATTCAAAACTAAAAAGGACCAACTCGTGTAGGAAATCTAACAGGTAAAAATAATGTAACGAATAAAACAAAACGATAGGTCTACAGTGGCAGTAACTCCTACTCTAACGTAGGAATAATAACATTTTATCATTTTCTAAAAGATTACCTCGGTATTCGAGGTACACGAAGAAATGGAACGATCAATTCCTATTCAAACGGTAAATAAAAGAAATGCTTTACAAGCCTTGCTAAAGAATTTTTATCTTGTAGGACTTTAAAGTCGTCAGATCACTCTATTGTAATGGCAATGATAGCCGCATAACTGTGCCTGAGAGAAGTCTGAAATCTCGGTAAGAATGTGCCTCACCTGTTAACTCTCAGGGAAGGTCTTGCTTAGGCCGCTCAGCCGTACAACACAGCAGCCACTCTGGTGTACATCTTTCACCTGCATTACACTGTAAAGCCGGAGGATACCGTCGAATATGTACGCTAAAAGTTGATTTACACACTAAGGGTACAGTTGCTGGAGTTTCACCGGAATGTCAATTCTTCGGAGTCGATACACACAGATGTACTAAAATTCGGCCGAAAATGTTGGTCTGTATATTTTCGTTTTTTCTGGGTAAAACCGGAAAAAATTTTAATTTTGAAAAATTTAATTATCTTTTTTGTGATTTCACTAAAAAACCAGCCATCGCCAGTGGCGTGCCTGCCATAGAAGCCAAAAAGCCTGGCTTGCCCTACCAAAACCTCACCTAATTCATAGAACACGACCAATCAATTAATTATCACAAAAATCTAAACTTTAAACTTCGCGCGCTTACGCGGTTACGCTAAGTTGCCACTGTGTTATGTGAAATTCAAAAATCATTCATAAGACGATACCAGGGCGAAGCGAGGATGCCATTCTGAGCGAAATCTCTCCGATCTCACTCTAACACTTAACAAAAGAAAGAGATGAACACTAATGTGTTGTTGTCTTTTTCTGCCTCAAAGGCTTTTATGAGGCTTTATCTTCTATCTTAACTTTTGATATAAATACGTCAAATTTTGAGTGTGTGTGGGTGTAATTTGTTATTGTGTGCAAATCCTCGTCGAACATTTTGTTCTAAAAAAAAGCAGGGCTTTGGTAAATTTATGAATGACAGAAATTTTTACGCATATTATAATACGAGGCGCCCTCTATGACGCGTAAAGTTGTACGAACTAAAAAGTACTCAGTTCAAATTTGCTTTGATCGGTTATCGTGTTGTACGTAATTATTGTTTTGTTTTTTTTTTTGTTTTCCGTCATTTACCAGTTTATGAATTCGGAAACTATACTTGTGGTTGTGTGTGGATATTATTATGTGTGGAATTGATATCAATGGCCAGGTAGGGTTTGAGTTTTAAAGATAAATATAATCTTGTAACTTTACTATTTTGAATATTTCTCAGAAAAGTTAATAACAATGCTTGGAATACATCAGGTATGACTCAAATAACTTTGTTAGTGCCATGAAAATTCTCAAAAGTACTTGAACGCTGTTATTTCCTTCTTTATACATGGCTTTGACTTTGACTTTGGTAAACCGCCAATAGAAAGTTGGTTGGTGTTTTAAAAAAGCGAACAATGAAAAGCTACCGCTGTTTCAATTGTGAGTATTTGCCAATAATATTACATATTATTACAACGAACAAGTGTTTGAAACACCAAGATTTAAAAAAATATGTATTAGTTACACATTCATAACTAGATGGCGTTGGCGTCAAAACAGTAACATTAGATCAGTACCTAGTACTCGGTTGTTTTATTTCACATTCAACTCAACCTTACATTAAATATTCATTATGTTCAAATTAATCGTTATAATAGTATTGGCTGACCATCCCGGCCGGCCGGTAGGTACTCGACAACAAGAGCGGCTTTCCGAATTATCTTTGATTGCAATTGAAAATCAGCTGTTGGTAGAATAACGTTCACAAACTTTTTACGCTGGTGTAAGTAATACAATCATTTTTAAATAAAGATAGACAATTTGAATTAGAATACGATTTTTTTTTTTCTATTCATGTACCTATTCAAACTTTACGATTATTGGTATGATGATAAAGTTGTTGTGGTGAAGCTTTTGTTATCATTATTTATTACTTACTATTAACATTATAATTGTTAATAGTAGTGGAGCAATTCAGAAAAATCAGCATTACTGCACTGATGACACGTGGTAGCACGAGATTTTTTTTTAATAGGTAAATAGTAGTTAGGTCAAGATTCCTTGGCTTGCCCCATGTTAAGGCATCAGGCACGCCACTGGCCATCGCGTAATGGTAAAACCTCCGGCGCCCAGGTACGAGTACCGAAGTGTTTTCTGTACCTTATTATGTAAGAAGACTTTTGGCCACAGGGCGCGGTACCGTGTTCCGTCGTTTTTGCGGACAAATACCATAAGACAGCACCAAGACAAAATAGTGCGAAATGAAGAGTTGCTAATGTAATAAATGTACTGTTAAATCATAATTACATTTTAGTTATGTACTGTTACCTAAAATAAAATGATTATTATTAAGTAAAGGCAGTTCTATAAAAAGTGATGTTAGCGTCATCACAAAGCCCCTTAGCAGGGCTGAGCCTAGTTCAACGTCACTCAATCAGCGTCATTCCTTCTCGTCAAAAGTGTACTTTACTTACCTATCACATGTCAATTTATGCCATTCACATAACCAAAACTACTCTTGCGTACTTATACCTACTTCAATATTTATGGGGATGATACATTTTTTTTGCCACCATTTCTATTTGAAGATAATTCACTGTGGTTTGATATCTAATTTATAATTAGAGGGTTGCAATTTTGGTTTGATTTATTAAAAAAAATTCAGTAACTTTTTTTTAGGTGGGAAAATTATCCAATGACATCTCTCCGCGCCCTTGGGTGGGCCTTTACGGTTTTCTGACATCTCTATGAGGAGTGCGTGGATCACTACGTGCTGTTGACGACTGTTTTTAGGTCCGGTCGATTACTGGACTACCAGACGGCAAGCTACCTATTGCTCGGCGTCCGCAACCCGCATTTACCGTGGCCGGTACTCGGCATATAATTCATTTCTCGAATGGAGTCTCGAAGATTTTTACGAATCGCAAAAAAAGTTTTTTTTTTATGATGTTACATCAAATTTACCTTTTTCAGATTTATTCCTATATCTGTGCTATTGAGAGCAGTGGTAGACGAGTGGTAACGGCCCCGACTTACGAGTTGTAGGTCGCGGGTTGGAAGTTCGAACACGCGATCGACAACTCGTCGAACCCAGCCAGGAGCGTTACTTTGTGTAATTTATTTCATCACCACTGCTCTCAAAATGGTGAAGAGAAACATCGTGAGGAAACTGACATGTCCTAGAACCCAAAAATTTGAAGACATGTGACATTCACCAAACCGCACTGGGCCCGCGTGGTGGATTACGGCCCATTACTCCTAGAGAGGAGGCTTGAGTCCCAACAGTGGGAACATTAAAAAGGCTGGTGATATATGTGCTATAAGACCTCGCTTTAAGCTAATTTTCATTTTCCTTTAGAGATACGGAACCCAATTTTTTTTATAATTTTTGTTTTAACAAACATTCAAACATCCACAATTTTCTTATTAGTAGGAAAGTATTGAAATACATTACGTCTACTTCAAAGATCAATGTCTACTTAACTGTAAGCTTCTAATTTCACAGTCTGTTGGACGGCGGCGTATCTTATGTATAACGTTATTGGGGTTTGTTTGTTTGTAGGCAGAAATAATAATACTGAGCTGATTACAATTCACAACTTCATCTGAACAATGGCTTACGAGACGCGATACTTGGTAGTCGTCTATTTTGCATTTAATAATAATGTAATATCTTAAATTAACTTACAACAATTGATATTATAAAATTATTTGCGGTGTCAGTTCGAAAGTAAAGTGTGTCGCGAGTGTGATATAATCAACTTTTATATTGTGCAAGATGAACTAAATAACTCATAGTCATAGCATCCTATCTGTGTTAGTTATGTCCAATCAAGAAGCTAGCCCTTTTGGGCGTAGCCAACTATTACGTCGAAGTCCTCCGCCGACTCCAACCCAACCTGAACCAGTTCAACCTAGGCAGCAAACACCACCTCGAGCTCCACCCGTGTCGGATGGTGAGTTACCGGAAGAAGTCATTTCGACACCAGAGATCCAGAAATGGATGGGGTCAATAGACACTCTTCTTACTGAGGTCTGCACCATAGTTTCGGACGGGAAAATGAATAGTGATCAGAAGCTCCGTGTCTCCGCTCTTTGTCGCAGGGTTTACAATGGAACATCTCAGATGGCGGTACTGTATCAATCATTAAAACAAAAAACAATTCAAGCACACAACACAGCACAGCACCTTAGGGACCAGCTGGACCTTACAGAATCTGTTAAGGTAATCAAAGAGGCTGTAATTAACAAACTATCACCTTCCGGCAACACCTCTTCATCCTACGCTAGCATGGTTAAAAAAAGTTCCGAAACCTTCATCCGTCCAGCAAATTTGAGTTCAGTGGCTATCTATCCTTGCGACAAGACTAAAACAAGTGATGATACAAAGACACTTGTGCAGAAAATTATATCGCCTGAAGAACTTAAGCTTCATGTCCGTGGCCTAAAGAAAGTAAGAAACGGAGGTGTTCTTATTAGGACCGAAAGCAAAGGCGATATCGAAAAGCTCAGGAATTCCACGAAACTGGTGTCATCAGGCCTTACGGTAGAAGAAGCTCCTAAACGCCGACCTAGGATTGCTGTCGTTGGAGTTCCAGTAGCACTTACTGAAAAGGAAGTATTGGACTGCATTTATGAGCAAAACATCTCAGATAAATTGGCAAACACTACTCGTGAGTCCTTCCTTGCGACTGTCAAATTGAGCCATAAGTCAGGTAAAAAAGGTCTTCCCACCTGCAACTTTATCTTAGAAGTACCCGCTGCCGTCAGGAAAGTCCTAATAAATCAAGGCCGGATTTTTATAAATTGGACATCATGCCCTGTGAAAGATTTCACAATAGTCACAAGATGTTTTAACTGCCAGCAGTTCGGCCACGCAGCCAAGTTTTGTCGTGAAACCAGTCCTACCTGTAACCATTGTGGAGAGACTGGGCATTCCCACAAGGAGTGTAGCAGTAAATCTTCTCCACCCCAATGTGCGACGTGCAAGCGTTTCAAGAGGAAATGTGACCATCAGACCGGTGACGCAGAGTGTCCAGCGCGTAAATATGCGGAAGTTAATTATATCAATTCGATAGACTATGAAGGCGCCTAAGAGCGCCCCGACTAGTTTATATAGTAGCACTTAGTTACGGTTTCGTTAGAGTTAGTTTATCTTTTATTACTTTAGTAACTAGTTATTATGGCTAGTCAGCTAATCTCCGATTTGGATGGATTCTCTGTGGCGGAAGCCAATACCTGTAATGTAGAAGATTGTAAACTTCTTCTTCCTTCTGGGGAAAATATGCTTACGCTGCTTACACAAAATATTCGCAGTATTAATCGCAACATGGATGGGTTTGAAGTTCTATTACAAAGTCTTGACATTAGCTGTGATGTTATTGTATTGACAGAATGTTGGCTGTCAGCTCAGACAGACAATTTACCTTCCCTTGACGGCTACTGCACTCACAAAACAAATTCAAACATGAATCAGAATGATGGTGTTGTGGTATACATCAAAAATAACTTAAAAGTACTCGTGGAAGAGCCTATATTTCAACATAGTAACTGTTTATTAATTAAAATTGTCCCGGATACTGTAATTATGGCCATTTATAGGCCACCGTCTCAAAACATTGACAGTTTTTTAGAATCACTTGATGTCAATTTAAAACATTTATCAGCTTTTAAGAACATTGTTCTAATGGGTGACATAAATATTAATATTGCTTCCGGGAGATCAGATACACATGTTCATAATTACTTAAATATTTGTTCATTTCATGGTCTTTTACCAACCCATTATTATCCCACGCACCAGACTGGATCATGTTTGGATCATTTCATCATAAAAACCAAACTTCCGAACAAAACATTAGTTACTAACTCATCGCTTACGGACCATCAAGCTATTTTACTAACAATACAAAAATCCTCACCTAGAATAAACTGCATGCGTAGTTGTACAAAAATTAACATGATTAATCTAGAACATGACATTCGCGGTATTGACTTTGACCCTGTTTACGAAACTTATGATGCAAATATTTCTTTACAGTACTTCATACACTCGCTACAACATGCAATAAGCAAAAATACAATTACTAAAATAACGTCTAGAAAGTATAATTCTATTAAACCGTGGATCACTCCTGGACTCGTACGTTGTATACGACATAGAGATAAACTACACCAAAAGTCGAAACTTGCACCTGATAATGAAATACTTTCTATTTCATATAAAAGGTATAGAAACTTTTGCAATAATCTTTTAAAAAAAATTAAATATCAACATGAGAAAAACGAACTACAGAAGGCAGGAAAAAACAGCAAACTTGTATGGAAATTTATTAAAACTAATACTTTTCGATCGAAAAATTCTGAACCTCCCCTTGAATTACTGTCAACAGAAATAGATCCAGTCGAAGCCGCGAATAAAGTAAACAGTTTTTTTGCTAACGTTGGCAAAACCTTGGCTGAAAAATCCTTGAACCATAGTAGCTCTTCCCACCAAACGTCAACGCCTGTGATCAGCCCTACAAAAACATCAAAATCCTTTGTTTTATTAGACACTGACGTCAATGAAATTTTAAGGATAATTACAGGGTTAAAGGATGACTGCGCTGTTGGATGGGATAGTATTCCTAATAATATACTGAAAAGGTTTAAACACCTTCTTGCTCCTCCATTAACACATATTTTTCAGTCATGTTTGTCTAACGGAATTTTCCCCAAACCGCTTAAGAAGGCAGTAGTTACGCCAGTTTTCAAAGCGGGAGATAAAAACTGTGTTAATAACTATAGACCGATTTCAGTACTAACAGGACTCTCAAAAATTTTAGAAAAAATTATAAATAATAGATTAATAGAATATCTTGAAGTTAACAAATTGCTTTCCAATAACCAATTTGGGTTTAGACCAAAAAGATCAACTAACCAAGCAGTACACAGACTGTCTGAATATATTAGTACCAAACTAGATAAGGGCATGCACACCATTGGGATTTTTCTGGACCTCGCTAAAGCCTTTGACACAATTTCGTGCTCTATATTACTGCAAAAGCTCGAAAAACTTGGAATAAGAGGCGTGCAACTTCAGCTATTCTCCGATTATCTTAGGGACCGCCAGCAATGCGTTAAAATAGGGTCGTACAAAAGTTCTGAGATGAAAAATAGTTGTTTCGGAACACCACAAGGAAGTATTTTGGCCCCTACGTTATTCTTAATTTACATTAATGACCTATGTAGTTTAGTCCTTCATAATGGGCTAATATTATCATACGCGGATGACACAGCTCTACTATTTTCCGCTAAATCTCAAGTTGAAGCGTATGAACTTGCCCAAAACGGTTTTAATATTGTGTCTAATTGGCTTCATCAAAATCTTCTAACACTAAATATAGATAAGACTAAATACATTTTATTTTCAATGAGAAACATTAATATACCGCTTACGAACCTAAACCTATTTGCACATAATAATTGCAAGCATGCTGACATTGCTTGTAACTGCCCTACTTTAGCTAAAGCTGATCACGTAAAATACTTAGGTGTTACGATTGACACAAATCTAAACTTCCGTAAACACATCGAGTTACTATGCACAAGAGTGCGTAAATTAATGTATATTTTTAAGAACCTACGTCACATAGCCGACTATAAGTTAATTAAACAGGTTTATTTAGCTTTGTGTCAATCTGTTCTCACCTACTGTATTACTTCATGGGGTGGAACTGCAAAGACTATCTTACTTCCTCTAGAACGTGCTCAAAGAGCAATTCTAAAGGTTGCAACCTTCCGCCCTTTTAGGTTTCCCACACATCAGCTATACACTGCATGTAAAGTACTAACAGTACGCCAACTATTTATAATGCACACTGTACTATATCAACACTCTGAGCTTCCTTTTAACCCAGTACCTTCAACCAGGAGGAGGAAAGATTTGGTTTGCACTAAACCACAGACGAAACATGCATTTGCACATAGATTTTATGTATTTTTAGGACCTTTTTTATACAACAAGTTTAACAAATTATTGGATATTTATAGCGTAAATTATATTAAATGTAGTACATTGGTATTGGACTATCTACTGAATCTTAACTACACAGACACAGAGAAACTGCTGGAAGTTTTAGTATGATTGTACGTTTAGTTTGTAAGTTGTTTTTCTGTAATTTCTGTCTACGTGCACCCGTAGTTATAGTCTTGTAAGTGATGACCCGAAACACAGGTTTTATAAACCTAGCTCGGGCAAGTCGTAATTATACCTTTTTAGTTAATAAAGTAAATTTTCCTGTAGTTTAAATATTTGATAAGTCATTATTATACTCGTAGTTATTACTTGGACACAGCATAATTGTTTAAGATTTACTTGTGGTTGTTACATGTAACTATTTTGTGTAAAAAAATGAAATAAAGATTATTATTATTATTATTATTATTATTATTATAATTATTTTACTGATAGCCTACCATTAAAGCACACTCACGAGAAAAAGATAACCTTTGTCCCCGCTTTTCTTTTTAGAGTTGGCGTGATCTGTATTCTGGTGTTCCACAAGGTGGTACCTATTCTTTTTCCCTTACTATTCTCCATCTTCATAAATTTTATAACTCTTTGTCTTCGGTGTTCGTATCATCTTTATGCCGACGATCTTCAGTTATATACGACTGCGCGGGTAGAAGGTTTGTCAGACGCTATAGATGATGTAAATCGGGATCTGGAAGCTATCAAGGATTGGTCTGATAGATTTGGGGTATCTGTAAACCCCACGAAGTGTCAGGCTATTATTATCGGAAGCTCGCGCATGATGGGTAAAGTGGTGGTTAACTCCCTTCCTCCTATTATTTTGAATGGTGCCATCATCCTCATCAGTCCCAGTGTAAAGGATCTCGGTTTACATCTCGACTCGACGCTTGGCTGGAAAAGTCAGGTTTCTAGTGTCTGCCAAAGAGTCAACGGGACTTTGCGGTATCTGTATCGTCTGAGGAACTTTTTGTCCGCGAAGACGAATTTCTTTTTTGTCTGTAATTGTCTTTCTATTGTGTCAGTATTTTCCACGATTGAAAGGTTAATACAAAAATTTTCTTTTTGTGCGCCTACTATATTGTCTCTTCACCACCCTATATTGACTGGTAGAGAATGCCTAAGGCATTAAGTCCGCCTATGTACTTTGTGTTGCATGAAGATAAAATCAATAAATAAATAAATTACTTGATATTACTTTGGCTAGTCTTTTTTTATGTTCAGGTTCGAGATCTAAAGCGCGGAGCCCCCGAATACGTGGGGCCTGCAGCATTTGCTGCCTACCCTTGATACGGAGCTCAACCGCCTCTTGCCTGCTCGAAGGTTCTTTACTTACTAATTAAGTGCTATGTTGTTTAATTGTTTGCGGTTATTTCAGGAAGGTTGGAAACAAAAGTTTGACACGTGATTTCCTTCCGTGATGACTGTGATGAGTTCCTGTAACAAAACCGCAAACAATTATAAACATTAATTTGATAATTAAAAACATTAATTGTTACTCGTACATTATCAGGCAACCAAAGTTCGTTGTTCTTTTTAAAACCGTTTTCAGGCCGTCGACTGACAGGGCCAGTTAATAATCTCTTATTAAATGCAACTAAAACTAAATGTATAAAGTTTTCATTGCCAAATGTCCCTCAAGTTGACGTCAATCTAATTCTTGACAGCAAAAAACTAGATGTTATTACAGAAACAGTCTTTTTGGGTATAACTATCGATTCTAAACTGCAGTGGGGTACTCATATTAGAACTCTCTCGGGAAGACTAAGCTCAGCTGCATATGCAGTAAGAAAAATAAGGCAATTGACAGATGTAGCCACAGCTAGGTTAGTTTATTATGCTTATTTCCACAGTATTATGTCTTATGGCATTTTACTGTGGGGACCTGCAGCTGACGTAGACTCAATCTTCATATTACAAAAGAGAGCAATCCGGGCTATTTATAAAATGGGCCCTCGCGAGTCCCTCAGAAATAAATTCAAAGAAATCGATATACTTACTCTGCCTTCTCTTTACATCTTGGAAAGCATTTTGTATGTACGTAAAAACTTAGGACTCTTTAAAATCAGAAGCGATTTTCACAACAAAAATACACGTAGTAAACACGAAATTGTCTTACCCAAATGGAGACTAGCTAAGACTAGCAAGTCATTCTTAGTTAACAGCATTCGCTTTTATAATAAGCTGCCAAAGGCGGTAACAGAATTTAGTGAGGGAAAATTCAAAAGTCATATCAAGCGTGTCCTAACCGAAAAAGCATATTACAAGGTTAAAGTAAATGTCGAGGACACGCTTGTTTGGCAATGACTACCTCTGCACATGTGGCCCCCTGGTAAATCATCAATATTTTGTCTATTAACTGCTCCACCTTTGTTTTAATAATTATATATACATTTTTTTTTTCTCTGACACATTGCTTTTGCAATATTTTTATTTTTATTTCAACTGTCATAAATTTGTTAGTAATTTATTTTGTTAATATTTTATTGATAGTTGTAATTATTATATTATTCCTGTTTTTTTTTTTTTATATATACAGCCTCTTTTTGTATTGTAAATGTGAGAACACTGTATACTCCACGAACTCTTAGACTACTTCCTATTACGACTTACTTTGTTTTTTACTGAGAAAATTTTGATTGTGCTTTTGTGTACAATATTTGACTGGTCTACACTGTTCTTACATAACATTTATCAATATTGTAAAACAACCACTTTTTTAAAAGAGTAACCATGGAGTTTCTTGCCGGTTCTTCTCCATAGGAAACGACCAATTTGGAACCGTGCACTAACTTCTGACGTTTTATAAGTGCCCATGTAGGCCTATGTGAAATAAAAATATTTTTGAATTTGAATTTGAGTTAAAGCCGATACCTGCTAGGATGAGGGAAGGCGAAGGAATCAGTGTAAAGGACAAATGGAGAAATACATGTGGGTTTTAGTCAGAAAAAGTTTGACAGTAGAAGGAACCGTTCCACCTAGGGCGGGTTCAGCTTTCAATGATTAGCAAAATTAACAAATGAACGAAGCTATGTCATTTTACACGAAGCAAATGATGTGGTGACCTGGATATGTTCCAAGGAATGGAGGAAATGATGAAAGAGTTGAGGAAGGCCTTTACACAGCAATGAGATGCTGCAATACGGGCTCATAAAACTAACAATATGTCTTCCAAATGCCAACGCTCTGCCGTTATTGTACGCACCGCTTAAGAAGCGCCTCAAAGGATGAACAGATCCTTGCTAACAAAGCCTTGTCTTAACTAGGGCACTTACAAACAAATAACTTAATGGTGTCAACTAATTGTTGACATTCACAACCCGTGGGTCACCGGAACAATACCCTTTCTTTTACAACGTCATTCGGTAGGTACATAAACATACGAAGAGATGTGCGCAGTTATTTGCAACTTATTTTCTAAATGCATTGTTTTTTCTAAGGTGAGAATTCATCCAATGAAACCAGCACTTGGGCGCAGCACGAGGGCATATCAGACTTTTACTGACCCACTCGTTCGTTTCTTCTTTGCGTTCGTTCCTCCTTTGCGTTCATTCCAGGGCCCGGGGTTTTCTTTCGCACAACTCCTATCGCATTTTCCAGGGTCCTACGGGTATGTATGTGTGTGTGCGTATAAATTTTTACTACGCCTTTACGCTCAAATAACTGAACAGATTTGGATGAAATTTAGCACACGGGTAGACACATCGTATACTTAACGGCACGGTTGGCGTAATGTTTGATCGATTGGCTGCTGCGTTGCGTGGCACGGATTCGATTCCAACACGGAAGAAATATTTGTATAGCCTACAGATAGATTTTCAGGGCCTGGGTGTATCGCGTGTGTTAATTTTACATGTTTGTAAACGCTCCAACGGTACAGGAGTAGTTCATTTCGTGGGGCAACGTTTAAAAAAAAACAAACAGAAACAAAACAAATAGCATACTAGATTTCTATACTTACGGGTCGTATGTTCCCATATAATCATATGCTAATTTCATGATACGAAATAATAGCAGATAGATATTAATAGTATTATAAATCCGCAATTAAAAATAATACTTACAGATTTTTCTTTTTAGTATGACAATAACAGTCATTGACCTTTTCTGTAAATTCCTTTGTTGAAATCGAAACAAAAAGAAGGTATTGTTTTCCATATCTAGTACAAATATTACGACACACAATAGAAGATGTTTTCATGTTTTTATTTCCGATTCTTAAATTAAAAACATCAATAAAAACAGAATAAAATCATGAGAACAGGGGCTTTACCTTGATATGTCGAAATATCAGGGGTGCGAGTGAGAAAGAGGGATTGAGTTATACATCGATAGCTCCATCCCTTTAACATTTCTGTTTAGGTCGTCAAGTAGATCACGTTAAGAGCTTGTGGTAGAGCCTGCTAGCCCTTTACCGCAGTCCAAATAAATCATTATAGCTACATATTACTGCCTCTTGAGGGTAAATTGATAAACAGATCTCATATATTACAGAACACACTGGATGCTCGTCTATCATCCTAATTTAATCTCATCGGTCACCGCAGGGCTTAATTGCGCGCCCAATATACACGTCATATTACTGACATTAGTACAAATAAGTGATAACCGCCGTCGTATTTATTACCTGACGACTAAAAACCCCAATCATACAAATCTCCTATTATAGTTTTTGTGGACGAAAATCAGAAACAAATATTGTCATAAGTATAAGTAAATAGTTTACCTATTAAAAATATGATATACATGAAAAAAATATATGTAGTATAGTTCAATTTACTTGTTTGTTTCATTTATCGAGGAGGCTATAGGGTATTTAACATCGCGCTATAACAAACTGGAGCGAACCACTAGCTTTCGGTCGCAACTTCCCCTGCGTACACAAAATATAGCCTATTTCACTCAAAAATAAAGCAGCTTTCTATCGGTGAAAAAATTTTAGCTATTGAACCAGTACTTTCAGACCTCCTCAAACAGAAAAAAACTTTACCTCCTTTTAAATTAGTGTAGAATTAAACTTGACGCCAAAAAATCCGCCATTCTAAGGCCATTCTAAACAGATTAATAAAGACACTTGGGTTTTTCAGACGAATCTAACGATGCCTTAATTGTCGAAACCCAAGTAATAAAGAAACCTAAAAACATACACAGTAACATAATAAATAAAATATACACGTACATACAATATAACTGCGAAAAGCGAAACCCTTCCTTGACAGTTTGGAAATAAAAATAAACCTTATGGAATATCTTAGTAACAGCTCTAGATTTGTGCTCAACAATAGGTTTACTCTTGGGACTTAAATATACCTAAATAGCGAAATATATGTTTCTGTATAGCTAGAACGACATTAAACCGACGCACACGTGTAACATGCCTGATATGTACATAGAACGGAGTCGCGTGGCGTCGCCTGGCTTGTATCAAGTGTAGCTTTCTAAAAGTCTAAATTCCATATAAAATGCCTGGCGACCGACGCGCTCAAATCGATGTGTGTGGCACACGTTTGAGCAGTGTAGTTCAACCTTTATTGGTTTGTCTGTACCTAATCTCTCAGGGAACATCAGCGTGGTATTAAGTTATGTGCAGCCACGGGACGTGGCAGTGGCGTCGGGCGGACAACGGAATAATGTATGTTTGATCTCCACTCACTATTTCAGCTTACAAGTAATCTGTATATGTCTGGCGTTTATGGACAGACAGAACAAAGTGTACGGTCTACAGATCGCTATTTCGTGTCTGAGTGTGTTGTGTATGTGAGGTTATGTCATTATTTGTGAAAGCACCCACAATCTTGGAGTATAAAAAGTAATAACCAAAAACTACAGAAGCGAACTTCATTCGCCTCTGTAGTTTTTATCTGCATAATGTGCCTTTTTACATATACTTTTTGTTCAAAATCAATGTTTAATATAAAACATACACGTTATGTAATCTACACTAATATGAGGTATAAAGAGGTAAAGTTTGTTTTTATGTTTTTATTTTTTTGTTTGTAGATAATCTCTGAAAGTACTGGTCCGATTGCTGAAATTATTTCACCGATAGAAAGCTATATATTTATGGGGAAATAATAATAGTTCCGAAAAACAATTTAATCTCCAGCGATCTGTGGCCGACTATTATTCTAATTAACTAGCGTTATAATGAATTACCGACAAGAAACCCAAAACATAAACGAAAAAAAATATCCAATATAACTTGATCTCACCCAGGACCAATTGGATAAGCTTGAGCGACTTCAAAATCTTTGTATCAGGTTCATATTTGGCTTGCGCAAGTAAGACCACGTTTCTGAATTTCGTATTAAGCTCAAATGGCTTCCTATTCGCCTTCGCCGGAACGCCCATATACTTTCTTTGCTTTATAATGTGCTATTTAATCCTTGTACCCCGTTTTATCTTAAAGAACGTTTTCAGTTCCTTAGTGACACACATAGTAGGTCCTTGAGATCATCGGAAAACCTAAAATTAAGTATTCGCACGCATTCCACCACCTTCCTTGACAAATCTTTCACAATTCAAGCTGCACGTTTGTGGAATGCGTTACCCTTAGAAGTAAGGCGTGCTCAAACGCTACCAACATTTAAAAAACCGGCCAAGTGCGAGTCGGACTCGCCCATGAAGGGTTCCGTAGCAGCAAGTAACATAATATAAAAGTTCTTGTAATGTGTTGTAACTTTGATCGATGTTTTAATAATAGTGTATTTTTTTCGGTTTATGACGCATTAAAAAAAAACTACTTACTGGATTTCGTTCAAACCAATTTTCGTTGGTAGTTTTTATAGGAATGTACATCATATATTTTTTTTAGTTTTATCATTCTCTTATCTTAGAAGTTAGAGGGGGGGGGACACACATTTTACCACTTTGGAAGTCTCTCACGCAAACTATTCAGTTTAGAAAGAAATGATATTAGAAACCTCAGTATCATTTTTAAAGACCTATCCATAGATACCCCACAAGCATGGGTTTGATGAAAAAAAAAAAATTTGAGTTTCAGTTCTATGTATGGGGACCCCCAAAATTTATTGCTTTTTTTCTATTTTTGTGTGAAAATCTTAATGCGGTTCACAGAATACATCTACTTACAAAGTTTCAACAGTATAGCTCTTATAGTTTCGGAAAAAAGTGGCTGTGACATACGGACGGACGGACAGACAGACAGACAGACAGACAGACAGACAGACAGACAGACAGACAGACATGACGAATCTATAAGGGTTCCGTTTTTTGCCATTTGGCTACGGAACCCTAAAAGATGGTGAAGGAGCATTACCTTTCTCTTTGATATATTTTCTTCTCCTGGTTTAACTATATATTTGATATTTATTAGTATATTTTTATTATTTTTTTTGTATTGTATATATGTATTTGTGTTAATGTATCTTGTTAGTATTATATCTGATGTTTGTACACTGACAACCCTTAATCTATCTCCTTTCTCTCAGTCCATCCAAAGGTTGTCTGTAAGAGATCGCCCTGTGCGATAAGACCGCCCATTGTGCACTTATTCTTTTAAATGTTTGTCCTGTATTTTTTTTGTTTATTTGGTGTACAATAAAGATTATAATAATAATAATAACAACAAATGGGAGCATGTTCAAATTACATTTTCTCCTAAAAAAAATGGATCTTCGAATAACAAAACTAAAGTTCCGAATAGAATACTGAACCTCCGACAAAATTACTAAGTTACCGACAATAGAGGTTTGGTCAAAATAATCATATTTTTACAACTTGCATGAAATGTTTTAATTTCTATTGTTGGTTATCAAATTAATTTTTTAGCTCTCAATGAAAATAAACTGTTCGGCCCGCGCGATGGGGTTCGGATCTACTACGTAACTACATTTTCATAATAAACTGAGTTTTGTTTTATTTTTATCTTTGTTCTTGCTGACATTATAAAAGTTAGGAAATTTTTCGATAAATAATACAGTATAATATTCTAGGAAACCAAAATCTACTTGGTTTTCGATTAATGCATGAATTTGTACCCCGTATACGTACCCCGTATCAAAATCCCGAAAGTTCATTATACCTATGGCTGAAATACCGAGGTGCAAAACACCGAAATTCAAAATACCGAAAGGTTTAAATGACGATAGTCGTTATTTCGAAACAAAAAATACCGATGTTCAAATGCCCCAAAGGACGAAATCCCGAATAAACCACTTGAACGTAGCGGTTGGTCACAGTTCTAACGTTACCTAACCTATTTCACGAAGTTCAAAGTGCAATCAAAATACAATCTACCTGTGACTAGACTATTAGACAATGGTAAACACATTTTACGAGAGATTGTGGCTGAAATAGGTTAGGTTAGAATTGTGAACAAAAGCGCGCTAGCCGAGCGAGCGTAGCGAGCGACGCCGCGGCAGCGGCCGCCGAGTGCTACTTCTCAAAATAAAACAAATCGGGACCTTAGGGCACCCCGACACGGACGAGTCGGGATTTTGAACTTCGGGATTTTAAACATTCGAACAAATGAACTTTCGGGATTTTAAACTTTCGACCATACGACCATTTGGCGTTTCAATTTTCGGGATTTGGTCCATCGGTAATTTAAAATTCGGTATTTTAATACGTACCCGTAATACGACTGTTTTAACTTTTTAACGCCGAAGCATACCCGTGGTAAGTAAAATTCATGATATATGATGCAATTAAAAGTTATTGTTACAAGTACATTTTTATATTTTTATAAGTTTCTGTACAGCCACTCAGAATAATATTTTCAGTATAATGTGACAGTTAAAATAGCACCACAATCTATGAAATATGAAAGGTAATTTATGAATTAATAGTAGGCAAGTAAAGATAAAAATTACAAAGCAAAGTTTTCAGTAGAACGTAATTTATGCTGGTAGAAAAGTATTATAGCAATAGACAGTCATGTTTATTTTTCGAAGATTTCAGTATCTCATTCGGTCGTTTCGTCATTTTTATTCGGACAAAAGTAGTCGGAAAGTTAGTATTTTAGGCAGTAGATTTAATATTTTGAGTAAGGACTATTCTCCTTTTTTTGTCGGAGCTTTTATTACTACCCTATTTTTTGTACGTGGGTGAAGCCGCGGACAAAAGCTAGTACTTAATAAAGATTACCATCAGGTAGCATTGCAGTCAAGCACTAGTTTATAAATAAATAAAAAAATGATTACGCTAATTTTATTTAATACCTACCAGAATTTTCTAAAATTATATTTAGGCATATTCTTGGATAGACAGGCCCTTGTGTATCGTTCAGTTTACAGAAAAAAAAAAAGTGATAGATTAGTACCTACGTTAGTACGCGAAAACCAATGCAATATTTAACCATGAAGTTGGCAATACAGTTGAATCAACAACATAAAATATTAGGAAACATACCTAATATTTCACTTTTTAAAATATAATAAATGGCGAAAATATTAACATAATAATATCTCTAGATTTATTTAGTCTCTATTTATGAATATTTGTAGATATACAGACACCGAATAAATCTATAACATAATGATGACGCCTCGTTCAAACTTTTCAAGAATTCGTTATTTAAAGAATGGGCTGTATGAAAAATTAGCTATTTATGGAATAAAATAGAACATAAACGAAAAGAATAAACTTTATTGTATGTCAAAAAAATAACACAACTTATAAATAAACATAAATCTATGGGTACAATGGCGGCCTTAGCGCTACTTCTGTACCGTGTATGCTTTTACAAACGCAGCAACAGCAACTCACATACACTAGAGACACAAACCCGGAACCACTATTTAAAGACCATACAAATATTTGCCTGTGTGGAAATGGAAATGTAAAATGGTGGAGAATAAGATACTAAAATATCCGACATAAAATTACATTTGGGACGTAACTATGGGCGTATAAGGGGGTCCATATAAAGGTTTGGTTGAATATTAAAATAAAGTAGCCAATTAAAACTACCATGGTGTAATACGCACTATTATACGAAGGTCATAGTTACTACTCTAAAGTTCAAATCTCTCCATTTAACTGCAATAATAACCGTCCAGTATAAAGGCTTATTAAGCTTAATTAGAGAGATTAACATAAATGTTAGTTTACTATATTTGACTTTTGAATTCGAGGTCATTTTAAAAGTTTGGAACAACAAACTCTACGTCATAGAAAACAAATTTCAAATTCTAATGCAACCCTTTCGTATTTAGAGCCTTTTTATTAGTACAAATGATCACTGAAAAGTCGCCTCCGGCTTCGACCCGGCTGGGCCCCTGCTGCTGCTGATAACTCCTAGAGGCGCGCGGGAACTGTGCGCGCCGTCGACGACTTTGGGCTCGGTCCGTACAGTTACCGGACGGTCAGACAGCGAGCTACCCTTTGCTCGCCGTCCGCACGCCCGCGTCTACGATGGACGGAAATCGGGATCGCTGTGAGCGCCGCCGTTGCCTGATGCGGTCGTCCTCCTCCTTTGCTAACATTACTGCCTCACAGAAGGAGGCGACCGCCTGCGACTCCTCCTCGCTCCGGACCATGGCCTGTATCAAGGCCCAGCATGAGAAATTGCCGCCGCCGATAACCCCCACGAGGGCACGGCGATGCTCCGCTCAAGCGGGGTACACCACCACTGTGTGCTCCTCAGAGGCGAAACCTGGGCGTCACTTCTGCACGAATCCGGTGCAGGAACCTCCTGAACTTACCGTGTCCGGTGAAAACCTGCGTCATGCGGAAGGTGAGGACGCTGTGAGGTCTTTCCAGCCACGCCTCAAAGAGGGGACTTACTGCCGTAATTGTGGCACTAGGTTGCGATAGTCGCTGACGCCATTTCGAGATTCATTTAATCGAAATTTATTTAATTATTTAAACATGTACAGTTGTGGTACATAAACGAACTTAATGCAACAAGGCATTCTTTACCAGTCAACCCAGATGATCATCGTGATCGAAATTCGGACGGGAGGATTATATTGATTGCACCACTTTGCGCTAGTATACTTTGTTCTTGGGAGCCCGGCGACCTGACACATAGGTTTTGTAAAAAACTTAGCTCAGGCAACCGTATCCACAAATGAGGGTGTTCTAAAATAAAGTTCACCAGGTGGCAGCACTGAGGCGTAAGGTCCAGGCACCTGTTAAAACACTTATATTAATGACATTACTTAGACATCAACGTCATCGTCAATATCAAGTATACGTTTTCAAAGGAATTTTAATCTCTGAAATACCCTCTCTAGTAACTTATATACCCAAGTTATGATACCCCTTTATATCCCTATAACATACTACAGGAAGCATGGCACAAAAAGGCAATATATGTGCCTGAAATGACTTGAGAGGACTTTGTTACCCAGTTTCCTTAAGCTGTTATTCTATTTTCCTGACTTGAAGGACAAATTTGACAAATGGCTACAAGTTAAGCCGGATAACGGAAGTTAATTTTTTTTTTATTATCAGAGCGTGACGCAGCCACAATAAGTTTCCTTTACACAGTGAATTTGCCGGTGACCAATAACGTAATAAAAGTTTGTTTTGTAAATACGAAATCGGCGATGTATGAAAATATTTGGACACAAAACACACCATTTTTATCAGTTCCCAGCGCCGCGCTTGGGAATCATGTTGTTGAATAATTGAAATTTTTGTTTTGTGTTTTTTGTCGCAGTTTTGTGATTTTATCTTTATTAACCAACAGATTCCTGGTTTGTTCTAATCAAAAATGTTGACAAAAATCTGTAGGCAGATAGGTAGGTATTCAATACAAAAGTTTCCAGATACATTCGTGTGTCTTGACTAACCCACTCCCACTTCAGTCTGGCGGTTTTTCCTCGACATCGGCTACTTGAGTTACGAGCACATTTTTTATTAGATGTAAACTTACCAAAATCCTTTTAAATAACCAATCATTATCTCACATTACTGCTCGTGAGATAAGACGACAGTTTGTGTGTATGTTTGTTACAGCTTTACGCTCGAACGGCTGAACGAATTTCAATTAAACTTGGTACTCAGG
This sequence comes from Mythimna albipuncta, assembly GCA_929112965.1. NCBI lineage: Eukaryota > Metazoa > Arthropoda > Insecta > Lepidoptera > Noctuidae > Mythimna > Mythimna albipuncta. Next base: position 12,303,944 of record OV815960.1, on the reverse strand, counting down.
TAGGTCATGTTCTAAAATAGCACACAGAAAACTTACTTTTATCCTGCGAGCATGTTTCCTTTGGGTAATTTTCTACTAAAACGCAAGCGGTCAGTTTGGTGAAAGAAATTTTTAAATCGGTCTAGTAGTTTGTAAGTTTACTCATTACAAACAAAAATACAAACCATTTTTTTTTATAATATTAGAATAGATAAATCAATTATGTCACAAAATCAAAAATATTACTATGAAAATATAGAGCCTGATTACAGACCTAATAACCATTTCAATAACCTACTAAACAATCTACCAAAAACCTTGAAGGGTGAATCGGAATCCAAACCCACAATAACCACATTATAATACAAAAAGCCTCCTATAAAAATATATTTATTCTTGTTCCACAGCGCTCCCCATGGGATATATTTGCTATATCAGGGGAAAATCTCACAATTTCCGCTAAGCCGTGGTTTAATGTGATACGCATTCGGAATCACAACGCATAAAATGTTAATTCGTATTTGGTTGCATCAGACTTGAGACGGATTTCAAGTTTATGTTTCAGGTTGTTTGTTGCCTTCTCTTTGAGAAGTAGCTGGCGAGTGCCACAGCGTCCCCACCCTCCGCCTCACACATGTCTTCGCCGGACATGGCTAGTTCGAGAGGCTTCTCGTTCGGATTCAGATGGAAGAACCTGGGAGCCACCGTTGTGCCGATCGGCCGGAGTACCCTGATGGAAGTTTGCCCCACTTAGGCAGAGCACCGCTGTGTCCTCGTAGAGGCATTCGGCGGCGGCGACCTCTCGCACCCAGCCTTGATACGGGCCATGGTCCAGAATGAGGGTGAATGGGAAGTGGTTGCCTCCTTCTGCGACGCAGTAATGCAAGCAATAGAGAGGGCCGCAACCGTGAAAGAACTCTACGAGTACTCTTTTTGCTGTAGTAACGCACACATTTTCGAAATTAGATCATATTGTATCGGGTGAGTCTTCTTTAGGAGGGTTTTCCGTCATAAAGCTTCTAATGCCATCTTGAAAATTCGAACCTTTTTTCTGAGTGAAGTTATTTAACACTGCCCAAATTAAAAAAAAAAAGAACTTTTCTAAATCTTATGTCGGTGGCTATCGATCAATGTGTAAAAAACTTGGCTACAGGGTTGGCTCAGTGGTTGACCGATTGGCTGCTGCGCTGTTTGTCGTGGGTTCAACGGGGTCTGGATGTTTTGTATTTGTGTGGTTGACATGTTTATGAACGCACCTAAGAGGTCATTTCTAGTGTGGGGCAAAATGACTTGAAAAACAAACTTCTCAAAGAGTAAAGGGATTATTAAAATTATTAGAAAAGGGAAATTAGAAGTAACTATTTTTTCGACACACTTGCTCAGAACGTGACTATAATTGCACTACACTTAGGTATGTAATGTAACTTGTAACCAAACTGTGACTGTTTGATTACCATTATGCACAAGTGTGATAATGTAGTGATAACCTTTTTAGTTAATAAAATAGTACAAATTAGTGTCTTGCTTGCTTATTTTATGCTAATTTGTGTTTCCTAAAAAACCTTTCATAAAAAAAATATTTTTTCTGTCTATAAACATAAGCAACCTTATTCTTATTTTTATTCAAACAGCCTAGCTAGACTAGCTAGTCTGTGGCCACCATTTCGGGCGTGCGCATAAGAAGAAAGAACAATTTTTTGCCACCATACTACAAAAAAAAAACAGTTTTGCTGATATAGCAATAATTAATTAATTTGTAAAAATTTATATATAACATAATATAATACACGTGAATATTGGCGATTACCGTCCTCGGCTCTCTTAAGATCCTCGCCATCGGCTCGTATCTAAATGCCGCCTCAGCGGTAATCACCAACTACACTACACTTGTATCTAATGTACTATTATAGCTTGAGACAGATGACAAACAAAAAATTTAAGAAAAAACTATTTGGTATCAGTACATTTTGTCGAGTGCTAAGCTAAATAATATGCTATCTACGTCAGATACCAAATTAAAATCTTTTAAAACATACGCATAATATATGTCTCTTTGATCGCACGCATTAAAAGCCCTCTGCTGCCCACGCTCTCGCCCTTCCAGTAATATTGCATGGACCCACAGATGAGGATGCCATACATATTTTATTCTTCGTGAATCATAAATTTATGAAGGTCTTATAATAAAGCTTTGACGGAAATGTTTATATAGTCGCTTCGTATTTAATAGTTAGGTGTCCCATTTTTTTGTGAAAAATCATAAAATATCCGCTACCGCTCTGGGTAAAGCGAGTAACAGACTTTTAATAAATAGACAACTAGAATATCTTTAGTTGCCCTTTCCGTTCCTGACCCCGCGTTTGCTTAGCCCCGGCAAAGGTGCGTACCTAATAATCAAAAAGACTTAATTCCTAAGTACCTACAATCGATAACATATAAAAGTCTATGTTTAATATTTTTTTTTTTTTTTTTTTTAACTGGCAACATTAAATGTCGCGCATGAGGTTTACACATAATAAATCACTGTGAGCCAAACAGGCTCTCAAATATAAATAAATATATATAATATCAGTATAAATAGTTTAAGTTTGTTTTTTTATGTAGAGTAACGAATTATTTTTAATAAAAGAAAAATGAAATTTAATAATTAGTTCGTTAGATACTTGAACACTATATTGAATGGCCAATCTCAATCTCGCTCAATCATAGTGACTAGTTTCTAAACACTTTTTAATTGGTACCTTTATTTAACACATTGAGAGCCTGTTTGGCTCACAGTGATTTATTATGTGTAAACCTCATGCGCGACATTTAATGTTGCCAGTTAAAATATAATAATAATAATATAATATTCCACAACTATCACACAGCGCCGTCTAGTCCCAAGCTAAGCAGAGCTTGTGTTATGGGTACTAGACAACTGATAAACATACTTATATATTTCTAAATACATACATATTATAGATAAATTTCACCCAGACACAAAACAAATGATCGTGCTCATCACACAAACATTTGTTCTGGGTGGGAATCGAACCCACGACCTCCGGCATAGCATTTAGGGTCACTAACCACTAGACCAACAGGCCTGTCAAAAAAATATTACAGAAATGTTCTTTTTCTATGTCCGTCACCCAACGGTTATATTGGTCGTTAACGTGATCCTTTGTTCGTAAAACTGTTCATAAATAAGGAAATAAAATAAGTGGAAAAAGCTTATAAGTTTTCTCAGGACTTAGTTGCGTGCTCACTCAGTCCAATCTAATCAATGCTACGGCGTAGGCGCCGTAGACTTTCCGTAGCAAAGTGAAGCACGTAGCTTCTATACTATGAATACATTTATGAAACTACTAGAGACGCTCCGCAGCGCTGCCTGGAATTTCAGTCCTAACTTTCGCAGAGCTGTGATTTATATTACGATTATGACATTTTCAGAACAAAGAAATGGGTTGGGTACTGAGAATATTTTCTGGAATATTATAATTCAGAAGTAAACGAGCAGGTTATGGTCCATTACAAGTGTATAAGTGTGAAAAAGCAAAGTGAAACCAGACTTTCAAATCTTCTGTCATCATCATTTACCTTACGAAGCGACCCAAGTATTGTTATTGGTATTCCTAGAGATGTCGCTCATTTAGTACAGGAATATTTCATATATATTGTCTAGCCAGAAAGTTTAAATGATTTCTCGTCTATCAAAACTTTGTAATAATTTTCATTTTATACAAGGTACGGTTTATTTAACAACATTTTCTCTAATGTTCAATTATTGTCATTTAGTATAACGATCATACATCTTTTATTTATAAAAATAAATAATAAAGTATGTACTTAAGATTAACTTAAATAATAAATTACTATTTGTACTAACTAAACACTACGTGTACATATTGAGATACTAAAACTAAACACAGCCAGGGGTCCTAGCCAAGAGACACTTCGCTCCGTCTCGATTTCGCTTCCAAGTTCGATTTCGTGTCGAAGTACTCTCGACGTCGCCGTCTTCCTAGATGACTACCCTGAAAAGAAACACCAAAACAATCTCAGGGATCAAAGTCTCTTTTAAAGTACAAACAGCAAACATTCAAATTATATAAGAAAGCAAAGCAGGTCAAATTATATGAGAACAATGCAAATTGGAGTCTCAGATAGTCTTTTGAAAAAAGAACCACACGGTTCTGAGTGGTCCTGTCCAGTCAGTGTAAACATTTGTCAGTATTCGAGTATCGTCAAGATAGCTATATCACTGTGGAAAACGAAGACTATATCAAATTCTTTATATCAACAGTTGTTACACTAAATATTATTATACCAAACAATGCACACACCAAATACAGTCATTTTCTCAAAGAAACAGGCATTTGAGTATGTAGACGTATTCTGAAATAACAATATGTTCTGTGCGACAGATATCAAGCTTGTAATCAAATCAGAACTTTTGCCAATTACACGTCTCATTTGCGACGGTACAAACAATATACGTAGACTACTTTTATTTTACCTCTGACCAAGTCTTACGTTTTTATTTATTTTTCAGGTAATTGGAAGAAAAAAACAGTTATAATTATTAAAAATATTTTTTTCACTTTCACTGTGGTTAGTAAAATTATATCCTTCATTCATTTCTATTCTAATTCCTGCCAAGCAATAGCAATAGTTCTTGGTATTGCTTGGCAGGAATTAGAACATTTATATATTAATACCAAATTCTTTTTGCAATAGATACAATAAAATCACATAATTTAATTAATTTAATTATTATTATTTTTTTTATTTATTTTTTTTGTCTTTTTTAACCCAAAGGTTGACTGGTAGAGAATGCCTTGTGGCATTAAGTCCGCCTATGTACCACTATTGTACATGAAGTTTAAATAAATAAATAATTTGGATGAAGTACAGTAAATTAGACGGTCCTCATTTAGTTAAGAATATCTAATCTATTGTATATCAGCAACTCTCAACTGATACTAACGGTCAAATTATGTAAATGTTACTTTATCCAACAATAATACATAATTTTTATTTATTATAAACTTCGGTATTTGTTGACATACCTTATTTATGACCATATTAAAATAGATTATAAATTAAATTATAAAGTGTTTATTAGAACAAATAAGTCTAATAAAACATGAACATCATAACTTTAGTTTTAGACCATTAGTTCAACTGAAGATTGTAAAATATATCTTGTGAAATTATATCAGCATATTATTATCCAAATGTCAATTACCTATATGAAATTAAATGATATCACTATTTCTTATCACTATAAATGATTATAGACACCCTCAATGAGAGCCAAATATTGATTTTAGCACATGTTTACATTCAAAATTAATATTTAGTTAATTACTTTCAAATTACTTATCGTTTGAAGTAGGTTGTAGCGTGGATAACAAAGGGTCGGTGATAACATAATAAAATTAAATCAGGCAGGTCGTAGTACGAGAGACAGCGGAAGGGACCACTTGAATGTTGTAACGTTATACTTTGCCTGTAACATATTCATATAAATTAATAAGAGTCGACGGTAATAAGCTCACCTTGTTAGTCTTACGACATTTATTTTTCTAGATAAATGTGATAGTACCAGTCCGGAATTTTTCACACAATTTATCGGAAGCCATAACTGCAAAGCTAGCAATTTTTTCGAGGATCTCGGTATCTACGTATCTTGAAATCAGACACGTGTGTTTTGTTAGGTATTCGTGACAGCAGTCTAGTTATCAAACCAAGATACCGATCTGATAAAATTTTCTTAGAATATTACTTATCTTCTACAGCAAAAAGTGGTAAAGTTTGTTCCTTTTTTTTTGTTTTTGTTTGTAGGAAGTAATCTCTAAAAGTACTGGTCCTATTGCTATTTTTTTTACCGATAGAAAGCTGCTTTATTCTTGAGTGACATAGGCCATATTTTACACTATTTATTTACGATAACGACAATATTTTTAATTTGGTAATTTTTTATTTACATTCTGTAATGGCACTTAAATGGAATAAATAATCAACAAGGCATTATGCTCTATAATACTCTATAAGTAAACTTTTGATTTAATCAGGTATGGGGTACGAGAGATGATGTCTATTATTAGATTAAGTATATATAACCTATGTACAATTAGAACGAGCAGTAAGAAACCAGGTTTAAATCGATTAAGTTGTGTTATTGATGAACTCCCGAAGCGAACCCTTAAACAGAGTTAATAGACTACACTGTGGTGCACAATAGTATTAAAAGATAATAAAATACGTATATAATTATGGTAAATTCATTAACTGGTAAAATGTTGTTTTATGAACAATATGAAAGCACTACAATTATAAGAACTCAAAATATAATAAATATTACAAATACCAAACTAAAACTAATTCTGAGAAAACATTAAATAGTAGTTCAGAATTTAACACTTTAAGGAAAATTTACTCTTAGCTTTTTTGATACCTTAGGAAAGCTCATTCCAGTGTTTGATGGTAAACAGAGAGAAAACAAAATGTTATCCAAATCGTTCAAGCATTTAGGAGGAGTTAGATGACAAACACACGTACCTACAGACAAATTATACATATAATATAATAATATAATAAAATATAATATTCGACAACTATCACACAACGCTGTCTAGTCCCAAGCTAAGCAGAGCTTGTGTTATGGGTACTAGACAACTGATAAACATACTTATATATTTCTAAATACATGCATATTATATATAAATTACACCCAGACACAGAACAAATGATTATGCTCATCACACAAACATTTGTCCTGGGTGGGAATCGAACCCACGACCTCCGGCATAGCAGTCAGGGTCACTAACCACTAGACCAACAGGCCAGTCAAATATATGAAGATGAAACTAAACAGAGTAAGCTTGACCCGCAAGGAAGGACATAGGTTTTCTATCTGGTTTCTATTTCGCGACAACAACAAATCATGAAGACAAAATCCTTTATATTTAGATATCAAGACTTTCTGAAAAATGAGAAGGATTTACAGAATGTTACCAATCTCACGTATCCACATAACGGCAGGCCTGTATTTCGCCTGTCGCCTAACAACTCGTAATCCTACAATTTGCTTTGCGTATCTCTACGAACATTTTGTTAGCCACAATGCGTTGCGGAGAAATTTATTGCGAACATACGGACATTTATTTCCTAACTAAGTGATTAATTGTCTTCTGGTTACTTAGTTCTGGTTTAAATGCTACATAGTATGCGCTGTGGTAATATACTCTGTTTAATCTAATTGCCTCACTATCATGTAGCTATTAGGGGGATCTACGAATAAATACAGACATATTTTACCAAAACTGTATATTGTCTGTCTGGCTAAGTTTGAAAGCTAGACCAAATCGTCTGGAAGTACCTAATTTCTGAAACTAACTGAACTTGGTAAAAGAAAAAGCCACTAAAATTCAAGTTAAAAATTGACATCGTTGCATCAGATAATGTGCCGGTTGTCAATTTATTTCAACTAAATAGGTAAAATATTTTCCATAGATTTATTGATAGGTAACTAGCACATAGTCCCTACAATGTGTTTATAAGAAGTTTACCACCCCTTAATTCATTAAACCCCAAGCGAACGCCGGCGTTCGCGCACCTATTGTCTTTCAATTGGGTCTGTAATTATCACAATTGAAAGGTTAAACCGTATTTTGAGAGTAATTTTCAAAAACTAATAATCACTGTCTTTATTATTAGAAGATTTTTATTAGAATTGGTGCCAAATTTGAAGTTTATTATCCCAATAAATAAAGATCCTAGATACAATTTTTGGTTTATACAAAACCCCTTAAATTTTTCAATAGGGGGTAGAGTTTTGAAAACAAATAACTACCACCATTTTTATCTACATTCTTGGGTTAAAATTTGTGCTAACTTTCAAGTAAATTGGCATTCAACAAAATCCCCCCAACTCAACTTCTTAGAGAATAATTATGAAAAAACTCCTTCTTAGTACAGCACACGGCTTCTTTATATAACGTGGGTGAGGACCCCACGTTATATAAAGAAGCCTTGTGCTATATTTCACGTTCCTAGTCCTAGAAGTGTCGGCTGTGCGTTGATGTGTTAGTCAGTCAGTTCCCCTTTTTTATATAATTACTAGCTTTTGCCCGCGACTTCATCCGCGTTCATAAAATATAGCCTATGTCACTGAGGAATAAAGCAGCTTTCTAACGGTAAAAAAAAATTAGCAATTGGATCAGTACTTCCAAGACAAACATAAAAACAATAAAAACAAACTTTACCTCTTTATTAGTGTAGAATTGTAGATAGATATATGTAGATGCATGATGATAATTTTGTTCATGCTTAAGGAGTACATTTGTAAGATACAAAGACCAATATAAAAAAAAAAAAACTAAAGGATTTAGCATTTTGATTTATCATAGAATTATTAGTAAGTATCTAATCATTAATTGAAATCCTGAAACTACAGAATATTATAAGCAAATCGAGTTTTATACATTTTCAAATAATTTAACACAAAGCAACTTATAGTAAGTTTATTGAGTAGTAAGGTATTTATTTGTACGTTTATAAAACCTTTTTTTTATGAGGTTGGGAAATTATGTAATGACTTATCCCGCTCTAAGGTAGAGCGAAAGCACGTGTCAGATTTTAACCACCTTTTTTATGGTGGAAAAATCATCAATGACAACCCCCGCTCTTGGGCGGAGCGGGAGACAGTGTCAGACTCTTACTGACTAAAAAACCCACCCCGTTCCTTCAAACCTTCATACCGGGGCTTGACCTATCTTTCAAAACTAACCCTGGCCCCAATAGGCTTCGACCCAGCTGGGCCCCTGCTGTTACTGACAACTCCTTGAGGCGCGCGGGAACAGTGCGCGCCGTCGACGACTTGGGCTAGGTCCGGACAGTTACTGGGCGGTCGGACAGCGAGCTACCCATAGCTCGCCGTACGCAAGCCCGCGCCTACGGTGACCGGAATTCGGGATGGTGAATGGAGAATCAAGGCGGTGGCGAGAGCCGTTGCCTGATGCGGTCGGCCTCCTCTTTTGCGAGCATTACTGCTTTGCAGAAGTCGGTGACCACCTGCCACTCCTCCTCGCTCCAGACCAAGGCCTGAACCAAAGCCCGGTGTGAGAGGTCTCCACCGCCGATTGCTCACACGAGGGCACGGCGATGCTCCGCCCAAGCAGGTCACACCTCGACTGTATGCTCCACCGCGTACTCCGGGCGTTCCGCACAGTGGCGACACGCGGGCGTCACTTCCACACGAATCCGATACAGGAACCTCCTGAACATGCCATGTCCAGTGAGGACCTGCGTCATGTGGAGGGTAAGGACGCCGTGAGGTCTTTCCAACCACGCCTCAAAAAGGGGACTCAAAAATACTAAGGCCGCGGATACTTTTTTAAACGTTCTGCCCATCTTAATAATATCTAATTGGTTTGTAAAAAAAAAACGAAGAATCTGTAAATAACTATTATTAGGGCGAGCGAAATTTGAAAGCTGAAAGGATGTCATAATTAAATTAAATATGAATATTTTTGGGACTCTCCAAATTTTCCATTAAGGAAAAGTAAAATATTTTGATCGTAGGAAATCGTTTTATGAAACTAATACAATGGTAACAGTCATCAGGAAATTAAAAAAAAAAAATTGTTTCTCATTTTTCGTACTATTTCATAAAATAACTGATGCTAAGACTGGCCAATCAAATTCAAAACAGTGTTTGTAGCAAGGCTTGATAACGTTCCCTAATGAACACTGTAAGTATGGTATTTTTGTAAAGTTAAAATTTTAACGGTACCAAACTACCGATACGGGTAACCTTGGTAGATACCAAATCTATTAATAATGATGTTAAAATTAACGTTATAAGTATCGGTACCTTTTTGTCGCTTCCGGAAGGGAAAACCCGGAGTCCTGGAACACAAGGGAGGTGTTGGTTTTTAATCAGTAAAAATCTGTTATATACATCCTCACGCCCCACCTATAAAGAAAACCCTTTGAAAAACCGTTCGCTTATGTTATAAAAGGAATTCTTGTGTTCTCAGTCCCAATAGTTTCGGTTGTTCATTGACATGGCAGTCAGTCAGTTACTCCTTTTATATATATAGCTTAACTTTATCTTGAATCTAAATGAAAATGGAAAAAGTTACACATCCATTTTGTCAAAATTTTTCCACCACACCATTATTTAGAAACACTCCATGCCCATCGATCACTCCATATGTCCTCAAATAACCCGCAGAAACTTCAAATGGCATTCTATGGTAATTTCCAATCCTCCATACATTTGCACGAAATTGAATAATGGGTTCTGATAAATGGTCGTGAGGAATTGTGGAATGAGTATCTGTTATTATTGAATACGTAACATAATATCTCGCCCATATTACTTGAAGGGTTGGACAGAAAGCGTTTATGTTATAGTAATACTACGAGTAATATTGCAATGTTTAAGTACTAGTCGATACTGGGCTGTGGACGGCATGCAATGGGTGGCTCGCCGTCCGTCCGACCGACAAGGATCAAGGCGTGTTGTATGCCACGCAGACCGGCCAGTTAGGGTCGTCGCCTGCCAGAGTTCGTCTGCGTCTGCAATCGCACTTACACCATAATTTACTATGCTCATTATTCTCAAAATACTACTTGATGATGATAATTACTGATTTCGGGCTATTCTATATGTTCAAATCGCGCGGAGAACTTTAATTGCGCAATACAGGATTACAAGTAGTTCTTATGTGAAGCTATAGTTGTCACTACAACTTGACATCGGAGTTGTCAATTACATAAACAAAATGAAATATTGAGCGAGCAATTGCGTTGAGTCTCCTTTTTTAGGACAATCGTGTAAAAAAAGACATCTCGTTTATTAGGGCTGAGCATCGCTTGGGCAGAGCATCGCCGTGCCCTCGTGAGGGCGATCGGCGGCGACGATCTCTCGCCCTTTCTCTTACGAGCAGCTATGCTAGCAAAGGAGGAAGCCGACCGTATCAGGCAACGGCGGCGCTCACAGCGCCCCAGCCGTCGCCGGGATCCCGATCCCGATTTCCAGCCACCGTAGGCGCGGGCTTGCGGACGGCGAGCAATAGGTAGCTCGCTGTCCGACCGTCCGGTAACTGTCCGGACCGGGCCCAATTCATCGACGGCGCGCACCGTTCCCGCGCGCCTCAAGGAGTTGTCATCAACCGCAGGGGCCCAATTGGGTCGAAGCCTACAGGGGCCAGGGTTAGTTTCGAAAGATAGCTCAGCCCCGGTGCGAATGGCAACGAAGGAACAGGAGTGGGTTTTTAGTCAGTAAAAGTCTGACACTATCTTCCGCTCTGCCCAAGATCGGGGAATGTCATTAGATGATTATCCAACCGAAAAAAAAATTTTGGGAATTACACGCTCAGTGTACGGTTCCGTAGTTTCCCGTCCATCACAATAAGTGGTCCCACTTATGAGTTACGAGTTACGTAACAAATAGTCTTTTTGTAAACTCATAAGTAGGAACACTTATGAGTTTCAAAAAGGCTATTTGTTGGGTGAGTGGCCCTAGTACCGATCCCTGCGGAACACCGCACGACATCTCTCGACGTTTCCAGTCTCCCTGGTGACCGGGATAGACTATAAATCTTTCCGACCGATAGGCCTCGACCACTCGACAGAGGTATTCGGGCACCCGGTGGTACCGGAGTACCTCCGGATCGTACTCCAGGGCAGGGAATTGAACGCGTTGGCAATGTCCATGGACACTGCCACGACACACCTGCCCCGGGACACCGCATCCCCCGTCGTAAGGGCTCGCACGCGCATGATGGCGTCCACCGTAGAGCGCATCCTGCGAAATCCGAGCTGTCCGTCCGAAAGGTCCGGCCCCACCCGTGTTAGGCGCCCGACGAGGCGGTTTGCAATGTCTCTCAAAGAGCTTGCCCACCTCGTCGAGCAGCACAATGGTCCGGTACGCGGACGGAGAGTCCGCAGGGCGCCCTGGCTTCGCTATGAGGACCAGTTTCCCCGTCTTCCAGCAAAGTGGGAACTGGCCCCTCTCCAGGCATGCGCTGAAGAGCTCTCTCAGTCGAGGCCCGAGAGCCTCTATGGCCAGGACCCAGGCCTTTCCAGGCAAGCCGTTGGGTCCTGGGGCGGTGTTTTTGGCACTCAGCCTTCGCACCGCCCCTTTCATCTCTACCTCGGTCACCTCTGGAGCATCGTCGTCGTCGTCGCTGTTGCGGTCCGCGTCAGACACCGCTGGTGGTGGAGGCAGAGCCATGGGCGGGGGGGACTACGGAACCCTAAAAAGTAGCTTAGCCAATTGCTGACGCCTAATGCTGGCTATGACCTGCAGTGACCTGTATTGTATTAGTGTTGTTGGTGTCCACCATATTCAGGTTTCGTATAAACTAAAACTGATGTTGTTTAATATAATTATAATCGTATATATTATGTACACAAGCGAATAAATAATTGGTTTTGGTACGCGGTTGGATTTGGTATTGAACCCAAAGTTCAACGTTAATTACTGGATGTTCAATGTGGTCGTAGTGCCAGGTATTCGTAATTCATTATACTCAGTCATAGAAATCTTATTTATTTCACATTAATTAAGTTCTATGTGTATATCACTAGTTTAATCTATTCTATTCTATATCTCATTATAAAGGTACGATTTCACTTGAATGAAAATCGAGACTAGTTGAGTTCCATTCACATTGAATGCGTATGCGTTATTGAGGTTTATTTATACAATTGACTTTAAAAATTATATTATGGCAATATGCCAGGCCATGTAACATGCCTCTAAAAGAAGAAAACTATATTTCTCTAACGTACGGCTGCCAGACGTGGAAATTCACGAGGAAAATTAAAAACAGAATTAGTTCGTGTCAGAAAAGGTATGGAACGCAGCATGCTAAATATCAAGAAAATACATAAAGTGCGACACTCCAAGATAAGAATATACCAAAGCGATAGAGCGAGCGTTATGTTATGCCCAATCACTGAAATTCAGATGGGCCGGCCATTTGGTCAGATTTGTGCACAATAGGTGGACCATAAATGTCACTAAATGGAAAGGCCCGCCAGGCAAACGTCGAGTAGGGAGACCTTATACAAGATGGTATAAAGAAAATAGCAGGTTCAGACTGGTTAGTGACTGCTAAAAACAGAGAAATGGAAAACTTTGGAGGAGGCCTTAACCCGAGAGGGTTGCATGCTAGAAAATAAAAATTGATTTAAATTTTTAATGTAATTCGAATTGATGTTAATTTAATTTTGATTTTTCTATCTGTTTGTTTTTAATTTAATATGATTTTAATTTATTTTGTTTTTTATTTGATTTTAAATTTAATTTTGTTCTACTTAAATGAATTTGATTTTAATTTAATATAATATGTAGTTAATTACTTGACCGATTACATAACTAAATAATAAATGAAATCACCTATACAGAATTTAATTGAAACATTATGTAAATAAGAAAAATACAAATAAAATATATAAATAACGTTTTTTATTGTTTAATACATTTAAATAGATGGAAATAATTAATAATGTTAAATGATTAATTTATTCTAGATAAAAGTTGCATGTAAGAAATCGAACTAAATTTGTAAGTTTTCAGATTATTATTTTAATTAAAAATAATGTTGTAATGTAATGTTTGTATATGTTTGATGATGCATGGAATATTATTTTATTATTTATTAATATGCTTGATGCCATACAGGCTTGTTTGAAAACCTTGATAGGGCTGTTGAGGGCTGCATTTACCTGTTCTTACTGCAGAAACTCGCGTAGAATAGCGTCGTATATGTTCGTGATCCAAAGCAAGATATAAATAACAAAAAGATGGCTTTTACAGACACGGATGATTGATTTATCTTGCATGTTTTAGGCTGTTTGTTTACCTACATAAATTAAAAGGCATTGTCCGGCTTTGAGCCAAATCATCAATACAAAATGGTCAAACAATAAAAAGTTAACACTGCCAAGAAAAGATGGCAAAAAAACTAATAAGTTCAAAACAAGTCACTTACGTTATTAGTGGAATTTATTTTAAATCATTGAAAGGTTTGACGCCATCACTGTTTTATTTTTATTTTCTAAATTTTAGTGAGTAATACTATGAAAATCTTCTCCTCGATCCCTTTATTTGACAAAACATAATTTAGCACAAAAAATACGATTTGTATTTTTTTTGTGACATAGTCCTATAGGGTATCAAAATAAAGGGATCGAGGAGAAGATTTTCATAGGTTTAGAGCGTGCCAAAGAAATAAACATATGCACATACCTCGTTCTAGCGCAGATGAGCAGAAACTATTACCAACCAATTTACCAACCACCACCAACCAAACCACCAACCAATCACTAAATATTAAATTACCATTTTTCTATTTTAACTTTAACAAGTTTAAACCTTGGTGGTTTTTTGGTTGCTATTTAACCTATAATCCTGTAATTTTTGTATAAATGATAAGTAAATAAAATAAAAAAATGAGCAACACTTGGTCATTCAATGGCACTGGCCATTTGTGCAAGATAATACATAAGTGGCCAGTGCCCTTAAAATTGATATAGGTATATATAAAAAAAAAACAGAATACTTATTTGTCTACTACTTATTTGTCTACCAGGCACAAAAAAATAGGACGCTCATTTAGATGCCAAAGTATACATTTATATAATAAGCTTTCCAGTCCTATTCAAGAACTTAGCATTAATAAATTCAAAAAATTTGTTAAGCGAAAACTTTGCCAAAAGGCTTTTTATACTGTAAAAGAGTATCTCGAGGATAAAACGGCTTGGGATTGACCTGCTCCAATACCTACTCACTATAATTGTTATCATTTGAATGTTTTTTTTTTTGTTTTAACTGACTTTTTTTATTGACGATTGTTGTTGTTTTACAATTGTGATATTGTATATATATATATATTTTATTTTTTTTTTACAATTATGATATGTTTATTTTTACTATTTGACTGAATTTTTTATTTACTTTTTTTTACAATTTGACATATTTACTTTTGTAAATTTTATTATTGTGAATGTGAGAACTATGTGGATTACTCTTTCCTTTTATTTTTACATGATGTCTGGCAGTTTTGAGTATTTGATGTGGCCTACCCAAATGTCCAGAGTTGAGCTACACGCATACTGACAAATGCTTGCACTGCCTGGACAGGTCCACTCAGAACTGTGTGGTTCTTTCCTCAAAAGACCATCTCAGGCTCAATCTGCACGGTTCTCATATGATTTGACCATTACATGTTTTGCTGTATGGACTTTAAAAGAGACTTTGACCCCTGAGTTTGTTTCGGTGTTTCTTCTCAGGGTAGTCAGGTAGGAAACACCGGCCTCATCTAGCATTTATTGACGAAAAAAAAAAAATTGACGTGTAAAAGTGTTTTTATAAAACCTACTTGCAAAATAAAGATCATTTATCATTTGTCTACTTGAGATAGTCTCTAGAGTTACAAAAATCCTTTCAGTAATGGACTTTACTAATACTAAGTGCCATAGGCTACTATATTTCTTCTCTAGACAAATGCACAGGTCCTGAGGGATAGGCCACGAGAAAGAAACCGCGGCGAAAAACTAAAGTACATAGATAATATGTATATATTTCTTTAACATTTATAGAAGCCTTAGACATTTTGTGAAAGTTATTCTTTTGCCAACATTCTTTAACTTTATTGACATGCTAAATATGTTTGAAAAAACAAATATGTGTAGTAAATATTTGAGATTGTATGACAAGGTTGATGAAAGATGAGTCAATTAGACTCAGCCAGCTGTACAAAGTTATTTTAATGAGATTTTGTTATTTTCATAAATTGAAATGCAGAAAGTTATTCAGTGACGTGCTTTAGTCTTTAATGACGTAGGTGCTATCTGAACTATTTTGTCAACCCCGTTTAGGGACCTAATGATTCTCGTTCACATGATCATATTTAATTTGATACTTTTATATTTTTTAATAGCTTTTGCTAGCAGCTGTTGTGACTCACACACAAAAATATAGAAAAATTAAGAATTATACAGTAACAGAATGCATTATAAGAATAACAATACATAAAAACAAATAGGTGTATCTTGTAATGGGAATGTTAAGAAATGGACTGATTGCGAGTATTATAATATAATAATAATACCAATAAAATAAAAAAATAATTATTATTATTTCGCTTATTCATAATTGTTATTATTATATCCAGCCCATACCGTCTCATTGCTGAGCAAAGGCCTCCCTTCATTCCTTCCAATGTTCCCGGTTAAGAGCCCCCCCCCCCCCTTCTTCAAAAGTATCGAATATAAGTATTTTTTATATGTTTAAATATTATACAAAATTCCCAAGTAGTTTGAGTTTTTAGACAGACTATATTATTATCTATATATAATTATATATGTATATCATTCTTCTTTTCTTTTCTGCCAAACGTATTTGCCATTCTTTGAGCCTTTATACTCCTTTAGCAACACGCTAAACTTTAAAAAACCATTTGTCATATGTCGAATTCCATTGTTAAAATGTCGTTCATCGTACGTGCTTCTCTGTGGTTGCGTGCCATAATTTCACAAAAATGTATTTTCCATTTTATTGTTTGTTTACCATTTCTCTTCAAAGTAATTGGTGATATATGATCTGTGAATTTATTTATCTAATTAAATGTACGTGTTTTTAATAAACTTTGGTTAAATTGGAAACACAATTTCATAGGGTATTTAAATTTCAAACATACAAAAAAAAAGTCTAAAACTAAAACCTGACTACGACAAAAAAAACGACGCTGAAAAAGTATGAAACAAGATTTTCAGTACAAGGTAACTGGAAAAACAAGAACAGAACAAAAAGAAAAGCCGAGGTCACACGTTATTAAAGTGTTTCGATTGGTAGGTACCTATAACGTGTGAATGCGGCTTTTCTGTTTGTTTTTCCAGTTAAATTGTCTATTTCAGCATACTGAAGTCTGGTTTCATAATTTTTCAGCGTCGTTTTTTTTTGTACTAGTCGAATTTTATTTAGTTTTTTTACTTTTTTTATATAAATAATGTTGGTGTTAAATCACTCTGCTTTTATAATATTTACTTGTAAAAGCTAAATTGTCAAATTAAGAAGTATTATTTCTATTTGCGCACGATGTTTTATCTTATAGGTGTTATTGAATATTGGCGATATTTTTGGTATGTACAAGTAAAGCCCTTTCAAATGATACTAAACACGTATTTATCTTATTTTTTTTCAACACAAAACTTTTTGTCTATTAGAGGGCGCCACATTGCCACATTTTGATGATATTTTTTAATAAGTACCAGTGAAGCCCTTACAAATGATATCAAATACAGTGCATTTATCTTAACATTTTTTAACACGTTACTTTTTGTCCGCCAGAGAGCGTCACTTTCAATTTGAGCAATATTTTAGAAATGTACGAGTAAAGCCCTTTCAAATGATACCAAATGCGGAGTACTTATCTCCATTTTTAATTTTAACACATTACTTTTGTCCGCACGATTAAGACGGTTCTAACGATGCCACATATGTGCCAAGTTGAAAGTCCTCTGCCGCGACAGATCACGGCATAGTGGACAGAGCTCCGGCGGGATCTCATGGTGAAATGGAGTCAGCGACTATCGCAACCCAGTGCTGGACACGCCATAATTATGGCAGTAAGTTCCCTCTTAGAGGCGTGACTGGAAAGACCTCACGACGCCCTCACCTTCCGCATAACATAGGTTCGCGGCGATCTCTCGCGCCGGGCCTTGTACAGGCTACGGCCCGGAGCAAGGAGGAGTGGCAGGCGGTTGCCGACTTCTGCGAAACAGTAATGCTAGCGATGGAGGAGGCCGACCGCATTAGGCAACGGCGGTGCTCACAGCGCACCATCTGCCACCAAGATTCCGATCCCGATTTCCGGCCACCGTAGGCGCGGGCTCGCGGACAGCGAGCAATGGGTAGTTCGCTGAACGACCATCTGGTAACTGTCCGGACCAAGCCCAAGTCGCCGACGGCGCGTACTGTTCCCGCGCGCCTCAAGGAGCTGTCAGCAATAGCAGGCGCCCAGCTGGGTCGAAAGATAGCTTGGGGCCAGGGTTAATTCGAAAGATAGCTCAAGCCCCGGTACGAAAGGCACGAAGGAACGGGGTAGGCTTTTAGTCAGTAAGAGTCTGACACTATCTCCCACTCCACTCAAGAGCGGGGGTTCTCATTGGATAATTTTCCCACCATAAAAAAAAACGCTACCACTATATGTCGAGTTCCAATAAGTAGATTAGGAGCAATGAGGGACAGATGAACATACTCACACACATACATAACCTATCAAAATCATAAACCTCCTTTGGCTTTGCTCTAGTCGGGTAAAAATAGTATCGCAGTCAAGCACTAGTTTTTATTTTAAAAACAATCTTCAAATCTTTAATGTACAAAAATTATACAAAATAATGAAAAATAGAACACAGGAGTTTTGTACAAAAGCATTGCCACCGTGTTTATGAGACTTTAGCAGTTTTTTAAAGCATTATTCAACGTTTATGCACCTATAGACCAGGGTAGATGCCTTCAAAAATAATAAAAAGTGAAAAATAATAATAGTAGGATGAAACCCATCACAAAAGGAGGAGAATATTATAAAAATGAAAGGAAAAATAATTTACGGGCGATCTGAGGTCGGGAAGGGGGTGGGGGTGACTTTTTAAGGGGAAAAAACGGTTTTTCTCGATTTCCGGCAAAACTAAAAGTCCTATGGAAAAAAGTCAAATGGCAAAGTTGTAGGTAATAAAAAGATCTAAAACTTTTGCATTAACACTTTTTTCACATAACCTCAAAATTTATGTGAAAAATTCAAAAAACCATGTTTTTGGTTTTTTATTTTTATCTCTTTCAAAAAACAATATTTTATGACGAAATTTGGTGAAAACTTACCTTTTTATGTCCCAAATACGCTGTAATTTATTTGATTAGAAATATTTATTTTTTCACCTTATTTTGAATAAATATCGAAAAATCACCCTAATTTTCAATCGAAAAATCACCCGTCAAAATATCTTTTTTTTTTCAAAGAGTTTATATGGTGTCTGTTCGTTGAAATCTCTACTTTCCGATGGTGAAAAAAATATATATATGTTACCATAGTAAATCTTCTCAGCAAATGCAAAAAACCGAAAAAAACTCGAATTCGAAATTTTTTTTCAATTATTATATTGAATGTAGAGCTATTTATTAAAATTTACACTTTAATTACTCGAAAAACGTAAAATTACATGTTACATAGATAACAAAAAAAAAATGCAAATCAAAATATAGTACTATAATTAACAAACAAATAAGTTGATAAAATTAATACTTAATAAGACGTCTACAATATTGGGAGAAAGGAGTCGAATCTTCTTTAAGTTATATGCGTAGATGCCTATTTATAACTATTTTTAGATAACTTATATTTATCTGAGTGACCTACGAAAAATTTTAGCCCATATAAAGGTATTTCATAGAGGAGTGGGGAAGGGGCTAGGCGGGTCCGGGTCTTACTACATACATACCTAATATTTCGTAGCAGCTGTAACAACCGTTAGCCTAGCCAGTATTCGAAATACAGTATAGTATACAACATCGTTTATAAAAATACACGTGCATGTTGAGTTTCTTGAAGATAATGATGACAAGTTTACAAAAAAACTAAGAAGATTAAAAAAATAATAATCTCCTTTATTTTTCACAAACAAACTTAGTTACTCCCATAAAATATATAAATATATATAAAATACATATCGTAAATATATTTTTAATAACAAACTTATGGCCTATTTTCATATATATTTCATATATTTTAAATATATTTTAGATACATTCAAAATATATCCTAAAAGACATAAAAAACATAGCTAAAAATAAAATAAAAAAATTGAATATATCTGAAATATATTTGAAATGTATAATATATATATGAAAATCGGCCAAAAGTTAGTTAGTAAAAATATATTTACGATGTGTATTTTATATATCTTATGGGAGTAACTAAGTTTGTTTGTGCAAAATAAAGGAGATTATTATTTTTTTAATCTCTTTTATTTTTTTGTAAACTTGTCACAATTATCTTCAAGAAACTCAACGTGCACGTGTATTTTTTTAAACGGTGTTGTATACTATACTGTATTTCGAATACTGGCTAGGCTAACGGTTGTTATAGCTGCTACGAAATATTAGGTATGTATGTAGTAAGACCCGGACCCGCCTAGCCCCTTCCCCACTCCTCTATGAAATACCTTTATATGGGCTAAAATTTTTCGTAGGTCACTCAGATAAATATAAGTTATCTAAAAATAGTTATAAATAGGCATCTACGCATATAACTTAAAGAAGATTCGACTCCTTTCTCCCAATATTGTAGACGTCTTATTAAGTATTAATTTTATCAACTTTTTTGTTTGTTAATTATAGTACTATATTTTGATTTGCATTTTTTTTTGTTATCTATGTAACATGTAATTTTACGTTTTTCGAGCAATTAAAGTGTAAATTTTAATAAATAGCTCTACATTCAATATAATAATTGAAAAAAAATTTCGAATTCGAGTTTTTTTCGGTTTTTTGCATTTGCTGAGAAGATTTACTATGGTAACATATATATTTTTTTTTTCACCATCGGAAAGTAGAGATTTCAACGAACAGACACCATATAAACTTTTTGAAAAAAAAAAGATATTTTGACGGGTGATTTTTCGATTGAAAATTAGGGTGATTTTTCGATATTTATTCAAAATAAGGTGAAAAAATAAATATTTCTAATCAAATAAATTACAGCGTATTTGGGACATAAAAAGGTAAGTTTTCACCAAATTTCGTGATAAAATTTTGTTTTTTGAAAGAGATAAAAATAAAAAACCAAAAACATGGTTTTTTGAATTTTTCACATAAATTTTGAGGTTATGTGAAAAAGTGTTAATACAAAAGTTTTAGATCTTTTTATTACCTACAACTTTGCAATTTGACTTTTTTCCATAGGACTTTTAGTTTTGCCGGAAATCGAGAAAAACCGTTTTTTCCCCTTAAAAAGTCACCCCCACCCCCTTCCCGACCTCAGATCGCCCGTAAATTATTTTTCCTTTCATTTTTATAATATTCTCCTCCTTTTGTGATGGGTTTCATTCTACTATTAGTTTTTTTTGTTTTAAAAATTATCGACACTGGTCTACTACCTAACTACATACTTATGAAAACCATCTTACACAATTTACCTACAAGTTAAAAAAAAGTACCGCAAGTAGCAACTAAAACAAAAAGAAACCTTTATTCAAACTTCAGTTGTTTTCCTTAATATTTCTAAAGCAATCCTGGAGCTAAACCGAATCCACAAATAGCAGTCAGAACCCACATAAAAGAGAAACTTGAAAAATAAAATTCTAATTAGTAGTATTCTCGCCGAGGAAAATAGATCGACACAAAACTTAAAATACGTTTGTACGCTCAGACTAAATATTAATTTAGATTAAATTCTCTTCATCCCAGTAATCGAGTTCGGACCAGACAGAGATGGCCTTACGCCAATACTCTTCTTTGTTCTGTGATTAATGTAAAACTGACCTCGGTAAATCGCAACCCTATTTCCATTAATTTGGGCTAAATCGGATACCGAATCTATAATTGCAGGTTTTATTTTCAGAACCTAAATCAAATTAGATGGGCTTTGTTATTTGGTTGAGCATGGCTGTTGTCAATCTGATTACAGCTCATAAATAGGCTGGCTTATATGAGCAATGCCGCACCATCACTGATTACAGTAACTGTGTACACGAAATTGCTTTGTTGCATTTTGTTAGGCGATAGTGACAAAGACAGGAAGCATAATCTCAGCCTTCAGAGTACGTCGGCGTCAGGAGTTGCAAGACGATTTCTGGGCACAGTAGACGCGAGTTGGTGGGTGTTGAGACATGAGTAGATCGCCGTCTGACTATTTGGTAAAAACTAAGCCCAGGTCGACGACGCGTTATGTTTCATGCTGGTTATTTGCTGTATGGTTCCTCGCGCGCCACAAAAAAAAAAATGTAAGAAAAATTTACGGGGCCACTTAGGGCCGACGTCTACCACAGCGACGGATTGTTTGAAAGAGTTATCCTAGACTTTGATAACACTGAATTTAAGTCAGTAAAAGTCTGACACTATTTCCGTTTTTTGATGATTTCCCACAAAAAAGTGTAAGAGTATGTAGGAACTCCTACTGAAATGTAATTTCAAATTCCTTGACTTTTGGAGACTTTGCTCGCTTGCTACTAGCCTTACCTAGAGACTTACTTATTCATTAGGCTGTCTAGACTCTTAAACCTATTGATAGGTTCATCGAGCAGTTAGAATGCCTTTCACCCGGGTACGCGTTGCCAAGGTCAGTCGCAGCAAAACCAATATCCACAGGTGGCAATTTTCGGACGATCCGATCTTCAGTTACATAATATGTGGTGTCTCTCAGCAGTGTACGACTTACGTCCATCTTGGATTACATGCCCTAAATATTACTTGTTCACGGAAGGACCTATTGACAATGTCTGCGACGGCGTTACCATGGTCGAATACTTGGCTAGGCATGGAATTGAATTGAGTTTTTTTTTTTTCTATCAACACGCTTAGAAAGAGCAATGTGGAGTATTGTATAAAAAATATTGGTTCTGTGTTTACCATTAATCTAAAAATTTGCCTACCCTGAAATTAGTTCCCATAAAGCCTGTGAAAGTTTGAATAAATTCATAGATATTGTGCATAGATTTATGATTGCCCAGAACAATGTGTTGTGTCAGTTATATAGGTAGGTAGAACACGCATAAAGCTCATGCTTCTCCGCCAAAACCATACCGGAACGTCATATTGTCAAACTTATACTCACTATACACTCGTATAATACCGAGCTGTTATATTCAAAAAAAAAATCCAAATTAATTAATTAATTTACGTTGATACGAGAAATATGTAACCAGGGTTTTTTAAATTTATAACAACACATATACACGAGATATTAAAGGCACTAACTGCCTCATGGAACACCAAATGTATTATGGCGGCAATTAAAGCTACGAAAGTACTTCTAAACAAACTTGAACGACTGCAGAATTTGTGCATCCACTTTATTTTTGGCCTCCACAAATTAGGGCGGCTGCCGATTCGGCGTCGGCGAGATACACATTCTATCTCCTCTCTATACAATCCTTCACTATCCTAATGCTCCTCAATACCTTCAAAAGCGCTTTGAGTACCTCGCTCCGAGAGGTAAACGCTGTCGCACTACCTCTTCTCTTCTCCTTCTTACTCCGCGTCATACATCTAGCCGCTATGATGGCTCCTTTTCTGTAACTGCAGTGCGTCTATGGAACTCTCTGCCACACTCCTTCGCGACAGCCCTTTTCTAGATATCTTCAAGAGGAAACTTAAAGAGCACTTCCTTTCATTATTGACATAATATTAGTTTATATAGTATGTATTGTATAATTATATATTAGAATTAGTTATGTAGATTTATATTGTGCACTAGATCCTACCCTCAAATATGTTCTCTCTCTGTTACTCAAAGGTTTGCTGGGAGACAACTCATTGCTGAGTTAAGCTCGCCTTTGTACGTGAACTGTCTGTATATCACAAAGAGATTACATAGGATCTAGAGCATCCTATGTAATCTCTTTGTGTACAATAAAGAATAAAAAACTATTGAACTCCGATATGCCGACGTCCATTTTGCTTCCACACAGTTAAGGAGCTACTTTTAATACTTCAAGAACTGAGTACGGGTAGCTTCAAAGTGGGCCTCGCAATGAATTGATCTAAAACGATAGTGATAACCAGATAGCACCAAACGTAGGGTCGAGGTAGATGCGCAGGAAATTAATATTTCAATGAGTATATCTAGTTGGGCTAATCTCAAAAACAAGCGCTAAATCAAAAACAAAGGGAGATCGATTAGTGTATTCAGAACGCCTGAAAAACGAGTAAGGCCTCCGAAAGTTATAGAAAATTATAGCATGAACGTTTTCCTTAGAGAGATTCATTTTTGTGCGCAACTTGATAGATTCAGAACAACGATGTGACTAAATAGCTGCATCAATACTAATTATTTTGCCATTCTAAATTGAAACAAATTTCAAAATTGAGCAGTTGTGAATTCAAAATTAGCGGAAAATATTTAAACGACAGAACTTAAAAGGCATGCCTAGTATATGCGGTACGAGGGGTACCGCATGTACTAGGCATGCCAGACATTTTTTCAGTAGCTACAGAACTTAAAGTTCTGTAGCTACTGAAAAAATGTCTTGTTATGAATTGATGTTAATAATAAACAGATATTCGACTACAGTAATCCCGAAAGATTTTCTATCATTTACTGAAATTTTATGGTCTATCACTAAAGTTCTTAACCTTTCAATCGTTTAATTTGATCTTCGCCAAATTTGAATTGGACCACCTAGCAGATGAGCTCACCGAAGCCAAAAAAAGTCGTCAAAATCGGTTTACATTTGACGAAATACAAGACAAATAATTAGTAGACTTGAAGACATCCTCACTTTCAAAAGAAAAAAGAGTGCATTTTCCTCGATGGTAAAAATAGCGGATTTACACAGGTTGTGTTCATAAATATCTAGCAAATACAACCTAAGGATTATATTCTCCTGCAAACACGCAATTTGCCTTGATGTAGTCGTTGTGCGTATCTATAGGCATTTGCCAAACAACAATACCCCTGAACAATGCTGGTCGAAAATTTTAAATTGTCGTGGGACACACAGTTGTAGTGGTAGAGGTAGAATACGAGCATCGTAGTACATTGTTGTTATATCTGGATAAGAGGATTTCATTTATTAATTATATACTTTATTGTAGTTATATACAAACAAACTGACTGAATTGACTGGCTTGTTGGTCTAGTGGTTAGTGACCCTGACTGCTATGCCGGAGGTCGTGGGTTCGATTCCCACCCAGGACAAATGTTTGTGTGATGAGCATAATCATTTGTTCTGTGTCTGGGTGTAATTTATCTATAATATGTATGTATTTAGAAATATATAAGTATGTTTTTCAGTTGTCTAGTACCCATAACACAAGCTCTGCTTAGCTTGGGACTAGACGGCGTTGTGTGATAGTTGTGGAATATTATATTATATTATATTAACACTAGCTTTTGCCCGCGACTTCGTTCGCGTGGAATAGTGACTTCCGGCAGATAGTACTGAATTGATGCCGACTCTTGACCAATAGATGGCGCTGTATGTCCGGAATAAATTTTATTTTTTATTTTATTTTTTGTAATAAAAACTATCCTATGTCATTTCTCAAGTTCCAAACTATGTCTGTACCAAATTTCACACAAATCGGTCCAGTAGTTTAGGCGTGAAGCAAAGACAGACAGACAGACAGACAGAGTTACTTTCGCATTTATAATATTAGTTTGGATTTGGATAACAAAGAAAAACTTATCTCTAAAACACGCCCACTGCTAGATATAGGCCTCCCGTAAGTGTCGTCACAATCTACAATCAATGCGTCCCGCATTCTTCGGATTCCTGTAACCTTAACCAGTTCATCGTGCCACCTTAAAGGAGGCCTTTCAACGCTGCGTCTTCCGGTACGCAGTCGCCACTCAAGAACCTTTTGGCCCCGACGGCCAACTGAATGACAAATATGAGAATGTGTCGTGTATTTAATTCATAATTACCAAATGAAAACCGATTTTAAAAGGCTTATTTCTTACTTCAAGCGAAGTCGGGCTGTAGATGATGTAAGGTACAAATAAACATTCTGAATCTCATTTGCAACAATTTGATTTATGTTTTATCTTTTATAATTATAAAAGAAAGTTTCTTCTTAACCACGAAACAGCTATGCCATACAACAAAAAAAAAAGAATTAGTGAGGATACCTATTATTAAATGAGTATAATACTTTTATCGGATCGGGCTGCAAGAGTACTATAAAATACTCTTTAAATAAAGTAATAAAATACATTGTTCGTTGTTTGTTGACACAAACACTGTTTTCAGTCCTTTTGTTTTGGTTATCTGAAACGATAATTGTACCTACTTTGTGACTCGCATTTGACGTTTCATCCAATTTTAGTAAAATAAAATACACTTAAGAACATTTGTCGCAATAGGTACATGGACTATAAAAAAAAATATAGAAAAGCTATAATTTTGTAAGCATCAGTATATCAGGTAGCCTGTTCAGCCCCATTCCTGCGCTAAGGTCTCCCTCCGCTCCTTTCATCATTCGCGCACCTGGGCTTCCTTTTACCAGTTCTAGTGGAATCTGTCTGGTTCGTCGCGCCATCGCCTTTGTGGTCTGCCGTCCCACTGTTTCAGTCAGGGCACCAATTTTGTGCTACTTCGGCCCACAGTTCGTCTTGCGATCTTTTTGTCTTGCCTCGCCGAAAGAGACTAATTGGCCCATGTAAAGGTATTCCTGGACATGTATGGTCTCTCCGTGTACTTTATGATTTTTGGTGCTTCGTTGATCCTGACTTAATTATTCATCTTCAGTCTAACCATATTAGTATATAAAGTTACCAATTCTTTTTTTTTTCAAATGATAATCTGAATTGGAACACACGATCCATCAAAACCACATCAATTTCTCAGCATTAGCCAATCGGTCAAACTAGACATTTTCCTTACATAACATATAACTTTCAATATTCGCAAATAATGGAAACAGCCATTATTTACTTGGCAAACTTATTAAGTAGCGCTGAAACGTGCTATTAAAACTTTGACGCATATAATCTTGGAAATGCAAACCAATAAACCTCGTGTTTTCAACTACATTATCTTGCGCAAACTAATATCAACGAAGAAATATAATAAGGCTTGCCCAGTTGAATAATGTTTATTTTCTGGGAAATAGGAACTAGGAGTTCTGGGAGTCAAGTTTATCCGTACCTATCTGTTTAAATGATAAATGATAAATGATAAATGATAAATGATAAATGATAAATGATATTTATTTTTATCCGTACGTATTTTATCCGTAGTTTATCCGTACCTATCTGTTTCGCGCAGAACTTATCTTCGTTTCCTTTTACCGGTCGAATGGGCACATTGCTCATTTGTACAACATAGTGATCTCCGGGATCATCTTAGTTAGAGTATCTAAGTTGATGAACAGTAGTTTCATTTTGTTCCGCAGTCATGAGTTTTGGAGCTATTTTATTGAGTGTGCTGATTAATTTTGTTACAATTTGTTGATGAAGAAAAACAAAAGTTAGAATGTATTAGAAAGTGAAGCAAACTAGATTTCTGGATTTGTAATGTAATTGCTCAGCTGCTGACAATGCAAGTAAAAAAGGTTTCTATACTAGAAACCTTTAAATCATCGTCTTGTATTTTTTTTATAATATATATATATATATATATATATATATATAAGTTTTGTAACCCCATTCTGTGTTCGTTTTTAGTTTCGCCATGTCTGTCTGTCCGGCCGTCCGCGGATAATCTCTGGTGATCTTTAGCAGAAAGCTGAAATTTGGTACCAATACGTCTATCAATCACGCCGGCAAAGTGATAAAATAAAACCGGCCAAGAGCGTGTCCGGCCACGCTCAGTCTAGGGTTCCGTAGTTTCCCGTCCGTCACAACAAGTGTACCCACTTATGAGTTTAAAAAAAATGCTTGCATAAACGATTATACTACAAACTTAGTCCAGAAATTATTTTGTACAACCTTTTTGTCTTTTTGTACAAAACTGTTCTTTCCATCAAGTTCAAATTAATTTTCCTAGAAAGTCCTAAAAGTTCTACTTTTCAGATTTTTTTTCATATTTTCTAAACTTATGGTTCAAAAGTTAGAGGGGGGGACACATTGTTTTTTACTTTTGGAGCGATTATTTCCGAAATTATTGAATTATCAAAAATTATTTTAGTAAACCCCTATTTATTTTTAAATACCTATCCAACAATATATCACACGTTAGGGTAGAAATAAAAAAAAAATCACATCCCACTTTACATTATAGGGGGGCGCTACCCTAATAAAACATTTTTGTCCAATTTTTATTTTACCACTTTGTCGGTGTGATTGATATACATATTGGTACCAAATTTCAGCTTTCTAGTGCTAACGGTCACAGAGATTAAGCGAGGACGGACAGATGAACAGACAGACGGACAGACAAACATGGCGAAAATAAAAGGGTTCCTAGTTGACTACGGAACCCTAAAAATTGGAAAAAAATGTTTTATTAGGATACCCCCCCCCTCCCCCCTCCCCCCTACACGTAAAGTGGGAAGTGATTTTTTTTTATTAGTAATGTTAACATTTTCGGAAATAATAGCTAAAAGAATTTAAAAAAATGTGTGTGTTCCTCTAACTTTTGAACCACCATAAGTTTAGAAAATATTAAAAAAAATATATATAGAAGAGCTTTATATAATAATAATAATAATAATAATAAGAAGCTGGCAACACCAGATGTCAACAAAGTTGTTTTTGTTTCATTCACAAATTTTATTCCTTTATATATTCATTTCTGGACCCATTTTCTCATATTTTTACTGCAATAGTAACAAAAAATAGATTATATAATAAAAACTTACCGAAACCAATAAATCAAAACCATCAAGAAGAAAAAATGCCTACCTACCGGACAAATGACACATGTCATGTCATCATCGAGCAAACATAATATGAAATGGAATAAATTCGGAATGAACACACTATGTTGACGAGATCAGCAACACGACGCGCACGCCATCCACCCACGGGCTCGTCGCTCAGCTCCGCCTCGCCGCCGCCGGATCATCAGTGTCACCGGTGGCTGCAGTTGCGTCGAGCTCGAGCGACGAGTATTTCTCTCCACCGACGTCGCCAACACCTGTACGTCGGCCGGGGAGAGGACGACCACCGAACGGCTTAGGACCTAGGGGCCAACCGGCCCCGAGCCGGGTCCCCGCTGCCGGTGGTTGTGTGCAGCGCATGAAATGGACTCAATCCATGAATGAGAACGTCATGCGCGCATATTACGGGTCTACAGAGAGGGGAACTAACCTCACTGCGTACCGTGTTAGGATGCTGTCTCTGTTTCAGGATCTTGAACCAACCGTGAACGTCTCGGCACAACGATTGTCGGATCAGGTGCGGGTTATTCAACGTAACCACAGGTTGGACGACGCCGCACTTGATCGGCTGCGCTCACAGGTACTGAGCAACCCTATCGTCTCGACACCGCAACAGATACAGACCGCGGGACCATCGACTTCTGTCACGACCACTCCGCGGTATGATCATGTTGAGAATGAGGCAGATGATAGGGTTGACAGAGTAAGTAGCCAGTGCAACGATCGACTGAGGAGCGCACTGGAGGATGCGCTTCGTGAGTATAGATCGACTCCGACTGAGCTTAGGCCCCGTTTACCTCGGTTGCCTATGCACAAAAAAAATAGGGCGCTAGTGTGTGCTCTGGACTCGCTGCTTAAAAATGTTTTTGAGAGCAGCGACAGCCTGCTTGATACGCACTCCATCCTGTACTGTGGTGCTGTTGCGGCATGTCGTCTTGCTAATGTAAAGTACCCATGTTATGGAGTAGCCACTCGACCAACGCCTGCCGCTCCAGCCTGGCAGTGCAGGATCGAGAGGCGTATTGATGAGGCCAGAGCACTAATTGGCAAACTATACTGCTTCAGGGAGGGCAATACACGTCCACGTGTGATGCGTTTCGTGAGACGAGCGTTTTCGGGGACTGAAATAAGCCCCCGAGAATATATGTCACGTGTCACGGAACGCATCGACTTCCTGAAGCAGAAAGTTTGTGCATGGGCCAATCGTATCCGGCGGTATAAGCGACGGGTCGATCGGTACTCGCAAAATCGCATGTTCCAGAGCGATGAGAGGTGGGTGTACAGAGCTTCGGAGCGACCTGGACAAAATGTGACTGACGGGTTTCGACCGGATAGTGTTGCCACGAATACCTTCTGGCGCAGCATATGGTCGGAGCCCGTATGTCACAATGAGGGTGGCTGGATGCGTGATGTTGAGCGCGTGTACGAGGCTGTACCAGAAATGGACAAAGTTTTCATCACCCCATTAGATGTGGCCAGAGCAGTACGTCCGTTACCAAATTGGAAGTCTCCGGGACCGGACGGACTGAAAAATTTCTGGCTTAAGTGGTATAGCAGCTCACACGCGATTTTGGCATCACAATTCCAGTTATCCTTAGAGTTTGGGTCACTGCCTCAGATTTTAACAACTGGTACCACCCACCTGCTCCATAAGACGAGTAGTACCGTGGATCCCAAGAATTATAGACCGATTACATGTTTGTCGACGGTCTATAAACTTCTTACGTCCATCCTGAGAGTGAAAATTACTCTACACATTGAGAAAAACTCAATTATGTTTGCCTCTCAGAATGGATGTAGGAACGGATCCCGCGGCACTAAGGAGCTACTCCTCATAGACATGGCCATAAGCCAACAGGTTCGTCGATCCCGCAAGGATCTGTCGACATGTTGGATAGATTATAAGAAGGCCTACGACTCTGTTCCACATACATGGCTCATGAAGGTGTTGGAGTTGTATAAAATAGATGCAACTCTACGCAAGGTGCGTAGGGTTGCATTGAGAGATGAGAGTTGCCTTGAGTCATGTATGAGGCAATGGAAAACAGTCCTTCGCTATCCGGGATGTCGACCGATCCAGGGGAATGATGAACCAATATGGATCAAACGGGGAATATTTCAGGGCGACAGTTTGAGTCCACTTTGGTTTTGCTTAGCCCTGAATCCTTTAAGCACGTTGCTGGAGGATTCAGGTCTGGGCTATCGGTTGAGAAGAGGTGGTCAGGTCCTATCTCACCTGCTTTACATGGATGATCTGAAACTTTTTGCCCACAACAATTCACAACTGATGGAACTACTGAAGGTAACTGAAACTTTCAGTAGTGCCATCAGGATGGAATTTGGTGTGGACAAATGTGCAGTCATGCATGTAAGGCGAGGGGAGATAGTGGAATCCGAGGGAATTCAACTCTCGGATTCCATTCACCTTAGATCCTTCTCCTCGACCGAAACTTATAAGTATTTGGGTATGTCGGAAGCGTTAGGCATTAACGTCGCTGACATGAAGCAAACGTTGAAGGAGCGCTTCTTTGGCCGCCTGAAGAAAGTTTTAAACAGCCTTCTGTCAGGCGGAAATAAGGTGCGCGCCTTCAACGGTTGGGTCATGCCGGTTTTAATGTACTCTTTCGGCATACTCAAATGGACTCAGGCTGAGCTAGACGCTCTGGATAGGCGGGTCCGTACATTGCTGACCGCAAATCGGATGCATCACCCACGATCTTCGGTGATGAGACTGTACATCCCGCGGAAGTGTGGAGGTCGAGGCTTTTTGAATGCAAAGACTCTACACAACCGCGAGGTGTACAGCCTCAGAGAATACTTTCTCAAAACCGACGTGGGTATGCACCGCGATGTGGTCGCAGTGGACAAGGGACTCACCCCGCTGTCCATGGCTAAAGAGAACTGGCGCAAACCTGTGATACTTACCACTGATGACCGCAAGGCAGTATGGAAAGGCAAGGAGCTTCACGGGCGCTTTTTTCGGGCTCTTCATGGGCCTGATGTAGATTTTTCGGCGTCCGTGGCCTGGTTACGATTCAGCAACCTCTTCGGAGAAACTGAAGGTTTTGTCTGTGCGATTATGGACGAGGTTATCTTGACGAACAACTACCGGAGACATATTATGAAGGATGGGACGGTTGACGTGTGTCGGGCATGTCATCGTCCGGGTGAGTCCATCAGACATATTATCTCTGGTTGTTCTCGTCTGGCTAACGGCGAGTATTTGCACAGGCATAACCAAGTAGCCAGGATTCTTCACCAGCAACTTGCTTTGAAATACAACCTAGTGGACTCTGAGGTACCGTACTACAGGTATGTGCCCGACCCAGTTCTTGAAAATGACCATGTCACGTTGTACTGGGATCATTCTATCATTACTGACCGGACTATTGTAGCCAATAAGCCGGACATAGTGGTGATAGACCGATTAGCGCGCCGTGCAATGATAGTCGATGTCACCATCCCGCATGACGAGAATCTCGTGAAAGCTGAGAAAGAAAAACAAATAAAATATCTTGACTTAGCACACGAGGTTGTCGACATGTGGAATGTGGACTCGGCTGTCATTGTGCTGATTGTTGTGACCGCTAATGGCCTTATAGCCAAAAGCTTCGACGACCATCTGTCGAAGCTATCGTTGCACGGGTGGATCCTGATACAGAAGGCAGTACTCCTCGATACGGCTCGCATTGTGAGGAGGTTCCTGTCTCTGCAGCCCTAACCACCGGTAGCTTGGACCCTGCTCCCGACACCGGCGGATAACTATATTTTTATATTTTTAAATGTTTTTTGTTCTTTTGTATAATTTTGTTAAAAAATATTTAAAAATGTAATTTTATATGTTAAAAAATTGAATAAAGAGAATAATAATAATATGACATTAATTTCAGACAAAAGTCCATATATTGTTAGTAACACAAGAAACCTTATAAAGCTATTGTTAGTATATACAAAAAAATTATAAAGACTATCTAAAGACTATAAAAATGATACACACCGTCTTGTAAACGCACGTATTTGGTGGCCTATTCTGTACAATGTTTTCTGTGAGATCACTCTGTGTGTTTTTCGTAAGCCCACTTTGTGTATTTTTGTTAGCCAATTCTGTGTAGGGTTCTTGTTAGCCCATTCTGTATACGCTTTTTAGAGGGTTCCGTAGTCAACTAAGAACCCTTATAGTTTCGCCATGTCTGTCTGTCCGTCTGTCTGTCTGTCCGTCTTCGCTTAATCTCTGTGACCGTTAGCACTAGAAAGCTGAAATTTGGTACCAATATGTATATCAATCATGCCGACAAAGTGGTAAAATAAAAATTGGAAAAAATGTTGTATTAGGGTATATGTAAAGTGAGAAGTGATTTTTTTTTTATTTCAACCCTAACGTGTGATATACAAGGTGTCGTTTTGAAGCTGCAAAATATTTCAGGAGGTAATTATGTTAGTGATTCTCGACCCGAATCAATAATAAAATGAGTAGGTAATTTTTTTTTTTCTTATTTATGGAAATCGGTATGTATGAACTACATTTCTTAAAAAGCAGCCAGTCTGATACCTGCCTTATAATCGCGCTTTCTTTCACACACACAAACACGGAACAATAAAGGGCGTTTTCACACACACTAACTCGCAACGATAGTTTCATAAATAATGTATCATCCAATCATCATCCCGCACGCCACACCCTAGCCACGCCCCCGCGGCCATCGATCAATCAAATTAGTTTAGTGTAATTAAAAAATAAAATAACAAGTATTACTGATTATTGACCAGGTATCGTTTTTTTACATGATTATTTATGAGTTTTATTACAACCTCCTAAAATATTGTGCAGTTTTAAAACTGCACCTTGTATTGTTGGATAGGTATTTAAAAATGAATAGGGGTTTACTAAAATCATTTTTTGATAATGTCAATAATTTCGGAAATAATCGCTCCAAAAGTAAAAAACAATGTCCCCCCCCCCTCTAACTTTTGAACCATAAGTTTAAAAAATATGGAAAAAATCTGAAAAGTAGAACTTTATAAGGTCTTTCTAGGAAAATTATTTTGAACTTGATAGAAAGAACATTTTTTGTACAAAAAATACAAAAGGGTTCTACAAAATAATTTCTGGACTAAGTTTGTAGGATAATCGTATATGCAAGCATTTTTTTAAACTCATAAGTGGGTACACTTATTGTGACGGACGGGAAACTACGGAACCCTACACTGAGCGTGGCCCGACACGCTCTTGGCCGGTTTTTTTTTTTAAACCCATTCTGTAAATGATTTCATGTGAATTGTTTTTTCAGAGCTATATAATTTACTGGAAAATGGACCTTTCAATATCCAACAATCACCAAAAATGATAGAGCTATAAACACAACATCTACATTACATAACACTTGCTAACTAATCCCACATTTTCTGGCGTGTGTCGAATAAAAGAGGTCGCATTCTAAAAGTTGTAGGTTTGAAAAGATCACAATTTTGTAACAGATGTGACCTTTGACCTTACACGTTCATCGATAGAAGACGGAACCCTTACTAAGCTTTTAAAATATAGATTGGTTTGACGAAGTGGTTTGAGTTAATGAGTAGAACGATATTACAGTTATTTTAGTGCCTATAGCTATTTTGATTGTAATTGCTCTTTATGAGTTTTGGCACAAGAAATGTTTAAGAATAGGACTACACCAAAAGGTACGCCACACCGAACTGAGACTAGAGACGCAATATTATTTCTTACTAGTGATCACCCCGGCAAAATTATTTACACAAATCTTTCTCGAAATCTTTTGAATCTTTGACAGTAGTTATAGGTCAGCCGTCAGATAATATGACCATCGGTCTACCCAAACTAGTTTGGGGTCAACTTCTAATCTAACCGTATGTCGCTGAATACCCGTGTTTAACATGAAGCGACCGCCCATTAGACCTCCACAACCCATTTACTTAGGTAACACGATACTCCTTCGATAAACTGATCGAATTTTCTGGCTTCTGAATATAGAAATAAAATACGTAATACTAAAATGGATACATAGGTACAATACACATAAATAAATGATGCCTAAATTGAAGACAATTTAAACAAAAACATGATCAGAGCGACAAGTGATGATTCTTTACAAGTCTTTTAAATACAGTGTTTGCGCTTGTTTTATTGTCACAGATTATGCATAACACAGACAAGCTGCCTGACAGTAAATGAATTATATAGGAAAGCAGTTGAATGCATTTGCATTTTAAGTCTTAAATTATCTGATGACATTTAAAAATTGTGTGCGAGTCGTAAAGGAATTGTAATCGTTCCTTAAGATAAAAAGGAAAAGATAAAATATTTCGAAGTCGCTGCTCGAGTTTACCTGGTTGTAGATACTTCAGTAAGGTCAAAATAGCTGTCATCAGTAGGTATAATCAAGGATGGATAGAAGAAGAGATTGAGCAAACATGTTCTTGGTAGCAGAAAATTACGCAGTCTACTCAAAGATGCGAATAAATTCCGGCTGACTTCCTGTAGTTTAAGAGAACTTCTTGTCAATAAATATGAAGATGTCGATGAAGTCAATAGTTTGAATCGTTCAAATACTTGCTAACGAATTATCGAGATAACTTCAGAATCTGGGCTGGTATTCGCACGAGTTTAACAGATAAATCTTCCGACCACAGAGACGCGGTGCTCTTTTTTTTTTTTACTGGCATCCGTACGAACTACATCTAGGCTAGGGACTGTAACACGTCCCGTTGTGAAGGGAAAATCTAAAACCTACATTAGTAATAGTTTGTTTATTTCCCCTTACCCATTTTCCACCTACAAAATAGGGTCTCTGCAAAGGATTTCCAATGAGAACGGCATCCTGAGCCCACAAACATAATTGTTCCACGTGAATCACGATTCGTTTAAAATAAGAAACAGAGGAAAACAAAAAGCAAATAAATTTAAAATTCAGGTACTTGGGGTGCTATTCTCTAAGAAAGCGCAGCGCTGGCACAGCGACAAGTCGTCAGCGCAATACATTGAATTAACAATCCAATGTAAAGGGGCATTGGGTTGTTAATTCAATGTACTGCGCTGATGACTCGTCGCTGTGCCAGCGCTGCGCTTTCTTAGAGAATAGCACCCCAGGATGGTAACGGGGTTGGACGAGTCGATTGCCTTGTCGAGCTGTCGGTTGTGTACCTAACCGTAATAGACTATCTGATAGACTACCGAAACGACAAACGAAAGTGGTCGGTCTTCTATTGTGTGCAGATCTTTATCAAATATTTACCAACACAGTGGGTGAAAGAATGGCCCGCATTAGACACATTTACGTTTCTGACGAACAAAATTAAATATTGTAGATAAGTCTTTGGCTGTAAGTTTAGTTCGTGCATAAATTAATTACTTACACTGAGTCAAATAATAGGTCTTATCTATGAAATTGCCGTTTTTTAAAACGGGATTGACTTGAAGTATAAGTTGAAATAAAGGTACGTTATTCTTTTTTCGAAATTAGAGGTTTATTATTTTTTTTTAGAGCAGGAGAATTCATAATAGTTATGTACTTAATGAAAAAAAAAACATTTTACAAAAAAAGAAAATAAACCGACGTCAATGGCAAAAAACACTGAAAAGTACAAAATAACTTTAATTTCAGAAGTCGGTGTTTCTATAATAGATAGTTTTGTCTCTTCGTTATTGAACACCACAGACAACCCCCTGTATTATTTTTAAGTTCTTATCCATCCTAAGGTTGTCTGGAAGATATCACTGTCAGCGATATGACCGCAATTGTATCCATTAATTTGAGTTTTTGTATAAGCTGTGTTACTTTTTGGTGTACAATAAAGTCTATTCTATTCTATTCTACTTTAATTTACCTTCCGGTTTCATCACCAGATCGGTTTATAAATCTCCCCCCCACTTTTCTTTCAGTCAGTCATCGCCTACACGTATATACCGACCAAGTTTACTTGTAACGACAATTTCTGCTGTAATCCTATGATGACTTCTGTTCTATATCTTCGAAGTTCATGAGCAGATCATAACAATATTTCTAAGGAACCAACTTGAAAGCGTAACCTTTCAATCAAAAAAAATATTTTCAAAATCGGTCCACAACTGACGGAGATATCGGTGAACATGCATAAAAAAAAACATACATTCAGCCGAACATAGAACCTCCTCCTTTTCGAAGTCGGTTAAAAACTACTCAAGCATGTACATTTTAAAATTGCTTCAAAAAAAAAGGAGTTTTATTAAACTAAACACAATCAAAATTATGGCTTCTAAAAACTCCACCGCATCACTATCGACTGGTTATGTGCCCAAACGACTGGTAATGTTGCCACGATCTAAATTAGATATTTGTTTTGGAGGTGAGTAATGACCCAAAGTCAAAAATATAAAACATTAAGTACATACCTATGGACATACAAATAACATTATGGGTTCTGACTACGGTGTGTGTTTACAGAACGCGGGTACAATGCGTATTTGTATTCAGAATCAGAATACCTCAATACATTTCCTACGTCGGATAATATTTCCATAACATAAGATATTTCTAAACCAAATGAGGCACACGATTCTCCCATTATTCATCAGACCTATCATTTTATGAAGACACTTTTATTATATTTTTTGTGGCTCTTTGCGTCCCTGAAAACTTAGAGACTAGAATCTTGTTATAAAGTTTTTTTTTTTCTTATGAAGTAAGGCTACTAGGACACACTATGACTAGAAATTGAAAAAGTTTGCGGGAATGTTATGATTATGTATGAATTTAAAAAACAAACCACTCTTAATAATGTTTTTATTCTAATTTAGGCAAGTTTTCAGTGACATTCTTTTACAAAGAGAGTCGAAACAATGTATCTTGTAGTTGAATAAAATATAGGCGTAAGCATGGTTCTTTTGCGAGTATTTTTTTTTTTTGATGCTATATCATCCATTGGCTTCTCCTGGTCCAGAACGGAGCGGGAGGACGTACCAGACTTCTACTGCCTAAAACGCACTCCTATATTCCTTTGAGTTTCCCTCTCCGAAGCAAACCCATGACCCCAGTAGGCTTCAGCCCTGCTACACCCTACGATAATGCTGACATCTCTTTGAGGCCAGTTTGCCGACCGCCCCCACGAGGACACAGCGGTACTACGCCCAAGTGGGGCACACCTCTACCGTATGCTCTACCATGTCCTCCGAGCAGTCTAATCAAGGGCGAAACTCGGGCGTTTCTTTCTTTTGCGAGTATGGCATCAGTATTTTAATGGTGCCATAATCTATTTTAAATATAGTCTTTATAGTCTTGGTTCAGATTTGCGCAAAGCTTTATCTTAGCTACAGCGACCGACAATCATGCAGCTAAAACACTCCCGGTTATGTCAACATAATTTCCCTGCTCCGTAAAAATAACTTTAATGAATATGCAAATCTATTTACATTAGAAATTATTCTTGAATTTATACTAAAAAAAAAACATGCCGGAAGTTCTGTGTACCTTTCTGCGTGACAAGATTTTGGCATATTTCACATCAACTAAATCAAAGACATCATTACATAGTATAAAACAAAGTCGCTTCCTGCTGTCTGTCCCTATGTTTGCTTAGATCTTTAAAACTATCGTAACGGATTTTGATGCGGCTTTATTTAATACATAGAATGATTCAAGAGGAAGATTTTATATATAATTTAATTATTTATTTATTTATTTATTTATTTATTTAGCCTTTATGCAACAAAACAACATATGATGTCGTAAATAAACACATTTTTTGCACTTACATTGCTAACTAAATTGGATGTACCCTATGAGATACCTAATATATTAACTTTTTATCCAACTGTTTTTTTATTTAACGCAGTCATAGACCCATGTCCTATAAGGACCTGTGTCTGTGGTTTAGGATGCCTCTCTGTACCTCCTCCACTAAACAATGACCCTTACCGCTGCGATCAGTGAAGTCCATTTAGAAACCGTACCGTGCCAGCGGAGGTTCGTGTGTTAGAGTCCACGCTCCAGCCGCCGGAACACCGTCTCCGATTTCCAATCACCGTAGGCGTGTGTTTGCAGACGGCGAGCAATGGGTAGCTCACCACCCAGTCGTCCGGTAACCGTTGGGATCGAGCCCGAGTCGTTAACGGCGCGTAATGTTCCACGCGCGCCTCAAGGAGATGTCAGCAAAACCACAAGGGCCCAACAGGGTCCTGAAACAAAGGCAAAAAATGAACAGAAGACCATTCCCCAATTTCACTTTTGCTGACTAAGTAACTTTTGTCAACAGAAGTCTGACACGCCTCCGGGCTCCGATCCAGAGCGAGAGAAGTCATTGGATAATTCCAACCCAAAAAAAAGTGTTTAAATGGTGCCTTAACCCAACTATACTGTTAATTGCCATTGCGCCTGCAGTAAATGTAGTAGCAATATATCAGCGAGCGTCCCAAGGTGATATGTAGCGATAAACGGAGATCGATATGTACCTAATAAAGCTCTCACCGATGTCTGCACACTAAATCTAGTTGAACTAGAGGACTACCTTAATCCTAACGACGTGTACGCTTCGATTAATTTAGTTTAGGACAGCAAAATATAGTTTGTCCCATACGCATGAAATACTCTAAATAATATAATAATAATATTCCTACTACGCTTCGCGGATGACATTGTCCTCTTTTCTCCCTCAGCCGCTGGACTTGAGAAAATGCTACAATCGAAGACTAAGATCGTGACCAATGGTTCTAAAAGCAACATATATGTAGGTGGGGAGAATATACAATATGTCCAGGAATATCTGTACTTGGGCCAAGTGATTTTTTCCAGGCAAGGCAAGACAAGGAAATAACACGCCGAACAGAAAATGCCTGGAAGAGTTATTGGTCCATAAAAGAACTATTGCACTACAAACACTACACAGCGCTCCAAAACGCAAATTGTTGACGTAATTCAGAAGGCTGCCCAACTTAAGTGGGACTGGGCTGGACATGTCTGCATGTAGCAGACATGTCCAACCCAGTCCCACTTAAGTAAGTAAAAAAGCCTACCGAGCGGTGGGCCAGTAAAACGCAAAATTGGTGCCCTGGAATTGCACGACGGGGCCGCGGCAGACCAAGAAGGAGATGGCGGGACGACTTGGATGTCTTCCTTAGGAATTGGAAAGAGGTGGCTCAAAACCGGGAACATTGGAAGGAGTGGAGGGAGGCCTTGCCCAGCAGTGGGACAATATGGGCTAGATATAATAATAATAATATTCCACAACGCAATCTTGTCCCACACTAATCAAAACTTGTGCTACGAGTACTAGACATCTGATAAACATACTTACATATATATATACATATATATATCTAAATACAGGTATATTACAGATAAAATACATCCAGACACAGAGCGTATGATCGTGCTCATCACACAAACATTTGTCTTGGTTGGGAATCGAACCGAAGACAAACAAGCTAGTGAAAAAAACAAGAACCGCGTTTCGA
Source organism: Mythimna albipuncta (assembly GCA_929112965.1). Taxonomy (NCBI): domain Eukaryota; kingdom Metazoa; phylum Arthropoda; class Insecta; order Lepidoptera; family Noctuidae; genus Mythimna; species Mythimna albipuncta. Next base: position 12,263,970 of record OV815960.1, on the reverse strand, counting down.
TACCTGATATATTCTATAGTTTAGCTCGGGGATACCGAACCGGGCTTGGGAACTGGGAGGATATAAAACAAACCTTCTTACAATATTTTGCCTTCAGCTAATTTGCTCATGAATCTACTATTATATAACAGGGTTTTTTCCAATTCTGCTAATAACACATCGTGATTTTGTGCTATGTATTCTTTTTCTAAAGTTTTAATGCAATTAAGGCGCAAATCGAGTCGACCTGACTTTTTAGTTTTTATTCACTTTAAAAATACAGCGGCGACTGGTTTGGGTCGAGGCAATTATATTATTAAATCTTAATTTTTTGTTTTCTTATTTAAATACTGTACTTTATTTTAGGTTTCGACCTGCGCGGGTGTTTATTTTAAACTTCATTTTGAAATGTTCTTATTTTGAGGTCACTGATCTTAAATATTCCAAAACTTGTTCAAAATATAAAAAGGTTATGAGTACCTACTCATTTGAGCCGGTTTTAGAGCGGATAAAATCCTGCTCACGATCACGCTTTAATCGACAGAAAAGTTTTAAAACTCAATTGCATATTGAATAACGAAATATCGACTAGCCAATCATTGGTTAGGGGAAATTCTCAAATATGTTGGGTAATGACGTCACAGATAAAACGAATAACCCGGTCAACCCTTCGTGTCACTAGAAAGGTACTTTGGTAACATAACCACGGCAATGTAGACCGAACTGTGCCGAAGTCGTACGATGTGGAAAAAAGAAGCAGAATAAAACCGTTTATTTTTTTTGGCTCTATTCATTATGTGCTTTCCCAACCCTTTTTGAATTTAGAACTGAAAACTAGAATTGGGAACTTTTTGTTATTCTAAGCTTGCTAGAAAACATTATTTTTGTTTGCTTTTGTATGATATATTATTCATAGGAGTATTAAATCGTTATTTTTTGGGTCTGGTGGAAAAATAAGCCTTTTTTCCACAGACTGGGTTCACTAATATAACTTTCAGTCCTTTTACTCATAAAAATCTGACATATAAAAATCTCATCACTGTTTTTGTTATCAATCTTCTACGAAAAGGCATGACCAATTTTTCCCGATTACGGTAAAGCTAAAGGAGGGTTATGATTTTTTTTTTGTATATTTTAAATGGTGTGTTATTGGTAGCTCGCCGTCCAGCCGTCCGCTAAGGATCAAGCACGGCGCGACGGCGCGTTATTTCCCACGTAAATGAAAGCCTGGCAAGTATCGGCTTTAGCGGGTCCGTCCGTATTCATCATTGAGTCTAAACCTAGGTTTGTCTCGCACAACCTACACAAATTAGTTATTTAAAGTTAACTACGGCACTAGATAACACTGACAGAAGTTGGACAGTCGCTGTATTTACTCAATGATCGTAGGTGAACCAACAAACTGTAATTCTGAACTATTGCAATCGAAGCGCGCTCTACGGTTAAGAATAGAACTCATAATGATATCGACCGACCCGTCCGTTGCAAAGCGGGAAAACTTTTGTTGATGAGTTTCCTTCAGGCTCTATTAACATTGTAGTAGTAGATTTATAATAACTATTGCTTTATTTGGAAATTAAAGAGTTGTTCAATAGGGACACTCGAACTCTTTAATAGCGCATAGCGGCTATCCTGGTCAAGCGATAGGTCTCGGCATGCATTACCAGCATAATCAGCCTTTTAATGTTCCAACTGAACTCAGGCCTCCTGTCTAGGAGGGAATTAAGGAAATTTGGCATGAATACATATTTAATCGTGACATTTCACTATGCAACGCTACACGCTTCAACAAAGCAAAGAAATTGTTAAAATTTATTATCAAAATCAGTGCATAGTGCACTGATTTGAGGCTACGTGAGATCTCTAGTCAATGCAGACAAACCACAGTGAATTGCTGCTAGGCCAACATAAGTCGCTTTCTTCGTGAAATGGAGTTGCATTTATGCAAAGATGTCTATGGTCCACCAGAATACAACAACTGGAATCGAGATGGCCATTTGGCTGAAATTATTTTCCATACATTTTGCATCGAATCATCCATCATCATCTTTCTGCCCTTATCCTGTTTTGTTTGGGGTCGGTGCTATACGTTTTTTTTCTTCCATTCTGTTCTGTCACCCATCAAGATATCACTAACTCATTTTTCTTTCTTTTAATATCATCGAATAACTTTTAGAATATTCTATAAATTGTGGCAATATCACTTAAACCGATCGCTTTATTTCATATCAAAATTCGAGCACTCTTATTGAAAAACCCTATACTAGCATTTTTCCTAAATATATCTTCTAATTATAAGAGTCTGTTACACAAATCATTATTTATTTATTTAAAGCTTTATGCACAAAAAAACTGTACAAAGGCGGACTTAATGCCTTAGGCATTATCTGCCAGTCGACCTTAGGGTGATGCAGAAATATAACATGGCAGGCCACGGCATTATATAAGACTGTAGGATCATGTCATCTTTAAACGTAGAACAGGCACGTATGTTATCTAATCACCACGCGAGCTCAAGGCGAGTCGGCTATTTCGGTTTTTAACTAAATGCTCAGGGTTCTTTATGATGTCATTGCCGACCCTAGCTCCATCCAAAATAAATAATGTAGAAAGTTTATAGAACGCCTACTTGCGTTTACAGCAATGAATCTTCCACATATGCACCACAAATCGGGACGTCGTCTGCAGGCCATTACAAATATTTGCCCTACTTACAGACGAACCTCCATCTCCATCAGTAGCGTATAAGGCAACCAATCACTCAGACTCCACGACATCGAGCCGTCACACTAAGACAGTAGGAACTTCTAACTAAACCCCATACTTTGTTTGGCGGAACTTTCCAGTTTTACTTCTCTGAAATAAGTAACATTGGTTTCCTTTGTTTGGATTCTCTTTGGCATCGAAATTGGTTCATCAACTTTTACAATAAGATTGACTTAGCTACTGGATTTTTGTTTCCGTCACTGATACCAAAGTGACAGTCACTTTCAGATAATGGTACAGAAGAGCGGTCATGGATTAGTCGTCTCCGTCTAGGAAGCTGTAAAGACATCAGAAAGCCTGAGGCACAGGCAATTCTTTAACCCCGGACATCGTAGGTAACTTGTGGATGGCGACCGACGGCTAACTCACCGTGCGATAAAGACCAGCGCCTTGTGCACCATGCGCGCCTCAAAAAAATGGCTGTATCATTAACGGGGCCCGGTGCCTGTCAGAGCTGCGGGATGGTTCAAGAGATTTAACACTGCCCTGGAACAAAAGGTAACTAGGTAGGTAGGTTTTAGTCAATAAAGTCTGACACTCCCTCTCGCTCCGTCCAGAGAGAAAGGATGATATCCCTCCCTCTAAAAAAAAAGGTGACAGTTACTTTTTATTTCTAAAGCTCAACGTGCCTTATTAGACACCAATATTGCACGTAGAGCCATGATTTATGTACATACCTTTGTAGAACCTGTCGTACGTGCAAGCTAGGCTACCAACACGTTTAGTTGCATGAACATTGTGATAACTATCACTGTCACGGCACTAATTGAACCCACATTCAACTGAGCGTGTGTATGTTTGAGCTACAGTTGAACTAACGAAGCAACACGTAAACATAGCGCTTTTGTCATGCAAAGCAGTATATCTGATACTATTTCTCTGATATTATTAGTATGGTTGGATGGAGGAAATGTGTCTAAAAGGACATACACATAGGCACTAGCGTTCTTGCGGTCTAGTGCCACAGTCACTTTTTCAAACGTTCCCGTAGTCCTAACAGGCATCGCCCCTACTGGGCAATTTCAGTTTTGCTGATCTTTTTAAGGTGTATAATGAAAAACTACGCACCGATGACTTGGGCTTAGTCCTTACCGAATGACTGAGCATGAATGACGACCTACCTATTGCTCTTCGTCCGCATACGGTAGCCAAAAATCGCCCTCCATCCCTTTAACAATTCAGCTTAGGTCGTAAAATGGATCGCAAAGAGCTTGTGTAGGGTCTCAGTACATAATACAAAAAAAAAATGGCTGGAAGAGATTTATTTATAATTTAGCCTCACCTTTGTACCTATTTTCCTTCTTATTTTTCGTTTTTATATGTGTTTATTAATGGAAATAAAAATTTAACAATATATTAATTGAGAAATATTATATCGTGAAATTAAAACGGTAACATTGATTTTACTTAATTATAGTTTACACAATCTTGTATCTACTAATTAATTTACTGACCGATGTTTTTCTATTACAACTTTCCCCTAACGAACTTAACTAGCTGCAAATAGTTGCGGTGATGCGGTTTTGCAGTTCGCCACTTTACCAAATATTTCAGTAAGGCACTTACTCTGTTTTTAGCTATTCACTTAACTTGTTTTTGCTCTCATTTGTCAGATGCACTTTCGGGCTTGTGATCATTTTATTTTGAAACAGTAGAAAACACTAGAAAAGTATATTTGGTTTCGAAATTTATTTTAAAAATACCTTGTAAACACCTCTGATATTGTGTTTCACTTTTTAAAGTGTCGAGAATTACGAAGGTTACAGGCGGAGTACTCAAAAAAAACAATTTACTTAAAATAATTTTAATTAAAAATGGAAAAGATTACAATAAATGATTATGACTAAAGAAAATCTGACAACGTTCAAGGTTGGAACTGAAGTGGCTGTTTCCGCTGCCCGGGAAACGGTGACGTGATTGACGTTGAGCGAAGTCAGCAACTCGTGGCCCGCCTCGTGCCCGTGGCTGATGCAATGTGTTGCTAGGTGTAAATGGGGTACACGCCTGGTCAGCAATCTTCCTTTGGTACTGTAGTATAACACTAGGACAGGAAAATATTTGTATATTTTCCAATTTTCAAGCATTTTCTTGAAAAGCTTGTTGGTCTAGTTGTAAGTGGCCCTTACTGCTATGCCGGAGATCGTGGGTTCGATTCCCATCCTAGACAAATATTTATTTATTTATTCATTCCCTACTAAAATATGGCGTCATAAAACTCCTCCGCATTGCTGTCGACTGGAAGTGTGCCCAAGAGGCTGGCGGCATTGCCATGTTGTATGGCAGTAATCTCTGAACGAGGTAAAAACCAGCCCTTGGGTCACGCGAAGTGTCAACTAAGCGTTTTGACAGTTCTTTAAAAAGTGTATGAGCACTCGGACCCCACTGCCCAAGAGTTTTAACCCCAAACGGCTCAAAAATATAATATCTGCCGACAAGTTTGTTATATTTCCGCCGCTTGAAGTTCTCCGCAGCCGCAGTGGCAGCACCAGCACAGCACGATGAGCTAGGAAGATGGAATGGCGCAAGAGTGTCGACACAGGTAGCGTCCCACACTAAAGTGTATAGTTAGGTTTGCTTAACCTAACTATACACTACTTAAATATATATATTTTTTTAATATTTAATTTTATTATGTATGTATTTTGTTGCTTTAAGTTCTAAATAAAAAGTACTTTATTAATTTATTACATTCATGCAACACAAAGGTACAAAGGCGGCTCACTTTCGACTTAAAGACTCCTAAGTTGTAGCTATCGGGAAACACAGACTCCGGCAGGGAATTCCACTTCTTGGCTGTACGCACAATAAATGTGTTCCCAAAACGCTTTGTGCGTATGGGTGGGATGTCCACCATGTACCGGTGGCGCAACACCGTACGTCGTGCGGTCCGATTATGGAACGGACTTGGCGGAATTAGATTGTGCAATTCCTGTGCACACTTCCCGAAATGTAAACGATAGAAAACCGACAGACTAGCAACTCGGCGGCGATGCTCAAGGCTTTGGAGCTTCGACTCTACAAGTGCATCATTGCCGATGATTCTCTTGGCTCGGCTCTAAATCGACTCCAGTGCATCAAGCTGGTATTTAGCAGATCCATCCCAAAGATGAAAACAGTACTTCATACACGATCGAACTTGGGCTTGATAAAGATTGAGCAGCTGTTTCGGCGTGAAGTACCATCTCACCTTTGCTAAGATCCCCAATTTTTTGGCAGCCAGTTGAGCCTTTGCCTCGATATATGAGCTGAAATTGAGAGTAGATGACAACATAACCCCAAGAAGTTCAAGGTGGTCGGTTATCGGCATGGTCACAGCCCGAAAAGATGGAGCCGGATGGAATTGGCTCTGTTTAGTGGAAAAAAGACACGCCTGGGTTTTAGATACATTGAACTTGACCAGATTGGCGTCGCCCTAATCGTGAATGAATGCGTGTTGGATTCCCTCATAGAAGATATATTTTCTACTGATGGTTCTTCCGGGTCTGGGTGTCTTAAAGTATGTGAGTTTTATATGTTTGCGAACGCACCCACATTACAAAAGTAATCAGTGAGGAGCAACAAAAAAATGCAACCAATGGTAGTGGGAGACGGATTTGCGCACCGAGGGTTCAGTACAAACATCTATATAAACATAGTTAAATTCCCGAAAAAAGTCTCGAAGAATTTTCCAAAACACAAAAACGTATTTAAAAATTTAAGGTTTTTAGATTTTATATTATAAGGACTTGCATCACGCCAAATTTCAAGATTCTAGGTCAACGAGGTACCCTACAGGTTCTCATTTCTTAGCGTATGTCGAAATATGTATACGATTTTGATTTACGAGATTGCGTTGACTTAAAACTTCTAAAGTTTGATTTTTTCACTGCTGCTCAGGGTAGCAGTTCTTCGTAATTATTTCGCGTTCCTAAGAAAAAAGGTCTTGCCAGACGGACAGACGGACAGACAGACGGACGGACAGCAAAGTGATCTTCTAAATGGGTTCCGTGTTTTGCCAACATAGGCACGGAACCCTAAAAACGCACGAGAGGCATGAATAAAATATTACAATTTTATCTGATAAAACTCTGATATTGAAGCTCAAAAACTTTTCCGTTCAACTATAATTATGTTAAAAGTTGTTCAAGATCGCTTCTGTCCCCGTCATTATTCATTATTCTTAACTTCGCAGGTGTTACAAGAACTTTTATTTTTGTACCAGTGTTTAATGAGGAAGCTCGTTTTTGACCAACTTTCTGCTTTAGTTATCCATCACTGAAAATTTTAACAGCTCCATTACATGCATAGTCAGCCAATGTTTTTTAACCTGCCGCTATACGAGCAAAAATGTGCCAAACAGTTATTTTATTTTGGTTTTCCGAAGTTAATCGACCTGCCTCAGCTTTACATGGGTGTTACAATCTTTGAAATTCTTGGCTTTAAATGATACACGCATATCATAGTAGATTTAAATCTTTTACATGAATCAATCTGCCAGTTGGTATAAAACGAATGAAAATCTATTCAGTAGGTTTTGAGTTAATTATGACTAGTCACATGGATAGACAGATAAACGCGGTTGGGGTCTTTGTTTTATAGCATTTAAAGGAGGATTTTAACATAACTCATGCCTCTGAGTGATACCTAATATCAGGGAAAATTTTAAATAGTGACGAAATATGACATTGTTTATATATGTCGTAATTCGTCTTATTTAGAAAACAATGTTTACAATTTATCGGGATATTTTACATTCTTACGGCGTTCGCAATTTTCCGGTGACATATACAAAGGATGTTTGTGAGATTTCGATAAGAACACCATTTTATGCCTACATAGATTTACTAGTTACTGTAAAAGCTGTTACTATTTGCTTTTTCCTTTAGCTCCGATAAAGTTCATTCCACCTACCCTATACATACAAACTCTAAGAGAAAAAACAAGCAGGTTTGTTTGATTATCATCCTGGTGTATGTTGTAAAAATAAAGGACAAAACATTCTCTGTGGTTTATAAACTAACCCCATATCATTATGGCTGACATCAAACCCCAACATATTGTTTTCGCCTCGAGCAGCATCTATGGGAGCGTCTACTAGATATTTTCTTTTTTGATATGTTTGTATTATTTTATTTACGCTTATGTTTACTAGCTTTCGTCATAATATATTTAATTAGCTTTTTGCCAGCTATTGCTAGATTAAAATTTAAAAATAATTATTTTTTGACTAGAAAATGAACTAAAAAATATGAGTTCTCATAAATCTTGAAAACCTTGAAAATTTATGAGAACTCATTTAGGTTGGGTAAGGGAAGGGAATGGGAAATGGAAGGGAATGGGTAAGGTAAAAATAATCGTAAAAAATAATAGATTTTGGTCACTTCATAGTTCATCATTATTGTAACTACCTACCTATTTAAAATCGAGTATAACCTCATTTGTAAAATATACATATTAAGTTTTTTAAACAAAACTATTAGAAAAAAACACTATTAAAAAAATTCAATCGATCGATTACAGTTGATTGGACAACCCTAATTCATAGTTGTACTTTATAGTACCTACACGTATATGGCAGCTGGCGGATGTTATTAGTTGCGTAAAATACTATAAAATGTATACGTATTACAAAAGTATTTGCAAGATACCTATATTTAAAAAAAATACTATTAATACTATTGACAGTAAATTAACCTGGAAACCTCATTTAGAGGAAATCTGTAAGCGTCTGAGTAGATCTGCATATCTATTATTCCAACTGTCTAAAAAAGTAAACTCTGACACACTAATAGCAGCCTATCATGGATTAGTCGGTTCTATCATAAGATATGCTGTTATTTTTTGGGGACAATCAACTAATAGAGATCTTATTTTCAGGATGCAAAAAAGATGCATACGATCAATATGTGGCCTAAGAACAACGGATAGTTGTGTTCCTTACTTTAAGAAATTTAAAATATTAACTTTTCCTTCACTGTACACATTTGAAACAGCATTATTTGTAAAAACAAATCAGCAATTATTTCAAAAATTTTTAGTAGTTAAACGAACTCCAATACGTGCTCAATATGAAAATGTATTATGTCAAAACAAATGTAAAACTGCTTTATTAAAAAAGAGTTTCTTTGGTATTGCTCCAAACATTTATAATAAAATACATAATAACATTAAAAATGAGAATTTGCACAACTTTAAAAGAAAATTGAAGAATTTTTTAATAGACAAATGTTATTATTCAATCAATAAATATTTAAATGACACGTTGTGAAAAGCTTCTGACATTTAATAAGTAAAAATTATTGATTTTCTATATTGACATTCAATTTTACATTTAATTATACATGTTAACATTGACATTTACATAATGACATTTAATTTTACATTCTGACATTTAATTTTACATCTCAACATTTAATTTTAAATTGTGACAATTATTAATTTACTATTTCTGATAAGTATTCTATGAAGCCATCCAGGTCATCCCGCCATCTCCTTCTTGTCTTAGTCTGCCTCGGCCCCGCATTGCTGTGTCCGGGCACCAATCCAGCGTTTTACGTGCCCACAGCTCGTTAGACATACGACAGACATGTCCTGCCCAGTTCCATTTAAGTTGGGCAGCCTTTTGAGCCATATCAACGATTTGCGTTTTGGAGCGTAGTGTTGTGTTTCGAACATGATCTGTTAGTTTAACACCTAGTATGCTACGCTCCATTGTACGCTGGCAAACCTTGAGTTTGGACTTTTGGATGTTTTAAATAAGAACTTGAAATGTACCTACCTATGTTTTTACAATAAACGAATCTGAATCTGAATTATCGTGTATTCCAATACACTTTATTGCACAGGGTGATTTTGAACATTTACCTTTATATACTTATTTCTGAGTAAATCTCTTCCAGTATGCCTGCGAAAAGAGAGTTGGTTGATTAGCTACTTGGGAGTTAGACATAGGATTTATCCCTGTAGGACATTCCATTAGGATACATTTCCATACGAATACAAATGAAATATACCTTTTTCATCTGTCCCTTTTTCAATTAAAGGAGATATTTCATTTTCGGCCATCAGAAGTACAGTATATCAAAAAATAGGAAAAAATACCACAAATTCGGGAAAAATATTCTCTGGTGAATTTGAGCCTGATTTATTGTGCACAACAAAAAAATAGTTTTTCCATTATTGCCATATTTTATTCAACATGGCGTCTTGTTTACTTGCATAATTCATTCGTTCTGAAATTATGTAAAATCAAATCAATGTTTCGTATAAAATAAATAAAAATGTGTATGTTCTTGTGGTGTTAAAAATAAACTATTATTCTATTGGACATATTTTAAGTAAACGTAATTAAGTAACACGATTTTATCGTTGTAACAATCTTTAGTCTCCATTTTTGAAATTAATGTGTTTATGAACGAGTTCAAAATAACCGCTTGTTCATCAGCGTATAGACCAAAAAATCATGCCACAAAAATATTTAAAAGCAAAACCGCTTGTTGACTTTGGCAATGACAAGCATAGATGAAAATAAGTACTAAAAACAAACAAAACAATTCTATCTATGTTAAGTAAATGTCATCTCTACAACCTGTCATGGCTGTCTTAACTCTTAGGACAAACGTCAAACAGTTTTTAATTTTATCGTGTGCATAAAATCAATTTGATATTATGAAAAAAATGTTACTTTATTCTGTTCAGGGGTAATTTTCCCAGCTTCGGTAAAATGTACATGTTATGGCCGGAGCCCCATATAAAAATGAAACATCTTCTTTATTCTATTTCAGAATAATCATCCAAACATGTTTTTCAATAGGGAAAAATTGAATCAGAATCACACTACTCGTACACGTCCCTCTTTGACGAGCGGCTGGAGAGGCCTCACGGCGTTCTCACCGTCCGCATGACGCAGGCACCTCATCAGGTATACGTTCGGGAGGTCCCTGTACCGAATTCAGGCGAAACAAATGCTCGGGACACCATTGTGTGGACTGCTCAGAGGATAAGGTGGAGCATACGGTAAAGATGTGCCCCGCCTGGGCGGAACACTGCCATGTCCTCGTGGAGACGATCGGTGGCGGCGAACTTCAAAGTTGTATTTGTAAAGTTGTTGTGAGAGAGCGGACTATGCACGGGCTTGCAGATGACGAGTAATGGCTAGCTCGCCGTCCGTTGTCCCGTAACTGTCTTAAACGAGTCCGAGTTGTTATCGACGTGTTCTATGTACCCCACAAATATGTCAGCAAAACCGTAGAAGCCCAACGGGGCCGATGCCCGCTAAGGTCGAAGGGAATTTCTGTAAAGGAAACCCGTGGTTCTAGAGCGCAAGTAAAAGTTTGACACGCCCTCTCGCTTCATTCCAAAGCGGAAGATTCATCATATAACTTCCAACCTAAAAAAATAGGGCATCTTATCCGTCCATCTTTTTTGGAACCTTCAACTTTACAACCGAAATAACTACACATTATTTTCGCTTATAACGTAAGACGATATTTTTATCTTACAAAAACCAACGAAGCCTCTATTTTGAACAAACTGAAACTATTTTATGGCTTCTGAAGTTGCTACTGAACATCACAAGTTAATATTATCATGGGAATTAGCATAAAAAATCCCTTACTTCCTCAAAACTTTATGCACACGTATATGGGAAAAGTTGTTTGTTGTTAAGTGGAAAATAGCGAAAGTACTTGTTCCTACTAGCTTTAAGGTTATCTCACTTGTTATATAAGTTTCTTGCATGCAAGTATGTGTTTGTTATCCTAGAACAAAATTACGAACTTCTTACGTTACCTATGTTATCTTGTATTTGTTAAATTTTCAATGAAATAAAACATGGCAATGCTTTTGACATGATGCCAAGTTAGGAGCATTTTACTATATTATAATAATCTTATATGTACTCAATAATTTTAATCATTCAACAACCGACAGATGACCAATGTTGGGCATAGGCTTCCCCCAAATATAGCCATACGACCGGTCCATTCCATCAGATTCCCGCAACCCTCACCAGCTCATTAATCCACGTTGTGGAAAACTTACCAAACGCTGCGTCTTTTACTACGCGATCGCCAATCCAAAACCTTTCGGCTGCGTCGCTGTTCTGAGAGCAATGTACCCTTTTTTTATGGTGGGAAAAAATCATCCAATGACAACCCCCGCTCTTAGGTGGAGCGGGAGAAAGTGTCAGGCTTTTACTGACTAAAAGACCCTCCCCGTTCCTTCTAGCCTTCATACCGGGGCTCGAGCGCCCTTTCGGATAACCCTGGACCAAGTAGGCTTCGACCCAGCTGGGTCCCTGCTGTTGCTGACAACTCCTTGAGGCACGCGGGAACAGTGCGCGCCGTCAACGACTTGGGCTAGTTCCGGATAGTTACCGGACGGCCGGACAGTGAGCCACCCATTGCTCACTGTCTATGAGGGCATGGCGATGCTCCGCCTAAGCAGGGCACACCTAGACTGTGTGCTCCACCGTGTCCTCCGAGCGTTCCGCACAGTGGCGACACCCGGGCATCACTTCCGCATGAATCCGGTGCAGGGAACTCCCGAACGAACCATGTCTGGTGAGGACCTGCGTCATGCGGAAGGTAAGGACGCCGTGAGGTCTTTCCAGGCACGCCTCAAAGAGGGGACTTACCGCCATGATTATGGCGTGCCCAAGAGAAATGTACCCTGGCCGCCACTTAAATTTGGCAATTTTTCGAACAATTTATCGTAATAATAATATGATGATGATGATTTAATAACCATGAAAATAAATGAGACTAATCACATGTAATCCAACTGATGCAATAATATTAAGAAAGTAAACAAGGAAAGTTTTGTTTACTCATCTATTACGGCTTTATACATACATCATAGTACCATAGCTTATCTCCGGAAATTGTTTCCTTATCGCACCATATGTACCGATACACAATATCTCTGCCTCCTTCTGAATAACAAACAAATTGGAAGAAAGTACCTGATGTTTTTTTCCTGGTAGATGTAACATTTTTAGAAATAACTTAGTTTCATGTTCCATTAAGTTAGAATGTATACTCTATAGGTACACTTATGAGCCACCCACGCAGTATTTAATAACATATTTTTACCTTAAAACAAAACAAATAAAAATTTCGACTAAAGTAGCACGTAAGTAGGATATGCGTCACATCCGCTCAAATCAGCTGGTGCTCAGCAAAATGCTGGGGCTCGTGTAAGACAGAGCCACAGCGCTGATTTTCAGTACCTGCCACACTCTTAGCTCTAATAAAAAACTAATAGAAGTTTATGCAGTAAAGTCTTTACAAAAAGCCGCTACAATATGGCTCTAATGCCCGCCATACACGCTTGGGTAACCAGACAGGTTTGCCTGTATAGGTGCAACGATTATTTTTACGAATTATTTTTTTTTTTTTTGACATGTAATAATTTTTTGACATATAATAATTTTTTCTTTGACATAATAATTTGTAAAATATTTGCGTGCTGTGATATAAGCAAAACATGTATGCTCTAATAATTTTTGACATAACACCATTGTACACCATGTTTTATGCAAATAAAATTGATTGATTGATTGATTGATTGAACGGAGCGTGTATTTATTTATTTATTTTATTTTATACTTCATGCACAAAAGAGTACCAAGGCGGACTTAATGCCTTAAGGCATTAAGCAATGGTATGCAGGCAAATCTGTCAGGTAAAACTTAGCGGGTAAGGCTACTTTTAGGAATATCAGTGAACCAAAATTATTAATATGAAATTAATTACCTATAGCAGGCCACTTCTGCACGAAGCCCTGTCCGAAACTACGGTCCTCGACTGGGGGCATGGGGCCGCTTCCGAAAGGTATTCCCGGGATCCTGGAACACAAGGCAAACAAGAAACATAGGAGTGAGTTTTAGTCAGTAAGAGTCTGACACGCATGCAGCACGTTGGGCAGAGCGGGACTCTGCCCAACGTGCTGCGTGCGGGAGAAGTCATTGGAAGATTTCAAAACTAAAAAGTGAAATCAAAAAAAGAACCGGTTCTTTTTTTTTGTTTCACCAATCGCATCCAGTACTTTTTTTCGCTCTGGCAGTACCAACGAGCAACTAGTAGAACCGCACAGGCCGCGGTCGCCAGCCATCGGCAGCCTCGGTGGTTAGCGCTTGCACGCTCTGCGGTCAGTTGGCGGACGATCGCATTGGCTGGCAGAAGGTTTCGTATATCTTGCTATGATCACCCGTCAGGTTTGCGGGTGAAAATCGCAAACGCGGTGGCTACGTAACCGCGTAAATCTGCGTATAAAATAATTGTTTCGTCAATCACAGCGGACACGGGTGAAAACCGCTTCGTTAGTTCTTAGCCTTAAATTGGACGGACGTTAAGCTACAATTATACCCTGACATACCTTTTTGTTTAAAATATAACAACAAAGCTTGAAAATATTAACACAGAAACACGTAGTACAAAAAGCTTTAAATTAAGACAGATGTGCCGAAAGATTTATTAACACGTCGGTCTGAAAAGCTAATATGTCTTAAAGGAAACGCTCAATTTATTTTAAATTAACTTGGAGCCGAGTTCATTCACACATTAGAAGTGAATTTTGTCGTCTTCGTCTTTTCGTCGTCAATTTATTTTAAGGCGTTTGTTTAGAATATTTAAGCCTTGCTTCGAATAATTCCTGGATTAACATTATTGAGTTAAGACAAAATGTAAACTCTAATGAAGCAGCAGGTGCTACTAATGTGTGTTAAAAACTTGTTTATCATCATTTTAGCCCAAAGACGTCCACTGTTGGACATAGGCCTCCCCCAAGCGTCGCCACAACGACCGATCTTGTGCGTCTTGCGTCCACGCATTTCCGCGATTCTCACCAGGTCGTCGGTCAAGGGCGGATCCAGCTTTGGCGCCGGGGGGGTCACATAGTCGTGTTTTTTTTTGATAGGTAAAAATCATCCAAATGTCATTCCCCGCCCTTGGGCGGAGCGGGAGATAGTGTTAGACTCTTACTGACTAAAAACCCACCCCTTTCCTTCTTGCCTTTCGTATCAAGGCTGAGCTTCCCTTTCGGATTGCACTGGCCCCACTAGGTTTCAACCTGGTTGGGCCCCTGCTGTTGCTGACATCTTCATGTGGCGCGCAGGAGCGCGCAGAGCGCGCCGTCGACAACTTGGGCTCGGTCCGGAGAGTTACCGTGTAGTCGGACAACGAGCTACCTCTATCTTTTATTACTGTAAAGGTGATAATTAATATGACAATGCAATGATTTTATTTATTTTATAATTTAATTTAATCTAGTTTTTAAGACATATTTATAATTATAAATCTTTCAACACAATTTATGTTGTAATGAATAAAGATACTACTACTACTACCCATTGTTCGCAAGCCCCCGCGCCTACGGTCGGAATCCCGGCAGCGGCTGGGGCGCTGTGAGTGCCGTTGCCTGATGCGGTCGGCCTCTTCCTTTGCTAGCATTACTGCATCGCAGAAGGAGGCGACCGCCTGCCACTCCTCCTCACTCCAGACCATGGCCTGTACCAAGGACCGGCGCGAGAGATAACTGCCACCGATCGCCCCCACGAGGGCATGGCACACCTCCACTGTGTCTTCCGGGCGTTCCGCACAGTAGCGACACCCGGGCATCACATAAATCCGATGCAGAAACCTCCCGAACTTACCATGTCCGGTGAAAACCTGCGTCATGTGGAAGGTGAGGATGTCGTGAAGTCTTTCCAGCCACGCCTCAAAGAGGGAACTTACCGCCAAAATTGTAGCTTGCTCAGCACTGGGTTGCGATAGTCGCTAACGCCATTTCACCATGAGATCCCACTGAAGCTCTGTCCACCATGCTGCGACCTGTGGCGGCAGCGGACTTTCGCCCCGGCGTTGCATCTCCACGCGCAAATCGTGCATGTGTGCATGGACAGTTGCCTGAAGATCCCATGGTGGCAGGCCAGCAAGAAGGCTCGCCGTTTCGTGTGAAATCGTACGGTATCCCCGCACCATCCATATCGCCATGACCCTTTGGCATGCGTACAGCTGGGCCTTCGGTAGCTGACGCAGCGACGGCGCCCCATAAAGGGTCATGGACCGAACGACCCCCAAGGTTCCCTCTCAAGCTGCCCCGTCACATAGTCGTGGTCAAATCACACGAATCCAATATTTAATTTTTAGAATTATAAATACAGGTAAAAAGTAGATACCTACATAAAACCTATATTGCGCAAAAAAATATTAACATTATGTTTAACAACTTTAATTAGTGATCGACCTACGTCCTGGACCTGGCCATGGGCCCCATGACCCCCCCCCCCTTGGATCCGCTTTAGTCATCGGTCCACCTTGTGGGAGGCCTCCTAACGCTGCGTTTTGCGGTACGTGATCGCCACTCTACAATCTGTCGGCCCCGTCGACCATTCATTCTAGGAGTAGAGTAGTAAATTGTTACTGACAATTGTTCATTGTACACTTTTTAATGATTCGATTCAATGGAAACTATATTCAATCCAAATGTTTGAGCAGGGTTAAAACTTAAACGGACAACTAGCAATTGTTTATTGATGCTTAGTTTAATCTAGCTAGACGTAGCATTATTAAAAACACCAGTCTATGTTGTATTTGAAATTCGATCGAGTCTGGCAAAACAAGTTTAACAAATACCATTTAGTTACTAGATACATTTCGGCGCGCTAAAGTGGACTGAGCACTCTTAGATCAAGCTTTAATTAATCTTAAATGATTGATTTGCGCGCTGTTAGGTAATTTAGGTGACCTTTAAACGCTTTTTACAAATCTATAATGACTTTGGGGAAAATCTACTTAGGTAGACAAAAATAAATAAATTATGTTCAACATATTCTTTAATGGAGGTAGTTTCTTATTTGGAAATATTTATACTAAGATTTTTTTCTGGTTTTATTTAAGGTTAAACTACAAGTTATATACTCGTACTAAAGTAGATATACAAGGAATATAATTACGTTCCTTGTAATACCTATAAATATCAGACCAGTTGCAGTCGTGGCCAAAACAAGTACTTACAACCACGATATTTATTCCTTTTTACTTGCATGCACTCATGCAGTGAATCCACTCACTAAAATGGGGGCCATCAAGACAATGAAGTGGACATGACGTCACTTAGCAAATAGCGAATGCAACAATTTTGCTGGAATCATTTGTGTGGAAGCTCTTATCTTGCCAGTCACGGACTGTTTAAAGTATGCAGTGAGTTTCGATGCAAAACAATTTGTTGATAAGGGACATTTGCATCTAGGTATTTTCAAATTATTCTCTGTTGAACTTGGAACGCCTCCATATAGTAAATTGTTGTTTTATAGTTGGCAGACGGAACTTAATACTTAGATAGTATATTTTTTGTTTGTCTATCGTTTTTTTGTCGCAAAGAGCTGAGATTTTAGTTCTGAGATAATCTGATTTTCATTCACAAAACAGGACAGGTTCCATAACAAAAGATTAAGACTTTCAAAACCGTTCTAAAAGTGTATGATTAAAAGTATCATGATTTTCGTTCCCAGGACAAAAGAAAACCACTACACATTCATACTTCTATACATAACAATTACTTACGTGCTTATACCTAAGCCCTAGCATTCACGTCTGAAGTTATTATGACAGCAAGATTGGAGGATTAAGACCCGATTGAGATATAGATAAGACGTGGTCTGTAGACAGCGGATATTACTCTTGCAGACATGGTTCCGGGTGGATAGTAAATAAGGAAGATTGAGGTTAGGAAAGGTATTTTCGTGTTTCCACTTTCCTGACAATTACTTTTTCGTAACGGCTCGAGCTACAAAAAGTATTGAAGTTTCATATTTAGTAATCCTACTTTCTACTACTACTAATATTAAAAATACGAATGTCTGAATGCTTTTTATAAAATACTTATCGTCTCGTTATTACGTTTCCTTAGGATTTCCAATCTTCACGCAAACAAAGCTGCCTGCAAAGTGAAGTCGGTATAATAATAGTATAACTTTGGTAAAGCTTTACTATCCTCTTTTCTTTGTGTCATTTTCTTAATGTCGGGGGTAATGACCACATAATAATTTCAAGATTTTCCTTGAAAATAATCTTCCATTGACTTTTGCTTTCTACAACATGCACGGGTGCTGAGGCTTTTCAGTTCAAAGAAGTTTGAACTTGCTGATCTGAACAAAACTGAACCTCGGTAGGATTTTTTTATCCAGATCATTGGCCTGTTACAAATTACCAACAGGTGACAACCTAGTCACCAGTTTTGTGGGCGACACGGCATGAAGTCGAAAATCTTTCGACGGTGCTACACATTCATCAACCCTGACCATTTTTATAAAGATTGGGATCCAGCAATATCGATCTGTTCGTCCTGTGTTCCAATCACGAGACACACAGTATCTATAATTATGTAATACAACATTTCGACTCTCACACAGTCTAAGCCGCTTCCAAAAGTTAGTAGTAGGCATATAAAAACTTTTGGGATTCTTAGTAAACCTATTTTCCTGTTTCCAAGTTTTGTAGTAGGAAACTAAAAATTACATAAATGCATAAAATAATTATGATAACAACTTACATAATTAAACGTTAATGTTCGCAATTCGAGAAAGTTTTCTGGATCTAATAAAGAGTTATAGAGTGTGCTACCTCTTCGCAATATCCTCCCGTAGTTAATCAAGACTCCTGGCGCTTTTATTGGCAGGTACTACTGCTTGCTCGTAAAACACACGTAGCTTAACATTTACCTCTATATTCTAAGTCATCTACTCGACTCAACCTCAACTCAGACACTCTATAAACTTGACTTTTGTAGCCAGTTATTTAGTGACATTAATCGAGGGTTTTTTTTTCTTTAAAATATTTTTGGGTGTCACCAAATGAAGAAGTTTCCTTGAAAGAAATTGGAATATATTGTTATGTAAGTGTTAGTAATGTATTCTCAGAGGAGACGGAATGGAACTGTCGAATAATAAAGCTGACATCCACTTTTCCAGATACTTACCTTTTTAAGTCAGAAGTCACGACACATCGAAATAGAACCGCAAAATAATTTTATTTTTAGGCTTTGTTTAATCTAGTTATCCATTGAGAACGATTGTATGGAAAGGTAAGCTTTCCCATAAAATCTTTGCTCAGATATTCTATTTTACAGTCGAGTAGGTTCTAGTCGTGTGTGTAGATCAAATTGTACATTGTTTCTGTTTATGTAAACTTTAGCGGTTAGTAAGCATCGCTCGAGCAGCCGGTCAGTTTAAAACCACTTACTTTTTACCGCCAACATTTTCCGTCGGGTACTATCGACATTAAAAAATAACAAAAATTACGCACAGAGCGCACAGTGCACAGTGTATATGTGCAGCGTGTGTGTGTTTCTTATGTAGAAAATAATAGTGCACAGTGTG
Organism: Mythimna albipuncta; assembly: GCA_929112965.1. NCBI lineage: Eukaryota > Metazoa > Arthropoda > Insecta > Lepidoptera > Noctuidae > Mythimna > Mythimna albipuncta. The sequence goes on along the minus strand of OV815960.1, from coordinate 12,244,865 downwards.
GTAGGTAGGTTAATACTGCATAATTTTTAGTTTCTTTTTAAACGTATATTTATGGTATTAGAGTTGTCAACTGATATATATTATTTTCTCAAGACAGGCAGAGTATGAATTCACGTTAAATCATCCAGAACTAAATCGTGACTTGTCGCATTTGCGCAATACATAACACAAAAAACATACTGAAAGATTGATTATATTAGACTCTTACCCAAAAATTCAAATCCCTCTAGTTTAAAACCTAAGACCTTTTAGCGTTTCACCATTTCTGTCTATAGTATTGAACAGAATACAATATTACCAGATTTACAATCAGTGTCAGAACACAGAATAGAGCTTCTGCTGTTTTACTAGATGTTTCTGACAATTGACTATCTGCATTAGATAAAGGAATAATAATATGTATAATTATCGCTATTACTGGTCTTGACATTTCTGGCCATTTGACACAGTAAACATACTCGTACCATTATGTACCGTGACCGAAGTTGAATTATTACTGTTTCGACCGTGCAGCCGAGTTGCTACGTAATGGTTCTAGAGAAAATGATATCAAGCAATTTGTGGACTTACGTTGGGCAGAAGGCACAACTTTTAGATTGGAAAGAGGATTCCCACAAGGCGCTATATTAGGGCCTCTTCTTTTTATTTTGTACAACACTAACAAAACCAAAATCATGTTTCTTGGCACAAGACAGCAAGTAACTATACTTACTAGCCGCATCAAAGTCAAAGTCAAAAAGTCAAAGCATTTATTTTGAATAGACCATTTGCAGGCACTTTTGAATATTCAGATGTCGGTCAGTCCAAGAAAAGTGAAGTTAAATTGCGCGTTCCAAAGCGTAGATCTCTATGGAGAAGAACGCGCAAAAAACTCCATGGACACTCTAATAAATCATGTTATGTGTTACATATAATGCTTGGTTACATATTACTTGTTGCTTCTAGTATGTGAGCATAATGTAAAAAAAAAAATAGTAACTGAATTAAGCCACTGGTAGCTAAAAGATGACCAGTCTCATCTGACGGCACCCGTTCACGAGTATGACGCGTGCATCAGCCCCACTCAGCTCAAACATTTTGAAGGGAACTGAACATCGATCACCATGGATCTTATGGACAAACCAATAAACATGGTCTATGAAACCCATACTTTTAGCCTCATTAAAGCCCTTTGTTTCGATCCAATCCTTTGTTTCGAAAAACATGTCGCTGACTTGGCATGAAACTGCTTTTATCAGCTGAAAGTCCTATATTAAATGAGTGAGACCCATATGAAACACTTCGAGAACAGCTTGTAGAAAGTCTGGTTTGGTCCAGGCTTAACGATGTAGACACGTTGTACGGCCTACTCTTACTGACTTGTACAAACCAGTTCAATCATATTGTTCAAAACATACACACGGTTTTTTCTAGTTGGAAAATCATCCAATGACTTCTCCTGCTCTAGGGTGGAGCGGGAGAGGAAGGGGTTTTACCGATTAAAACACCCACTCTTCTGTTCTTTTTTGCCTTGCGTTCCAGGACCCAGGGTTCCATCCAGAAAACCCATGGCCCCAATAGGCATTAACTCGGCTGGGCCCCTAAGGTTTTGCTGACAGCTCCTTGCCGACTTGGGCTCAGTTTGGATGATTACCCGACGGCCAGACGGCGAGCTACCCATTGCTCACCATCCGCAAGCCTACAATATACACTTGGCTTGCCATCTTTTCAGTGTGTGTGTATGATGTCAACTTGTTGTGCCGACTTGTGTTGTGTGGGTTGTGTTGTTGAATTACTATCAGACGAGAACGCGGAAGAAGGCAATATTCACAACTAATCTCATCGCAACCCCAAAGTACAGCAACATTCAGAGGCCGTTTCCGTTATGTAGCATCCAAAGTAAGAATAATCTACCACCGCCTAATAAAGCAGTAAATAACATAAGCACTTTTTAAATGATCCAATTTGATTGCCAAAAACTTCACGTTTTCATCAAACACACGATCAAACCACGGATTAAACAAATTTGTTAACTCTTTGTTCGTTCTCAACGTATAATTTCAACTCTGTTAGGCTGTTTACTGGGCTTAACGTATGACGCCAAGACGACTGAGAATCTGAGATATTGTTTCACAAATCTGCCATTCACATTCAAACTTGTTCGTCAAACAAGACATCAATCAAGATTTTCATCAAACACGACCAACGAGTACACTGTTTTACAAACACGTCGAGCAGGGCTGCATAGTATCAAATAATTTTAACGTAGATTTTGATACACAATTTTAGTTTACAAGCGCTTTAGAAGTGTTAACGGCATTTATAGTAGATGCGCGACAAAAACGGGACTTGATCAATTTAAATGTTTGATTGATATGACAGCTTGCTGGAAATACCTCGAAACCAGTAACTGTTTACCTACTGTGGGTTAAAAATTTTTAGGTAAATTAAGTTTCAACGGACTTGATAACACTTTGTTCTTGTTGTTATTACAGCCTACATAAACTTATACGTATACGACGATACGCATATTGTTTACGCCTATATATTATTTATTTATCATTTATATTAACTTTATCTAAAAAACTAATTTGCATCAACAGTCAATGTAAGGTTCAGTATAAAAAAACAGCTCAGGTAACTTCTTAGAATCCGGTGTGTGACAGGGATATTGTCATACAGTATGTATGACTCCATCTCTGTCTCACGTCAAAATTATGATGATTTTTAGACGTCATATTGGAGCCCGGGGTGGGCGGGGGCTAGCCACCCTCCGATTCCTTTGTTCTGATCACGTGACTGATCGTTGAAATGACGTCAGAACAAAAGAATCGGAGGCGTGGTGTACTCGAGTCGTTTGATGCAAGAGAATAATAATAATATTTATATATTGACTGACAGGACCATTCACTACAATAGACCAGATATAACTCTACAAGATAAAATTAATAAAATCACTTACTTAATTGATATCGCAGTCCCTAATACGCATAATTTACAAAAAACGATAGGCGAGAAAATTAGTAAATATGCTGAATTAAAAGAAGAAGTGACCAGAATTTGGAGGCAAGAAAAAGTGTACGTGGTGCCCATTATTGTCTCCACTACAGTGGTCATACCTCATCATCTCCACCACAGCCTCAGAGTAATCAATCTGAAAGACTCAACTTACATTACCCTCCAAAAAGCTGCAATTTTGAACACCTGCAGAATAGTAAGAAAATTCATGCAAATCGGGGAAAATGAAATATCTCCACATAATACTCATTCTCCACTTTAAATTTACTCACAACACGCTACATTGACTTGGCTTGGCCCGTTAATGTAGCTTAAAAACTAGCCCAGAGCTAAGAAAAACTAAACGTTGTCCCATAATAATAATTATTATTAAAAATATAGCTGTACCGTGCAACATCACACTAATATAATATTAGTGCGACAGTTTGTGAGTGTGTATATTTTTTACTTCTTTACGCTCGAACGTTTGTATGGATTTCGATATAACTTGGTACGTCATAGACCAGCACATAGGATACTACTTATCCTGGGATGTGCATGTTCTCTTGGGATAATTTTCTACTACCACGCGGGTGAAGTCACTAACAGTAATTTGTTTAAAAGTAATTCTTCTTCTTTTCGATGTCGATGTTCTCAAATTATTATTTTTTCTGTCCAATATTTGGCAACTTGTACAGCTCTATCGTTGGCCTCGTATAGATCCTGAAAACTGCAGGTGGTTATGCAGGATAGGCAGCATAACAAGTGTCGCATGTCCTGATGAGAGACTCCACACTGGCACTACGTTAGAGATGGGTTGAGGAAGCCCCATTTGGCCAGATTGTTTTAACAGCAGCCAACCTGGGTTCGAAGTCGGTTTAGAGATTGTCATATTGGCCACTGTAGTTCGCGTCCAGATGATAGATGTCCAGATGGGGTGATGTAAAAATGGAGGAGTTGGATGTTTCTGCCTCCACAGTGCGCATCTCTCATCCCCTGCACTGTCTTTTAGGCCCTGCGCAGACGGCACACTTTTTGTGCGATCGAGTCTGCGGCGCACAAAAAGTCTGCATGGCGCGCAAAAAGTCAGTCGCGGATTTTACACAGACTCAACGCACACGACGCACATCTTCGATCATTTTGTCGGCAGAGCTGTAGGGACGTAGACGCTATGGAAATCGTGCAGAGATCGCGAAGTATTATTTTGTACATGAAGTACAGAAAAAGAAGATGAAATATAGAATTTTGGGTACATCCTATACTTTCGGAAAGATTACGATTACGTTACATCCACCCCTAGCAAATGCAGATTGCCGACTAGTGTGCGCCGTCTGCGTTAGCGCGCGTTGAAGCAAACGTTTAATTTTTTTTACACATTTCGGTGCGGTCGGCCCGAATTACACAGATTTTTTGTGCGCCGGACTTTTTGCGCGTCGTGTGCGTTACTGCATATAATTGCATAGGTTCTATTTTCACAGACTAAAAAGTGCGTCACGGATAGTCTGTCGTCTGCGCAGGGCCTTTAAGAGTTTGTAAATCACGGATATAAAAAAAAATTGAACCTCCTTTTTTAAATCGTTTAATAAATTGAGGATATAAAAATAAACAAATGAGTGAGGTTGGGGAATTTCCTTTTTAATTCATTGACATTACATTAATCAAAATAGATCACTCGTTATGACATTTTACAACAACAATTATTTATCTATTTTTAACAATGATATTAATTACTATAACATTTTTAATGTGACTCGCATACTTGGCATCTGTTACGTAACTACGAGTAAATAAACACAAAAACTTTTTTTCATATAAAACTATACTCACTGTCCTTCTCCTATTTTTTTCCTAATAAATCTAGCTAAGGTAATGAGTATTTATAGTCGCATTTATTCAATGTTCTTTAATTTCTTTGGAATATAAAAGTAATTTTAACAAAATGAATGCTTACGCCCCGTGGTCGCATAACAGATTTATTACAATTTCATATCTATTATAAAAATCACATTTGACCAAACACTGGAATTACATAGGTGTACCACGTAAACTTAACAAATGGATTTGCCATTAACGCTTGCGTGACTAAACTCAGTGATATTTTAATATAATAAATCATTGACTAAACAGAGCTGCAACTCAACGGAGTACAAATGCACGCTTGTGTGAAACACTGAACCTCGACATTACTTAAGAATTATCATGACATGACTGACATGGACTGGTCCTTACCTAATTCAAGGCTAAGGCGGGAGCGAGGCAAAGCGGAGCTCCCTGTTTAGCCTTCGTGGTTATTTTTGTTATATTCACCCAGAAGTAGGAACACCGCGGAGCGGAGCTCTGTCGAGCTATCTTGGCAGATTGGGTAATGTCAAACTACTATAATACTGCATCAACATACAGTCAAATTACAGTACTCACACAAGTAGGTAGTAGTCACACAATTGTTTGTTGAACAACCGTAGTATCGAACTACTATCACACAATCGTTTGTCACACCAGTGTGATATCGAGCATCAGTGTGTCACACAAGCGTGCATTCGAAATAAGGTGAGTCGCAGCACAGTTTTGTTACATAAGCGTTAATCGCACATCCATTTGTCGAGATGCCCCCCTAGTCAATTTATAACCGTTTCGTTTCGATTCTCATACATCGAATGCATCGAGTATGCCACGCCTGCGATTCCTTTGTTCTGACCACGTGACCGAGCGTAGATATGACGTCAGAACAAAGGAATTGGAGTCGTGACCTACTCGAGGCGTTCGACGCTAGAGAATCGAAACGAAACGATCATAACTTTGTTAGGGGGCTAAGGTAGCACACTAGAATTACATCACTGCATAATTTTTACACTATTTTTAACACTTCACTATCTCATTTTAATTTATGTCTAATGAAACACACAGCCAAAGCCTTTTGATACCCATTTATACCTAACTAATGACACACACTAGTATAAAACTTGATGGAAATAAGTTTACTAAAAGGCAACTCATTGTAAACAAGTCGCTCTTAAGAATGTTGTAAAAATAATAACATCACTTCTTCAGACAAATTTTATTATTTATCTAATCCAAGTTACTTAAGCTATTTGTTCCATTTATTTACATAAGTATACTTTATTTACAGTCTGTCTTATAAACGCAGCAAATTATGTTTGATGTTAAACTAGTCTCTCATACTTTAACAATGTATTAAATCTCTTTAGTATGTACTCATATACAATACATTCTCTTGATCTTACGCATAATGTTCAGTATTAAGTATTTTCGATAAAATGTAATGTACAGTCTCATCGTGTGTGGATATAAAGTGTCGTTAATTATGAGGGCCGAGTAAGCTCGCCGCACTATACTGGAGGCATACATCGTGATACTGCTGTCACAAACATGAATAAAGTTCCTCTCACGTCCTTGATACGTCCGGTGATGTATGGCTCGACCCTTACATATTCAGGAGGGAAACAACGGTACATTTAACATCAGGAATTCTCACTTTACGCAGCTTAACATACACATAATTTATTAAAGTACCCTCCGTACTAACACATATTCAATTCGATTCAATCCACCCATTCACACTCTACACTCAACGCTTTTTGTTATTATTCTGTGCTTAGCACATACTTTTTACAACCACCGTACTTAAAGACTATCAATAGAGTATTTGTGGACTAAAGTTACCCATATATACACCTATCTAGTCTGACATATAACGAATATACCTAATAATAACTTTGTTCGAAAAAAAAAAATAGATACATAATTAATTTGTATAAGTAAATCACTGACAGATCTGATCGATACCTTACATACATATTATGATTCATTAACAAATAATTATTTTAGAAAACAGCGTTCAACCTTCGAATATTGACTATAGATTTATGTTGCTACCTAGAATGTAAGGTGAAGTGTCACCCCAACGTAATTAATAGATTCGAGAATGAATAATGGGCAGTGCGTGCCAAAGATTACAGCTATATGACACAGTGGGCAAGACTCCGGATTATATCTAAAGGTATAGTCCATTTAATCGCTTTATACACCCATAAGTAAGCTTTTACGGTGGCTCCATCCACTACATAAATTCCCAAGGACAATTTTTTACGTTATTTTACCATCATGTTTCAGCTAACATAGATTAGCACTTAAGACCAAAATGGACGTTTAAGTGCGCGTCAACATTTAAATATTAACAAAGCCGTAACTAACAATGGACAACAATGTTTTATGTACAGTTTTAAAATCGCTTAGAAACGTCTATAAATTAGATCACACTGTTAGGCCGTCTACGTCACTTGTAGTCTTGCTCGAGCGAGCGAGCGGTAGCGTGGTCACTGTCGCTTACACAGACGTGTCTCAGGTGAGTCCGCCGATGTTACAGTTCACTTGGTACATGTAGGTGGCCAGCTCCTCTCCTGTGAGCTCGTCGTCGATCTCTCGAAGACTAGAGTTGGAGATACTTCGAGGGGAGTCGACGGAGTCGGAGGGGTCGTGGATCCGAAGACGCCACGCGCGAGCCCAGTGCCCGTTCCCGCTCGGGGACTCGTTAACGGTTGGTAGATCGCGCCCGTTGTAGCACTGCGTACATAAACATAACAATTTAAAAATACAGTGCATTAACACAAAATAAAGGTAACCAGAATTAATTACATGTTCGTAAACAGAAATTCGCAACAAGTCCTCATTGTTTACGAACATGTACAGTTTTGTCTATCAGGCTTCCATCAGACGGACTGCATCGCAGCAACCGCACGCAGTCCATATATTTAACTGCATGCAGTTGTACGTTCGACTTTTTGCAGTCATGATATCAACTGCACGCGGTCCGCTGCAGTTGAGTGAAGTCAATATCAACTGCATGCAATCGTGCCTTCAACTTTACGCGGTCGGCTACAGTCGTGTAGTGTCGACGCACGCTGTCCATCGCTAACCGCACACAGGCAGTGTGCAGTTAATCAATCAAATCACTCAATCATTGTTTATACCTAAGGCTGCCATCAGACGGACTGCATCGCAGTAATCGCATGCAGCCCAGATATTCAACTGCATGCAGTTTGATCTGACTTTGCGCAGTTGGCGCCACGCATCTAGCCTAGGAGCTTAGTGTATGATTTGATCTTTAAGTGCCTTAAAATAATGTTGACAATGTCAATGTGCATTTGCTCTTTGTAATTAACTGCACACTGACTGTATGCGGTTAGCGATATACAGCGTGCGTCGACACTACATGACTGTAGCCGAACTTGAAGGCAGTACTGCATGCAGTTGATATTGACTTCACTCGACTGCAGCCAACTGCGGGCAGTTAATATAATGACTGCACGAAGTCGAACATACAACAGCATGCAGTTAAATATATCGACTGCGCGTGGTCGCTGCGATGCAGTCCGTCTGATGTCAGCCTAACCGAACAAATTCCTAACACTGGCAGACATTCTTCATTTTTAAAACGATCAAAACATGTTTGCGATGACCATTAAAAACCTATTAACATAAAAATAATGCGGACATAGCAATCACTATAATCTTACTAGGTCAAATATTTATACAACATCGACTGATCGATCTCGATTGAACTTTTTTCTAAAAATTTACAGATAGATGCGTAAAACACAACACGGAGAACGAAATATATGACCCAATGTTTTGTCCTTTTGTGCTCTAATCAAGCAGAAATGGATTTTATTTAACACAACAAAATGAAATGGACGGAAAAGACGTGTTTGTGTACATAACAGCTCATACAAACGTTGAGCCAAACTCAACAAGCCGAAAACTTGGGATAATATTATGATTTTCCCCACAACTTTCAATGAAAAAGAGCTTAGCGTTCGCTTTCAAGGGAAAAAGAAATAAAAAGTTTCAAATGATAATATTCAAATTTAATGATTTAATGATGATGACAAAGTTGAAGGCAAAAAGCACTCTGTAATTATTACCAATACTGTTAAATGTCAACAGATCTTCATTATGAACGTTACCTGGATTTGAAACCTGACATAAACTTGAACTGTATTTTGTAGTTTAATTATTTTCATCCACACAAAAATAGGAAGAAATAAAATACTTTAGAGGATAATCTAGCAATGAAATCAAAGGAACAAATACAGTTGATCCATTTCATTTAAATGCATTCTTTGAAACCTTAAATTCCGGTTCGACAGTAATAAAATCCTAAAGCCTATAAGTCTTGTAACATTAGAATTTGGCGTGGAATCTATAGCAACATAGTAAGTAACTGGTAACACTGAGCTTTACGGAAATACCAAGAGCCGATAATAAAAAGACTACAAGAAATTGTTTTCCAGAAACAAGTTATTTGTTTAAAAATAGAGGATTAGGAAGTTAGTTAAGCATTATCGTCTTTCAGGAAGAAAAACATTCAATTAAGACTGTAGCAATACATATCATTCTTCTAAAACTTGTAAAAATGAAATCCAAAATGAGATTAACGTATAAGTTCATTCCCGCGAACTCTATCAACAAAAATTTTTATGAGGACTTTAATAGGTACCCCAACTTGACATTAAAAGAAGTGTTAGAGTAGGACGAATTTGCACTAACACTTAATCTAATGTCATTGCTCGCATTTTACATGGTATTTTCATGATTATTAAGATTCAACCCCTGCACGCTTTGGCGTATAAAAAGGCCTTGGCTGAGAGACCTTTACCTGAGCCCATTAACAGGTTGTTATATTACGAATGACAGAAAGAGTATCATTAATCTGGTTTGTACGTAATGGCGTAGATAGCTGAGATCGTACTCTATTGCCTGCCGGTTTTCTATCGTTTACATTTCAGGAAGCGTCGACGGAGTTGCAATTTGATTTTATCAAGCTCGTTCTATCAAAGGACTAAAAGACCTACGGCAAAGTACCACCTGTACAATCACAGTCATTTCTGCCTGATTACTTAAAAAAAAAAAAACACTTTAATCATGCGGTGCGGCGCCAAACCAAACCAAGCAAACAAGTGCAAGTAAAAATGAACTTAGCGATGGTCAGGCGGAAGTGTCTTCGATGGTACATGGTGGACATATCACCTACAAGCATTCACATAATGTTAAAACAGCTAAGGAGTGAAATTCTCTGCCAGAGTGTGTTGCCTGATAGATAGAAAATATTTAAGTCAAGAGTGAATAGGTTACTTTAAGCCGACGTGCTCCGTTGTCGACCATAATTATCATCACTTACCATCAGGTGAGATAGTAGTCAAAACTGAGTCTATAAAAATGAAACTGCTAAAAACATTCAACAAATATCTCACATTATTCTTTTCCCAAGCGATAGCAATATCTGTCTTATCCATCCGTGTTGTCTTGTCATTCAAAAGTGATAATTAAATCGGTGATCAAATAAAAAATCAAATGAAATTACTACTAGGCTGCACAGTTTGAAAAATATGCGGCTAGAAACCACTAAAACATTAAACACGCTACATTTTTTTCTAGCCCGCATGTTAGAATCTGTTTTTTCCGTTCATTCATTACTAATGTAAACGTCAACCAGTTACGCCATATCGAAAGCTATATGAATTTTAATTTTGTAAAAGCAAGTTGTTTTTACGAGTTATTTTATGCTTATTTTATTTCTCCAAAAGCTGTACAATTTAAGCTCCTAATGTATTAAGTTTACGTTCATTGATGAATTATGAACGCAAAAATGAAAATCTAAGCGTCTTGAGAATATATGGGTGGAAAAACGCCTTGCCATAAGCAACCCAGACCTCAGCAATATTTTAGAGACCGCCTCAATAAATCCAAGAGTAAAATTATCACGTAAACCCGAGGCATGTTTAAGATGTTGACGTAAAATATTAAAAGGCATTAAATCTAGAAAATTGTCTTCGAAGATTCCTCAATAAAGTATAAAATAGACATTACTGCCAGTCAAGGGCAGATTGGCCCTATTACGAGTTTTAGATAAAAACCAATAAACTTAACCTTGTGTTTACTACCATTGGATATAACGGATTTTTATCTGATACAATATGAAATAAGAACAAAAGTAATAAGATTCAACGAGTCAATCTTACAAAATAAATAAAAAATATGAGATCTGATTTCATGCTTACTAGCATCGATTGATTCGTCCTCGATACATTGACGGACATAATCCGTGGTTAAAAATAATATGTGCTGCTGCGTCATTCTGTAACAGCGCTATAAATTTATATAAATTGGCTTTGTGTGGACTTGCAATGGCTGCATTTGTACGTTTAATAAGTCATAAAAGTTTATTTTAAAAACAATATATATGTTTATGACTTCTGTCATCATGAAAGATTAAGGATAACACATGGTAATAATATCAAGTTAGTTTGCAGAGAGGAAAAAATAAATTCTTCTAAGTAATTAAAGAGAATTGTACATTCCTGTAAGTTTCTCAGAACTTGGCACCTATTTAGATCTCAATTCTTTAATTGGCGTTCCTATAGTTTTGCACGTTCTTTATGTTACTTAGACCCTTTCTCACATCTTTTTAGTAACTTCTAATTAAGAAAAAAAAAACAGTATTTTTGTGATTTTATGCTGTTTAATTTAAGTCAAGATAGTTTTTAATTATAGCAAACAACTCTTGAAATCAGAAATTGTTATGAATTTCTTCATAACTACGCTTTTCATTATTTTATTTTTTTTAGTTTTTTTAATTCTCTCTTATTTGATAAGTATTTCAAAGGTTATAGTAATACGTCTTACTTCACCATTAATATTTGTACAGTTGTTCTAAAAGCTAGTCATGAAATTATTCTAAATGCTACTGTGTTCAACTATAACTGGCTTTACAGTTAACATCAGGGATGATATAAAATTTTTGATATGCATATTAAAATTAATATAATGCCGGTTTCGGATACAGTTGCCGATTCGCTAATTTTGGATAGTTTAAAAAAATAACTAACCAAGAGATGACTTTTACTTCAATTCTAGATATTATTTGTTTGGCCGGGTAAAACAAACAAAAACTTATCGAAACCTGCCATTTAGACTCAGTTTTTATCCAATATTTTTTTTTTAATTCACATAAAATTTTGCTTGACATTTTTTTTCTTAACTTTGATCCCACCTGATGGTAAGCTGCTGATGGTGAGACGAAGTTTATTATTATAATAATAATATCTACGGTTACAGTTTCGGAGCTCCAAAACATCCTTGGTTTTTATTGATATTATTGGCAATGGTCACGATTTTCTGCCTATAAACTGTAATTTCTATATTGGGATTACGTTGGTTGAATAGTAGGATGAACAGTTGTGAATGGGATGACTGTTCTGACTGTGACGTTTATTAACATAATCCAGCAGATATAAATAATTATGTTTTCGCCAAAATGGATATACGTAGAATGAAGATAATAATTTAAATTGGTATTTCATTTCCAAGCCTCTATTATATGAAAATAAATACTCTAATTAAAAATGAGATTCAAAATATTCTTAGAAAATTGACTAAAATGTAGTAAAAAACCGGTCAAGTGCGAGTCGGACTCGCCCATGGAGGGTTCCGTAGCAGCAAGTAACATAATATAAAAGTTCTTGTAATTCGTTGTAACTTTGATCGATGTTTTAATAATAGTGTATTTTTTAGATTTATGACGTATAAAAAAAAAACTACTTACTAGATCTCGTTCAAATCAATTTTCGTTGGTAGTTTACATGGTAATGTTCATCATATATTTTTTTTTTAGTTTTATCATTCTCTTATTTTACACACACGGGGGGGAAACACATTTTACCACTTTGAAAGTGTCTCTCGCGTAAACTATTCAATTTAGAAAAAAATGATATTAGAAACCTCAATATCATTTTTGAAGACCTATCCATAAATACCCCACACGTTCTAAGTATGGGGACCCCCAAAATTTATTGCTTTTTTTCTATTTTTGTGTGAAAATCTTAAAGCGGTTCACAGAATACATCTACTAACTAAGTTTCAACAGTATAGCTCTTATAGTTTCGGAAAAAAGTGGCTGTGTAATACGGACGGACAGACAGACAGACATGATGAATCTATAAGGGTTCCGTTTTTTGCCATTTGGCTACGGAACCCTAAAAAAGAGCTCGGTTTGCATTTTTTCGTTTTTAGGACTCAAATGTTTTTTATGTAATAAATTATATAGAATTTGACGGTCAATGAATTTATTTAAAAAAATCTATTTTATTTAAAAATTGATTATTCTTAGTACCGACAGCAAATCAATCAACACTAGCTGTTGACTTTAATTATAAATAAATAGCTTGACATTAGTCTGACAGCTAGTACACATTCAGTTCGCTTATTTGTGCATTCTACATGCTAATCTGATGACATTCACTAAAATAAATAAATAAATCCAATATGAACTTGGCTAATTACCATAATCTATGCATTTAAAAGTAAAAATATGATAAGTATATCGATAATGATCTAGGCTTTGCGTCACTTGCGAGTCTAATGGGTCCTTAAATTATATACCTATTTTACTATTTAAAGAATACTTCCCAGTCTTTGTTTCGTAATACCAACGTAGTAGTAAAATAAATAATTAATAGATGCAACGTTATAAAATTAACAATTTATGACAACATTTATGACTCGCATCAATGAAGATAAAGGTTCAGTATCTTACAGACTGTGTTTGAGAAAACACAAATCTAATAAGTTTTTTTTCAAGTAAGAATCACGATTATAACAGAACACCACTACTACTCTACACTATTTATTACTATTACTAGTTTTACTACTGTTCGACTCTAGAACGCAAAGAACACTGAAGATACACAACTGGGTTTTAGTCGGTTAAAGTCTAAAATTTCTTCTCACTCCATCTAGAGCCGAAAGAGTTAATTATGTTTTTGTTTTGTTCACCTCAAAAAAATCAACTGTTTTATGCATATTATCTATTTCTATTTCAAAATTAATAAAATGTACTTTTTATGACTGCTTTATGAACTAGGTGATATCCCATCAAGTTATCGTTAAAGCTCAAATTTCTTTAGAGGAGAAAATACTTTAGAGGTTTACATAGAACCTAAAGATTAAATGGAATTAAGTTATATAGAGTCATGAACGATAATAGATGCTTGGGGCAACATCGTACGTGGGTCGTGGTCTAGAACCCTGACTTTACTTTGTGTAATTTATTTCATCACCCCTGCTCTTAATACGGTGATAGAAAACGTCGTGAGGAAACTGATAAAATATCATAGAAAAAAGAATTGGAAATCAATAGCTATGTAACCCGCAATGGGCTAATACGGTAAAATAACGCCTATTCTAAGTACCTTCGTCTAAGTAATGGAAAAGTTAACGGCTGATAACAATGTTTTAGCGATATCAAAAAGACTGTCTCATTATTTTCTTCGAACTAAGTAATAACTTTCAACCAGTTTTGAGTCACTATTTTCAGCAACAGAAAGTTTGTCTTCATTTTATTAATTTATTTGGAAAGGTTTCAAAACAATTTTATAACTCTGTTATATTAAAGGTAAAATAAACAAAAACAAATGTTATGCACAAAGTTTATAAAATGCATTCTAAAAATATGACATCAAAGTTACCGGAAGGGATACTTAAATGGGCAATGCAATACGTCTTCAATAATGCATGAGGTTGAATTTTCATCGATATTAATATTTGACAGTAACGTGATCTTCCTGTTTATGGAAATCTTAGTGCTCCTCAAAATATATTGTGCATTAAGCATAACAATTTATGAATTATTTCTCAAAACATTTTAAAGAACTTTGTGCTACAAAAACCATAGCATGCAGCAAGCGTGTGAAGGGCGGGAAGAAGTTCAGTTCTTTATTGGTAACAATAATAGTTACTTTCAAAAAGTAGAATATTTAAAATGGAAAACTTTTTAAATTACAAAATAGTAACATTCACAAAGTCAAAAAAGGATAGAAGAAAAAGTTAAATAAAAACTACTGAACCTAGTTTCAGAACTAAATAAAGATTGTAATCTCAAAAACGGTTCCTAATACGACCCCTAAAGTTCAAGGAGTTTATTAAGCGAGGTAACCCGAATGTATATGTATGTATATTTATTTAAATTAATAATAAAATCGAACACATACTAATGCGACATGCTATTTTAATATTTCATAAAAAGCCATTTGGGCTTTTACTGTATAATGAGAACTATATTTAAGCAATACAACTTGTAATTAAGGCTTCGACATTGAAGTTCCGAGCCTTGTTTTGAATTAATTGAAGGCGTTCTTCAATTATTTTATCTTGATTATGAATCAATGATGTTGTTTAAATTGTTTAATTTATCAGCAAAGTATGAAAATACCTACTCGATGACTTGAAAAATTGTGAGTTTAAAAATAGTGGACATAACAAACAAGTACTTATTTGATCATCTGAAGGACAAAATAAATATACACACGTAAACTGTACAAACAACAAAAATAATTTGAATTGAATAGAAAATTGCAATTCAGACAAAACTAGGTATCAAAGCTGTCCACAATGTTGTAGGTACATATGGATTAACCAATCACTTTGTCACCGATGTTAAGTTTCGGTCTTCAATTACAGCGGTTCATTTCACGCTCAGTAAATTTTCAGGGTAAGATGTTTACAAAATATATAGACTATAGAAGTTGTGCTGATGAATCGACCTTGAATTGAGCTGTCAATTTCGAGAAATGACAGTTGGCTCATTGAAAATTTTAGAATTTTCTAAAATTTTAACGGTGAATTTTAATAGATCAGGCTGACTAATGAAAAGCATAAAAATGAAGTAAACTAACTACAAAGTATTAGTAAAGCATTAGTTACCGTAGCCCATTGTTCCCATTTAGTATTTGATTGTGGGCCTGACCTCACCTGCGCTCGCGGCGGCGCATCATACAATTGTGTGGTGGCGGTGGACAGTCTGCGCAGGCGGCGGGTACCTCGCGCGCTGGCGCAGACCCCAGGGCCCCCGGCCCGCAGCCGCTGGGATGCAAGGAGCGCGCTGTATGAGCGACCCATGCGCGGCCCGCCTCGGCCGCACCAAGTCGCTAAAGTCACCTGCAACAAAAATAGATATTTAGTTGGGTAACAAAGGTATAACTGACCGAATATTATGAAAGTCCAAATTCAGCCTGTTGCATTACTTTGTGATATCTATTTCATCACCACTGAGGAAAACATCGTGAGGAAAGTGGCATGTCCTAGAACAAAAAAAAACGAATACATGTGACATTCACTAATCCGCATTGGGCCCGCTTGGTGGATTCTATGAAAAGGATTGAGCCCTATCAATCCTTTTCATAAAAATGAGGCTTGACTCACAGCGGTGGGAAAATTATAAGGCTGAGTATGCTATGCTTTGGTGGTCGTATATAAGAAAGGATGAAAGAGTCGTTATGCAGCGCTATTTGCGGCGATTATTTAATCTAAAATTTTCAAAGCGGCGAATTGATGATGCACCCTTTTCTATATTGGCTTCATGTTTCAAGCCGCTTTGAAGAACGCAAAGTGCGCATTCAATGTGGCGTACTCTATTTCGGCCGAATTGAAATCTGGCTGAAAATGACAATACGACTGCGATTTACCTATATATTATCTAGTTATTTTGAACGTGTGCTATGTCTTTTCGAGCTAAGCTTCTGCTACACTGCAACTACGCTTTTGCTGTGCTATTGCAACAACTAGAATTTGAAAAAGCGTTGAGTGGAACATACCCGGCGTAACCGTGTCCCAGACAAATCTCTAGACGTCTAGTTACCTAGGACCTAACTTGTCGAAATAATTATTTAGGTATATTGTGAGTTTATTTCTTTTTTGTCTAGTTTTTGTAACAAGAGATAAGGGCAGCCACACTTGTTACAAAAAAAAACTATCATTTGATAATAATGACAACTAGAGATGTTACCAAACAAAATTTAGCTTGTTAAAACTTTCTTTTGTTTTGTATCAATAGTCAATCGACAAAATGATAATATATGTATATTCAACAATTCTGAATAAATATAAATTCAAATCTTCATTGTCAAGTTCATTGATATTCAAAACTCTATTGTGTATTTTTAATTATGTTTAGTAGTAACTTATTAAGTTTATGACCGTTCAAGCAACCCAAATTGTAGTTAGACGTTATTTTAATAAGTGAATAACAATATAAAGTTTACTAAATTAATGCGTGAATTAATTTTTGAAAATCACGGTGATTTTGTACTTAGGGTGAGTTGCACCATTTAACTATAACGATAATAAAGCCGTTAACAGTTGTCAAATCGTCGAATTGACCAATAGGCGGCCGTTTCACGGCTGGTTATGGTTTGGTTATCGTTATAGTTGAATAGTGCGACTCACCCTTAGTGATTTAAATAACTGCGCTGCAGAATTTGACTCTAGGAATCTTTGAACAAGAATTTCGTTGAAGTCTGTATATTGATTCACTCGCATTTCGATGAAATTCATGAAATGCAATGAAATTGGTATCGACGTAGCACGTAGTTTGTACAGACATAGAAACTGTAAGTTTTTCTTTATTATACTTAATTAACATACAAAACTGTTTTACTCAACAGTTGAACCATTATTTATATGTGTGACAAATTTATTACGCTACGCTAAAATACCAACAAAACTAATAAATATTTTACGAAAGAGCGACATAGCGGTCATACATATTTACAGCATAACAGAAACGAATATATTTATTCATATACGTCTAAAACAAATTTATGTATGTGTGTTTATCTTCCTGAACTAGTGACCTGCTAATCCTTATTGGAAATAAAAACAAATCCTTACAGACCTTCCAATATTTGACCCATCCCTTTTTAATTCGTAAGAGTGAGTTTATCAGAACTAACTGACAAACGAATGTTTAATCCTTATTAAATAGTACGTGTGATGTCTGTGTTGAAAGTTAGTGAAACTCTGAGAACATTTACATAAAATATTGTGGGTATTTGCGACCCCTGACCGGCCGCCGTGTCGCCCTCAGAGGATCATTACACCCCACATTTCCACTCCAAGGAATCCAAAGAATTAAATTAGTACAAGATAAAAATACCAAGCTCTGGTGGAATTTTTAATGTCACTTTTCCTTCGTAATTGTGTCATTTAATTAAAATATTTTTCTTAGGGATGAAATGATGTAACTGAATTAATTAATATCCGATTTATTTCTGAACTATGCTTTAATATATGCATTTGTAGACTCAACGTTTTTAGGCCATGAATATCTTGGCAAACTTGTTTTATGGAATAATCTACCTCCTCCTCCTAATTTAGGGGTTTGAGTTTGAGTTTAAAACATATGATAGGTTTTAAACTAAAATTCTAACGTCAGGAGCTAGTGTACGGTTCCAATTTGTCGTTTTCTATGGAGAAGAACTGGCAAGAAACTCCATGGTTTGATTGATTCTACTATACTTCCATATTACCTACAATATTAATAAATAAATCATTTTATAAAAATAGTTATCTATAAATCCGCGGAGTCCACAGTGTTCTCACATTCATATTATAAAAAGATGCTAAGTATAGAATCTAAATTAACTAAGGCGAAACTAATAATACGAGTAATTCCTTTTAAACGTCGGAAGCTAAGCTTGTGATATAAATTGTTGGCATACAAACCATATTTTGTAATCTTAGAACCAGTTTGAGTAATCTTAAGCTTTAATTATTTACAAATCCGCTCAGTCAGTTTTAATGGTGACAATAAAACAACCGATATTCGGATACATTTGTGACAGTTTATGACCACATAAAATATATGTGTTAGCTTCTCTTTACTGCCGTTACACTTGTAGATATGTATCACGATAGACAGTCACAAAATCATAAACATAACAATCAATCTGTCAACCAAAATGGTTGGGGTCGGCTTCCAGTAAAGCGAGATGCAGTTGTGTATCAGTATTTTACATGAAGCGACTGCCTTCCTGATCTCCATAATCCAGTAATTGGTAAACACGATAGTGTTTGTGGGTTCTAGGGTATCCCCCTTTTTTTTATTATGGTGAGAAATAATCATGCATCCCCCGCTCCTGAGCAGAGCGAGAGATAGTGTCAGACTCTTACTGACTAAAAGACCCATCCCGTCCCTTCTAGCCTTCATACCGGGGCTCGAGCGCCCTTTCGGATAACCCTGGCCCCAGTCGAAGGTCGAAGCCTCGACCCGGCTGGCTCCCTGCTGTTGCTGACAACTCCTTGAGGCGCGCGGGAACAGTGCGCGCCGTCGACGACTTGGGTTTGGTCGGGACAGTTACCGGACGGCCGGACAGTGAGCTACCCATTGCTCACTGTCCGCAAGCCCGCGCCTACGGTGGCCGGAAATCGGGATCAGAATCCCGGTTGCGGCGGCGGCAGCGATAACGCCGTTGTCTGATGCATTCGGCCTCCTCCTTTGCGATGGGGTATCCCCCTGACAAGACTAGTGTTAGATTTGACTCGTGTCAATCTGTAACGACTGTCAAAGATCTATGAATAACAGCCGGGATCAACTGCTCAACGTACCTTCTAAGGCATGGAAGAATCTCGATATGTTATCATGATCACCCCTCCACTGATCTAACTCGCAAGCTCAAGGCTGTAGACCACAAAAATTAATACAAAAATACATGTACGTCATGCATGTATATTAGCTACTGCCAACGGTTTCGCCCGAGTGACAGGAAATTTTCTCTTGGGATGAAAAGACATTTTATGTGCTATTCCAGGAATTTTTCTACCCATGTACTAATTTTCATTGAAATCAGTTCAGCCGTTCGAACGTGAAGTAATAACAAACATACACGCTTACACTCAGAGACTTTGGTCTTTATAATATTAATTTGCTTTGAAAACTATGTTTTGTTGTCATCTTTTACTGTATCTGCACCACAAATTGCGTGCTAAATGATAATGTAAGGATCATAAAAACAGTACACAACGTTAAACGTAGTCAACGTTACGATGTAGTAATATTGAATAATTGTTAATTTATTGTCAGAACGTAGAAAATTAAAATAAACTACTCCGCTAGAGCCAAACATCTTTATGTACACTAGAAATAGAGAAACACCCAAAGGATTACGTCGACCGGCGTCAAAACGTAGCGTAGACAAAATTTGTTACTCAATTTAGACGTTTTGATGGCTTTATCAAAATTCACCTCGAAGATCACGACTGGAGCAAAATAGAGTCTACGTCACACTCCTGTGTTTATGTTTCTTCTAAAAATGATCACGGCGTGAGTGGATTTTTTTTCGCCTAAGAATATCATTAGTTAAGTTCAAAAGGCATTTCTTGTTTGTTTCAATATCCAATTATTTGTAACACGTTTCTTTTGGTGGGATCTTGGGATCATTAAATGACTTTTTCCGCTCTGGGTGGATAATTTAGTGTCAGAATAATACGAGTATTAATATTCAAACCCAGTCTTGTTCCTTAATTTTCTATTTGCATTCTAGGGTCGTGATAACTGTTTAAAGTAATCCCGCAGCCCTGATTTATCACACCTCCTTTCAATCCAGAAAACTTATCATTATCATTTTTTCCAGGAAAGCGTCTCGGCCTCTTTCAAACTTTGTGCCACGTCAAGTGTGTTTAATATATGTAAAAAACAATAACAATATGTAAAAAAGGCAACCGTCACTGACTAACTGATGTATCAACACCCGTGATCAAAATGCGCTGACATTTATAGGTAGTAAATCGGTAGGCATGTAGGTAGTCTGTATAGAAAAACTTACTCTCACGCGGGTAAAAGCTTCTTGCAGAAATTAGTCTAACATAAGCATAAAACTAATGAAATTGTTTCCATTTTAACTCTTCGTTTACACAAGTAACCTTCAAGCCATCCACTTCATTGCAAGATGTGGTTCAGCTCAATAGACCCAGACTGTCCCATAAAAAAGGTGTTTAAGTGGTCATTGTGGGTCTTTAATAAATCATAGTTGCTGTTGTAGTCTCGGGCTATTATGAAAACAAGTTTTGTTCTCAAACAAATTATCTTTTCCTTGGCAACGCCCAACCAAATGTGCGAGCCTTAGAGCAATTACAATAAGAACACTATCCTATTAGCCAAAACTTTTCCCACCATATTATTGGGATATGATCGGCTTCCAGGAGTGGTGGAGAGGAGTGTTTACATGAAACGACCGCCTATTTAACTTTCACAACCCAGTAACTGAGTAACACAATGTCCTTAAAGTAGAACTACATTGCGCATACATGAGCCACGTACGCTGATCTGGGCGCATCTGTCTCCATACATTTTTTTATACATATATTAGATCCACGCCACGCGACGCCAGGCAACGCGCCGTTAAGTTCACGTGTGCATCGATCTAGTGTAGTTCTCGCTTTAATCAGACCACTTAACAGAGTTTCAGGTTTATTTCTATCTATTGAGGAAAAGGTATCCTCGTTTTTCACCTGAAGTAGGTTCTCACTGGACACGATTATTTCAAGAGGTTCCTGTTTCGGATTTTGGAGGAGGAAAAACCAGGGTTTTACCATGTGCGGAGCTCACGGAGGTCACGGTAAAGAATATGGTAGAGGTCTGGTCCCCGTTGACACTGCCGTGTCCTTACGGAGGTAATCGTCGGCCGTGATCGCTCACGTCCGGCCCTGGTATAAGCCATGTTACAGAACAAGAGAGCATGGGATCCAGCCACCTCAAAGCAACAGAAGTAAAAAAAGAAACTCCTTTCATCTGCCTTTCCGGAACGATGTTGATCACAAGTGATATTCCACAGATCATGGCTTAAAATACTTTCTGAAGCACGGGCGAGATCGTTTTCTATTTGTATGACGCATCCACGATTAAACTCAACAAGTCTCACTTACGTGAAACATTAGACCTTAAAGATCCCAGACACACATCCAAGGACTCATGAACGTACCTATTAGGTATCCAAATAGGGATTTCATTGTTAAATGACTGTAATCAATAGGTTAGCAGGTTGAAGTTGTACCACGTTGGCAAAATATATTTCGTCGGCGCAGCTCCGAAATTCTACGGACCCTGCAAGTGAATACTGATTGCGAACTCGAATTTCTTGCTGAGCATCCGGCACTTGTAGCGGTAATTAGATATGTCAGTATGATTTATACGGAACTTTACAAGTCAGATACATAAAATAAGTATTATTATCAATAAAATTCTTTATGACTGACCTGTTGGACTAGTGTTAGTGGCCTTGACTACTATGCCGGGAGTTGTTGGTTCGATTCCCACCCATGATGAATGTTTGTGTGATGAGTACGATGATTTGTTTTGTCTGGGTGTAATTTATCTGTCAGTTGTCTAGTACTTCAATCAGAAGCTCTGCTTAGTTTAGGCACTAGATGGCGTTATGCAAAAGTTGTGAAATATTATTATTATTATAACTACATGAATTTATTTCATCATTCTCAGAAAATGAGCAAAAAACATATACGAAAAGTTTTACGAATAAATGCTTTGGTGCTTTGGAATGCTAGGTTTAAGGTTAAAGTCAATTTCCCTAAAATTGCCTTCACACCCTTTGTAACAGTCAGTCCCTAGACTTCATCACATTCTGACAAGTAATAATTACTCCAAATTATTTACTTAATTACAATCCACTCAACAAGAAAATTGCTGTTTGTTCTAAAACAACCGTCATACACCTATTTTTGCTTTTCATTACCGTTTTGTAACTCGAGTTAATATTCGTTTGACGTTGGAACAGGGTAACTAACGTAGTTAAATCTACTTGGCCCTAATTTCTTCGCTATTTCTAATGGGTCCGGATTTAGTTTCGCTGTGTTACCTTTCATTAGCCGTCAGTTAACGTACAGTTGAGTATAGGATTACTGTTAAACAAAAGACTGATGAATGATGATGTATGCCGTGTTGAGATAGACAGCACTACTAATTTTTAATTAGTACAAGTACTTAAAAGCGTCCTTTTCGAGGTACATTTTCATACAACCGCTCTTACGTGATTGTGATGTTATTAGACCTTTTTTTCTTGATACTTATGATTCACAGCTATCTTGCGGAATATTATCTAGGATTCAAATCAAAACAAAAATTTGTGTAAAACATAATTTTGTGAAGACCTCTGAAAACGTATTTCTACGTGAACTTTGACCCTCCATAATTTTTTTTTTTCTTATATACATATTTTGATATTTTTAAATATTTCTTATAATATATATAAAAATATATATAAAAATATAATGTTTAATATTTTTATAAACATTATTAAACACCTTAACTCTTATAAAAACTCAATTTAAAAAAAAATCATTAATAGAAACCTTGCGCATATAATCGAGATGAAAAGTTTTTCAGAAAAATTGACATCATTATTTTATACCTAATAATGATGACAATTTTTCTGAAAAATGTTTAAAAAAAAACAAGTATTTAATAGAACAGGTTTTGTGAAATAGTCAAGTAAATCACGAAATTATCGAATGTCAACAGAGTTTTCAAGTGTTATCTTTCTTTTGCATTGCCTCTTCATCAAACATCGCGTTGTTTTGCGTTAGGTGAAGCAACAAGCCGATGTTGACGATAGGCGAGTGGAAAAGAACTCGCAAAGTTATTAGCGTTTATTTTTAAACTGAAATGTCACTCAATTTATGGAAATATTGTACTTTAGGCTAATAAATGATTGAATGACGATCAAAAAAAAAAAGAAGACTACGCGTATTTTTTTCTAGTAGCATTTGTTTTAAGAATGATTAATTCAATTATCAATTTTAATTAGTTATGGCAAAATTTCGTGGACAATTTTTGAGATTTCGTTTTTATTACTTTTGACTACACAAATATGATCAGTAATTGGTACGGATAGAGCCACATTTTGTTTTGTACTAATTAAAATGACTGGTGTATTAACAGGTGAACTTTACGAGTAGTATGTAAAAATTAAATAACATGAAAATAAATCACTGCGTGTTGAGTCGTTTGGTTGTTATTCCTTCACGCTCAAACGACTTAGACTAAGTTTGGCATACGGGTAGACTATGTTCTAGAATAGCACTTTCAATACATATACTATATTAGATTTTTACAACCTAAAACCCGCCTGTGTTCCTCCATTTTCTCTTTTTCGTTTAGAGCCACGCTGATTCTTTCGATCAAACTGGCAAGAAGGTCATAAATTTGGGTTTCGTGTTGTACAACTTTAAATAAATAACAACAGTTTTCCTCTTTTAATGTTTTTATAGTTTGCGTGACGTCACGACACCGCATAGTATAGTATCTGCCCTGCTGTTCACTAGTATTCGGTAGATACTACCTATGATAACGATTGAACTTTTTTTCATTTTAACGTCCGCGTAGATTACGATCGAATTCATTTAATGAAGCTAATCGCTTCCACGATATCAATACCTGTTGCTCAGCTTTTTATACGAATCGGATTCTTTCAACTAATCATCATTCATCATGATACATGCCACATAACTTATTCAAGCGTGAATTGATAACAAAAAAAACTGTTCTCATCCGTCAAAACGGACGATTTTAAGTAATTGTACCTATTATTATTATTATTTTTATAGAGCGTACATCCAAGAATGTTTTTACTACATTTTTTGCCCACGAAGTAATTTATTTCAAGAGTTTAACATTTTTCTCGTCACGATCTGTGTGACCTACTCGTAGCTTCAAGAATGAACCCGTAATATCGTAAACCTACGTCAGCTGAGCTAAAACAAAGAAATTGTGAAACACCCAATAACATTTAGTATGTCGTTCGTTCCATAGAAACCATTTCAGTAGTGCTAACAGCATATTCCGTTCCAAAACACACAAAACGGGATCATGTGTCTCGCCTTTGTCTGGGAATAGAGCTTTCTTGTGTTGAAAATAAAAATTTCAATAAAAAAATGGTAGCAAACCAACCAACAACAATATACTTATCGGAAAAATAACAGCTCAACTTACACTTTTTTTCAACAATCAATAAAAAAAGACTATATATTTTAAAGTATCGGTAAAAACGTTCTGTCTACAGGCTGTACCGATATCTATGTTTTTTTCTTCGAATACTCAATCATAATTATACCACGCATAGAGAGTATAAAATTAAAGCCACTCAGACGGCGCTGATTTATATATACATAACCAATTTTCTTTTGCTGAATCATCATGATTCTCTGGTCCACACTTGACCTGATAGGGCAACTAATTTTTGTTTTGTTTTTCTTTTTTGTAATTATTTATGTGTCTAGACAGAATAAACATGTTTTCTTTCTTTCTTTCTTTTACTTTCTTTCTCTGATCTTTGCCCTACAATTTGAGCGGTAACCATCAAAGACATTATGTTTATGTCAAAGAAACTTGTACAAACTTAGTATTAGTATATGGGAAACCCGAAACACTTGTCAAGTACATATAAGTAAAGAATCCATTTACAAAATTTCATAACTGTATCATGAAAAATCACTATCAGCAAAAACACATAGTCACCGGGCCATACAGGCGACATAGGGGTTATTTTATACTTGCACCTAGCTGTGTGATGGCTCCAATGCCCTCTATGACCTGCCGTGACCTGTGTTGTGCTCAGCATTTGTGGTATCCAACTTGTGACTTTTTAACTATTTTTGAGAAAAAATATAATATGGTGTAAAAACTATTGGAATCCATTCAGTTACTGATTCTGAACAAACTATATTCAGGTTTCGCATAAACTAAAAATGATTTTGTATAAATATACACTTTTTTTGAATTGTCAGTTCTCGTAAAAGCCTGGACCTGTGGGAGTGCAGCAGCTCCAAAGATATTGTGACAGAAAGCTATTTGATTGTGTCGTTACCTTTGCAGAAAGCTTTGTGATATCTAGGTTATATAAAGCAAAAGGGTTCGTCTGAATTTATTTATCAAACTCTAAGTCTCATGGGTAAACGAAAATCTATTCGACAAACGAATTCCATTACTACTCAATAATACACAATAGGTACAACCTATCCGAAGACTAATAGGTCTTAGGTTAATTTAGAAGTAAAATATGTAATTATGATCATATCAAACAAAGTAGAGATACAATTTGGGCCCAAATTGTATCTCTACTTTGTTTAGGTAGGACGTTCCATACGATTTTAGGCTACAGGCAATTAATTGTCTGCGAGAACACGTAAGTACATTTAATCTTTAATCAAGCATTTTTTCTAACATCTTTAGCACTAGCTCAGCAAATCTAGACAAGATTTAAATAACACTTGTTTTTTATGTTCTGATTAGCATTTAAATTGGAACCAAAATAGCGCATCTCAAAAGCAGACAATAAATTAAAATGGACTTGTCACACTAATCTCAGTATATTATGCCCCTGGTGCTAATAAACCAAGCGTTAAGTGTCAAAATTAAGTGCCATTTCCACGTCTCGTAAAAAATGAAGACATTTAAGAGTGTAGTCAAGTTTTTTAAAGCCAGTTCACAGCTCTTGAACTAGCAAGTTTTCTAGAGGCAAATTATGTTTTGAGTTCTAAGGAGGGAAATAGATTTTTTATAATCTTTTTCTCTTCTATAGCTATTGTTTTGTGTGTAGCTATTCGATGTTCCCGAGCTACTGTAATGAAAGCAATTGAATAAATAGATTCCTGTAATTCCGACATTTTCACAAATTAGACCCTTAAATCTGTAAAAATACTTTTCTTGTTTTTTTTTCTCCTTTTTTGATATAAACAAATTCTAAAAATAGAATAGAATAGACTTTATTGTACACCAAAAAGTAATACAGCTAAATAATACCTTAATCCTAATGCTAATTAGGATTAAGTTATTATTTTAATCATTTGTTTCGTAGACTCAAATATTTACGGTTTATTGAAATAAAAAATATGTTGTTTTTGTATGCCTTAAATGTTAAGACTTTGCACATAATATTAAATTTATACTCATGTTTTACATATTCTATTCAATTCTATTATAGATACATATTGCGAAAAAATCGTACTAGTACCAGAAAAGCGTAGCGTGAACTTACTTTTAAAGACTTCATTTTCAAAAGTAGGAAACTACTTCATCGCCACGTTAAAGATTCGAGAATTGTAAATCGTGTTCTAACTCCAAACTTAGTAGTACAAGACAAGTAACAAGTCAACCACAAACGATTCGAACTGTTCAATGAAGCGAAACCGTTTCGCAAATCTAAGTCCCGCAAAGTTTAGACGGCCGTCCTTTGGTTCAGAACGGTCTATTTGTCACCTAATATTATATTGGAAAAGGGAGAATAAAAGAAAAACGCAACATATGTGCAGTGTTTGTGACACATTTACAAGCTAAGTACTGCGGAGTTGCCTGCGTTAGACATTACGACTATTGTTATGTCTGTCGTTCCAAGTTAAGCACCTAACTAGTACACCAATAGTAATATAGCTACTCTAACAGTCTTGGTACCTACTTGATAATACAACAAAAACCAAGAGACGTCTTAAGATTCTTCACAAGTTCTTGAGCGTGATACGACCTAGCTCGATACGATTAAAAGCAATAAATCTTCTCTCACATCCATATCATTCCGAAAAAAACAACAAGTGTAAGTTTATTGAGAAAACTAGGAACAAAGAAAATTTCAAATAAAATACAAGTAGGTAGTAAGAAAGTTACTTTTATAATAGAATACCGTGATTTGCACTTAGAGAACTAAATGAGCTTTATTTTTCATTTAGATCAGAGAAAAATTAAAAGATGCGTTAGGTCAATAACACTTGATAACATAGCTAGATTAAAGGTCAAGTTCAAAAGGTATTTTTTTCTCATTTGCCTCAAATGCCTAAAGAGATAAACTTTTAATCTGTCTGTTACTAACCCGGAGCTATTAAACCGTTCATGGAATTTAAAACAGGCCTATTTGTTTCAATATCCCGCTCAATAATAAAATCTCATAGATCACTGAATCACAAATCACACAAATACAAAGCAACTCATTGAATTGAAAATACCGATGACAGGTTGATTGTTGTACTTTAACAGGTTGTTAATTTTATAGATTTGTATATTTTTTTTATGTATTTAGCAATGTATCGCAGATATTTATTTATAATTAGCTAGATTTACAAAATTGAGAATGCGAATTCTCAACTGATTAACTACAAGTTGTTTATTATCGCCAATTTACTCATTGCCTCAATGATTGACGATTTACTTTACTTAACGAATCACCTCTAATGTAGGTTTATCGTATCATGAAGTATGAATTGTTTCATTTCGACTGGAACAGAGTGAAAAGCTATCTGTAATTTTCCGATTTTCTGATAAATTACAGTAACATACTAAAAATATAATATTTAAAAAAATACATATATTGTCGTCTTATTTTTTCACATTTGGCACATGAAAGATTTGTCGTATTCGTAGCAGATTTTACTGTAATAAAAAAAAGATAAAAAAAGTTTATTTCGATTACACATTATTTTTGCAAACATGATTCGAGTTCACCTTTTAAGCAAAAAGATGCTAATAGTAATACGAGTAAATAGAAAATCACAAAATAGCAATTAACTTTTCACTTTTGTCCTTATGAAAAAGCATACCGAATAATTATAATAAGTACCAAGTACCAAACACTATACCCATTATAATAAAGTCAATAAGTAAACAAACAAGTACTCTCCAATTATAATTGGCTATTGTGTTTCGTGTGATTGTCATCAACAAAGGAATTATTGTAAAGTTATTTATTTACATTTTAGCTTCGGGCTCCCTAAATTCGATATTCGACAGATCATATCAAATAGGTTGCGCGTACTAATAAAAAATAGATAAATATAATGTTAAATCATTCCTATTCAATCATCCTATGTAAACTTTTTATGATATCACATAATTTCATGGTCCGTAAAACATAATAGATATTTTATATATCACAATATTATGAATCGAAATAAAGAACTAATTGGAATCTAAATCTAAACAGCACAGAGGTAACAATTTTCAAAAATATTGTTTCATAATTAAAAAAATATATGCGGACACCACCAAAATTGAAGCTGTTTCGTACAGTTAAATAAAAAAGTTTTACAATATATAAGAATAATGAAATTGATTATCCTCAGTTGCCGTTTTAAATCCAGCCTAAAATCGTTTTAGTTACGCTTTTTCTCCCCATATACTAAACACTACGTGTCTGAAATGTCACTGAAAAAAATAATTAAATAAAAGTGTATCAATTCGGACAATGTGTCTGTATCATCAACTCCACAATTCCAATACTGTATTCGTAGTTAGCGCAAATCTTTTTAAAAGAATTATTGACTACTATTCAATAAAATTCAAGAAATCGTTTCTAGAAAACGCATTATTTGTCAAGTTTTAGTTTTATGACATGTTTGTTTGCTTTTGAAAACATTTCCATGACGAACTGACAGACTTAAAACTAAAACTCACCATTCCCTTTTTGTAATATCTTCCAGATGTCAAATTGTAGTACTATTTTTTTTTTGCTTTTTTTTTTGTCCTATCTTGTTTACTTGTTCCAATTTCTCGAAAGTTTCAACATTAATTTAAGTTTTTTTTCCAAATTTCTTAAGACAGTTGAGTGACTTGAATGAGGAAAAAACAATTGGACAAACTAATAAAAACAAATGAGGTGGCAAGAGTTCACTCTTCTACATAGTTTTTTGTTTATGTGTCTGTTGACTATTGTTCGAGACATAGTGGATTGTGGTGTGACATGACCATTGATCTATGTAATTGATATATCATGCACAAATGACGAGACTTCAAAAAAGTTGCTAAAAACTACAATGTACAGGGTGTAACGAAAAGTAGCTATTATATTTTAGAGAGTAGCTAATTAATGCCTACGGGAATGAACTATGTGCTTTTATTAAGGAAGTTATGACTAATTCATAAAAAAATCATACTTCCCACACAAATTTTAACACATAACATAAGGTTATAAGGTTAAGGTTTGTAAGTCTAGTTTTTTATTTATATTATCAAAAACAGTGGTTCAGCTATGATCGGAAGGAATTTTAGGCTTCTATACCTAAGTAGGCAAAAACGGAACCTTATAGGATTACTTTGCTGTCTGAAAACTGTAAATCTGTGAATATATTATGTCATAAAAATACTTTTTTTAGCGATTCGGAAATCTATTATACGAAAATTGAACTATTTATGTAGGTAAACGGACCACACTTTTCCGTTGCACCCTGTGTAATGATCATTCGTAGAAATATCAAAGATGATAATCTTTTTTAACTTAATTGACTTGTAAAGTTTACTTACTGGCTTTTTGCATCAACCTTGCTTCTCGAGTATCGACGATAGAGTAGATATTACTTTGACCAAATTACTAGTCCCAGTTTTTGACACAATTCTACTAATTATCAATCTACGATTCCTTATCACACTCATCATCTGTCTAGTTTTTACCAAACTTCCAGTTTACCCGGCTGCCTATCAGACCTCCACAACCCAATTACTGGGCAACACTACACTTCTTGGATTAACTGATGGTCAGATTTTCTAGCATCTCACTACCTATAACAACTGTTAAAGATCTACGAATTACAACAGGGACCAACGGCTTTACGTGCTTCGTGTGAGTAATATAGGAAGCGTCGTTTCAGAAACCGGAGTTAGTGAAGAGGACATCACTTCACGGATTGCCAAAGCCCGAGCAACCTTCGCGCAGCTGAGACACGTTTGGCAGTCGCGGAAACTGACCCGAAGAATAAAACTTAAAATCTTTGAGTCAAATGTCAAATCTGTGCTGTTCTACGGGTGCGAATGGTGGCCCGAGACAATATCCAACGAGTAGAGCTGCTGGAAAAATGCCACGCGAGTCCGATCGACCGCTAGATCAAGCGTCGCAAGTGGAGATGGATTGGCCACACGCTCCGAAGAAATTCCGATCACAACCCAAGCAAGCGTTGGACTGGAATCCGCAAGGAAAAAGAAAGCGTGGCCGTCCTCGTCAGACCTGGCGTCGCACCGTGTTGGCGGAAGCAGCGAGCATCGGAATGACGTGGAGCGAGGTGAAGCGTGAAGCTCAGGACCGTTCGCGATGGAGGATTACTGTGGACGCCCTCTGCCCCATCTAGGGGACATAGGACATTAAGTCAAAGTAAGTGTTAGTAATATCCTAAATAAGCATAGATAAGTACATATGGATTGACAAATTCACATGAGAGGGGCGTGTTTAAACCACTGATAGCACATCACCTACACAATACCCATCACATACTAAAGTCAGACACTTCTATTTTTTCTTTATGACCACACACTCTTAGCGTGAGGGTCAACTGCCACTCAGTAATACTCCACTTAACAAGTGGGGACACGCTCGAAGCTTAAGGATGAAGGTATGTCATTTTCACTCCTCAAGTCCTCAAGGTCCTTGTGTCTCTAATATGACGCACCTACCAACTGAATCAATTTGGATATCATAGAAGAAAAAAATAGTTAGGTTCACTGACTAAAGACATAAATGTATTTGTTCGGCAGTCATTGTAATTATTAACGGTACCTACCGATGTTGTGTTTACTTCAAATCGTATTGTGTACCAATCGTTTTATTTATCTATTATATTTAAATGAATCTCTCTTTCCCTTGATTACGTCACCACGCGTGAATTTTTATTTTGTGTTAGTAATTTTCAGAAAAAGGTTCCTATGAAAGAAAAAAAAATAAGAAAGTTGCGCGTAACATTAGCCTATAATAATAATAATCAGCCTTTTAATGTTTCCACTGCTGGGACTCAATCATCCTCTTTAGGAATGGACCGTAATCCACCAGTGCGGGCCCAGTGCGGGTTGGTTGTTTTAGATTTTTTTTTTGTTCTGGGACATGACGGTTTTCGCACGAGTTTTTCTTCACCATTTTGAGAGCAGTAGTGATGAAATAAATTACACAAAGTAACGCGCCCGGGTTGGTTTGAACCCGCGACCTACTACTACTCGTAAGTCGGGGCCATTACCAATCGGCCACCACTGCTTTCACGCGGAATAATAAAAAAAACCGGCCAAGTGCGAGTCGGACTCGCCCATGAAGGGTTCCGTAGCAGCAAGTAACATAATATAAAAGTTCTTGTAATGTGTTGTAACTTTAATTGATGTTTTAATAATAGTGTATTTTTTTTCGATTTATGACACATTAAAAAAAAAAAACCACTTACTAGATTTCGTTCAAACCAATTTTCGTTGGTAGTTTTTATAGTAATGTACATCATATATTTTTTTTAGTTTTATCATTCTCTTATTTTAGAAGTTAGAGGGGGGGGGACACATTTTACCACTTTGGAAGTGTCTCTCGCGCAAACTATTCAGTTTAGAAAAAAATGATATTAGAAACCTCAGTATCATTTTTGAAGACCTATCTATAGATACCCCACACGCATAAGTTTGATGAAAAAAAAAAAAATTTGAGTTTCAATTCTATGTATGGGGACCCCCAAAATTTATTGCTTTTTTTCTATTTTTGTATGAAAATCTTAATGCGGTTCACAGAATACATCTACTTACAAAGTTTCAATAGTATAGCTCTTATAGTTTCGGAAAAAAGTGGCTGTGACATACGGACGGACAGACAGACAGACATGACGAATCTATAAGGGTTCCGTTTTTTGCCATTTGGCTACGGAACCCTAAAAACACCAAAATAATAAAAAAACTAATTTAACATTTGACAGTTCGCACGTTTGACAGTATAATTATAACTAAGACAAGACAATGTATCTGCCGAGTCAGCTATAGATAATATGCGTTTAAAAATAAAGGATTTCTATAAATAAATCAAGCTATACAAACGATTGCAAACAAACTATGCTAGATATTGATGCCACTTATGGTGATAGTTTTATTTAAAGCTGTCACCCAAGTCTAGCCAGACTCTGTTCAGACCAAGACTTAATTAAGCTTCATTTAATTCCTAGCTTAGAATGCATGGAGTAAGATTCCATTGTACAATCATAAATTGTGGTGGAGGATGGCCTTACACAGGCCATTCTCAAGCCTTAAGCTGCAGAGCACCTTCCTTACTGTTCCGTCTCACGACGTTACTGTCTTTACCAATTAAAAGTCTATAGATACTTTTAGTTATATATCTAACTATACTTCTATGTTAATTTTAAAAAAAGACAAAAGGTTTGTATTTTTGTTTGCAATGAATAAATTCAAAAACTATTCGACCGATTTTAAAAATTCGTTTACCAGATTGCTAGATACTTTGTTACTAAGTGATATTTAAAGCATATAGTTTATATTTTCACGCAGGCAAAGCCGCTGGCAGAAGCTAGTATTTACTTAAAATATGTAGGTACTTCTTTCTAGACTTGTGAAAGAAGAGCTTCAATTATACAGGCTGTAACGGAATGGTGTAATCATATTTTAAAAACTGCTTCAACGCATGGAATAGCCGTTGTCAACTCATAAAAACATGTTTTCCGTACAAAGTTATAATTGGCTTATCAACATTATTAAGAGACATTATTTTTCTTCTTAGTTTTTATTCTTGTTTCTCTTATCTTAAATTTGATAAAAGATTTGGCGACTTAAAATATTTTCAGGAAGTTAATAGCCATGCCTTTATTTTTGAATCACAAAACAATACCGTGTACAATCACCGCAGTAAGTAGTTAATGGGAAATAGATGCTTTCGGGCAAAGGCCTACAAATAAGTGTGGCGGGTCTGGGTGTCTCGTGTATGAAAATTTATATGTTTCTAAACGTACCCATGATACAGGAGTAATTCCTAGAGTGGAGCTACGTTTTCTTTAAAAAAAAAACAAGCCTCTAGCTCCCTCCAGTAATTTCTATCAAGATATGTATGCTCTGCTCTGGTAATGTTTCGATTTGGTTTCATCTTTTCCACTTTCTATTAACCAGGAAATAACTAAGTAGAGATACACACACAATCACGACTCACATCAAAATGTTCACAACCACATCACCGCTAGCGAGTACTCGCGGTAGGATGCACATTGCTATAATATTTGCTATTATAAATTTACTTATCGCCTGCGTCATCCATTATAGAATCCCAATTAACGGAGCAATTAACAAACATTCACACAGACTGTAAAATCAGTAGTGAACCGCAATTCAACTCCGTCATGACGAACTAAAATATTCACTCACATGTTACTAACATTCTAAAACTCGTCTCTCTGTAATTATATTCTGAGATTTTTGGTATACCTGTGTCACTATTCCAGACATTGGGTTTTATAACTCCAGAATCTCGGATGAGTTAACTTTTAAGGACCTATTACACTGCGCTGACAAAGTGACAATGATTAATGTCACTTCGTCAGTGTCGTCTGATTCGTGAGAGCGGATATTGACTCCGAGTTGAGAGTTCTACGGATTTAAGTTATTTTAAATTATTTTTAAATAATGGATTTAGTTTAGGGAATTATTAGAGACACAACAGAAAGACAATAAGAAAGTGATGCCGACGTTTGCTTGGAGTTTAATGAATTAAATGGCTGCCTAACTTAAATGTTGAACACTCCGTACAGGACATGTTTGCCTCATGCCTAACGAACTGTGGCCTCAAAAACACAAGACACCGGTCTTGAAAAAACACGACACGGGGCCACGACAGACCACAAAGTAGATAATCTGAAACATCGTTTTTTTTTTAAAAAGGTGTATATACTAGGGCTCGACTGCAATCCTACCTGACAGTAAGTAGTGATGCAATCGTTGATGATGAGGCGCACAGGCGCACTAGTTTATTACGAGCCTATTCACTCATAGTTTGGAATTCATCGGCCCGTTTGTCCGTCATTCGCAGTATCCTGTACCGAAATAGATTTGAAACATAGCTTGCAATCTAATTGTTTGTAACAGAACCAGTTCGGATTTCCAAAATAGGATTAAATGCAGAATTGGACACAATATGGACGCAAAGTTGATTAAACTGTTCCATGTAATGACAGGCTGTCAGCTCATCGCAGTACAATTCATTTTCTTTGTTATGTGATGTCATTCCAATAGATTTCTGTTATTTGTTTTTCTGACATTTTCCTTTATTGGAATATTGAAAATTCTATTTTTCGAAATATTTTGAGCTCTTTCTCTCAACTTATTCTCATCTATAAACGTACATTCACCCTCTCTCTCTCACCCACTCAACATTAGGTACTCACACACAGGGCTCTTATTAGTAACTTATTATTTTTTTATTACTATTCTTTCGGTATCATTTATAGTATTTATTCTAGCATTAGTCTGGAACACGCACTAAGAGTCGGACGTTGTTAGCTCAGCTAGTTTAAACTTTTCAATTCTATTTTTTTACATTGCTTGCAAAAGAAATTCTTGTTCTAATATAATTTTCTTTTTTGCTTGAAGTAAATCTTCGTGAAAAACTTAAACTAGGGTGTTTTTTTAACTTCTCTCAAGAACTTGAATGCAAACAAGAAATGCAAAAAATGACACTGTATGACGAAAGCGAAACTTTGGATCTATGCCATGTATGTATCTGTATATTTCTTATCCCTTTATGCTCAAACGATCGAATGGATTTAGATGACAATACATGAGTAGAATATATCCTGGATTAGTCTACAAGATACGTTTTATCCCGGGAGGAGGCCAGTATGCAGATAACCTAGATAGGTGTTAGATGTTCATCCCATCTCCTGCTAACCTCAAGGCAAACCGCTGACCTTAATTATAGCGGTTTTCTGCAACCTGTGTTGAATAATAAGCAACTGGCATGACAGTCTAGGTCTTATGCTAAGTCTTACTGAATAGGAATCATTGTTTCATTAATTTTATGTTGACCGATTCTGATATATCATGTCGAAAGAATTAAGTTCAATTTTGCTGCATGACAACCACAAAACCAAGTACTAGTCCGATTGCTATTTTTCTACTGAGGCTATATTTCATGTACGTTGGCGAAGCTGCGGGTAAAAAAGCTAGTGTTCTATATAAATGCAAAAAAAAAATTAAGAGCAATGACT
The DNA here is from genome assembly GCA_929112965.1 of Mythimna albipuncta. Classification (NCBI taxonomy): domain Eukaryota; kingdom Metazoa; phylum Arthropoda; class Insecta; order Lepidoptera; family Noctuidae; genus Mythimna; species Mythimna albipuncta. The sequence goes on along the minus strand of OV815960.1, from coordinate 12,209,054 downwards.
ATAAAATTTCAGGATTAAGTGGCCGTCTTCTTCGTGGTCTGCCACTGGTGGCCCCACGTCACTGAGTTCGGACACCAATCCTGTGTTTTAGGCGGTTATCACGCTGCCACGCACTATGGAGCGTAGCGCGTATCAACGCACCTACGCGCGTACATGCGGGAGTGCAGATCTGCATCATCGTGCGTGTTTTTCACGCACTTACGCGCGTAGGTGCGTAAATTCACGCAGGCTCTGACTCATTTCATTCAAAGCCGTTCGCTGTGGTTATAGTGCAGTGCAGAGCGTCGCGTCTGTTTTGATATTAAAAATATTTATTAGTGTAGAACTCATTCAAAATGCTGCAGTTATACTAACTGTATGGTTTTTGTACAGTCATATGAATAGAAATCGTGGTTATAGAAGATACTGGGTACAACCTTATTTTTTCGGTTAGGTGTTGGAATACAAAAGCAAGAAACCGTGATCGTTGGAAAGAACAGAGGAGGGCCTTTGCCCAGCAGTGAGACAACACGGGATAGCTATAATAATACGTAGTCAAATGAATCTATGTGTTGAAATGTGCAAATCTTCATCTACACTTACAATATTATAAAGAGGTAGTTTGTTATTTCTTTGTTTTTTTTATTATTTTTTTGTTTGTAGGAGGTAATAATCTCTGAAAGCGCTGGTCCGATTGCTAAAATTTTTTCACCGATAGAAAGCCAGACTATATACCTTGAGTATATTTTATGTACGCGGGCGAAGCTGCGGGCAAAAGCTAGTCATTAACCTTTCGTATGCCGTAATTAGAGACACAATTAAAAAGTTATTGTGTCTCGCGTGGATCCACGTTCCGGTCACACAAAGAGTTTCAACATGGGTAACATCTCGTTTAGAGGTTTACGAGTGAAACGACATATCTAAACTACTACGGCGGAATGGATGCAAACTGTGCCGTCACCGCACGTAAAGCCGCAAAAACTGCAAAATAACTGTCGTTACACCCATTACTTATCCACTTTGAATAAATTAACGAATATTCCTCTGTTCTCTTTCATAACCGTTCCATTAAAATTTCCACTTTCTTAAGTCAAGTACCTACAGGCTATTGTATGTATTTAGCGAGTTAAATTCCCAAAGCTCCTTATCTCTCGGCACAAGTTGTAGGGTCAACGAGAAAATGGGTCAATGTTGTGAATATAACCACGGGTGTGTACGTAATCTTCAGATCTGTAGACTATTGATAGCGAAGCCTCCGACGCTGTCCGCCATTGGGGACATTCGGATTAAGTCAACAGGAAAAGCTAGTAATAGTACCCAATACAAAGCTCTCTATCAATTTCTGTAGATATGTTGGCCAGGCAGAAAGCAACTAGCCCTTAAAACGTGATTTCCAAACTATAACGATCCACGTCGTAGTGATCCGTCCCAAATTCGAATGTCTTCCATTCCATTTCATAAACATATAATATCAGGTCGAAGAAAACTGGTAAAGTAAGGAAAACAAGGCCATTTCTTTGGACGCTCGTAACATAAGCAAGCGTTTTATTTCGACCATTTTCCGAAACATTACTTGATTTCAGTGGCTCGTGAAACTGTTATTTATAACAAATATAATATAAGTGATTATGATGGCACTCCGAATCGTCGCCAATGTTTACTTATTGTTGCCCGCAGTTCATAATGGGACTATGAAAGCTGTATTCCGAAGAGACTGTTAGATAATCGATAAATAAAACAAATTACAGTAAATACCAAAAACACAGAGCAATAACGAAACGAATTTACTCGCTCTGTCTGTTTACGTTCGGCACTATGAATTTAATATGTCGCCACACGTAAGGGTAGATGCGTCTAATAAAATCGTGAAATCGTGAACCGTATCTCATTCCTTGGAAAGACATAGGAATCATCTGATATTAGTTCTGTGGAATACAAGTCATATACACACATACATGTTTATATACCTATGTGAACGCAATGTTGCAGTTTGTTTTTGTTTGTGCTCACTCAGCCGGCTGCTGGCCTGAATACTGCAGATAAAACAATGAAATGCTGTAAATTTTTAACTTTTAGCTTAGCGAAAAATAGCGTTTAAATTTCCCAGTTTTCTGAATTTTACGTGATCAAGTTGTTTTAAAATACAATGAACTGCAAAGAGGTCGACATGCTCCACCATTATAATAACGTAATAATTATTAAACCCTTGATAATACGTTTTAACAAAATGTTATTAAGATATTAATAACAAAGCCTGTTGTAAAATGAAAAATACGGTGCTGCGAGAGAACAATGTAAGTAGATCAATCATAAAAATGTTACAGAATCTTACCTTGAAGGCGTTTCTGAATTTATTCGACATGATGTTGTAGAGGAAGGGGTTGATGGCTGTCGACAGGAAATATAGCACCCCCGATAAAAACGTGAGCACAATGTATACCTGCACATAAAACAAACGCAAAACAATAAATATCAATATCATAAATAATCCAAAATCCGACATATCTTAAACAAATGGGACGTAGAATTTATTCAGGAACGTAAATTTTGCTTTTTGTTACCATTTGTGATTTTAAATTGTAAAGTGTATCAGCTCTCGTTAAAGATAAGAAGTTGTAAGCTCAAATAAAAAAGACATTCAACTACACAGGACAATCTTAGAAAAATCTAATTTTTGAAACTCCTATCCCAAAATGCTTCGTCCTTGCCAACTTGTGTAAAGTTTAATCTTACTTTGTAAATGCTATAAAATTACAAGTTTACCAGGTAGAAGGTGTCCGAAGGGTGTTCCAAACTTTTCCCGTAGATGGCCAGCAGTCGTTGCACGTGGAAGGGTGCCCAGCAAATGAAGAATGACAGCGCTACCGCAACTGGAGGAGGAAAAACAATGTTTACACTACGAAGTGATCCTTTAATCTTAATATAACAGAGAATTAGGCTAATATTATACACAACTCTACAGAAAAAAAAATTGTCTTTGTCCTAAAGTTTATTTTATGATTTTTCTATTCACTATGCTCTATTATAAAGAAAAAACACCAATATTCCTTAAAAAGTTTGCTTTTGTGGTGATTATGACAATAAATAATTTTTCTTGAGTTGAAAAAAGTATTCAATAGCCATTGTGATGTTTTTAAAAATACCGCGAAAAATTTATGATGGCGTAACTGTCACACAGCATCTTACTGATGTTACTAAGTGATAAACAAGAATTAACTGTTTTTAGAAGACTCAGAGGTTAAATGACATCTAGAAAGTGTTGATATGAAGCTAATGCATTGAGTTATCTATGTATGTGGTACATTTATTTAAAGTAAGAGAGATAACATTTTATTTAAATACGTGTGAAAACTTTGTGAAGCCTACGAAGCTTATTTTAAATGCCTTGTTCGTAATTTAGATATACCGTGGGCTCCACATGTTGCTTGCAGTAATTGCAAATGATGTTTAGAAGGCAGGTAGAGAAATGTTTAGTAAAAAAAAAACATTTCTTTTATATAAACAATTTTTATTGTTATCTTTATTTAATTTAGGTTAGTATCGAGATGAAAAACAGAATATGAAATTCTCAGTACCAAGAATTTGGCGACAGCCAAAAGACCACGTCGGTGACTGTTATTTTTGCGTAGTTAATCCTGCTGAGAAATGCAAAACCCATTGAATATCCTGATCTTGCTTAGTCTTCGGCTCCAATCTCTCATAACCAACCAACAACTTCCAGCACCTGAACCTCCTATAAAATTGTCTCATTCAAGCTTATCTCAGAGTTCAAATAAAAATATTGAAGACGAAGAATTTGTACTCTCACAACAGACTATTACCGAGAGCTAGTTGAAAACATGTTAGAAAATTTTAAAACTATGGGCTGCAGAATATCTTTATGGGTACATATGCTAAATGGTCATTTAAATACCTTTAAAAACAACATGGGGGCGTATTCAAAAGAACAAGGAGAACATTTTCATCACATCATGGACTTCGAAAGCTGCTGCTAACAATCAGAGCCAATACAACGCAAATATGATTTGGGACTACATTTGGAGTTTAGTGAGACCAAATTTTTATAAACATGAAAGAAAATGTAACAGAGTTCACATTTAAACCTTTTCTACTATTTTGTAATTTGATATGATATAAAAAGCTGATAAATATTATACCTACAAAAATTAACTTGTTTCAATTTTTTATAAAAAAAAAAATAAACTGTGAATTTTCTAAAATATTGATCAACCATTCTCCTGGATACAAAAGCAAACTTTTTCAGGCTATATATATTTTTTTGGTTAAATTATCGATAAATCTATCGATATTTCATACTCTCTTATCAAAGACAAAATTGTGTTGTCTTGTTGTTATTGGAGAAAGAATCTCTTCGGGGTGCCAGGGTACTATGTACGTAAATACCCTATAAAATGGAGATAAAAAAGCGATGAGATTGCGCTCGAAGGCTGAAGTTACGCTCTTGATATTCCGCGTATTGCGGACGTAACTGCATCATGAAAATTCATAATTGTCGACGTTCAGCCTCCACTGCGTTTTATTGCTTATTAATCGATGTTTAAAACCTTTCCAGTAAATTAATCTAGTTAGATATTATACACAGTCTAAGTCTGGGAAATGATAGTAAATAGTGCAGGATTTAGGCATGAAAATTATGAAACTGCTAATGCTGTTGATTGTTTAGGACTCACGTTATTATTATTATTATTATTATTATATATCTTTATTGCACACCTTAACTTATTAAAGAATAATAATTAACAAAAATAAGTGTACAATAGGCGGTCTTATTGCACAGGGCAATTTCTACCAGACAACCTTTGGATGGACAGAAATGAAAGGAACAAGATTTCGGGTTGAAAGTGTACAACAACTTATAGAAACAATGTGAAAATAAATAACAAATAAAATATAATACATAAATAAAAAGCCAAATAATAAACTAATAAATATAAAATATACTAACAATTAGAAAGGAGAAGAAGAACTAAAGTGATAGATAATGCTCCTTCACCATTTTTTTGAACGTTGGTAGCGCTTGGGCTCGCCTCACTTCTATGGGTAATGCATTCCACAAACGAGCTGCTTGTATCGTGAAGGATTTATCAAAGAACGAAGTGGAATGCATATGAATACTTAGTTTTAGACTTTCCGATGATCTCAAGGACCTAGAATGTGTGTCACAGAGAAACTGAAAGCGTTCTTTAAGATAAAAAGGAGTAGAAAGATTAAAGAGTACATTGTAAAGTAAAGAAAGTATGTGAGCATTCCGGCGTTATCAAGCTTCATCAGACTAGAGTACCCAAAACCTATTATTCAATAGCTGAGTGTTTGTTTACTTAATCTTCATCAAAATTATATTATTGTTTAGATAAGCAGTAACGATTTGCTGTTATTTTGAACCAATGATTAGATCATATATGTACTTACTATGATAGAAAAAAATAAATATAAATATGATATATTTATGTGTCAGTTAAAATCTTACCTATTCTATCTTAACAACTCAATAACTCTTTAGATACTGAAACGACCGAAATAGCGCGGATTACCCGTTGAAATTCAAGGTAAGTACGCATAAATTCCCAATAAACCACTGAAGTAATATTTCTCAAAACATCACTTAAAACGTTTTTATTTTATGTAAATAATATCCATTCCAAAACATAAACGTGAAAGATTGCTACGATGGCTTATAAAAGACTAGCGGCTTCGCTTGCGACAGACTCAGTGACAAAGTACAATACTGTTAAAAGAATTTTTAAAATTGGTTTGGTAATTTTCCAATTTATTCATTACAAAAAAAATATGTAAGTGTTTCCTTTTTATAATATTGTGTATAGAGGTTCTCTCGAATTCCCTTAAATCATAGTTCTTGTCATGCGCGATGTTCTTAAGTTGATTTACAATAAAACATGCCAGTCAATAGTGTGACATGGCAAGTTTCTACCCACCTATACTGCGCACACTTGGGCCACGTACGCCAATCGGACGCGGCGTCGACCCCCAGACATTTTATATGGAAACTAGACTTGTAGAACTGTACTAGATCCACACCAAAGTCGTTCTACGTACAAATCAGGCTAAGTCCACGTTTGCGTCGATCTAATGTAGTTCTAGCTTTATTCTTTGCACTTAGCAACGATCATACAACCCATGGTCATTGTCACAGTTACTAAATTTTAGTCAAGTGTGTTTCGACTTGTCAGGTTACACTATTGAGTAGCAAAGCTAACCACTTTTTATCTTTTCTTGCTAAACAACTTAATGCTGTGGTACACGGCTAGTGTATAGCCCTTTTTTGTATATGATACTTTTTAGATCTACCTATTTACAAACAATCTATTGTTTGTACTATTTATTATTGTCATCTTATTTTTTATCAATTCGGTTCTATATTAAAATAAATTTCATACTGTTACATTTTCCCTTTTTAATAGGATTATTATTCGAACACCTTTTGCTTTGGAAACTTGGCTGGTACGCTACGTGCTTCTAATTTGCTTTTAATTTACAATTAAAGAATCAAATTATCAACGACCCATGCGGTCGACAAGAAGTCGGACTTTTTTTGATGATAGCAATAAAAATAAAGCTGTAATTTATTGATGTTGATAATCTTAGTTAATCTTTAATAGTTATATGTTTATGATATTATTATTTCCTTGTAATACTAAGAACTGGAATTTAGATCGATGATGTAACTGGAGATCCCGGACCTCAATTCTTAGTTTCTTCTGCTCACTCTACGGAATTCTTCAGACAGGCAGTGCTACAGTACTTTTTTCGTGACATTTTTAATATATCGTAAATATAATAATCAATAAAACTTTGATTACAGAACAATTTTGAAAAAAAAATCTGTGAAAACGCGTCATTATATTTTTGAATGTTTGATAAATAACCCTTCTATATAAACCCTGAAGTGTTTGTTTTAAAACTTAGTTAATAGTTTATAATATAAGGTATACACACCTTAGAAAAATCTAAAGTACCTACCTAAATATCAATCAGGAACTGAACTTTAATGGTTTCCATCCAAAATGTAGAAGATTAATATTTACTCATTTATTTTAAACAGTATTTCAACTGGTTAGCCATAACTTTGAATAACACCACAACATCTAACAGGATAAACTCCGATTGTTCTGTTGTCTTTACATTCCTAGTCATTAAATTCTTTCGCTAGTTTCCTGAAAGAGATTTGAAGAACTGTGTTTGTATTTGTTGTTCATAATCATTTGATTTATTTCCAAACAGATTGTCAGCATTGTACTCAAAAAGACGAATGCTGTATAATTTCAGTTAACATAATGTCTAAAATTATACTATATGCTATAAATAAATACCTATAGCAAAAAACGTATAGTATGACTTCGTGGCGTTTTTATATGCAAGTTTCATTCCCGCGTCTATAATCAAGGAAACTCGAAGATACCAGTCATTAAAACAAAAATGCTCTAACTACGTGTCTCGAATGCCGAAATTAAAGTTATGTAACGTTCAAATCAGTGCCCACAGGAAATTAGAGGCTTCCAAAACTAGAATACTTAACACAAAAAAACCGGGCAAGTGCGAGTCAGATTCGCGATTTTTACTGAATCGCAAAAATGTTTTTTTGTGAAGTAACTACAAATTTACAATTTTCCAGTTTTTTTGTCTATACTTATGCTTATGCTATGAGACATTGCTTCATTACAAATATCAGAATTCTAGGTCAACGAGAAGTATTCTATGAATTTCGATTTTTTTGAGCGTTTCGAAATAATCTTTTTTTTATCTGATACAAACTAGTGCTTGACTGCGATCCCACCTGATGGTAAGCAGAGATGCAATCACAATTGCTACATAAACCGCTGTATCTTTTTTTTTTCATTAATCTACAAGTTTGATTTAATTTATTAAAGGTTTTAATTTCAACTCGTTACCTCCACGCGTTCCCGAGATAAAGGGTCTTGACCGACGGACAACAAAGTGATCATAAAAGGGTTCCTTTTTTTATTTTTGAGGCAAGCACGGAACCCTAAAAATGATATTATCTAGTCATTAAAACGATCCATATATATACTTACGATTACTTCTACTATAATATAAATTGACAGATTTGCGAGTCTGAAGACGTATTATCTCTGAACTTATGAAGAGAGAGACAAGAAAATCAAGGCGCCCAAATTGTGGGTGCCTACCACACACGCTAAGTATGATGGAGTAAAGGAAAAGTCTTTATAAATAAGGGGCTGATGAGGTGTAAACGGCTCTGTGAAAAATCGTATCAACAGTTTTTACGAGCAAAGCTCCCCGGAACATAATAACTAAAATTGAGACGGAAGCAATGGTGAGTGGAAAATAATAGCAGAATTAACTTCCTCACCTAGGGCCAATATCTGCCAAGATAATATTTTTCGAGGTAGGAAATCATCCAATGACTTCTCCCGTTCCTAGACGGAGCGGAAGGAAGTGTCAGACTTATACTGCCTAAAACTCCACGTATGTCCTTCAGTTTCCTTTAAAAAAAATATGTGTGTCCCCTCCCCACTGTACCCTACGGTTTTGCCGACATCTCTTTGATATGCTGGATTGTTCGGAAGAGTTCGGCCTTGGAAAGCAAAGGGCAAAAAAAAATCAATTCCAACCAGTCCTTTCTGATACCAGCACGTTCAAGCAAACAAAAAAATTCTTCAGCTTTAGGTGCTATAATGTAATTTATTTATATAATACACTTTAGACAAAAACATTAATAATTTCTTGACTCTTGTACAAGGATATCCTGTATCACAAGGCCAGCCCTTTCAATATACAGGGAGTTTAACTTATTAAACTTCCTGTATATTGAAGACAAATCAATACACATATTCTACTTATACAATATATGCCTTGATAGACAAAAAAGAAATAATTAATATTAAAGTAGGTATGTAGAAAATGTTAATAATAAAAGATTTCTTTCTCTGAAGCCCTGACCGCCGGTAGCTTGGACACTGTTCCCATTAGCGGTGGGATTTTTATATGTTGTCTCGTGGAGGTACCGAGTTGAAATCAAAACCATATACTAAGGTCTGCAGTCCCCTTTAGCTATGAAATAATCAAACTTCTAAGTTAACGAATAAAAAAGATGTCGCAAAAAAACGTATACTTTGACACTCTCAAAGATCGAAATTCATAGAGTACTTCCCGTTGACCCAGAATCCTGAAATTCGGCACAAAGCAAGGTGTTATAGCATAGGTATATAAAAAAATTTAAAAACAGTAAATTTGTTGTTATCTACGTCACAAACCACGTTCCGTTGGTACCACGTTCCGTGAAAAGTCCCTCGTACGCCTTCCAAATGCTCAAGGTCCCAGGGTCCTGAGATAAATAGGTAGTAAAAAAAAACTATATCGTTACAAACGATAATAAAAGTTTGTTAAACGTATTTTTGTTATCACATAACGTAATAATGAAGTATGTGTAATAAAGTTAATGAAAAGGGTGCTAAAAATAATTAGTTCAAAAAGTAACGCGTTTATGTAATCAAAATGTAATGTGTACGGACGTCTATCACGCCAGGCGTGAACCGCACGCACCGCGTGAAAACATGTCAAACAAAAGTGATTGACACGCGAGTGCGTGCCGTATTGCCGTCATAACATCGATCATTAGTTTGTTTTCCTTTAAAAGTAGTTAGATCAGTCTTTTGGGGAGCAGGTTTATGTCAGAAGTGATGTAAATGGATATTGCTAAACCTGCCAGTCTTTTTTGAAGCATCTCATATAATCTTTTCCCTTTTGATTAGATAGAACATGACCAGTTTTTAATGATATGGTTGGCGCAGTGACTGAGTGCCGCGGTTTTGATCCCCGCACAGAAAAAATATTTGTATGGCCTACTGATGTTTGTTTCGGCTCTGGGTGTTTTGTGCATATGCACGTGTTAGATTCTGTATTATATGACGTAATTAAATTATGAATTTTCATTTTTCATGTAGTTTGTTAGTAGTATATTATACATTGGTAACATTTATGAAACTTGAGTCTAATGTTGAAATACCTGCCAAAGATAATGTTGTTGAGTTTACGAATATAAAACGCTAAACTTGTATAAAGAAGTAAGGATGATAATTCTATAAATTGTTATGTAATTATTAAAGTTCTTTGTAATGTATCTTGGATTTTATGTCTACTTCAATGTAAAAGTTGTTTAAATTGATAAACACTTATGACAGTCTGAGATTTGTAGGAGGTATCGTTCATTTTTTAATTAAAGACTATGATTTGACATGTGCAAATGTCAATTTCAGAAAATATGTTGCCAGATTTTTAGTAAAAGTGATGTCTCCAAATTCGATTTTTCATACCGGTTTTTTAACATTAGAACCTTTATGGAAAATAGGACTAAGATACTGTATGTGTGTGTTTATATAAAGTCTAATATGAATTGAAAACTAAAATAATCAAAAATATTACCATATTTTTTAACACTCCGCCTTTTACTTAGGCTAAGAATTCACGAAGCGGTTTTCACTTCTGTAGAATGCTAGAGATATATATATGTCTACCAAATTACTTTCAGGAAATACAAAAGCTGATCATAATTAGTTGCATAAAAAACGAAATTATTTTTACGAAATTTTTTCGGTTTTTTGGTTAGTATCGGTTGCGGTACCTCACTATTTATGAAATGGAAAAAACATGCAACATTCGTATTGTCAAATCGTAGTCTTTGATTAAAACACGAAGAATAGAAGAATATCTAACGTTTAAATGTCAATCCACAGATTTGACACTTAAACGTCAGGACTTTCCTATAAATATGATTAGTTCCTATTAAAGTTCTCTAACTTGCTGTTCAGCTCTAGACCTTTACGGACTACCTAAGTTCACGTAAGTTATATCTTAGTATTATTGCTACTGTTGTATTGATTCTGTGTATTTTGATAAACTGTAAGTTTTGTTTCTAATTATGTTGTTGTAACAATGATAAAATGCTTCCGAGGTATTTCTTGGCCGTTCTTCACCTCGAAGACCTAGATTCCGAACGAGCCAGTAGTTTATTCGATTAACTGTCAAATCTATTTCAAATAAATACTTAGTCTTGTCTTCCTGTGCTTTCTTTTTAGAACCCTTTCCTTACACACCACAGTCATAGTATATTTAATACACAGTACATAACCGTTATGTATCTTGACATTTTAGTATGATATACAGGTAGATATAAACATATATCAATATATATATAGCTTCCCTTGTTTATTTCTAACACACGCAGACATGGCAGACGGTGACTTAGAAATAATACCTAGTGTGGGGCAATGTTTTGATAAAAAGAAAGAAAGTTGAAGCTATGTGCGCACTCCCCAAACGATCTCTATCTACACTAATCTGCACTAATAAAAAAAAGGCAATTTTTTTTTTGTTTGTAGGAGGTAATCTCAAAAAGTACCTACATGTCCGATAGCTAAAATTTTTTCACCGATGGAAAGCTTCTTTTTTCCTGAGTGACATGGGCTGTATTTTATGTACGTGGGCGTAGCTGCGGGCAAAAATTAGTGGTCAATAATGTATAAGAAACTCCATGGTCATGCAAGAACATTGATTTCTCTTGTTACAGTTGCATATTGATATTTGTGTCTAACTTAGTGACGTCTTTATGTAAATATACAGGAGACGTGCATTCTCAAGTTCCACTTTGATAACTTCAATATCGACTTGTGTTATCCAGCGAGCAATCCAATATCGCAACAAAAATAAAAATGGAAAAATGAAATCTGGAACACAGCATCAAATAAAATTTAGTATCCAATACAGAGTTGCTTTTGTCTTTGTAGTGCATTTTGGAGGCACAGGAAAACTATGAAATATGGTAACGGATGTTTCGTACATAAACATGGAAATCATTGTTCAAGTAGGTACTGTTTTTATTATGTATCTGCTCGCGTGTGCCCACTATCTCACCTGATGGTAAGTGAAGATGACGCGTGGGCAATGATGGAGGACGCTTGCCTAGAAGTAACATATTCACTCTTGACTTAAAGACCATTAGGTTATAGCTATCAGGAAACACAGATTTCGGTAGGGAATTACACTCTTTAACTGTGCGCGTAATGAATGTGTTCCCAAATTGCTTTGTATGTAACAGTGGAATGTACACCATGTACCGAAGGCGCAACGTCGTACGTCTAGCTAGTGGCCCGACGACAGGACGAAACATTTTTTTTTTTCTGTAAAATAGAAAATTGCCCAGTGGCTCACTGTTATACAAAACTGATTGAGCCATACCTAATCTGTAATAAATGTAAATATTTATGGAATTTAGTTCACAGTTCATATTAGATATGCCATTTAAATAATATTTTTTTATGCAAATTTATGATATTTGGCCAGAAAACTTTAATGTAAATTTTTTAGTTATATTTATTTCGATAAATTGAAACCAAGGTTCCTTCAAACTCAGATAATATTTCTTAGCCATGTTCATGAGAATTAGTTACGTTAAATAATCCTATTGCATATTATTTGGATCAAATAAAGAAAACCGTCATCGTTCCCATGGATATTATGGACAGAGTCGGAGGACTCACGTCTGTATGTTAGTGACAAACACAAAAACCAAAAATAATAAATGAAAGGTCTATTATTCGATATTTATTGTGCACACTTAATACAGTGTAGTCTTTTTTATGCTAAAGATTGACTCGTAGAGAATACCTTGCTACATTAAGTACCTACTTACGCATATGTACCACTACTGTATATGAAGTTTAAATAAATAAATACAACTACAGAACGAATTTTCATGAGGATTTCACTAGTAGATGGAGTGATTCATGATACATTAATCTAGAGAAAAGCCAAGAATTTCAAACATATTTAACACCCATACGAAGCAAGGCCGGTTTGTTAGTCTATTATAAATAACTGCGAGTGCGTACTCTCTATAGGTATGTAAAGTCATTTTAAATTTATATGTGGTTAATCAAAAATACGTGGGTTCATTCATGACATGAGTTTGTAGATGATTTACCAAATAAAATGGTATTTCTGTATGTTTTCATAAGAAAGCTACCTAAATTCAAAACTGTGTGTTATTTTTACACGACCTTTATTACACATCTGGCGGTTTACTGTTTAAATATAAATAAATCTCCTTGTAATTACTGTAGTTCATACAATAAATGTGTGCCGTACAGCATTAAGAGCTTTTTATGTCAAAATATAATGGGTTGAAGCGCCATTTTAATTGCTGCATAGGCTTTATCTTTGCCAAATAAATATAAAAAATATGCGGAGTGTTTCAAGTTTTTTGCTATATTTGTGGTCTAAAAATAAAGAATACACGTTTTCTTTATTTTTGTCGTCTTTTTACAATATAAAGTTGTTTTTCTTGTCTGTCTAATGACAGCGTTTTTCATTGAAACTGAGCAATGGATTTTGATGCAGTTTTCATCATTATTTTGAAAATACATATCATAATGTTTATGTTTATAAACATTCATAAAGTAGGGCTGAGTGACAAATGGATACATTGTAGACGTTTTTACTTTTAGGCAACAATTTTGATTCGAAATGAACTAAGTTATTGTATCCTCTTAGGCTTTGTGGTTAATGAGAAATCTTACTTAAAGGAAACTTTTTAGAAGTACCTAACTCTCTTGGTTTCTTTGGCAATAAATACAGAATACACAATAATGAAATCGGGGACAAACAGACAACTAATTTAACTTTAGGTGCGAGAGCCGAGGTCGGAACATATTAAGCTAATAAAAATACTACTCACTAATTTTGCAGATATGTTCGTCCATAATTATTGTTTACGACAGTATCCATATTTACTATTTAGTGATTTTTTAAAAAACGGTAACAGATCAAGTGTCATTTAAATCTGGCTCAATTGCCGTCTGTAGAGTGTCAGGGTCATGAGGTTAATTCCTGAGTCGAGACTCGAAATAATAATAATATAATAGTATAACAATTTCACAAGTAATTCATTTATGTGATTTAAGGTTCTTATAATTTTAAGTGTGATATAGTACGGGTTTATAGCGATAAGAATGATTATATTTTATAATTAGCTTGTATTGTCCCACTGCAGGGCAAACCAACGATCGCGATTCCTTGCTTTATCTTTCCAATTCTCAAGGAAGGCATCTAGGTCGCCCCACCATCTCCTTCGTAGCCCCGGCCACCGAGTGAGGCATAAATAAGTATTTAATAGGTATTAAATTGATTTGTGCGTCATTCTAGAACTTATTAAAACGAACAATTGTGTGTAAAAAAAAAATCTGTGCGAGGGCAATAAGATATATCTTTGCCTACTTATAAACAATATATTACGCAGCGCTGGTGTTCTGCTGGGCCCACTGCGCTGTGCCACGAACACACTCATGGAACGTGTACAGAGTCCGGCTAAAAAGTCAAACGACTTGTGTAATTGTTAGAGTAAAATGAAATCTGATGTAGTCAACGCTGGTTCAATAATCAAAGTTGATTAAGAGATCTTGATGATTGTTTGCTAATAGAAAGAACCTATAAAATTTTTATTGAACATAATGAACATAAATTGTATCGAATATATGTATTTATAAATGAGCAAATATTATACAAAATTCCCAAGTCATCTGACTTTTTAGACAGACTATAGTGCGGCGTAGCTTAACCTATCCTATGTTACGTATTTATTTGTTTATTAAACAATTTATCTACGCACACACACACACACACATGGAAATAAAGACGAGAAAATAGAAACTGAAAAATTTGGTAAAGAGGTGGTGCTTATTGCTAAAGAAATTTCTTCTAGCGAGCTATGCTGGAGGAGGTTTCTTTGCGAAAGGAGAAATGGAAAAATACTTTCCACTGTTTTTTAAGGTTAATCTAAATGTATATTTAATGAATCTGTATCTTTACTAATACTACAGTTAAATAAAAAATATAGTTGACATGACTAAAAACATTCACGTGCTGTACTTCATCTAGTATAATACGAGTATTATATATATATTGTAGGCACTTCATCCTTTTATAACTTTGTGTCGAAAGACCCAGTGTTTCGGAAAATATGATTAATTACTGAAAAGTAACTGCGGTCAAGGGACAGTCTGCTGACCAAGATAAATTATTATACAGAACGCTACTAATGGCTTTACAATAAATAAAAGTAGACGGCATAACCCTTTTTAAGATATATCGAATTCCACACTTAGGAGTGAAAATCACACCAATATCATAAAGGCAAACGTTTGGATGTATATGTATGTTACAAGTACTTCTTCGCACTTAAAGTGATACACGGATTTTGATGACATTTGGCATACGGTCAGGTACTGGAACAGCACACAGTATATTTTTTATTCCGAAGGCATGTTTTCGTGGGATAATTTTATACTTTACTTATTGAAATAGAAGAGACAGAAGCTTATCATCATCATTTCAGCGACCTCCCGCTCCGCTCTAGAGTGGGAAATGATTTCCCATCTTACAAAAAAATACTGTAACTTGTTTTTATCTCAAAACCGAAAGTCTGGTCAGACGCTACTACTTAATAATCTCTTGATTTTAAAGAACTCTACAAATACATAGAGCTCTTCATAAACAGCTCTAGAATTTCATATGCAAATCGGTTTTTTGAGGCCAACATTCTACAAGATCTACCTACCTCTAACCCTCCATACCTAACCTGCATCAAATTATTATGTTTTATAGCTGGAATTCACGAACGTAACGGTTTAGGCCATCAAACTAAATGACTTCAAAATAGACCAATCAAAATAGTCAATTTATTTCTATTCATAGCCTTTTATTTTCTTTTACATTCAACAGTAAATACTCAGAATCAACGTAGTAGTAGTTGTTTAATTTTTTTTAACGTTGTGGAATTAGCAAAACAAATCTTTTTATAAAATGAAAGATGGACAGGTACTTTTTAAAACAAGTAGAAAAGTAGGCATTCGTCTCAAAGTAGATGTAAGATAAAGTAATTTAATTAAAACTTGAATAGTAAATCTAGAATATTATGGAAAGAAAATACTTTTCTGAGACTTCTTATTAGGTAATTAGAAGTACAGATATTTTCATAAATTTAATCTGTTTAGTTTTGTGTGCTGGCATTATCCACAGGAACTTTAAAGATCAGCGCAGACCGTCAGGAAAGGATTTTATTAAGGCACTAGAAAATGAACGTTAAAGTTATTGAAATAAAATGCGTATTTGCTTAAGCCTGATAAAAACGTTAGCGCAAAAAAGCGCGGGAAGCCCTGCGCGCGTACTCGCAGTGTTGTCGCTGAGTTCAAAGAGGGGGAACTTTAAACTTTTCGACGCCTTACTAGAATAATATTTTCTTCCTTTTCTTCTTCTTCCGCCAAAAGTGCGATTATAATCATAGCTAGTTTGTCGTGATTCGCAAAGACCGCGTCAAACTGGCGCGTTTCGACAGAACGGTAATCCAGAATGAGTTCCTTGCGCAGGCTTGCGAGGTCGCGCGCATGTTTGAGCACACGCGACCCATCAGAAAATACCCGAGACCGCGCGAGAAATATTCCGCTCTGTCTGCGCTAACCCTTGCATTGTACAGCGTTGAATAAAACATCATACATATTAGTCCACCTACTACACAACGCAAAAGTATGTGAGCTGATGAAAACAGCAGAAAAGCGTCATGTTTTTCTTACCCACGGATGGAAATGTCATTCATCAGTTTAAATCTAATTGTCCTACTTCAGCGTGCGTATTTAAACCAAGGTGACATCAGAGAAGACTACATTCATTCACAAATTCATTTTATTATTAACTTCTCGGTACATTTCCATAATTTTTCTTCACCGTTTGGCTTCAGCGTCGGAATTATTTTTAGATAGGTCGGTGTTCTTTACCGGAATCACCAAAATTAATTGCGCTTGAATTAACAAAAAAGATCGTAGAATTTCAATGATGAATAATATTTGACAGACGTTTATGAGTTAAAAATATTCCTTTGTGGGCAATGATAATTGCGTATATCAATGTGTGTGTCTCAATGAATATAATAATAATTATTATTATAATATTAATGACTGGTAGTTAGCTAGTTGACTGGCCTATTGGTCTAGTGGTTAGTGACCCTGACTGCTATGCCGGAGGTCATGGGTTCGATTCCGACCCAGGACAAATGTTTGTGTGCTGAGCATAATCATTTGTTCTGTGTCTGGGTGTAATTATCTATAATATGTATGTATTTAGAAATATTTAAGTATGTTTATCAGTTGTCTAGTATCCATAACACAAGCTCTGCTTAGCTTGGGACTAGACGGCGTTATGTGATAGTTGTGGAATATTTTATATATTATTATATTATATATATTATATTATAATGATTTATTAAAATTAATTTAATTGTAATGTATTCCAATTTTATGACATATTTTTAGTGAGTAAGTTTGCACGCTTTATTTTTAAGCAAAACATATTCGATCTGTATATTTTCAATAACACCTTTTATACCATGTTTTAAGCAAATAAAATATGTTTATCTTTAAAAATAAAATAGTACTCGTATTCTATTGGTGAACAAAGTTAAATAAAATTGGTCCAGTTGTGTTTTAGTTTATTCATAACAAACGTAAACAGAAAAATCTAAAAATACAAATCTTTCCTCTTTAGAATTATCATAAGTATAGAAGAACATATTAAACTAGCTTTTGCCCGCGGCTACGCCCGCGTACTCAAATTAAAGCCACTCAGGAATAAAACAGTTTTTTATCGTTGAAAAAGTTTTAGCAATCGGAACAGTAGGTACTTACAGAGGTTATCCTTTGAAAGTACTAGTGGTTTGTTTTTTTTTTTTGTTTGTATATGACAAAACAACAAACTTTGCATCTTTATAATATTAGTGTAGATAAAGACTTAGCATTTAAATGAACAAATATTGGTTTTTGAGCAAAAACTGGTTATCACTTCGGATCTAAATTTCAAATAAATAAAAAAATATATCACGTAAAGAATATCTATTTTTTTCTTTTCAAAAGTAAAACATTATACCGTAGAGTGTTTCGTATCGTATAAGTTATAGGTACTAAAATAGAATCAGGTGCGACCCTAATCCTTTTAGGTCTTCTGGGTGTCTTTACTTCAGCATTAGGTTCTGTTTTAGCTCCTAGCTTTAGGACTAACCTTAAATTATTTATTTATTCAAATTAACTTTTTACAGCCGTGCTGTATAAGCAAAAAGTAACTAATTAATGCATCAAGATTTTATCATTCAAATGACCTTTGAAAATACCCTTTATTTTCTTACTTAATTCTACACCAATCAACTTTTGGACAAAAAAAGACTACACTGTAGTAGGAGTACAATAACAAATAAGTAATCATTATGGTTGTTTCAAATTGCAGATTTTTCATAAGGTCAAAAAACCTACAATATTTATATCTTTATATTTTTATTTGTAAGAAAATCATATGAACTAAAATATGAAAAAAAAAAAAGTCATAGAACAAAAATTGTTGTTTATGATGTTATTACCATAGTCCTGAGAGATTACCAGCGTTTTATGAGTAACCCTGGATATATAATTCTTCTGTACGTGTGTTTGTTACCTAACTTCTGCTAAAATGCTTGACCGATTTGGTTTTTTTTTTTTGTATAATTGAGTGCTTTGGAATAAAATTAGACCCGATAGGTGACGCTGCAATTAAGTTCTCAATTTTGTTTCCGTCGAAATGCTAGTTTTCGACAAGGACAACGTCTATATAGGACTGCCATCAGATTATAAAAATTAGACATGTAAATCTCAGAAGTGACGAAATTATAGTAGAACAGAAATAATATGTTTTTTTTTTTACAATATTTTCATCTGAAAACTGGTCTACCAACCAAACACAAAAATAATGTAGATTTTTTTGCTTTATACGTTACTTATTTACGTTTTTTGGCACATATTGGAATTGAATATAAAAAAGCGACCAAATAGAGCCTTAATCGAGCCCTTACGCACTCACACGTATTGGAAATGTTCCATAAAAAATACATTTGAAATTCTAACCAACTAAAAAAAGTAGGTAAGTAAACAGCTTATATTTTTTTATGTTAGAAATCATGAAATATATGTAGTGCATGGTATTGAGGCGTGGGGAGACGCAAATCGTGTTCAGTTATCTATTTTTATATTGTTAGTATATAGTTATAGATTACCAATTAAAATACAAATCTTTGTTACAGAAGATTCATAGAATAATGACCAACACACTCTTTTTCTTTTCTGTCTAACACAAATTCAAAAATTTGTCAATCCTTTAGACAGCCAGTATTGACAACACGATTACAACCTCTTCTGAATTAATGCCGTCTCCCGCTCTCAGTTAGAACAAGAGGGAGCGTGTCAGTCTTTTACTGACATTTTCTTTTTTTGTCGGTAATGCCCGCCATTTACGCTAGGACACTCTATATACCTAACAGGTTTACCTTTACAGGTAAACCGGAACGTGTACGTTGCACACCTGTGCAGGTTTCCATACAAGCTCACCTGACAGGTATAACTGAGCAGGCAAATCTGTCAGGTATACCCTATCATGTATGTATACTTCAGAAACTGCTTATATTAGAACTAAGGATTATTCCTTGGGCAATATACAGGCATATTTTTCCTAAACTATTTTAAAAACTCTCTTTTGAGAACACTCACAAATCAACATTATAACGTATTGCTCAAATAAACGTATAGGCATTAGGTATACAGTAAAATAGTTTCCCAGTAAAAGGGTAGATGAGTAAATAATGGCACAGTCGTCGACCAAATGAACCGCGGCTAATACAATTTATAGGTGATTTGGGTCCATTCGGGCATTCCTACAAATTCAGCTTGATTTCCTAATTATTTTCCTTTATGACTTTTTATTCCTGGGAGTAAAGAACCGAAACCACATAAAAAGATATTTTTTATTTCAATATGATTTATAATTTAATATATTTTATGATGATATAATTTAATATACTCGTACAACATTATTTTTGGTATATGCGAAACCTGAATAAAGTTTGTTCAGAATCAGTAACTGAATTGATTCTAATCATTTATACACCATATTATATTTTTTTTCCAAAAATTTTTTAAAAGGTTACAAATAGAACACCACCGATACTAAGCACAACACAGGTCACGGCAGGTCATACTGAGCATGAGGCGCCAGCGCACAGCTGGATACGGGAGTAAAACCACCCTTCAGTTGGCCGGATTGCCCGGGGACCATGTATTTGGGCGGACAACCAGGTAACATAACAAGCTTAAAACTTTGTGATTTTTTATGATACAGTTATGTTATACATAGATCCTATAAATAAAAATACTAAACACATGTTTTAGGTTTCGTAGCTTTTTACTAAAAGTAATCTTGTATAGTATTTGTGGGATACGCCCTCCACCCGTTTTACCCTTGATCCGACCCTCAACAGTCTGTTACAGTAGCAGGCATGTTATTTATTAAGAATTAAAAACTAGTTAGTGTGTGTAATGGTTCGAGATATAAGTTATTGTTTACGCTAATTATTTGCAGATGCGCCCCCGGGGACGTTAGATAGATCTTTACGTCTGGAACGAATGCCACAATTCCTGCTTCACATCATTAACTTTCCTAAAATCTGAAGGTATTATCCCTATTATTATAAAGAAGAAACTTTGTGAGCATGTTTATTTCTTCTTCAAGCTCAAACGGCTGAACGGATTTAGATGAAACTTGACACACGGGTAGATCATGTCCTGAAAGCTGCTGGCAACTGCTAGCATACCTATATTTGTATACCAGCATTAGCCAGCAGCTCCGCTTGCGTGATAATCAAAAACACCGGCCAAGTGCGAGTCGAACTCGCCCATGAAGGGTTCCGTAGCAGCAAGTAACATAATATAAAAGTTCTTGTAATGTGTTGTAACTTGGATCGATGTTTTAATAATAGTGTATTTTTTTCGATTTATGACGCATTTAAAAAAAAAACTACTTACTAGATTTCGTTCAAACCAATTTTCGTTGGTAGTTTTTATAGTAATGTACATCATATATTTTTTTTAGTTTTATCATTCTCTTATTTTAGAACTTAGAGGAGAGAACACATTTTACCACTTTGGAAGTGTCTCTCGCACAAACTATTCAGTGTAGAAAAAAATGATATTAGAAACCTCAGTATCATTTTTGAAGACCTATCCATAGATACCCCACAAGCATGGATTAGACGAAAAAAAAATTTTTGAGTTTCAGTTCTAAGTATGGGGACCCCCAAAATTTATTATTTTTTTTCTATTTTTGTACGAAAATCTTAATGCGGTTCACAGAATACATCTACTTACAAAGTTTCAACAGTATAGCTCTTTTAGTTTCGGAAAAAAGTGGCTGTGACATACAGACGGACAGACAGACAGACAGACAGACATGACGAATCTATAAGGGTTCCGTTTTTTGCCATTTGGCTACGGAACCCTAAAAATTAACCCAAGAGAACATAGTCCTGGGATAAAAAGCTATGTTATGTACTTTTCCAGGATATGAACTACTTTTATGCTAAATTTAATCCAAATCCGTTGAGCCGTTCAAGCGTGAAAATGCAACTAACATACACACTCGCAAACTTTGGCCATTATGATATTTATGTGATTAATTTTTTGTACACAAAGAAATTACTGATAAAAGATCACAAAGTAGCTGCTTATTTCAAAAGAAATTTCTTCCAGTAAACCTGCGACTGAAGAGTTGGGTGAGAGATGTGGACAAAGTGTGTACAAATAGATTAGGAAACTTAAAATAGACTTTAACAACTTAATTGACTTCTATGAAAATATAAGTTAAAAGCAATGCTAATAGATATTATAAATGCGAAAATAACTCTTTGTGAGCTGCGAGATTGTTCGAAAGAGTAACCGCGTCCCTGAATCGCAAAGAGCCTGAAGATACACAGGTGGGTTTTAAGATAGAACTTCATTAGACCGACGCATACTTGTAACACATCAGGGCCTCAAGTCTGCTATTACAATAGTGTCAGTATGGTCTATCATTGATTTCATAATTGTTGATTTTAAGTAAGTTTAGTAATCTACTAATATAATGGCGTCATTATGACTTTCTAATGATCGACCACTTACACTCCATTGAAAAAAGTGGGATAGAATGGTAATCTTGTACATATTAACAAATGAATGTCTTACGTATGCGGTAATCTGCAAACATTTTGATAGTTCCTTGGACCAGTGACCTACCATTAGATTATTAGAACGTCATTGTGTAGTCATTGCTTTTAAAAAGCTCGATATTGTCATTTTACCACAACTCTATTACGAGACCATTAACTGATCAATGATCGATCATTATGAGTTAGCAGATTAGGAACTTGTATCAAAATGACAATGGGATCGTGTTGGAATGACGAATTTAGAAAAATAGCAGACTTGGGCCCCTGATTTATACGTAGAACAACGTCGCGTGGCGTGGATCAAGTGTAGCTCTACAAGTCTAGTTTCCATATAAAATGTATGGATACCGACGCACCCAGATGGGCGTGTGCGGCACACGTATAAGCAGTGTAGTTCTACCTTAACACCTCCTTCTCGCTTCACCCACACCGTAAGAAGTTATCAAATAAAAACTTCTTCCAGTCAATTTATCTGTTAAGTTTTCACGCCTAAACCGCGGAGCCAATTTCGATGAATTTTGACATAAAGATAGATTAGACCTTGCAGAAGGATATGAGGTTTTTAAAGTAACGATTCTATTCAGACGAAATCGCACGCTGGTGTACGCGACTTTGTCACTAGTAATAATATTATAATGATGCGTTAGGACACCTTCCAGATACCGTCAATAGTTAAGACAATAGATGCTCGAACGCCGGCGTTCGCTTGGGGTTTAATGAATTAGTCAAAGTATTGACCGCAAAAGCTAAATTATAATTTAGCTTTTGCGGTCAATACTTTGGTACTCATAATCAATTGATTACTATCGGAATATTAAATCTACACTAATCTACATCCACACTTTTTGTTTTATTGTTTTTATGTATTTTTGTTTGTAGGAGGTAATCTCGGAAAGTACTTGGCCGATTGCTAAATTTTTTTCACCAATAGAAAGCTGCTTTATTCCTGAGTGTCACAGGCTGTATTTTATGTACGCGGACGAAGTCGCCGTCAAAAGCTAGTGTTGAATATAGACAATATTGTGTATTTCATGAAAAAGTTAATTACAATTTTCAATAAGCGATTTAAGTAGTTTCCTATCCATATTATGCCGAAATATTAATTCTACTCTTTTTCTAAACATTTTTTTTTAATAAGTTATTTTGTAGGTACTGACGCAACCAAATAATGTTCAAAAGCGGGTTTAAGCCGTTACATAAATCTACGAAAATTAAAATAAGTATTAGGTATGTTAACGCACGAAAGGTTCTGGAGTGGCGACCGCAAACCGGTAGACGCAGCGTTAGAAAGCCTCCTACAACTCCTACAAGGTGGACCGATGACATGGTGAGGGTCGCGGGAATCCGGTGGATGTAACACGCATAGGACTGGTCGTTATGGAAACTCTTGGGAGCCGAGGCTTATGGAAATGATGATGATTATTATGATAAGGCTAACCATTCCTTTCCCAGTCAAATGCACTGCATTAAGTCCTTACTAATTTTCAAAACAGTATGCGTACGAGGTTGAGCAAAACATTAATAAAGATTTCCAATCAAGGTTGGAGAAGATAAGATCTTGTATTCATTCAGGCATTTTCAATTAAATTAGATGAACGCCAAGGTCAGTACGAGTAGTTCAATGCCAATGTCATGATACTCGTACTACTTATTCATTTAAGTTTTATATACTGTGACTTAATGCAACAAGGTATTCTATACTAGCTAACCTTTGGGTTCAGAAAGACAAAACAGTGGTTGGCGAGTACAATAATTTTTGAAATAGAATTACATATTATTAAGATTAGGTATCTACTTATAGTATTAAAAAAAACTTACTTAGATTGAAAAAATATCCAAATAAATTCTATGGTAAATATCAAGACATTATAATTAAGAGAATTCAAGGAAACAATGGAAGTAATTGAGGGAAGCCTTTCCCAACAATTGGACAGTATAAGCTACATATAGATAATAATAATAGACCAAACTAAATAGGAGACGACTATATGAAGCTAGTTTCGAATTTTACGGCTGAATGAAAATTAACTCTCAGCTTTATCATATTATGAATTATAGAGGCACGTTAACAACTAATTGGATGCATCAAAACTCGATTAATAGTCGTCGTTATAAATCTGACATCGCATTAGGTTTTATTTGATTGTTATTTTTGTTAAATGTTTCGATGACATGTATCCCTAAATATAGATCACAAACTTCCAATCCTAAAGAAAGTTAAAAACTATAAATGGAGTTGTTAAGTACATTTAGTATGGATGGGTAAAGGATTACAATATTTTGAAGAGGAAAATGTTCGCTCCACTTTGCCAACTATCTCATTACCATACTAGAAAGTCGCCTATTTAATAAATTGTGTTTGTGTCGGAACTTACCGAGCATTCTGATGACTCTTCTCTGTGATGCTCCGTTTCTATACTGCATCTGCCCAGTCGCTCTCTCATTACTGTCCACTGAGAGCTTTTTCACGGGGTGCAACACTCGAGAGGTCCGCAACTTAATACCTATCAATGCATACAGCACTGATATCATCGACATAGGCACCACGAAGAACACGAAACTAGAGATAACGAACACTTGATGAACACCCACACCCTTCACTGTACACGCGCTCACATTCTGCCCATTATCCACATACGACACTATACCGAACTGCATCGCTTGCGGCACCGCCGTGCACAACGCGCACACCCATATAGCTATAATGAACCGCACGGCTCTTGACAGCTTCGACATGGTGTGCGACATGAAGGGTCGACATATAGCTATGTACCGTTCCACCGTGAACGCGGTTATTGTCAACACGGTCGCGTTGGCCGACGTCTCCGACGCCAGACCGATGGCGATGCAGTACGCCTCGCCCAACGGGTACGTGTCCGGATTCCACAATCTGTGCACTTCGAACGGTAAGCCGCAGACTAACAATATGAGGTCAGAGATCGCCAAACTAAACAGGTAGAAATTAGTGGCGGTATGCATGGACCGGTTCCGAGCGATGACGATGCAGGTGCTGGTGTTGCCGAGGATGCCGGCCACGAAGATGACGACGTAAGTGATGGTGAGCGGCACCACCAGGTCCAGCGCGTACTGCTCGTCGTAGGATGCGGGGTGGCTCGTCACGTTCGTCGTGTTCAGAACGAACGGGTCCTCATACTCGTCGATGCTCGGTGGCGCTGGTAAGGTCATTTTACCTGTAAACAAGAAAAACTAGTTTATATCGAAGATAAACTAAACCCCTATAAAATAAAAATACAGAGGCTGAGGTTAAAGTCCTGCGTGTAACCAGTTCGAGTGTTTATTTGTACAAAGTTAACACAATTATAAAGTCCATCAGTACTGGCGTTTATAAATTATACCTTATGATGATGTAGAGCCATAAACACGGTATGTTCACACTGCTACAATATACTATTTTATTTAAGTCATTGTGGTTTAGTGCACGTAAACATCTTGAAGGTCACCCACTAATTGGCCGTTAACACGACCAAATTACTGATTAGAACGCGATTAACTTTGTAGGTGGGGGTGAACACACGTAACGTAATCAATTTTCTAATTTAGCTGTTTCTTAGAGAAAATGTTTACCTGGGTCAAAATGTCGGAGCTTAAAATAAATTGACCCGAATGACACTTGGTTTGCTTACTTCTTCTAAACAGTTTAAGATATTATAAAAGTAATTTTGAATTCTACAGATTCTAGTGATCTGAGGAGGATACTCTCAAGGTCAGCACGAATAGAGTAAATTAGACTTTTGTAGGTATTTGTTTATAACCATTTATATTCATATCTACTATTTAATTTACAAAAATATTTTTGAAAAATGCAAGTCATTCCAAACACTTATATTGTAGGATGTAAATCAAACATATCAAGATTTACATATTTTTAAACTATTTTAAGAAGTGACACCATGTTTTAAATAGTGTCTAGTTTACTGATATCGTAAACCACAAATACTTGTTTCTATTTAGTAACAGTCGATTATGATGTTAGATATGCAATAGCTAAAAGCCTGTTCTTCGTTACATTTATAAACAAGGAATATAGGGTGAGAAATCTTGAGGGAAATCATAAGAACTGGAACCCTTAAAGCAATCAACTAATAACGAATAAGAAAACCAATCGTATTTCCTCGGAGTACCTAGATCCTGTCCTTACTACACAAGTTAATTCAATCAACCATAATATGTGTACCTCCACTTTCGAATTTACATACGTTGGTACCGTATTGATGTACGAAATGGGGAAGGAATTAAAATAAAAAAATACACTTTTCATTTAAAATATTTTACGTATGTGAAAATGAAAAGTGCATTTTTTTTTTAATATTCTTAATGTCAATAAGGTCGACTGGTAGAAAATGTGAAATGTATTATTCACTCGTGCATTAAGTACTGAATAAAAATAACCAAAAAAATAAATATCAGAAATCTTGGGCTTGTTTACTTTTGACAACAGCATCAATGAAATTTTTATTTTTATTACCGATGAGATTGATTTCTGTAAAAAAAAAAATACGCTATTCAAAGTTATATGTTCTTCATGTTATGCTTTTGCCTTCCAAAGGTCCCTTTTTGAGATATATTTTTTTTTATACATTATTGTCCCACTGCTGGGCAAAGGCCTCCCCCAAGTCCTTCCAGACATTCTTCTCTCGCGCCGTCTCTAACCAGTTCTCGTGATACGCGTCTAGATCATCTCGCCACCTCTTTCTAGGGCGACCTCGGTGGCGCTTACCGTTTGCAGGAACCCACTGCGTGGTGACACTTGCCCAGCGGTCACTGCTCATGCGGCTGACGTGACCCGCCCAATCCCATTTAAGCCTGGCAGCCTTTTTGCCCTCGTCAATTACGCCCGTTTAGGAGCGCAGCGTGTTATTGCGAACTCGGTCTGCTCTTTTTACACCCAGA
The DNA here is from genome assembly GCA_929112965.1 of Mythimna albipuncta. Classification (NCBI taxonomy): domain Eukaryota; kingdom Metazoa; phylum Arthropoda; class Insecta; order Lepidoptera; family Noctuidae; genus Mythimna; species Mythimna albipuncta. Next base: position 12,182,044 of record OV815960.1, on the reverse strand, counting down.
ATGCTGCGCTCCATAGCTCTTTGGCAAACCCCAAGGCGAAACTTTTGCAATTTGGTGAGTGACCAGTGACCAAATAAATATATAATAAAAATATAACTAAATTTAAAATCAGAAAGACAAGTACTTCGTGATCTTATTTAAATAATTTCCGGTGTTTTTAAGATGGTCTCGTTGACACTTACCTTTATATATGTATAGCGGAAAACTTTAGAGCAACAAAGCAAAGTAGATGAACAAGTTCGATAAAGTTGTAATAATAGTATGAGACTTTTTTAAATCTTTAGCAAAACCTTTTAAATCTTCGAGCAGACGAGACACATTAACGCGGAACGTCTTTATGTCGAGTATCTTTAGAAAGAACATCGTACGGTCGCTTACAACATTCTTCAGTATTTATAAAAATAATTATATTAATAGCAACTAATTCTACCAGATCAGTAGTTACTTGAATAATAAGTTGTTTTTTTTTTAGAATCATGGTGTAGATAACCAGTAACAATATAAAGAGGTAATGTTTGTTTTTATTATGTTTTTTGTTTGAATCTCTGGCAGTACTAGTCCGATTGTTAAATTTTTTTTCATCGATACAAAGCTGTTTTATTTTTGAATGAAGTGAGCTGCGGGAAAAAGCTAGTCCAATAGGATGGAAGAAGGAATCTTCCATCCCTGCAAAAACTCAATCTGTCGCTTACGACTTCCTAAAAAGGGTCGAATTATTCATGTCAAAAGACAACTGACACCCTAGACCGCTAGATATAGAAGCATGAAGTTTTGCACAACAATCCCCTATATGTATAACAAAGTTACGACCTTAAAGTGGTTAAATAAGGGACGAAACTTAGACGTTTGTAATTTTTGTCAATGGGGTATCCCATCGGGCACAGGGCTTATACACAATAATTCGGTGTTCCTTTCAAAACTTGTTAATTACATGTGTCTGAATTATTGCACACACATACCTACTCTACCCTTGTCAAAACTTTCACTTTTGGGCACAGTCCAGTTTTCATAATGTTATACGTTATGAAAATCATAAATTACCTACAGAGAAACATGGTCGAAATAGTAAAAAAAATTAAGTTTTTAAAATTGTAGCGATATAATATCTGACGATGGAGTACCGTCGTCAATTATAACAGCGCTTATTATCAGTTTAGGCAGTGGTCAAGCACAAGCTTATCAATAATATAACAAATAAATAGCTACAATGTAAATGATAAACAAAAAGCCAGTTTCATGTCACGGAAATATGTTGAATTCTCGAAAATTGCTTTTAATAGGTTATAATTATTGAAATCTATTCAAAAGTAAACACGAACATAATCTGAATTAGTTGTTTACCTCCCTGTCAGGTATTTCCGATATGTGAAGGTGTCAAGAAAATATCAATCACTAGCTTTGCTCTCTAAATAATAAGCTAAATAACGTATAGACACAAACCAGAAATTCTGATGTATAAAGCTTAATTTTTTTTACAATCATTCATACATCCATCCTCACTAACTTTCATAATATTAGCAGAATAAGATATATTAATATAATTTACTAGCTTCTGCCAGCGGCTTTGCCCTCGTGAAAATAGGTTGCTACATACAAACTTTGGATCCCCGTTTCGTCTTTTTTTCTCTCCCCTAGTTGCTGGGCCCGTATGATGATCCACGCTAGGGAATAAAGGTCATAGCCCACTTACAAGACTCTGCTCCCACCCGGCAAAAAAATATAAGTCCAATACGGGCTTTAAATATTGCTCTTTAGATATATTTTACATTGGCATCATAAATTAGCAGACAGCTCGCCACCAGCGTTTACGGCAGCTTACCGCCGTCAGGCTGTTTGGTATTGCTAGTTCGCGCGATGTAAATCGGGACATAGTAAAAATACGAGTTGCTTTAATGGAAACCGATCGTGAACTGTGTCTATCGCGAAAAGCGAGAGCGGTCGGCGGATGGACAGCTGGCCGTCTGCTAGTTGTCGCCGCATGGACTGCTGGGTGCCTGCTAGCTGTCGCCGCGTGGACTGCGAGCAGTCGTCTTAGTTTAGGGCGGTGTTGGAGCAGAGTCGTTTAAGTGTGCTATGACCTTAAATGTCATCGATATACCTGACAAGTTTGCCTGAACAATTGAATTGTACAGGTAAACCGGAGCGTGTATTTTGCACAACTGTGCAGGCTGCCACACAAGCTTACCCGACCAGTATAAGTGCAGGCAAACCTGTCTGGTACACTCTAGCGTGGCTACCTTTAGAGAGGATGCCTGAGTCCTAGCAATTGGCAATTTTGAAGCTAATTATGAATATGCTTCCTTATTCTTTGTATGTATCAAACAGGAAACTTCAGCAAAATTTCAGCACCCCAGGTCTAAGGGTCTGGGCTGAGCGTCAATGAGCCGAACCTGCCTATTTCAAAACTATGTAAATGAAAATCCTCTATAAATGATAACAATCTCTTTGGGTCATATAGTATAACCTATGTCACTCAGGAATAAAGCAGTTTGCTATCGGTGAAAAAATTTAAGCAATCTTAAAAGAAAGTAATCTCTGAAAGTACTGGTCCTTTCAGAGATCACCTCCTTCAAACAAAAAAGAACAAACTTTACCACTTTATTAATATTTAACAAATTTTGTGCATACAATAATGAAAGAAAAGAAGAAAGAAACAGAAGAATAGTAGGTACAAAGGTGATACTTATTTCCAAAGAAATAATATTAGATAAAAAACATGCTATTTGACATCATTACCTAGAATGTAATTTATGTCAATATTATGATTCTATTGTTTTACAAATGATTTTGTATTTTAATATCCCTTTGTAGTAGAACAATAAAAGATGGTAGGTTTGGTAATGAAACGTTAATGATGTCATAAATGACACAGTAAACTGCACACGACGACCCTTATGTTGATAACACGTGCTTCTAAACATGTTTGTTTTACTATATAGAAAGTAAAACAAGCATTATGGCAAGTTTTAAAATATGGGTAGCTTTCAGTTAGAGAGTGAGAGTGAGAGAAGTGAAGTATATGTTGCTTAACTGCGCTTTTACACTTTGAAGTTTCGTATTTTCAACCGACATAGCGTTACTGTACTTCTTTTTCCGTCCTTTTAGTGAATTTGAAAACCGGGAGCAACGGCTTTCGGGGCTGTAGAGGAATCTCGGTATGTTAAGATGATTTCAACAAATTTTGAGGATGACCAAGCTGCTTAAACTTACCATAGAACATGTATTACAGACGAACACACAAAAGCCTAACTTTAATTTGAATCGCATTTTAGTATTAAAAAAAATAGTTCTTAGGGGCCCAGCAGGATCAAAGCCTACGGCCTCGTGGGTTGTGCAAAAGTAAACCACAGGTCCTGGAACGAAGGCAAAGAAGGAACATAGTGGGTTTTGGTCAGTAAAAATCTGACACGCCCTCCCGCTTCGGGAGAAGTCATTGCAATTCTTATCTAAACAAAAAGTTCTAGATAGTTCGATTGCCAATGCCAAACTACTAAATTATTACCTACCGACTACAATAACCAAAAATAAATTGAGATCTCAAAGTCTTTTTAATCAATTAAAGCAGACCGAACTATTTTTAGAATTAATATTCTCATCTCATATGTACATGACTACAGATAACCAATTACGTCTATGATTTCCTTAGATTCCATTAGAAAATCAAACAATTCAAACACTGATTGCATGATACCCGTGTCTTAGAATTTCTTCAAAGAGATGAAACTACATAATTTTCGCAGCATGCATGTTCTAGTTTCTAGGAGAATTTTATAAAATTTTCCATTTGCAAGATATACTTTATATTGAGAATAAATACCAGCTGCTGATGTTGTGGACTAGAGAAATAAAACAAACGCTTGTTGGGGCAGTTATGCACTATCGTAACCAGTCAATTAAATGACTCCACAAATAGCTCAAAGCGCTCGTCTAGTATAACTTGGGTTTACCCTGGGCTGGGTGGAATTACCCAACCATTACATAAACAATATCAAGACTTCGGCAGCTACGAAAAAACGAACAAAAAGTAAGGTTCGTAAGCGAAATAAATACGAATATTCCGTGGCGCACCATGTGCAAACTAATTAGCAATTTAAATTTTAAAATTCCCCGTTTTTAATGTAGCAACTTTTTCGAATCGACGAAAAGTTTATAGTATAAACACTCTGTCTCCATAACTACCGGTCGCACACGTTTAACTTTGTACCTACTGGGGGCAGCTTTAACCATAAAAGATAACTACCAAACGACCTTGACTCTGTACATACCAGTTTAACAACATGTCATTTTAAAATCAGCTGATTCGGGGTTTTGTAGTCTCTTGTATTCAATATACATTTACTGCTCCAAAGAGAGGCACTCAACACTCGCCCAAGTATTGTCTACACTAATATAATAGAGAGGTAAAGTTTGTTTTTTTTTTTTTGTTTTTACGTTTTTTTGTTTGAAGGAGGTAATCTCTGCAAGTACTGATCTGCTTGCTAAAATTTTTTCACCGATAGAAAGCACCTATGTCACTCAGGAATGAACCTGAGTGACATAGGCTATATTTTATGTACACGAACGAAGTCGCGGACAAAAGATAGTTTTAAATAGATTCGTAAAGTTTGTTTTCTATATGATTTGCCAAAATAATATAGTAGCTAGTCCTAACTTAATTTTCCACTTGAAAATGGCGGCAACGGTACTGATGGTAAGCGGTGATGTGGTCAATGATGGAGCGCACATGCTTAGAAATAACTTACATACTCTTTTATTTTAAGACCCCTAGGTTGTAGCTGTCTAGAAACAGACTCAGCAGCACGCAGCTGAGGAGTTAAATTCACTGCCGGAGTCTGTTTCCTGTGCGTTCACAATGAATGTAGAATACATTTTGAGCGTATGGTTCCCGAGATCTACCAATATCGGTTGCGCAACACATATTACATTATTAAAAGCAGATTTACTAAACACTTTGTTGGCATATGCGTCAAGTCTAACCTTATGCTGCTGAATACCAGTTTTTTTCTCATCAAGCCACGGCACATCTGACCTCTACAACCCAGTAAAAGGGTAATACGATACCCCTTAGTTTCCAACGTCAGATTTTCTTATTTCCTGATCTCAGCAAGAATCTTTTAACCTTGGAGTTCGATCCGTGCGTCTGTAATTATTTTAGGCGCCAGCTAAAAGCATATTCACTAAAGCTTACTGTTTTATTAATTGTTGTCTCAATGACACCTGCCGTATAGATGTAGACAAAATAACATTTTATTGTAGAGTAATGCGCATCATACTGCTCTACAAAGCCAAACGGCGGTAACTCAATGAAAGTGAGTTTCGAAAACAATAATTTTGTAAAGAAAGATTATTGTTATCTTTGTAACTTTTAACTAAATAAATGCTTGATATACATGTTGATCAAAATTAACTTAAATTCTTTTTCGTATCCTATCCAAGTCCATTAAGATTGGTTTAGCGACTTAAACAAACAAACAGAGTTGTTTTTGCATTTATAATATAACTAAGTGCGAATTGTTGTTTTTTTTTTTTGTACGTTTTTCTATTATAGATACGGATTTTCCGAACAGCTCTTGTTTCAGGTATTTCGATGCATATAAAGCAAATATTCCAAAATGTTTGAGCTACTGCCACTACTGGCTTTGTAAGGTATACTACTGATGCTTTTAAATTCTATCTGTCCCAAAAAAGAACTTCGACCAATCGAATAAGAAAATTGGCAAATTGATGTTATGATCACATCTGAGATAAATATTGGTCAACTAAATAAACTGCAAAATACTTTCCACGGGTCCCAGACGTGCTACTTAAAAATTCTTTATCCGTATAATATTTTACCATGAAACCCTAACAGGTTTAGCGAGCCCTTTAACCCCTTATTTATCGTTGATGGCTTTCTTCCGCCTTAAAGTAGGAAGAACCTTATAAAGATAGCTAAAGACATTACTATCCGTATCCTGTTCTAACGGTCGGTAAATGAATTATAGGTACACGATATTAGGTGTTGTTTTTTTTTTTAGGGGGCAAATCATCGAATGACTGGAGAAGGGAGTGTCAGAGTTTAACTGAATAAAACCTATTTATATGTTTTTTCCTTGCCTTGCATTCTAGAAAAACCCATGGCCTTAGTAGCTGGGCCCCTACGATTGTGCTGACATCTTCATGAGGTGCCCTTGGTACATTTTGCTTCGTCAATAACCCGGGCTTGGTCCGGACGGTTACCAGACGGCCGGACGACGAGCTACCTATTACTCACCGTCCGCAAGTCCATACCTACGGTGGCTGGAAATCGGGGTGAGGGCGTCATGTTTTTTTTTTGAGGTGAAATATCATTCAATGACTTCTCCCGCTCTAGAGTGGAGCGAGAGAGCATATCAGATGTTTACTGATTGAAACTCACTTTTGTCTTTTAGTTGCCCATTGCGTTTTAAGACCACGGTTTCCCTTTCTACTAACATTAAGTTTATATTATGTATCTATGGACAGCTTTCTCTATTTAGCTACATACCATTATAATAATTTTGTTTATTAAATACAGTCTTATACATTTTGCTAGTATTGCAAGTACATTTATTTCTGCACTTTGATAATATTTCGATAAATTATTTAGTGCATTACAAAAATAGTATCTTGAGTTGTTATGATTTTATTGTTCTTTTGAGTACAATATAGACCGGTTTACACTGTTCTTAAATAATACCTATTAATACTGTAATATGAAAATATTGTAACTACAACCACTTTTTAGGGTTCCGTAGCCAAATGGCAAAAAACGGAACCCTTATAGATTCGTCATGTCTGTCTGTCTGTCTGTCTGTCTGTCTGTCTGTCCGTCCGTATGTCACAGCCACTTTTTTCCGAAACTATAAGAGCTATACTGTTGAAACTTTGTAATTAGATGTATTCTGTGAACCGCATTAAGATTTTTACACAAAAATAGAAAAAAGGCAATAAATTTTGGGGGTCCCCATACTTAGAACTGAAACTCAAAAATTTTTTTTTCTTCAAACCCATGCGTGTGGGGTATCTATGGATAGGTCTTCAAAAATGATACTGAGGTTTCTAATATAATTTTTTTCTAAACTGAATAGTTTTTGCGAGAGACACTTCCAAAGTGGTAAAATCTAACTTCTAAAATAAGAGAATGATAAAACTAAAAAAAAGTATATGATGTACATTACTATAAAAACTACCAACGAAAATTGGTTTGAACGAAATCTAGAAAGTAGTTTTTTTTTAATGCGTCATAAATCGAAAAAAATCAATGATTAAAGAAATTAATCATTGAAAAAAATACACTATTATTAAAACATTGATCAAAGTTACAACACATTATAAGAACTTTTATATTATGTTACTTGCTGCTACGGAACCCTTCATGGGCGAGTCCGACTCGCACTTGGCCGGTTTTTAAAAGAGTAACCATGGAGTTTCTTGCCGGTTCGAAAGGAAACGACCAATTTCGAACCGTGCACTAGCTTCTGACGTTTTATAAGTGCCCATGTAGGCCTATGTGAAATAAAAAACTTTTGACTTTGACTTTGTTAATGTTACTAAACTTATTTACTAAAATTCGTTATCATTCATGTGTATTCACCACGTATTAAAATTCAAATTTTACTCAATTAGTTTGGATATAGAATAATTATTTCATATTTGAATGCGTATTTAATTTTAATTTATTTAACAATTTTGTGTGTCATCCCTTCTCTCCTACAGATTATTAATGATAAGAACCCTGATATAATAACATTATAGTTAGACCTAACTAAAATATTTCAGTGTTGAAATAAAATTAATTCAAATTCAGAGAGAAAAGGGACAACCTCTAGTGTGACATCCTTCGCTAACTGATTTTTTTTAATAAATCACAACTTTTTGGCCCAATCCTACACTCCAACTATAATCCAAAGCATTCTAACGACTCCGCTATCAAATTTTATTATACAACTTGAAAAAAATCTTAATAACTATACCAGTTTTTATCGTGTATAACAGTTATGACTAACTATACTACTGTTGTAACTTCATCATCATTATTTCAACCTAAAGACGATCACTGTTGGACATAGGCCTCCCCCAAGCGTCGCCACAATGACCGGTCCTTTGCGTATTGCATCCATCGGATTTCCACGACCCTCAACAGGTCATCGGTCTACCTCGTGGGAGGCTCCAACGCTGCGTTTTTCGGTACGTGGTCACCACTCCAGCGGGGTTACCATGACGTTCAAAGTAAGATTGTTGTAACCTTGTTTTAGTGTGGGTAAGAGATGGCGCTAGACAACCTGTATAGCTCTGCCTCTTACCCACACTAAAACAAGATTAAAACAATCTTACTTTAAACGTCATGGCCTAGGTCCTGAACCTTTCATCCCCATCGACCATATGTTCTGTAAGCAACTAAAGTTTGGCGATCCTTTAGACTACGTCAATAATCCTGGTTCTCCTTTAATTTAGCATAACTAGCCTTTTAATTTTTCCCACTGCTGGGACTCAGTCCTCTCCTTTAGCAGAGGGAAATGGGCCGTAATCCACCACGCGGACCCAAAGCGGATTGGTGAATGTCACATTTCTTCAAATTTTTGGTTTTAGGACATGCTGGTTTCCTTACGATATTTTCCTTCACCGTTTGAGAGCAGTGGTGATGAAATAAATAACACAAAGTAATGCGCCTGGCTGGATTTGAACCTGCCACCTACAATTCGTAAGTCAGGGCCGTTACCACTCGGCCATAACCGCTCTCGTTTGTTCCAATAACTTAAATATAAGTAAATGTAGATCAAACCTTCTTCTTAATACAACATACAACTTTGACTTTGTACCGGGATTAACTAATTAGTTAACATTATTCAACCTGTCAAGGTAACATGCAAGTTATGAAAGATCAACAAGTTATTATCAAATCAAATTAGTCGCTTGATACCTGTAGCAAATGTTTATGTAATGAACCTGTGTTTAAGGCCCAAGCGCCCGAAAAGTGCCATAAAGCAGTGACTTTCTGAAGCCTACTCCTCGGTAACGGCCAGGTTAATAGGTTTGAAAAAAAAAATGTTAATTAATAATAGATTCATGAACAACATTATCAACACTTGATTTTTTCGTGCTATTAATACTTTTGTCTAAAAAAAATATTTAGCAATTTCGCAACTTTTCCCTACTCCTTCGAAACGGCTTGGACCTTTACAAACTTTTTTAAAAATTGGTGGTTAAATATTCTTCAAAGTGAACATTGCATATATAAATCTATCAATATTTCGCAAAGAAAATGGATTTAAAGCGTTTTCCGGGCGCTGCTGGCCGCAAATAAACGCACAGATTTGCGTACCGCCGCCTAGGCAAGTGCGAGAGTTGCGTCCACATAATTTCGGTCAGATGGTTCAAGGGACTATAAGCCTTAAGGATTTCGGTGAAATTTAGCACGTGTAGACCATGTCTTGGATTAGCATGTAGGATACTTTTTATACCGGAAGTGTTTATTTTACTAAGATGAAAGTTTGTTTGTGTGTTACTCTTTCACGTTAAAATGGCTGAACGGATTTGGATTAAATGTGGCACACCCTAGAATAGGACATCGAAGACTTTATATTCCGAGTAAGCTAGAAGCTAGGTAAGCTAGAGTTAATTTTCTATTTAAACACGTTCAGTAAATTCTATTTCTATTAAGTAAATCAAACAATTCTAGTTTTCAAAGAGATTTTGTTGATAACTTTTATTATACTACTAACTCCACAAAATACAATTTTTTTAATTATATTGGTATTATATATGTTTATACTATTTCTTACCATATACACAAATCGAGTTCATATATAAAAAGTTTTACATCACATCTCACTTTTTACCTGCGTTTTTTTACAAGTTTAAATAAAACCAAAAGTATGAATATCTTTAGTTTTAAAAATTATATGAAATTGTTTTTTTCAGTTTATTTTATTAGTCAACTCTGATTACGAAATAATTTATCTAATACGCTTCACATGATACGTTTATAGTTCAAAAAACGAAAAGTAACAAAATCAGAGGAACACCAAAGTGTTTTAGCTACGTATCTGATGTATCATCTCAATCTAAAATTTAATTACACCACTGGTTAAGTGTTGATGAGTGTTTGTTATTAAACTATATTTCTTACATGAGATTATATCGCAGGATTTATACTATATAATATCCCAAAGTTCTCTTAGACCTAAGGTCCCAAGTTTATCAAAACCTTCCAGACTTTTATCTTGATTAAGACACGTTCTGTCTTGAAAAAATATAGGTGTATTTTCTTTCTATTTTTACGCTTCCTTCAATAGTAGGGTATACTAACTTTTACCAGCGTCTTCGCCTGCATGGAAATAAAAAAAAATGTGTATATGTTTAGGTCATTTTTAGTGATAAAGTAACATTCATAGTGAAAACATTTTCAAGATCGGTCCAATAGTTTTTGAGTTTATTCATCACGAACTAAAATACAAAACCAAAATATAAATGAATTAAATATAGGTAACCCAGCAGAACATAAATACATCGTACTTTTTTTCATGTGTACACGGTTAGTTTAGTCTTCAAGCCATCACGTGAAGATGACGTATAAAATGGAATCCGTAGTAAAATAATAAAACTGATTCAACCTAGGTCCAATAAAATGAAGAAGTGAAGAATTTGGCAGAATATCTTTGCAACGGTATAAGATTTGATGGCTCCCCCATCACGACAAATTGGTTCCGCACAACATCGGTCAAGGCTGCTCTAACCCAATGTTTTATTCAAACTTTGGTAAGGATTTCCTTTTACTTTCGTGAAGGAATAATCAACTCACTATTTTGATATTTCTATTTAAAAAAATAAATTGGCAGCAAGAATGCTAGTCCCTTATTAATCCGCATCTCTTTACTAAATTAATCTTCTATAAATATTCTTAGTACTATCAATTAATTTCCTATGTGGGTGCTTTGAGGGCTCCAAAGCTGAGTTTCACAGATTTCAGTTGTCTATATTAAATTCGTAACTCCTAACTATCCACGAGAATGTATTAGCATTTATCATCTTGTTCCTGATATCACTACGAATATATTCGATTTCAAAAAACTATAATTGTTGGACATAACCACAGATTAGAAGGTCGCAGGTAAAAAACAGATAAGGTTAATGACCGGTTTAAAAGAAAACCAATTTTAGCTTAAAAAAATTGATATCCGGCTGAGAATAGAAGATTCCTATCCATAATTTACGATCGACTTACTCGAGTACATTGACACCTGCCCTCCAGTATTAAACTGAAAGGAGATCTTTTCGTATAATCTACACTAATATAATATAATAAAGAGGTAAAGTTTATTTTTTTTTGTTTGTTGGAGGTAATCTCTGGAAGTACTGGTCCGATTGTGACAATTTTTTCACCGATAGAAAACTGCTTTATTTTTGAGTGACATAGGCTAAATTTTATATTTAAAGCTAGTTTATAATAAACCTAAACCTTGGCAAACAGAACAAGACACTCCAGTGATATACAAAAACTGAACTGGGGAATTGGGTTCTTTCCTGTGTTTTTTTAACAATATTGTATGTGAAACAAAACAAAAAATATGTTTCAGGAAGGCGGCAACTAATTCAGAAGCAATTAGCATTTCAAATATTGATATAAGGAAAAGTGTGTTCGTAATGAGAACATCATACGCGTGTAACGTAAAGGCGAAGACGTCAAATTTTAGGTGTATCTTTATTTTATTTGACAGTTTTCATTTCCGCCAAATTTTTACATTTTCTAACTCACTTGAACTTTATATTGAACGATTTGTTTTTTGATATAGTTATCATTTAATACAAATAATAAAAATAAAACCAAAAATCTTGTGCAATAGAACAGTTTAGTTTTACTTCAAATTTATTACGATTTCCTGATCGGATGATCAGTATCCCACACAAAACTCTAATGTTACGTTGTAAAATCGCAGTCCCAACAAATAAACGTTATTTTCTATTAAATGGAACCAGTACTTTAAATGTACGTTTTCATTACGGCTACCCATTGGATTTCAGTCGTCGAAATTGCCGCACTTAATGAAACTAACATGAAGTAATGTTTGGGATCGAATCGAATCTAATTAACTAGAGGTTAAAGGTGAGTTGGATCAGACATCTCCCTGATCACCGATACCACAGCCAGACATAATAATAAGGTCAATGTACCTTAAAAATTGAACGAAAATACGTGGGCAAGATCACATTTCCTGAGACAGATTCTCATTTATGAGCAGGAGCATTTCCTGGAGCTAAAACAAACGATACCAGGAGGTACCGGAGGATGTAGGAACACATGAGGTCATAAGGCAAAAAGTGCATTTTTCAAGACAGATCGAGTTAATGAAATAAGTAGTTCGTGAAACACTTGTAACCAATGTTTTTGCATTAAGTTATCGATAATCAGTTGAAGATCAATATGAAATAATAATATTTATAATTTTTTTATAATACAGTGTTACTCAAAAAAATATGATTACGGCTTTATTTTTTTCGAGCTTGACCACTATCTCACCTGATGGAAAGCGACGACGCTGTTGACGATGGTATGCTCTTACCTAGAAGAAACCTATTATATAAACCATAATACGTAGTAGGTATCTATTTATTTATAATATACTTTACTGTATTGTATCACACAATTACACATTAAAAAAAAAAAACTAAAAAACCGGCCAAGAGCGTGTCGGGCCATGCTCAGTGTACTTATTATGACGGACGGGAAACTACGGAATTTCCCGTCCGTCATAATAAGTGTGCCCACTTATAAGTTTAAAAAAAGGCTTACGATTATACACTACAAACTTAGTCAGAAATTATTTTGTACAACCTTTTTGTCTTTTTTGTACAAAAACTGTTCTTTCCATCAAATTCAAAATAATTTTTCTAGAAAGTTTATAAACTTCTACTTCTCAGATTTTTTTCAACTTTTTTTAACTTATGGTTCAAAAGTTAGAGGGCCCCGACACATTGTTTTTTACTTTTGGAGCGATTATTTCAGAAATTATTCACATTATCAAAAAATGATTTAAGTTAACCCCTATTTTAAATACCTATCCAACAATATATCACACGGTAGGGTTGAAATTAAAAAAAAAAAATCACTTCCCACTTTACATATAGGGGGGCTACCCTAATAAAACATTCTTTTCTAATTTTTATTTTACCACTTTGTCGGCGTGATTGATATGCACATTGGTACCAAATTTCGGCTTTGTAGTTCTAACAGTCCCCGAGATTAAGCGAGGACGGACAGACAGACATGGCGAAACTATAAGGGTTCCTAATTGACTACGGAACCCTATAAACTAGAACACATACATATAATAATAATAAATTTATTTCAGGCAACATGTACCCATATCATAAATACATTATAGACTAACATACGTAATTATATTAAATCATTAAAAAAAAGGAAGTGAAAAAAAGAGTGAAACAAAAATAAAAAGTGACACTGAACTGAACTCTGTGTGTGGGAAGTGTCGAAAGTGTTACGGGAAAATTGAAAACGGAACATGCGGAATATGCAGATATAGATGATGTCATCAATTAAACTATTGAAGAAAATTGATAATCTTTTGTTCTATTAATAAGTTTCTATTAATTCTTTTCTGGCTATTAACAAGCCAGCTTTTGGGTCCAACGTAGTCGGCATGATTCCGCGGAAACGTACTATAGACAAAAAAACGTATTATCATCTCCCTAGAGTTTTCTCTCCTCTTCGCGTGGGGTTGGCAACTAGTCTAACCGGATGTAGCCTAACAGCCTTATTTTACAAGGAGCGATTGCCTATCAGACCTTCACAACCCAATCACTGGGCAACTCGATACCTACTCCTTGGAATAGAATATGAATTGAAAAATTCACATTCGTACTAGCCCGCTACTTGCGGCCGCGACCTCATGCATGATCAATCACTGGACCATCACTACTCATGGAGCACGTATATTTTTTCAAACAATACTTCCTAATTCAAGCCATCGTCTGCCAGCTCCAATTTTCTTGTATTTATCCTGTCAGTCGTGCATGTATGATTGATTAACATACCTATATCCAAATATACAGACTTTCATAACAATATTACTAAATAGGATAGTGGGATATTAACAAAAACATGTGATCTTTATTGGCATACGCGCGATTAAGCAGTTTTATCGCATTTATAAGGATGACAGCATCCCCGTCACCTCAGATAATATCTTATTGCCAACACTAATCCTGGCGGATTGGCAGGCCCTGAGCGGGACTGTTATCGCCCTTAAGCCATTGAAATAAGTATCAAAGCTCATCACTTGAAGTAATCCCTACCGTGCTCATTTTATGTGCCAAATAGTTTCCCATACTCGCCCAGTTTACTCTCAAAGGGACAATATTTTGCGAATCAGCAGATATTAGGATTGGATTGTAGAACCGAATATATTATGTAGAAGTTTCCTCAATTTGTATATGAATATCTCTAGGCTGTATAACCCGTAAGGTACTACAGGCGTGAGTTTATATTATGTTAGGTTTTCTTTAACAATATTCATTACTGGAGCCTTACCATAACGTGTTAAAATGTCAAGCGTGCGAGCGAGAGATGGATGGAGCTATATACCCTATATAGCTACATCCCTTTCAGATTTCAGTTTAGATCGTAAAATAGATCGCGTCGAGAACTCATGATAGCTGACCAGCCATTAAGCTAGAATTGCTGCTCTCTACAAGTCTAGTTGCCTTATAAAATGTATGTAGACCGACGCGCCCAGATCGGTGTGTGTAGCACACGTGTGCGCAGTGTAGTCGTTACTTTATCGCCGCTGTAACCTCTGTAGGCTGTTGGTGTAAGATATTGGTAACGGTAGCATGCGAGTCACGTTACACACGCTATGTGTGTCTACTTGGCCCAACTTTTTTTTTGCTTTTTGTTTTACAAAGTTTTCCTAGCGGCTCCGCCCGTGTGATAGTCGGAAATTTTCCCACGGGAGTGTTTAGTATTACGTTCTTGAAGAGAGTTTTTTTTTTTTGTTTATCAGACGGACAATTGTGAAATAAAAACAAAACTTTCATCATTATACAGTATATCCTATGTTCTAATCCGAGTCTATCGGTGTTAAAGATGGTAGGTTAAAGTGTGAGGTGGAAACAAGCCTCATGGCTTAGTCCTTGCCAGAGACGTCTCGAGCGTCGTGGGTGTCGGAGATTGATTTCCGTTCTGCGAACGGTGAGCAATGTGTAACTCACCGTCACCCGGATCGACAGCGTGATTTCACTATCACTCGTTTCACCTAGAGCGGGAGAAGTCTTTTAAGATTTACCCATGTATAAAAAGATCTATTCGGTGACCCAATTATTTTTTTCCAAAAATGTGTTCAGCCCTTGAGGCGTGATTGACTAACATACATACATATTAAACCTTCACATATAAGAACTTTTCCCTGTGAATAAGTAATAAGTTTGAGGTCCTGCCCTGTATATTGCAATTCGTACTAAGGTAATAATACTAAACAATTATTAAATGGACCGTGAAAGTTTATACGCATAGTTTTGGTTCAGCGTCATTTGTTTATTAGATGTCTCTCTGACCCACATTATTACTTTATCGTTCAGAGGCCTTACTATGAGGTAATAAAATCGTCATGATTCTGTTGTGGGAGAGAGACGGAGCTATACAAGCCGTATAGTCTATCCCTTTTTCACACCCGTGTCACGAATCGTGATGAATATGTCATGTTAGGCTCTGAATCGAATTTCTTGTAATGGTAGGAATTTAACTGGAATATGTTTAAATGGTTATTATTATACCTACATAAAAAACATTTGTGTTATTAACTCGTTTTCTTCATAGTAGTTTCGACCACAATTTTATTAAGGCACGTAATTATGTAGTTGGCCTCTCAAAGATCTTTAACTAATACTAAAAAGAAAAATGTAATATTTTGAGACCGTTTCGTATTTTTTTTTTTTATGGTTAGGTTAGGTTAGGTTAGCACTTAGCCACTGACGGAATATCTCAACTGATGGGACGATGTAACGATGGAGTACGCTTGCCTAGAAGTAACTTATTCACTCTTGTTTTTAAGACCCCCTGGATGTAGCTATATAAAGAAGTACAGACTCCGGCAAGGACCCTTCCACTTCCACTCCTTAGATGTACGCACAATGAATATGTTCCATTTTGTGCGTATGGGTGGTATATCCACCATGTACCGGTGGCGCATCGCCGTACGTTGGGTGGTATTTCAGAATAGTTGAAAACACAAGCAGTTTTGAAATGTAAATCTTCACTCAATCAGCACAGTTTTTTTTTTTTAATAATTGTAATCTAATGCTTGACTGCGATTCCACCTGATGGTAAGCAGTGATGCAATCGTTGATGGTTAATCGCACTAATTTATTACCTTAATCACTCTAGACTTGATGACACCCAAATCTAATTGCACTGGAAGACCGCAGTAGGCAAATTGTTCCAGTCTTTCGATGTACACAGTATAAACGACGCGACGAGGGGAAACGCTTAGTATGGACCGTAGATATATACATAATTCCACAACAGTTTCCTGATAACGAAGACTGATGGCCATCAAATCGTACTTCTAATTATATGAAACCGGATTTCGTGGTTTGTTGATAAATTAAAATATCAATTTGCTTATGCATAGGCCTGTCATTAACTCGTCGAAACATAGCCCATAGCACGACTCTCAATGATAAATGTATTCGTTTTTATTTCGCTTAGAAATAAGATCGATTATGGTGTGTTATTCTTTTAACTGGCGCCTGCGACTTCGTCGGCGTCAAGTTCGTAAAACTGTACAACAATTCTGTGCTTGTAATTCAAGTAATTCTGAAGGCATTGAATTTATTTATTTTACTTTCAGAAGAATTGAATAACATTTATTTGCAATAAAAACACGGTATAAAATGGGAAAAAGATTAAATACCTAAAGAGCATAACTGTTTTACTTAACAATCTATGCGTGCAAATTGTGCACACAGTGAGGTTAGTTTGTCAAAGGACTCTTTAATACTATAACTATTAATGAATAACCAATCGTATGATTTCTTTTAAATAATTTGGTATTAAAAATTTTTAGGTTACTCGGTATCCTATTAAATATTTCTGCACACATATACAAACAGCTTTTATTATATTTAACTAGCCTCATATAAAACAGATAAAGGTAAAAACGCAAATTACCCTCAGTAAATATGCTATGTACCCGTACAAGTGTACGAGGGCGGTTCAATAAGTACCCGTGTTAGAAATGAAGGCACACTATTTAAAAAAAAAAAATGTTTTTAGTTTTCAACATAGTCCTCTTTTAGAAAGATACACTCCTCCCAAAGTTCCGACTATTTGTTTAACCCCTCCAATAAATAGGATTTTCGAACTCTCCAAAATACGACTCTATCTCAGCGATGACTTCCTCGTTTGAGCTAATTTTTTTTCGCGCGAGCCTTTTCTTCATGTTAGGGAATCCACGATGATGACGCCTTTCGCATACCAAAAAATCGTCGTTAAGACCTTTACGGCCGATGAGACCGCCTTCGCCTTCATTGGAGTAGATTCACTGCGAGAAATCCGTTGTTTGGATTGTTGGTTAGCTTCTGGTGTGTAATGATGAATCCAGGTTTCATAAATAGTGACAATTTGACACATAAAGTCCATCGGATTTCGCTTAAATTGCTCCAAACACCACACAGCCACATCCGCTTGTTGTCCACCGAGACCAATTGCGGCACCCATCGGGACGACCCATTTTTTCATCGCCAACTGATCATGTAAAATATTAATTACTGTTCCGGTCGACACACCTACGACCTTTGCTACTTCGCGCACTTTCATTCGCCGGTCAGCGAGAATCATGTCGTGGACTTTTTCAATGATTTCCTCGATAACCACGTCCACCGGGCGTCTTGGTCACTCCTCATCAAATACGGATGTTCGCCCACAGTTAAATTGGTTGAACCAAAATCTAACTGCAGTCATAGATGGCGAACGGTCCCCATAAACCGTGTCCACCTTTGTTTTTTTATCTCCTCACATTTTTTCCCGTCCAAAAACAAAACGCGAATTACCGAACAATACTGCTCTTTTTCCATCTTAGCGAAAATCACGAAACACGTCTTACTCGAATGGCTGCCAAATCTAAACTAACCTTTCAATCAATCTGAAATTTATTTTGGCGTCGTTTGACATATGGGTAGCACACGACAATAATGCCAACTTCCCTGAGGAACGTCCTCAGTCTTCAAACACGGGTACTTATTGAACCGCCTAGGTGTTGTGTCCAGATGTATGAACGTCAATGAACAGAAAGAGTATGTAAGGATCGTAGCAGTTGGCGTTTCTACCTACCCCAAGGGAAAAGGCATCAGTGTACCTATGTATTTTTATGTTATGGTAAAACAAAGAAAAAATATAATTAAAAAATAATTTGTTCATTACTTTTTAATGTTTTCTTTTTTCTATGAATGAAACAAACCGTTTAAAGCTACGAGTGAGATTAAAAAAAAAGTTTTAGCCGGCTATTTCAATTTGGTAGAAACAAAGTTCAAAAATAATGATGACATGTAATTGCGACGTTTTTTTAATTAGTAACAAGATATGATTAACAGAGTTCGGTAGGGATTAATGGTTATTAAATAATAAACGATACATGAGATATTAATTTATGCCGTTAATTTAGTTTGGCTATTGATAAAAATCGAACCTACTAATTTGTATAAGTACAGTAAAAATATTACTTACACGTTCCTAAATATCATAATTCATTAAATACAGTATTCAATTAAATTAAGCTAAAGGATTGTTTGTAAAAGTTGCCATGGCCCTTTTTTAAGTTAGGTCCTTACCAGGCAGTCGGACGGCGAGCTACCCATTGCTCGTCTTCCGCAAGCCCGCGTTCACGATGACCGGGAATCGCCCTGTGACACCCAATACAGAGTAACCTAGGGCGTCTCATGTGGTGGTGGTTGGGGCGTGAGGATGCCATTTCCGCTAACATTTCTCGCTCTACAATGTGGCCTGAATCAGGGCCTGGCGCATGAGGTCGCCAACGCCGATCACCTCCACGAAGACACAGCGGTGCTGCGCCCAAGCAGGGTATACATCGACCGTGTCCTCCGGCCGATCCGCACAATGTGATACCCGAGCGTTTCTTCCGCCTGAATCTGAGACAGGAACCTTTGAACTTGCCACGTCCGGAGATAAACTCTGTCTTGCGAAAGGTGTCCTCAAGCTACTGCCCATAGTGGGCTCTTATCGCCTCAATTGTGGTGTGCTCTGCGCTGGATTACGAAAGTCGCTACCGATACACCATCATGAAATCCCACCGGAACTCTGTCTGCCATACCGCAATTGGTTGCGGTAGAAGAGTTTTGCCCTGGCGTTACACAACCATGCGTATGTCGAGCATGTGTGAAAGAAGTGTTGCCTCCAAATTCTACAGTGGTAGACCAGCACTTGGTGAGAGACCGTGCGATATCCCAGGACCATCCGGATGGTCATGACCTTCTATGACGCGTTCACCTGGACCGGTCGCTTCCACAGCGCAGCGGTGGCGCCCACACCAATCCTTGAATTAGTTATTAGTTTACGGATAAATTATTCACCTTGATGGATATCAATGGAGTTAAAAAGTTAAAATAAAAAACTGTATGAGTTGATCGATTCGATGATCACCCACGTAATCTTTTATAAACGCTAATGTTAAATAAATGATACTTAGTTATTTATTGATAAAATCAGATCCTATTTCACATATTATATTATTATCAACATCAGATATGTGGCTGTTAATTCACACACACACAGTCATTGACCCTAATATTGTAGTAAAGTTACTTTTAACGGTTATTAGGGTACCGCACTAAAATGGAAAAAAACCAGTTATGTACGAATTTGTCCGTCCATTCGTTTGTGTATCACAGCTGCTTATCGAATTTCCCTCTCTCTCTCTCTTTGAAACTTGTCTACTAAGGAATAGAACCCGCGCCGGGCATGTCCGACTCAATCTTTATCGCTTTTGTTCCCGCCACGAACCTTTGCCTATTTCCACGCACAAACAATTACAAAATTATAAATCATAAAATCCAATCCTAAAGTCAACTTATTGAAACTTCAAGAACAGCTGAGACTCAAAATGGTATCGGAAGCCGATAATAGCCGAGCCGTTCATTTTATGAAACGCACTCTTGGTGTTGCTCGTTCAGAAAATATTTCCAAACGGACTGTGTGAACGCCAAGGAAAGGGAAACTGTTAGATGTTTATCGCTTTTTGAGGGTGCTGAACAGAGGCGTAGTTACCGCCGTATCAGCCATATCAATAATATGGGGCCCCGGGCTACAAGGACCCCAAAGTGTGCAATACTTCGTGGCATGTTAGCCACAATCTTAAATTCTCTTCTTGATAAGAAGCCTGTATTAAATTAGTACCTAATGACTATAAACTAATAATGTTCCAATGCTGAACAGCATGCTCTGCTCGTTCTAGATTTTTTTTCATAAGATCACAATTAAAAATTAACCTATCCTAGTCCAGAATACTATATTAAACGAGCTTATTTTCCATCGGGATATGCCAATCCATCCAGTTCTCCAGCCCTGAAAAAGCATTCAAAATGTTTAATATAGGGTCCCTCTCGGGCTAGCTACGCCACCGGCGCTAAAAGTAGTAGCTGAATTATTTTATGCGGAAATTGACTGTATGGTGTTCCCCGGTGGGTGATAAAAGCTAACGTGTCAATATGAAGGACGAAAAATAGTTAAAACAGCATGATAACAACTCTGATATCCGATCTGTATTAGTCTTGCTTATAAACAATCGTAACAAGCTAAATTAGAAAGGCCGCATTTCGTTGAAGGTCGTCTCACATCCTTGGAATCAGGAACCTCCGAATGAAAAATTCCGATAAGGCTTCGTATAGCTTCATCTTTAAGTCAGCTCCCAAGTCGCCGGTAGCTATATAATCTATAAGATGAATTACTCGAAACCACAGATCTTACAAACGGAGAAATACTGAACGATGAGTGCGGTTTTCTGACTGAAATTGGCAAATACGTAAAAGGAAGCTGCATTGAAAATGGTTACATCAGAAGGACTAACCGCCTTCGGGAAAAAGATAAGGTTTTGAGTGGGACAAGATAGAAAGAAATGATGAATTGTGTGAAAGATGATCCTTGGCTAGTAAAAGAGAGTAAACAGTGCAGTGAAGTAAGCAGTGAAGTTTGATAGAGATGGATGGGAAGAAATGAAATTAAATATTACAAAGATCGCAAAGAATTACAGTAGGGTCATTTGCTTTATAAAAATCTTGAATTCTAGAAACATTAATTTAGGTAAATGAAATAAGGCTAGCACTAACGGCTGGCATGACAATAAATACAATTAATTCCCTATACAACGACAGCAAAAAATGAGGATTAAAAAAAAATACAAAACACACAATAAATTACTCGTAATAAGAGAATGAAAGTTTGTACGAGGGTTCGTTTATTTCATTTATTCTGATAGAAAATTTCATCAGGCACACGGCTTGTAAATTTTAAACTCGATTATTTCATTTATTGAGAGAGTACTGCCACTTCACATACATTTTACATTTTAAAAAACAAACGCTTCACAAGTGGTCTGACGTACGTGACAATAAATACTCACATGCCATTTGCAATTCGTTGACTCTGTGATACAAAAATATATCTAAAGAGTCCAATACAATTAAAATTTAACATTTTAATGAATAATGCAACATAAAATAATAAAACACAACATATTACATTTATTTCGGATCGATGGTAAACTTTTTAATCGGTTTTGGGCACAGAAAGGTCAGTGCGCATTTGTTCTGAACATGAGTCACACATTGGAGTACCTAAAGTGCCCATACACCTTCACTTTGGAGTATTTAATGAGTGCCACTAGTGCCGCAATTAACGTAGCCACCTACTGGGCCCGAAAATTATAATTTGTTGACAAAATAACTAAGCTTAAAAGCAAGCTTATAAAACATCTATGGGACTTCTTTATTTCTCGAATCTGTGTCTAAAACTCATAAAGCCCGTTTAACATTCGAGGCGTAACAAGGTCCTTACTTACCGCGAGTGTCTTTTTGACAGCTAAGAAATGTCTGTCTTTTAAAATGGAATGTTGAAAGGTTCGCAAAATTTTTGTTTACCTACTTTCATTTTTACGGAGAAAGATAAAATACTGTTTGATTGGTGAGTGCCAGGATAGTAATAAATATCGGTATTTTGTTGAATAAAAATTAGAGTTTTATACTTCGTTTAGTTTATCAAACTTTAGAAACGCAGATTGAAAATGTAGTTACGACGAAACTGACCTCTAGACCGTCCACCACATTTCATTATCAAAAAGCTTCTCTATATTTCAATTCCTCTAAATAAAATGTTTTCTTTCTTTCTATCTTTGTTTCCTCTCAACTACTGTCGGAGAAGTTTTCATCATTTATAGTAAATAAGCCTACAGTAGAGAAAAATGTAGCTTGATAAAATCCATACAGTTATATTGAGAATAAACAGACCGTTTGTAGAAACAGGCGGTAAAATCATTGCTCTTCTTTGCAACGATAGAATTGCTACCTTCCTCCTTTCTATCGCTTCCTCCGGATAAGATACGTAATATTATGTAAACAACAATAAATAAACCACATCTCGACACTGCTACACCTATAACTCTCTTCTAAACTTGATATTTCTGATGAACATTTCGACATAATACATTACCAACCTACTCGTACCCGGATTGTGACCGCACTCCCCTGAAAACGGAAAGTTTTCGAGAAGCCAGAAATCTAATAATACATTTACTAATGTGTCGTAAGCACAATCCAAAACTAACATAAGATGAAGATATTTCTTTAAAAGTATATAATAGGCTATGTGAGATAATGTTGAGATTTATTGAAAATTGGTCGCAATATAAAATGAGATGGATAGTAATAGGCTGTTTGGGAGCAGACCGCTGCCATAAAATATAACACCATCGCACTACACCCTTAGTAACGCCTATAAAAAGGTTATGTGAGTACTTACTTGAAGGCATATGCCCCTTAGCTGATGTACTCCATAACCACTAAGTTTTTCGGACGCAAGCTAAAAATAGAACATCACTTTCTTTGTAACGAGACTGTCTACAAATGCAAAAACGTCTGGAAATCTGACTTTCTGGACATTTAGATTTTAATCATATTCTCACTGATAAGCTATCGACTTAAATAATAAACGTATGAATATATTATTACACAGCAGGACATAAAATTTACATAAGACATCTTAGGGTGTTTTAATATCGTGCGGATTTCGTCTTGCTCCGCATGCTACCCCGCAAATGTCCTTTTCACACAAGTATTTATCGTAATGCAGAGAATACGCACGCGGGACGCGTGTGGGGACGGGCAATCCCGCATGCGTGATGAAATCAGTTGGAACTTATAAGTACATAATATATATATATATATATATATATATATATATTATGTATATATATATATTATATATATATTATGTACTTATAAGTAACCAAATGCAGCGCGCAATCATATATACATTTCATTGTACACCAAGATAATAATTCTTACAATTGGAACTTTAATCTGAAAAAAAAAAACATACAATTGGCGGCCTTATAGCATTTTGCATTCTGTTCCAGGTAAACTGGAATAAATAAAGATTGCGTGGACACAAAATGAAGTTTATCTCGGTGCAATTCATTGCAAAAACGAGTTAAGGAAATGCGTTGAATGAAAAAGTATATGCTTAATACTAAAAAATATATATATATTTACGTAAACAAGAAAAATAATTGACGACAGGCGATAAAGACGCATTAAAGATATTTACG
The DNA here is from genome assembly GCA_929112965.1 of Mythimna albipuncta. Lineage (NCBI taxonomy): Eukaryota > Metazoa > Arthropoda > Insecta > Lepidoptera > Noctuidae > Mythimna > Mythimna albipuncta. Next base: position 12,158,195 of record OV815960.1, on the reverse strand, counting down.
ACAAATGAACTGCACCTGCATTAAAAATAAGTATCCTTTGTGTAAAAACTACGTACTTACATTTTAAGTTCAATTAACGTACGCGCAGTTACATATTGGAAATATCTATATACAAAACAAAGGAAAATCAAGCGATTATGGAAAAAATATGCTATACTATATTTGATATGAATTATGTGAGCCACCTGGCAAAGGTACTTAGATAAATTTAACAAGTCATGCGGGCCAATTAATTAATTAGAAGGGGTCTTCTCGAACAATACACTATAATAACCATTAGGTGTATTGGGTACGTAGGTACTTCAAGCTTAAGGTCCACTTCGAGTTAAGGACGGGAATATTAATACAATTTAATTCTTGCAGTAGACAGGCGAACCTACGTACCTTTCAGACCGTCTGGTATGGCTGAAAAATTGCGTCAATAAAACGGTCCTTCTCCGAACCAAATAGACCATCTATATTCTCTTTTGTTTAGTTAATCTATCTATCTACGTACCTACCTGTTCCGAATTAATAGTGAGTCGGAATGTCACTTGTTCCAAAACTATTGTTCAATGTGGAGATTGATTTCTGATTACAGTCCCTTTTGTTGTTTTCGCATCGATGGAAGTAATTCATGCGAAAACAGCAATGTTAGCAAGAAGAAAGCGAACGATAACCGTATATGTATTAAGTGTATACGTTATGATTCGATACGATATTATATCAAATAATTAGTAAATATTCTTCGGTTTGTTGCCATCAGGTACAAATAATGAGGGATTGTTCGAAAGACGTAACGCGGCCTGCAACGCAAAGTGCAACTGAATAAACACAAGGAGGTTTTAGTCAGTAAAAGTCTCACTCTCCCTCTTTCCATCTAGAGCGAGAAAAGTTATCTGATGATTTCTCACATTGAATGAAAAAAAAGCATAAATTGAATTTGACAAATTTCCTGATTTAGCCGCTCAATAGTTGATTTTGATCTCACAAACGCAACAACATCTTGAAGTCCTGAAACGTGTGGTATTTTTCCATAGCATGTACATTGAATATGTATTCGCATTCTCAACAATGTGAATCCTTATATTGCAATGGCACACAAACAAGCAATACTCCTGTTTACCTCTCGAATCAATAAACTTGCGAGATAGCGTACATTTATTATGCCTGTTAACGAATATGAAAAGTAGAAAGGTACGAATTGCAAAGGACCAAACGTTATTGATATGCGAAGCTTATTAAGTCAAAAACCAAAATAAAGGCAGAAAGAATTCGATTTTTTTCACTAGTGCGCCTTACCTTCAACAATTGCGTCACTGCTTACCATTAGGTGGGATCGCAGTCAAGCGCTTAGTGTTTATATCAATTTTAAAAAAAACTAACTCACTCAAGTGTGTCTAGTTTTTCTGGAAAGTTCGTAGCAAATGTTTCTGTAGTAGGCAGTTTTTTGGCAGCGTAGCTGAAATATTTGGATTTCAGGAAGGTTTTTGCACTTATCTGCCATCGGTTAGCCGTATACAATGTTCACGTTTTCTGTGCTTGCAAAAAACTAAGCAACTGTGAACCAGACTGGCCTATGCTTCGGAGAAGGTATTACAGGACATGGCTTTTTTTTTCTACTGTGTGAAAAGTCTGTTAAATGCACGTTTTAAAACGGATTTTTACACTAGCCAGTCGACAAAAAGCCTGCATGGACGTGGATATTTTTTTTTATTTTTACGAAAACAAAGAAAAGCCAGCGAAGAATTATGGGTATGTTTTTGTTGAAACACCACTATATCTTTATAAAATGTTCAGGCTGCGTACTACTAATGTTACGCAACGAAAACTTACTTAATTGCTACTAGACATCTGTCTGTTTGTAAGTCGATTAAACGTAATGAGATTACGTAAATAATTGAAACATCTGTCAGGCCACCCACAAGCAAGTTTACAATTCAAAGCAGTTATTTAGCACTTAGATGCAGCAGTACTTTGGCGTGACTTCTGAATCTTAGATCTTGAGACGACAGCTCCTTTATCAAGATGTAAATTGGCAACATAATATCTAACGATGCACGTGTAGCTATCATGTTGTAGATTTATTATCAACTGAAACATTGTAGCGGCATCGTCAAATCGCACAGAATTATTTGATTCTAGCTCTGAACAACTATTCAATAAATCTCGATGTGCAATATGTGCATATAGCTAATCTAGCAGTAGTGTACAGCGCTGACTATGATAGATGGTATAATCAACGCTACGTTTTTATTGGGCTTTAGGATTTTATTGACGCTTTTAACAATAAGTATCATACAATATGGTAAACGCAGTAGTTGTCATAAACGCCGGTCAAACGGGAGTCCCCCGAAATTATAGCAATGTAATGATTATTAAATGTTAAAAACAATGAGGAATGTTGAACGGCACTTTTGGCGTAGTAATTAAAAAACTGGCGGATGCCACACGGAACAAATATGTTTAGCGCCTAAAGATAGTTGCTCTGAGTATATTTTGTATATACGTTCATAATAATATATTTGTGAAAGCATCCACAATGTCAATTTCTAGAATCGGCCAAACTTATTAAAAAAAAAAATCGTTCAAATGCGAGTCAGAATCGCACACTTAGGGTTACGTACAAACTTGCATATAATATGTTAATACTTCAATTGCCAAATCGTAAAAACAACATTTTTATATGAAGTAACAACTTTACTGTTTTTCAGATTTATTCCTTTACGGATTTTGAGTCAACTGGAAGTTCCCTATGAATTTTGATTCCCTTAAGAGTGTCGAATTATAAGTTTTTTGCGACGTAAACGGCCGTATCTATTTTTCGTTAACCTGGAAGTTTGATTTATTCACAGCCTGAAAAGACCGCAGAGCTGAGTCTATGGTTTTAATTCCAACTCGATCTCCAGCCGTTCCCGAGATAAAGGGTCTTGACAGACAGACGGACAACAAAATGATCCTATTAGGGTTCCGTTTTTTTCTTCTGAGGTACGGGCCCTTAAAAAGAAAAGAAAGAGACCTTATATGCGATGATAACTTCGTAGAGCAAAAATATGAATCAACGAGAGACGTTTTACCGTATCTTCCGGCCTCAGTTAAGAAAAATGTATGATACTGCAATACAAATGCAAAAATAATTACGCTCTGCCCTCGTCGTGAATATTAAAAAGACTCGTTGGACTGAACACTTAAGATACTTTTTTAAATTGTTGGAATAATGCTTTCTATATTGCTGGCAGATGCAAAAACAACATCGTTAGTGATCATCATCATCATGTCAGCCAAAAGACGTCCACTGTTGGACATAGGGCTCTCCCAAGCGTCGCCACAACGACTGATTCTGTGCGTCTCGCATCCACCGCTTTGCACCTTGTGGAAGGCCTTCCAACGCTGTGTTTTCAGTGCGCGGTCGCAACTCTAAAACCTTTTGGGCCGGATATCCATGTTTCGGCCCCACCTACCATCCGTTCTACGAGGAATGTGCCCTGCCTGCTGCCACTTAAGTTTGGCAATTTTACGGGCTATGTTGGCGACCTTGGTTCTCCTGTGGATATCTTCATTTCTGATGTGATCACGCAAGGAAACTCCGAGCATAGCCCTTTCCATTGCCCTTTGGTGACTTTAAGCTTTCTAATGAGGCCCATTGTAACCGACCATGTTTCAGTACACACATAGTTAGTAATGTATAACCTGACTTAAATAAGGGTACGTGTTTCTGATAACGGAAAATCACTGATTAATGATGACATAAATAGGAGCCGTGAAAATCAATATTACTGGGATGTTAATTAATAGAAGAGATAATAATGAATAGACAGCATCCATAAAATTGATGATATTGTTCCAAGTACCTAACTTAATTATATATCTAATCCAGTAAGGTTGAAAAATATATCCATCTATCTATCTATGTACTACTACTAATATTTAATTGACTTTTAGCTAGAAAGCTCAAATGGACCTAGACTTTGAGATAGAGAATGTAGAGATATTTTATCTAAATTAAAACCTATTCCAACTTAAGTAAGCCTTAAAATTATTTCGTTAAGACCGTTTTTAAGCCTCTGAATTTAAACAAAGCTTATGAATTAGCTAGTTAATCAGTCAAATGCCGATACATTCTTTGTATTCTGCTTGTTTAAAATATACATAAGTTTGTTTAAAGTTATGACTTATTGTATGAAACAACAACGTAGGATGTCGATACATTGACGGATTTACTATCTTCATTCGTAATCCATGTCTGTCTGTTTATATAAATCCTTCTAAACGGATTTTCTCTTTAAACAAACAAGACAAGTTTGTTTGTATCTATAATTTGCACCTGAGTAAAGTCGGAGTGTATCACTAGTAAGTTATAATAATTAATATTTTATCTAAATCATCAACTTTTTCATAAAAAAAAAAACAAAACAATTTTTTACAATTTTTTTGTGGTACCTCCATTACCGCTTTTAAATGGTAGTATATCGCCGCGTATGTTCATATACCACATAACAACACGTTTTGACTAAATACGGTACAGTGCGTTCCACTCGTTCCACTTAAGAAGGTCCTTCGCCGTAATGTTGGAAAAACAGTGTTGATATATTTTGAACAATGAAATTACTTAAAATTAGGGAGATTAACTGATATTTCGTTACTTTTAACAATTATCTTTATAATTATGTTTTTTTTTTCTTCTTGGAAACTGTAAAAACTATTTTTAAGACATAGGACGTTGGGTTCCATTTCGATTGTCCTGCAATTCTTTCATATTCCGAAAACGCTAAGCCGCAGTATCGTACATGTCCGTCAACAACTTCCTTTGAGACCTGCTTTTTTTTTAAATAAAATCCCATTCCCTCATAATTCTCCATAAAGTGATGCGAATCAATTTCGCTTCGCATTTCATGCAAAAATTTTGCTACAGTAGGCAACACTATCTTTTTAAGCTATTGCATAGCTTCTATCGCGGGCCTTGAGCGTGGAGACCGAATCCAGAAATTCCTTAACGAAAAGAACCTAACACCCCCCACTCATTTGTTTTTTGAGCGTGGTGACCGATAAGAAAACAAATGAGTGGAAGCAGCTGTCGGCGCTGGTTTTTGATGGAAGAGGTTAAGCAGCTGTTGGCGAGGTCTGGTTTTAGATGGAAGAGGTTAAGCAGCTGTTGGCGAGGTCTCATTTTGGATCGGTGGGGTTAAGCAGCTGTTGGCAAGGTCTCATTTTTGATGGGTGGAGTTAAGCAGCTGTTAGCGAGGTCTGGGTTTGGATGGGTGGGGTTAAGCAGCTGTTGGCGAGGTCTAATTTTGGATGGGTGGGGTTAAGCAGCTGTTGGCGAGGTCTGGTTTTGGATGGGTGGGGTTAAGCAGCTGTTGACGAGGTCTGGTTTTGGATGGGTGGGGTTAAGCAGCTGTTGGCGAGGTCTATTGCATAAGTTGATAAAAAATGCTATGCAATAGCTTTACCGCGGCAGTCCCCAAGTGCCACACGTCTTTTTTTTCCTTTCTTTTCTCTTTAGACAGACAGGGAAGCCAGCACTGTATCATTCGTTAGGAAATCGAACAACGTAGCGTTTGATGAATCAAACACGAACGAGGATATGAACCAACGGTGACATTTAACATCCAAAACAATACGTATGTCAGACGCGTTGAACAGAAAAGCTACAGCAAAACCGCGTTACTGAGTTGTACTCCAGCAACAGTACGTAATTTTTTTAGTCAGTATTTTTATCTCAACACCAAGTTTCGTGCTATTAAACAGTTTATTTGCTCTCCTGAAAAGTTCATGATTTTATCTTAAGCGGCGGTATATCTACACTAATATTATAAAGAGTTAGTTAGTTTTTTTGTTGTTTTTATGTTTTTTTTTTATTTGTAGCAAGTAATCTCTGAAAGTACTGGTCCGATTGCAATTTCACCGATAGAAAGCAGCTTTATTCCCGAGTGGCAAAGGCTATATTTTATGTATGCGGGCGAAGCCGCAGGCAAAAGCTAGTGATTAATAAAAGCACTACCGGCATTTTCAAAACTTTACTTTCCAAATATGAAAGCAACTCACAACGTTAAGACTGCAAAATAAAATTCAAAAGTCATCTTCAACATATTTAATCCAACTCAGAATGTGGTTAACAACAAGAAAGGGCATTTCTAATTAAATTGTCAAAAGGTAAACTGGTTAAATCGTGGGATCAAAGTTTCTTATTTATTATTTTATAATTCAATGTACCCGTACCTACCTATAAGCTCAAAAGTGTTATTGGGGTTCCGTATCAATTTCGAACGATATTTGCCGAAAAAAAGGCAGCCTTCTGGTCACATGTAGAGGCGACTAACTGCTTTCCGATGTCCCGAATTGGCAACATTGACTTTCAACGTGGCGAGCATTTTCCTCAATGAGCCCACTCTCCTTTATAAACAATGTTTGAGCATCATCGTGTCCTTGAACCTAAAGTTCGAAGATGTGATATTCACCAACCCACCCTAGATCCACGTGGTAGATTCTAGCCCATTCCTCTAACAAATAGGACGCTTCATTCCCAAGAGTGGGAATATTATAAAGCGGATTATTCATTAGAGTTTTCCAGGTTGGCTATGGTAAATCGTGCCCAAGAGAGAGGCTCTCCGACAATCCCCACAGGGTGCCCCCTCTCCGCAGGCTATGCGTACCTTCCGTCCTGCATCACCTGCCCTGTTACCTATTCACGTAGGGACCTAATGACAGCATTAGCGAACGGGACTGCCGTGGCCGAATTCTGGGCCAGGCAAAGAATGTAACTAGTTTAGCCATCGATACGCTAAGAAGAAGATTGAGCTTTAATTTTTATTCTATTGTAAATAAATTCGGATAATCTGTGACACGTGTAGGATATATAGGTATTTATTCGCAGTCTAATTCCACCATCTTGTACCGTGAATATATAATTTTAGTCCATTATAGTGCTAATTGAGTCAGAAATACCTACCTAGTCAAGTCAGGTAGATATACCTACATCTAATTAGTGCCGGAATTTCAAAGGACGCCTGATTTATCTTTCACAGATTTAATTATGTCCTTACTATGGAACGAACGGTACTCGTACTATCTCTACACCATCAAAGTTGATTGGGTCTCCAGCGGTAATATGGGTTAATATGTTCGTCATTCCTCGAGTGAATTAAGCATACATGCTATTTTAATAATAATACGTTCTAGGTGAGTTAATGAGTAAGCTAAAAGGTATTTAATAGAGGTTCAAAATTTAATAAAGATACTTATCTAATAAAATGTAACAAACCGTCATCATTGTTTGAAACAACAGTTGAATAAAAAACAAAGTAAATACATATATTCATATGAATAAGGAGCGTATGCAAGACTAAATGGTAATCAATCCATTTACAATAACATACATTTCTGAACCAAAATAATTTCAAAACCATCGTAATCGATCAGGCGTGAAGTTTCATAAAGTTTATTTTAGCAACGTACTTTGGCTGAAGTGGTAGCGTACGTACGTAAATATGCTCCAAATCCTAATTTAATGAACACGAGTGGTCCCGAACAGTCCCGATTTTCGATGTCTGATTGTTCTCCCATATTTTCGACAAAACTGCAAGATATTCTTAATATAATAAGAATTAAGTAGCATTGTTTACATTTAGGAATTTTAATGAAATATTTATATAAATTAAGAATCTACTAGTTGATTCGTTGTATTCAGTATTCCTATCTGGTTTCTTATGCACCAGCGACTAGTTTTTATATTAGCTAAATCAGTTGCTACCTAAAAGCAAGCTAGGCAATTAGAAAAAACATATATGATCTTTTAAATCGATATTTAAGCATGCTTGTTAAACCACATTTTATTATTGCATTGTTTAAATTTATTTTACACTAATTTATGTAAAATTTGTCTTTCAAAAAAGACTGGCAAAAAACATCATCTAAATTATTTAATATGCAGTAGATATTCAAGATTGCATAAAACAAGTTTTTATTGAGTCAAGATTGCAAAGAACAGTTATAAAGTGGTCAGAAATGGTGAGTTGATTTGATCGAAAGCGCTGAAATTTTGCACAGAGATTTCTTTTATAATGTAACTATACAAAGAATAGGAAAGGATTTTCCAAAATTCACTCCCTCGGGAGATGAAACGGGGGTCGAAGGTTAGTATGGTCCTACTTTCACGCGAAGGAAGCCGGTGGCAGAAGCTAGTTTAAAATAAACTTGCAATACTCTGTAACTTAAATTAAATCCGATCATAATAAGGCAGATCAAAGTGAAGATCAAGAAAGAGCTGGATTTAAACCTTAAGGACGTTGTTTTCAAAAAATGAAAATGGTCGTGTTGTTTTCTACACTACACTAATATAAAGAGCTAAAGTTTCATTTTTTTGGTTTTTTTTTTGTTTGTAGGAGTTAATCTCTTAAAGTACTAGTCCGATTGCGAAAGTTTTTCACCAATAGAAAGCTGTTTTATTCCTTAGTGATATAGGTGTGTGCATGTACGCGGGCGAAGCCGCGGGCAAAATCTAGTAACAAATAAAATGATTGTAACTTTTGTGATGGTAAATTCAAACCTGTTTATCATAATTAGCATCTTGACTTGATTAACGATTGATTGCACAAAAAGATGAAATAAACTTAATAGTTTTAATAATCCGCAATCGTGAACGAGTTTATTAAATAATCCGGAATAATCATAAAACATATAAATCTATATATAGCATGAACATAGTATAATCAGCCTTATAATGTTCCCATCTGCTGAAACTCAGGCCTTTTCCAGCAAACTTAAAAATAAAACATCCTACATTTATATGTAGACCGACTAGCTTTTGCCCGCGCGGCTTCGCTCCCTCTCTTCTCTACTCCACCCTACTATACCCTACTCTACCTTTCTCTACCCTACTCTACCCTACTCTACCCTACTCTACCTTACTCTACCTTACTCTACCCTACTCTACCCTACCCTACTCTACCCTACTCTACCCTACTATACCCTACTCTACCCTACTATACCCTACTCTACCCTACTAAACTTCACATAAACCACCTACTAAATAATCCAAACAAAGCCTAAACTATGATATTAATACTGTGCCTAAACATTTGGTTTGGATAGGTGAGCCCGTTCTTGAGTTATAATATTACAACGAAAAGTGGCATTGATTTTTATATAAATAGATATCTGATTAATATTATATCCTCCCTCTCACTCTATCCTCCTCTCTTTCCTCAAGTCGATACTCAAAAGCTCTCTTTTAATTTGAAAATACTAAAAATGAGTCTTGAGAAATAGTAAACATGTCAGTGAATATTTTAGCAACATATTTATTTTCTTTAAAACAATCTCCGAAAGTAAATAAAATCTTGTGAAATGCCACTCAATAACTAAAATAGGATGGCCAACTGAGACTACACCTATGCATATAATAACTTTTTGTCATAATTTCTATTTGAGGCAAATTCCTGTTGTTCGACATTCATTTTTAATTAAATTATTACTATTTATTTTGGATTATTTAGATAATTATAACCACTGTCTTAACTTTAGTCATTTTATTCTAAAGTTCCAATGTGAATTAAAGAATGACCAAAGTAGTAGGTATCAACATCATTTGGCTAACGAACCAATAAAATTGACCCAACCACTAATGAGTTTTGATAGGTCTTGATTCTTTTCTGTGGTGTCAACAAAAGGTATCGTGGTCAGTCTTGTATGTATGCAACTGTATTGTATGTCTGTACTCTCTTTTTTATTATTATTTTATGTTGTGATATATTGTATTGCTTGCGCCGAATTAATGCTATTCTATTCTATTCTTGAAAATAAAAATCTAAATGTTTCCTTTATTTTGATAGTGGAATATCCAGGAATAAATTATAAAATATCAGATTTTTAAATGAAAAACTCGATAGAAAGCTAGCGTATTTTAAACAGATGAAAAGGTAGATGATGATAAACATACAAAACAGGATAGCTTCAATAATATAATTAAGAAAACAAGTAGATAATGATATCAAAACAAAATTACAAAGCCTGAATAACATAATATTATGAAATAATGTCTAGTAATGTCGTTTGATTATAAAAAAAAAACTTAATTTGAAGTTGTAAACATCCAATTTGGTCTTTTTTTACTTAAAAACATCTTATTTTGATGTTTTTGTGTAGAAAAGTAAGTAAATGATAATTTATTTTCGTTTAGAGTGGTGTTATAGTTTCTATGACAAATATGAGTAGACATCCAACCTAACCTAAGCGTATTAGCTTTTGAAATGGAACCTGACACAGGGCAAAAAGTGTCAGTTATTCAACATAATAGTACAAAATATTAAACTTCTAGATACTCGACACGTTCTTAATGTATTTTTATAAAACCATGTAGAGAGATAGCACATATTTTGGCGTATATAACTTATATCATAACTTATTCAATAGATTACACAGTACAACGTCTTATGGCATTTTGCGATGGGGATCCGCAGCCGTCTTATATTCAATTTTAATATTACAGAAAGGTAATCTGGGCTATTTATAAAACAGCTCCCCTGCCAATCCTTTAGAAACAAATTCAGGAAATCGATATACTAACTTTGCTAAAGTCATTCTTAACAGCACACGCGTTTATTGAATACGTTGAAGACAAGCTTGTTTGATAATGACTCCTTGTATAATTGCTTAATAACTTCTCCATATTTGTGGTTTTTTTTTTAATTTTCTCGTTTTAAATTACGCAATATTTCGCATGATTTAGACTAACATTAGTACTTACTTGAGAACGTAATATTTACCCATACATTTAATTTTTGTTGTTTTTTATTTTTATATAGCTTTGTATTACATATTTATACACGAGAAACAGACAAACTCCAACCTTGATGTAAAATCAGAAAGATAAAGTTTTCTAGAGATTTCAGTTTATAATGAACAAAAGCACATACGTGGTACAGTTAATCTAGAACAAGATAGTACAAATCGAGCCAACCAAAGCATGTGTCTGCTACTTTATTGCAAGAGCAAACTTAGGTACTTGTTTTTAAGTCAATTTCAACTCAGAGCTAGCCTTACGAAAACCGCATTAAGGTTAACGAGTCTTTAAGGTAAGCCCTCGAAGACTCTTCTCCTCATACTGATCCATAAAAACGGGGGATAAGTGAAATCGCGAAAAAAGCAATGAAAGAAGCGTTAACGCGCAAAAATACGTTAAGGTATAAGTTCAGTATCACCATTTATGTCACATCGCTACCAAGTTAATTCGAACCACGAGTAAGAACTCTTCATTAATTGAGCTAACATTTATCCATTTATTTATAGTAGAAAACTTTACTTTCCACACTACAGCGGCGAAGGTAGAAATACCTCAAGCTGCCCATTAAGCTAACCGATCACCATTTATTTCAACAGACTTGTAGATCTATTTCTACGGTTCAGTTAACGCGAACTCCCGATCGTGTGTAGAAAAAAGCAATTATAAAAATCTCTAGAGGAAAACGTAGGTAAGTAAACACGAAAAAATATTGCGAAAATATGTTACGGGAAAAACTGAAATGAAAAACTAACATTGATGAAATAGTATTCAGTAAAAATAAACAGGCAATAATACAACAACGGTATAACGACGTGATCTATAGAAACTATCACTCGTCGCATTGTCGTCGCTATGTCGCGTCGCGCCTGTCTGCGGGGGACTCAAAACCGGCCTTAACAAGATGGTATAATTATAGTCCACTAGCGACCCTCTTCAGCTTTGCACGGGTGTTACAAATCTTTGAAATTCTCGGGTTTTACTCATGAGTATCCGTTCCGTAGTTTTAGAATTTATCGTGAACAGAAAGAACTGGGGGACTTATTTTATCTGTATTTATAAAAGGCAAAGTCTTGACTCACTCCTGATCTGGTTTATTCAGCCACATCTAGTTTAAAGTGATGAAAAAATTGACGCGTAAAAGTGTTTATAAAAAACCTAATTGCAAAATAAATATCATTTGTTTGTTTAGGCTCGTGTGATTCGTCTTGACGAGTATTAATAAATTAGGTATATAAGTATACCGAGCTATAAAAGCTTGCTATGAAAAAATGTTTTTCATTAAAAGCTTGTTTTGTAATAAGAAAGGCTTTTTCAAAATTCACCCTCTATGGCTCTGCCTAGTGCCAATATTAGTATGGAGCAACCTGCCTTTACGTGGACAGGAGCTGGCAGAATCTAGTAAGTAATATAAGGAAGGACATACCCGCCATATAACTGCATCGTGATATCGTATTTATGCAGCATGAGAGTCGACTATAGATATTGGCTAACAATAGGGAATAAAACCATTTGATTTACAGCCAGCGGCTATGACATCACGGTACTGTGTTCACCTTTGATGGCTATTGAAGTACCTCTCAGTAACGTGAATTAAATGGCTTCGTTGCATGCTGTTCATAAACATTTGACACTTGAATTTTTCCTGTAAAAGAGTTTCTGTAAGAACTGATCCAACAACGAAAATAATTTCTATATAGGAAGATACAGTATCGCTTATGGCTACAAGCTATTTTATACTTTTAAGAAATTCAAGGGTCTTAAGAAATACACTATACGAGCGTTGTAGCCGAAAAAAATAATAGAACTAAATCAGAACAAACCATTTTCTATTTTGCTATTCTATGAGATATCAACAATTCGAAAAACTAATATAAGTTAGAGAGAGACTACCTAGGCGAAAGTTTTTATGTATGTATTTATATGTATGTTTGACACACACAAATGGCTGAACGGATTTTGGGTTAAATTAGTACTACTAGCTGACACGGCAAATGTTGTTCTACTAAATAAATTACCAAAAAAAAATGGAGGTAGAGGTAGGAGGGTATAAAATTGTCTATTCTCAGACCTACCAAAATACACAAAAAAACACACAAAAATTAGCCAAGCCGTTTCGAAGGATACGAGTTTTCTTTAAACATATATAGGTAGCTTAGACATCAGAATAACATTAGTAGGCTATGATTTATAATAGAGAGGAAGTACTAATTCCACGCAGGTTGAACTTTTTTTTCTTTTTCCTTCTTCTATTTTACAACATATTTTTTTAACATCAATATTTTGTAAAAATGTTTGTGCATTTTGTTCATGGGTCTTAGTTGCCTGACAATAAAGGCCTACAATTATTTGCACGTGTAGAACAACTTTCAAAGAATTTTCAAATAGGTAGAATTTTTCTGCAAGTTTCTATACAAGTTAAAGTGACAATTTTCCAACGAAATCAATGGTTATAATGTGTGGTATAAGTACCATACATTATATCCATTGATTTCGTTGGAAAAAGTACTGTACTTGCATAATATTTTAAAAGAGGTTAGACATCGGCCTACATCTGTGGAAGATCTTGTGAGGCAATTGTATCAAGGGCAGGCTTATTACATTGCTATTTATTGATATTGCGAGGGGCTGGTGGTAGTCAGGGTACAATAGTAACCGCGATCTTTAGTTTAAACCCCCGTACAACAGAGATTTGTATTAACACGTTATGTTTATCAGATTAAAATAGTGATTTAAAGCCTAAATTCATAAGAGAAGAGGCTACAGCAGTAGTGGAATACCTTTTACCGCCTAAATCAGAAGAAAGATACCTACTTAAAATCATAGGTACGACGACTCAGGTTTTACAAACTTTTTATTTTATTTTTAGTTTCCTCGTATTCGTAATGAAAAGCACAGTGTTTACCTCGGGGTGAAAGTAACCCATTTAACCCCTCGAATTAGCGACCTCGCTACGCTCGCCCGCCAACTCCTTCTCGGGACGAAATGAGTTACTTTCACCCCTAGTGTAACAATGTACTATAGCGCATAATTTCAGGATTCAGATTTTGGGCTGGGCGTTGGGTGAGTGAGTCATTAATTTGCCTTTTACATAAACATAATATAATTATGTATCATAGATGTAATTATAACAGATATATAGGGTGACTGGTAATTAGTGACCGACACTTATACACGTTATTGTACTTATGATTACAAACAACTTTCCTAAATAAACTTTTTTTTTCATTAGTTTTATCACAAAACAAAACAGCTCTTCCCGCAAATTCGCGCGCGCGCCTCTTCAACCCCTCAGCTGTTAGCCGCGTAACGCCATTGGCTCATGTACCTTACCTACAATAGTAATAGTGCACCCGCGCCGCTTGCAAACCCATCTGTGTATATAATCAGTGTAAGTATCTACATGTTCGGGTTAATAATATAAATTAAATAATGAGTATAAAAAAGTTTCTTTGGGAAACTTGTCTGTAATCATAAGTACAATCACGTGTATAATTATCGGTCACTTTATATTATAAAAATTATATTATATACAGATTTTTTTTACGACAGTTTATATAAACATTCAAGTAATAGATTAGTCGGTCTTATCGCTAAAAGGAATTATTATTGCTAATTGAAATTTTGAAAGGATTACCTTTTTTGGGATTCATTTCTAGGAAAACCGTTCATTTATTTCTCTAAGCGAAGGGTTGAAAAAGTTCATATTATAAAAGCTTTATTTGTATTCTCTTCAGTTCCAAGAAGGTTTTTGAATTAAGTAGACGCCATAATTAACCGACTCTACCAAGCTTATTTTTTCAGTGATTGCAAGATTTCATTCACCTACGATACAGAGATTTAACAAATAAAATACAAACCATTCCAAATTAACGAGAAATAACAGTTATTCAACTATTGCAACAAACGTATACTAAAAGAAACAAGTTTATAGCTTTATGTGATGACAACTTTGACATCATTAAAGGCGATGATCTATTTTCAAACGTCAGTTTGTAATAAACATAAAACAATCAATAAGTTATAAATCACGCCTTTGATTACAGAGTACCTACGTACATTTCCAAATTCTCTGCGCAGAGGTCAAGCACCTCTACGTACAATCACTTATCAACTACAATAGCCATAAATTATAGAGGACGTTGAGATTTGAAGCGGATATTACAGCTATAAACAAAATTAGGGTACCTACCTTCTGGTAGTATAAAGGAATCCCTGGGAATGTAAAGAGACCTTTGACCATATAATTGAAAGGAAACAAATAATTTGTATTTATTACTAAGAATTGCGTACTTGAACAGTAGCTGCCTTTTTTTTTGTAGAGTTCCCCTTAATCAACATTATTTTTAATTTTTGGGAGACCTGAACATAGTTTGTTCAGAATCAGTAACTGAATGGATTCCAATAGTTTTTTCACCACGTTATATTTTTTCCCAAATATATTTAAAAAGGTCACAAGTTGGACACCACCGACACTAAGTACAACACAGGTCACGGCAGGTCACAGCGGGCATTAGGTAGCAGCAAACAGCTAACAGCAGTACAAGTACTCGAAAGAGACCTCGAGCCTTGATATGAAGGCTAGAAGGAACGGGGTGGGTTTTTAGTCAGTAAGAGTCTGACACTATCTCCCGCTCCGCCCAAGTTGTCATTGGATGATTTTCCTAACCATAAAAAAGTACACACAACAAGCTTATAACTTTGTGTTTTTATATGATTCAGTAATGAAACTGTTTACAAAGATTATTTACAGAAACAACAACATATGAACACAAACACAGCATGTACATGAACTGTTAAATAAATAAATAAATAATACTAAACACATGTTTCTGTGCGCTGAGTGCGAGTTTTTTTACGCTAACGCGATCGAACCGTTAACTGCTTTTGCCTTTGTGATTGGTCAAGAACTTGGAGCAGGCCAATCGGAGCGCCGAATGTCATAAACGTGTTGATCGCGTTAGCGTAAAATAAACTCGCACTAGGCACTCGGGTTTCGCATATACTATAACTAATGTTGTATTGAACCTTTCGCCCGCCGATCTTGTCACGTGTTATATAAAGGGTGTAAGGGACAGCCCTCCACAAACTTTAAGGGTTTGCTCAGTAGACGAAACTGAACAACCTTCCACAAAAAATTTTTTCAGGAAGTGAAAAAAAAAATCGGCCTCTCCGTACAAACTGTCCAATCAAGTTTATAATTTTGTATGGTGAGGCGGATTTTTTTTTTTCGTTTCCTGAAAAAACGTCTTGTGGAAGGTTGTTCAGATTCGCCTACTGAGCAAGCCCTTAAAGTTTGTGGAGGGCTGTCCCTTACACCTTGTATGAGATAATTTCTGTGTCGTTGACAGTCGTCCCAGGCAATCACGTGTCATTGGGATATCTCAATTAACTAAGTTTGACAATCTCGAAAGTCTCGGGACAAACACGTGAAGGATAACCGTTGATATTAATAAACACGAATGTTTCATACAGAAGTTATTACAAAACTTATGAGAGCGCTGCTGATTAGTTTTGTGTTATGTACCTACCTACTGTTCCAAATGCAAAAACACCATTAATCGTACTAAGCGAAAAATCTGTTCACGCTGTTCTGTAAAAATACTAATTACTTTTTTAACTGGGAACCCCAACTTAGCTTGGAAAAAACTAATTTGACTAATCATCAGGAATAGTTTGAATTTGCAAACTGAAAGAATTGGTGCCAAAATCCCAAGAGTGTGGCAAACGGGGCACCTACAACTCTATCTGCAGTTCGGTCACTAATCTAATTTTACTCGTTCCGTGTAAAAATCGGAATTATACAGACTTGGAGATAGACTCTTTTTCTATTTTATCTTACTGCTGGGCAAAATTGTTCTCAATGCCTACTCTTCTCCTTGTTTGCCCAAGTTGCGGCGTTTCGTAATTTTTTATATATTCGATAAAGCTGCGAAGCCAATTTTAATGTAGTGAATAAAATCCAGGCATCAGATGATGGAAGTTTTACTGAAACAACAGTGCGCAACAGTCAGACGCCTGCCTTAGTCGTGTATTATGCATGAATACACATGAATTATGATTGCCGGAATCAGAGTGCTGTCATTGACATTTAGAGCAGTATATTTTGTTAA
This sequence comes from Mythimna albipuncta, assembly GCA_929112965.1. Classification (NCBI taxonomy): domain Eukaryota; kingdom Metazoa; phylum Arthropoda; class Insecta; order Lepidoptera; family Noctuidae; genus Mythimna; species Mythimna albipuncta. The sequence goes on along the minus strand of OV815960.1, from coordinate 12,141,326 downwards.
AACGTTATCTTAATTTAAAACAAAATATTGAATGAGTGCCGAAATGCCCAAAAAGACTCCTAAACTAACTTCATCTATAGCAGTATAATAAAGCGGAAAAGATTTTTTTTTTAATGCTTTTATCTCTGTAACACCAATTGGATTCGGTGTCTTTAGGTATATCATAATCTTGTGTATATATCCATTCATGACGAATATTATAAGCTATACAAGATATGCCTTTTAAATTTGGTCGTTTGAAGAAAAAACACAACTAGAACCACAATTAGTTACTGTTTTTAAAAGTATTCACCTAGAAGTTGTATACATTTTTCCATTCGCTCGAACCAGTTATTAAAACACTTATTCCACTCCAAAGTCGGTATGTCCAAAATGGCTGATTTGAAAGCGTCGATTGCTTCTTCACTGGACTGGAACCTTTGCCCACGAAGAGTTTTCTTAATTTTAGAAAACGTAAAGAAATTGTTAGGGCTTAGGTCAGGACTGTATGGGGAATGGTCAAGAATTTCTACGTTTTCCTGCTTCAAATAATCAATTGCTTTACCAGCAGTATGTGAGCTTGAGTTGTCATGGTGTAGGATGATGCGTCGCTTTGGGTTAGATATCCGAACTTCGGTGATGACTGGTGGCAAACAAATTGTGGTATACCACTCTGCATTAACCGTTTTACGATCTTCAATCGCAATTGTTGCAACGTGACCGGTTTCCGCCACGAACGTAGCCACCATCTTCTTCGAAGTGCTTCGAGAGCGAACAACTTTAGTCGGCTTTGGCTCATCTCGGAAAACCCAGGTTGTTGATTGCTCTTTGGAATGGAATGTAAAGGGTCGTAGGCATAAATCCAAGATTCGTCACTACTCATAATGTCGCAGACGTGATTTGACCCTCCTCACTTGAACCTTTGGAAAGTTTTCTTACAACATCTGACGCGGGCCGCCTTATGAATCAGAAAGCAAATGCGAAATCCATCTGCAAACTAGCTTTCTCACACCAAGCTCCTCATGCAAGACCTTTTGATTGGTTGTCCCTGAGAAGCCTATTAACGCCTTTATCTCCCGATATGTCCCATGACGATCTTCGAGTGTCAGTTGTTTCACAGCAAAGATGTTTTCTTCAGTAAAGGCGGATTTTGGACGACCTACACGAGATTTGTCACTAAGAGTAGTATTTCCACGCTGAAATCTAAATACCAGCGTTCGACAGTCCGTAGAAAAGGAAATACAGATCTTTACTCCACGAAAGTTATAAAAAAATATTGCACGAACGTTTTCCTTAGAGAGATTCATTTTTGTGCGCGACTTGATAGATTCAAAACAACGCTGCTGTGACTAAAATAGTTGCATCAATCCTAATTATTTCAATTGTTTTGCCATTCTGAATTCAAACAAATTTGAAAATTCAAAATTGAGCAATTCTAAATTCTAAATTAGCGGGAAATATTTAAACAACAGAACTTAAAAGGCGTGCCTAGTATAACACCCACAGAAGCAGAGCAGTAACAACAGACGAGTTTAAAAGAGATGGTTATACTATTTCATGATAAAACATCACCGTTAAGCCATCGACGTCGTCGTTTAGTTTCGTCTAAAAATACAAAATATTCGCCTTGATCGTGACGACGACATCGGCATAAAGTTCATGTCGTATCGACCATAGAGTATTTTTGGAGGGAAATGTAACAAAATCAAGGTGAATGTTAGTGACAGTGACATGAACATTTATTTGACACCTTGTTTCGTATTTTGTGAAAGTTAACTTTCATTAAAAAAAAAACACGTGACTGTCGTTACGTGAATTCAGACGTTATTGCTAGAGTTAGGTGTATTGATTAGTAATAATTAAGTACCTAATTATGCTAAATACTCAATATTCCACTCGATAAACTAAAAAAATGGTAACAATAATTACGAATTTCCGGGTTTATGTAGATATCTGGTATCTGCCGTCATCCACATTTATTATGCGCATATTTTTTACGTTTCGAAATCACCAGTCAAGATCTCGTGATAATACATACTTATTAAAATTCGAATTTTGTTTCGTTTTAGATAATGACGACTGCTTAGTGCTTAACCTTTATCATGCATTATTAGATGCACTTGAGTCGATTGAGAAATCGGTCCAATAGACGTACAGCAATGCGCTGCCGATTTATGAGGAACACCCAATCCATATGTCTTCAACCTCCGATCATATATCTGAACATAGTTCGCTTTTGAAATACCTAATAGAAGATGGAGAAATTATAATTATTAAATATCCGATCAACGAATAATCGTCTACTACGATGTCCTTCACACTGCTGTAGGTTTATCCGGTCTTCTTTCTTTGTCCAAGCAATCTTTCTTTGGAATGAGCTCTCGTTGAATATCAGAATGGCATCCAGCTGGTTCTCCGATCATGGCACGTGAACGCATTCGCAAGAAGTTGGCAGAATCATCACAGCGCTAATTTGATGGATTCGTTTTCTTATAACATTTTTTGTATATTTATATATTTATTTATATGGTTTTAATTTTCTGTTCGTTTGTTTGCCTTTAAGTTTGCACCTACCATCTTATATTCTGCACCACCCTACGGTCGACTGGTAGAAAAGCCTAAGGCATTAAGTCCGCCTTTGTACAGTACTTACTTGTGCATAAAGTTTTAATAAATAAAAAAGTTTTGGGCAGACTTTCATATTCAGTACAGCTAAGCTACGGAAGCTATGGGACGCTGTGGTTTCCTGAAAGCTACATTATATACATATAGCTAGAGGCGTCTGGGGGCTTTAAGTCAAGAATAAATATGTTACTTCAAGGCATACGTGCTCTATCGTCGACACTTATGTCTAACGCCGATACTTATGGCATAAACATGACTGGACTCAAACAATAAACCTATATCTTGCATGCTTTTGTATGTATACAATGTTTAAACAAATAAAGAATATCTTATCTTATCTTAGACAAAATCATCGTTTACCAGTATCAACGTCGCGTCGACGAGTCTATCAATGGCATTACAAAGTTGACCGTGATTGACCTCTAAAAGTATCAAGGTACCCTAACTCATAGAAGTCAATTTTACGTAACTGCTCAGCTACAGATTACAGTTAACAGTCCATATGTCACAATAAACCTTGATTTATGATATTTTAATACGTCTACAATTTTTCAATTCATTCCGTCAACTACTAACTTCCGCCATGCAACAGGCTGTCAAGAAAATGAAAGGAATCTGATCACTTGCTCCTCTACAAAAATACAAAGTCAATGTTGAATCTGTAAAAAAAAAATAATTAACAAAGAGCAGTAAAAGGAAGCCATTAAAATTAAGGGCACAAAAGAAAAAGTTAATGACCAATGATGAATACTGGGAAGGATGGTCGTTTCTTTGAATTTATAATATTTACGTGACTTTTTTAACTATCTACGATTCTGTAGATTTTCTCCGCAGTCCCCGTCTTCCTATCTTTGATATTGACTATGGGAGAATGACGATTATTCACACCGCGACATCAATTTATCTTTCACTGGGTCAGTTACTGTTTCAGTTGGCTTCCGGAAACCAAAAGTATCTTAAAATAACAAACACTTTTAAAAGCTTTTCTGAATCATCGTGTTTGTGATAAAAATACTGTACCGAGAGTAGATACTGTCTATGGTACAGATATTATATTATTACCGTGGTATAGAGGCGTCCATAGAGGCCACACATATACTGCTAACTTGCAAAATGGCAAGAAGTTATACCTTTTCAAAGTTTTTGTTTATAAAAGCATAGGTCTTCCTATTCGAAACAAAATAAAAGTCAACAAAAGTCTAGACGTAATTTTATATAAAAATATATTATAGAGGGCTTCATACAATATAAACATAGGTTGATAATTACAAAGAAGCCTTTTAACTCTTTGAATGCCGTAATTAGAGACACAATAGAAAGACAATTGTTTATGTCGAACTGTGTAACATAAGACATTCAAAAGGTTAATTACGACTTCCTTGTCACAGTATCATTTACAATTTTGTCTTTTTTTGAAGTATAAAATGTAGTAGGTAGATATTTGTACATATCATAATGAATTCTACAGACGAATAGTTCTGTCTGCCAAATCTTAGGCCGTTACCTGCATTGAAAGCCTGTCAGCTTGACAGATTTCTTAGATTTCAGGCATGAGTAGAGTTCGACAAATACTCAAGTCAACAAATTCAGAAATCGAGGGTTATTGTAACAATATGCTCTACAGCCTAATCTACAACCCATTTTTTTATGATGAGACATCATCAGACACATCCTCCCGCTCTCGGTAGAACAAGAGGGTATGTCATACTTTTACTGACTAAAACCTATCAATGTTTCTGCAGTTGCCCATTGCATTGCAAGGCCGAGGTGACTCATACGAATAATATCGCAGCCCTGGCAGGCACCGACCCTAACGGGCCCCGACAATTTCGGCCTGGTCACGAGTTCGGTTTTAGCGGCGAGCGGCGCGGCGAGCGGGTAAGCGGGTGCGGAGCGCTATGAGCGGCGTCTCGTGGCATGCTTCAAACATTTTCATACTTTTCTCTTATCATCATACAGCTCGCCGCCCCGCGCTTAGCTAGTGCTCACACCGGCAAGGTCGTGAACGAGGCGTTATGCTCACATCTCTTTGAGATGCGCGTGGCTACCATCAACCTGGGTCAGATCCCTATCTGACGGCTAACCATAGCTTATTATCAACCTCAAGCTCGCGCCTACGTTGGCTAGGTATCGCCCGGCGACTTCCGACGCTCAGGACGTCTCCTGTGGCGGCCGGGGCGTGAGGACTGCTTCTCCCGTACGCTTGCCGTCACTTCCTTCTCTCTCATTACTACTTCGCAAAAGGAGGTGGCTGTTCTCCATGCCCTCTTGCTCTGTACCGTTTACTGGCCCGTTGGCCTAGTGGTCAGTGGTTCTGACTTCTATACTCAAGTAACACTGAAAAGTACAAAATAACTTTAATTTCGGAAGTCGGTGTTAAATAACGAAGAGACAAAACTATCTAAGTATTATAAAAACACCGATTTCCGAAGTTATTTTGTACTACTAAGGTGTTTTTTTTAAGTTGATTTTTTTATTGTTCAAAGTATTTTTTTCATCTATAATGTAGGTATTTAGATATATATATCTTGTATGTTTATCAGATAGATCAGATTGTAGATACTATAGCACAAGATCTGCTTAGTTTGGAACTAGATGGCGTTTTGTGAAAGTTGTGGAATCTACTCGTAATTATTATTTTATGGCCTGGAAAAGGACCGAACGCGAGAGGTCACGTCTGTCAATCACCTCAAACTATTCAGAATTAGATATTCATGCCATCGAGTAGTATTTCACAAACTTATGAATGAAAGCTAGAAATGAATGAGTTGACTGAGTTAGTTACGCAACTGGGGTATAAATCTCGACCACTTAAGTTTGAATTAATAAAACTATAAAGTTTTTAAAACAGTGTTTTATTATATTTTTATGTTAATTAGCCGATCGCCAAGATTATAGTTGTTACTTTCTAAATTTTTAAGACCTAAAATATGGCTGTGCATTATGGAAATGTAGGATTTATCATAATTAGGTATTAGTTAAACCTTGGCATGAACAATTCAGTAGGAAGAAGATATTACCATAATCAGTGTGTGTGGCAAGAGAACTAAAATTCATAATATTTGATTTCACATAAACCTACATGGACACTTATATAATGTTAGAAGCTGAAACATGGTTCCAATTACGGGTTTGGCGTTTTCTTTTGAGAAGAACCGGTAAAACAACTCCACGCTTACTTCTTTAAAAAAAATGACTCATTTTTATAATATTTTCATAGATATACTAATTGCAGATTGATGAAAAGGTGTAACTGCTCTGCATCATTGTTTAATTCCTATGACACTAGAACCTATCAGTACTTGTCAAGGCTTAGCTCCTAAAGTATATCACGATGCGACAATGCGACAGTGCATTTCGCACTTTTAAAACAAAATTTCACTATTTTAAGGTACGTAATTACCTAAAATACCCCTTTGTAACCCGATGTTCTAGTATCAGTAAGGCGTGGTAGAGCTTCCTCTTTTCTAAAGCTTGTTGATTGATTATAACAAAACCAAGGTTTAACAAGGTTAAGGTTAGCTAGCTAAGTTGGCAATAGGCCAGCAATGATTTGTCGAATGACCACGTCCAAGCAAGCGTCCACATAGTTCATAGACGCTTTTCGTCATCATACGCTTGGTGTTGCCTTGGCCTGCGTAGCTGCAAAACCATGAAAATCTGTCGAAGCGGCAACGTCGTGCTCGCATTGCTGTATACAGCCCCCTTAGCCTAGTTACGACCGTTTCGACTCGATTCTCTTGCGTCGAACGCTTCGACTTGGTCTCGCCTCCGATTCCTTTATTCTGACTTCATCGCAACGCTCAGTTACGTGATCAGAACAAACGATTCGGTGACGTGGCCAACTCGAGGCGTTCAACGCAAGAGAATCGAAACGAAACGGTTGTAACTTGGCTAGGACTCTTAAGGCGCCTTTCCACTCGAGGCAGCCTCGGGCCGAGCGGCAGCCTCAGCCCGCGGTAACTCTAGTGGAGACGATGCCGCGAGTCGAGGCGTGCCGCGTCTTGAACCAAACGAGGCGGCCTCATGGCGAGCTGTTTTGTGTCGGTAAACGTCCGTGCTCAAAGGCGCCCCAATGTGAGCCACGCGCGCAGTAGAAACGGACGCACCTACGCTCACTTATAAATTAGCAGCTGCAGCGACTATGCGTGCATTACCCATGGTAACTAGTAAGAAACTAGAGAAATTCGTTGCTCGGCTTGAGGCACGCTGCCGAATTGCTGATTAATGTGGCTCAAGTGGAGATGCATGAAGTTTCCGCGGCGCGCGGCACGCGCAGGTTGAGGCAGGTCGCCCCGCGGCTGCTCAAATGGAAAAACTCTGTCGACGAAGCGGCAACGTCGTGTTCATGTTGGCGCATACAGGCTTCATGATGCCTGCCGTACCACATGTCATATTCGGGGTGTATATCCCGCAAACGAAGGGTGCTGATGGTAAGAACTTCGTCGTCCGAAGGCATTGTCACAAATGATTGAAAACGCGTGTAATACGCCACATGGACATGGTTCAGTACACTGCTGTGCTGATAAAGCTGCTTATCGTTTATTGAAGCATCTATGAAGCTACGCGTCTATGGAAAGTAAGGCTAAGTAGACCAATTACCTAAATGGTAACTGGAACTGACTGATGAGGCCAACTGCCAGCTGTGGAATGAGCTAGATTGAGGTTCTTAACAGTCGGCATCGAATTCTAGATAGAGAAGCCTCAAGATGTCAGCAAACCGTAGGGGCCCAGCACTAGCGAAGCCTACTGGGGCCAAGGGTCTGCTTCTGAAAGGAAGTGCCAGCCCTGGTATGAAAGGCAACGAAGGAAAAGGAGTGGGTTTTTAGTCAGTAAAAGTCTGACACGCCTTCCCGCTCCGCCCACGAGCAGCGGATGACATTGGATAACTTCCCCACCGGAAAAACAAAGTTAGAAAAGTCTGGGTAGGAAGAAACTATATTTTTCACACTTATGACAGACTTCCAATGAAGAAACACTTAACAAACTTTGGATCAATAATTGCAAAATTGTTATCAAAACTGTTTCCTTAATGAGTATTACAAAGTTACTTGACAGTTGATATACGGAACCAATTAAAAGTCGAGACAGGGATATTAGAAACTTGTATTAGACGGTAGTTTTAAAAAACCTTTAGGCAAATTCGTGCAATAATTCACGAATAGTAGTAGTTTTAAAAGTACCCAGGCTTTGAGTAAGCAGACAATTTACTTTGTGTAAATTATTCCATCACAACTCTCGTTCAAGGTTCAAACATTATGAAGAAACCGGTATATCCTAAAACCAAAAATTCGAAGTCATTTGACATCTAGTAATCGCCTCGGTCGTAAGGGTTATCCGAAAGGGCGCTCGAGCCCCGGTATGAAGGCTTGAAGGAATGGAAGGGTTTTTTAGTCAGCAAGAGTCTGACACTATCTCCCGCTCCGCCCAAGAGCGGGGGTTGTCATAAGATGATTTTTCCCATCGATAAAAAAAAAAAAACCCTCCGCGCGTGGACCACTCGATGACCACTCGCTGCTCGCATGCTTGCCTTGCGTTGACTGCGCATTGCCCACACGCGGGTCCCGAGTGGATCCGCGCTGCCCGCGAATGATTCACGCAAGGACGATATTTAGCGATACGCCGCTCCCCACTCTTCCTTCATTCCCAGCCTTTCTTTTGAACGAGTCGTTTCAAAATGAATAAAGAAAAACTACTCGAAAATTCGTGGACGTCCACTCGTTAACCACGGCGTTCACTCGTTGACCGCGCGGGGTTCACTGGTTGACCGCGCGACGTTTCTTGGTGATAACGCGGCGCCCGTGGACCACCTGTCGACAACGAGTGGACGCTGTGCAACGAGGCGGTGCGGGGTGGGAGCCGGTGGCTCTAATGAGCTGTGACCGTTTGTGTTTAGTGAGGAACGCTGACGAATAGCAGTTATTTTATGACGTAATACTACTAGTTATGATTTTTTTTTCAAATATTAATTGTTTATAAGTTTGCTCATTTTCATCATTTCAGCCGAAGGACGTCTACTGCTGGACATATGTAAGCCACCCCCAAGTGTCGCCACTACAAACGGTCCTATGCGTCTCGCATCCACCGTATCCCCGCGACTCTCACCAGGACATCGGTCTAACTTGTGGGAAGCCTTCCAACGCTGTTACTTATATTCGGTTGTAAGTATTTTATTTGTATTGTGAATGAAAAAAATATAATTACAGCTTTAGGGTATAGTAGGTATATTGAATTAATTAATGAGATGTTAGGAGGACATCTAAATTAAGAGCGACCAATTTCGTAGCCTTGTTATAATCTCGGCCGGCTTGTAAATAACAGGCTTACAGTCCACATTCATTATTATGCGAAACCTCTTTATTATATTAAATAAGTTATAATAAAGCCAGGGTCTTCCCCTAGCTTTGAATAATTACTTGTTTCTTATTATGGGCTTCATAATAAAAAGGTGCTTTAATAAGTGGCCAGACTTTTAATCGACTTCGAAAAAGGAGGATGCTCACCATAAAAATATTTTCGACACACTTGCTCATAAAGTGACTATAATTGCACTGCACTTAGGTATATAATGTAGCTTGTAACCAAACTGTGACTTTTTGATTACCTTTGTGCACAAGTGTGATAATGTAGTGATAACCTTTTTTGTTAAACCTCTGTTCTCAAATCAAACATTGAATTCGAAAAAAAATACATTAGGTATTGCGTTCAATAGTACAAATTAGTGTCTTGCTTGTTTATTTTATGCTAATTTGTGTTTAAATAAACTATTTTAACTTTTACATGTTTAATAAATAAAACCTTTCATAAAATAAAAATATTTTTTCTGTATAGATAAGCAACCTCATTCTTATTTTTATTCAAACAGCTGCAGCCTAGCTAGAGTATAGCTAGTCTATGGCCGCCATTTTGGATGCGCGCGCATAAGAAGAAAGAACATTTTTTTGCCGCCAAACTACAAAAAAAAATGATAAAGCAATAACTGATTAATTTGTAAAAATTTTCTTCTCAAGTGTGTCGAAAAACTTCGTATGATACACGTGAATATTGGCGATTACCGTCCTCGGCTCTCTATGTACTATAGCAGCCGACTTCAATAGGTACAAAAATAGTAGTTCACGGCACAATGGCACGGTTGGCGCAATAGCACTGTAGTGATCGAGTTCGATTTCAGTACGAAACAAATATTAATATAGCTTAACAAAAGATATTCCGGATCTGGATGTCTTTTGTATGTGAGTTTACATGTTTGTGAATACACCCACAATACAGGCGCTATTTCTAATGTGGCGCTATGCATCCCTTTTTCTCGTTTGAACAGCTGATATTTTAGCACGTCATGGTAAGTCGTCCCATGCGCGACGGAACGGCCCTCACGCCCCAGCCAGCCACTGGGATCCCCATCTCGATTTTCAGCCACCGTAGGCGCGGGCGGGATGGCAAGCAATGGGTTAGTCGCCGTCCGACCATCCGGTAACCGTCCGGTCCGAACACAAGTTGTCTACGGCGCGTATTGTTCCACGCGCGCCTCAAGATGTCAGCAAACAGTAGGTCAGCCCAGCAGGGTTGAAGCCTACTGGGGCCATGGGTTCGCTTCTGAAATGAAAACCCGTCTCTGGTATGAAAGGTAACGAAGGAACTAAGAGTGAATCTTTAACTATTTTCATCAAAGTCTGACACGCCCTACCGCCTTGCAAAAGGGCGGAAGATGTCATAGTATGATTTCCTCCTAAAAAAAAAGTCCCCAGAACGTGATTCCAAAATCTGTTTTAAAGGTCAGGAATAGGCAAAGGAGTCTGTCAAACTCGAACTGACTCAAAACCACCCTGAGGAACTTCCCACGCGCCTCAAGGAGTTGTCAACAACAGCAGGGGCCCAGCCGGGTCGAAGCCTACTGGAGCTAGGGTTATCCGAAAGGGCGCTCGAGCCCCGGTACGAAGGCTAGAAGGAACGGGATGGGTTTTTAGTCAGTAAGAGTCTGACACTATCTCCCGCTCCGCCCAAGAGCGGGGGTTGTCATAAGATGATTTTTCCCATCGAAAAAAAAAAAAACCCTGAGGAACTCTAGGGGTTTTCACACTTCGCACATTGATACCCTCAGGCGGCCGGCACTTTGAATAGTCGAGGCAGAACAGCTGCTTCAACAATATTTGCGAACCTAAAACATATGATAAAGTTTATTTTTAATTTTCTAACTTACTTGTTTACACTGTGTCTACATTTCTCATCCAATTTACTTGTCGCAGGTATGTTGGAAGAAATTTCATTTGAAATAAGTAATGCCTTTGTGCCCGTCTCTCTGTATTTGTTCTTTTCATTGTTAAGTATTTGTGTGTACATAAATAAATAAATGATTCGATAAACACGTTGTGCTTTGTGTCGAACTGAAGCTTTTCTGCAGAAAAAGTACAGTTTTTTTTAATTACTTTTATTTCAGAAATAATGCCTAAAGCAGTTTTATTCGTCTCAGTCTCCATCTCTTGAACCTATTGTTTCTGTAATAAATAATAATAATTACTGTTACTTTCTAAGGTTCATGCTTTTTTGGAGTATTCTTTGAGAACAATAGCATAATACGCAGGTATATTTTGTTTTAAGCAAAGTTAATTAGTAAATTAATTGGTAGGTGGATATTTTATATTGTTATGTCTCATTAATATTATTAATGTTTTTGTATAGTTTTGACCGTCCCTTTATCTACTTTCGGTTAGTCCACCCTAAGGCTGCAAGTAAGAATTTGCCCTGTGTGATAAGACTATCAAAATCATTATACACACAGTTTTTGCGAACGTTTATATTTTCCACCGTATGAAGTGCACAATAAACTATATAATGAATAAAGGTATTTTTAAGTTCTATTTAATTTATGCTTGCCATTTTCATAATTGAAAAAAGTGTTATCCAAACAGAATTTAAATGAGGTACCAATCAAACATAAGAAGCTCCTGTTAATCAAACCATGTTCAAATATCAGAAAACTGGTTCGAGACGGCGCGAGAGAAGAAAATCTGGAAGGACTTGAAACGCCTTTGCCCAGCAGTGGGACAGTAAACGCTAGATTTAAAAAACAATGGTACTACATGTAAAGGGAGGCGCGGTCTAAAACAGATTGTGAACCGCTGGAATTCAGATACGTATTAGAGAAAAGTTATATAACTTACAAGTGTTAAAGTTCGCAGCTGACTGGACTAACATGAATTATACAGCCTCAGGGACCTCTTAAGTCTGCAGTTTACTGATCCTTTAAGATTTATAAAGCATTATAGGCACATGATGTGGTTTAAAACTTTAACAGGTAAGACATCTAAGATGGTAAGTACTTCAGACACTTAGATCGAAGAATCAAAGGGGAATATTTTAAGAATTGCACCACTTTTGATTAGGAATCAGATGGCTTGGAACAGGTTTTAAATTTAATCTCCTGTCTTTTGAGGGAAGAGCTTTTTTTGAATGTATTGATACGATTACTAAAAATCTGCACTAGTACTGTTTCCATACAGCTAGAGGTTTTATCCTTAAAAAGACCGGTTCTCATGAGATTCCTCACGGGAGTGAAGCTGGCGGAAAAAGCTTGTTATACATAAGCGGCTGTGAGATTTGTCTTTTTGTAATAAGGTACGATTTTAGTCATGTGCAGAACATATCCCCTTCCCTTATCCCCTCTGGGGCCTAACTCGCAACAAGCCCCAATTAGGTAGGCGCGTACCCGCCCGCTTTCCTGCGTGAATTACAAATATTGTCCGCAATGTTGGCAACCCAGTCGGCGTACCATGTTGCTACTTCGAAACGAACTGGTTAGGTACCAACATAACCAACATATATGCGCACTTGTTACGTAGTTCCAGTTTCTGCTACTAATAATGAAGGTAAAGAAAAACCTCAAGATTGTCGCTATAAAATCACCCAAAACAATAGAAATATGTTTTACACAAAAAACGACAAAAAACACACCATAAATTGTTTTATTATAAAGACATTAAGTACAATTCGTTTTTGAAACCCGCAAAAGCTACAAAACTAAAACTGGATTCCCAATGTATTAAAAATGCCTAACAATATAATATTTTATTTACAGAAAGGTCTTCAACTGTCCTGTTTGGTCCGGTTTTTCCCATCGAACAGAAAGTTTATTGACATGCATTTAATAAGATAATACGACATTAATGTTGACGGAAAGTAGTTTTGACACGCCTTCAAATCTTCAAACGGCACTGACTATGGGAAACACGATCACATTTCAAAGGAAAAAATATTTTCAGTACGGTAATAATAAGATAATTATCGATTTCGTGATTTTTCGTAGTGAAAACGGGGTTTTGACAGTGACTTCTTTAACTTCTTGCAAATACAAAATTATAATTAATATCTAATACTAATATAAGAAAAAATAATGTGGCAAATAACAAATAATGCCAGCCATTCATTTGTTTTTTTTTTCTCTCTCAGACTTTCGCTTAATAAAACCCATTCGTTCCTTTAGTTTCCCTTTAAGTTTCGTGGCCGTTGTAACTATTACAATCCAGCAAATTGATAAATATTTTGACAAACTCATTTCAGCCAAAAGACGTCCACTGTTGAACGTAAACCTCCCTAAAGCGTTGCCACAAAGAACGGCCCTGTGCGTCGAACAGTCTCATCTATCCCGCAACCCTTACCAACCTGGTAAGGGTTGCGGGAGCCTGATGGATGCGGTCCACCTTGTAGGAGGCCTTCCAAAGCTACTTCTTCTGGTAAATATTCGCCATTCCAGAACATTTCGGCCTCAACGATCCATACGTCTTGCCCATCGCCACTTTACAGGCATAGTATAATAAAAATAATAAATGGAATAATAATAATATTCCACAACTACCACACAACGCCGTCTAGTCCCAAGCTAAGCAGAGCTTGTGTTATCGGTACTAGACAACTGATAAACATACTTATATATTTCTAAATACATACATATTATAGATAAATTACACCCAGTATAAAGAGACATCCCTCTTGAAGTTTTCAGTTCATACCATTACAAGACATCATCACCTCTGTTAAATTGACTCAGATGAAGTTAATGACCTAGCACCCACGGGCACTTCGGACATTTTTTACTACAAATCATAATCTTTTTTGCTTGGATCAAACACTTATATTCTAGCTAAATTGTTTAATGTTTTTATATACCGGTTTTAGCCGGTTATACGGTTATAGCAACCTTCATAATTAACTTGAACCATGCCACAGAGAAGCTAAGAATACCAAATACGTAATATTTTGAGACTTGTATAATCATTACTAGCCTAGTAGGTAATGTTACCACTGCTGGGACTCAGGCCTCCTCTCTATGAGAAGGAATGGGCTGTAATCAACTACGCTGGCCCAGTGCGGGTCGATAATATTTGTACATACTTGAATTGAATACATATGGTACTTAATCAAATCTTCAGCGCTAATATATAATTTGCACGCAACAAAGATGTGTGTTACGGTTTTTATAAAAAATATCTTTCATCCGCATATATAAAATATAGCCTATGTCACGCAAGAATAAAGCAGCTTTCCGTCAGTGAAAAATTTTAACCATCGGACCAGTAATTACAGAGACAAACAATAAACCAAACTTTACGTCTTTATATTATTAGGATAGAGAATCTTGTAAAATAGGTAGTATTGCGGCAAAATATTCGTCTGAATATATATAACCTATAACTATACTTATAATCAGAAGAATACATTGCGCATTGCCAAAAATTTTGTTGGTTATTTTGGCAACGTTTTTAGAAAGTTAATTCATAAAGTTTCAGGATAATTAATTTATAAAACCAAACAATGTAGCTTTGTTTTTATAAGATTAAGTTTAAATTATGTATTTATTTCCCTTACGCCTGTTGTACTGAAAGCGGTTCCAGTATTTACATTATAATTAAGTTACTTTACATAACATAAAAACACGTGTTCCCACGCACTTAAACAAAATGGATTTTCTTTCGTAATTTTACAGCATCATAGCACTTTTACTTACTTTAATAAAAACACTTTATTTTTTTTAACTTAATGGAATTGAACTAGCTAAAGGCTTTATGTTATCTAAAGCGATCATAAAGTCGACTAAGTACGTGATTATCTAGCGACAGTACAGGCAACAACATCAATTATTTATTTTATTACAGGTACTCTGTACTAACAGTCGAAACCAATACGTGCAGAGAGTCATTGTTTACCTCTCTCACATTCAAAACGCGTTAAAGAGGTAACCAGTTGATGACGCTCTCTGTAGCAAAATAAAGGCCTTGTTATTTTCAAACCTTACCCTTATACTTCTACTAAATTAGTCATTAAAAACCTGACACGCCCTCACGCTCTAGTGCGAGAAAAGTAATGGTGTGATCTCTCTCCTCCAAAAGAAACCCTTATACTTTAATTCATTAAACCCCAAGCGAACGCCGGCGTTCGAGCACCTATTGTCTTTCAATTGTGTCTGTAATTATCACGATTGAATGGTTAAAGATAAGTTAATAATTTATTGGATTAAAACATTTTGCACAAAGCAATAACAAACAACAAAGGCATATAAAAGAATAATAAAAACAGTTAATGTCAGTGTAGTATTTATAATGAACTAGATTTTGCCCGCGCAGCTTTACTCCCGCTCTTCCCTACTCTACCCTACTCTACACTACTCTACACTACTCTACTCTACACTACTCTACCCTACTCAACCCTACTATACCCTACTCTACCCTACCAAACTTCACATAATCCATGTACTAATAGTCCGAACAAACCCTAAATATTTGGTTTGCATGGGTGAGCTCGTTCTTGAGTTATAAAATTACAACGAAAAGTGGCATTGATTTTTATATATGTATATAGATTGAAAAAATTCGCGTTACGCTGTTCCTATGCGCAATAGTTTTTTTTTTATCCCTGTCCTGCACATACATATCGAGTGAAAGGGACTGAACTACTAATATAATCGTTTATTGAATAGCATTTCGATGACACTCGCATTTATCAATGGCGTTGTTTGACTGATCGTGTTGCGTCCGCAATATTTCGGAAACTGAGTATTTTCTGTTTTTGTCCTAATAGTCTAAGATCCGAATAAGAACGACCTTCACCGGTCTGTTTAATGGATGAAACGTGTTTAATGACAAATTTAGTATATTAAATAACATAACGCGGGTGGGTTGCCTAAGAAATTCCTGGTCATGTGAAAATGTGCACTAAAAATAAAGGGTTATAAAAAATATATAATTATTTTAAATTCAAATTCTGATAAATGCCCTTAGCACATACTCATATTATATTAACAACTAGCACTACTTTAACATACACCAAATATATCAGCATTGAAGGTATTAATAACTATTTTAATAAATAACTATTTTACTTTTTATCGTAATGAGTAAAAAAAAAGATAATAAAAACAGTAGTCCGATACATTGTTTTAAAAACAAGACTATTAAAGCCGATGACTATAATCCCAGCAAACGGCCATAATACACTTTACGAGTGAAATAAATAAAATCAATCGGTAATTAAAACGGAATCTCTGTCTTGTCCCGACACTCATTCTCTCGATAGTCTGTAGACTTCATTCCAATTAATGTAATTGTTTTTCTGATTGTATGCCAGGGTTCAAAGCGTACCAGAACTATATTCTCGTTTCTTAAGTCGTCCTAGGAAATTTACCTGTGAATATGACCTAAAAACCAATTCTCGTAAGTACTTAAAACGTTTAATTCAAAGCGACGTCCCATCTCTGCGACTTGATAATTGATATTGACAATTAATAAATTTCAATATAGAGGCCAATTCAAAATATTTTTATCATAACGGGGCTGAGGTTATTTAATCTGGCCAGGTTAAAAGCCCGCACAAAAGTCTCTTACAGCAATATTACGGAGCTCATGTATGCTGATGGCTTATGCTTTGTGGTGGATACTTGCGACAATTTGCAGGCGCTCATGACAAGTCTCAATGACGATTACAGCTTTGAACTTGCAATAAATGTCAGGAAAACCAAAGTTATGGTCATGGACGTAGAAGGCTTACCATTAGCCTCGGATATTTTGGTCGGCGCTAGTAAGTTGAAGCAAGTGGAGAGCTTCAGGTATCTTGGAAGCATTATCACGGGCAACGGAGACCTCGACTGAGCTCACAACCACCATGAAGAGCCAGGGAATACGGTCGCTGTGGCCGAAATCGGCTAGATGGCATCATCATCATCATCATCGTAATGTGGAACACGGGAATTTCACACCGGAAAAATGTACGGTCAATGAATATGAATAGCCATAAGCATACTCACTGAACACATTCATGTTTATGATGAGCTTAGTACATACAGATATATGTTTCTAGTTATTTATAATCCCCTCACCTCACACGTCATCACACACTAAAGCAGCACATAAAAGGTTCAACTTTTCTTAACACGGAACCAATCTCGATATCTCCGATTTGGATCGAATAACAATAAATGAATCAGCAGCGTATTTCCCGCTCAATTTATATTAGTCAAATCAGGGTAATGGCATATTTGGCAGAAGGGAAGCTTCCGTCTTCTGCGCGGTCACGGATCCAATTCCCATATCGGGTTAACTACTTGTATGCCAAGTGTGTTAAACGTGGTCTTAGCCCATTTATAACATAGATTTATTGACTTCTAGATGTGGACAAAATTTTTTGCTCTCTACTAACTTCGAAGCTTCATCAAAGCTGAGGATATAGATGGAAATCTATTGCTGACTCTGGCGGTGTGAAGGCTGTATACCGCGGAGTCCAGAGCGGTACGAATCTGAAACTGAAACTTCGAAGTAGCGACGAATAAATATATTGGGTGCTTCCATGCAAGCACTATCGTTGTCCGCATGTGAAGCCACTCTAGTTGATTTATAAAATAATGAAACCTATAAAATTAAAGTGAATGAGCTTCAGACCGATACATCTTACCATTCATAGTATTGGACAACACATTCCAAAGTAAGGGGTGTTCTATTCTTAGCCTGCGTCCATAAGACTTAGACGTCACTGGCCATGCGACCACAAATAACATGATGGCCTTTTTATAGACTTAGGTAGTACTACTTGTAGTACAAAGGTACTCTGTTCTACAATACCCGTCTACATATAGACAGTGATATCATTTCGTTAGCCTTGTTTTTGTTTTGTTTCTACTTTTTAACCCTAGAGCTTTATGTTTTTAATGTCGTGCGATTTTGTTCACGCATGCAGTATTGCTCATTGCTCCGCACGCGTAGGTGACATCCGCAAATGTCAATTTCATACAAGTATTTATTGTAATGCGTTGAGTATTGCATGCGGGACGCGCTTTTTGCATTTTAAAATTTTCTGCATGAGGAGCAAACCCGCATGCGTGATCAAAACCGCACGATAATAAAGACACCCTTTGACTGATAACTGAATATATTTCTACAATGACCTACAGAGCTAATTCAAAACATAGCCTTATTGGTTCCATTTCATTAAGGGATCAAATATCGTATGGAACATATTTCACATTTCTTCGTTAAAATCCACACACATAAGATTTTCATTACAGATTTCGGTACAGTTAATAGTGACGTAGAGCGTATGAAACTCTCGCTTATTGTTCCCTAGTACCAAATTCAGCTACGAAATACGTCCATATCAGGTACGGGTACAGGGTACGTATTTCGGAGGAATTATTAGTATGTATTAATTTTGCATAAGCAGGAACTGTGCAAATGTTTAATATCTGCGGTAAAGGAAGTTTGAGGAACTATGGGACTTCTGAAAGTGGGCCATCCATTTTATACAATCGATATTTACTGGATAGTTATAAGGGTAGAGAAATACCAAAGAAACAAAAAGAAGATTAAGTTAAAGGTGATGGTAAGACCACAGAGTGAGATGATGTAGGATAAAAATGTATAAAAGAAGACGATATGCTGTGCAAGTACTCTTTTGCATAAGTGCTGGTGGTAGATAAACTCAGTCAAAGCATTTATAGACCAGTGTCGATAATTTTTAAAACAAAAAAAAACTAATAGTAGGATGAAACCCATCACAAAAGGAGGAGAATATTATAAAAATGAAAGGAAAAATAATTTACGGGCGATCTGAGGTCGGGAAGGGGGTGGGGGTGACTTTTTAAGGGGAAAAAACGGTTTTTCTCGATTTCCGGCAAAACTAAAAGTCCTATGGAAAAAAGTCAAATGGCAAAGTTGTAGGTAATAAAAAGATCTAAAACTTTTGTATTAACACTTTTTTCACATAACCTCAAAAAATATGTGAAAAATTCAAAAAACCATGTTTTTGGTTTTTTATTTTTATCTCTTTCAAAAAACAATATTTTATCACGAAATTTGGTGAAAACTTACCTTTTTATGTCCCAAATACGCTGTAATTTATTTGATTAGAAATATTTATTTTTTCACCTTATTTTGAATAAATATCGAAAAATCACCCTAATTTTCAATCGAAAAATCACCCGTCAAAATATCTTTTTTTTTCAAAATGTTTATATGGTGTCTGTTCGTTGAAATCTCTACTTTCCGATGGTGAAAAAAAATATATATGTTACCATAGTAAATCTTCTCAGCAAATGCAAAAAACCGAAAAAAACTCGAATTCGAAATTTTTTTTCAATTATTATATTGAATGTAGAGCTATTTATTAAAATTTACACTTTAATTACTCGAAAAACGTAAAATTACATGTTACGTAGACAACAAAAAAAATTGCAAATCAAAATATAGTACTTGTTGGAGCAATCAGCGCCATCTCTTACATTTTGATCGCGTTGACGGCGACTCTGGCGCCACCTACTGAAGACGTTGGGAGATATACTGCGTTTCGGCATCGACTGTGCGCGGCTGGCGCGCTTACGATTTCCGTTTCCGTAAAAAGCACTTTTGGACCATAGCGTTGAAGAGCAACACGCTCTTATATATCAAAAATTGTAATTTTCAACGAAATAATAAATCTTGTACAATAATTCCAAGAAGCCTATAATTGAAGAGCTCCTGCCCTACATATACACATGCACACAACCCCCAAACATTGGACCTTCGAGCCAAATAGAAAATCAGCGACAACACGTGCCGGGCTGGAGAAGCGAGGAAGCGAGCGGAACTGCAAAGTTGAAGTACGTTGAGGACACTTGGAAGCCCAGCCAGAAAAATACTGAGCAGCAGCCAGCAACGGTCAGGTTATCCAGTCACCCTTTTCCCTCCTCCCTCTGTGTCTTCGCCTTGTGTTAATATCGTGCCTATACGTTACAGATCGGATTGATAGCAAGTGGTATTGCTGAGCCCTTTCTCAGGTAGGAGAACACGACTGGACACGACTGTAAGTACTTGCTGTATTTTACTTTCATAAACCACCAAAATGAGTGAGGATGATACTTGCACCATAATTGATCTCAAAAAACAAAGAGGTGTCATAAAAGGTCGATTAACATTATTTGCCAATTACATTAATAAACTCCAAAAATCATGTGTAGATTCCGTGATTAAAGTGCAAATTCAAATGCGTATTCATTCGGCAGCCATTTTCTTTTCCGAGTTTAATGACGTGCAGTCTAAGATAGAAATAATGGTAGACGAGAAAGATCTAGTAACTCATTTAGATTATCGGGATACATTTGAAGAACAATACTATTCGATTATAGCTTTAGCAAAGAACATGATAGGTGAATGTGAGTTAAATAATTCTCAGTGCAATAGCTCTGGTAAACATGTGTCTATTAAGTTACCTCAAATAAAATTACCGGTCTTTGACGGTTCCTTCGATAGTTGGTTGGAGTTTAGGAACTCATATGTATCAATGATACACGATCGCGGTGACTTAGATCCTATTCAGAAATTTCAATACCTAAAGTCGTCTCTCAATGGATCCGCTCTGCAGGTTATCAGTTCTTTAGAATTTACAGCATCCAACTATTGCCACGCGTGGGAGCTGCTGGAAGCTAGGTATCAAAATAATAGGCTACTTATACATAACCATGTGAAGGCTTTGTTTACGGCACCTTCACTAAATAAGGAATGTCCGTCACAAATTAGAACGTTGGTAGATACCGTATTACGTAATATTAGAGCACTAAATTCCCTAAAAGACCTGGACACCACTCTCGAAGATATGCTTATCATCTATTTAGTTGTCAGTAAACTCGATTCGTCTACCGAACGCGAATGGGAGAGTTACAAAAGCACTCTAACCTCTGATTCAAATAAAACTTATAGGTCTTTAAAACTTGAAGACTTATTAACGTTTTTAAATAATAGGTCTGACGTGTTAGATATGATTAAATCAGGTAGCAGTAAAAATAATCAGTCACATTCACAAAATAAAAATGAAGGTAAACCGACAGGTGATAAAATACAGTCAAATTCTCAAAGTACGCATAGTTACACGAGCGCGAATAATAATAAAGACGTGTCGGGTAGTAAAGGTAAAATAAATAAACGTAACCTGACATGCCCGTTATGTAGTGGTAATCATGCGTTATATTCATGTGTCAAGTTTTTAAACGTGTCAGTACAAGAAAGGTTGAATTTAGTACAGTCAAAAGGTATTTGTCGTAACTGTTTACGCACAAGCAATCACACAATTGAAAATTGCAATTTCGGTCCTTGTAAATTATGTCAACAAAAACATAATGCGTTAATTCACGTTGACAATAATAGCGTTATTCCTAATTCGTCGTCGCTACAACCGTCCGTTATCAATAACACGTTGTCGCAGTCTTCTGTATTACATAGCGTTAGTAAAACAGCTGACAATATTGATGACAATCATAGTTGTAACGCGTTCACGGGTAATGCTAATTCGTTTCAAACTGTCCTACTGTCTACGGCGTTAGTTGATATAGCTGATAGTGATAACAAATATCATACAGTCCGAGCGCTGCTTGACAACGGCAGTCAAAATTGTTTTATAGCTCATAGCTTATGTAATCGTTTGAAAATACCTATCATACAGTCCACTATACGTGTTTGTGGCATTGGACAATCCGTTTCAAAGTCCAGTCACAAGTGCAATATTAATATTCGTTCAAAAGTATACGATTATAAAACTACGTTAAATTGTTTAGTGTTGCCTAGTATCATTTCGAAGTTGCCTTCGACACACGTTAATAGTGATGCTATACGTATACCTAGCAATATTCAACTGGCAGATCCCACATTCTATGTACCTAGTGACATAGAATTGTTAATAGGCGCGGATGTCTTTTGGGATTTATTAAAAGCAAACCAAATTAAACTTCACTCCGGTCCATACTTACAAGACTCGTTAGTAGGTTGGATTATTTCCGGTCCCGTTTATAATAATAATATTTGTTTACATTCTATAATGGCGGCCAGTACAACAGATGTTCAGTGCAATTTGACGTTAGTTGATTCTCAGTTACGAAAATTTTGGGAAATCGAAGAAGTGCATATTCCTCCCGTTATTACTGAGGAGGATCGTTTTTGCGAGGAGTTGTTCTTGCAGACCACTAAACGCGATCAGCACGGTAGGTTCACTGTAAGAATGCCCTTGAATCAATCACCTGATTGCTTAGGTGATTCACATAATTCTGCAAAATCACGGTTCTTATCTTTAGAAAGAAAATTAGATCGTTTCCCACAGTATAAAAAATTGTATTGTGAATTTATGCATGAATATGAGCAACTGGGTCACATGACGCGTTTAGAGGATCTCAGTAGTTTAAGTAAGCCATACTATGTCGTGCCACACCACGGGGTGTATCGTGAAAGTAGTGTGACCACGAAATTACGTGTGGTTTTCGATGCAAGCGCGACTACCACCAATAATAATTCATTAAACAATATTCAATACGTAGGGCCTAAGTTGCAAAATGACATCTTCTCAATACTGCTTCGTTTCAGGCAATATAAATATGTAGCTTGCGCAGATATTGAAAAATTCTTTAGACAAACATTAATTCATCCTGAACAACGTAATTTACAACTTATACTATGGCGAACTGATAATAACATGCCCATTCAAGTTTTCCGTCTAAACACAGTGACGTATGGCACTGCATCAGCCCCGTATCTTAGTAATCGCTGCTTGAAACAGTTGGCTAAGGAATGTAAGGATGACGTCATCGCTGGTGTTATTAATGACGACTTCTATGTTGACGATCTTATCACGGGCCATGATCGGCGTGATATGTTATTAGATATTTGCAATAAGACGTCCGCCATTCTAATGGGTGGTTGTTTTCCATTACGAAAATGGACTTTTAATTTTGATGTCACTTCAGAAACGACTAAGGATTTATGCATTGGTGAATATTGTCATTCTAAAACGCTCGGTGTAGGTTGGTCTAACAAAGATGATTTATTTAATTTTACAACTAGTGTAGACAATTTTAAAAGTGATACGAAAATAACTAAACGTTTAATAATGTCAACTATTGCACAAATTTACGATCCGCTGGGGTTGTTAGCACCAGCTATTACAACGGCTAAGATTTTATTACAAAAATTATGGTTAACAAAAATAGGTTGGGACGATGAAGTTCCAAGTCAAATCGCATGTATTTGGCATAGTTTTATTTATTCGTTGCAATATTTGCCCAAAATATCTGTACCTCGCTATGTCATGTGTACTGATGCCGTAAATATGGAATTACATATTTTTACTGATGCCTCTCAGTCAGCATACGGTGCATGTGCGTACATCCGTTCATATAGTAATAATGATGAGTCATATGTTACCGCTCGCTTATTATGTGCCAAGAGTAAAGTCGCTCCATTAAAAGCGTTAAGTATTCCACGACTTGAACTTTGTGGAGCTTTGGTCGGAGCCAAACTTTATAATAAAATAATTATTTCCCTTAAACTAAAATTCGATAAGGTTTATTTCTGGACTGATTCGACTATCGTTCAAGGCTGGCTTCGGATGTCACCACATTTATTGAAAACCTTTGTTCAAAATAGGGTCGTGCAAATTAGCGAATTGACAAGCAACACTATTTGGCTTCATGTTAAAAGTAAGGAGAACCCTGCTGATATATTATCAAGAGGTGTTCTCTTTGAATCACTAATAGACAACACTAGCCTATGGTGGTATGGTCCGGCTTTTCTTCGTGAACCAACCTCAAGTTGGTCGACTACAAATTCAAATGAAGTTGAATGTGATAATAGTAAGTTACCCGAATTAAAATGTCCCAATACTACAAATTTATTATCTGTAGAAATTAATAATAATATAATTGATTTTGAAAGGTTTTCTTGTTTTAATCGATTGCAAAGAACAGTCGCTTATGTATTACGGTATATTCATAACTTACGTGCATCGCGTATCGGTCAAGTTCGCGAGACCGGCTCATTGAACGTCAGCGAAATTAATCGTTCAGTTGCAGTGTTGACACGTTTAGTTCAGTCACAATCATTCCCTAATGAATATCATAACCTTTCTATATATAAAAATGTACTCTGTGCATAACCTCAAACAAAAGTTGCGTGGTAATAATAAGTCTAGGAATAAAACATTAGGTTTAAGTCTGTTCTTAGATGATAATGATATAATTCGTGTAGGTGACAGACTCGGTAATTCCAATTTTAATTACGATAAAAAACATCCAGTGTTGTTGTGTCGTAAACATCGACTTGCATTGTTATTGTGCACTTATGAGCATAAACGTTTACTTCATGCTGGACCTCAGCTCCTCGTGGCTGCCATGCGTGAGAGATGGTGGGTGCTGGGAGCTCGTAATTTAGCAAGGCAAGTGGTGCATATGTGCGTAACCTGCACTCGCATGAAAGGAAATACGCTAACTCCACACATGGCTGATTTACCAGCTGAGCGACTGGAGGCTGGATTTCCCTTCATGCGATGTGGTGTCGATTATGCTGGACCAATATCTATATTGAATCGTAAAGGCAGAGGTTCTAAATTAATCAAAGGATACATATGTTTATTCGTCTGTTTTGCTACCAGAGCTGTGCATTTAGAATTGGTTAGCTCTTTGTCCACCCAAGATTATTTATTGGCATTCAAGCGGTTTATATCACGACGCGGTAAGCCATGTCAAGTCTTTTCAGATAATGGTAAAAATTTTGTTGGAGCTGAAAGAGAGCTTTCAACTGTGTTTCAAAATACAAAAGAAATAATTGATTTTGCTAGTATTCATAATATTCAGTTTAGCTTCATTCCTCCTTATGCGCCTCACTTTGGTGGTTTATGGGAGGCAGGAGTGAAGTCGTGTAAGCATCACCTGAGAAGGGTTGTAGGCAATGCTAAGTTAACATTCGAGGAGTTTAGTACGGTATTGACACAAATCGAGGCCGTCCTGAACTCCCGACCTATGTCTCCTCTGTCCGCAGATCCGAATGATTACCTTCCACTCACACCTGCTCATTTCCTTATTGGCCGGCCGTTGACTGCGCCTGCTAGCAATGACGTGAGGTCGACCTCTCCACCCATCTGTCGTTACAACAGACTGGAACAGTTGCGGCAACATTTTTGGGAGCGCTGGTCAAAGGAGTATGTGTCAGAGTTGCAAAGGAGGACAAAGTGGGCCGAACACAATGATGACATCGCTAAGGAGAGCCTTGTTGTCATCAAGGAAGATAACCAGCCACCTTTTAAATGGAGATTGGGTAGGGTGATTCGTGTGTTCCCAGGAAATGACGGTGTCTCCAGGGTTGCAGAAATTCGCACATCATCAGGTACAATCAAACGTGCCTGTTCAAAGATCTGCCCGCTACCAGTTTCTACTAATGATGACAACGAGACTTCAAGTTGAAAGATGGATCTTCCAAGGCGGCCGGTATGTTGGAGCAATCAGCGCCATCTCTTACATTTTGATCGCGTTGACGGCGACTCTGGCGCCACCTACTGAAGACGTTGGGAGATATACTGCGTTTCGGCATCGACTGTGCGCGGCTGGCGCGCTTACGATTTCCGTTTCCGTAAAAAGCACTTTTGGACCATAGCGTTGAAGAGCAACACGCTCTTATATATCAAAAATTGTAATTTTCAACGAAATAATAAATCTTGTACAATAATTCCAAGAAGCCTATAATTGAAGAGCTCCTGCCCTACATATACACATGCACACAACCCCCAAACATACTATAATTAACAAACAAATAAGTTGATAAAATTAATACTTAATAAGACGTCTACAATATTTTGAGAAAGGAGTCGAATCTTCTTTAAGTTATATGCGTAGATGCCTATTTATAACTATTTTTAGATAACTTATATTTATCTGAGTGACCTACGAAAAATTTTAGCCCATCAAAAGGTATTTCATAGAGGAGTGGGAAAGGGGCTAGACGGGTCCGGGTCTTACTACATACATACCTAATATTTCGTAGCAGCTGTAACAACCGTTAGCCTAGCCAGTATTCGAAATACAGTATAGTATACAACATCGTTTAAAAAAATACACGTGCACGTTGAGTTTCTTGAAGATAATTGTGACAAGTTTACAAAAAAACTAAGAAGATTAAAAAAATAATAATCTCCTTTATTTTGCACAAACAAACTTAGTTACTCCCATAAGATATATAAAATACACATCGTAAATATATTTTTACTAACTAACTTTTGGCCGATTTTCATATATATATTCATTCATTTCAAATATATTTCAGATATATTCAATTTTTTTATTTTTAGCTATGTTTTTTATGTCTTTTAGGATATATTTTGAATGTATCTAAAATATATTTACATACTCTACATTCAATATAATAATTGAAAAAAAATTTCGAATTCGAGTTTTTTTCGGTTTTTTGCATTTGCTGAGAAGATTTACTATGGTAACATATATATTTTTTTTCACCATCGGAAAGTAGAGATTTCAACGAACAGACACCATATAAACATTTTGAAAAAAAAAGATATTTTGACGGGTGATTTGTCGATTGAAAATTAGGGTGATTTTTCGATATTTATTCAAAATAAGGTGAAAAAATAAATATTTCTAATCAAATAAATTACAGCGTATTTGGGACATAAAAAGGTAAGTTTTCATCAAATTTCGTGATAAAATATTGTTTTTTGAAAGAGATAAAAATAAAAAACCAAAAACATGCTTTTTGAATTTTTCACATATTTTTTGAGGTTATGTGAAAAAAGTGTTAATACAAAAGTTTTAGATCTTTTTATTACCTACAACTTTGCCATTTGACTTTTTTCCATAGGACTTTTAGTTTTGCCGGAAATCGAGAAAAACCGTTTTTTCCCCTTAAAAAGTCACCCCCACCCCCTTCCCGACCTCAGATCGCCCGTAAATTATTTTTCCTTTCATTTTTATAATATTCTCCTCCTTTTGTGATGGGTTTCATCCTACTATTATTATTTTTCACTTTTTATTATTTTTGAAGGCATCTACCCTGGTCTATTATTTGCACCTTGCAAGCAATTTCGTTCGCGAGAATGTTTTCTTAAAAAACTTTAACATCCCTTAAACATTATTTTGATTGTTGTTTTGATAAAACTAATAAAATCAGTCGTTATTATTCATTTTGGTAAGACTTTGTTCCAAGTTTCAAGTTTCTTAAGTTACGAAATAAGAATCCTCCACTCAATCTTTAAGCCTCCTAAATTGCTCTATTGGGAGTAGTTCTGAAAACAAACAATGACAACCTTTATTATTTACTTAGGTTACTATTTTTACTAACTTTCAAGTATTTTAGCACACAGAATGACCAAATTCTCCAGGTTGAATTTCCAAAAACCACTTCTTAGCGCTTCGTAATAACAGGAAACCTGGTCCAAAATTTCACATTCCTAATGTAAAAGTCAAAAAATTTATATCACATAGGCATACATAGGCACTTATAAAACGTCAGAAGCTAGTGCACGGTTCCAAATTGGTCGTTTCCTATGAGGGAGAACCGGCAACGGTTACTCTTTTTAAAAAAAGTGGTTCATGTTACAATATTTATAGATATTATGTAAGAATAGTAGACTGAACACAAAACACAAAAAAAAAAAAAAACATAATAAAACAAGTAATTCTTAATAGGAAATAATCTGAGAGTTCGTGGGGTGTATACAGTGTTCTCACATTCACATTACAAAACCAAAAGAAGCTATAAAAAAAAAGCAAGAAAAATATAAATAATTACAACCATCAATAAAATGTTACCAAAATAAATTATCAACGAATTTAAGAAAGTGGAAGTCTTAATTTTTTATTTAATATTGCAAAAGCAGTGTGTTAGAGAAAATAATAAAATAAAAAATTGGTATAATTAAAACACAGGTGGAGCAGTTAACTGACACAATATTGATGAGGTACCAAGGGGCTATAAGTGCAGAGGTAGCAATTGCAAAACAAGCGTGTCTTCAACATAGTCTTTAACCTTAAAATATGCTTTTTTTGGTTAGGACACGCTTAATATGAGTTTTGAATTTTGTCTCACTAAGTTCTGTTACCACCTTTGGCAACTTGTTGCAAAAACGTATGCTGTTTATTAAGATAAGAATGACTTACTTGTCTTAGCTAATCTTCATTTGGGTAGCACAATTTCGTGTTTACTACGCGTATTTTTGTTGTGCAAATCGCTTCTAATTTTAAATAGTCCTCAGTTTTTACGAACATTTATAATGCTTTCTGAGATGTAAAGAGAATCCCAGTAGTTTCGGCTGTGCGTTGATGTGTTAGTCAGTTTCTCCTTATATGTATAGATAAAACATTGACTAGCACTTTTGAATTGTCACATCATAAATTTTGAGTTGGTCAAAGAAATACTGTAATATACATATTTCCACAGGTAAATAAAATATTTGTTGTGTGCATATTAAGACCGTGCAAGAAGCCTCACCTTATATCTTGTCTCATTATTTATTTATTTAACAATTTATCATCATTTTCTTTTTTCATCTTTTTTTTCTGCTCTATTGGGATGAGACGAGATAAATTCAAATATAAACTTACCCAGGAAAAGGAAACTATTGTTAAAACAAACTTTATCTTATATTCATAGCCAGTTTATATCTTATATTTAAATGCACACACGTTTAAAGGTCTTCTATTTCCAAGATTGATCAAATCCTTATGTTTTCACATAACCAAGAATCCAATAAAACTCAAGGATGCAGCCTCTGGTACACAATATGTAGATATTTACTCAAACGATAGGATTCGATAGTAATAAAATATGTTTGTTGCTATGTTTATTTATAAATTGTGTTACTTTTTTTATTGTATAATAAGGTTTTCTATTCTATTCTACTCCACAGATTTGTTCTAATTGTATATTAGAAGAGTGGCCAAACAGGATGTACCTATAACTTTATTTTCCCATCATTTTACTTGGCTAAATTCGTAATTATTTAAAAAGCTTCAATCGTAGATTTCATATTAAACAATATATGGTGCCAAACAATACATGCTATCAGCCATAATTAAATACCTGAAGTGTTTTACGGCTCTCTACGCCTGACCATTTTAAGTCTGTAATCTAACGTTTTGGACTGGCTCCGAAAATATTTGGTAGCTAAGACTTCTTTGCGCTTTTTAAAGACGTGTAACCAAAAAAAAAAACACAAATCTTTGCCTTACTACGTACAATTATATGCCGATATGCTCGCACCAATTAACTATTAAGGCCCTAGCACCCGAGCAGTGCTATAAAACTGTGACTTCTGAAGCCTTGTCTTTGGTAACGACTAGGTCAATAGATTTGAAAAAAAAATATGTTTATCATAGATTCATGTACAGCCATACATGATATCCATAAATGATTTTTTAATGCGATTAATACTTTTTTCTTAAAAAAAAATATATTTAAAAACATGAAATTTTTCGCTGGTTTTCTTTACTGCATTCAAACGGCTTTGATCTTTAGAAATATATTTAAGTATACTAAAAAATAGCTGGTTAAGTGTTCTTCAGAACGCACGTAGCATATGTAAATCAATGAATATTTCGCAAAGAAAATGGATTTAACGGTCAGCGGGGCGCCGGGATAGAGATTCGGGCGCAGCTGGCCGGAGTTAAATGCACACATACTCGAACTGCTAGATGTTCAAGGGACTATACGCCTTAATATGCTATATTACAAAGTCTTTGTAACTTAACGAGTTTGATGAAAATTAATAGAGCCTTTTTGTTAACAATTAATCTTAATTAGTTTGTCCCAATTACTGGAGCTATTGCTATCAAAATAATAATGTAAGTATTTAGTATATTACACGTAAACTTCAAAGTTAAAATGAAGGATTCGTTTTTATTGACTTAGAACATCGAATATTTCCAATTAACTCCGACCAAATTTTGTAACTCTATTGGAAGTTTATGTTTCAGTTTAATACCAGCGACATTATGCTACAAACTAATTGAAACTAGCGCACGATAGCTTTAAATTCAATCCTTGTAATAATACAAATGCAGAAAAGAAGGGAGGCGGAATATTAAAATCAAATACCATTTACAGAGGCACGTGGCAGAAAATGAATGAAGAATAGTCAGTAATATTCGCAAAGAGTTACCACGTGCCACACGTACGACAAATGAACGTTCAGAGGCTTATGGAAGGTAATTTATGCCGCAATTGTGACTCGAAAATATATAGAACGGCTTAGAAGCACGTGTTACTGTGACAAATCGCTATTTGTAGTACACACCGTGTAGGCATTAACCTAGGCCAAAGTTTGGGCACGCCACAATTATGGCGGTAAGTCTCCTCTTTGATGCGTGGCTGGAAAGACCTCACGGCATCCTCACCATCTGCATGACACCAGGTTCTCACCCGACATGGCAAGTTCGGGAAGTTCGTGTTCCGGATTTGTGCGGAAGTAACACCCGGGTGTCACCACTGTGTGGACCACCCGAAGGATACGGTGGAGCGTGGAGCATACGGTAGAGGTGTGCCCCGCTTGGAAAGAGCACCGGCGTACCCTCGTGGAAGCGATTTGCAGCAAGAATCTCTCGCGCCGGGCCTTGGTACAGGCTATGGTCCGGAGCGAGGAGAAGTGGCAGGCGGTCGCCTCATTCTGCGAAGCAGTTATGCTAGCAAAGAAGGAGGCCGACCGTATCAGACAACGGCGCTCACAGCGCCTCAACTGCCGCCGGGATTCCGATCCCGATTTCCGGCCACCGTAGGCGCGGGCTTGCGGACGGCGAGCAATGCGTAGCTCGTTTTCCGACCGCTCAGTAACTGTCCGGACCGAGCCTAAGTCGTCGACGGCGCGCACCGTTCCCGGGCGCCTCAAGGATTTGTCAGCAACAGCAGGCGCCCAGCTGGGTCCAAGCCTACTGGGGCCAGGGTTAGCTCCGAAAGGTAGCACAGCCCCGGTATAAAAGGAAAGAACGGTAATGTTGCACTCTTGTTGCTACGTCACTTTGTTCTAGCGACCATTTTTGGGGGCCCATTTGTTGAGTGTGCAAGTCACCGTCTGCCTCTTTATCAATGGATATTAATAACATTGTTCAGGCAGGGGCCG
Organism: Mythimna albipuncta; assembly: GCA_929112965.1. NCBI lineage: Eukaryota > Metazoa > Arthropoda > Insecta > Lepidoptera > Noctuidae > Mythimna > Mythimna albipuncta. The sequence goes on along the minus strand of OV815960.1, from coordinate 12,110,333 downwards.
TAGCCTTAACACAGTTCCTGGTAACGAGTCCACTTAAAACTCCAAAAGCCATAGCTTTATAACTTATTTTTCCATATGACGCAATAGTTTCTAGCCAACCGGAGGTTGTCCTTGGATGACCTAGCATAACGCGTGCAGGGATAATCCCCGGTTGATACCACGTTCCATTAAAAGCATCTAAAAGGGCCTCTGCGAGTTGGTTTCGACTCCTCGTACGTCTCCCAAAGGTCCAGGACCTCGGGGTCTTGAGATAAATAAATTTATAAAAATAATGATTCACAACTTCATAATTTCACACAAATAATCTTGTATTTTGAAAAAAATCTTGTATAAGTAAAGTACCTATACTTTATAATGCATTGATACAATTTTAAGTGAACTCAGACAAGTAATAGTATGTCATCCCATTCAGCTGCGATTTTGAAAAAAATACGTTTCAGATTTTTCAAACCCAAGGTTCATAGAACAGAAGAAGGGCTTTCGGATATAAGTTTCTCAATTATATATCCTAATACACTGGAATTGAATTAGAGAAAAGCTTTCTGTCCTTGATACGAAAATTAACACAAACTTTGTTTAAAATTAAAAGAACTCAAATATCAGTCAACAGCTCAATCAAATCAAAATTTTACCTTATGTATGATATGCCTGTCCAACTGGTTTAAAACTAAGCACAGACGACTACACACGTATACAGATAAACACACACTGTATTCTTTCGTTTCTCGCTAATTTTGCCTAATAATAGTCTCAATTGAATGGCCGAAGTAGAACAGACATGTATCATCTGCGTATAAAGTTTTTAGACCGATTTTGTGAACACTATTAATATCAATATGTCGATATTTACACTCAAACGATGAGAAATAAAATGTTTGTTAACTTTTATATAAAAGTGGTGGCACTTTTTTGGTGTAGTAGTAGTAATTTATTAATTTATTTATTATTTATTTATTATACGCTTTATTGTACACCATTACATATACAAAAAGGAAACTAAAACTAAAACACATACATACAATGGGCAGCCTTATTTTAATTTATTCTACTCTATTCCAAAGATTTGTACAAATAATAATAATAATGGCTTAATAGCCAAGAGCCTCGACCAACACCTTAGGAGGCTCGTTAGGCGACTGGATCAAGGGCTTGGTTCAGCGAGCAGTTCTTCTGGACACGGCCCGTATCGTTAGGAGGTTCCTTTCTCTGGCGCCCTGACCGCCGCTAGCTTGGACCCTGTTCCCGATACCGGTGGGATACTGTTTTTTATATTTTTAAATATTTTTTTTAATTGTTTTTTTTTTTAAGGAATATTTAAAAATATATTATAACATGCATATAAAATTAAAATAAAGGAATAATAATAATAATATTTATTTGCCCAAAAAGTTTGTACAAAAGAGACTTAAATGTAGTAAAGTAAGTCAGTGTTAAAATTAAAAATCACAATTTAGTAAGTGCCTCTGTAACCGAACTAGGTAAAAACTTGTATCTCGGTATACAGCGCCAAACCTCTCGGAGTGTGATTAGCTTACTTAAAAACCATAAAATTGGGGTGTGTGTAATGATGTATGAAAAGATATGTGCGGAGTAAACTGGTGAGAGTGTTTGAGTGTAGAGTAAATAGCGAAGAGTATATTAGAAATTGCACAAAGGAACAATTTTTTTTTACCTGCCTAACTCAATACGGTCAATAATTCTTCTGTGTCATCATAAGTTAATGTCAATAAGTACTTTTTTACCCTGTCTTTGCAACAAACCCTATTTAGCGAGTAAATATCTAGAATATAGTTAATTTTACTATAGATATGGGGACCCAGAAATACTAAAAAAAAATCGTCTAATAAAGGACGTTTCCGGTTTATGTTCGCGAGTACATACCAATCGTTTTCCACGCCTACGTGTAATGTTGGAGTCATACGCTGATTCTTGATGCTGCTTCAAAATTATAGTTAACACGTAAAGCTGTCTGACAGTGAGCACCTCACAGTATTTATAAAGCTCTATAGTGGGAAATAACTGAGGCTTGAAAGTGCAAACTTTCAAAATGGCACGTTGAGCTATCTCAGTGGGCTTAATAACTGTTTTGGGAACTCCTCCCCAGGACGAGATACAGTATGTGAGTACCAACTGGCATAGAGCGAAATAGATTTGTTTCAATAAACAAGCATCAACAACGTAGGTACCGCAGCTTCCTAAACACGTATATAAGCTTTCTAACTCGAGCGGTGACCAATTTTATATGATCTTTGAAGCTGAGATTGGCGTCGAAGAGGATCCCTAAGTATTTTATTGAATTTACACGTTGGTTTACAATTGCAGTGTCCGTCTAGGGAACAATGGTGAGGGACTATGTTGTAGTTGCTCCCTACATGTGTTGAATGCCGCATACTAAATGTCATATATTTCGTTTTGTCAGAATTCAAGGTTAAAAGATGAAGTAAAGTAAGTTCCATTGATTAACGATATTAAACCCATTTTGAGCAGCATTGAAGGCATCATCCCAGGTATCAGCAGAGAAAAGAAGAGCTGTATCATCAGCGTATGATATGATGTCACCCTTGGGAATGTCGATACTAGTGAGATCATTAATATAAATGAGAAAGAGCGTAGGGCCTAAAATATATATGTATAGAGTGGACAAACTGGATGTAGGTATATTATGTTACCAGTAATCTGTATAATCCAGGTATTCTATAGAATACCTAGGTAATATATAGAATATCCGAGGCTTTCAGGCGTTAAATCTGCATTTACTCGTATAATTTAATCAAATCGACGTGTCACATTGTGACTTGACTGACGGGTTAAATAAATCTTTGTAGATGGGTTCATCTTTCCTATTTTGAAAAACACTGACCTAGGCTATTAAGTCAACACTGAAACTTCATCTTTGATCGAGTCCTTCAAAAAAATAAGGTAGGGTAGGACCATTATTTTCGTTCATTTCAGTTTTCAAAGATGAATTTTTAATTAAGAACGTACGATTTAATTTGGGTTCCGTTCCTTTTGAAAAGTGTGAAACAATTTTATTGTTCACTGTTAAATGAAACCTCCAACTTTTCTTTCAAATACTTCTCCTATATTTAAGTAAGTAGGCCGATATTCATTTGACGTGCGTCAATCAAGATTATGGATTATAAACAGGTGTGTGTGATATTTATTTTATAGAAACATATTTACTTAATGCATTCTTTTGAACCATTCATACAACATTATTTAATTTATGCGAAACCAGAATATAGTTTGTTTAGAATCAGTAACTGAATAGATTCCAATAGTTTTTACACCATGTTATATTTTTTCCCAAAAATATTTAAAAAAGTCACAAGTTGGACAAAACCGACATTAAGTACAACAAAGGTCACGGCAGGTCATAGCGGGCATTAAGAGCTGGGTGCAAGTGCAAAACAACCCCTCAGTTGTCTGGAAGGCCCGCTGACTATGTATTTTTGCTGACATAACAAGCTAAAACTTTGTGATTTTTCATGATACAGTTATAAAAGTGTAGCTTTAACTTTCATGTACTTTCTGGGAACAGGTTCTTTGAATGAGCTCAATAATGTTAATTCTCTAGAACTAGTTGTAATATCTGAGTGATTAAAAATTCAAGCGTAATTCATTTCTTTGGTCATATTAAACTCAAAGATTCCTTTCAATTGTCTAATACGCTATTCGTAAGATCGTCAGTAGTGCTTTAAATCAACACAGCTTCGTCTATCGTCTGCGAGAGCTCTTTGATTTCAATTAATTTATATTTACTCGTAAACAGTTCATCAAACCATTTAATTAAATGTAATAGAAGCAATTTTGGAAGGTAAATAACATTAAAATGCTCATAATTTGAATATTCTTTCGCCTGATTAGAAATTATAATAGTAATTGCGCACTTGGTCGCAAAATCACGAAAAGTTGATGGCGAACCTTTTGTTTTATTTTTTAAATGGGAAATCATTCAATGACTTCTTCCGCTCGGGGTAGAGCGGTATATTAGAAACTGACTAAAACTACACCTGTCCCTTTTGCGTTCTAAGACCATTAGTTTTCATTTCAAAAAATCCTGGTTGACCTAGCTGGCATCGGCCCTGCTGAGCCCCTATAGTTGTTAACATCTCTCGAGGTGCGCTTGAACACTACGCGCACTTGACGACTAGGGTTCGGTCTAGTCGATTACCGGATATGTTGATGGAAACCTGTGGCTACATTTTTTTTGTAGTGGCACATCTTCAAATAACTTCTTTCTCTCCAGGTGGAGCAAGAGGGAGTGTCAGACATTTAGTAACTAAAACCCAACCGTGGTCTTTCAGTCGCCATTTGTTATGATTAACCAAAATCTTCACAGCAAACATCTCAACGGAAGTTGAAAATCACCGGAATCCCTTGGTATCTAAAGAATTATAATTGAACAAGTGCAAATAGGTACCTTATATCAAAAGTTACAAAGTTCCCTACCAAAATAAAAAGTAAATAGTAATGTATGTTGTCGAAATATATTACTTTTACTAGCGTTTCCCAGTAACTTCGCCCGTGTACATGAAATATAGAATATATCACTAAAAAATAATTAAGCACCAAATTTTTCACCGATAGAAATATCAGTGAAAATTTTTCGCAATCGGACCAGTACTTCCCAAGATTACCTCCTACAATAAAAAAAAAACAAGCTTTACCTCCTTATAAGATAATATAATGTACATTAAGTTGTTAAATCCATTGTAATTGAAAGCACACTGTTGTCGCTAAAAAAAAACACACACACACACAAAACACCGACAACAGAAGTATGTGAAAACAACAATTTCGTCGAACGACGCTCAAAACAGCAATTCATAACAGGAATTTCCTTGAATCACGATTATGGTTTTGAAGTAATTTTGTTATACGCACGAGTACTTTAATTCGTTTCTTCAGAAAATTCAATATAAACCACTGACATTTAATTTATTACAGCTACATAATAATTAACAAAACACTTATAGAAGCGTATGTATTCATTTGATTTCCGAATTATTTATATTAACTTATAACTTACAACCACTGAAATGGCCGAATCGGCTTTAAATTCGCCTCATTAATTCATTAAACTCGTCCATTTCATATTAAAATATTTAATAGGAACAAAGTGAAACGCTTAAACTTTGGAACGCAAATTATTTGTGCAGTTAAAGTAGGTACCTACCTTATAAAATGGTGGTATTTCAATTATGCATATTAATATCTAAAGAAAAATGTAGAGGAGTACTTCGATACTTAAATCTACTTACTTGATTTCGTATGAATATTATATAGTATATTATTAATTTGTACGTAGTTATGTTGTAAATGCTGTTATTTAATATTTAGGCCATTTATGTACCTATATTTTGTTAAAAGTCCTAATAATAGGTGTAGTACATTTAAGTTATTGTGAAAAAGTAAATCACAAATTGTAAAAAAATAAATTATAATTTAAAATGCAAAGTATAAAAAAAAAATAAAAAGAGACTAAATTCTCTTTTGTAGATTGTTTGGTTAGGCATAACAAGTTATGTAAAAGTTAGCTTGACGAATTTAATATTCACGAACACGATAAAGAAATATGATAGAGCCACGTATAAAGAATAAAATTGTAAACAAGAATTTAATCGGCACAGAAGCCAAACTATCAATGAATTTTTACTTTATAATTTAAATAAATGACCACAAAACACCAGAATCAAAAGTTTGAACAGGACAGACAATACTTAGTATTATCATACATACTTCGAAATTTCACAGCATCCACATGGAAAAATTATTCTCAATAATCCGATCTCGTCGTGTAAAGAGTAACTTTTTTATTAACAGTCCAACACAATCACTTTTACGTTAAATCACGCACTTGAACAGGAGACGCGGAAACTGGGCGCTAGTGCGTCGCCCGAACGACGAAGTTGCGGCGCGGACAAATCGCGACTGAAAACATCCGCGCGCCGGCCGCCGCGTGTGCTCACTCTGTTCTCACCTTAACCTGCTAAGGTCAATGTCAGCATGAATCTCCATGACCATCCATCCTGAATGCATTATTCGCTTCCTTTTAAAACTAATATAACCTAAGTACCTACATTCCCAACTAATTCATTTAAGTGTTAAGCACCGCAGCCGGCACTTCCCGAGAGTTTCAGAACTTTCCATTTTCATTAACACGCAAATTTCGTGATGAACTTTTTAGAATTACGAATTAATATTGGCTGCCATTGCGTGTCATGGAAACTGCTTCATGGTCGGTAAAAGTTTCATGTTATAACGAACCAAGATGTAATTAATTTGCAAAAGTCCATAGACTGCAATTATTATACCCTCAGTCAATGGCATTTTTGGCTCAAGTCCTAAACGTGAACATGTTAACAAACTAAAAATGGTCTATTTTTCTAGCGAGTAATGAAGCTTCGATCTTTAATGATTTTTTATGTTAATTTTTTTTACAGACTATGTTTGTTTTTAAATTGACTAGTGATAGAATCTGTGCCAGAGCTGATTAACAGGTCATCAGAAATGTAAATTATAATACTTTTTTCACTTTCAAACTATAAATAATTATTATAGAAGCTTGTTAATGATATATAAGTTATTGAGATCACATAAAAAATACGAATAACTCACATAGCGCTAAGTTTGTATTAAATTCCCATAAATCAATTTGAAAACAAACCTAATAACAAACCGAATATGGAATTATTAAATTAAACCTATTTTTATTAAAAAACCGGCCAAGTGCGAGTCGGACTCGCCCATGAAGGGTTCCGTAGCAGCAAGTAACATAATATAAAAGTTCTTGTAATGTGTTGTAACTTGGATCGATGTTTTAATAATAGTGTATTTTTTTCGATTTATGACGCATTAAAAAAAACTACTTACTAGATTTCGTTCCAACCAATTTTCGTTGGTAGTTTTTATAGTAATGTACATCATATATTTTTTTTAGTTTTATCATTCTCTTATTTTAGAAGTTAGAGAGGGGGGGACACATTTTACCACTTTGGATTTTACCAGTTTAGAAAAAAATGATATTAGAAACCTCAGTATCATTTTTGAAGACCTATCCATAGATAGGGGCACACGCATGGGTTTGATGAAGAAAAAAAATTTGAGTTTCAGTTCTAAGTATGGGGACCCCCAAAATTTATTGTTTTTTTTTTCTATTTTTGTGTGAAAATCTTAATGCGGTTCACAGAATACATCTACTTACAAAGTTTCAACAGTATAGCTCTCATAGTTTAGGAAAAAAGTGGCTGTGACATACGGACAGACGGATAGACAGACAGACAGACAGACAGACATGACGAATCTATAAGGGTTCCGTTTTTTGCCATTTGGCTACGGAACCCTAAAAAACACATCGAATATTATTAGTTTATGTTTATTAATCCAAAACGCGAACTTAGAGTGTAGGCCACGTTTATTGCCACTGAGAGGAAGTATTCCGAAGACTGGTACTAGATATTGTACGACAAAAATAATATAAAAGTTGAATTAACGTCTCACTAAATTAATAAAATTAAGAACACATCACACATTTATTTATAATAAACGTAAAATTTTGTAAGCGTGTGAACATACCTAATGTTTGTTACTTAAATTTGGCACATAGGTAGACCATATCCTGAAATAGTTTACAAAATACTTTTTGCTCCGAGAGTTTGTTCTCTTGGGACTATTTTCTACTTGAAGGAGGGCGAAGCCCCTGGCAGTAGCTAGTTAAAAATCAAATAACAATATTCGTCTCTGCTATAAATAACTACGATTATGTCCATTTATAGATAAGTATATTTATTTTATAACTTTCTCGTACTTATTAGGCGTTTAAGTTTTCAAAAAAGTCTTCTTTTCAAGAAGCGTCAAAACTCTGTTTGAAAAGTTAATTGTACGTAATTATATTGATAACACATCATTAACTTAAACGTCGGTACATAATAAATTTTATTACATCAAGTTAGAAGCTCTTAAATATGATTTAATACTAGTCCCTTATTTCGGAAATATTGACATGGTGGATCGATGTTATCTTCACTTTCCAATCTTTGTATGTTTTTTTAAATTCAAATGCATAAATCACTAATCGGGAGTATTTCTGTCATAATCAGCCTGTTAATTTCTATCATCACTAGAGGTCGAAATTAGGTGGAGTTATTTAAGTGCTTCTACTGATTTCATACAGCGAAATAATAAAATGGATATGCCTTAAATCCCGAGATTAACTATCAGAAAAATAGCATAAAAAAATTCTTCCTGCATAAATGACGAAGAAGAAGAAGTGTGAAAGTTTGTTAACCTTTTTATTATTTTATGTTGTTGTATATTGTGTTGCTTGCGCCGAATAAATGCTATTCTATTCTATCTATAATATAAAAATGAATCGCAAAATGTGTTGGTAAGCGCATAACTCAACAACGCCTGGACCGATTTATGAGGAGAAGGTTCTTATGGAAAAAAAAATGAAAATTAGGGTAGTGTAGTAGGGTAGAGTAGGGTAGAGTAGGGTAGAGTAGGGTAGAGTAGGGTAGAGTAGGGTAGAGTAGAGTAGAGTAGGGTAGGGTCGAGTAGGGTAGAGTAGGGTAGAGTAGGGTAGAGTAGGATAGAGTAGGGTAGAGTAGGGTATAGTAGGGTAGAGTAGGGTGTAGTAGGCTGAAGTAGGGAAGAGCGGGAGCGAAGCCGCACGGGCAAAAGCTAGTTCTATTTTATATTCTATTCTAACCTCACCTCAGTTGAACTAGAAAGACCTATTTTAATGAAAAATACTAGTACAAATTGTATGTTAAATAAATCTGTTTTATTTGTATTATTTATCTCTGAGGTTTTATTAATATTTATATGTAATATTTCATTAGAAATCCCGGGAATTTCCATAAAAATATCAACATTTCGATGCAAGTACAAGAATCATCACCAGCTTTTTTAATGTTCCCAATGTTGGGATTCAAGCCTCCTCCCTAGGAGAGGGAATGGGCCGTTGTGGGAAGTACAAAAATAACTCTACCAAATTCCGACCTTTTGTCATCACTCACTGCTAACTGTAGGCCTTCTTTCTAATCTGCCATACTTCCCGGCCCTGTACGCAAGAGATGGTTTCCGCCTTATACTGGCATTTCCCGCGAATTTACTGATATCTGATGATGACCATGACGGTTGTAAACTTAATTTAATATGATTATTTGTACCAATATTTCTCATTCGGCTTGAAAAGAATAAATTGCTGCGTATTTGAAATGAAATTTCTTCTAACAGATTTTATTTGAGTTTCTCTTATACAAGCCAGTACACATCGCTAAGAATAAAATAGTACCAAGTTAAATGTGGCTTTATGCATAAACCTACGAATTATGCTCAGCTCGTAATGGTAACGTAGCGTGAAGATATTAAAGTTCAAATCAATTTTACCTACTATCCAAATCTATTAAATCCTATATAACTAAATAGGATGAGAAGTGCATGCCATTATCGCTCTTACGAAATGATTGCTTCTCTTTGAAAACTGAATCGTAATATACCGATGCCAACGTAACAAACACTTTTGCTAGAACTACACTGCGCACACGTGTGCCACGCCGATCTGGGCGCGTCGGTCTTCATACATTTTATATAGAAACTAGACTTGTAGAGCTACACTAGATCCACGCCACGCGACGTCGTTCTACGTACAAATCAAGCGTATTACACGTGTGCGTCGGTCTAATGTAGTTCTAGCTTTAAGATATCTACCTATATCCACACTTCCATACTAATATTATAAAGAGGTTAAGTTTTTTTTTTTATATTTGTAGTTATTGGAGGTAATCTCTGAAAGTACTGTTCGGATTGCGAAAATTTTTCATCGATAGATAGCCGCTTTATTTCTGAGTGACAAGGCTATATTTTATTTACGCGGGCGAAGTCGCGGGCAAAAGCTAGTTATGCATATGTTAGTGACCCCGGCAAACTTTGTCCTGCCCAGAAACTGGCTTTTCAGAAAAGAAAACTCAGAACCTGATTGCAGCGCCACCTACCGGGTTTAATTATATTTTCGATCCTTCCAGGGTTCCCTGGAGGAAGGTTGTATATTTGAGTACCTACTCAAACCTTGAGTAGGTACTCAAATATACAAAGAACAAAATTACAACGGTAAGTACAAAGTTTCATCGGAGTTGGTCAAGTCATTTAAGAGGAGTCATGTGACAAACACGTGTACAGAAGAATTATTTAAATAAAAATTGTAAGTTGTCTTGTCAGTATGTATGTACATGTCAGCACGTTTTTATTTATTCATATTTAGTCCTACATTGGAACAGATAGTAAATTGTGTAATAAGTCCAAAATTGGTTTACAAACAAGTTTGAGCTTTGGCTTGCATGTTTTTTTCTTTTTTTTTAAATATATATATTACATATTCAAATTACTTATTGGGTTTTATGATCATGTATTAATGTTATGCTACTACCTTGACAACTTTGTAGAGTATACTAGAAATATTTTTTTAGGTTTAATTTAGTGTGCTTCATCAAAACTGTGTTTTTAACATAGATGGCAAACATGAGCGAATAATTTAAATTTCTCCTATGTTTATGCATTAAAAAATTACGTAGGTTTAGTTTAATATACGATCTATAATATTTAAATCCAGATAAGAGTTCATTGCTTAGTCTTTTAGAAAATATATTCCGACATTTTTTAATATAATTGGACAGGACAGTGGAAGCGAAGTGTTTACTGATTTTATAAGAAATAAAATATGAAGTAACTTAACAGGAAACGACGTAAATTAAAATGAAACCGAATGTAGAGACGGTAGTTTTTATGAATTTATATGTAGTAATTTATTTTTTATGATAGTCTGTTTTTATTCTGAACTTTACTTTTTTGTTTACTGTCGTTTCGCAGAAATAATAAATATGGTATTTAAAAAGCAATCAAGTAGGTATGCTTTATATCTCACTTTCAATATTTCTGTTCTGCACGCGCCAGGAATCTCCGTCTTAACAATTTCCTACAATGTTGTCCTACTGTGTTTTCATCAGTGCACCTTTCTGTGGAAGGCGCATCCTTTCGATATCAAGACGGCCATTAGTCGATAGGTATACATTTAAATTGACGAATTTATTTTTTAAACAACTAGCATAATCGTCTCAAAAACACAACATACTTATTTTTGAGGTAGTAATCTTCCAATGACTTTTTCCATTCTAATAATTACTTATGTCAATTTTAATTATGTCAACACTATTGTAACTTTCTTTTCTATAATAGGTATTATCTTTTTCAAGCATCGGCCATATTGTCAAGGGCAACCTAGGTTGACTGGTAGATAAAACTTTTCCTCTTTTTAGGGGTGAGGGAGGGAAATGTTCACAGGTTGAGTTCCACCTGCTCTGACTAGAACGAGAGGAAGACTCAGACTGTCTTTACTGACTAAAATCCACCTGTATTTTTTAGTAACCTTTTGGGTTCCCGGGTAACAGTAACTCTTTAGAACTCTTCCGCAGCCCTGGTAGAGAATGCTGCCTTTGTACCTTTGTGTTGCATGAAGATTAAATAAACAAACTATGCTGCTTTGTCTTCGATGGTTGTCACAAAGAACACATAATACTGCATTGACAGCAAGGCAAAGTGCCTCTAGGCCTTAGAAATAATAATCATGGCCGCAAAATAGCGCTCATGTTCCATACTCACATTCGGTATTACTCGATAGTTTTACTCCAAAACGAGTAAAAACCAACGTGTGGACCGCAAAGTTCACAACTCGGAGGTTCGGAGCGAGCCTTCGAGCCTGACTCGAGCGTGTGTACGTGTCCTAAGAATATTACACTGAAATTTTTACTTAAGTGCACTTAAGTAATGGTTTTTAAGTAATTAGTTATCCTAGTTTAGGCAAATAATATGGGCAACACCGCACTACATTGTGTAGTGAAATAAAAATGAACGGCTTTCACCACTATACGTATATTTCTATAGTTTATATAATAAAATACAAAATGAATATAATAAAATGAACTATCAAAGGTCTAAAGAAATCAAATTCAATAGTTAGGAACTGGTGTACACCAGAAAATCTTTAAAAAAAACATGCCAGCCACACAAGAGAGGCGACGGAAATAAAGCGGTCGCTAGTGGTAGTGGTTAGATAAAAGATTCAAACCTACAAACTGTTGCAACGGCCCATCGATCGGTCGAATTATCCCTGCCGGAGTCTGTGTTTCCTGATAGCTATAACCTAGGGGTCTTTAAGTCAGGAGTGAATAGATTGCTTCTAGGCAAGCGTACTCCATCGTCGACCACATCATCGCTTACCATCAGGTTAGATAGTGGTCAAACGCGAGCCTATCCATTATAAAAAAAAAATACTTCAGGGTAAAAACACGTATTTTAAAAATAGCTGAAATCTAATTATATAAAACTTCAGAATTATCTAATTCTGAACAACTTTCAACACGTGCGATAACTACACGCATCCAGTACTTGACCATCATGTTACAGGGTCGCTGGCGGCGCATTCGCTAGATGCGGACACACTCATATTGAACATAATATATAAAACCTGACACAACTCTAGTTTTTCGATACATAGCTTCAAGTTTGAGACACGTGTAACAGCATCTGTCCGAAGTTTTTTCTCCTTTATGATGACTTCCTTTTGACCTATCAAATTTTGAACATTAATTTATTTAGATTCTTTATTAATTTGTTTTTTTTTTGGATAATAACTTGGAGAACAAGATCTTGTCTACCGAGTCGACTAAGTAGTCCACTGATTAAAATTGTCATATAAATATGTAAAATATGATCATCGTGCTGCGTTTTACGTTGCTAAAAATACTGTAATAATAATGAATCGATATTTTTTCTCGACCATGTTTAAACATGCAGCATTATTACAAAATCGTTATTTTTGTATAAATACAAATATAACGATTTAAAAATAATTATAAGATTTCATCATAATGATGAAATCTTATAATTATTTTTATTGGGTTTTTACAGACGCTATCTGTGTGGAGTAATTACTTATTTGTTTTTTTTCTACCACATCGAATATTTCAGTAGTTACGATACTTTGCAAATTCTTACTATTTTTATTCAATTCCCATAGCTTTTTTTTAGGATTGTAGAATAATATGACATCCAATTGCAGCACGCAATTCATAAATTAACCTAAATAGAAAAAAAGCTTTGAATAGCTTACGTTCTACAAAACAGTCGCCAGTCGCTATGGATAGTCGAAAATCATTAAATCTGACACAATAAGTGCATCGTGTTAAACGATTACTGGGTTGTGGAATTCAGTTACGTAGTCGCGCTATGTATAATACTGGTATTCAACTACAGAGTTACACCGGAAGCCGACCTTAACATACATGGCAAATAGCTAGGCAGGTGACGATATTCTATAGAAGAAGGTTCTCCGAAACTTCAGTTCCAATTAGTAGATTTGAATCACGCTTACAACGTATATGATCGACTAATCGTAGAACCACTGGCCGTAGCGATTGGCACAAAGCCGCCTACGTTACAGACTAGCTACAACTAGGCCGAGGCACGGCTCCACCTAATCACATAGGTACCTGAAAGGTAGGGTAGGCGAATGGCTACGATGTGACGTAGCACTCACACGCGGTAACAATTGTAGAAGCATTAGTAGCAGGTAATTTTACGCTACGTTCGACGAGAAATAGTAGTGTGTGGAACTATAATTTCGACGCACTGTAGAAGAATCTTTTCATGTGAGTCGTGTGTCCCACGCGTTGTGACTACAGCTATTCTTAGACGAGAGACTTTGAAATACCTATGGGTAATATTGTATTCGAGTTTAAACTACAATATTCTTAATTTTTGTTGACGTTGTCTAAAAATAAATACGTAGGCGCGTCACCTAAAGTAATTTGTACTTTTTTGCCGCAGCTATTGTGATCGATATATCAGACAAAATTACATAATATTTTAAGAACACTTATTTTTTCAATATCGAAGATTTATATTAAATCTTCAAGAACCCTACTTACCAAATTTTTCTGTTTCCGTCTTCTTTTCTTTTATAAGTTACTAACTTTTGCCCACGCGGCTACGCTCCCGCTCTTTCCTACTCAACCTTACTCTACCTTACTCTACTCTACTCTACCTTACTCTACACTACTCTACGCTACTCTACCCTACTCTACCCTATTCTACCCTACTATACCATAATCTACCCTACTCCACCTTACTCTACTCTACGCCACTCTACCTTACTCTGCCCTACTCTATCCTACTTCATTTGTTACAAAAAATGTGATAAATGAAGAACCACTCGACCTATTTTGTGCAAACTTCACATAAACCATCTACTAAATAGTTCGAACAAAGCCTAAACATTTGGTTTGCATAGGTGAGCCCGTTCTTGAGTTATAAAATTACAACGAAAAGTGGCATTGATTTTTATATAATTATATAGAAGTGTGTACATGAACTGTTAAATAAATAAATAAGAAACTAAATGTTGGTCTTACAAGAAGATTCGTGATTTTGTTCGCTTGAAAAGATGAATATTCCAGATTTTTAAGTTCCCAGGAGGATTTTAGAAAATGTCTTCTTTATTGGAGCGTGAACAAAACGTTTCCAAATATTTTGTTACTAGGAAACTACGAACGGCAGCATAATCCTAGATATTGACAAGTTATTTCGAGTTTAGATCTAGCACACAGCTCAGTCGCGGCTCAGACGACAGCTTCTACGTGTTCGATAGCGTCCGAACCAACAAGCTGTGATCCGGAATACTGCGTCGCTAAACTATTGAACTGGAAATCCTATTCCTTGATTAAAATATCTTAGATTTTAATATTATACATTTATAGATGCATACAAGCTCAGCTTACCTGTTCTCTAATGGTTTTGCACGTATTTTAAGAAAAAAAATCTGACGCGGGGAGCAGTAATTTTAGAAACGATTGTAAGCGGTTTAAAGTGTAAAATAAGTAGAAACTATATAATTACACTAGCTGTGCCCCGCGGTTTCACCCGCGTTTTTCTCGTTTCCGTGAAAATACCGAGATAAAATATTGCCTATAATTAGCTCCCTCAATAAATGGACTATTGAATATTTAAACAGTTTTCATATCAGATCAGTATTTCCCAAAATTACCGCGTTCATAAATGTATTTATTATACTCTTCAAAGATCTTATACCTACAATCATCAACAAATATATTTCGAAAAAGATTATTACAGGATTTTATGTTGATAAAAAACTCTATGGCCCATAACTCATTAATAGGTAGAGTCTGTGCGGAAAGTAAACCATCGTGGGATTTGAGGGCGCTGCTGTAGATAAATATCGTTTTTGTTATGTAACGTCATTATAATGCGACTGTTAAATCTTGATATTTTGAAACTATGTTAGACTAGCTTCTTCCAGCGGCTTCACCCTATAATAAAAATTATTCTATTGGCTGCATTTGCTCACCTAATGAAACTGCAAAGTTATAGCTTATGTGCTATATTATTGCAATGTTTATGATTAAGTTCATTTGTCTAGTAGTTTTTGCGCGACACATCCATACATACGAGTACCTCCATCCATCTTCACAAACTTTTGCATTTATAATATTAGTAGCCTATTTATTGAACTTGCTCACGTGATGAAACTTAGCAAAAATATAGATTATAAGCTATATTATTGCAACTTTTATCATTAAATTCATCCGTTTATAAGTTTTTGCATAATGCTGTTTATTGTGGCGACACCTGGGGGTGACCTATGTTGAACAGTGGACGTCATTGTAATGATGATGAAAATTTAAATGCAAACACGGACCAGTAAAGGAAAATAGCGTGAAGAAACTGCTGTACTCCCTATCTAGGCAGGTTCCACCAACGACCACTTAACCAGTTCCAACGAAAATGGTTCTATCACTTTGACTAGGATCGGTCTATTATCACTGACTGGAATGTTGTAGCTAGCAGCAAGTTTATGTTTACCCTAGTTAAAAAAGGTAAAAATGGGACTCACTACCACTTTTTCCTCCTCCTCGGTACATTTTTCCCTTTTGCTAATCAATGAAAAATATGTACTTAATGACTATGAAACTAAAGTACACTTCAGAATTTATAATGTTGCTTCGTAAAAAATCTATTTAGCCTCTAAGGGACCATCTCGTATATAAGATCCTTGGGATCACTTGGTTGTTCCTCTGTTAAGACCCTCTAGCTCGAGAACGCTTGGAGGTATCGAGTTAAAATTAAAACCATACACTCAAATCTGCGGTCTTTTGAAGTTGTGAAAAAATCAGACTTCCGAGTTAAAGAAAAAAAAGATGCGGCCGTTTATATCGCAAAAAAAAAACATATATTTAGATACTCAAGGGAATGAAAGTTCAAAGGGGTGACGTTGACCTAGAATCCTGAAATTTGGCATAAATCAAGGTCTCATAGAACAAGTACAGGGAAAAATCTGAAAATTGTAAATTTGTAGATCCGCAACAAAAAAAAAAAAAAAATTGCAATTCGGAGAAACTCAATTTGAGAATTGATTTCATAGGTAAATTTGTACAGAATCTTCAGTGCGCGAGTCCGACTCGCACTTGCCCTTTTTTTATTTTAGTTACTGTATCCTTACTCAAGCCTGAAAAGAAATATTCTAAGTTAGTCGAAATGCATTATAAAAATTTAAAGTATCAATACTCTTTATACTAGCCATCGAATATATTACCAAAACAAAATAAACAAATATCGTCATGTTTAAATGAATTTCCGTTTAATTTATACATATTTGGAGATAACAAGGATAGGAGTTCACCTAGAAAGTCTAAAAACATTAAAATAAAAGTGTTACGTACCAAAAAAACAGCATACCAATGTTTCCCAAGTTCGTGACTTTGTTTTGATCAATAATGGTGTGATTTGCCATTTGTTATCTTTGGCAAAACTGTAATATATTAAATATTATTTCTCTTGCAGCTCAGTGAAATTTTTTATCAATTTCTGAAGATTTCAATTAAAAATCACAATAAAATAACATATACAAACCCTCTGCCAACATTATATGACGTTTGGCATTTGACGGATGGATGGGTTGTGTTGCTACTTAAAATCTTTAATGTTGTTATCACTTTACGCCACGACGGTTCTTTTATCGCACAGACTATACCTACCAACTCAACATCTTACACACGTGATAACTTTTAAAAGAAATATCCGATTGAGATGAAACAAAAAGTATTTTACTTCTACATAAATACTCTTGATAACATAATGCTTAATTTCGATAAAGATTAATATTACGATACATATTTAACGTAGTTTTTTTTCTTCAGACGATTTAATAATTATTTTGAACACAAAATCGGTTATTGTGATTAAACCATGATAGCTAGATATATGTTCTCGCGGACTTTTTGTAGGTCTTAATGGGATCTACAAACCCGTAGTACATCATTTTGTTCCATTGTCAATAGTTTTTGCAGCGCACGCAAAAATAGGTTTTCGATTTTACACCTTGTGTTACAAAATAGCAATTTTATTACGGATCCCTAATTTTGAAACAAAAAAAAACATAGCCTATAGCCTTCCTCGATAAATGGACTACCCAACACTGAAAGAATCATTCAAATCGGACCAGTAGTTCCAGAGATTAGCGCGTTCAAACAAACAAACAAACAAACAAACTCTTCAGCTTTATAATATTATTAATATATATAGTATAGATAATGCCTAACAGTGAAAATTTTGTGTTTTTGCTATGTAAACCTTTTGAACGATGGTATGTTATGTAAATGAGTAGACGAACGTTTTCCGTGATGAATTTATTGCTACTTGATATAATTATAATAATAATTCGACTTATATGCTACTAGCTGCTGCCCGCGACGTCGTCAGCGTGAAGCCTCTACAGCACTAAAAATACTTAAGGTGCCAGTGTCGCTATAGCATTATAAATAAACAACTTTTAAAATAGCATTATAATATAAGTTTTTTTCGCAAACGAAGCTAGTGATGAGAGTTATATGGGAATCCTGCTGAGTTCAGTCATAAGATGTGACTAAAGGAAATAGAGAAAATAATGCAGGAATACATTCCAGGACACAAAAGAGTAAAAATACGTATAAAGGTATCATACCTTACAAGACTTCCCTATAAACTACGTTGGTAGTTATACTGCCAGGAGCCAAAATGTAAAGAGAAACAGGACTGGTGACGCGGGAGCAAGCGACATACAGTTGCCCGTGTGAGAAGCAACTCGTCCTGAGGTCGACACCCGCTGACATCAGTGTCTGCCCCTGCGACTTATTGATGGTCATCGCAAAGCAAACACACACGGGGAACTGTACGCGGTTGAACTGGAACGGGAAGTTATGGGGTATGAGGGGAATGCGTGGCATAAATACTGCCTCGCTGACGCCACAACCCGTAAGAATTTCCACCTCAATGGTGTGTCTGTGTGGAGCGAGATGACTTTAAGGCGGGTCCCGTCACAACTTCGAAGCATAATCGGGACACCGACCTTCAGCTGGATGGTATGCGCCGGAAGTCCACTTGCTGACAGGGAGTACAGAAATTCCACGGAATAACGTGTGGCATCATCTTGCTCGACAACAGTGTTTATCGAGGTGTAGAACACTTCATTCTTTTCAATTTCCGAGAGAATGCATTCGTTAATTGCTGCAGCCTGATCATTTTTGGGCGTCAAAATGGCCCTCTCACACACCCAAGAATTCTGCGTGAGAAAGGTGCGGTATACGACTGATGTCCCCGTACACACAGTGAATGAGTTTTTTTTAAGCTGGATACTACTCTACCGAGAGACTCTGGAAGCACCACCTGTCCACCTCTCTCTTCTGGTAGAGTGCCTTCGCCAAGACTTAGAAGGACATCGGAGAATTCTTGAGCACGTGCATTACCGCCGAGCCGAGCTCTCATATTAATGGTCAAGCGCAGTGTATGAACTCGTGACCACAACGAAGATCGTTTCGACGAAGCATACACCTCGTCAGCCCTCGATCCCCGCGTCACCTCGGGAAGTGTTTGCCGGAAATCGTCACTGAACAGAACTGTGACACCATCCATCAAATGTTAGTTCCTGCAGATGTCCTGCAGGGTTCACGACCTCAACTGCCTTCCTATTGGCCATCGTACACTCATAATCAGAGAGCAATCCTTGAGCACGTGTCCCTTATCGCTGTTACGTGACACACCACAAACAGGCGTTATGGCGCCCTCTAAATTCCTTGCCTTCCGGAAGCAGTGTGGCAGCGATTCCCGACGACGCTATAGCAATAGCAATTTTGCCTTGGCTCCTGACCTCTGCAAGTATGCCAGTGGTAACAAATGTTTTTCCTGTTCCACCAGGAGCATCCAAGAAAAACATTTTACCCTGGTTTTGCCCAACGTTTTCAAGGACGGTGTCATAAATTTGGTTTTGCTCTCAAGAGAACAAAGCGACATGGTAGTTTCGTATGGTGGTTATTTCGCCCGGATCGTAATTTGTAGCGTTAAACTCCCGACTTCCACGGTCTTGATGTGGTGATGATTGGAGAGCTGGTAACCCATATTCGATCAGTGGATTGCCGCCGATAGAAATGACCATATCTTGAAGTGAACTGAGACTGGTGTTCAGCACGCGTTCAACAGTTACTTCGATTTGGTCTCTAGTAGCACGCCTCAAAGTTCGTAGAAAATCTTCAGACAGATGATGGCGATACTTCTCCCACAAAGCTACCGGGTTCGCGACTCCACAAAACACCAAGATGACGGCAAGCAGATGACGCTTGTGGCTGGGACTGTCACTGACGCTTGCCTCCGCGAGGGTATCATCCCAATTAGGCAAAAGGTTGCGCAGTAAGTGGGATACTCCACGCCATAAAATGTCCTCAGAAAGGCGAAAGACGTTGGGCCTGGGACAGTGTGATGTAACAACCGCAGAAAATAGCATTCGTCACTATTCGGGTGCACGGTATAAACCCTACCGAATGCGGTGTCCTTGAAAATTCCCAGAAAACCTTCCACAGCACCTCCTCGTCGATGTCGGTTGAATACACCCCTTTGCTTGTCGTACGTGTAATATGAAGGCACCACGTCATACGTAAGGAATTTCGCAAACTGGTCGACTTCACAGAGTCTGAGAAATGCCACTATGTAATACCTAACACCGCATTTTTTTTAAATTGTCTTCCTCAACTCTGCTCAAGATTTTGGAACTTGAATTTGTCAAAACGAACTATAATATGAAGAAAATGCACATTGCCATCTATGAATTTTAAGAATAACTAACTACTAACCTCGCCAACATGATCAAATTTAAATGATTAATTTCCAAAAACTGTTAACATACAGGAAAAGTTTTTAACCACTGCGTAAATTTTTTTTGGTGGCTCAGTGTAAGTAATAGAACACATTTCCATTTTTAGTTTATAACTTTTTTTTTCACATTTTTCCACCTTGTCCCATTTTGAAATAAGCATAACATGGACATAATTTAATCGTAATACTATTAAATACTATGAATGAAAACGCGCTGGCCGCCGCGCCGCCCGTTGTACGAGACGGGGGTGCGGGGGGAAGGGGGCGGGGGTATGCGGCGCCGGCGGCGGCCTTTGATGTGCGGATCTGCAGTTCGTCACTTGCGGAAGCGGGGTTCGGACGTTCGCTCATATTCATCCCTGCGCGCGTGTGTGCCGCGTACTCGTGTCGTCACGATGTCGAACTTTAATCACCGCGAATACTACGAAATGGTGCGAGTGTATCTACTTAGCCACGAAAATTTACGAGCAGCACGAAGAAGATATGAGAGGGAGAGCGTACCTCGTATGCGAGCCCAAGGGATCCGTAATCCTACGGTACCTAATGAAAGGACAATTCTTGCAGCAAATCAAAGGCTGCTTGATCACGGCCAGTTCAGAACCCCGAGCCATGCACTAGGGTCTGGCAGACCTCGACTGGCAAACAAAAAATAAATAACGCTTTCAATGAAGTGAAAAGTGATACTAGTGTCCTAAACAAACTAAATGCAAACTTATTTTAAACGTGCACGTTTATGCCTGGAAAAAGGAGGAGGTCACTTCGAACAATACCTTAAATACTGTGATTAACGAAATGTAGAGGTAAGAAATTATAAACAATCTTAGTGTGTTAGGTTCTTTTTGATTGGACATTGTTGTAAATAGGTAGTTGATTCCAATTTTTTAAATACGCCAGAATGCAATTTTTTCAATTCAAATTTTATCATGAGTAATTATCATACATAAATGTTTTAATTTGAATGTAAAAATTATTACTTGATTTATTTTCTGCATTTTGATGGTCCTAAGCCCATGAAAGTATGAAGGAAAAATTGGAATTACCTAAACTTAAAAAGTAGCACGAAATTGCGGTCAGTAACCGCACCGCGTAGGTACTTACGTCGGCGCCGTCGCATCGAGCGAACGCACATAAGTACTTACCTACAACTCAGCTGATACAGCTTGCCGGTCGGGCGACCAGTCGACGCGTGAGTCGGTCAACCGGGCGCCCGACTGGCAAGCGACCATAAAATAAATTTCTATGTAAATAAGTCTCGTAAGCGATAACTTTATTTTTTACTATTAACACATATCAAAATAAAAAATACGTGTTTATTAAAATATATTCAAGTTTATCATGACAAAATTTGCGCACTGGTTAAAAACTTTTCCTGTATAACTTGATTTGATTTTGATGAAATCTCATAGATGGCGCTGCTTTAAAATTGTGTTTATACTACTAACATTCATTAAACTATGTTTCTCTGCCCAAGTTACTTTAATGGCGTAGTTTTTATAATGTAAAGCTAGATAATAGCATGACTTACTCAAAAACTACATTTAAATTTGCGTCCTTATATTACACGCTGTCACAGAATGCGTAAGAAAAATAAAGATTCACAGCTCCTCCCCCGTAGGTGATAGCGTGATAATATGTAGCCTATAAATTATGTTGACCCGACCTCTTAGTAATATTCATGCAAAATTTGAAGTATATCCATGCAGTACTTTTTGAGTTTATGCCGGACATACATA
Organism: Mythimna albipuncta; assembly: GCA_929112965.1. NCBI lineage: Eukaryota > Metazoa > Arthropoda > Insecta > Lepidoptera > Noctuidae > Mythimna > Mythimna albipuncta. The sequence continues at coordinate 12,088,344 of OV815960.1, read as the reverse complement.
CAGACAAACAGACAAAAATTCTAAAAACTATATTTTTGGCTTCGGTATCGATTGTAGATCACGCCCCAAGTATTCTTTTTAAAAAATATTCAATGTACAGTTTTGACTTTCCTACGATTTTATTATATGTATAGATGGTAAACAATATATTATGCATTCATGACCATGGCGTACAAACGAGCACAAAGTTCAATGTACAGCGCAGCTCGTACAGGTGTAGTTTGAACAATGTTCCAGTCTCCAGTGCCGTTGTTGGAGGTAACTAGAACAAAAAATACCTGGTCGCATACGCAAGCCTATCAATAATAATAAAAAAAACCTTACGTGCACAAGACACCCATACCGAGAACAACTATATGTAAGCCATTCAAATATTGACTCCCTGCAGGAAGCGAACTCGCTGCAGGCAGCAGTGTAACAGCCTATCGTTCAACCACTACGCCAGCCATGCCGACAAATCTATTCGCTGAATACTAAATATGCTGCACTTTATTGCTCGTTGGCAAATCTTTAGAATAGAATAGAATAGAATAGAATAGAATAGAATAGAATAGAATAGAATAGAACAGAATAGAATAGAATAGAATAGAATAGAATAGAATAGAATAGAATAGAATAGAATAGAATAGAATAGAATAGAATAGAATAGAATAGAATAGAATAGAATAGAATAGAATAGAATAGAATAGAATAGAATAGAATAGAATAGAATATCGTTTATTTAATAAAAGTGCCACAATTAAATTAAAATACAAAAACAACTTTAAGCACAACTGGGAAGTATTACTCCACAGTTTGACATTATACATCCAAAATTAAACATGAAGACGTGACGTGACGTGACGTGACGTTATGTGACGACCACGAAGGTCACATATTAATTGAAGTAGAAACTTTATTGTAATGGACCTTTTAAGGCTTATGGTATTAAGAATATAGATTAAAAATATGACTGAAGTTGTCAACATGAAAAAATATTGAATTTAATTTTATATAATAATATAATTTAAGGCTTGAACGAATATAATTAGTAAAGTTCAATTCAAAGCCTTTCATTGGCGTCTCCCCACGTCACAATATCGTTTTATCTTATTATTACTATTTTTATCTATGCGTAAACAGAAAAACAAAAAAAAAACCATTAAAAAGTTACGAGCCAACAAAGTTTCGTTTTTCTTGATAATTTTAACGCAACTTTAGGTATCAAAAAGTTACAAATATCATATTAAATTTCCAAAACAAAGTCGGTACCAACAAAGAAGAGTATCATAAAATTTATTAGTAGTTGATTTGTGCAGTGTTTTTTTTTCATATAACTTGATTTTCCAAAGCACTGATCGTCATTTTTTACGCAACGTCTAATATCCTTTCAGTTCGGAACGGTGTTTGTATACGTGCGAACGAGATATTGTGCATAACCTAGCGTCTAACTGCTCATCACTGATATTAACGCTGTCGGATTCGATGCCAGATGAGACAGCGCGCTTTTTGGCCATGCCCATCTGTAAGTTCGAGCCTGCGACTAGTTCAACCTTAAGTATTGACTTCTGTTCAGTAACGAACTTCGAACACCATAGATTAGGGCAAGATACACATGTCAATCGTGAGTAGTTTCTATGTCAATAAGTAGTTTGTGGGGCCAAGGGTCTGCTTCTGAAAGGAAGAATTGGTTCCGGTACGAAAAGCAACGAAGGAACGGGAGTAGGTTTTTAGTCGATAAAAGTCTGACACTATCTGTCGCTCCGCCCAAGGGCGTGAAGATGTCATTGGATGATATTCCCACCTACCAAAAAGAAAAGTCAATAACTAGCTTGTAAGTCAGTATAATAAGCAAGACATTTCCTTGTGGCTTGAGTGGTCTACAGGAAGTCTGACAAAAACAACTTATTTGAAAATTATTTATTGAAATTACTTTATTTTTTGTTACTGGCATGCTCTACTGATTTAATTACCAGACCAGATGTTTTATTAGTTTGTTTTAATTAAAATAATAGGTGTTGTCACTAAATCATTGCCTTTTTGTCTTATTTTGGAATTTTTATAATCACTTCTAACATGATTAGTTATATATTTGGGATATTAGGCAAACTATATTACTAGCTAGTTTTAAGTATTTGATATTATTGTTATCTTTGGAAGACGTAGTGGGTAGTATAATTATTTTATTATGTAATATTTAAGCTGTTATGAATATCCCTTATTGTACTACTGTTGGTTTTTAATAAATTAAATACTTACAATAAAAAATATAATTATGTATTTTATTTTTTATTGGTCTCGATTGAGAGGGACCACACACGTCATGGTCTACAAGATGTTCTGCGTTCATAAATTTTCTTCTTTGTATTATTGAAAAACAAAAAAACCGGCCAAGTGCGAGCCGGACTCGCCCATGAAGGGTTCCGTAGCAGTAAGACACCTAGTATAAAAGTTCTTGTAGTTTGTTGTAACTTTGATCGATGTTTTAATAATAGTGTATTTTTTTTAATTTATGACGTATTAAAAAAAAAACCAGTCGCTAGATCTCGTTCAGACCAATTTTCGTTGGTAGTTTGAATAGCAATGTACATCATAATTTTTTTTTAGTTTTATCATTCTTTTATTTTAGAAGTTAGCTAGTTAGTTAGTGGTTAGTTTAGTTATGTGGGGGGGGGGGCATACATTTTACCACTTTGGAAGTGTCTCTTGCGCAAACTATTCAGTTAAGAAAAAAATGATATTATAAACCTCAATATCATTTTTGAAGACCTATCCATAGATACCCCACAAGTACCTATGGGTACGAAGAAAAAATAATTTTTTAGTTTCAGTTCTAAGTATGGGGACCCCCAAAATTTATTGCTTTTTGTCTATTTTTGTGTGAAAATCTTAATGCGGTTCACATAATACATCTACTTACAAAGTTTCAACAGTATAGCTCTTATAATTACGGAAAAAGTGGCTGTGACATACAAACAGACAGACATGACGAATCTATAAGGGTTCCGTTTTTTGCCATTTGGCTACGGAACCCTAAAAAGACGGATGAAAACAGATTACACGTAGCGCAGATGAGAATGTTAAGATGGATGTGTGGTGTGACGAGAAAGGATAAAGTGAGAAATGAATATGTCAGGGATAGTTTGAAAGTGGCGCCAGTGACTGAAAAGTTGAAAGGGAATCGTTTGTCTCGGTATGGTCATGTGAAAAGGAGGGACGAAATGCCCATTGCTAAAAAAGTTATGAGGTTACATGTGAATGATGGATTGTTTGAGAAGTGAAATTAAAGAAAAAGGAGTTAGTGATAACATGACCCCAAATAAAATGGGACACGGGCAGGAAAATGATGATTATGATGATTATTAAAAAACAAGGTGAGATACTTTCAAACTGACTAAAACACGGCTTGCTTCTTAATTTTACGCTTTTGAAGTCGTCGATATCTTATATAACATACGAGTATTTTATTCGATAATGAAGCTGTAACTCGTAGACCGAGTAACCTTTGCGTTTGCAATTTACGTATGTATAAAAACTAGTTTCAGTAACCAGTACCTAGGCTAGGTAGCTAGGTGGGTTATGTTCTTGGATACCTACAACATGAATATTAAAAATAAATAAAATATAATAAATAATAACCTTTATTTCGGACCAGTTATAACCACGGTGATTTAATAAGCAATATAACCTTTCAATCGTAGAAATTACAGACACAATAGAAAGACAATAGGTGCGCGAACGCTGACGTTCGCTTGGGGTTTAATGAATTAAGAATCTTATAGTTCTATGTCTTTTTTCACGCTTTCATAGTCGTAAGATGAGCTCCAGCCACCGTAGGTGCGGGTTTGCATATGGCGCGTAATAGGTTGGCTCACCGTCCGATCGCCCAGTAATCGTCCGGCTGGCCTGAGCCCGAGTATTCAACGTACTGTTCCACGCGCACCTCAAAGACGTCAACAAAACCGTAGAGGCACAATTTTAGAGTGTGCTACAGTGTAGACGATACTTTGAAAGAAATACCGCATTTAGATGAGCCCAATGACAATAGCAAAACATTCCTTACCAAAATTGTATTCGCTCCCATAAGGCACCTAAAAAAAATACTCAGTACTCCTTTAAATAACAGCCACATTTTGCCTGGAAGAAAAAAACACCAATATCTAACATTCCCATCTACTTCGAGCGCATAGAAACCTTAGTTTGGTAAATGGTGATAAAGCAAGTGTTTGGGTGGTCCGCCCAAGCGGGGCTGACCTCGAATGTATTCACCACCGTGTTCTTCGGGGTTTCCGCACAATAGTGGTACTCAAGTGTATCTTCCACCTCGATCTGAACCAGGAATTTCTCGAACTTACCATATCTAGTGAGGACTTGTGTCAGAAGTAAGGTGAGGACGCCGTTGTACCTCCCAAGCCTCTCTTCAAAGAGAAGTTCTCTTTGAGAAGTGGCTGGCGAGGCACTACGACGTCCTTACTTACCTCCATAATTGTAGCGTGGCCAATGTTAAGTTGCGACAGTCGCTGTCGCCATGTCACCATGAGATTCCGCCAGAAGCCCGAACTCTATCAAGCTATCAGCAAACATGGGTGACAGTAAATCTTTAGCACAGAATCTTGAAACCGCACGCATGATTCAAAAAAAGACATCAATTGCACGACGTCATCTATTTAAAACATAGAGTTGAACTGTCAAAATATTTTTCATGGAAAAATTCATCAGTAGATACGAATGTAAATAAATAAATTCATTCAAACAAATATTTTTTAAGATATTAAAATGTCTTATTTTTCCTAGGTGACGAACCTAATAATTTGAAGCGTATTCAAAGATTTTATATACCCTACGGAGCGTATTATAACAACAATAGTTACTACCTTGATCAATAGATGGCGTTGCATGTATCAGCTATTATCAATTTATTTTCCAAACACTTAAGGCTTATAGTCCCTTGAACCATCAGGCCAAAATTATGTGAACGCACCTTTCGCACCCGCCTAGGCAGCAGTACGCAAATCTGTGCATTTATTTGCGGCCAACAGCGCCCGGAAAACGCGGCTGATCATTTTTAGGGTACTTAGCGACTGAATAAAAATTTTGTGTATTTTTTCAATGGTTTATTAGCACTATAGAATCTAATTGAGACACTTTTTAAAAATGAGTGAAATATACTATTACCTACTTGACCAGTTGAATTTTAAAATACCATCTCGATCTGTGCGCACTCCACAATTATTCAGTATTCCCGCCAGTAACAATAATGTTTCTGAAAATAATCCATTACCCAGAATGTGCATTGTTCAATCAATATAATGCAATAAGGTAGGCTGGTTTTTGAGCAGTTTTGTCGAATTTAGAAATAATTTGTTTAAATTATTGCAATTGTTGCAATGAATGTCATTTATAAACTTCTTCATATTATTATAAGCATGTTAAACATTGAATGTTGAGGACAATAAAAATGGATGGAGTTGAGATTTATGTACCTACTGTTTGTTATTATAACTGATCTGATTGTCTTAGTCACAACTGTACTCATTAAAATAATAAAATAAAAATAATATACCTGTCGTGACCAGACGAATATAGAATTGGTCTCTTCATGATGTGACTGACTATTTCATGAAATGGATTCATTTCATGATATTACTAGCCAAATTGTTCAAACATCAACGTTTGATTTTTTTAGATGTGAAATATAAAGACTTCTCCCGTTCAGGATATCCCAGGCAAGCCATCGGATCCTGTGGCGTTACTTTTGGTGTATAGCCTATGTACCGTCACTTTCATCTCTACCTCGGCTACCTCTGGAGCATTGTGGTCGTCACCGCCGTCGTGATCCGCCTGCGATATTTTATTTTAATAGTAGCGAATCGTCCAAACTAGTGGTCCAGCCCGGCTTCACACGGGTGCTTTTTCGAATTTACCGGTAGATTCTTCAAAAACATCTTATGCACTAACTTCGTCCTGACAATTAAAAACAACAAAAAACATCAAATCGTCGACCCGAAGCTCATATATACGGGGTTATTTGGTATAACACTAGCAACCTCTCAGGATTATGTTACTATTTTAAATTTATCATATTTTACTTCATCAGACTTCCGTACAAAAATAAAAATATTTAAATTAAACGTTCTAAATATTACGAAGTCTTTATGAAGCAAGCGATAGTACAATAGTGGAGGGGAGCAGGGATCGGGCGGCGGGTGTGCTTGATGCACTTGCGTCACGTCATACAGACCTAGGTAGATATAGCCAAATTCAGAGTTGAAATGTGATAGATAGAACAACGAAATCTTGAAGGTTTGTTTTTGAAATGAATAATGTTTTGAAAAAAGTCATAGAATAAAAGTTGTAGTTTGTGATATTAGTAATACTCGTACTCTCAACTGATGAAGTATACGCTCTGTCCTTCACAGATCCAGATCCAAAACTCCGAGAACTTTCAGCTTGAACTTCATAACCATTTCGAGTGACTAGGAAGCTCCGTGGACAAATATAATGATGGGTTCGTGGAAGCTGTCCATACAGTCGAGTCTCAGTTTTTTAAGACCCATTATGACCCGTACAAGTAAGACCAAGAGGCTCACGGATCAAACTCTCGAGCTCATGAAGAAGAGGCGTGAAATGAGTTTGCAGTCTTCAGATAATGCGTGCACGTACCGGCAGCTCAATAAACAGATCTCGAAGTCTCTGAAACGCGACCTTCGCCGATTTAATACCGAGAGGATTAAGGACGCGATTGAGCGGAATAAGGGCTCCAAAGTTTTTGCACGGGATCTGTCTATTTGGCAGAGCCAACTCACGAAACTGAAGACCGAAGATGGCGGAGTCATATCCGCCAAATCGGAACTTCTGGAAGAGATCAAGGCATTTTATGGACAGTTATACACGTCGATCTCCAAACCCGCTACAAATCTGGCAAACGACCCAAGAGCTAGATTCACTCGACACTACACTGAAGATATCCCGGACGTCAGCCTGTACGAGATTAGGATGGCTCTGAAGCAGTTGAAGAACAACAAGGCGTCGGGCGAGGACAGAATTACGGCTGAGCTCCTGAAGGCGAGTGGAAAACCGGTCCTAAAGGCCCTTCAGAAGTTGTTCGGTTCCGTCATACTCGAGGAAAAACGCCACAGGCATGGAGCAGAAGTGTGGTGGTACTATTCTTTAAGAAGGGTGATTAAACCCTGCTGAAGAATTACAGGCCCATCTCACTTCTGAGCCATGTCTACAAGCTGTTTTTCAGGGTCATCACGAACCGTCTTGCGCGCAGGTTTGACGACTTCCAGCCTCCCGAACAAGCCGGATTCCGAAAAGGTTTCAGCACCGTAGACCACATACATACGCTACGGCAGGTCATACAGAAGACCGAGGAGTATAACCTGCCTTTCTGCCTAGCGTTTGTGGACTACGAGAAAGCTTTTGATTCGATCGAGACTTGGGCTTTGCTGCAATCTCTCCAAAGGTGCCAAATTGACTATCAGTACATCGAAGTGCTGAGGTGTTTGTACGAAAACGCCACCATGTCAGTCCGACTCCAGGACCAGACCTCGAAACCCATCCTCCTGCAGCGAGGTGTGAGGCAGGGAGACGTCATCTCTCCGAAACTGTTCACGGCTGCAATAGAGGATGTCTTCAAGGTTCTGGACTGGAGTGGACTAGGCATTAATGTCAATGGCGAGTACATCACTCACCTTTGGCTCGCCGACGACATAGTAGTCATGGCAGAGACTATGGAGGAGCTCAGCACAATGCTCAATGACCTTAGTAAAGCTTCTCTAAGAGTGGGTCTTAATATTAACATGGATAAAACTAAAATCATGATTAACAACCATGTAGCGCCCACTCCTAACAAGGTCAGAGACTCTACACTCGAAGTTGTGGACGATTACGTCTACCTCGGACAGACAGTCCAGTTGGGTAGGTCTAACTTCGAGAAAGAGGTCAACCGTCCAATCCAACTCGGTTGGGCAGCGTTCGGGAAGCTACGCTGTATCTTCTCGTCCAACATACCACAGTGTCTCAAGACGAAAATCTTTAACCAGTGCATGTTGCCAGTGATGACATATGACTCCGAAACGTGGTCGCTCACAATGGGCCTCATTAGAAGGCTTGAAGTCACCCAAAGAGCAATGGAAAGGGCTATGCTCGGGGTTTCCTTGCGTGATCGAATAAAAAATGAAGATATCCGCAGGAAAACTAAAGTTGCCGACATAGCACAAAGAATTGCCAAACTTAAGTGGCAATGGGCAGGGCACATTGCTCGCAGAACAGATAGCCGTCGGGGCCGAAAAGTTTTGGAGTGGCGACCGCGTACCGGAAGACGCAGTGTTGGAAGGCCTCCTACAAGGTGGACCGATGACCTGGTCAAGGTAGCAGGAAACCGATGGATGCGGGACGCACAGGAACGTGCGATATGGCGACGCTTGGGGAAGGCCTATGTCCAACAGTAGACATGTATCGGCTGAAATGATGATGATGAATATGAATATTTTACAAATAACCCTATGCAAATTGAAGCCAGTCTCAGAGACGTACCAATTTTTAAAGGAATATATTTCAAGACCACTTTTCGTTTACCATTCATACATTTCATAGTTCTACTTAATTTAATTGCTTCCATCAACCCATCTTTATATATTTTTTTTATTCTTCTATATAATCGTACGTGTGTAACATATAACAAGTACGTGAAATATAATAAATACAGCTTATATTTGCTATTATCTATAACGTAACATTTTAAATCTAAAACTGAGTATTATTTTATTTTTAATTTGTTAGTCGTTTTTTCTTGTAATCGAAGTTCTTTGAAATATGGACCCCTCCACGGAATAAGACGTGTACGTCTTCCGATTTCTTCCATTTGTCCCTGTCACTTGCAATATTCCGCCAATCATTTCCTAAAATTAAAATTGAAATGACAATGGGCTAGCCACGTATCACGTTATATATTAAATGTACATATTTGTAAGGTTAAATATTGACTATTATAAATCTTCCTGCTCTTTCCCTGTGTTATTTGGGGTTTGTTTTTTTTTCTTTTTTAGTTTTTTTTGTTTGTAAGAGGTAATCTCTGAAAGGACTGGTCCGATTGCTAAAATTTTTTAGTGAGTTACATAGACTATATTTTATGTACGCGGGTGAAGTCGTGGACAAAATCCAGTTGTAAATAAATGTCTACCAGAAGAGGTGTTGAAGTCACTCTGTTTTTGTGATCAATCATTGTGGCAGACAACACTACTCAACAAACAGACTTTTGAAATTGTCTGCGTCCTTACTATATTTTTTTATTATTTCTTCTAATGGACACAGATCGAGTTGATAAATATAAGTTTTCCATCACATCTCAGTAGGTAATCATGTTTGTTCTACAAAGTCTTAATTTAAAATGGTTTCAGACTACGTTTTTCCGGTCTGACACACTTTTTTAATATACTGTGACTTTAGATATATAGAACAGAATAAATAAAATTGAGAAAAATAAACTACTTCACAGTTCACTAAAATAGTAACACAACCACAAACACAACTTAGATCTATAATGGCGGGCCTGTTCGTAACAGTGATCTGAAGGGTGGTCTCCTTAAAAGATCGTAAGAAGTTAAGAACTTAAAACAGTAAAGGGGGTACTTCAGTGTACTGCTAACAAATTAAACAAACATTGACTTAAATGTTAACAACACTTAATTTGACTACATCATCATCATGATGAGGTAGTCAAGCGTTTAGCAATTTATTTATTTAAACTTTTTATGCAGTAGTGGTACCATAGTGCATAGGCAAACAGGCATTCTAATTGTTGTTGTGTAAGTTATACTCAGAGAGTTCAATGATTTGGCTAGCCCTAATCAGTATATGACCAGCGGGCATATCTTTACATGGAATAGGTTCCATATCATAAATTATACAATCATTTAATGAAATGTTAAATTCTAAGATTTGGCCACGACATACCAAAAAGTCAAAAAGCTAAACTATTATTTTTTCATAGTCCTCGGTTAGTAATCTACATGATTCCATTTTAAAGGGTTAAAAATATATGTTATTCTTTAGACTTCTTATTCTAAGTTATCGCGTCACATAGAAGTAGATAAACAGGAACTCAACCAAGTAATATGCATTTCTGCATAAAAATGCCATTTTTAACCGAAATAACTACTTTATAGTAAATAGGCCCAAAATAGTTTTAGATTAATGACGTACACGTAGTGGAATTTATAACTCCATTGCTTAATGATACGCTTCATGTAGATGAATCTTCAAAAGTTATACAGCACACAAAATTATGAAAATTATGTGCATATTTTATGTATTTTGTAATCAAATTGCCCTATTTTAAATACCGTTTTATTCATAAGCTGCATAACATAAAATAAAGAACCGAAATATGTAGTTAAGTTTACAGTGATATTAAAATCAAGGAATGTCTGATGTATCCTTGGCCAGATTGCGTAGATAACATATACATATGTGTATAAACATGAGTCTTTTGACGCAAAAGAAGTATCGGCCAGCAGGCTGAAGTTATATAATTATAACTTATTCAATAGATTATCAATATAAAACCTATCAGAATTAATAATTGAGCTAATAATAGGGTCGTTCCCAGCAGGTGACCAAGTTTCGGAGTTACATTCTATGAATTTGGTGAAGATACCTACTCGTATCTTAATACATACAATATAAATTATATTTTACGACGTATGACGTTGGTATCGTGGAAGGTGGGTAAGCCTCTGGTGTGGGACGCAACCTGTGTCGACACCTTTGCGCCACATTCCATGTACGGGCTGCACTGGCGCTGCTGCTGCGGCTGCTGAGACCCTTAAACAGCGCAAACACACCTTATTGGTAATTACAGTTTTGAGCCGTTTGGGGTCGAAACGCTTGGGTCATGGGGTCCAAATGCGCGTCTCCTTTTTAAGGAAATTTCTCGCCGACAGATCGACACCTTGCGTGACCAGAGGGCTGGCTCGTTCTTCGCTCAAAGAATTAGCATTGCCATTCAACGTGGTAATGCTGCCAGTCTTCTGGGCACATTCCTGGATGACAGCGATGTGGAGGAGTAAAGTAAATAAAATACAAAAACACAAAGTGCACTCAGTCGTTCCACATTCATTCCACAGCTCTTTTACAAAAATTTTACTTAAAAATAAACTAATGTTACAGCCAATTAAGGATTTACAATTTACTATCTAAACATTTATGTCTCAGAAACAAACAGAATAAGACGCTAGTACCATTCGTGCTGTGTGAGTGGGTGTGTTGGAGTGAGTGTGAAGAGTTGATGTGGTGTATGAAATACTATTATACTGTTGTTAATCGCCATCATTCTTTTAATTAATTATTATTGATTAATTCGTCGCATACAGACGTTACCAGCAGTCTCTTGGAAGTATGTTTTTTGGTATTAAATAAATCAAGATGAGAGAATTTCTTATTATAGTTCCTCAATATCCTGCCAATGACAGAGTTTTGAGCGTAGTTTGTCCTACTGCGCGGTACATCGAAAAACTGCGTGTGCCTAGTTCATCGCGACGGAGCACTCTATCTTAGAAACAAATTGATGTTATAAAGAAAAAGCATGTCCAGAATCATACGTCTATTCTCCAATGGCAGCATATTGTGATGTCTGCAAGCAAGCAGATAATCTTCAGAATTAAAACCAGTGCGATAATTAATATATTTGATGAATTTGGATTGTATAGATTCAATTTGCTGTGTACAAACTAAGTACTGAGGACTCCAGACATTACTGCAGTATTCTAAAATACTGCGTATGTATGCAAAATAAAGTATTTTGATACAATCTGTATCAGCAAATAGTTTACACATACGCAATATAAATCCAAGATTCTTGTAAGCCTTGCCGACGACATAGGACACATGCTCCGAAAACAAGAGTTTCGAGTCAAGGACGACACCAAGATCCCTAATGACATTGCAACGTACAACGTTGCCACCATTAAGATTATAGGTGTAGTTAATAAAATGTCGCTTCCTAGTAAAGGTTATTATCTGACATTTGCTTACGTTTACATTGATTCTATTGATAATATAATAATCTATTTAAGTCGTCTTGTAACTTCTCACAATCGTTTTTGTTTCCAATGGTCATAAAAATCTTGGTGTCGTCAGCATACATCAGAAATTTAGCGTTAAGAATATGTGCTCCTATATCGTATAGGTAGACAGAGTATAACAGAGGGGCCAATATTTAGCCCTGTGGCACACCAGGTGGTATGGTTACACAGTCAGACCGCGCCCCGCCCAATATAACAATTTGAGACCAATTCCTAAGGTAAGACTCGAACCATCTGAACAGATTTCCGCGGATTCCAAGCTCTTGCAGCTTACGCAGGAGGATGACGTGATCCACACGGTCAAACGCTTTTTTAAAATCCGTGTAGATCACGTCAACCTGGATAAGTTGGTTTGTTTTTTTATTTGTTTAATTAATTGTTTGTGTTGTTTTTTATTTGTTTAAATAATTTGTTTTTTTTTTGTTTGTTTAAGTAGGTTTGTTTATGTAGAGTAACGAATTATTTGCAAAAATAATATTAAATAATACCTTTTAATATAAAATAATTAAATTTACAAACGGAAAAGAAATTATTAGGCATCAAATCGATATCAATGGGAAAAGTGCCCAGTAGCCTGATTGACGTAAAATCAAACAAGCCAAATATCGTTGAAGTTTTAGAGTCGTTCGATCGAAGTCATATCCAAAAGCGGTATTCACGATCTATTGACCATTTTCCAGATACATTAATAAGTATTCTACCAGGATAATGTAATATAGTTTTTTTTTTTTAAATCGTCGTAGTTATTTAAACGACTTTAAAATCGGTGTCGTTCAAACTCGATTGATGGATGTAAATACGGAAATGGTCTAAACGACTAAATCACTACGATATCGTTACGGTTTTCGTTACGTGAATCGGGCTACAGGACGCTGGCAGCATTGCAACCTTGGATGCTGCTGATTCATTGCCTAAAGAAAAGCCCAGCCCTCTGGTCACACGAAGAGCCGACAGTTACTCGTATCTTTGTTTGAAAGCAATCAACATAATGTATAATAGGCATTTTTTTTATGGTGGGAAAAATCATCCAATGACAACCCCCGCTCTTGGGCGGACCGGGAGATAGTGTCAGACGCTTACTGACTAAAAGCCCACCCCGTTCCTTCTAGCCTTCATGCCGGGGATCGAATTTCCTTTCGGATAACCCTGGCCCCAATAGACTATATAATAAGTATGGGTTTAGCTCTGCGCGATTTATCATTTTTGCTAAACGCTAAGTGCGAAATGACTGAAACACAAAAGCCATCCGAAGGAACACAGGTGAGTTTTATAGTTAATAAAAGTGTAACACTTCTCGCACTCAGATCGGCCTAAAATGCCTGAAAAGAAAGATTTAAAAATCGGTTACATTGAATAAGTATTTAATTATCAAGTTTTTTGCTATATTTCGAATGTAAACAGTGACTGAGAGTATCACACTAAGGCATAGTAACCCTTAAAATAAATTAACATAGATAAACATTTTCACAGTTACTTAGAAACAGAATGCGAAACAATTACAGCTTACAGCATTAACCTTCAGAAGTACGTTTTGCTTCATAAAAGTAAGTTGGCAAATATACCGTTTAACGTCTCATTCTAATTTCAACAGAATTTTAGAATTAACAAAGGGGACGTTAGGTAGCTACCTCCCTATGTGCCTTTTTTTGAAGGATACCTGACTTCTTCCACTTCAGGTGGAGCAATACAAAGTGTCAGAGTTTAGCTTACTAAACCCCACCTGTGTTCCGGTCCTTCAGTTGCCCTTTGCGTTCCATGACTGTGATGATTCTTTTGAATACAAGTTCAGGTACCAAATAACTCATACTTTATAAGTAGTTGGTTAGTTCTAGTTAGCCCATTTATGTCCCACTGCTGGGCGATGGCCTCCCCTCCCTTTTACACACGCAATGGCCGAAGACAGACTCTTCGGCCATTGCGGATCAGTCCCTCCGGTAGTTATCAAGCTCATCTCTCCACCTTCGCCTTGGTCTACCGCGATGTCGCCTTGCGTTTAATGGGACCTAATAAGTACTCGTAGCTCTTTTAGCCCACAGCTCATCCGACTTGCGGCAAACATGTAAGTAATTCGCATTTCATTTAAAAATTAAATAAATACAATACATTAAAATCATTCCAAACATATCTACAATAAATAAAAATAAAATTTTAACACAGAAGTCTGCCTGCAGTCTTAGCAGGCATCGGACTTATTAAAATATTCTTTTGATGGTATCGACTTCTTTTTGATAGTATAATAGTAGGTTATCTACAAATACCGGCACGGATCTTGAGCGCTGAGTTGAACTTGAAATCGCGCAGACTTGAATGAGAAGTGAAGCTTTGGGTCTCTTTAGTGGTATGAAGTGAAACGCAGGAGCTGGGAGTACATCTTTATAGTTACAGTGATTGGCTCGACGATGTGTACGATGCGCAAATTGATCCTCACTTGTTCGCCGAGCGCTCAAAATTCGTGCCGGTAGTAGTACCAGTATTTTAAACGGAGAAGAAGAAAAAGAAGAAGAAGAACAAGAACACATGTTTATTTGGCACACAATGAACATAACAAGTATTAAAACATTAATTAATAGATTAAATAAAACTTTAAAAAAAAAAAAAAAACAATCAGCAACAATGTGTCTCACGCTAGTGCCAAATAAGTTCAGTTCAGCATACTATCAGACAACCGTGGCAGTTGCCTGACGCTGGTTTTCAACTGAACCGGACTGGAGCGACTGCCTATTTTACCTCCACAACCCAGTAACTGGGCAACATGGTACCGCTTGGCGAGACTGGTGCCAGATTTTCAAGTATCTCATTACCCGTATCGACTGTCAAAGTCATTACCGTAGGTAGGTGTGGATGAAGTGGGCCCTCGCCTACGACCTTGCACACGAAGGGGCCTCGCACAAGCGACGGCTCTTTGATAACAAGAGTTTTTTTTTTATAATTGATAGGCTTACGTTTTACCACTAATTCGCCTAATGGCAAGCGACGATGCAGTCGATCACTTGGTTGCGACAGTCGCTGTCTCGTTTTCGAATTTATGATAAAATTAAAAAGGCCTACACGTCTAAGAGCCCTTGCCCACGGTGACTTTTTGTAGCGAAGCAGTCGCGATGCTGTCTCGCGTTCGTTTCGATACAGTCGCGATGCTGTAGCGCGTTGACATCTTTTCTGTAGCGCTTGCAAATGCATCTAACGCGGGCCCTAAATTAGTTCACGCTACGCCTCTCGGCAAAGTGCTGCAAATGAAATCTAGGACCAAATGTTTAACGTGCCTTTCGACTTATGAGGCACTGACGAGTCTCAGTTTATATTGAATGGTAACCTATCCACGAACCGACCTCGGCAAGAACTGCTTAACCTTGAATATCTCTAGACTCATTCGTCTATAATTATAATTTTTGCCTGCTTTGCCAACTCGTATTTAACGTAGAAACGGAACCATAAAATACAGGTTGCGCCTTACACCAATATTATTTGATTGGAAATATAAAATTATTTGTGACTATCCCAGACGCAGGGATCTGGTTCAAATGAATAGTGGACTGCATGGATACAGAGTTTTGAAAAGTACGTAGGTACGTAGATATAAGAAAGAAGGACAACAAAGTGATCCTTGAAGGATTCCGTTTTTTCTTTACTTTTACTCAAGAACTCAGTATTATGAAATAAAACACCGCTCTATCTTAGGGCGGTATTTCTCAAGATACAGATGTAAGACAATGTTAAAAAAGAGAAACAAGAAATATAAAGAAGAAATTATGATTGTACAGCCACATAACTACATAAACAAAAACTCCGACTCTTTGTATTTTTGTGATGTATTCGTAATAAAAGCCGGTGATACTTCCAAGTAATTTGACCTTCTGAAAGATTACCTGTGAATTTTAGTCAGCCTGTATCAATACGGTTTTGCACTTCACCTTTCAATGACGTGACTATTGAACGTAATGCTATTTTTAGAATGGATTTTTCCATCAAATGGAAAAATCCCATATGTCTGAAATGCCCCGTACCCATCACTTCGCCATTTAAAAGTGCGTGTACATAGGTATGTGGTGGAAAACATTCGATACCCCCTTGTCAGCTGCTCTGAAGTATCAAGCAAAGAAGTCTAGTCTTCGGCCGACTGGCGGTAAATCTACAGGTTAGTACTACGTTTTTCCTCCCAATTTTCTATGTTCAGCGTCTTAATTTCGTCGTCGTAAATGTCAAGATCCTTTATCTCAGGAAGGCGTGGAGGTATCGAGCTCGAATTAAAACCATATATATTCTCAGGTTTGTGGTTCCATAAATTTGTAAAAAAATAAAACTTCTATGTTAACAAAAAAAAAGAAACGGCCGTTTATGTCGCAAAAAACGTTTATTTCAACACTCTCAAGGGAATCTAAATTTATAGAGTACTTCCCATTGACCCAGAATCCTGAAACTTGGCATAAAGCAAGTTCTTATTATAGTACAGGTATAGGAACAAATCTCAAAACAGTTTTGGTGTTATGCCACAAAAAATATTTCGATTCGAAAAAATCTTCGAGACTCCATTGGAGAATTGAACTTTACATAGGTAAGTCTGTACGGAACCCTCAGTACGTGAGTCCGAATCGCACTCGCCCAGTCGTTTTTTTATGATTAACCCCTGAATGTTTGGTAATAAAGCGAAACCCACCCTGTAGACGGTAAGGCAGGTTAGCAGATACCTAAAAAATTGATAACCAGTCTTTCCACGAAAGGTTAATGGAAAATCCGAAGATCATTTGGGTTTATGTTTTTAACACAATTTTTTAGGATTTAACCTTGGTGCTTTATTATTTGTGGTTTAATGCTTGGCTTGGTGGTTAATAAACTAGAATTGCGGTTAAATTGGTTTCATTAAAACAACCTTTTTCATGATGAGTGTTATTGACGCGCCAATATAAAAACACTCAAGAACGGTCAATGACGAAAACATTATATGTTTGAGACGTCTTCGTTTGTGTCTATTATGTATAAAAAAAAAAAAACTGAATCTTATGTTCTGGTGACACAATTATTTTATAGTTATTTTTTTTTTTAATTACTTATTTAGTATTGCATAATATACACTAAACCTGCAAACTTTCTAATAACACGTTGCGCGTCGTTAGCATACGCGTAGATTGTTAAATTGTAACTCATTAAACGTTGGACGGGCTGTTGAACAAATTACAACAACCAAAAAACCTATAAAAATTATTAATGGTTAGTTACACTAATACGTCGGTCTTACATGCGATGTTGTGTCAATTATTAGTTCCGAATAATTACAATCGGTCTAGAAAACTTAAATTATTTAATGTCCCGTAATGTCGTACTGTAGCTCGATCCACCTCTCCTATACCGCGAATGCATTTTGTGAGTATGCATCATATTTTGGACAGGGAACAGAGAGAACCCGCGGTTTCATCCGCGTCTTGGGTTACTTCTCCATTCCTATTGGTCCTTCCTCGACAAATGGGCTATCGAACACTAAAATAATGTTTTAATTCGAATCATTAGTTCTAGAGATTACCACGCTGAATCTGTACAAGAAATACAGGGCCTAAAACGTATAGGGCAACTGAAGGACACAGGTATGTTTTTCTTTGTTTTATTTAAGAACGCACCTACGATACATCAGCCTTTTAAAAAGGAAACAATGTAGTAATAAATGAAGTAATTATTAGTTATGTAGTCAATGTGTCTGTTTCGCGTGATGTTTTTCATCAAAGAATTAAATGAATTATTGGAAATTTCCTAACGACTTGTCCAAACCTATAGTTAGTTAATTACATTCTCTATGACTAATGGTAGAAAGTCTGAAAATTGTAATATACTCAGCTGCAGCTGCTTTGCCTGTAGGTTTCTACATACAAACTTTGCACCCCGTTTCACCTCCTTAGGAGGTGAATTTTTGAATATCCTTTCTTATTTTTTATATACGTTAGCGGCAATCTACAGTATAATTCAGATATTTTATACAATACCTAGGCAATGTATAGAATATCTGGGGCGTCCAAGCAATGCATACAATATTATGAATATTAAGTTCTCAGCGTTCTAACTGCTCGTGTCGGGATGTCCTAAAATGACGTCACCTCCTACCCTGCTCTCATCTTTTACTCCCAATTTGGCTGCGCATTCGGTACTGTATACAATAACTAGACAAAGTATAAAATAAATAATATTGCGGACACTACCTACACGTTTTAGGAATTCTATATATATTTTTAGGTGGGAAAATCATCCAATGACATCTTCTGCTCTTGGGTGACTTAACCCAAGCAAGGGTGTGTCAGACTTTTACTGACTAAAAACCCACTCCTGTTTCTTTTCTTTGCCTTTCATACGAGGTCCGAGTTTTTCTTTTTCTTTTAGAAGCGAATCCATAGCCCTAGTAAGCTTCGACCCTGCTGTGTCCCTTCGGGCTGCTGACGTCTCAACACTACACGCAGTCAACGACTTAGAGCCAAACCACACGAAGCGTTGCGGTGACGCACCGAAAATATTTCTACGAATCGGCGGGCTCACGAGTGAGGTCGTGTGGTTTGGTTCTAAGGCATGGTCCGTCGACGAGCTTCCCATTGAAAGACGCTCCGTCACGCGTGCATGTGCGGCCTTCTTCTTTGCTAGTATTACTGCTTGCAGGCGACTACCTGCCACTCCTTCTCGCTCCGGACCATAGCCTGTACCAAGGCCCGGCGCGAGAGATTGTTGCTGCAAATCGCTCCCACGAGGGCACGCCGGTGCTCTTTCCGAGCGGGGCACACCTCTACCGTATGCTCCACGCTCCACCGTATCCTCCGGGTGGTCCACACAGTGGTGACACCCGGGTGTTACTTCCGCACAAATCCGGAACACGAACTTCCCGAATGATCATGCTCGGTGAGAACCTGCGTCATGCGGAAGGTGAGGACGCCGCGAGGCCTTTCCAGCCATGCCTAAAAGAGGGGTTACTTATAGGTTTAGGTTACTTGCAGATTGCCGGTAACATATACTTCATGAGAGGAAAGTCTGTGCTAAAATTTTCACCGATAGAAATCTATTTTATTCCTGATTGGCTTAGGCTATATTTTACTTACGAGAGTGAAGCCGCGGGCAAAAGCTAGTTGTTTATTTAGATAGAATTGAATCCATTCAACGTAGGTTCCTGAAACACTTGCAATATAAGTCTAAAACATATGACCCCAATTATGAGGCGAGATGTCGAAGACACCATATCTTACCATTGTACCAAAGAAGAAAGTTTTCGGATATTGCGTGCCTTGTTAAAATCGCGCAGAATCACATTGACTCACCGGATTTACTATCTCGAGTTAAACTTAAAGTCCCGAATACAATGACGAGACGTAAAGCATGTGTGGACGTGCCTCAGAGTTCTTCAAACTACAGGCAGAATTCATTTTTTGTGAGGTCCGCTAGAGAATTTAATAAACTTGTTGACTTTCCTGAACTGGATTTGTTTAATTCAAAGCCACGCGTTTTCAACAGAACATTAACGAAATCATGGTTTGGTTCTCTGACTTCAACATAATTTAGTTATTAAATATACTTACCCCAAATTTCACTTTTTAAAATTTTCAAATTTTGCTTAATATTAGGTTATTTACATTACCTGTTATATCACTAAAGATTGATAACAAGCTTTCTAGATGTTTAAATGCGGAAACATGTAAATGGTATTCAGTTGTTTATATCTGTTTCTACTCTGTATGAATACACTGTATGTTTTCCTAATAAAATAAAATAAAAATAAAATAAATAAAATACAGATATCGCTTCTTATTTTAAAATATCCTATATTTTCGCAAATACTTACTCTTATACAAAAGATTTGTTTACAAGCGTGCAAGTATGACGGAAATATTAATCGCTCATCAATCATCTGATAAATCACCGTCAGCCGGTAGTCCATTCAAAATTACTTACATATTAGAAGCCATGTTATGTGGATGGTCCATGTAACATGCAATGTAATGGTTCCTTGGGTATAACGACATTGAGTTTATTTAGGCCCCTCGCCCACGACGACTTTTTGTAGCGATGCTGTCGCGCGTTAGTAGCGCGTTGGCATTACATAGCGCTTGCAAATGCGACCAACACGCATTAGTAGCAAAGCTGTCGCGCGTTTCGTAAGCGCTACAAAAAGTCGTCATGAGCGAGGGGCCTTAGTTTTTATCATGCCACCGATCGAAATTTAAAACTTAACTGAAGAACAAAGATTTTATATATCTAGTAGGATATAATTATAAAATCTTTGCTGAATAATGGAAATTCATCGTTATTTTGGAAACAATTGAATTGTAAACTTCAAAGTGACATTGTTAAAAGAAAAATATAATTATTGGCTTTATTAACGATTGTGAAAAAAAAGGAGACAATTGATTTTGTGCTTTGGCAACAACTTATTTTTAAAGCTTTGGAAATAATATTTTCTATTTTTATGTAGACATCCTCAATTACTTGTTTCTAGGAGTAATTTCTAAGCTTCATAAAAAATATTTTTGGCGGGAACATTGAGCTGCGGAAATATTCTAATTAGTTACCGTTTTCCTGGAATGCTAATGGCAACTTATAGAACACAGTTGGGTTTAGTAAGTAAAAGCTGACACGCCCTCTTGCTCCACCCAGAGCGAGAGAAGTTATTTGACAAAATTTCCATATGTTAAAAATAAGCTTCGTGACTCACCCTAATACTACGTCTCCGCCGTCTGTTCGCCTTTCTGCCAACGGGATGTATCCTATGAACCGCAGGTAATTAATATGCAGAAACAGCTGAAATTTTCAGTGTATATTTCTATTTTTACTGTAATATGAATTAAATTCTATACATAGAACGTCATGTCGCGTTTTTTTGTTGTTTTTATCGTAAAAATTGAAACTCATTAAAAACATAAATAACAGCTGAACAACTGCTCACAACTCGCAACACCTATAGCGTAATGGTAAGAAACTCTTCGCACTTGACCGGTTACTATTTCTTCGCATCATCAACAAGTTTTACTAAATCCTTAAAATTAACACTGAAAAAGTTTTAAGCTTGCTACAACCCTTATGAACGCATTGCAAGATTAAACTCACGTTGGGCCTGAAGTCCGGTATAAAGTAATAATAAAATGGTCGAAGAAACTCCGACGACATTCTGTATCGATCGGGGTCCGATAAAACACCCCTCACTTTATCAAATAAACCACGATATCGCCACAACCCGCTACCCAGGCTTAGATACGGCCACAACCCAGTGTCCTGGCAGACTTATAGTTACTAACCTAAAACTGACTTCGAAGACAGAGGACTGTTCATTCATTCGAAAACGTGAACCTGTTGTGTGACGGTTTAGTTATTTTAGAGTCTAAATTGTTTGATGGAAAGCAAAGTCGAATCTTATCTTATTTATATCGAATATTAATTTAATTTATCAAATAACCATTTATGTATATGTATTGTCAAATCGTAGAAGCTGTGTGTGGATGCCTTTAATTGACATATTTGCACAAAATCGAATGTCGATAAAATTAACTACCTGCATAAGATCTTGTTAATATGTCGTTGGAGTTCCTTATAATAATAAAATAAATAAGGTTATCTTGACGAACAACTACCGGAGACATATTATGAAGGATGGGACGGTTGACGTGTGTCGGGCATGTCATCGTCTGGGTGAGTCCATCAGACATATTATCTCTGGTTGTTCTCGTCTGGCTAACGGCGAGTATTTGCACAGGCATAACCAAGTAGCCAGGATTCTTCACCAGCAACTTGCTTTGAAATACAACCTGGTGGACTCTGAGGTACCGTACTACAGGTATGTGCCCGACCCAGTTCTTGAAAATGACCATGTCACGTTGTACTGGGATCGGTCTATCATTACTGACCGGACTATTGTAGCCAATAAGCCGGACATAGTGGTGATAGACCGATTAGCGCGCCGTGCAATGATAGTCGATGTCACCATCCCGCATGACGAGAATCTCGTGAAAGCTGAGAAAGAAAAACAAATAAAATATCTTGACTTAGCACACGAGGTTGTCGACATGTGGAATGTGGACTCGGCTGTCATTGTGCCGATTGTTGTGACCGCTAATGGCCTTATAGCCAAAAGCTTCGACGACCATCTGTCGAAGCTATCGTTGCACGGGTGGATCAAGGGCCTGATACAGAAGGCAGTACTCCTCGATACGGCTCGCATTGTGAGGAGGTTCCTGTCTCTGCAGCCCTAACCACCGGTAGCTTGGACCCCGCTCCCGACACCGGTGGATAACTATATTTTTATATTTTTAAATGTTTTTTTTTTCTTTTGTATAATTTCGTTAAAAAATATTTAAAAATGTAATTTTATATGTAAAAAATTGAATAAAGAGAAAAATAAATAAAAATATTTAAAAATATAATTTATATGTTGTAAAACAAATAAAGTGCGTTCTGCGCGCACACTTATGTGCTACAATATCCTCTGCGTACTTGGCTTGGATAATCTCTGAAAATATTGGCCAATGTTTTCGAAATTCATATTAAACCTTAATAATATAAAATAAAATACTGAGACTTTAGGGGGCAATGCCTGTACTTTTAAGGTACGTTCATATTCTAACCTGAATCTATCAAAACTACCGTTTAAAATAAAAAATCGCTCTTAAATTCGATAATAATAAAACGAGAACTACACTAGACCGACGCGACGCGCACGGAGGACTTAGCCAGATTTGTGCGTAGCAGCGAGTTGTGTGGCGTCGCGTGGCTTAGTTCTAATGTAGCTCTGAAAGTCTACTTGCCATATAAAAAGTACGGAGACCGACGCGCCCAGATTGGCGTACGTGGCCCACATGTGCGCAATGTAGTTCTACCTTAATTGGTCACAATCACGAACACAGTGCCAATGTGGAGCCCCTTCATAAGACATAGATCTCTTCTTTCGCAGGTCTGTTTTATACTATCTACATATTAAGTGTTATCTTTTTTTTTTGTGTGTGTACGTACCTACTTTACTACCCGTTCTGCCCAAACAACTGCCAGAATTTTTACGAGTTCAAGGTAAGATAAAATTTAATTTTAGTTTATCGACGCGAAAAGAAGAAGAGACATTCAGTTACAAAAGGATCAAAAATGTTGGCAATTTGTAACCATAAATTGCCTCCGGGTTTTGGTATGCAAATTAGATTTTTTCTTTTGTTGGAAGAAAATATCATGTAGTTAAATTACAACTTCTATTTCGTAACGGGTTGATAGATGTTTTGTGAAAAAATGTCAGTTGACGAAGGAATGTAGTTAGTTGCACATTATCTTTACTTTCTTTTATTGTCAGTTTCAATAAAATTTAACGTTATCGCTAAATTCTTTTGAAATAATTATTTAAGTGACTGTAAACAAAATACTTAAATAAAACACTTTGTAAACTATTTGTTTATTGCTTCTTGAACAACATAAAATAAAACTTTAATTCTGTTTACTTTTGTGGTTCGTTTTAAATATAAGTTGGCACTCAAAAATAGTACAATATAAAGTACGTATCTACACTGTCTACACTATATATATTATTATGTATTATAAAGAGGTAATGTTTGTTTTCTTCTTTGTTTTTGTTTTATTTGCTGGATTTGGAAGTACTGGTTCGATTGTTAAAGTTTTTTCTTCGATAGAAAGCTGCTTTTTCCTGAGTGATTCCATAGGCTCCAACACCGCTCATCACCGTATTTTATGTACGCAGGCTAAAGCTAGTTTTTAATATTACAGTAGGTGAGTTACCGTATAGGGAAATCAGACTCTGACTAAAAGACCCACCCCGTTCCTTCTAGCCTTCATCATACCGGGGCTCGAGCTGTCTTTCGAAACTAATCCTGGCCCCAGTTGGGTTCGACTCGACTGGGTCCCTACTGTTGCTGACAATTCCTTGAGGCGCGCGGGAACAGTGCGCGCCGTCGACGACTTGGAGTTGGTCAAATTGACACCCTGGGTGTCACTTTGACTCTCAATCCTTTCCTGACGACGTCTTCAGAATTGTTCGAAAGAGTAAGCGCTTTCCTGGAACGCAAACCACACACAGGTAGGTTATAGTCGTAGTAGTAAATCTCATACTCTCGCTCTACTAAAAGCGGCAGAAGTTATGTGATGAAGTCACCGGAAAAATAAATGTTCTCAGTCCTATAACAATAATGCCAACGTAGATACAGGCCTATCTATTTTGCCATTATTAAGTAAATTAGATTAACTGAGAAGTTACTTAAGTTACTTGCAATATTACACAAATAAATCAAACATAATAAATTCACAAGTACCTATACAATTGCTACAAAGTAAAATACAAACCTTGGACTGAACCCAACGCAGAGGTAACAAATTGCAGAGGACAGTCGTAAAGACAAACTTACAAAATAAAAGAGCAGTAGCTTTTCCGAAGGGAGAAAACTAAACGAAGATCAAATATCCACTTGTTATTTGATCTGTTTTTATTTCATACAACGGTATTTATTCCAAAGTTTTTAATAAATCAATAAAAAGACAAGTGCAGATCAGACTTTCACGATTAGTTCCGTACAGTCAGCTCTCCTCAAGATATTTTTTACTAACTTCAAGGAGCTTAAAGTTTTCCAGAGTTCAGTGTTTTTTTATTCCCTATATTTAATGTTCTAAGTTAGGTACTTACCATAGGTAAGTCTTGTACAACCTCTTTTATCAAAACCTCATTAAATGATTCAACTTTTACATTTAAATTAGAAAGAAGATTGTCAAAAGCGATTAAGACGGTTTTTATCCGATTGATGCGAGCAATTTTAGATTATTATGTAAAAACAGTAATTTAATACGAATAATCCAAAAGTTAAACCTCCTTTTTATTAGCTTCGATATTCAGAGTACTCACCCCAAGTAATTTCACCGCTACGTGTGGATATTATGTCACCGAATCTCTTAATCGAGTGAACCGAATCGGATGTGGTTTTTTTTAAATTGAAAGCAGGTTTTCTAGTGATGATTATAATGGACGCTTATAAAGCGCTTGAAAAACGCCCGGTAAACTCTTCAGTTAACACCGTCGTGTAACCGATATATATAACAAGTCGACGATCAAGTTTACCGGACGCCGCACCGTTTCAAGCACGCTGCAAACTTGTTGGTAAACTGGACCGTGTGTTGCTTCCATAAGACATGTTCTATCAAAATCATTTCAGTCATTTACAAATTATTCTGATCCCGATTTCCGGCCAACGTAGACGCGGGCTTGCGGACAGTGAGCAATGGGTAGCTCGCTGTCCGGCCGTCCGGTAACTGTCCGGACCAAGCCCAAGTCGTCGACGGCGCGCACTGTTCCCGCGCGCCTCAAGGAGTTGTCAGCAACAGCAGGGACCCAGCCGGGTCGAAGCCTACTGGGGCCAGGGTTATCCGAAAGGGCGCTCGAGCCCCGGTATGAAGGCTAGAAGGAACGGGGTGGGTCTTTTAGTCGGTAAGAGTCTGACACTATCTCCCGCTCCGCCCAAGGGCGGGGGATGTCAATGCATGATTTTTCCCACCATAAAAAAAAAAAAAGGGGGAGAAAGTGGGAATGAACAACCTAATCTTGAAAATGTAGCTAAGTGGGGTGTGAAATGAAAGAGCATTAGATGTACATTACAAAACTGTGTGATAAATGAAAATTAGTTTAATTTTTCAAAAGTTAGCAGGAAAGAAGCAAAAAAATAAAAGAGCACCTTAAAAAATTGGGTGAAGGGTTTTATAAATTTGGCGGCGTGGCTTCACCCGCATACATGAAATATACCTAGCCTATGTCACTCAGAAATAAACCATCTTTCTATCGATAAAATAATTTCAGCAATCGGACCAGTACCTTCAGAGATGATAACCTCCGGAAAAAAAAAAACATAAAAACGGAAACCAAACTTTATTAGTGTAGATGGACAGATTTTTTTTTTCAGTTGGGTAATCATCCAATAATTTCTCCCGCTCTATGGCGGAGGCGGAAACAGATAAAAATTTTCAAGAAGATTTTCGTATGAAAAGAATCTTATGTCCGTTTCCTGGTTCTAAGCTACCTCCCCGCCTGTTGGAGACAAAACCTTCTTGCAAGCTTCTTAAATTAAAGGAAAAATATGACACTTCTATTTGTCACTTGTCTTCACTTGTTTTCTTATAAAATATATTGTTCACCGAAAATAATTAAACTAATTTGCATTGAGCATCCAGTCATTGATTTTTATCAGAATACCCATAATTCTCGCACACCGCCAATTTTCAGCCAATTCCGATCAGCCGTTCTTGAGTTCTTTTATATATACAGATTTTAGCCACATCTAAAGATATTCAGTTTGGAATATCTATTACAAATATATTTCTATTATCTATAGTTATTAATGTACTGTATATAAAAAACTTTTTATAATAAAAAAAATATAACCGATTTCAATGTTAAAAACACTGAAAAGTATAAAATAACTTTAATTTCGGAAGTCGGTGTTTCTATAATAATTTTGTATCTACGTTATTTAACACCGACTTCCAAAATTAAATTTATTTTATACTTTTCAGTGTTTTTTAACATTGAAGTCGGTTATTTTTTTATTGTAAAAAGTTTTTTATTTTACACTTTTTAGTTAGTTAAATACCACCACTAAAAAGTACCCCTCAGACCAACTTAAATATCTTATAGCCACAGTGCGTCTCATAACGATTAATCCCCAACACGGTTAGATTACATAATTTTTTTTTCCTTCTGGATTCATCATCAGTGTCTGTAAGTGTTGCAGCACTTGAATAGTATACAAAATGATTACCTATGTTAATTTCCAGTGCCTGTAATGTTGGCGATCCTTAATAAATAAATAAATAAATCAGATCAGCTGAATACATCCAGTCGATGACTGACTATCAGAGAAGGGGGGGGGTCTTTTCTGATAGTCAATCATCGACTACACGTATAAACAAAGCAGCGTTACTTGTAACCACAGTTCTGCTGTAATTCTATGAGGAGTTCTGTTCCATATCTTCGAAGTTCATAATCAGATCATAACAATATTTCTATGGGAACTTGGAACCGTTCGATCAAAAAAAGAATTTTCAAAATCGGTCCACAATTAACCGAGATATCGGTGAACATACATAAAAAAAAAACATACATTCAGCCGAACATATAACCTCCTCCTTTTCGAAGTCGGTTAAAAAATATCCAGCCAACAAGATTCATGCAGAAAACTTGAAACCGGATCACACAAAGTTATGAGAACAAATATTATTATATCTAACATCGGACTAACTTAAATATTTATCTTTCATGATAATTTAGTTATCTAAAGCCTAAATGTTTAAGGAGAACTTGAACTATTACGTAAAGATAAACTGACCTAAAAGTTAATTTCATGAGGACATAATTACAGCTTTACGAGTTTAGGCAACTCCTTCAGACAATCTAAGTTACATTATTAATTATAATACATGTACAAAATGTTTATAATGCTTGTGTTAGGTTTAAAAGCCTGGTATCTGATTTAATTTCTGTGATGTCTGTAAATAATTGGATAAAAGGAAAGACGGGCATTTATAAAAATGGTTTATTGCCGACTGACTGACAGCCGTCAACCGTGCCACAGATAGAGAATACATTACATCCCTCCACCACAAATTAACAGCAAACTAACAAATGATATCTTAAAAAAAAGGTATAATAGACTAAATCATAAAATTAAATCATAAACAAATTTCTTCTAAATCTTATAACTTACATTTAGTCTACATTTCCTAATGGGGCGAGACTGGGGCGGTACAAGCATTGGCGATGGCGCTGGTGTTGAGAACTCTTCTTTGGTTTTTTGAGGCGGTGACAACGTAGACTCCCGTGCAGGCGACGGTGACGCCACCGAGCCCTCTTGGCGCTCCGACCCGCCTCTGAGGGGCGTTAGTGGTGCTACCTTAGAAGCCGAAGCTTCCGGCGTACGTGACAACTCTGTGGGGACCACTAAAGAACTCCTCGTCCTACGCCTAAGCTGATCGATATGTCTATGCACCTGTTTGCCGTCCTTGTCTAGCACCTTATAATTACTGGGCCCTGACGTGTTAGCTATGGTACCGGGCAACCATTTTTCCCCCTTTAAAAATTGTCGATACCAAATATCATCTCCTACTTCCACCGTTCGTACCGTCCCTCCCGCACGTTCCACCTGCCCCTGCTGCGCTTTACATACTTTAACTTCCATATTGGGCTTCAGCACGTCTAACTTTGTTCGCAACCGTCTCCCTATAAGTGCGACTGATGGGCTTATTCCAGTAGTGGAGTGTTCCGTATTTCTATAATATAATAAAAATGTATTTAAAGCTTGTTCTACATTTTTTTCCTCTATATAAGCTTTTTTAATAACTCTTTTTAATGTCTTAACCGCATTTTCCGCGGCTCCATTTGATGATGGATGATAGGGAGCTGTGAATATATGCTGGATACCGTCGCTTTGAAGGAATTGAGCGAATTCACTACTAGCGAACGGCGGTCCATTATCCGTGACGACCTGCCTAGGGACTCCCCACCTACTCCACAGCTCGCGCAATCTGACCATCGTATGACTCGCTGCGGTACTGGGAACTTGAAATACCTCCAGCCATTTGGATGTTGCGTCTACTATCACTAAATATGTTTTCCCGCATATAGGCCCCATAAAGTCCAGATGTAGTCGGGACCACGGCAAGGCTGGCCAGGGCCAGGGACGGGGAGGCGCGCGCGGTGGGTCATCCGCGTACGCGGCGCACACGGTGCACGCGCGACATTCGCTCTCCACCGCCTCGTCGATGCCCGGCCACCACACATAACTGCGTGCCAACGCCTTCGACTTTACAATACCCATGTGGGGCTCATGGATAATTTTTAAAACTTGTTGCCGGCATTTCTCCGGTATCACCAGCCGGTGTCCCCACATAAGACAACTTAACTCTTCATACAATTCTGTTTTCCTATTAAAATACGGTTGTAAATTCACGATTTCACACCTATCGGGCCAACCATCTCGTAAGTAGGTTAAAATTCTACTTATTAACGGATCTCTCTCCGTTTGTTTCTTAATTTCGGTATAGTCGAGCAATAACCCGTCTTGTGCGAAGTGCAGGTATGTTTGTTCAGGAATAGATTCCTCCTCAATATCTTTGACGCTATTATTTTCCGGTAGACGCGATAAGCCGTCAGCACAATTTCTATTAGTACGTATATATTCTATGTCGTAATTGTATGCCGATAATATTACTGCCCATCGCCGCATCCTACTAGCCGGCAATAAACCATTTTTATAAATGCCCGTCTTTCCTTTTATCCAATTATTTACAGACATCACAGTGGCGACGAGGATTAATTACCTTTGTGAATATCGCGTACGTAACATAGAGTCGAAATGTCGATTGGTAAGTTAAGTGAATTCGAGGTGAAAACGGGGCAGTGGTCATCATACATAGATAGATTGGACATGTATTTTCTCGTTAATAAAGTGGCGGAGGAGTTGAAATTGCCTACATTGATTTCTACAATCGGAGATGAAGCGTACGAGCTACTCGTCAACCTATCGAGTCCAAAGAAACCGTCGGAATTAAAATACAATGAAGCGGTTAGTTTAATGCGTCAGCACCTACAACCGACGCCATCTTCGTTAGCCGAACGATATCGTTTCCGTCAGAAGGGACAAGGAGCTGACGAAAACGTGGCGACCTACGTCGCTGAGTTGAAAAGATTAGCTCGCCATTGTAAATTTTCTGAATATTTAAAGGAGAGCTTGCGTGACCAATTTATATGTGGACTCAGGAGCGATGTCATCAGGCAGCGACTGTTTGCGGAGGACGACTCTATAACTTTTATGCAAGCCGTGAAGTTAGCGAACGCTTTGGAGGCAGCAGAAAGAGACGCGGCGGTAGTGGATGCGGAGTCTATATGAAGTCCTCAGGCGGAAACGGTGCATTTGGTTTCGACAAAAAAATGGGACAACAGCGGTGCGAGTCGCGGCAGGAGCGGCGGAGGCAGTATGCGCCGCGGGCCGGGTGGTGCAGGCGGCGGCGGCGGGCCAGCCGCGCACCGCGCATCGGGTGCGGGACGCAGTAACAACTGCACAGCTTGCGGAGCCACTAACCATAGTGTGGCAAGCTGTCGCTTTAAGGAGTTCGTTTGCAGTAAATGCCAACAAACGGGGCACTTACGTCGGGTGTGTCCGGAGACTGTTGGTCAATCGTCACAAGGAAGAACTTCATATCATCGCGATCGGCGAAGTAGGAACATGTTTTCCGCGGAGGCCGTGAGCGAGTCCGATGTGGAGGATATCGAAGAGAGTTTGAACCTTATGGGACTCAACAATTATAAGCCAGTGAGTTTATCTATTTTCGTAGAGGTTAAATATGGAAGTGGATACAGGAACAGCAATTTCATGTATTAATAATTGCGCGTAAAAACGATACTTTTCACATTTGTGTCTTAAGAAGGACGATACAATTTTAAAATTTTACGATGGCACTAAAATAAAACCATTAGGTATTATTCGCCCACGGGTTCGATACCAGGGGCAGAAAAAACAGCTTGAATTGTTTGTGATTAAAAATGGTTAATTGCCGACTGACTGACAGCCGTCAACCGTGCCACAGATAGAGAATACATTACAATTTCCAAGTGTGTTTTATGTGGCAACATTTAAATTAATTCAAGTACTTGACCAAAAGTCACTTTAAATATTTGTAGTGGGGAGAATAAGTTACTAGATCGGGGGGGTCGGCTGTATGACCTGCGAATTACTATAGTAGAGGATACGATTAAGAACGACCTTCACCGGTCTGTTTAATAGATTAAACGAATTTATGACAGGAAACAAATAGGCAACCCAACGTTTTTATGCCTATAGCCTATAGAAATAGGCTTCATACTTTCAGTTAGTATTAAATGTATTCGTTATAAACACCGTTAAATTTTTCAAAAAATGGCCTGGAATTTCTTAGGCAACCCACCCGCGTTATATATTATTTAATATACTAAAGTCATAAAATACGTCTCATCCATTAAACAGAACGGTGAAACTCGTTCTTAATCGGATCTTAGACTACTATAATAATAATATAATATTCCACAACTTTCACATAACGCCATCTAGTCCCAAACTAAGCAGAACTTGAGCTATGAGTATTAAATAACTGATAAACATACTTAAATTATATACACATTTCTAATTATGTACATCCAGACAAAGAACTACAACAAATGATCGTGCTCATCACACAAACATTTGTCATGTGTGGGAGTCGAGCCTACGACCTCCAGCATAGCAGTCAGGACCACTGACCACTGGACCAACAGGCCTGATAAATTAGTTCGTTCAGACGTAAACTTTGATGTAAACTCGTAATGGTTGAGGCCATGGTCCGGAGCGAGCAGGAGTGGCAGGCGATCGCCGACTTCTGCGAAGCAGTAATGCTCGCAAAGGAGGAGGCCGAACGTATCAGGCAACGGCGTTATCGCCGCCACCGCCGGCGCCGGGATACTGATCCCGATTTCCGGCCACCGTAAGCGCGGGCTTGCGGACAGTAAGCAATGGGTAGCTCGCTGTCCGGCCCTAAGGTAACTGTCCGGACCAAGCCCAAGTCGTCGACGGCGCGCGCTGTTCCCGCGCGCCTCAAGGAGTTGTCAGCAACAGCAGGGGCCCAGCCGGGTCGAAGCCTACTGGGGCCAGGGTTATCCGAAAGGGCGCTCGAGCCCCGGTATGAAGGCTTGATGGAACGGGATGGGTTTTTAGTCAGTAAGAGTCTGACACTATCTCCCGCTCCGCCCAAGAGCGGGGGTTGTCATAGGATGATTTTTCCCATCGGAAAAAAAATGTATACTCGTAAAATTACCTAATTAACAGTTCATGTTTAACTTTCATAATTTTATTACGCGAAGTGTGATTATTGGAAGAAATAAACATTTGAACAATTTTAAAACAAGTATGATTCATTGAATAGTTTTATCACTATCCTTGAATCCAACAGTTTACTTGTCGTGACTTTACATATCCTAGCCTGTTAGTACCTACTCGTATTTTGATAGAATACTATACTTACTAGGGTAGTAGTTTACGTTTTTTTTTTTAATTATGATACTACTTAAATGTATATATCACACGTTTGATGTTAGTTCGTAAACTAAGTATAGTTAATTTACATTTTACATTTTTCATAACAAGCCTAATCAGCGTCATAATGTTCCCACTACCTACTGGGAGTCAGTTAACATCTAATAAGAAAGGGAATAGATCGCGGTCCACACCTACCAGGTAGGTCCTACCCGGTGTGATGGATGTCATATGTTTTCAATATTTTCGATAGGTTTCCTCACGATGTTTTCCTTCGCCGTTATAAGAGCAGTATGAAATAAATTACCTAGACAAAGTAATGCGCCTAGCTGGATTTGTACCCACGACCAACAAATCCGTAAGTCGGGGCCGCTACCACTATAGGGCATCACAACGGTTTCAGTACAATCATAAATGAATCAAACCATAAATATTATCACCCAAAAATACCTGTAATTTCGCATCATTTTTGATAAGTTTTTAACATTTGAAGTCTGTAAAACGAGATTGTGACTTGATTTTGAACTTTTTAATTACTCGAATTAACCTTTTGATATGTTGAAAGTTAAATAGTACCTAAGTAAATTTAGCTGTACGAGTTTAAACTGTCTTGAAAGTTAGAGATAAGTAAGAGAGCTGGGATTTCAGAATAAATAAACTTGGTTTTTTTTCCAAACGTAATTTACCCAATACTACTTTTAGTAGATGCGAAACCAGAATATAGTTTGTTCAAAATCAGTAATAGAATCGATTCCAACAATTTTTATACCATTTTATACGAGTATTTTTTCCCAAAATTATTTAAAAAAAGTAACAAGTTGGACGCCACCGACACTAAGTACCTACAACACAGGTCATAGCGACCATTAGGAGCCGGCGCGCGGCGTATAGCTGGGTACGGGAGCAAAACTACCCCTCAGTCGCCAGGTGGCCCTATGACCATGTATTTGTGCGGACAACCAGGTAACGTAACAATATAAAATTTTGTACACAGGTTTTTCACATAAAAATACTAGACACGTGTTTCGGGTTTTGAATATAACCTATACTAAAATTATGTTGTTTATGGGGAAAACACCAAGATAGCCCACAATATTCAAATTTTCCTACAGTTTTTATCTCAAATTGTATCTTAATTAAAATATGACTGTCGGCTGTTACACGTAAAAACGAGGGCTTGATTGGCGCAGTGGTTGAGCGATTGGCTGCGCTGCGGCTCTCGGGTTCTAATCTCACTCAGAATAAATATTTGTTTGGCCTACAGATAGGTGTTCTGGGTCTGGGTGTGTTAAGTAAGTGAGTTTACATGTTTGACCACGATATAGAAGTATTTTTAGTGTGGGGCAACGTTTAATGTTGAAAAAAAAACCTTCAATACAACCCTCTCAGTTTCGGTAAGTCCCCGCTCTTTGAGTTTGAGGAGTGTCTGGAAAGACCTTACGGCACCCTCACCTTCCGGATGACGCAGATTCTTACCGGAAATGGTCAGTTCGGAAGGTTCCTGCACCGTTCGGGTGTCGCCACTGTGTGGACCGCCCGAAGGATACGGTAGAGGTATGCCCGGCTTGGGCAGAGCACCCCATGTCTTCGTGGGGGTGATTGGCGGCAATGATCTCCCGCGCCGGGCTTTGGTAGAGGCCATGGTCCGAAATGAGGAAGAGTGGCAGGCGGTTGTCTCCTTCTGCGAAGCAGTAATGCTAACAGGAGGCCGCACGTGTACGCTCGATGGAATGGCCCTCACGACCCAGCCGCCGGGATCCCATTCCCACGTAGTGTTCAACGCGCACCTCAAGGACATGTCAGCAAACTGTAGAGGTCCAGCAGGCTTGAAGCCTACTGGGGCCATTGCTTCGCTTCTGAAAGGAAAACCCGGCCCTGGAATGGAGGGCAACAAAGGAACTAGGAGTGGATTTTAGTCAGTAAAAGTCTGACACGCAAGGGGCTAAAAAAACCCCTATCAGTTTGTCTAACCCTATTGAATCGCTATTTAATATAAATTTCACAAGCTACCCTAGTGCATACGCTTCAACGTCAATCAAACTCATTTTCTAAGTTCTAGAGCCACACAGCGATAGAAACGTTGACCAAGGCTGACATTCGGCCGGCAAAGATTTACAATCCAACCGCAGTATTTGTGTTTTATTCCCTACGAATGAAATAAAGATAAGGCCTACAGTGATGGCCGTCAGGATTTATAGTCGACAAATAAAATCGGGCCATTATTGGGGAAGGCTCATCTTCCCTAATTGAGGGAAATTTACTTGCTTTCTTCGCCTTATGGTTACTTTATTATCTCTACTTATTACAACTTTGTTTGGGTACTTGTTTACTAAGCTATTCATTGTAGGTTATCGCAATTGATGTAGGTGCCTATTTTTTTATGGGAAATCATTAAATAACTCCTCCTACTTTGGGTGGGCACATTGCTTGCAGAACAGATGGCCGTTGGGGTCTAAAGGTTCTGGAGTTGTGACGCAGCGTTGGAAGGCCTCTTATAAGGTGGACCGATGCGCGACTTACAAGACCTTCATTGTGGCGACACATGGAGGAGGCTTATGTCCAGCAGTAGGCGTCTTTCGGCTGAAATGATGATGATGATGATGAAGACTCTGGGTAGACCGAGGGAGTGTAGGAATACTCACTCTCTCACATACTCTTTTTAGCCAGTAAAAGTCTGACACGCCGTCTTGCTCCACCCTAGAGCGGCGTAGGTAACTGAAGGAACATATGTGGGTTTTAGTTAATAAAAGTTTGACACTCCCTCTCGCTCCAACTAGAGCGGGAGAAGTTATCTAAGCTCAGAGTGTTAGACTCCCCTTTCTTAGTCGTTCTGTCGTGGTTGACAATATTGAATTTTCGTTGACGAGTGAGGCTCCCGTGTGTCCCGATGTATCTCCACTTATCACAGTTTACGGCATCTCGAGAACCATGGCCTATGGTGGTTTGAGTCGCAGCTCAGATGAGGTCGGTCCGACGCGTAGGTGAGCGCCCGCGTGACCGCTTGATCGCGTGTCAGACTATTACTGACAAAAAAGTCAGTTAAAGTCTGATACTCCCTCTCACTTCACTTAGAGCGGAACATTTAGACTTACCTATTCACTGATTAGTCATAGCCGTAGTTTGTTTGGGCCAGACTTGCTCAACAGATTAGGAAGGAAAGTTCCCTAAACAGTCGAACCCTTCCTATAACCGTCTACAATAACGCTCCAAGGAAAAATATTTTCTCATTAGGACTGGCAAACACTCCTTATTTATTCTTAATCAACATGCCAACCAACATATAAACGGAACCGAAATATTCAAAAGATAAAACTGTCGGTTTGTTTGTTCATACGGTTCGGTCGCAATGATATAGTAGATTTTGTGACTAGGGGATAATATAGATAGCAGTGTCTTTATTCTCTAGGTCTCGGGTGGCATGTAGAATTCCTCACTTTACCCAGGTTTCTATATTAACTCCCTTGCAATGCTCGGGAGTTAATTACCTAAATCCCTCACTAACGTTCGGGATTAAAACTTAGCAACTTTCGTTTCGTTCAGAATTTAACATGCCGCCCGCGACTTAAAAACACTGCATTATCCCCTAGTCACATAATCCACTATTACGTGACTGACGCAAATTGATGCACAAATTAATCGTTTACATAAATGCGGTAATGCTGGAGCTGCCGCCTTTCTGTAGCACATCAGATGTTTGCAGACACGCGTGTCCCAGATTTTGGTTCGCTGCTGCGGATGCGAATCGTATCACTGATGTGTCGGGTGCGCGACAGCCCCAATAGCCTCGTGGCTACTGTAGCCAGCAGGGTGGATGACCTAATGGTGTCTCATTGGATGACGGTATACAGACTGTCATTCAGGTATGTGTTATAGGCTATGTCTTTGTATTTTGTTTTGTTTTTTATGGATCAGACCAAAGTCTGAACATAAAAATACACTCGAGAGCAAAAAAATCGCACATCATAACTCTTTTTGTTCAGGACAGTTTTTGTTATGAATGTGTATATTGAAAACATTTCATACACTATTTGAAAGCCTATTTAATTACCTTTCTAATGATATGAAATACAGTGTAAAAAATATTCTTGAAAGGGTTTGGAGCACAAAATCCAACATATGGAAAAAATGACCAAATTTCACTTAAGAAAGAATGAGAGTCAAACTTAAAATTCTTGGTCCTCCTGATTGTCAATAAAGTGTATTCCCTCTCTTAGCCTTATTTACAGCTGTTACTCGATTTTTCATCAACCGTATTAATTTTACCATGAAATCTTAGAGCATTTTTGACGAGACGACGTTTATTGACGAGGAGTGGGACGTTATCGTCCCACCGATATCGGGAACAGGGTCCAAACTACAGGCGGTCAGAGCTCTAGAGAAAGAAACCTCCTGACTATACGAGCCGTGTCCAGGAGTACCGCTTTCTGAATCAAGCCCTTGATACAGCCGCCTAACGAGAGCCTCCTAAGGTGTTGGTCGAGGCTCTTAGCTGATTTACCAATCATCCTTTTTAAAAAGGCCACAGACCGCGAAAGCGCAGCCGCCGGCAATAGTTAGTTACAATGTAAGCAGGCAGTTTAAGCCGTCGTTGGTCCTTAAGGGTCGGTTGTTCACTAACAGGTCGTATTACAGAAGACATGGGTCCATTGTTTTTGTTAAGCCCGCTGTCACTTTGTCACTTAACACTGCCATAACAGTCCCAAACTATTCGGCTTAGTTACCTCATTGTGTCTTTAGTTACTTTCTAATTTATTCGAGAGAGAGAGAGATAAAAAGAGTAAGAATAATCAACCGAACTGTCAGTGGTGAAAGGTGGAACCATTTTATTTACTCATGAAGTATGAATAATTATGACTATTACGATGATGGATGGAAAAGGGGGGCCGAAAGGAAAAAAAATATAAGGAAAATATGATAGAAAAGATAAAAATCGGTTAAAAAGGAGGATATCGAATACACAGACAGAAAGTCTGAGAAAAACAATGCTCATGCCTAGAGTTTTTTTTATTGCTCCAACTAGTAGACTTAATCACCAACTCTAGGAGACTTATCAAACATTCAATTAATTGAAATTAAATTTGACATACCCCAATCAATTATTGGGTGACATTTTAAATTTTTATGTTCATTAATCATGATTGGGGACATTTAACATTTAATTTAATTGCTGACTTTGATCAGAGATTATTTAAATTACAGTATGTGGGTAAAAATATATGTACACACGTAACTTAAATGCTAACTTGCTCAAAAGCCTTAGCAGCCTCATCGGCAGCGACGTGACAGCCCGCCGTACTTAGATCACAAGATAGCACAAGGGAGTCGCCAAGCAGTGTCCCACACTAGAGCTCTATCTACTTTTGGCTTGTTTGACAAAAACTACTTTGTTCAATTATTGTTTTTTATTAAAATGTCAATTATTGTAATTTTTAATGCCACTCCACGTTTATAATTAAACAAATTAAACAATAACTTAAATAATTAAAAATAATATATACACTAAATGCCTAGCTAAATATGACGTCATAAAACGCCTCCGCATCGCTGCCATTAATGCCATAATCAATTTATAATAATTGTCATTTGAGCACTAAAGAATTTCCACTATTAAAATCTTAATTTCGTAACTTCTTAATCAATATGGTTACTACTACACAATCCAAGATTTTTATAATTATTTAACAATTATGTAATTTGGACATTTATTATCTTGCTTCGATTGCCTTTAAATATTTGAAAGCGTGTTATTACCTTCAATTCGTAATTATTATATACCTTTTTGGCTGGTAATAATGGAACTGTAATTTATTAAATATATAAAAACATTATGATTCTGACCTTCCAGAGTAACAACGTTACGCCACCTGGTGTCTTCGCACCTTGGGAGAAGTGGGGCCTATGTGGTGCATCACAAGGTGCTAAAATATAGACAAATCACAGTCAAAAAGATTAGACAATTCAGACAGCCCTTCACAGTGCCGATGACCGAAGTACACGAAGCCACAAACCCGCCTCTTATTCTTCAGCCAGCAAAAATGCAGCAGTATTCGTGTAATACTGCAGAGCGGCCCATCTCACTGTTTTGGTGAGGACTTTGTTTTGTACATGAGACAAGCACAGCCGTATCTAGCAAAGGACTAGGCGGGGCAGTGCCCATGGACCGCGAAGTTTGGGGGTCCCAAAACCTGATTACCAAACCTTGTTTTTTTTTTTCAAAATTTTCGCTACTTTTAAATATAAATAAAAGAGATTGAACACTATTTTAATATCATGATAACTCGTTTACTACTCCCTCCCGCTCCACCCCAAGTAGAAGAATTTATTTGATGATTTCCCACGTTAAAAAGGGGATCTATTTTTTTGCCTCATGGCTTTTTGGTCACCTAGCTACGTCCCTGGGGACAAGCCTCTTTCAAAGCATTTAAAGCATATTTCAAACATTTTATCATGTTTGGAATCCTTACAGATAATGTATCAGTACATTATGGAGCAAGGAGAGGAAGGCTTTAAGACTTATAATTTTACAGACCCCCAGGCCACTTAAGCCGATGGGAAGCGTGGCTAGGTGCCATGCTCGATCATCCAAGGCCATATTTAGGATAGATTTAATCTACTTTTTCTAAAGTGTTTCAAAATATGTGAGGAACGAAGTCTAGGTAATTAGTATTAGTCTAATTATAAATTCAACAATATCTTCTAAGTGCAAATGTTTGGTAATTTTGAAAAGCCGAGACAAGAATTTTGTATTTCCGGCTCAATGAAAGTAGAAAATGATTCATCAAAAATTAGAGAGCCCGCAGTAGATGAATAGAATTTCTGTCAGTGATTTTGATATTCGGTTAGTCTGGAAGCCGACCCCTCAAGCTAGATTTTGATATTTGGTGCTCTTGTATTAAATTTTATTATGGTAGTTTGTCTCTCAGTAGATTGACAAGTGGGTGGTGGGTAGGTAAACTCATTTCGAAAGGTTCCTATGTCCGGCATTTAAATACCAAATATTTAATTTAGAATTTTGTTTCGAATGATTGGATTATTTGCCAAAATGAAAGTGAGTGTCCCAAGAGGGTTGTCCTGTTTACAGCTAAAAGCTGGTTCCAAAAGGTTCTTTAAAGTAATTTAGAGTAGTACCTGTAACACTGATAGATAAAACTGTAAATTTTGGATATTTATAATATAATTTGTTGGGAAACCGGTATAATACCCCAACTAACCATATTAAGCAAGTATCACTTTCATTTTAAAAACAGCACTTAAAGCTTATCTACTGATTAATTCAATTGGCATATCATTTTATTATTTTAATTTAATCAACCACATATTATACAAAATCACGCAAAATGCAATAGTAACGGAGTTATCAGCAAAATTCATTGTTTCTTTTTATCCTTAAGTGCTTTAATTTTCATTAAACCCCAAGAGAACGCCGGCGTTAACGCACCTATTGTCTTTCTATTGTGTCTGTAATTTCCACGATTGAAAGGTTAAATGTCAATATTTATAAATTAAAGTGCCTTATCTAAAATAATTGTCAGATTGTGTCAGGATTGTGTCATTTGAGATAGAGACATTTTATTTTTAGTTATAAATTGTTATTTCTGCCATTAACAATATTGCAAGTATTCGAGATTCATAATTATGTCGAATATATATATTTTTGCCTAAAAAATTAAGTAATTTAAATACAGCCACGTCTTCGCGTTGCGAGATTATTATTATTTAGTAAGTATATCTTACAATTATTTATACTGTCCTACTGCTGAGTAAAAGCTACCCAAGCTTCCATTATTACTGCCTCTAGGCTACTTTTTGCCAATTCCTAAGGAAGTCATCTAAGTCGTTCCACCATCTCCTTCATGGTCTCTTGCAATCCCGTTTCGCACTTTCAGGGCACCGATATTGTGACGGGTGCACCGTTCGAACGATGCAGACATGTCTAGCTACTTACGAGTAAGCTGGGCAATCTCCTCAGCCACGTCAACAATCTATGTTTTGGAGCTCGTAGTTGTAGTTTTTCGAGGGACTCGTATTTTTTTTTAGTACAGGAGTACATTATCCTATACTTCGTGGTCCATCGATGCGATAACGTGTGGATTTATATATTACTAGCTATTCGCCCGCGTGCATAAAATATAGCCAGTATCCCTTAGGAATAAAGCAGCTTTCTGTCGGTGAATGAAAATTAACATTCGGAACAGTACTTTCAGAGATTACCTCCACCAACAAAATACACAACTTTACCTCTTAGGGTAGATTACTAAAATCTGATTAGTAATCAAATTGGAGACAGGAAAATCATTCGACAAAACAGAGACCTTCTATATTAAACACTAAAATCGTAAATACACAGCCGCTGTTACACAATAACTACCAAGTGAAAAGAAAATATAAATACATCGTCTGATGTAGGTTACTATCAACAATATTTTCCAAGAGTAAATAATACAAAGAATAAGAATTAAATTAAAAGCGAAGGGACAACTTATTTCCAGTCAGTGCACATCATTTTTTCCTACAAGAGAATTATTAAGATGGGTTGGAGAGATTACTTCAAGCAAACAATTCTATCTCGGTAAAAATAGAGATATTACTCGTATTTTCTAGGCCGAATGCCAGCCACGTAGTTCTTAAATAGGTTCGTTTTACGATGACCAGGTTCCAAGTTGAAACAGAAATTTAGGACTCCTAAACCCTAATCACAAAAGACAGATACAATCGTGAGGATTTCTTGAACAGTTTACCTTTTTGTGATTTTTTTGGGAACAAAAAATGAAAAGTTAAATGCGTTCATAAACTTTGTTTATAAGATTACGACGCATAATTTGGAAATATTACTCATGGGCAAGATTTTATACTAGGTTAGATATGTACCTACGTATGTAGGAATGTTGTCGGAATCACGCCAGTAATTTTGTTGCAGTCGACCTCGACGTAGGTTGGTAGATTGATACCAAATAGAAGTAAAAAAAAATGCTCAAGTACGAAACATTAATAATTGACTGCATTATTACATCAAGGGACTATTGTTTATTATTATTTGTATCTACAATGACATTACAGTTTTGAATTGAGACCTTCACTTATGTAGGTACCTAATTTGTGACAGATAATTCTTAAAAAAACCTGATTTTTGTTTTATTATCACTTGGTGACACTTAAATTAAAGCCTCAATCACACCAATATTATGACGGTGACTGTGTGTATATTACTCCTTCACCCTCAAACTGCTTATTGGATTTACCAGACCATGACTTGGAATAGTATATAGAATTTTGTCTCGGAAGTATAATATGTCATAAATAGCCTACTAAAAATGCCGATCAAAACAAGAAACTGTCTTTAACGATTTGCAGTTGAGAACGTCAGCGTTATGCATTCCTTTAAATAACATTTATAAATTTATTCGTGAGTTAGTATTAGATTAGATATGTATCTATCTCGCTATTTGCGTCAATATCAATTAAGTTATCTTAGAAAGTGTGAATTTTTATCATTTACTTTCATTCGCTTTAAATATTATCATTTTCTAATAAATGACTTATTAACTAAATCTAACGGCCGTCATTCTACTTTCATATACCAATAATAAAGTATAGAGAGCCTTTTCAGAAAGAACATTATAACTATACCTAAGCGAAGATTTGCTCTTTTCACAGTACTGTTGTTAATACTTTTCAATTAAGGAAGAGAAGAAGAATAACCAAACTTAACTGGCCGTGGGTATAGCACATTACTCGCAGTACAGATGGTCGATAGGGCCGAAAGGTTTTGAAATGGCGCCCACGCACCAGAAGATGCAACGTTGGAAGGCCTCCCACAAAGTGGGCCGATGACCTGATGAGGCTCGTGGGAATCTGATGCATGTGAGACTACAGGACTGATCGTTATGGCGACACTTGAGGAAGCCTTTATCCAACAGTCGACGTCTTTCGGCTGAAATTATGATGATAATCAGGGAAGAGAAAACCTATTTCAGAAATTGCAAACTTTAATTTACGATGTTTTTCCTGAAAGGGTTTTTATAATTCAGTACAACTCAACCATCATCTCCTCAGCCTTTTCCCAAATAGCTTGTGGTCGGGTTCCTGTGTAACACGAAATGCCCGGTTTCACATGGAGTGACTACCTGCCAGCCCTCTACAACCCGGTTACTGGGCAACAAGATAACTACTTTTTGAATAGACCAGAATAACTTAAGCAACGATCAAATATACAACGTTGTTTTTAGTTCTTAGGCGAAACCTGAATTTAATTTATTCAGAATCAGTACTTAACTGAGTGGATTCCAATAGTTTTACACCATGTTATATTTTTGCCCAAAAATATTTAAAAAATTTACAAGTGGGACACCACCATGGGTCATCCTCAGTGGCTTGGATGGTCATTCAGGCGACTGATGATAAAAATATTTGCTTCAAGTGGGTCACCACCATGAGTCATAGCGAGTATTAGGCGAAAGCAAAAAGCTGGTGCACAGCAACCCTTCAGTCGCCTGAAAAGGCATCCAGGCGACTGAGGATAAAAATACATAGTCACCGGGCGGTGAATATGTATGACTGACATAAGCTCACAACTTTGTAATTTTTCATGGCGCAATTATGAAATTTTGCACATAGATTCTTTACATAAAAATAATAGATACGTGTTTCGGGTTTCGCATATACTGAAATTAACCTTTCAATCGTGGAAATTACACACACAATAGAAAGACAATAGGTGCGCGAACGCCGGGTGTTCGCTTGGGGTTTAATGAATTAAAATGTTGTATACTTTTTTTTACCAAAGTCATACTTGGTGGCTCAGTTTAAAGATTCATACAGTAGTATACCTATCTAAGGTAGTATTATTGCCATTACTTAGTTCAACCCAACAGGAAATATCTCATTATAGTTTGTCTAATAAGTCAACCGACTTGGGAATTTTGTATAATATTTAATCATTTAAAAAA
Source organism: Mythimna albipuncta (assembly GCA_929112965.1). NCBI lineage: Eukaryota > Metazoa > Arthropoda > Insecta > Lepidoptera > Noctuidae > Mythimna > Mythimna albipuncta. The sequence goes on along the minus strand of OV815960.1, from coordinate 12,045,312 downwards.
TACTTATAATTCGATACTTTTCATAAGGTTCTTCTGTTAGTAAACAATGAGCTCTATCTGTTAATCAACCTTGATTATTGAACCCGTGTTGACTACATCAGATTTCATTAAATCCTAATAATTACCCAAGTCGTTTAACTTATTAGACAGACTCTAGATACGTATTAAATAGTTACATCTGAAATACATTTTTTTTCTCCATTTGGTAGGCAACAAGTTTATGGTTCTTTCTACGCTCAATATCTCTCATTCAAATGAATAATTCATATATTTGCGATTCCTTCAGAATAATATCAAGAACCTATGTAGGTATGTAGCTTTATGAATATATACGGATACTTCCTTGAATAGGCATCTTAAAAAGGTATAGATTACTCATTTAGGTCGTCTAAGTGACTATGCTAGTCCAAATTTTAGTTAGTCTGCGATAAAATATTGAGGTAGTAAAAGATTACAGATCCCCAATAATATTGTGAAACTAATCTAACCTATCTCAAAAAATATTAGGGCATTAAAAGATTGCGGATCTGTGGCCCATGCCCAACAAGTTGTGATACTATCCTAACCTATCTCAAAAACGTCGTAAAGTGTAATGCCAACCAAAATAATATAATGTAACTTTTCGTGGAAGTTCTCATAGGCACGAGTTTAGTATATATTTTTAATACTAGCTTTTGCCCGCGACTTCGCTCGCATACATAAAATATAGCCAATGTCACTCAGGAATAAAGCAGCTTTCTACTGGTAAAAAAAATCAACAATCATACCAGTACTTCCAGAGATTAGCTCCTACAAACAAAAAACAAACTTTACCTCTTTATAATATTAGCGTAGATATTCAGCTAATCAATTCTCAGTTCATAAAATAAAAAATCCAATAACATCGTTCTAGTGTATCGACAGCAATCTATCGGCTCCTTGTGACACTGCCAAGGAACCGATAGATTTCTGTAAAATTGAAACTCCGCGCCGAGCGTAAAACTAGACTCCATACTGCATCAGTCGCTGGAAAATACCACACTGGCTTTTGTAGGCGCCTCAGTGGAATAGAAAAGGCTTCCTTAAAATTGCTACCGCTAAAATATTACAAAAAAAGTAAGCAACAGAGATAAAAGAATTTATTTACAGATAAATTGAATGCTAAAAACAAAAACTGGAGGTTTTTTTTATTTAAACTTAAAGCCATGCTTTATTGGCATGATTTACTTTTTTCTACTTTTTTTGAAATTGTACCTTGCAATATTTAATATTTTATTAATATTAGTTAAGATGTACTTATATAAATCTAAACTAATATTATAAAGACTGTACGGTTTAACTCAAAAACTACTGGACTGATTTTCAAAATTCTTCCACCAGTAGATACTTAGCTATTTTAGCACTGAGTAACAGGCCTATAATTTATATTTTCTATAGAGGATAATACCAGGAATCAACAGTAAACCAGGCCTATAAACGGTAACCGAATGAAGAAGGGTATCTTCATTCGGTTCCTAGAAGTAGTCCTATAGAAGTATTATTCGTATCTTTTTGTCAATCGTTACATATTTTTCTATAATTAATAACAATAATAATAATAATAACTTTTTTATATTTTTAAATGTATTTTTTTTAATATTTTTTTTTATTTAAGGAATATTTAAAAATGTAATTAATATGTTAAAATAGATAATAAAGGAATAATAACTTTATTTAATCATTGTTACAAGTATTTTCTTAAATATAGTTATAACATAGTTACCTGTCGGTAACAGGAGTTCAATTTACCAGAATTATTACAGTGCACAGTGGCCCCCAAACTAGGCGGTGCCTGTATCTTGGGGACCGGAGTTGCATTATCGTAAAATAAAATACAAATTTCTTTTTGTTGATTACCTACCTTATAATAAAATAGAAGACAAAATAATTCCTATAAATAATAGGGTAAATTAAAAGAGTGTGTGTCTAAGAGGTTTGTGGTTGAAAGTGTGTAGGTATGTTTGTGGGTCGTTACACGTGTTATACCTACCCGTATATAATTTTGTTGGCTGTTTAGTACGAAATATATAATATTAGTGAATCATGTCCTCAGTTTCATCGTTTGATAGCGAGACGAGCATTTTTTCAAAATTGTCTTACGTAGTTGGTCGTTTAAGCCTTTGATGTCACAGGATTTGACAATTTGGTTATAAACATGAGTGTGAGAGTAAGAAGGACAGCGTCTAGCCAGAAGACTCTTTGCGTAAGGATTACGATTAATTACTTACTCACTCATTATTTTATTATGTTGGATATGTCAGTTACTTCATTCAGTATTCTCATATGATCAATTTGTTATAAAAATACCTATATATATTAGGTAGAGTAAGCATACATAATTATTCTTATCCCGTAAAAAGAAAGTCCCGTAGGACATCGACACTTAAATCTTGTTTACGAATCAAAATGAGGAAAAGAAGAATACGAGCATTTTTAGGCCAAGTGTGTAAAAACTTCTTTTGTGTAAATCATCCAAAAAAGAACACTTAGGTAAATGAAGTATTTAGGAATATCAAATCCACTTTGATCCAATGTATTGTTTTCTATAGGTATCCCATTTTGTTTACGCACGTTCGCACGTTATTTATCTTTTTTATTGCCGTAAACCGCCGTTTGTATAAAATGTATCCGAGAAACAAAGTGTAATGGCATCAGTTTCTAAATTATTACTTTTCATATAAGATTAATATAGCACTGGTTTGCTATAATCTGGACCATAGTTGGGATTTTTTTTTCGATGGATATATATCATCCAAATGACATCCCTCTCCCTTGGGCGGAGCGGACGGGAGATACCTAGTGTCAGACTTTTACTGACTAAAAAACCCACCCCGTTTTTTCGTTGCTTTTTATACCGGAGCCGAGCCTTCCTATCAGAAGCAGACCCTTGGCCCCAGTAGGCTTTGACTCTGCTGAGCCGCGCGGTAACAGTACGCGCCGTCGACGACTTGGACTCGGATCGGACGATCGGATAGCGAACTACCCCTTGCTCACCGTCCGCAAGCCCACGACTACACCATAGTTGAGTTCGTATTTTAAAAGTGCTTTCTTATTCTTAAACTGTCAAAAACATGTTTAATTTCTCCACATTTAAACAAGTTTTTGACATGGATTGTCGCCGAGATGATAATCTTGAATTTGATCGCTTTATAACTAGTCGTTCATAAATTACGTCAGACGTTAAAGGGTGGGGGTCGACGAAAAGCGATAATGTGTGACAAGGCGTGGGTGGAGTGACTTTCGTGATATTTCAAAATATATCTCAGAGTATTAAAAATTAAAGCCAATCCCTAAGTAAGAAATCTTTGATGTTGTTGTCGTAAATTTTTTAAACATTTGATTTAATTTTGATTTTATAAAACGGAAATAAAACTAGTTTTGAAACTACTTTTTATAATTTAACCCTTGTTTTTAGGGTTCCGTAGTCAACTAGGAACCCTGATAGTTTCGCCATGTCGGTCTGTCCGTCTGTCTGCCCATCCTCGCTTAATCTCTGTGACCGTTAGCACTAGAATGCTGAAATTTGGTACCAATATGTATATTAATCACGCCGACAAAGTGGTAAAATAAAAATTGGAAAAAAATGTTTTATTAGGGTAGCCCCTTATATGTAAAGTGGGAAGTGATTTTTTTTTTAATTTCAACCCTAACGTGTGATATATCGTTGGATAGGTATTTAAAAATGAATAGGGGTTTACTAAAATAATTTTTTGATAATGTCAGTAATTTCGGAAATAATCGATCCAAAAGTAAAAAACAATGTGTGGACACCCCCTAACTTTTGAACCATAAGTTTATAAATATGAAAAACATCTGACAAGTAGAACTTTATATGGACTTTCTAGAAAAATCATTTTGAACTTGATGGAAAGAACAGTTTTTGTTCAAAAAAGACAAAAAGGTGGTACAAAATAATTTCTGGACTAAGTTTGTAGTATAATCGTATATGCAAGCATTTTTTTTAACTTCGTTTACATATTTTTATTATCCTGAACGTATCTTCTTTCAAACAAAAAAAGAATTATTAAAATCGGTTTTCGCAATCCAAAATTACCATCGAAAACTTCTAAACCTATGTATTAATTAGTACCGAATTCCCCCAGAGATGGCGCTGGGCTATTTTTCGTTCGCGCTGTTAGGATTTTTCCTGAGTTGATGGGGTCGGGTATTATCGAATTGTTCGGTTGGTCTCTCCTTGGCATTGGCGGTATTATCTTATAACTTCTATCAGGAACATGCTAAGGCAGTTTAGAACAAAATTAAAATTGATTTTTTTAACGCCATCTATCAAAATGTTATGGTAAAAACCAGTTCATAAATGGTTTGATAGATGGCGTTGCGTAATGTTAAAATTTTCCGTGCTTGCATGACCTACCGTGGTAAAAAATCGTTGCTTCTTAAATATATTCGTAATTTTACGAGTGCACAATTGCTGAAGTTTCTACTATTTGCATACTGTTTTAGTTATCACCGTCCTTTGTGGGCCCGTTTTTAGGGTTCCGTATTTATTAGAGTTCCGTACCTACTTAGTATGTCAACGTAACAAATAGCTTTTTTTAACCTCATAAGTGGGAACACTTATTGTGAGGGACGGGAAACTACGGAACCCTACACTGAGCGTGGCCCGACACGCTCTTGGCCGGTTTTATTAAGAGATAACGCTCGAAATGCCACCCAAACATTGTAGGTATATAAGCTGTTGTTCAAAATAGGTACCTTGTTTTTTATAATATTTTGTTTACATTTGGTTTAAAGTTATAAGCACTTTAATCTCAAGTTCTAACTCTAGTTACTTAAATCCTTCGCTCTCGAACGGCTGAACAGATTTAAATGAAATTTGGACACAAGTAGACCATGGCCTCGAATAGCATATAGGACACTTTTTATCCCAGGAGTATGCTCTTGAGATAATTTTCAACTTTCACGTGGGCGAAGCCGATGGTAGCAGCTAGTGATTTTAAAATGTGAAATTGTAAAATATGTGATGACACTCGTTTCAACTGTGACTAGTCATGACGTGAACAAGAGAGACGTCAAAAAAACAATAAATTCGTTTGAAGTAATTTAAGGTTGATTCCTACGAGAATTGGCCTTATTTAAAAATCCGATTAATAAAATTCTCTAAGTGACTACCACTGCACGATTGCTGAAAGTCATAGGTTACCCAATCATGCACATTTCTTCAAGTATAAGCAACGGGCTCTCTCCCTCATGAGGCGCTTCGCTCGCATGTAAATAGAAAATATATGCTTGTCACTCAGCCATAAAGCAAAGGCGAGCAGTGGGTAGCTTGCGGGCTTGCGGACGGCGAGCTATGGGTAGCTTGCTGTCCGACCGTCCGGTAGCTGTCCGGACCGAGCCCAAGTCGTCGACGGCGCGCACTGCTCCCGCACGCCTCAAGGAGTTGTCAGCAACAGTAGGGGCCCGAAGGGGCTGTCAAAGCCTACCGGGGCCAGGGTTAGTTTTGAAAGATACCCTCGAGCCCCGGTATGAAGGCTTGAAGGAACGGGGTGGGTTTTTAGTCAGTAAGAGTCTAACACTATCTGCCACTCCGCCCAAGAGGGGGGGTTGTCATTGATGATTTTCCCATCATAAAAAAGCAATGGGTAGCTCGCATCCGGCCGTCCGGTAACTTAAAGATCAAACCCAGGACGATGGGGCGTTGTATTCCACGTGCGTCTCAAAGGCAGTCAGCAAAATTGACGGGTCCAGTTAGAGCAGTCGCCTGCCATGGCTGCGGATTATTCGAAGGTATTACTGTAGCCATCGCAAAAAAAAGAAAACTGAAGGTTTTTAGTCAGTAAAAGTTTGAAACCCCGCGTCTCTTAGTCCACACAGAGCGGAAGAAGTTATTTAATCAATTTCCATGTAAAAAATTAGTAGGTATCTAGTCAATATCTGGTGTACCTATTCATCTAAACATCACCTCACCAATTTTTTTAAAATTGAGGATTGCCTACTTAGACACAAGCAGCTAAGTAGTACTTACTCAATTTGACTGGTGTAATTTAAAAAACGTGTTGAAAGAGTATTTCAGGATTACGCTAAATAATTTGAAGGACGGAAATTATTTAATTAGAATTAATCCCGAGGGGCAGAACTGAATAAAATAAAAGCTCTCTTGATATAAAAGGAAATACATGGGCTTCCTTTTCCTTAGTTTTGTATTCAGAATTAAGGAAAAAAAGTTATCTACACGTACCGACTTTTCTTACATTTATTTAGAACTAGCTGACCCGGTGGACTTCGTACCGCCTAATCAAAGAATGTAGTATATCTTTCGATATAGTCAACCGATTGCAATGAAAAAAAATCAAGTAATATATCAGACATAATTTCAATGTATAAAATTATGTACGTCGATTTCGTGCATTTTACGTGATGCGCGCACAACTAAACACTTCTAAAGATTTATTATATGAATCTATTATATATTATATTTATTATCTGAATCTATACATTCAGGAGCATTACGGCTTCAGAACGATACTTGTTGGTAAGTACCATTTGATGAACTAAGAATTTTGTATAAAATTTTAGAAAAAAGCAATTGGCAATAAGAGTAGATTACGTGGCTAGGGGATAAAGCAGTGTCTTTAAGTCGCGGCCGGCACGTTGAATTCCGAACGAAACGAAGGTTGCTAATTTTAATCCCGAACGTCAGTGAGGTGAGGAATTCAAGACGCCCAAGACAAAAACAGCTTTATCCCCGTGTTGGATACTCTAATTTTTACACCATTGTGAAATAATTAAAAGACACCAAAATATATTAAAGAAATATAAGTATCTAGGTGTTATATTTACAAGTTAATCAAACAAATAAAATTCACTACTTCAAGATTCTATACTTTCAATTTTCTATACGCTACCTTCAGTAAACACGTTTTAATAAGTTTCTTTTTTGTTTAAATTTTGAACAACCTTTTTTGGTGCACGTACATTTTAATTCACAATGTTGACGGTTTTTGATGTTCCAAATTCAAATCTATCCCTGGGGATCGTCCATACTCTCCCCTGCACTATCTCCCTAGAGACAGAATGACTTGTTTTAAGTGATGTTTGTATGACGTACAAAAGGGCATTATCGAGCAGGTGGTGTAAAAAATATCTAAGTACATTACTAACACACACACACTAATATATTAAAAAGGCGAAAATTTGTGTGTGTGTGTGTTTGTTACTTCTAGCTTCTTTACCTTCAAACGGCTAAACCGATATCAATCTAATTTGGTACTCGTTCAGACCATGTCCTGGAATAGCAGATAGGATAGGATATCCCGGGACTATGTTCCCTTGAGATGATTTTCTGCTATCACACGGATGAATCTGCTGGTAGCAGCTAGTCAATCGTTGCGAATATCCAAGCGTCCGCGACGTCTTCGCTGTGCAGTCGCGGCGTGTTCGCGACGCATTCGCTGCTGACCCGCTACCACCTCGCAACCGCTCGAAAACCGCTAGTGTGATAACTCCCTAATACTTTACCGACTAAAAGGAACACCTAAGCGTATTCCTTCAATTACCCTCCACGTTCCAGGACCGCGGTAACTCTTTCGAACAACCGCGCAGCCCTTGTTCCATTATTTACATAACAGCTTAATTTAGAGGTCGCACGAGGCTAACGATATTCTAGAGAATATTGAGGTGTATAAAATGGATTAGAAACTTTAAGTACGTACGTGGCTAATCGTACGTGGTGGTACTTAAGTAGATTTCTATACAATGTTGTCTATGCAACATAGGAATGCACACCAAGTCGGTACCTATAAAGTTCTCCAAAAATCAAAGGTCCGTTTTGACATTTATATTTTGGCTACCTTACCGTTTGTCTGGTGTAGTGTAGCCACTACTAAAATAGCTACTACTACACCGGACCCCTAATAGGGTAGTATCCAGGGTCAAAATAATTACATTTTATTTAGTCCGTATTTTAGATTAAAAAAAATATTGGACACGTATTTTTTTCTTTTTTCGATTAAACAAAAAATAAAAAGGATATAGCCCATTAAAGTCACGTGTGACGGTGTGACGTCACCCTTACGAAAAAGTGCAGCACGGCGGCGTGACGTTACACGTAACTTTAGTGGGCTATATCTTTGTAATTTTTGGTTTAATTTACAAATAAAAAAATACGTGTCCCTTATTTTTGAATAATCTAAGACGGACTAATTACATTTTTTACGGTAACTAACTTAATTACAATTTCGTTACAACTTACATTCTAAGGTCTTTCTCAAATGGCGAAACGGGCCTTTTTTCTTTTTAACCAGTTTAATCTACGTAAGTCTGTACCGTGTGGATGCACCACGACCAGTGGAGCTGCGCAGTTGGCCCAACCTTATAAGGGAGACGTTATAAGCCATGAGTTCCGCACGAGCAACCTAATTGCTAATAAGACGGACCTGCAGTGCCGGATCAAGCTAGCGCGGCGCCTGTATCAAATTAAATCTTTATAAATTAAAACGAATTAAATCTTCTTTAATATATTTTTTAAAAGAGACCAAGGAGCTTAGGTAGTAATAAATTCAAAAGCAGTTGAATATATTGTCTTATGGAAAATCCGAAAATGGTTAAAATTCATGTCGTGCGGCAGCCTAAGTACCTATTTTGACTTGTTTTTGTACATCCATGCGGGGCCCATCTACACAAAATACATAGGTACAGAAGTCAATCTACATACAAAGCGCGCTCGAGCAACGCACGCATAGACACTACTCACGGACACGATATTTCGGGGCGCCTCGGCCTGTTCGTCGAACAGTTCCGGCTCAAACGCTCATTAGTGTGCATCCACCGAGCGTATTTGAGTAGCAGCCTGCATTCGTGTCAGTGGATACGCCATTGAAATACCAATCTTATTTTTACGTAATTACAGTTCATACTGAATATTATATACTGAACAATGCCATCTAGCGACGAGTGGCGGTACTTGGTAGTCAAAGATGTATTTCTTTCTTGTTTTTGTCAATTTGATTTATAGACTTTTGATATTAAAGTTACATTTCGTATAACATTTTTTTTGCATTTCGTCTACGCCCTGTTTTTGTTTTCAGCCAATCATATTTTTGGGTTTGCAGAAAGAGTAAATTGTAAATGTATGAGTTTGGTGACACCGGTTTTGGAACAAACATTTTCTCAAGCTACATACTTCCACTGTTTTTAGTGTTCCTTGGGCTGTACCTAACATGTGCTACTCTTGCTATATGATTAATCCGGCACTGCGGACCTGAGGCCCTACGACGAACTCTTAACGCGATCCATTTGACGACCTAAACAGAATTGCTTATTTATTTAATTTACTTTAACATAAAAGGCCAATTACATTAGTTCAGGGCATAGGTATTTTTTGGCATAAAATATGAACAAAATAACAATGAGATACATACACGGCAGTCATACAATCATTTCACAAAACTCCAGGCAGGCAAACAAGATGGTGCGGGGACATCGCACGGTTTCCTGCGAAGCGTCGAGCCTCCTTGCTAGCAAGACACCATGAGGTTTGGAGGCGTCCTTGCAAGGGACGTAAGTGGACTGTGTACCAAGAACTATATTAAGAACATATATTGTTTCTGTTGCCAGTGGCTTCGTCCGCATTAATATTGGTTATTGCGGAAGGGAATAGAAGTCGAAGACGAATATAAAGTAATCTTCCTTCCTTGAACTTCAAGCTTACTCCATACCAATCATCAAAATCGGTTCAGAAGTTTAACTGTGAAAGCATTAAAGACAGACAGATAGACTAAATTACTTTCACACTTATAATATTCAAATGGATTATTATGGTACAGATAAACAGATGTAAGAATAATTATAGTAACGTAAAGTATGCATTGTCATAAAACAGGTATTTTTAAAGGTATTCGGCACTCACGGAAACCCCTAAACGTAAGAACTCATTCCGTAATAATATACGTAGGTAATCAAACAGAATTGATGTCTTAAAAACGAATTATCAGAGCAAACTTTACCATTTAATCGGCTTTAAGGTGCCCTCTGGTTGGTAAGTAATTAAATTTTCTAAGGAATAATACCTGTTTCAAGGTTTCAGCGGAAAATGTTATAATTCGAGCAGCGCCGCTTAATATTAACGGCCAAAACGCCAGATGCCTACCGTTATTTCATTTTATCGAAGATATTTTTGAAAGTGGGCCTTTTTAATTAGATATGAGGAATGAAGGTTTTGCAACGTTTTTTATTCTTACTACGTCAACAATTCACTTTGTAACCAGATCTTCATCATCATTATTTCAGCCATAAGTCAATATAACTTTAGTTTCACTGTTGAACATAGTGCCTACCTACGTGTCGCCACAACGAACGGCCACGAGTCAGTACGCATTTAAGCGGAAGTTGCGGAATTACTTTCTGAACCAATAGTAGAATCATCTCAATACTCCTTTTCTTTGTGTATATATATATATAGTATATATTTGTATGTATGTATAGCTATATATTTTATTAAATATGCGTTTTTATATGTATGTTTGGTTTTAGGTTTATATATAATTCTATAATTGTTTTAAATAATATTTTCTTTATTTTTTATGCACCTGCCATTTTGTCTCTGCACTACCCTAGGTTGACTGGTAGAGAATGCCTAAGGCATTAAGTCCGCCTTTGTATCTTTTGTTGCATAAAGGTTAAATAAATAAATAAATCTTGCATTTATCAGATTCCCTCGGAAATTCACCAGGTCATTAATCTACCTTGCGGGACTCTTCCCAACGCTGCTTTTTTCAGTATTCGATTGCCATTCATGAACATTTCAGCCCAATCTTCCATCTGTTCTGTGAGCAACGTCAACTGCCACTTAAGTTTATCGATTCTACAGTTTATGTTGGTAACTTTAGTTTGTTCATCCTTGATTCGATCACGCGAGGAAACTCCGATCAAAACCCTCTCCATTACTCTTGTAATATGATACTTGTGATAAAATTAGCAAGCTCGGGAGACAATAACTTTTCGACAAACTGGGGTCCAACAACATAATAAATCGCAAAAATTACACATTTACTCGACCGTATGTGTGTCCATAAGGTGCCGTTGAATAAAATGTAAAACGTCCGCTTTATGAAATGAGTCCCTGAAAGAAAGCGTGCAGGAGTGTGACACCGCCCCCTACAAAACCTGTCGCAACATCATCAAATCAGCCGAAAGACGTCCACTGTTGGACAAAGGTGTTTGCCCAAAGGATCTTCGATAAGTTATGTGCATCTCAGTGCTACCTGCAGACCCTCTCGACCCTCTCGGTCCACCTTGTAGGAGGCCATCCAACGTTGTCTTTCGTTACGCAGTCACCACCGTTGAAATTTTCGACACAATTGAAAAAAAAAAAATTAATGATTGTAAAGAATGTTTTAGCTGATACTTGGAATAAATTAATATTATTCTCAATTAATATGTATTTTTTATACACCACTGCTACTGCTACTGCTCGATAATGTTGTTTTATACGTCATACAAACCTTACTTAAAGTCAGTCATTCTATCCTTAGGGAGATAATGCAGTATGGCCGATCCCTGGGGAATAATGAGATTTGAATTTGGAACATCAAAAATCGTCAACATTGTGAAATAAAATGTACGTGCATCGAAAAAGTTGACTCGAAATTCAAACTGGCCAATAACAAAATAAAACGTGCTTTCTGATATTACGGGACCGTTATAGAAAATTGAAACTATTGTTACGTCCGTGGGTAATCAAATGCCGATTTACTGACGAGAGAACTTTATTTACCACCAACAATAACAAATTAGTCCAGTCAACAATAATCCGAATCGCAATTAACACTAGAGTACCGTTACACTATCGCTTTAGTCGTTGATAAAAATCACTTCGAGTACTAGGGTAGTTCGCTCTTGATCGCAGTCGAAATCACAACTGACTCGCTTCCGGCCGGGGGCCCGTATTTATATGCGGAGCCAAGAAAATTCTAGATACCGACGTCCCCGGATCTATCCAGAATTCCAGAACAATTGAATCGCTTCTCGAAGTCATAAATCATTTTTATTTCTCGTAATAATAAAAGTCACGTTCATGCGAATTTCGACTCTATTGTTAACGTCGGAGAGTACAAATTCCCTTACGGTTTAGATGATACCTATTACTACATGTACCTTGGTAGGTAGGTACCTTGTGGATGTTTCGAGATTTTTCCAAGTCTGTCTAAGCAAAACTACTCTAGACCTTTCGAACAGCAATGCGTTTTAATTATTACGTGCCACTCGTTATTTTCTCGGAGATATGGCGTGTTCACGTTTAGTGGCGTAACAGTGCCCCCCTCTTAGTCATGCTCGTCCCGAGCATTATTAGATCCGTGATACGGCGCCAATCTATCCACATGAACAACCTTGGGTTTCCCTCTTAGCCCTTTCTTGATGCGGTAGGTCACGTCATTAATCCTTTTTAACACGGTGTAAGGTCCCTCCCATCGAGCTTGGAGTTTCGGCGACTTCCCTTTCCGTCGAAGCGGGTTGTGGAGCCAGACCAGTGTACCCTCCTCAAATCCCTTGGCATTGGCATTACGGTCGTATCTGGTTTTCATTCTTACGCTGGTGTTCATGCTATTCTCACGAACTCGTTTATGCACTTCGTCCAATTGATCTTGAAGGTCACTTACGTAGTCCGTAACTGGCTTAGTCTTGTCAGGTGGCACGCCAGTTATGGCATCGACCGGGAGTCTCATCTCTTTGCCGAAATTCACTCTTGCTGGGGTATGTCCCGTGCTATCATGCACTGCCGATCGGTAAGACATCAGAAATAGTGGAATATACCGGTCCCAGTCCTTCTGATGGTCATCGACAACCTTAGCCAGGTGATTCTCCAGGGTTTGGTTAAACCTTTCCACCATTCCGTCCGACTGAGGGTGCGCAGGTGTTGTGCGTGTCTTATAAATTCCCAGAAGAGTACACATTTCCTGGAACAGCGCAGATTCGAAGTTACGGCCTTGATCGGAATGGATTTCCAAAGGTGCGCCATACCGACATACTACTTCTTCGACCACCTTCTTCGCCACTGTCGTCGCTTCCTGATTGGGTATGGCGAAGACTTCGGGCCACTTTGTGAAATAGTCCTGGATCACCACTATGTACTTGTTTCCGTCATTTGTAACTGGAAAAGGTCCAGCGACGTCGATAGCGATGCGTTCCCATGGGGCTCCCACATTGTACAGCTGAAGCCTGCCCCTGCTCCTAGTCTGTGGTCCTTTCACAGATGCGCACGCTGTACATTTCCGACACCATTGCTCTATGTCATCTCTACAATTGAGCCAGTAATACCGCTGTCTCACTTTCAGTAGAGTTTTCTTGATTCCCAGGTGTCCTCCAGAAGCACCATCGTGTATTTCCTGTAGCAGGGGGACTACTTCACATCGTGGTACTATCACTTGTGTGGTCACCTCCTTGCCATCGTTCGATTCCCATTTCCTACAGAGCACATCATTTTCTAGGACTAAACTGTCCCACTGTGCCCAGTAGCTCTTAGTTACGGGACTGTGTGACGATACTTCACTCCACTGGGGCCTAGTTCCGCTACGCTTCCAGTCCAGTATAGGTCGAATATCGTCATCTTCTTCCTGGGACTTCTTGAAGTTGCCTTCAGCCCTAATTAAATTAACGTGTTCTCGGGCTTCATTCTGCTGGCAGTGTCTACAGTCATCATTACATGGACGTCGCGACAGGGCGTCAGCATTGTTATGCCCTTTTCCACTGCGATGTTCCGTCACAAAGTTGAACTCCTGCAGCTGCTCGAGCCATCTTGCAACTTGGCCCTCAGGGTTTTTAAATTGTAGAAGCCATTTCAATGCAGCGTGATCCGTCCTCAACGTAAATTGTCTTCCTATGAGGTACTTGTGGAAATGCTGCAAGGTTTTTACCACAGCCAGCAGTTCTCGTCGAGTCACGCAGTAGTTCCTTTCTGGCTTTGAAAGTGCCTTACTGAAGTAAGCGATTACGACCTGTCTGTCGCCCTGCACTTGGGACAACACTCCACCAATTCCCGTGTTGCTGGCATCGGTATCAACGACAAATCTTCCGTCTCTGCTCGGATACCCCAGTATAGGCGCTTCACATAGCCGTTGCTTTAGCTCGTCGAATGCTGACTCACAGTTCTTGTCCCAAATAAAATCTCGTTTATCCTCAGTCAGCTGATGTAAAGGTTTTGCAATGTCCGAAAAATTCTTGACAAACCGCCTGTAGTATGTGCACAATCCTAGAAATGCACGTACTTCAGTTTTGTTCTTTGGAACCGGCCACTGTTGGACTGCTTTTATCTTCTCAGGGTCGGTTCTCACCCCGTCGGCGGAAATAACATGTCCTAGGTAGCTGACCTCCTTCTTGAATAGGGCACACTTCTTTGGGCTTAGTTTTAAGTTAGCCCCTCGTATCCTGGTGAACACTTTCTCCATATTCCTCAGGTTTTCCTTAAAAGTGCGACCCATTATAATGACGTCATCCAAATATACCAGACAGACGTCACCAAGAAGGCCCACCATGACTCTCTCCATGAGGCGTTCAAACGTCGCTGGGGCGTTGCATAACCCAAAAGGCATGACGTTAAATTGCCACAGGCCGCTGCCAATACCCGTACTGAACGCTGTCTTTTCTTTATCTTTCTCGCTGATTTCCACTTGCCAGTAGCCACTTTTCAAATCAATGGTCGAAAACCACTTCATGCCACTGAGCATATCCAGCGTATCGTCTATCCTTGGTAAGGGATAACTGTCCTTCTTCGTCACATTATTCAGCATTCTGTAGTCCACACAGAATCTGGTGCTGCCGTCCTTCTTCTTCACCAGAACGACTGGAGAAGACCATGGACTCGTAGAAGGCTCAATTATTCCATTATCAGCCATGTCCTTTACCATTTCTGCTACCTCAGATTCCTTAGCCCAGGGTATGCGACGCGGTCTCTGTTTAATTGGTCTAGCATCACCCGTATCTATCTCATGCTTGACGAGACCTGTTCTCCCGCAGTCTTTTCCCGTTGCAAAGATATCTCGAAACCGTAGCAGAAATTCCCTGGCTTGCTGTAGTTCCGAAGTCGATAAATTGCTCTTAGAATTTTCCAGAAGTTGCTGGATGTAATCAGTTTCGACTTTGGTCGTGTCTTGCTTTGCTGGAGATTTATTGATTTGACGGAGATACTGAACTTCTTCACATCTCCCAACAACACTGTTTTTCTTCAGTTGGACCTCTTCTTTCCCAAGGTTCACAATCCTTACTTTGGATTTCCCTTTTGTCATAACTAATGTCCTCGCTGTGATGACCTCCGGGTGCCGGCCAATATCTTCAACCAAAACACATCGTGTTTGCCTGATTTTCTTAGGAAATTTTACTTCAACCAAGGTTTCTGTTCTCGGAGCTAATGTAGTGTCTTTTAAGCAATAGAGGTTACATGAGGTTATTCCTCGCAGGAAGACTTCTTGATCTGGGAATTTCAATACTCCCCTGTCGATATCTAAAATACATCGGTTATTCCGCAAGAAGTCGAGACCCAGTATGCAATCGTCGGTAATATTCGCAATTAACGCAGGATGGATATACACTTGATCACCGATTTTGATCTCAATTTCTGTATCACCGAGGACGGAGACTGGCTGGCCGGTTGCTGTCTGAAGTCGGCAGGATGGAGACTCCCTTTGCCACAAGATGGTGCGTTTCAGCAACTCAGGTCTTATAACAGTCCGTGACGCCCCCGTGTCAACGGTAAAATTGCAAGCCCGATGATTCAGCGTCCCTTCGATGATCAAACTATTTCCGTTGTGAACTTGATTGATGGTGATGGTTGGGGCCTTCAGTTGACCAGCCAGCACCCGCCCCGCGGCCCTGGCGACATTTAGTTTAACGACTCCTCGTTAACTTGAGTACCGGAGTCCACACTCCCCCTCTTCCTCTTGGGGCAATCGGTACGAATGTGCCCTTTTTCTCCACACCCGTAACACGTCGGAATATAGCGGGACTTTGCCGAAGAAGCAGCTACCACTTCTCGTTGACGTGGTTGCACTGACGGCGAGACCACCACTTCCCGAACTCTGTGCGTGCGTGAATCTTGTCGTACAGCTTCCACTTCCAGAGCGTGAGCCATCGCACTCTTTAGAGTTTGGTGGTGTCCGAGTCGCACCGTAGCCCTGACTTCAGGATCCCGTAGACCGTCGATGAAAGCTTGCACCAGATTTACTTCCACCATCTCTGGTGTTATCGACATGTAAGCACGCCGGACCAGCCGTTCGACCTCGACTCCCCATTGCTGGAGGCTCTCGTTCGACCTCTGCGTTCTCTCGCGAAGTTGCGCGCGGAAAACGTGCTCGAGGTGCTTGTCTCCATAGCGAGTGTCTAGTCCCTCCATGAGGCGCTGCAATGTCCTGCCGTCAGCAGGAAGGTTCTCTAGGACCAGCAGGGCGTCCCCTCGTAGAGCCAAAGTTAATGCCGCGAAAGACTGTTCATCATCCCAGCGGTTCGTCTTAACCAATGTTTCGAATTGGTATCTGAATGCCGTCCAGGAAGACGTGCCATCAAAACGCGGCACATCAAATTTTGCGGCTGAAGCACAGTGGGTGTGCGATGGTGAGCCAACAGCAACGGGTTCGCGTGCTTCGAGCTTGACAATTTTTTTGTTGATGTCCAGCAGGCGATCTTCGTGGCCATCAATCCTTATTTCGAGGCTATCAGCTCGGGCGGAAACCTCCTTGACCTCTAAGGTGAGATTCTTTACTTTCTCACCCAATGTGACGAGGCCGTGATCAATTTTTTCGAGGATCAGGTTCTGCTTAGCCTCTTGATCTCGGCGAGCTTCTTCCTGTTCGCGGCGAGCTTCTTCCTGTTCGCGGCGAGCTTCTTCCTGATTCGCTGCGATTAGGTCCTGAAGCTTACGCTGGTTAGCCTCCTGATCGCGGCGAGCGGCTTCCTGTTCGCGGCGAGCTTCTGCCTGTTCGCGGCGAGCTTCTTCCTGGTTAGCCGCAATCAGGTCCTGGAGTTTACGCTGGTTAGCCTCCATACTAGCTTGCATGGCGGCCAACACCGCAGCGAGGTTTAATTCCGAGGATGGTCCTGTTGGCGCCTCAGCAGCTTCTGTTGCTACCATACCAGCCTGATCTTCCTCCTCCATACGATGACGCGCAGCATCCATCTCCATTTGCCTTCTTGTTCGTGGTCGCTGTTCGTCGTCTCTTGGTGTTAATGGCATCCCACTTCTGACACCAGTTGTTACGTCCGTGGGTAATCAAATGCCGATTTACTGACGAGAGAACTTTATTTACCACCAACAATAACAAATTAGTCCAGTCAACAATAATCCGAATCGCAATTAACACTAGAGTACCGTTACACTATCGCTTTAGTCGTTGATAAAAATCACTTCGAGTACTAGGGTAGTTCGCTCTTGATCGCAGTCGAAATCACAACTGACTCGCTTCCGGCCGGGGGCCCGTATTTATATGCGGAGCCAAGAAAATTCTAGATACCGACGTCCCCGGATCTATCCAGAATTCCAGAACAATTGAATCGCTTCTCGAAGTCATAAATCATTTTTATTTCTCGTAATAATAAAAGTCACGTTCATGCGAATTTCGACTCTATTGTTAACGTCGGAGAGTACAAATTCCCTTACGGTTTAGATGATACCTATTACTACATGTACCTTGGTAGGTAGGTACCTTGTGGATGTTTCGAGATTTTTCCAAGTCTGTCTAAGCAAAACTACTCTAGACCTTTCGAACAGCAATGCGTTTTAATTATTACGTGCCACTCGTTATTTTCTCGGAGATATGGCGTGTTCACGTTTAGTGGCGTAACACTATATAGATTCTTGGAGTAGTGATTTTTGACCAAATTGTCTTTTAATTATCTCACAGATGACAAAGTAGAGTATGCAACACGGGTATAAAGCTGTCTTTGTGGCTTGTGGTGGCTTGAATTCCTCACTTCACTCAGGTTTCTTTAATAACTCCCTCGCAATGCTCGGAACTTAATTATATAAATCCCTCACTGACGTTCGGGATTAAAATCAGCAACCTTCGTTTCGATCAGAATTCAACATATGCCGCCCGCGACCTAAAGACACTGCCTTATCCTCAGTCACATAATCTACTATTAATGTTAGTTAATTAATATGTCATCAGCAATTTTTATTTCATTTTAAAAAAATGAACTTTAAATTTATTTAATATAATATTAATATTAACATGGGTTTTTTGCACGTGTTGGCTTAAACTGTTTGTACAGAGAGTTGTAGTAATAAATAAACCATAAATAAATCTACAACGTACCTAGCAATCGTCACGGTGCTGACTGCTGTAAACATTGTGTAATTATCTAAAAGACTTTTCCTGTTCCGAACTTGTCTCCTAAAATATTTTACTTTAACGGTATATAACAACGCTAATGCGAGCCTATTTTTTACTTTATTGCAGGATACAGATTTAATATGGATGAAAATGAATAAGGAAAATATTTTTCTTTTAAAAAGTTCTGCACAGCATATTTTCCTTTGCTTAGACTGTTCATCGTACACATTATTAAATATCTCATCATTTTTAGGGTCCCAAAAATTTTAGGGTATAGTCTGTCTAATAAGTCAACCGACTTCGGAATTTTGTATAATATTTAATCATTTAAAAAATACTTATATTCAATACTTTTCATAAGGTTCTTCTGTTAGTAAACAATAATCTTTATCTCTTAATCAACCTTGATTATTGAACCCGTGTTGACTACATCAAATTTAATTAAATCCTAATAATTACCCAAGTCGTTTAACTTATTAGACAGACTCTAAAAAACGGCTCTGAATAAAAAAAAAACAGGACTGTTACAGTATCACTCTTGTTTTTTCATGAGTTGACTGTGGTTGGCTCAATCAATTTGGAGTGAAGCGATCGAGATTTTTTAGTATACAGAATTTTTTCTGTGACACGGACATGCAAAGTAATTAACCGAATTTTAAAGATGTGGGAGGTTTTTTGACTTTGATCTTCAAATTCCATATAATCTTTAATGTATTATCACGAAACTCGCATCGAACAAGGTTGTAATTTCAAATCAGTATCTTTTCAGAATAAACGAAAAAGTTATAGTTTTGTGTTTAAACATTTGCTGATTTGCTGAAAATATGTAACTACGCTGATACGTAACCTTGTTGCAAAAACCAAGTACCTATCTGCTATTTTTAGCCCAAATTAATTTAAATATATATTTTTTTTTTAATATATCGATTCGTCTCATCAATACTAATCTACAGGTGAAACACATATTTTACAAAGATAGCTTGGCAAAAAATAAATAACCCATATATATTTAATCGAATACAATAATAATCTATAAATAACTAGCTTTTGCCCGCGCGGCTTCGCTCCCGCTCTTCCCTACTCCACCCTACTATACCGTACTCTACCAACTTACTCTATCCAAGCTTAGTAACCCTTGTGTAATATAGTCACTATGTTTTCCATTAGCATGCGTATAACACCTTACCAGTACCAGTATTCGCCGTTGCGTAGAAACTACCTACAGGTCATTGGACTCGCTCAGCTGACGTTTTCTTAAAGAAATTAATTTCGTACATGCGTAAATTAATACGAGTTTTAAAAAAAGGTAGTTTATTTTTTAATTTTATCTTTACGATAGTGTTTCATGTACCCGATCGACCCTCCATGGGATTAAAACGATCAAAAACGGTGTATCAGTTTGGCTGAGGGGTACTTTTTAGTGGTGGTATAACTAAATAGTGAAAAATAAAAAACTAAAGCGAAGCGAAAGGAAGTTAGTGACAGCGTGACGAGTGTCAGGACAGAATGGAAGAAAAAAAACATATTGCGCCGACCCCAAATAAAACGAGACAAGGGAAGGAAGATGATGACTTTTTATTTATTTCATTATTAATCGCGAAATATTTAAGTTTAAAATAGGAAAATAAAATTAGTTATTTTTTAATTACATATAATTGAGAGCCGGTTGCGCCGATTCTACCAGTATCACATTGTGAATAAAATAATGTTACTGAAGTCTTTTTTTATGATTGGTAAAATCATCCAATGACAACCCCTGCTCTTGGGTGGAGCGGGAGATAGTGTCAGACTTACTGACTAAAAAGTCCACCCCGTTCCTTCAAGCCATCATACCGGGGCTCGAGTTCCCTTTCGGATAACCCTGGCCCCAGTAGGCTTCGACCCGGCTGGGCCTCTGCTGTTGCATGCAACTCCTTGAGGCGCGCGGCAATAGTGCACGCCATCGACGACTTGGGCTTGGTTCGGGCAGTTACCGGACGGTCAGACAGCGAGCTACCCATTGCTCACTGTCCACAAGCCTGCATATTATAGTGGGCTCACCTCGGACGTATGCACCTCCAAGCGCGAACGGGGCGGTTGGACCACTCGATGATAATTCGCTGCTCGCATGGTTGCCTTACTGCAACTGTCGCTTGTTTAAAAAAAAAACATTTTTACACGTCAATTTTGGTTTTCAGTCAGTTTAGACTAGTTGAGGCCGGTGTTTCCTAACTGACTACCCTTTTGTTGTTGACCAAGTGTTGCCAAAGCGCGGGTCCCGAGTGGACCGCGCGCCGCCCGCGGTTTGTATATTACAAAGTACTCGGTCAGTGAATATGGCCTCCTCCAATTGTCGCCATTTAGGCGATATAATGGCTGATACCCACTGATGGACATAAGTCTCCCTCTCTCTATAATAACCTATGTCCACGGTTGGACATAGATCTCCTCGCCATTATGACCTATGTCCACTGTATGACATCGACCTATAACATAACATATATAATATATAATACGTGTTATAGAAATAATTTGTTACCTTTCGAACAATTTTCTGAAAAGGAAAACACGGCCCCGGTATGGAAGTCAACGAAGGAACAGGGTGGATTTTTAGTCAGTAAAAGTCCGACACTATCTTCCCGGCGGCGGCGGGGGAAATCATTTAGATGATTTTTGCCCACCGAAAAAAAATACCTTTCGTACAGCCGCCATACCTACCTAACTAGCAAACTACATATCGGTAGAATACGAATACGCGCGTTTACTTTTTTTTTTAAACGCAACATTATTTTAGATGTGTAGTTAGAAAAAGTAGTTAAGAAATCGTGATTGCAAACTACAATTTGTAGTTAGTAATCAAAATTTCTAACTACATTTAACGATTACTTTTTGTAGTTAGTAGTTATGATTAATAACTACAAAATGTAGTTGCAGTTATTAATCAGTAGTAGAATTACAAATTGCCCAACACTGGCGTCTGGACCCCCAAGATTGGGTAGGAGCCGCTTGAGAGCAGCCCCAGTCCGGTTGAGTTAGGGAGCCAGACGTCGGAAATGCTCCATGAAATTCTACGTCTACGTAGCAGACCACGCTGACCCCGTCAAGGAAGTCGCCGCGCATGTTAAAAAACAGTGCTTTATTTTTTAATTTTATCTTTACAAATCGATAGTGTTTCATGTACCGGATCGACCCTCAAAGGGATTAAAACGATTAAAATTTAACGGTGTATACCTACCTAAATCAAACCACCAATTAATTCGGTATTGCAATAATTATGCAGAAATATTAACATACATTGATACTCTTATCTATACAACCTTTTTATAGAATAAAATAAATGTTCAAAATCGATGCATGTAATGATTCTTCTTAATGTTTCTATCCTTGACAGTTATCGCCAAAATGTTTCAGATTTTGTACGTCTCCAAATGATTATGAATACTACTGATTCAGTAGATTTATATTTATGTAGGTATATTTTTTATTTTAGTATTAGGTACCAAACTTTGCGATAGAGAAAATGCTAGAGAATTTATTACTTTGCACTCGAAGAGATAATAAGACCAACTCTTAATAAAAATATGTATTGAAGTCTAATTGAAAATTATCATCATCATCATCATCTCAGCCGACAGACGTCCACTGTTGGACATAGGCCTTCCCCAAGCATCGCCACAAGGCACGATCCTGTGCGTCCCGCATCCATCGGATTCCCGCAAACTTCACCAGGTCATCGGACCACGGAAGTGCTCAGTACAATGCTCAATGACCTCAATAGAGCTTCAGAAAAAGTGGGTCTTAAAATGAACATGGACAAAACTAAAGTCATGACAAACAACTATGTAGCACCCACTGCTATCAAGATCGGAGACTCTATACTCGAAGTTGTGGACGATTGAAAATTATAGTCAAAAATTATTTAATTTTCCCAGTCTTTTCAACATGACTCCATTTCATTTTAAAGGCTTACGTGTGCGAGCACTCTCGACGCCTTTGTGGAACATCGAGTACGACTACGTGTTGCGCGGCGACGACGGGGTCAGCGTGGTCAACAGATCACGACCAGATCTGCGTAACAACGCAGACGACACGCTGGTCCTGGTGCATGGCGAGTCGTACCAGGCAGCTGTCGAACTAGCGTCACGCGGGGTTGCAACAGTCGTAAAGAGAATCCAGCAGTTGGGACTTGGCATTGCACAAGTCCAATATTCTGGGGACAATTTGTGTAGTAGTTAATGTGTATTCTTAGGTTTTCAATGTATTTCTGTGTTTGCCTTCGATTAATAATGCTGGTCTACAAAAAAACTCTCTTTCAAATCATGCATAATTAAAAATCTGTCACATCTTGATATTTTATTTTAGGCTTGTAAATAGTTACGTCTTTTAGAAATTTTCACAAGCCTTTTTTTGGAAATTTTTAAAAGTATTTTGTAGAGGATTAAAGGCTGTTCTTTGAGATTAAACGTGAGATAAACGCTATAAAACAGACACACCTATCTAGAAAATAAAATGCTTACCCAATAATAACTTTCGAGAAGAAAAAAAAAGTGATGGTTATGTTAAACAGAGAGATCATTTTTTATCATCCTTTCCTGTATAATGAGTCCATTGTCAGACTGCATATTTTTATTATTACTTTCTGAGTCAATAAAAATATGACACTCCCACTCACTCCATCCAAAGCGCGAAAAGTTATATGATTTTTCACCCCCATAATAGTACATTATGATGTAAGTGTGAAATATTAGTGATTACAGTCAAGGCGGTATTTAAACCCGACCCATGGCGAGGGTCTTAAGAGAGCGGAGAACAGTAAACATTAATTACTCACGTGTATCATACGACGTTTGTCAATACACCTGTGAAGGAAATAACTATAAAACTAGTAAACTTTTCTGACGGTAAAATCTGTTTTCATATGCGCACCCATATTTTTTTTATTTACCTTTCAATAAACTCACTGAAATTAATAAACGGGGGTTGACCGGCGACTCGTGGGGGACGACCTGCGCCCAGCCTGATACGATAATGTATTAAAATTATGGCGGGGGAGCGGTTGAACAATAAGGTTTTAACTACATTATATCACTAGTACGTAATGGTAATCAAAATGTCAGTTTGGTAACAAGGACCATTATGTACCTAAGTACAGTGCAATAAGAGTCACTTTCTGAGCAAGTGTATTGAAAATAATGTGAGTAGGTACTTCAGTTAGACGTCCTCGTGCTTTATTTTTGGTGTTTTACTTCATAACATTTTTATTTAAACATAATTTGAATGGTTTTTTTTTAATTTTAACAAATAGAAAAATATTACTTATGTCTCTATCTTTATATATTATAATTGTGTGTTTGTCACCTAAATCTTTCTAAACAACTTTACCGATTTGAAAGGAACTTGTGTGTGTTTGAGTGTACCTACCCCTGTATGTATTGAAAATCAGTCGGACTCGGTAGGTGGCGCTACAATCGGGTCCTTAATTTTTTTTGCTGTTTAAATGCCATTTTTCGGGCATGTAAGAAATAATAATATTAAGCTACTGAACCACGGACATTTACTTTTATTAAAATATTATTCAAATTACGAAAATCTGCTAGTTCGGATCAGCAAAAAAGTAACACTAGCATGACATTTGAAATTCAAATTCAGATTTTCAATAACAAAACAAACAAGACTAATGCAAATACTTTTGAAAGGTAAAATGAGATTGAAAGATATTGAATTAATACGACTCAGATTAATTAACGTTAGCGCAATATGATAAATATTTTATTTGTTATAATATAATTGTAAATTTTAGACATCATGCCTGTCTACCCATACCATTCAACTGGTTTTTATTTAAGAAATAGGATTTCTAACAATAGATATAATATGTACTTGAGAATCTTAAATATTAACTAAGTATTTATACTGAATCTATATAAGTATAAAAAAAAAAAAAATAGATGAGTACGCCACTGATGTTACTGAGGCGTCGAAGTACACCTCTACTTGCTGTCATCCGGTAACGTGCACCATCCGGCAGTATTTCCATCTCTATCTAATATTATAAATGTGAAAGCAACTCTATCTGTCTGTTACGCTTTCACGGTTAAACTACTTGCGGTACGGAGTAAGCTTAAGCTTAAGGATGGCCATAGACTACTTTTTATCTAGCTTCGTCGCGTCCACAGTTACAGACATTCACGTGGACGCAGCCGCTAGTAGAAACTTTTTTTTTTTCTTGTCATAATCTTGCAATCAGTCGTAAACTATGAGCAGATGTGATGAAATAAAAATATGGCTTTTTTTTATAATGGATAGTTTTGCGTTTGACCACAATCTCACCTGATCGTAAGCGATGATGTGGCGGACAGTGGAACACGCTTGCCTAATCTATTCACTCTTGACTTAAAGACCCCTAAGTTATAGCGATCAAGAAACACAGACTCCGGCAGAGAATTCCATTCCTTATCGGTACGCATCATGAATGTACTACCAAAACGCTTTGTACGTATAGGCTTTCTGAGCAATATCCCTTCATGGGACAATCTCTATATTCAATCATGTGCAGCTGTCTGTCTCCAAAATATGCCTCCTTTTCAGTCTTCGCAATGATTCTGGAATGTGTCAACTGCACTGCTAGTTGGTTGGGATGAATTGCAAGACGTGCTTTGTATTTGGAGTAGGATGATTATCAATTGATTCTTCGGTATTAATTAATTTAGTTAGATAATTTCTTCAAGTAAAAGCACTTTTACAGTAGTTATAAGTAGTCAGACATCAAAAAGTCAGACCATCAGTTTATCGAAGGAGTATATTGCCCAGTAACTGGATTGCAGAGGTCTGATGGGCAGTCGCTCCATTTAAAAGATGGATATTTAGCCACATCCGATTAGACTGGAAGCCGACCCCAAGCTAGTTAGGAAAAGGCTATAAAGGTGATGATATCCTCAAGTAAAGATTCCGTACTTATATAATATCAAGTCTGTATGTATTATAGTAAGTCTAAGAAAAGCATTTTTAAATAAAACAAAGTCACATTAGGTATAGGTACTTTCGTAGCTAATGGTGCGATCATACATGTCAATATACCACACCTACGCTTATCTACTAACAATAATTGCAATCGTGTACGAATTTAGGTCATATCCACATCGGTATATATGTACATTATATATATTTATATATGTATATAAAAGGGTAAACTGACTGATGAGTATCAACACACAGCCAAAACATTGGGACTAGGAGTGTGAAATTTTGCACAAGGCTTGATCATTGATTACTAATAGAAGAAACTTATAAAAAGTATCGAATAGTAGTATTTTTTAATTGATTAAATATTATACAAAATTCCTAAGTCGTTTGACCATCGTGCATCGTAATGTTTATTCACTAGCACTCAACCGTATTACTTCATTTTTCCGTTTTATGACTGACGCGATAATTTACGGTTCCACTTCCAATTCATACGACATATTTTCATGTCTACCTAGTACCCAACATATTATGAAGTGTAACCACATCATACGCGTTCTGCTAACAAGCAGTCTTCCCCTATATCACAAAAATCATGAGAATTATGAAATACTACCCCTTACTTGGTAAAACGAAGTAGACACCAATTTGTTTGACCAAATACTACGTACCAGTGTTGATAGTACTTCCACGAATTTGTAAACGATCAGATTCACAAAGTGTTTTCCCCAATAGAGACATTCATTTTATGGTGGCTCTTTTCTTTTTCTTTTTTTTTTTGGTAATCATCAAATAACTCCTCCGCTCTGCATGAAGTGAATAGGAGTGTCAGACTTTTATTGACCAAAACCCAGGTGAGTAGGAATGATTTTGATTTATTTTCTAATGTTTTCCCTTTCATCCGATCCAACCAGCTCCTCAAGGAAGGCCAGCGGAGCCTTAATGTTTCGGTCTATTTCGCGGTGGGTACTGCGGTTTCCGACGAATTTTACCCTGTATTCAGTGATCACTGGGCCGCTTAGTAGCAGATAAGCTGCTGTCTTGTCCTCCTCTATGCAGACTTTACAGAGTGGGATGTCTGTAACTCAACACAGATGTTGCAGTTGTAACAGCCGTGAGGTTTAGTCAGTCGTAGGGCCTGTTTCGTAAAGCCACCATCAACGGAGAGTTGTGCCTCCATACTCTTTGCTTGTTAATTTTTACACAATAAATTTCTAAATTGATTTGAATAAAAGCCTAGATAATGTCCACAAGTGTCTTTCCAAAATATCTAATGAAAAATGTGTGATAAGTTATGATATAATCAGTTCAGAGCGGTTGTATGAAAAACAGTCAAAATGTATGTCGAGTTGCATCCCCTTGAAACTATAATATCTTAGAGTACTGAATTTATTGAACGTAGAGTTTTAGAAGATTAGCTTAAAAATATTATGTACTTATATTTCTCTAAAATATAGTTTGTTTTCAGAATTGTCTTTTAATTAGAGGAATAGATGGTAATTTGGCCCCTGCAGATATCTTGGCCCAATGACGTATTTATAATTTAGAAATACGCTATACGTATTTATAATATATCAATTTAGTATAAAATGCATGGACTGCGGAGCTCTTGTAATAGCTATCGAACAAAACCAATAAAATCAGTAAGATGGTGTTACGTCGTTTTTTATTTGAAACAATCTTAACACACTGTCAAACTTTTGAAATGGCTCTGATATTTTAATCCTTATTTCTAGACAAGCCAAGTTTTAGGTTTGATGATTTTAACATTGTGTTTGACAAACGTTTTTCTACTAAATTTTAAAGTTATTTATACAAAAACATAAAGTAAATATAAGTATTTTCGCTTAGTTACATATCTTTTAATATTTGCAATGTGACCCCCTTACATTGTTCGTTTTATGGTCCCCGGGGGCCATTAAAATATATGGACCGATGTCTAAATTTGTGAATTACCTATTATGGTAACTCACATGTATGAGAGTCTAGATAACCAAAAATAACTATGAATGTGACGTTGTTATAAGTAGACCCTAACTCTGAGTATGACGAGCAAGTCATCTCAGATAGGATGCCTGTAAGTTTTGATTCTAGCTGCATATTTGGTGTAACAAGTTATTTTAGCAATTGATATTATGAAGAAAAATGAATTCGGTGCCTTAGTTGCAATTTATGAGCTCATACAACCTGTGCTGGTTCTGAAGGCGATTATTATATTGATGATTTTTGCCAAATGTTCAATAAATTTAATCTGCCCCTGTGAAGCCCCTGGCTGCAGATAGTACAAATATTAGCCTCGTTGTATCTATGTATATTAAGGCTCTTTGTCTTGTCTCGGTGTTTTATCTCAGTGTACCTACCTAATACCCATCCATCAACTTATTGTCAAATATTTATAAGAAATAATCTTCATTAATTTAGTTTTTATAAAGCACTTAGATCTTGAAAAGTTTTTAGGACATAGGTACTAAAATCTAAACTAATCTCAACGTTACCATAGGGAATTTATAGTTATCTTCGAAAGGTAGGTAAGACTACCAATCTATTTATTTAACACATCTGAAAACAATATTGATTTAAGTGAACTGAAACTATAAAAATTCAAAAGCGCCTAGCATTTGACTAGCAAATGCGTAAACAACAACTACTAAATGATAAATTTGCAGCGTAAAACCAATAACTTAAAATTATTCGAAAAAAATAGGATGTTGAAAAATAAATGTTATGATTGAATAATGCGGCAAATAAGTAGGTCAGACTGTATTTGAGTATCGTAATTCATTCTGCAGCAATTGTAAGAAGGAAAAGATGTGTCATGCATACTCAATCAACCGTATAACTCATGAAAAATATTCGAAAAACGTCTCTCTTTGGGCGCTGCCGCCCTATAATGACACTACGACACCAAGCACGAAATTATACTATCATTTTATAACCTCATAATAGGTACGTGTTTAAAATGGTAATATTTCAGCAGTTTATCCGTGAGTTATTAAATTAAATCTAGTTTAGTATTCTACGACGGTGAAAATTCAATTTCATTTGCTGCTAACGAACATAATCATTATCTATACTTGTGATAGCCATACACACCATAGATCACACTCAGAATTCTATAGAACACTGCAAGTGCAAACTGGCGAAGAACCTATATTAATATAACGTATATATATATACATATATATATCTATTTGTTCTCTTTCGTCGCTTAATTTTCTCATCGTAAGGTTGCGGTTTGTTCAAATGAGTCAATAAAATTCTGAAATTACTTCTCGCTCCACCCAGAGCGGTAGAAGTTTGTTGAAATTCCACCTAAAAAAAAGGTTTCTCGTCACGTTTCGCATCAATAGATACGAACAGACGAACAACGTCATCAATTTCTAAGGTATTAAGGTTGAAGGTTGCGCCTACGACTTAATTAATTCATTCTGGAGAACGTTAGACTAGTGCAAGTGGGATAGCGAAGTCCACGATTCAGTTCGTAGGTTAGCTAAAATGTTATTGGGTTACTTACTGATTTTTTTTTCAGTGATAGTTCGGAGTCGGGATTTATGCCCGGTTCAATGCAATAAACTCGAGCTCACCTCATTCCGCGACTCTGTCAACATTGCTATAACTGTTTCATTAGTTAGAATACTAAGTAGGTAGGTACCTACATATAAATTGAATTTTACTTATAAAAGCTTTTTTTTTTTTTTCTAAAAGCTGACCTTTCACAAATGACGTCAGTTAAGGGGGATACTCAAAGATAGTCCGCAAAATTTTTTTACAGGTTAGTGACAAATTTTGTGTTGATCAAAATATTATTGAGGGCGAAACACCTATTATATCTACGTTTATTTAAGAAATTATTATTCTATACGGCAATAGCCAGTCATTCAAAAGGACAAGACTAACTGAGAGGTCTATAGCAATGATTAGAATGATTATTGGTAATTCAATAAAACCACTTTCTTTTTTTACAGCTGCTAAGTATATTTTTAATGAACACAAAACCTGATACACACCTGCAAAATGCAAAAAACTGCTTAAGAACGGGCCAGATAAGAAAACCTACGTACGATATATCCAGCATATGTATACCATCTTTGCTTAGATTTTACACGTAGCATTACATACACGGGTTCAAAATATTCAATGAAAATAATTATAAAATACGAGTTGCAAAACATTTCCAAACTTTCAGGAATAATCATAAAGTTTTAACGAGTAGGTATATTAAAATAACAACACAGAGTCGAGAGTTACCTGAATAGGCTGAAACTGGAGACGAGACGTATTTATTTCAGTTTAATTAAACAAAAGTGAAAGCGGGAACTTAATGAAAGCAAGAAAAAAAGATTTTACAGTCTGACAACACTAAGCTGAGTGTTGTCAATTGTCACACAAACTGTCACTGTCATAAATGCCTAATTTATTACCGTATTTTTGTGGATTAAATAATTCGCTATAATCAGTTAAAATAATATTATGACTAGGAACAAATAATGATTAATTACGACGTCAAATTCCTGACTTGTGATGAAAGTTTGCACTTAAAAAGTAGTGATTTTAAAAGTTTCAAGTAAGTTGTAAAGTTGGTAAAAGCAAAAATACATTCACAATTAAAAACTTTATCAATAAGCTTGTTATATCACAAGATGAAGCATTAGAAAAATCGCTTTGATTTCGTTAGAAATTTGCAACAATTTACTTTTGTAATAAAGCCGTAAATAGTTATTAGTGAATCCAATTAAAAGTTTCAAGTTAAGATTTAATTATTTATTTACGCAATATATCGTAACAAAAAAGCTGAGTAGCTAAAGCTCTAAAAAACAAGTTTTATCCTTACAGGTATGAAACAAAGAAAAGAGTAGATGAGACTATTTATGACTCTGGTAAAAGGAGTTATTGTGAGCGACGAGGCGGTCTATGGCGCGCCGCCCACCCGCGCCAAGTGCGCCAGCTGGAGTCCAAGCTCCGGGACAGGAGCATCATCACCTGCCAGTGGACCACGGACTCACTGATCACTATAGTCTTCTCCTCAGGGGTGATAGCCTACCTCACTGTAAAGCTGAACTCTTTGGATGTCACTCAGATTCTATTTGACAGGTATTTTGTGGGGAAACTGTCTGGTCAGACAATTACAAATGGTAAGTAATAAAAGGAAGTCTGTTGTAAATTATTTTACCACTCTATTATTGATAAAAAATGGTGCTTGACTTTGACATTACAAAAATCATATTTACTAACAAAATAACATAGTACATTATGTATGTTCATCTTTATGGTATTTATATGTATGGGTACTGTTACTTGAAATAAAATTTATTTATTTTTTACTTATTTGTTTAACAATTTATCTACACAAAATAATAAAAGAACAGAAAAAGGAAACAGAAGAATAGTACAAATGTGATGCTTATTTCTAAAGAAATCTCTTCCAGCATACCTGCAAAAGAAAAATTTGAGAAAAATAAAGAGAGATGTAGACACTGTGTAAAAGTAAATGGAAAATGAGTACACACAAAAAATACAATTAACAATGAAGTAAAATAACATGCAAAAAAAATAAAATAAAAAGATATACTTATATAATAATATAGGTACATACACATAGTATAATAAATATCACAAAAACACATACCAAATAATATAATTAAATACTTAATACATACTAATATGCAACTATGACGAAATGGATAGATAGTGTTCTTTCACTCTTCTTTTAAAAACTGCATTTGTTATTCCCTTTATTCATTCTTTACACATATTAGTTACATTTTTTAATGTTTTGACAAAAAATGTAAAAAATCTATGAATATCAATTAAAAGTTTCATATAAGTTGAGATTTTATTTTTTATTTATGCAATAATCGAAAAATATTATTATTACAAAAGCAAATATAAGTTACAAACTAACTTGTTGCCATTTAAATTCCAGTGTCTCTGTCCAAATCGCACATATTAGTAACACACAATGACCGCACTGCAACGCTGGTGACATTTGGTAAGACTAACATCAGTCTTCCATGCCGCACCTCAGATAGAGACCCACATTTACAGGTGATCTATTTCATTATTTTTCATCGTAAATCATACTAAAAATATTCTAGTTGACTGTGATGCAGCCGAATGAATGACTATATTAGTATTAGACAAAAACAAATTGCTTGAATATTAAAAAATAAGCTGTGTTATTTCTTTTGCCTGTATTTATTGTATTAATATACCATAGACCTACAATTCGTAATTGTAATCATGTAAGGTCATATAGTTTTTTATGGGCTCAAATTGAATAGCAGTACACTTTACAGATCTACGGTTTGTTAAACCAAGAGATGTATAA
This sequence comes from Mythimna albipuncta, assembly GCA_929112965.1. NCBI lineage: Eukaryota > Metazoa > Arthropoda > Insecta > Lepidoptera > Noctuidae > Mythimna > Mythimna albipuncta. Next base: position 12,013,743 of record OV815960.1, on the reverse strand, counting down.
TTTCTCTGGCCTAAATTTTTCTTTACAATTTGATATTTTTATTTGCATATTAGTTTTCCCCGATTGCTAAATGTATCAATGGAGTGCCTTTTGTGTCGTAAGCCACTGGGCACCATGGAGTGACCCCATAGTAAATAGATAGGTACAAAAACTAGCCCAAATCAATTTAGACATTCTCCTGGTTTCAAAGAATCACACTTACAGCAATAATTTATTGATCCTTTCCTATTTTTATTAATTTCAGAATATAGAACTTGGTGGTAGTAGTCGTAGGACAGAGAGGCACATATCTACGAATGAAGGCAGCATTGGAGCCCGAATACTCGTGTGGAGCGTCACTGTTGCGGAGCCAGCGCCCTGGAGTCCTGTACTTGAAGACCATGCTAATCTGCACCTGTACAGCATCAATGGGTAAACGTTGTTGCTGTTCTTGTAGTTTACAATTGTCAAACTAACTTTTATCAAATGAAATACCTCTTATAACTCACAATACACCTAGTTTGTTTTTTTTTAATAATTATTATTTAATATAATTTTCTTGGGATGCTAGATAAACCATAACATAATCAGCCCTATAATATTCACACTGCAGGGACTATAGCCTTCTCACAGATATCAAATTAATATATCACATGAAAAAAATACCAGTCAAGTGCGAGTCGGACTCGCATATGAAAGGTTTGGTACAGAAGAGGACCTTGTTTGCACAATTACGTAATTCCAGGTTGTTCCAGTATTCTATAAGATTTGTGAGTGTCGCCGCCGACGATCGCCCCCACAAGGTCACGGCGAGGCTCTGCCCAGCCCCTTAGGGGTGCAGTTTCGTAAAATCCGTTCTTAGCGGATATCTACACTCTTTCTTACCCGCCAAATTTTAAGTTTGTAGCTTTTATAGTTTCTGAAATTAATCAGTGAGTGGTATTTCTCTTTTATATATATAGATAGATGTATGTTAATTTGCATGTTACAGACATCACATCAGCCTAACAGCGTACCACCAATTGGAGAATGAAACATTGTCAGCAGAAATATCTAATAAAGGAGATATTGTTGTTCATATTGTAGAACAAGTCACATGCCATAAGGTAACTATTGTTTCTTTATTTACATGCCTTTTTGCGCTAATTACGGGAATTTCAGTCGTATGTAACAGTACCTAGAGTTTCATAGTGTTGTTATAGAATTACCTGGCGGCCAGATTATATATTGCTGCGATGCCCTAACTGGTAAGCCTAAAGGTGTCTACACACCAAAGACCAATCCGCGCCCTCCTACGCCCAGTAGAGCGCGCGAATTGGTTCGCTAACTCGCGCCGGGTTCCTGCCGGCGAGGCCGGCGGCTTCGGTGTGTAGACACCTTATCTCTCGCATCAACCTATCCCATCCTAATCGTTGAAGACGACACTGCTAAAAATGTATAAAGAACTAGCTTTATCGGTTTCGCCTTCCTGAAAGTAAAAAAATATCCCAAAAGACACTACTTTATGTTTGGATATGGTCTACCCATGTTCTAAAATAAAAAACATTCATTTTTTTCAGAACGGTGTCAACCTAGACTGGTTACGCTACGAGGTGACTCCGGAAGACCGCGCAACTAAACTGACTAGCGGTCGCGACAGTGCGACGCACGTGTCGTTGTCCACGCCCGTGCGCGTCGTGCGCCGCTCCCCGTGCGACTCGCGGCTACTGATCGCGTGTATCGACGGCTCGCTTCATGTCGTGCATTGTGTGGCCGGCCTTACGCATACTACTAGAGCTGGATTCGTAAGTTTAAAATAACATCAAGCAATTTTCTTTTTTAATTCTACTTGGCTTGGGCTTGATAACACCTGATGGTACCTAAGCGACGATGTAGTACCTATGCACTCTTGACATAAATATGTTCTTAATTTTAGAATACTACAAATCAAGTGTTCAATCAAGTGTTGGTTTATCGTATCTTAGTCCGATGTCCGAAGAATATCGATCGCTCAATAAAAGCTGACATAGCTAACAAGTAAAATGTTCTAAAATATAGATGTTCTACTCAAGTTGATTTTTTTTTTGCATTCGCTCTATCCCCCGCTCCTACAACCAAGCGAGTATGTTTACAACCAAGCGTTTTGTTACACTTTTCCTGGGCTATCTCTTACTAAAAGAACTTCGATTAAAAGCCTACATTGTTTTCAGATAGCGACAGAAATCCGCTGGGCTGATGAGCTGATCATAGCTGCAGAGGAAGGCGGAAGATTACAATGCTTTGACCGCGCGCTTTCCTTGCTACACCATCACTCCAAATGTCTAGACCTCACATCATATTCGCGGTAATTTACCAATTGACTTTTTTTTATTATTCTTTTTTTACACATTATAATAAAAGAATAATTAAATGTTCTAGGCCTAAAATAATTGTTTCTTATTCAGAGACTCTCGACGAATGCAGTTGCTTTCTACTAGAACCGCTAAGGGGGGGCCAATTATTTTAGCGACATTCTCTGGTGGGCCACTTATGCTTCTGCACATTACACACCCTCGATTGTTGACGGTAAATACCCATGTTTTCAAATTAAATACATAAAAACTAAATATCTTTCTCTCCCTCTATCACTTTTTCTCATCCTCTCCTTTTCTCTCTACCTCTCTCCATTTCTCTCTCTCTCTTTTATAGAGTTTGAACAAAATTTAAAACTGCCTATCGACACGAAAACAAGAAGAAGTATACAATAAATAAATTAATGACATTAAAAGAAAAAGTAATACTGTTTTTTCAGGCTTGGGTCCGCACTAAACGGTCTTCGAATGCTGTAGCGTTACTTCGCGCCATGGACTGGGAGCGAGAGGGTGTTGAGTGCCTGTGGGCTGTCAACATGCTTGTCTGTGCCGCGCTGAGGAGTAAAACTGGTGAGCACTATCATATCATCAAATAGAATAGAATAAACTTTATTGTATTACCAAACATTAACATGACAGACATAAAATTAAATCTATGGGTACAATGTTGGCCTCAAATTTACCAGAATTTTATCACAATCGCCGTTATAATTTTTTGATGACAAGCCATAAATTGTAAATTTTAATGTACCTACTTACCACTACGTATTAGGTTATAATACTAATCTAATATTTAAAAAAAATGATTTATGGACTGCCAATATTTGCACGCCCTACGTGGCAGAACGTGATGAGACCATTAATTTAATTCAACACCATAATTATGTACCATATTCTGGCAAAATAAATTAACTGAACCAGATATTGATGTTTCTCAGACGTTTTTAACTTGTTCCTTTATTTTCATGCAGCTCTGGAATGTGTTCTAAAATATGTTGTTTCAATTTGTTATGATGGAAGATCTTCCTGGCGAGGTCGTGCACGGACGGCCGACAGGTACGTGCCTAGCGTGCCCACGCCGTATGTACATTGATCATGACCTATTTCAGCATTACCCAATTCTCATTGAAAGTGGTGGGTGCTGTGGACGACACTGAGATACTACCCCAAATGGTGAATGTACTGATGTCAAAGATTTTATATACCCTACAGTACTAGATTGACTACGACAACCTCAAAAGCATCCCCGAAAAGAAAAGTTACAAAGAGTCCTGTCATCTCGTTCTACTAGTGTGTCCATACACTAGCCATACCACCAGACAATTTTGCTCTAAAGTAGTTACCGATATTTTTGATACTTAATTAAACTTGCAAGTGACATTAACCATTTATTTCATATATAGTATAGTGAATAAGAATCTCTTCTTCAGTCAACGAATCAGCATTACCATCCAGCATGGCAATGCTGCCAGCGTTCTGGGCACTTTTCCCATTGACATCGATGTGGACGAATTTTTTGATGCCCTCTGAGTTTTCCCCGTTTTTCAGACTTTTTTACTTGTATATATGTACAAAGTTAGTTTTAGTATAAATCCTTAGTTAATTTTTCAGATACTTGCAAGTTCAAAAATAATTAATTAATATGTATCAATTGTTCTCAATATGCTTACCAAAAGGGAACTGTGAATTTTCTCTGTACGAACTTGTCATTTGTAATGATGACGAAATAGCTGATGTCTGTATATACCTTATATAGGTGTCATATAGTTGCATCGATTAATATAAAAATTCGAAGATATATTTTATTGTTAATAGGCTTGCGTTTGACCACCATCTCGCCTGATGGTAAGCGATGACGAACACAAATCCGCACAATCGACGAGTAGTGGTTTACGGCCCATTCCTTTTCCCAGAGAGGAGGTTTGAGTCACAGCAGTGGGAACAATAATAAGCTAATTATGCTTAAGCCTATTTTAATGCCAGCCCGCACTATATTTTGCTACCAATAACGATAGCGATATCCTCTTATGCGGCATAAAAGAAAATCCTAATGTTTGTGTATGTGTCATGTCAAACATTGCTGTGTAAAGTTTTGTACTAGTGATGGGTATCCTGGTTGTGGAATTTCATTTTTTAGGTAAGTTTTCTGTTTTGTTTACAAATTATTTTTATAGGGTGACAACAAACATCGTTTTTAATTTCATGCTGGAATTAAAACATATTAACTACCTGTAAAAATATATATATAGAGAGGAGGCATCATATACAACTCACAAGACGGACTGGGCGATGCAATTTTATAAAATTTTGTTGTTTATTGTTCAAGTTTTTTTTTATTATTATTATTGATAGGCTTGCGTTTGACCACCATCTCAACTGATGGTGTCGACGATAGAGGACGCTTGCCTAGAAGTAACCTATTCACTCTTGACTTAAAGACCCCTAAGTTGTAGCTATCAGGAAACACAGACTCCGGCAAGAAATTCCACTCCTTGGCTGGACGCATAATAAATGTGTTCCTAAAACGCTTTGTGCGTATGGGTGGGGAAGTTTTATATTATTAAAAGCAAAGCTTTTATATAACTAAATATCTGAGGAGGCTCAATATTTTTTTTAATAAATCAAGTACCAATTTTACTAATCTTATCTTCCCATCACCAACATCGATATTGTACATTCGAGAAATAAATTCATTTTAAATTATAGTCTACTGTCTTTAAGTTTAGTCCTTAGGTTGGTCCCTAATAAATGCCTCAAGCAATGTTGCACGTATGTGGCTAATCGTTAACTACTAGTTATATATTATTTTTGATATTTTGTTATAGGTTTCCAAGAAATGAGAATCTTCGGCAACAGCGGTTTGAAATTGTGCCATTGAAAAATAAATTATCAAGCAACAGTTTTATTTGTATTCGCTACTTTAAATCTAAAGATATAATAGTCCAGAAAGTTAAATCTATACTAAAACCTAATTCTATTCAATCTATATACCCTTTTGTAAGTTCACCCGCTGTTAAAAATCCGTTCAGTAGTTTTTAAGTGGATTGCAAACAAATATAGAAAAACGAACATAGTGTGGGACTTTTTTGATGTGGGTAAGCCTCCAATAACTTATCCCGCTCTAAGGTGGAGCACCTTTCGCTCCATCTTAATAAAGAGGAACAAGTTATTTGAGGTTTATACTGAATAAATCTACCTGTGTCCTTCAGTTGCCCTTTGTGTTCCAGGACCATGGTTTCCCTTTCGGAAATTCCCTGTGCCCCTAGCGGGTATCGGGTATCGGTATACTGGGACCCCCTACAGTTTTGCTGACATCTCTTTGAGGCGCGCGTGGAACACAATTTCATGACAACATCAATTATTAGGTAGTAATTCCAGCATTTTATATTAATCGATGCAACTATATGACACCAATATAAGATATACCTATACAGACATCAGATATTTCCTAATCATTACAGAGAAAACTCAAAGTTCCGTTTTGGTTATGGGGTATATTGGGAACAGTTGATACAATATGATAATTACCTAATTGTTTTTGAACTTGCATGTCTGTATAATGCATCAAAAATATCTTTAACTACTTTAGAACAAAATTGTCCCGTGGTATGTAGCTAGTGTATGGACACACTAGTAGAACGAGATGACGGGGCTCTTTCTAACTCTCCTTGTCGGGGACGCTGAGGTTGTCGTAGTCGATCTAATCTAGAATAGAAAATCTTTGTGTACAATGCATTCCAAATAAGAATAGAATCGATTGCCATGTTGTGACGTCACCTCATACTGTCAAATCGAATTAATTGGGTAGGGAAAGCATAACAAGAAATTTAAAATTTAATTTATTTGTGAACTGTGAAAAAAAAGTTTAATCAAAATCCAGTTTATCAATTTTATTCATCTCTGCGTAACTGTGTGAAGTGTCTAGTGGCAAATGGAAGAAGGCCAAATTTTCCTAACAATGAAAATAAGAAATAATTTTTTTTTTTACTAATTAAGACTTAAAATAATATATCTAGCTAATTTATATTAAATAATAACTTTTTTACCTCACCTAGATTTAACTAAGACTTAGCAAAACAAAGCAGCCTTTACTGATACCCTTAAAAATCCCTTTATTGGCACGCAAATAAGTTTTCTTTGCAAACCGTACTTTACACTAAACATTTGACAGATGGAGATTATTGACTGTCCTATTGTTATTTGGATCGCATAGTATTCCCCATTCCTGCCACAGAAGCGCACAGCTCGGAGGCGGTGGCGCAGGCGGCGCTGGGCGCGTACCTGTCGCCCGCCGCGCCGCACGCGCCGCCCGCCGCTCGCTACGCGCCGCCCATGCACGATCTCGCCAGGAAGTTCTTCCATCATCTGCTCAGGTATTAACTTACCTACTTTTTATTCATTTTTCCAATCATGTGGTTCTCATACTTTAACTCGCGCTTAACAGTTTGGCTTATGGCCATTACTGCTGTTTTCGTTACAGTTAATAACTGTCAAGCTTCATTTCACGATAGCACTGCACATCATTTAGTATTTTTAAATATGTGTTTACAAAATTAACTTGATGCTTTAAGAATAGGGTAGATATACATTTGACTAGCTTTTGCTAGCAGCTTCGCCCGCATACATAAAACAGCTTATGTCACTCAGGAATAAAGCAGCTTTCTGAAAAAAATTATAGCAATCGGACCAATACTTTCAGAGATTACCCCCTACAAACTAATAAAAAAACAAACTTTACCTCTTTATTATATTAGTGTAGATATTACTCAAATAACGCGAATACTTGGACAAAGACACCAAGTGACCAACATTACGATGACGAGTTGTGATACTCGTAGTCCATAATATACTGTCTACGAACTGTGCTAAACAGATTATTAAGTACTTACTAATTAAGTATACCTTTGTGCAGACGTGGTCGCATTGAGAAGGCTTTAAGCTTGGCAGTAGACCTGGCGGCCTGGGACCTGTTCTGCGACGCGCGCTGGGCCGCCGAGCGGCGTGCGCTCGCCCCACTCGCCAGCGAGGCAGCTGCTCTAGCGCTACATTACGCTGATAACACTCCCGGTTAGTTTATGTTAAGCTTGTTGTTTACAGTAAGTAGTTATAAAAAAAAAAGGTGAAACTACTAGAACACACTTCATCGGTGCCTAAGCCAATAACATTTAATGAAGTAGCCACCGAAGCGATCTTGGTTTGGCGAAAATAAATGGAATTGATATCGAATCGGATCAAGTTATTTGCAGTTTGATTGATTTGAATTTTTTCCGATTTCAGAGTCTGAATGTTCAGAATCATGTTCGAGCTGCAGTTCACACTCATATACAGGATCCGAAGAGGAAGCAAGCGTGTCGTCAGAGCTTGTCAAGACGAAACCTCCCCCCTTACCCCGCGTGTCGCTGCCGAACCATCCCACACTGATGCAGGTGCCCATCACGCACACAGAGACTATATCAACCAATAGCATACGACCTAACCTCCACCAGTACTTGGAAAGAGACAACACGATATGGACCACCGACGTGCGAGACGATTTATACCGAGATTACGCGAAGCCCATACGAAACTCACAAAGCGTACGGTGGCATAGTATGGACGTACTATCGAACTATAGCGCGCCGAAACACAAGCTATTGACGATCAGCGAAGCGCCCGTCAAACCTACACACACAGTCGTCGACATAATACCTCGACCACACGACGAACGAATGGCTTCCACACACTTCAAACACTTATATCAAACTGAGTTAAGAGAAGAAGCACCTAATACTTTATATCGTTACCAAAATAACAATAATTATCATCCCAGTACAAGCTTGAAGGACAGAACGTATCGGATGGACAGTGATCTGCCAGAAAAACAAGGGAATCGTTCTGGTGAAAGGAATAAAGTTAAATTCTCGGATACCGTTACCATCGCCGTTGTTTCGGTAAGTCACAGATTTGCAAATTAAATTATTGTGTCATCTGTCAGAGATCTTTAAACTGTCACTGGCTGCTAAAATGTCTGCACTATCTACTATAAGTAATTATTTTAAAGAGATACAATTGCTTCTATAAATTTTCGTAAATGCTCATCGCAGAAAATACTGATTGCTGAGTGTTGTGTTATTATAATACTCCACGGCGGTTTTTGTGTGGTACAAAAGTAGTGCTTAGATTAATATACATATCTCATATTTTATCGTTGCTTTACAGTGTCCTGTTTATCCCTACAACCCCCTCTTATCTCAAAGAACGTTTTAAGTTCATTCATGACACACATTCTAGACACTTGAGATCATCGGAGAATTTGACCCTCTTAATGCCTTCGCATTCTACAAAATTCTGTGATAAGTCGTTTGCGATCCAAGCGGTGCGTTTGTGGAACGCGCTGCCATTACGAATTGGGCAAGCCCAGTCACTAGTTTCTTTTAAAAATCTAGTTAAAAACCATTTCCTTTCTCTCTAATACTATACTGATTCTACGGAATTTAATTTCTTCCACCAACCCTACTTTACTCTTTTTTCTACCCTTTTTACTAATTAAATTGTGTAACATATTATAATATGTATGTATATACATATTTATAATTGAGTATTGTGTTTTATATAGTTAGCAGTACACCACAGACTACCCCGTGTATTATTTTAAGCTCTTATCCATCCTAAGGTTTTCTGGAAGATATCGCTTTCAGCGATAAGACCGCCATAATTGTACCCACAAATTGAAGTTTTTGTATAAGCTGTATTACTTTTTGGTGTACAATAAAGTCTATTCTATTCTATAATTATATTTTCTATTCGATTGCTCAGCAGGAATCCCGCGTATCTCCGGAGCCGTCTCGGGAGTTAGCAGCGAGCCTGCCGCTGTGTCCGCCTCACAAGTACCTCGCCGCCTTCACCCCGCAGCAGCCGCAGGCCCCGGCCGCGCCCGCGCACGTGCCGCTCGCGGCGCACGTGTCGCACGCATCGCACGTGCCGCACGTCCCACCAGCTGGTACTACGCTCGACTACGTTGAAGTGTGATGCACGCATGCCACCGTCTGTCATTTGCACCTCATTTGTTTGTGAAGCACGCGACTCTGCACGTTATTTTATTACTGGTTACTACTGCACATTGAATTCATTAGCAGTTCAATTATATTCAACTTTCAACTGTACTTGGGGTAAAAAACCTGAAGAACAATCAAAGGTGAATTCCGATTTTCTACCCCATAATATGGCTTTAAAACAGTTTAGATAAACGGAATTAGCCTTGAAGACTTGTTAGGGGGTCATTTTGTTCACTTCATTATGAAAAACTTTTACTATGAGACACAGAAATCGCGAGAAAAAGAATCAGGAGCTTCAAACGTGTGTTCGACCTCACCATGTGTTTCTGTTTTCGCCATTTTTGTTTTGGTCCTTTACTAAAAGTTATTTATAATGATGAGTACAAGACACGTTGTTATTGCCTGTGTAGTAAGTAGTCTCAAAAATCGTGTCGCTTTATAGTTTCGCTTCTTGTATGGACTTTATACATCTCAATGTGGTCTTTAAAACGTACTATTTGTGCCATTTAAAAGCCGAGCAGTCTAAATCTTACTCGGACGTTAATAATAAAATCGTTGTAGAGAATCGTCGCTGTTTGTTTTGCATGATTTATGTCATCTGGTATTGTGTCATTCTTCATCAAAGCATGTCCCTACTTATTCACCTATATTACTCGTGGCACCAAAATAATTTCAATATATCCCCATTTAATTTTATATAAATCCTATTTTCAGAAAACGCAACGCAAAAGCCGCCGAAAATCAAAGTTGTACATTTCGGCATGGTATAGAAAGTCTACAATAAAATTTTGTTGCAACCTTGTGCAATTATAGTGAATATAAGAATCCGTCCAGATTTAGATATAAGTAGCATTTATTATATTATAAATAATGTTTTAATGATTGAATCTGTTATTCTTCTTTAATATTTTTGTAATATAGTATATATGTATAAAAACTTAATGAATCATTCCCACTCGTTAACCTGCGCAAGCTCTTAAGAATGTAATTATGAACATGCGTCAATCAAGGCACTTTGAACCTTATGTCAATGACGGAAAGCAACATGACGTGTGCTTATAATTTGTAATGTCAACCAATATTGTGTTGCCGTACTGTCTAATGAACAAATAATACCTTCTTTCATAATGTTATATTAAATGCAAGTATTTTCGGGAAGTGTAGCTAAAGCTTTCATATCCCTAACAGACTAACAAAAGTCCACCATCGCTAATCGCTTCCAAAATTAAATAAATTATTAGGTAATAGTTAATCTATTGGTACTTACTAGTACTTTTCGAGGCTTTAAATCAGCATCGTTCTCTTAAAAACAAATACTAATATATGTATTTTTATACCTACTGCTGACGTAATTACCATCCAGACCTCCACGTGCCATGTCTGGCCAGCAGGCTCGAAGCCTTCTGGGGTCATGGGTTCGCTTCTGAAGGAAAAAACCCGGCCCTGCAACGAAGGAACTAGGAGTGGGTTTTAATCAGTAAAAGTCAGACATGCCCTACGCCCCGCCCGAGGGGGGAGACATCATTGGATGATTTCCCACCTAAAAAATCAGTTTTTAGTACCCATAATGACTGCCAAAAGCTCTTTAAATTAAAAAAATTTGACCCACCCACAGTCTTGGCGATCGTTGCTGCATCTTGTAGATCGACCCGTGCGGCTTTTAAGGTAGAACTACACTGCACACACGTGTGCCCCACACGTCGATCTGGGCGCGTTGGGCTTCCTACATTCTATATGGGAAGTAGACTTGTTGAGCTACACTAGAACACGCCATGCGACGTCGTTCTACGTACAAATTAGGTGTTACAACTTCTAACATTATTTATTTAGCTACTAATATGGGCTCTTATCAAATATTAAATCCAAAATAACACTTGTAATTTCGTCGTCGATGCCGTAAAGTTTATGGCATTAGGTTTGTTTATTACAGAAATGGGTTTGAAATAATTAAACTTAAAGATTTCGAAATTAAATACAGTTTATTCTTCTTAAAAAATTATAAATTGATCAGACGAATTTGAAAAAGTGGTCAGCGAAAGTCAGGGTATTTTCTTAGGCATTAGGAGTGGACTCCCTGACTACTAAGGTAGTGGGCCAACGATTCGACGCGGACGCCCGCGACGGGCAACCGTCGAGTTTCCGTGGGACTACAACGGGCCATGTTGCGGACCCAGTCCGCAACGCTGTTCGTGCATCTCGATCTTTATATAAGTAACTCATTCGTCTGGTTCCAAGTGGTAGCGCGTGCGTGTATGGAGGCGGCTGCCCGCGAGGGGTGCTCGCGGGCTCCCAAACGGAGCACTTTTGTATTGGTCCGCGTGGACGCCCGAGTAACGCAGCGTTCGCCGATGTGTCTCAGGCTCTCGACTGCCAACTACATTTTTTTGTTCGGGTTGCTAATACTAAGTACTAATATTATTTAGATAGGTTACTGAATTTTGAATCGATTAGCTATGATGGTAATCATGGACACAAGTTTTTGTGCTTTGTGTATAGCGAGCGAGCCGAGTGAATCTCTAGCGTGTCGAGTAATCTGACATGACGTCTTGAAAAATTCTCTGAATATATCTACGTAGATTAATAGAAGTAGATATAGCCTGGTTGTGCCTTCTACCAAGTGACATTTGACAATAGGTAATAGAATGTAAGAAGTTGAAATTGTTAATGCATTTATTTTACACAAATTATACAAACCATTTTATAAGTAGTATTTGTTTTATTTAAAAGACTTCAGTTAGTAAATGTCTAACTCTCCTCGTTTCCCCCAAAGCTAAAGGCAAGCGTTCTTAGTTTCTTACACAATATGTGAATCTACTGGCTTTGAGATTGTTTAAAGTAGTTACAGTTCTCTGGAAAGCAAAGGGTACGCGAAGCGGCTAGCCTTCTTGCTGGCCTGCCACCATGGGATCCGGAGGTAACAGTCCTTGTAGACATGCACGATTAACCTCTGGAGATGCAATGCTGGGGCGAAAGTCCGCTCCCGCGACAGGTCGCGGTATGGCGGATAGAGCTCCGATGGTGAAATGGCGTCAGCGACTATCACAACCCAGTGCTGGGCACGCTACAATTATGGCGGTATGTCCCCTCTTTGGGGCGTGGCCGGAAAGACCTCACTGACGCAGGTTCTCACCGGACATGGTATGTTCGGGAGGTTCCTGCAGCGGATTCGTGCGGAAGCAGGGCTGTAGCTAGAGTCGAATTTGAGTTAGGGCAGCATTGGTTACAGGTAGGGCGGAAGTATAAAAAAATATCATGCCTCGAATCACGGGCTCCTAAATCAATCACCATGTATATCAGTGACCTCTAGATTAGTCTCTAGATCGGACTGATCTAAAAGCAAAAGCTATTCGTCGACAAAAAAAAATCTGTGACAGAGCATGGATATTAAATCCTCAATTATGAAGAACAAGTGGGACAAGATAGTTGAACTTCCAGATATGGATGTAGAGATCCACGTCTGAGTGAGAGTGAGGTAGGACATTGGCCCAAAATGCGGGGGGCATTGCGGGCCAATGCCTAGGCTCTATGGCCGTGTGTGGAAGATACGCCCGGGTATTGCCACTGTGCGGAACGGCCGGAGGACACACTGGTGGAGCACACACTTCAGGTGTGCCCCGCTTGAGCGCAGGCCACACCGGCAGCTAGCGGGCGGGCGAACATCGTTTCACCTCTTTACATACTTCGGTTCACACCGCGAGCTACCGACGAACCTAACGAACTAAGCTAACGAAATATCCGACGATTCCAGCGAAGCTACTACTCTCTAGTCTTTCGAATAGCAGTGTAGTGTTTAGTTTGGGAACGATGAATATGTCATACATCGACGAAAGTTCTGATGATGACTTAACTACAAATACTACCCCCGCTTAGCCCGTCGCTCGTCTTTCCGTAGTTTTCGGTGTGAACCCCATAGTTTAGCTCGCCAATATTTCGCGTAGTTTGTATAGTTTCCTTCATTCGCTTCGCCCACCCGCCTAGCCCGCCCGCCCGCTAGCTGGCGGTGTGGCCTGCGCTTAAAGCAGAGAATCGCCGTGCCCTCGTGGCGATCGGCGGCGGCGATATCTCACGCCGGGCCTTGGTATAGGCAATAGTCTGGAGCGAGGAGGGGTGGCAGGCGAGGCGGTCGCTAGCAAAGGAGGACGCCGACCATATTAGTTAACGGCGCCCCAGAAGCCGCCGGGATTCCGATCCCGATTTCTGGCGCGAACTTGCGGACGGCGAGCAATGGGTAGCTCGCTGTCCGACCATGCGGTAACTATGTTGACCGAGCCTAAGTCGTCGACGGCGCGCACTGTTCCCGCGTACCTCAAGGAGTTGTCAGCAAAAGCAGGGGCCCAGCTGGGTCGAAGCCTACTGGGGCCAGGGTTAGCTCCGAAAGGTAGCACAGACCCATGTACGAAAGGTAACGAAGAAACAAGACTGGATTTTTAGTCAGTAAAAGTCTGACACTATCTCCCACTCCGCCCAAGAGCGGGGGATGTCATTAGATGATTTTCCCACCGAAAAAAAAACCCCGTGCAGATAACCCACAAGTCTACCCTTAGACATTCTACGTTCTATAAAACCGCGCTGCAGGGAGTGCTCGCTTCCGACAGTTACAAATGTGGCGGTAGCGCGCGATATCCACCACGAGTGCCCGTTTACGCCGAGCTTAATAGTAGCAAATAGATTGTGTGCATGTGGCATTCTCCTTTTTAGAATTACTAAACAATAAAATGGTTAAAAGACCTTACAATTCCTGCTTTCCTCATAATAGAGTGAAGAGCAATAGGATTCTGTTTGGTCCTTTTGGACCTAGAACCTTAAAACTATTCCGAGGTTTCTACACTCCCCCTTAGACTAAGACCCAAAATTATTCCAGTGTGCACTGCATTGCAATATTTCAATTTATTTCGGTAAAATCTAGTCAAATCTTGATATCAATAATTAAAACAATTAATTAATTGTTACACTTTTATTAATTTCGGCTTAATTAATATTGTTTGCAAATTAGAAGATGGAAATGCTGTGCATTTTGCAACTGCAAGTAATAAAATAATTTAATCCTTCAGCTTCTTCTTGGGACGCAGATTGTTGGTGTGACCACACTTGGTTTTACGGCAGTTTGTAGCACGAGGATGGAGGCGAGCATAGCACTTGCGGCAAATCATTTTGTCACAGTTGTACTTCATGGCCAAGATACGCAGAGAAGGTTCAATGGTACCTGGAAAGTACATCATGTTAGTAACTATTTAAAATCATAACATTATCACATACACTGTTTGAAATTGTAACATAAAAATCTTACCTCCTCTAAGCCTGAGCACTAAATGAAGGGTGGATTCCTTCTGGATGTTGTAGTCGGATAAAGTGCGGCCATCTTCCAACTGTTTACCAGCGAAGATAAGTCGCTGCTGGTCAGGTGGAATTCCCTCCTTGTCCTGAATCTTTGCCTTCACATTTTCAATAGTATCTGAGGCTTCAACCTCAAGTGTGATGGTTTTACCCGTGAGGGTTTTTACGAAGATCTGCATTGTGTTGCTGAAAACAGGAGTTATTTGATTACAACAACTACGGATTTTTCATGGCAGGTGGCCTAAAGTTTTGGTGAAACAAATGCCAAGCGATGTCCAGACATGACACGCCACGCGGAGATTCAAATTTCGAATATCGGATTAGGGTGTCACAGTAAGCACCGAGAACTTAATTACTCTAAACACTAGAATACATAAAAAGTACTTTTGCACGAAATTAGCACACAATTCACAATTTTATAAGTTATTTTACTAACTCACCTTCTTCTAAAAACGTGCTCTAAGTAAAAGAACTGTCAAACTCAAAAAGAAATATGGCTGAACTTTTCGTTTAGAAATAAAAGTTCTTTTTGTAATTTTTAGAACAGATATAGAATAAAAACTTACTTTATTTACTCTTTGCAAGCAAGTTCTTCAAATTTTTATTAATTTAAAACTCAAAAAATAAGTTGTATTTCGTGCATTTAATTGCGGTTATTATAAATTATCCTCACACTAACAATATTGATTCTTGAATCTAAAAAACTATATTTCCGAACGATACTAGACCATCGTGCGTTCAAAAACCAATTTTGAATACGTTTATCAAAAATTTCCAACTCCAATAATATTTATTTTTCCATATAATGAATTATATTACTAGTCTATACGTCTTTTTAATTAAAATACTATTAAAACAAATCAATAAGTTTGTATGATCAGTGGGCAAATATTTTATTTTTAGTATACAAATTTTGACATTGGGACATCACGTTTTTACAGATCTAGGTTTCAAAACGATCGTGATAACTACTTGTTTCGTAATCGCTCGATTTTCAGGCACTTTACAGGTTTATAATAAAGTAGATTCTCCATCCGAAAAAATGTACCATCAACTAAGCCGAGTAACTGGAAGGCTGGTGGCCTCAACCCACCTGCAGAGTCCACTTTTCCCTGTGGTAAGTTGATACCAAAAAACTTTGGTTACGTTTTTATCTCTTGGTGCTCCCATACATAAATAGATAATTTTCCTTATACGTAGGTTCCTATTGCTTTGCAACGGGTGGAGCCACCAACCATCCAGTACAACACTTCGCACATGTCGACTGTCACCGATGCTTGCGCAGCTCCCGGCTCCAGGAAGCTGATCCCTGGCACCAACACTCCCTACGCTCCCCTGTCGGAGAAGATCCGTCAACAACAGAAACTGTTCCAGGTAATTATTAGATTTTACTTCATAACTTTTTATTATGTACCCATTATGTTAAATATACAGTATTTGTACTACAATATAATAGAATTCCTTGTCCCGTAAACCTAGGTATGTGTTTAATCTTACTACCTAATCCCTATATCTACCATTATCATTTTCAAGTACTAACTAAACAATCTATGAATGTATATTTGTGCAATATACATACTTTTTTAACCTTTCAATCGTGGAAATCACAGACAATAGAAAGACAATAGGTGCGCGAACGCCGGCGTTCGCTTGGGGTTTAATGAATTAATGTTTTGTTTTGATTTCATGAATCAATAATGTTAAGACTAATACTAAACTATTTTACAAATTATTTTATACTTACAATATTAGTTTAGCTATATCAACTCAAGTTAATTGTTATGGTTGAATTGTGACTTATTTAAATGAAAAATATTATGAAAATGACCTACTGTATAGTGACTGTTTACAGTGTCTTATAATAATTTTGTGAGATATAAATTTATTATTGTACAGAATTTATTCATTTTATTCTCTTTCCAAAAATTTGCGGTTTAAACAATTTACCAACATGTAGTTTCTACCATACCATAGATCTTTTTCATTCTTATGAAAGTACAATTATTGTCATAACTTCTGCTACATTAATTCATTAAACCCCAAGCGAACGCCGGCGTTCGCACACATATTGTCTTTCTATTGTGTCTATAATTTCCATGATTTTAAGGTTAAGAAATATCAATTCACATCGACTTAATGAAGCCCTTTATCAAGTCCCATGTTATAAAAACAGGTGGCCTACTAGCTCGTATTATCATTCTAAGTATATTTATATGTTTACAACTTTTTGCTGTCTATTGTATTTCAGAAAGAAGATGATGTCCCCGTGTTCCTGAAGGGTGGTCCCCTGGATGGTATCCTGTACCGCTTGACTATGGCTCTCTGCATTGTTGGCCTGGTCGGTGTCGGCCACACCATCTTCTCTCATGCTGTACCCAAGAAGTAAATACATGAATAAATCAATTACTAAATTATGTATTAGTTGCCTGTGTTTTAAGTGTCTCAGCACTGTGATTAGAAAATATATAATGTAATAACTTTCAAGAAGTTTTTATTTCAAAATCAATTTTTGATGGATTGCAATTAAAATCTATAGTTAACTTCTAGATTCAGAACTTCAATCTGCTGCAGCTTTTCTGTTAACTGGCTAATGTGGTTAAACCTATGAACATAATAGGTACCAGAATTCAATGTTTTTTTGACATTATAGAAGTGCTCAGGTGCATCTGATAAGACTGGAAGCTGATAACCCATTAATTGTTGTGAAAAGGCAAATTCAGATTGAATGATTTTTAACAAACTTCAAAAAAAAGGAGGAGGTTTTCAATTCGATTCAATTGTTTATTACATAAATTATTATCCAACCTTATTTTGGAGTGATTTTATCTTTTTTGCCCTCGCATCTTTCCTTTACGCGAAGTCGTCTTTTCATTCGGCTATTCGCTTCACTGATAAGCATCGTCATTTGTAAAGCTAAGCTTTGCCTAGGATTTTTATTCAAAGACTTACATAATTAAGAATAGAATAGAATAGACTTTATTGTACACCAAAAAGTAATACAGCTTGTACAAAAACTACAGTTTGTGGGTACAATTATGGCGGTCTTATCGCTTAAGATACACTTTCATCATCATCATCCTTTCAAGAATGAATGTGAAAAATGATGATAAAACACAATAGGGTAGGTATTTGATTACTATAAATAATCTAAACGAAATAAAACTTATTTTAATGGTGTAACTAAAATAGATTGATTCATGGAAAAAACACAAAACGTTTAAAGTTTTAAAAAAAGTTGGTTTTCAGTAGGTACCTAATCCAAACTAATATTATAAATGCGAAAGTATCTCAGTCTGTCTGTCTGTCTTTGCTTCACGCCTAAACTACTGAACCGATTTGTGTGAAATTTGGTACAGACATAGTTTGGAACTTGAGAAAGGACATAGGATATTTTTTATTGCAAAAAAAATAAAATAAAAAATAAAATTTATTCCGGACATACAGCGCCATCTATTGGTCAAGAGTCGGCATCAATTCAGTACTGAAATTTCCGGAAGTCACTATTCCATGCGAACGAAGTCGCAGGCAAAAGCTAGTATAACTATAATCAATAAAATATCCTATTATAGTTGTATGGATTAAGTGCCATAATTATACAATTGCCACCACGAATCTTGAGCACTGGCTTCAAGTTGCGCAGAAGTCAAATATTCGGTCTCTTTAGCGGTGCGAAGTGAGACGCGGGGGCGGGGAGTGTCAGTGATTGGCTCGCCACGCCATCGCGTCATAGAAGTCAGTCATGAAACGCTCCCTGCGCTGCTGCATGTATGTAACAACGACGATGATTGGCTCGCCAATGTATGGAATGCGCAAAGCGATCCCCACTCTGACGCCGAGCGCTCAAGATCCGTTTTGGCAATTGTACCTACATGGCTCATGAGGGTGCTTTATAAAGCTGCATAAAGCAGCAGCTGTATAAAGTTGATACAGCTCTGCGTATCTTCGTGACCTCATGTATAGGGTAGTAGAGGACGGTCCTTCACTATCCAGAAGAACAGTGAACCAGTAAGAATTGAGCATCGCATATTGGAATATGCGATGTTGTTAAGCTTATTGTTGTTTTGTTTAACCTTGAACCCTCTGCACATTACTAGAGGCTTCGGGCCTAGGCTACTGGTTGAAAAGGATTGGTCAGGTCTTGTATATGGATGATCTGACACTCTGCCTCCAACAACTAGCAATTAATGAAGCTACTGAATGCGACAGAAACCTTCAGTATAGCCATCAGGATAGAATATGGTGTGGACAATCTTGCAGTTAGCTTACAAATCAAAGGGAGATTATAGAGTCCGTGGAAAACAAACTCACGGATTCCCTACAATTTAAATTCCTCTGCTCAACAAAAACTTACAAGTATGTAAGGTATATGGGTATGTCGGAAGCGATGGGCATCAATCATAATGCCGACATAAAACAATCATTGTAGACTTTTGTCAGGCGAGAACAAGGTGCTCGTCTTCAATTGCTGGGTCATACCGGTTGTAACATACTCTTTCAGCATTCTGTTGACCACAAATGGATACTATGGACATCTTCGCAAGTGCTGAAATTGAACTCCTTAAGGGCCAAGCGCCCGAAATGTGCCATAAAACAGTGATTTTCTGAGGCCTACTCCTCCGTAACGGCTAGGTCAATTGGTTGGAAAAAAATATATATTTATTACTAGGTTTTGCCCGCGACTTCGTTCGTGTGGAATAGTGACTTCCGGCAGATTTTTGGTTTTACCCACATAGTTCCCGATCTCGCGGGATCTCTTCAAAAATCAACATAATTTATATTATATTTTCATACCTTTTTACTATTTATTTACATTTTTCCGATGAATTTTCAGTACTGAATTGATGCCGACTCTTGACCAATAGATGGCGCTGTATGTCCGGAATAAATTTTATTTTATGTTTTGTAATAAAAACTATCCTATGTCCTTTCTCAAGTTCCAAACTATGTCTGTACCAAATTTCACACAAATCGGTTCAGTAGTTTAGGCGTGAAGCAAAGACAGACAGACAGACAGAGTTACTTTCGCATTTATAATATTAGTTTGGATAGATTCATGAAAAATAATATCAACATTTTGATTTTTTCGTGCAATTAATACTTTTGTCATGCTTTTGTCAAAAAAAAATATTTAGCAATTTCGCAACTTTTCCATACTCCTTCGAAACGGCTTGGACCTTTAGAAACATTTTTACACATAAATATTGGTGGTTAAATATTCTTAAAAGTGAACATTGCATAATTATGTAAATCAATCAATATCTCGCAGGGAAAATGGATTTAAAGCGCTTTCCGCAAATAAATGCACAGATTTGCGTACTGCCGCCTAGGCGAGTGCGAAAGTTGCGTTCACATAATTTCGGTCAGATGGTTCAAGGGACTATACGCCTTAACACTGCGGCTCATACCTGGAGTCCATAGCCACTCCCAGCTCATTAGCTCAATGATATTTTTGACATACCTACTTATTATTGTAAATTTAATTTTCTTTTTTGATATTATTTCTCATTATTAGTGTTATTATTATTATTATTTTCAATCTTTCATTAAGTATGAAATTTTTAGGGTTCCGTAGCCAAATGGCCAAAAACGGAACCCTTATAGATTCGTCATGTCTGTCTGTCTGTCCGTCCGTATGTAACAGCCACTTTTTTCTGAAATTATAAGAGCTATACTGTTGAAACTTAGTATGTAGATGTATTTCTGTGAACTGCTTGAAGATTTTTACACAAAAATAGAAAAAATGCAATAAATTTTGGGGGTCCCCCATACTTAGAACTGAAACTCAAAAAATTTTTTTTCATCAAACCCATACGTGTGGGGTATCTACAGGTCTTCAAAAATGGTATTGAGGTTTCTAAAATCATTTTTTTCTAAATTGAATAGTTTACGCGAGAGACACTTGTAAAATGTGTGCGAACCCTGTAACTTCTAAAAGAAGAGAATGATAAAACTAAAAAAAATATATATGTTGTACATTACCATGTAAACTACCAACGAAAATTGGTTTGAACGAGATCTAGTAAGTAGTTTTTATTTAATACGTCATAAATCTAGAAAAATACACTATTATTAAAACATCGATTAAAGTTACAACGAACTACAAGAACTTTTATATGTATTATGTTACTTGCTGCTACGGAACCCTCCATGGGCGAGTCCGACTCGCACTTGGCCGGTTTTTTATTATTATTATTTTTGTCATGAACATAATTAATATTATTCTTTTGTGACATGATTTTTATTATTGTTATTTTTTATTTTCTTTGATGTGATTTAATTTTGATTATTATTATTTATTTTCGTTTATTTCATGTTTTCACGTTTTTTTATTTTATATCATTATATTTTTATATATTTCTTAAAAACGGCATTTGAAAAAAAAAACATTTAAAAATATAAAAAATAGTAGCCCACGGTCATCGGGAACAGGGTCCAAGCTGCTGGTGGTCAGGGCTCTTGAGAGAGGAATCGCCGAACAATACGTGCTGTGTCTAGGAGTTACTGCCTTCTGGATCAAGCTCTTAATCCAACGGCCCAACGAGAGCCTCCTTAGGTGTTGGTCGGGGCTCTTGGCTATTAACCCTAGATCACTAACCTTCGTCAAAACGACGACGCGGACTCAAAAAAAGTGGTATAAATTTTGAGTGCGTCGTCGTACGCATTCCACATTCCGGCTAATCTCAGTCGGCCCCCAGCTTGAGCAATGCACGGGTTTGATTTTTGTGTAGGGGCCCTGTGTGCACCGTTTCAGCCACTATGAGTCGTCGAATCGACGAAGGTTAGTATTAACGTTATTCCTGCAGAGTTATTTTTCATTATTTTTTGGTGTTATAATTATTTCAGTGTTTTGTGAACTTTGTACTTAATTTGCTTACATTGAAATAAGAACCTACATTATTATTTTTTTAATATATTCTTATTTTAGAAACGATCATCAGCTGTTATTAGATGATAATAGTGACGAAGAAAACTGCTCAGACAGTGAGAAAAAAGACCACGTTGTGGCAGATCAGACTTATGAAATAAATGGTGAGGAAGAGATTTTTTTCTGTGACAGAACAACAACCTTCAACTGAAGAAATCCAGACAAATACGTCTTTATCAATTGAATACCCATTATCTAGTACTTCAGGTCAGCCACACGAATTAATTATTACACCAACGAGTAATATTCTCCACGGAAAAGATAAAAACAAATGGTCATCACTGAAGCCGAGTTCACGGAGCCGAACAGCCTCAAGAAATATTGTTGTTATTGTACCTGGGGCCAAGGCGTAATTGTAAAAACGAACTAGATCCGCTTTCTTGCTTTTTATTTATACCACACCATACTAATGCAGAAATATCAATAAAATGCGTGAAGTAGATGTAGTTAGCCTTCCTATCGCCAAAAAAGAAAAAAATGTGTAATTTGCCCCTCCGCAAGGCAAAGAATAATAAACACTAGTTGCACCAAATGCAATAAATCCTCGTATGGCGAACACAAACTTGACATTTGTCACAAATATATTAATTAACAGTATTTTTCTAAAATGTTTCTTTCTTTTGTTGATTTAATTACTTAATTTTATTATTTTAATATTTTTTTAAGTCTTTGTTTTTTTAGTTAATAAGATTTAAGCATTTAAAAAAAAAAAAACAAAAATGTAAAAACTCTTGTCTGAATTAAAAGACGGTCAAATTAATTAAAATGTGATTTTAATAAATAAAAAACTTGTAAACATGCTCACAAATGATTATTGTAATATATTAGTAAAACAATTTTATTCCATAAACCCTTAGAAACCTCCCTTTTAATACAGCGTAGCCGAAACGACGAAGGTTAGTAATAAGCGTTGTAAAATAAGGTTAGTGATCTAGGGTTAAGCCACTGACTGTCACGACTATCGGCACAATGACTACTGTGTTCACTTCCCATATGTCGACAACCTCGCGAGCTAAGTCAAGATATTTTGTTATTATTATTAGGTATTATTATTTTAATGTTTTTCAAATGTTTTGTATGTTATCTATTATCCATATCATTAATTTGTGCCTGTAATTTATATGTTTGGTGTAAACTGTTAATATAAATTGGCAATAAATAATAATAAAAAAAACATCGGATGCATCCTCCACTGCAATCGTTGATGAGACTGTAAGTACCTAAAACTTGCATAAGTGCGGGAGAGAGATCTCAGATCTCATAATTTCCTAACTGTTAACGTGGATAGATATACATTGAGATACAATGGCGGCTTCTATGGAGTTTTGCTTTGTAACCCTGTGGATATAGGATATTTCAAATATTTGTAAATCGTTGTTCACTGGTCGGAAAAATGAAACGACTGAGGTTTAAATAATTCTATATTTGATATAACTTTTAAAACATATCAACACTGGCCTTCACCTATAATGCCATATTGCAAACCATATCTACTTGTGAATTCATGTAGCATTTAACATCCAAAAAGCACTCTACATTGTAACACCAATCTACTATGTTTGGACCTTAGTCGTTAAATAAGATTTCAAGTAAGTATACATAATTTGATCGATATAATAATACGTAACACGAAAGTAAACTTAGTACTTCGTGCAGCAGAAAAAAGAAAACAATCAGGTACCTACTACGTGAACAGTTTAAAGAACGAGACACGTATAATAAAAATAATATACTTATTTTAAAATAGGTCAGAAATCTTGCTAGTAATATAAAAAGGAAAATAAAATAAAAATATTTTTGGAACTTTTACCATCAAATCGGTACAGTCAACACTACTGACCAAACATGACGAATTTAAAATATATGAGACTTCAACATTTCATCTCACTTGAATAAAATGCAAAACACAGCCTTTTAAGAACAAAGTTTAACTGGACAATGTTTCCTATAAAATTCATATCACTTAATTTACAAAAATATAATACTCGAAGTAAACACAGGTTAATGATATTTGAAATAATAATATACTACTCGTAATTGCTTCGCAATATAAAAAATAATTCAGCACTTTATACAGTAATGGGAACCAACCCTATTAAAACATTCATAAAATGATTTCTAAAAAATGAGATAGTTAAGTAAGTTCTTACTCATAGTAAAAAAAATAACTACCATACTAGTACATAAATAAAGGATTTTCTTAAATAAAACTACATAATTATATGATTATGAATTGAATAGAGCCGAACAAACGACAGCCTAATGATAATTACAGTCGGTAAAAGTAAAAAATTGGTTGTGTCCAGGGGTGCTATTCTCTAAGAAAGCGCAGCGCTGGCACAGCGACGAGTCGTGAGCGCAATACATTGAATTAACAATCCAATGTAAAGGGCATTAGGTTGTTAATTCAATGTACTGCGCTGACGACTCGTCGCTGTGCCAGCGCTGCGCTTTCTTAGAGAATAGCACCCCTGGATTTATTTATTTATCATCAGAGGACACTGAAGGAGACGGTTGCAATGCTTGCAATGTACCTACCTACGTCTTATAACATTTGAATATGTACTTGCGTAAAAACTAACTATTTTTTTGTTATAAAAGTCCAAACCTATACGTTGTATCATATTATATGTTTAAACAAAAACTATAGACAATTAATAACATTACGATTATGACAATTCGATGCAGAGCTATTAAATCTATAAATGCTGATCGGCGTAAACATTCTACACGCTGAAGCACACTCTACAATGGCTGCTGTTGATAATTAGAATTTATTTAATTGTGATATTGTAACGTCCGACAAGAGTGCATGGAGTCGAGAATGGTAGCAGATGGATGAAATACCAAAGCCGTGAAAAGACCGTCGAGCTGAGACATACAGAAACGCAGTATCATATCGATAACACTCCATAACTCCAGCATATAAATGTAAGTCATCTAATGAATTTAGTACCTACTATTTGGTAGATATAAACTGTAATACTTAATGTTTATACGAGTCTAGTCGGTAATCACAAAAGACGGATACAAATGTCGCAATTATACCTACCTTGTTGAGAACACACAATTATCTAAGTAAATATGAGATAAATCAGCCAGATCGAGTTAGGCAGATCTATCAGACATTATGGTTTCAGAATCAGAAGACACGGTGCACGCTGCCCTAAATAGTTAAGATCGAAGAGTTACACTACTGATTGAACTATCGGGCTTGGCATTTAATCAATCGCCCGACTTCCATCTTTCTAGTGCGCACTAGGTCTAAATATTACATAGAATAAGAAACCTTAAAAAACCAGATTAATAGTGGGTCTTCTTGAATGTAAACGAACAGACGTTAGAAACAGTCCAGAACTTTCCTGTAAGGATATTTACTAAAGGGCAACAACCAATAAGCCCTTGCGTGTTGTAGATGTCTTCTTATAAACAACAAGATATTGGTTTAATAGAGGTATATACTTTATGTAGGTAGGTAGGTATCAAAATACCTACGTTTCAAACATGCACGATTATGTGATTATCGCAAGGCCGTTGTACCTGCTGCTGTGATAGTAGTATTATCAATTCATATTTACCTATTTGCATTTGTGACAACTTCAGCTAAATTTATATAGGTACCTACTTTCTTTTACATAATTATAGTGTATTTTACTGTCATTAAGATTATAAGTACTTAAGTTATTGTTATAATCAGTAGGAAGTAGCAAGAAATTAACAAAAGAACAATAACACGCGTTAAAGATATAGCAAATAGAGTAGAAATAACTAAAGGTGTGTTTACACGGTGATCATTCGCAACCGTTACTTGAGCATTCGGTCGCAGGACCGCATTTCCTTCGGATGTAACGTTCTGGCGAACATTATCTTTTCAATTGACTATCATTTTTATTTATTTTTCTATTAAACGAATGATTAATTTATAGCTCAGTAATGAATTCACGCGGTGATACATTTTAGGGTGATGATGAATATTAACAATAATGAACTAGGCAAGACGATTTGATTAGCTACTGACTTACTCAAACAACATCACACACACTAGGGTCATAGAGTTCTCGCCGCCGAACAAACGTTTAGCTAACCCTTGCAGGCAAGTACTGAACTGGGTCACAGTATTGTAATATTGGAAACACTCCAACTCTTACAAAAGAATATAGTTATCTTCATTCACAGACTATGTAAAACTATAGATATAGATTTTAGAAACATAACATTATTTTGTAACAAAGTTACATAAATTATATCAATATTATAATTAATACATACATATAGTAGGTAATCTCGTATAACACTAATATATCCATTCAGATTGATAATGAGTACATACATATTTAACATCATACCTCACAAACACGCACAATTAGATAATACTATTCTACGACAAACAACTGTGTCGATAAAATCAACAGCAATAAAAAATCAATATGTGGAGCAACATAGCAACCTTATTGGAACAGTGCCAATTTTTGTTGATAATAATTAATTGTTCAATTAGAAATAAACCACCCTATTAGTTCCTATGGTTAGGCTACCTACATAGTAAATTACGTAGTTGCAATAAAAAAAATATTAAAAAGATAGGCTTTAATTACTAAAACTGAGTAAGCAGCTTTAGTTAAGGCTTTAATCTAAAAATATATCGAATATAAAACCGCGGCGAAAAGAGAATGTTTTAAAATCTTAGTTCTGCAGTATAAGTTACGTAAAGAAACATTAAAACTAATTACTAGGTAATTATGTTAATTTTCAACGCCGAAACGTTATTTTAGCAGCGATTATTACACAGTTAAAAGTTGACGTAACACCAAAATGTAAGTTAAATTCGTACTTATATAAAATTAAATATAACAAGTAGAAAATACATTCAACCGATTGAACAATATCTCGAACTAAAACTAATAGACAATTTAAAAATAAATTAAGATAACATAAAATGTACAAATAGTAAGTATACAATACAGACACACTCCAACACCTCTACATAAACCTTAACTTTAGTTCATTACGCTGGTCGAGGGCGCGCGGGCAACGGTGGTGGAGCTCCCTGTCTGGCAGGCACAGGGGGCGGTGGGCCGGCCGGAGTCGACGGGCCAACTGGAGTCGACTGGCCGCCCGGGGTAGACGGGCCGGCCGGCGGCGGAGTGCTACTCTCTGGCGGAGGCGGTGGCGCGCACGTGGGCGGTGGTACGCTGTCCGCCGGCGGCGACGCCACCGGAGGCTGCGCAGCTGTCTTACCCGCGTCCGGCGGGAGAGGAGCCGGCCGCGGAGGCGGAGGGCGCGCCGGACTTACTGCAGGAGCTCTGGATGGCACCAGAGGTGTCGGAGATGGTGCGGGAGGTCTGCTAGGCTGTTGTCTGCGAGGAGTGGGGGGTGCAGATCTGAGAGGCCGCTCCGGTTGAACTTCTCCCGATAACGGAACTGTGTTGTTTGTACACAAACCTATTTCAGATCGAACGATATCGATCCAATTAGGGGTTTTCAAAGTAATTTGTAATGGGATCGAACAAGCATATATTTGTCCCTTCTGTGCAGCTGCTAGAGCATTTTGTCCTTCTCTAAATGTTATACTAAGAGAAGCATCGTCAACAAAACGCACTAACGTTACTTCACCTATCGTAGATAATTCCTGTAAAACAGCTGCCACCACGTTATCATCGAATGGGCAATCTTCGCTATTATATTCTTCATAAGGTTGTACAATTATACTAGCATCTGGAGGCCCAAGATCTTTCACTACTTCATAAAACACCTCCATGCATTTAGTATAGCTTACTTGTAGCACTTCAATCTCAAGAATTGCGATAACTGGCCGATGATCGCTTTGTTTCAGTTCAGCGCGGCCATAATGCAGCAGTTTTCCTGCTGCTAATTCAGATGTGCCTTCTGGGTCTATTGTGTATTTCCTGCTTCTCCATAATACGCGATCCGTCCAAGCAGGTGCTCGACATTTTTCACTTGTATCATAATCATCGCTGAATAAATCGTATTTGTATGTAGGAGGGAATGTTATTTCACCCTCAAAGCAATTTTTGAACACCAAACCCTGTTCTTTTTGTTGTAACAATTGGTCGTGTTCTAAAATTCGTTGTAAATTATTTTGTGATACTAATAAACGTATTTCATCTTTATCGAGATCAACGCGGTAGTTAAAATCACCACACCAGAACACATAATCGTGAGAGTAGAGAGAGCGGCCCATAGGGAAGGCGGTTTTTCGTGTTATCTCAGTATAATCAGCATTACGCTCTGTAACCTGTGATTGACCAGCAGCAAAATGAGCGCATACAAAACATAGGGAAGTTCCATATAGTACCAATCGAATTCCAACTGATCCTTTGTTTCCAGTAGTACCACCAAGACCAGTTTTGACACAATCTAGGGCAACATCCCTAATGTGTGGTATCAGATCTTTTCTTACAAAAATAAACAGGCAGACCCCTACTAGTTGATGACTCGAGAGTAATGTGTATGGAGCATCTCTGCAAAGCACCTTTTCTAATTCTTCACTCCAAGCTTTAGCATTATCCGTGCTAGCTGCCATAATATTGCTAGCATTCAAGTCTACTATTTCTTCAAATCCTATAGCAAATATATCTGATGGGTGTTCTTTTAAATTGACAGTATTAACCAAAGCTGAATTAGGGCAATCCAGTAGCCAGTCTGCTAATGAAACATCTTTGTAGGCAAGACTCCTGAAATGTTTGCCTCCATTGACATTGTATGTGCCGATTGTGATTCGAATTGTAGTTGGCTGTGTAAATTCACTTGCTCTACGACACATTTCCCTAAGAACTGGTGTAGATGTATGCAATAAGTTAGATGGTAGCAATATTCGTGAACGGTCAGCAAGCTCGGAGTTCAAAGTAGAGCCCAAAAGCAATATATCAATAGCCTCTTGTTTTGAATTATCTAATAAATTATTTTGGATTGTTCGTGCTGCAGATCTTGCTCCATCAATAAGTTTAGAGCCTCCTTGGATAGCACCAGTACCTGCATAGATTTTTGATATTTCATTACCATTATTGACCCACATCTGTTTAAAGACTTCTTCAAATCTATTGACATTTTGTTTTTTGTCAATACACTGCAAAAGCATCAGTTGAATACCCAACATTTCTAATCCTATAAATGTTTGTATTGAATTGGTTCTGTCCAAGCAATCTAAGCAATTGGTTCTTATAGCTCCTTTTTGAATATTGTAGATATCTGAACTCTTTGCACTAAAAATACTTATGTCATCATAGTGTTTTTCAATGATTTTCCTAAATTTTGCCAATGCGTTTTCTATAGAAGAAGCTCTAACTTCTTGGTGATAATCAAAAATGATTTGAACTACATCATTGTGGGCCGAGTCATTCAAATGTTTTTGGAATGCATTACTGAGAGTGGCTTCACCTTCACTGCCTCCAATTAAACTGGATCCCAATAGATTCACAACTATTAATGAGCCATAGTTACGCTTTAATTGTGAGAAATGTCTATCACATGCACTGGTAGAAGCATCATATCCCCTAGACATCTTCACTTTATGTGATCCCACTTGAATACCAGGTTGTTCCCAAAACAGAGGAACGGACCCTCTAGTCTGTACATAAGAAGCAACTGAATCATCTATATAGATTGCTTGTTCTGTTTCCACAAAATTGGCAACATTGCCATCATCATTGCAGCCTCGGACATTAAACCTAGTCCCAGCACGCTCACAGCTGAGCCGAGACACCAGTACTGCTCTTGCTTGTCTATGTCCAACGTAAATTGTTCTTATTTCTACTGAGCCGCACATAGCTCGAGTTAACCACTCTTCACAGTCTATTCCAAATCTTATTAAATGTATGAACAAAGTTCTATTCCAGAAGAATCTGTTATCAGGGCTGGCTCCTTTGCTTTTTCTTTGAGCACACAGGGTAAGGTCAAATAGATGGGGAGTTTTACCCGAATTCCACGAAAAGTAAAAGGTTCCAGAGTTGATTAATTTCCTTACTTCAGAGACTTTATCTTCGCCTTGCGTATGATAAAATAGAGGTAAAAATTGAGTCTGGGTAATTTTAAAAACTTCAGCATCTCCAATCTTGCCAACTGAGCAGCATCCCGTCACAAGGACCAGATATAGCATACAACTCTCGCCAGAATTTAGCTGCAGAACGCCCAAAACTCCGTATGCATCGGCTATTTTGTGATACTGTTTCCGTAATGTTTCTGTTTCTTGAGACGACAGCGAGACCACGGCTTGAGACTCAAAGAGAAGTGCCGAGTCTTTATTTCTGTGTTGTAATATTATACTGTATGGATTCGGAGGAGCCGATTTCTCCAGGACTTTAAATCCCTTTGACATAGCCATGATTACAAGAGACTATTAGTCACTTACATGCATTCAACAGCCATCCGCCCCCTTAATTCAGCTCAGTTTCAATTTTACACAACAATCCACCAAGAAAAATGTAATGAGAACTGCATAGAAATTTGAAGCAGATCACAAATGTCAGATACGTCAAAACTGTCAAACGGTAAAATAACATTGACCGAATCGTTTTGCCAACTTCACGGCATAAACTCAAAAGAGGTCAAAGTTCGCACAGGTCATCTAAAGTAGGGCTGTGGCCTGTTGATATTTTTTAAAATATCGGTTTCTCGATATTTCATCAACCGTCCTATTTTAAAGTTATTTTCAATTATTTACAGTGCTCTAAGCACAGTAGACGTTGCAAAGCTGAAACGTTTCAAAGACTGTTTTCTGCTCTGTGATTGCGACGGTATGCGGTAGAACCGTTTTTATTAGTTTTAGGTTGAAATAGTCATCGTTGTACTTAGTCTTCGAATTGTGTTTTATAATATAACACAGTCGAGAATGCAATTTTTCCTTTTCCGTTCGTCCATTTATTTACGAAGTTTTACAATAATAAATTACATGTGTAATCGAAAAAAGTACGTAAGTGTATATTGCGTTTTTTTTTTTATAACTTTTCATCAGATCGTGACATCGTGTTGTCCTATGTTCTACATTAGTTTCTTAATTTCTTATAGCCATCATAAAACCACTTGCAATGGGAATTGTTTTCACAACACGTTTTCTTTCTACGGAAACGAAATGCAACCTTTTTGCATTTCGTTTTCAAGTAATTTCGTCTGTTTTTAATTAAAGACTACGATTTGACCAACCGAATGTTGCATGTTTTTTCCATTTCATAAATAGTGAGTACCGCAACCGGTATTGACCAAAAATCGCAAAAATATTCGTAAAAATAATTTCATTTTCAAATGCCTAAGTCCTCTTCGTGTACTATTTACGTGCGGGTCTTTTAAACATTGTAGCAATAAAAACGAATTGTGTGTCGGTTTCTTACAATGCAGACATTTGTATTTACAGCTTGACGCAATGATGGACAACTTTTTGAAACTGCGGCTGTCTCGTCCCACTCTTGAAAACGTGATATGAAATTGATAAAAAATCAGATAGGTTGCAGTAGGTAAACGGAAATGTTGCTGGGTTAAAGCCACTGCCTAAACTCTCATTAGTCATACAGCACATTTGCCTTTATCAGTCGACTGATTGGGTTTCGTATTATTTAGTAGCATGCTTGTCAATGGGTTCGATCGAGCTTTAATCGGTCAGCGTAGTTATTATTTTGACTTCTTCAATGACAGTCTTCATAATCTATGTACTCATGTATTTCAGTGTTACGTACGTGTGAACCACCACCACCACCACCACCAGGCTGCACCACTTATGGTCCTTAGGATATCGTTTTGGGCTTTTTGAAGGCAAATTTTGCTGGCTGAAGATCATGGTTGAATCCCGTAGGTCCAAATCGGTTTTATAACTAAGCTATAGACTAAGTTTATTGCTTAGGGATAGACAAAGAGATTTAAAGAGATACAATAGAGCGGCTATCAGGAGAAATGACTTAGAAAAACTGTCATCCCATCTCTCAGTGACGCCATCTAGCTTTGAATAGCAATCACGCGAATTAAATTTGTCAAAATTTGTATAAATTAACTATTGCTCGGTAGATGGCCTGGAGCTTTACCACGATATGTTAAAATGTCAGTAGTACGAACGAAAAAGGATCAAACAGTTCGGTTTAGGTCGTAAAATAGATCACATTATGAGCTCGTGGTAGAAGCTTCAGTGTGTGCTAGTGGCGTAGCTTGGGGAGGGCAGGGTGGTGGGGGCCATGGCTCTAGGCGGCATACGGAAGGAGGCGGCAGATAGCGCCAAAAAAAAACTAGGATATTCGACATTGCGAGCGAAATGTTACGTACTTGCCAAGTAAATTTTGATGTCGATGTTAAGTCTACCCTGCGTGCTGCAGCAGAAATATTGCTTTTTATTAATCCAGGTTCATTGTCTGACGTACCAATGTCGGACCAAGCTCAACCATGACTTTGCCCTGAGTGTGTTCACGCTGACGCGATTAAACACGCGCATACCGACCTTGGGCCAACACTCGTATGCGCAAGGCAAGTGACGTGACTCTTAAGGTGTTGTGGAGGTCCCAGTTTGACCACATTGGCCGAATTGGGAACAAACCCCGTTGGTAGTAAAGCGTTTTGGTCCCTGGCAAACTCGAGTGCATCGAACTTCTGCCGACCCTCACCTCCGCCACTGCTGAAACCCGACGGGTCCCTGGCTCACACCGCTGAGGAGAAAGCAAACTTTATTGCCCCTCTTATTGCGGAATCTTCGTGTCTGAATTCCGGTGACGCACCGCCCCCTGTTTCTCTTGATGGGTACGTGACGAGTATGTCAGATATTCGTATCCATCAGAAAGACATACGTAAGAATAAAGCTAGTGGCCCCGACGGGATACTTGCAGTCGGTTTCAATACTGGTGTTCTTAAACATAATAAACAACAAAGGGCGGCGTATTTCTGGTCGACCCCAAGCGGTGAAAACCCTCGCTACGCCACTGGTGTGTGCTAGGTAAGGTTAAACTTTTCAGCAATAGATGGCGCTATCATAAAATCAGCAAATGTTCTAGAACTATTCATGGAAATTGTTGAATTTTAATTAATTACTGCGTAAATACCAAGAATATTTACAAAAATAAACCCAAAATAGGTCCAATAATTTTACCATAACAAGATTTACAATAGCGTAATGCGCAACTCAGCACATTTTCTCAGAAAATGATTTTCTTTTAGTGCCTAAAGCGGATACAAACATGACTTGACGTTTAGGGGTGTCATACTAGACTGAGCGACTTGTTACTACCAAGTAACAAGTATCGGTTTGAACTTTTGTTCGCTATGTCCTGTCTATTGGTAGTATATATTAAATGTCTTTGGGGATAGACTGCTTGTCAAGCAGCCACAAAACGTTTTTGAATTGATTATTTACTTCGTTCCGTTTGTGCTTATTGGTATTTCCGTGTTATACGTTGGTATTAGACAGACACATTTGCATGAAGATAGAAAATCCTGGCCAAGTTTGACTGTTGGGCACAGCTTCTTTCTCAACGTGAATGTAATGTGGTGAGAGTTAGGGGCACTCACCAAACCAATTCGTTGTTTCCTTCATTGGTTTGGTTGAGCTGGTTTTGTAGGCATCTACCGGCTTCGTCTGGATCACTACAAGATACAAGAAATGCGAGAAACGATACCTTTTTATTTTTAATTTATTTCTTGACATGGCTACAGCTAGTAACGAAACCGTTTTTTTAGTATTTGCACTAAGGCTAAGAAACGATTTTTAATCACGCCTGCCGCGGTAGAGGAAACAGCTTTTTAGGGTTCCGTAGTCAACTAGGAACCCTTATAGTTTCGCCATGTCTATCTGTCAGTCCGTCCTCGCTAATCTCTGTGACTGAAATTTGGTACCAATATGTATATCAATCACGCTGACAAAGTGATAAAAAAATAAAAATTGGAAAAAAATGTTTTATTAGGGTATGTAAAGTGGGAAGTGATTTTTTTTTTTTCAACCCTAACGTGTGATATATTGTTGGATAGGTATTTAAAAATGAATAGGGGCTTACTGAAATCATTTTTTGATAATGTCAATAATTTCGGAAATAATCGCTCCAAAAGTAAAAAACAATGTGTCCCCCCCTCTAACTTTTAAACCTAAGTTTAGAAAATATGAAAAAAATCTGAAAAGTAGAACTTTATAAGGACTTTCTAGGAAAATAATTTTTAACTTGATGGAAAGAACAGTTTTTGTACAAAAAAGACAAAAAGGTTAAGAAGGACTAAGTTTGTAGTATAATCGTATATGCAAGCATTTTTTTAAACTCATAAGTGGGTGCACTTATTGTGACGGACGGGAAACTACGGAACCCTACACTGAGCGTGGCCAGACACGCTCTTGGCTGGTTTTAATATATTAGTGTGATGTGATAGTAATGTAATTAGATATTTTTTACACCTATATAATGCTCTTTTGTACGTTATACAAACATCACTTAAAACAAGTCATTCTGTCCTTAGGGAGATAGTGCAGAGGTACCTATGGACGATCCCCAGGGATAGATTTGAATTTGGAACATCAAAAATCGTCAACATTGTGAATGTACGTGCACCAAAAAAGTTGGTTCAAAATATAAACAAAAAAGAAACTTATTAAAACACTTATTGTGACTTATTGTGACGGACGGGAAACTACGGAACCCTACACTGAGCGTGGCCAGACACGCTCTTGGCTGGTTTTAATATATTAGTGTGATGTGATAGTAATGTAATTAGATATTTTTTACACCTAGATAATGCCCTTTTGTACGTTATACAAACATCACTTAAAACAAGTCATTCTGTCCTTAGGGAGATAGTGCAGAGGTACCTATGGACGATCCCCGGGGATAGATTTGAATTTGGAACATCAAAAATCGTCAACATTGTGAATGTACGTGCACCAAAAAAGTTTGTTCAAAATATAAACAAAAAAGAAACTTATTAAAACACTTATTGTGACTTATTGTGACGGACGGGAAACTACGGAACCCTACACTGAGCGTGGCCCGACACGCTCTTGGCCGCTTTTTACTTTTAAACTCACCTGAGTTTTGAGCGGATTTGCAGCCGTCGCAGTTGTTATTATCGCTCGCAAGCTTGGTGGGTGACAATGGCAAGACGAACGGTTATCGGTTGAGCTCCGGACCACCATGGACACACACCAGAAACGAACTGTTGCGTTATAGGCGATTAACATATTGCCACGCAACACAGTGCATGATGTCAAGGCATCTACGCGCGTACTTGCAGAAGTGAGATCTGCATCATCGTGCGGGTTTTTTACGCACTCGCAGGCTGCGGGTAACCGCAGCTCGCGCGATTCTACAAGTTCCTCGCCATTGCAGCGGGAGCCGCAAACAACCGCGCACACCGCGGCTATAAAACGCGTCGTGAAATGTGCATTAATTAAGTAAGTAAAATTTTATTTGTTTATTTTTACATACATATCTAAAGATATGTATGTAAAAATAAACAAATAAAATTTCTGTGGCCTGTAGAATATTAAAATATTCTACAGGCCACAGACATGGGTTAAAACCGCTTCTTGAGTTCTTAGCCTAAGTAAAAGGCAGAGTATTAAAAAATATATTTATGGTAATATTTTTAATTATTTTAGTTTTCAATTCATATTAGACTCTACTATAAATAAACACTACAGTATCTTTGTCCAATTTTCCATAAAGGTTCTATTATTAAAAAAAAACCGGTATGAAAAATCGAAAATAAATCACACATACACACACATACATTATATACACATACATACAGTACATATACAGTAAATTGTTGCGTAGCAATTTTTATTAGTAATTACTGTCCTTGTTTTGTTTTAAGTGCGTGTGTGATCATAGTTTTTAAGTTTGATATTCGTATACAATTAATTGTTCAAGAATAAATACATCAATCAGTACATTTGTACTTGTCAAATTATTGTCTTTAAAAAGCGATATTTAGGACCTGTCCGCACAGCGATATTTCACCGCGCGGTTTTTATTCTCGCGGATTTATTTCAGCACCGCACCGCGTCAAAACTGCAAAAAATTACAGATTTTTTTTATCGCCTGTGTGGAAACTTCAATAAGATTCAATGTGTTACAGAATAACGAAAAAAAAACCGCGCGATGAAATATCGCTGTGCGGACAGGCCCTTAGAGTAATCATGCAATACGTACCGCTTGTGTAGTGTTGCCAATGCAACGATAAAAATTAAATGAGAAAGTATTTGTCTGTAAAAAATATGTATTTGGATTTTTTCCATCATCAGATGCTAGATTGATCGTCAAAGGTTCACCAGTGACGTTTATGTGCTAGATAGGCCAGGCTCACGTTGAAAAACTATGCTCATCTGATGGCAAGCGATGATGTAGTCAACGATGGAGTATGCTTGCCCCTAGGTCGAAGCTATCAGGAAACACATATTCCTAACAAATCTTAAGGCGTATAGTCCCTTGAACCATCTGACCGAAATTATGTGAACGCAACTCTCGCACTCGCCTAGGCGGCAGTACGCAAATCTGTGCATTTATTTGCGGCCAGCAGCGCCCGGAAAGCGCTTTAAATCCATTTTCTCTGCGAGATATTGATTGATTTACATATGCAATGTTCACTTTGAAGAATATTTAACCACCAATTTTTATGTGTAAAAATGTTTCTAAAGGTCCAAGCCGTTTCGAAGGAGTAGGGAAAAGTTGCGAAATTGCTAAATATTTTTTTTTGACAAAAGTTTTAATTGCACGAAAAAATCAAATGTTGATATTATTGTTCATGAATCTATAATAAACATATATTTTTTTCAAACCAATTGACCCAGCCGTTACGGAGGAGTAGGCCTCAGAAAATCACTGTTTTATGGTACTTTTCGGGCGCTTGGCCCTTAAGCATATTTTCAGAATTTTACCAACCGCGCCCTCACACCACACGCACACTCCAATAAAGAATTTCACTCCTTAGTTGTACCTACGCACAATATGCTCCCATCGACACAAGCGCATTATGCTTATATTTGGCAGATTCATCCCAAAGATGAGAGCAGTACTCTCTACACGATCGAACCTGTGCTTGATAAAGTTGGAGCAGCTGTTCCGATGTGAAGTACCGTCTCAGTTTTGTCAAGATCCCCAACTGGTAGGTGATAAACGTCGTAAAAAAATTAGTTCTTTTAAAATGTTGTGTGATTCTTATTTATTTAACTATAGCGATTCACAAAACAAGATGTACCCTTCCGAATTACGTCAAAATCGATTATATCACGAATCCGACCAAATTTAATAATCACGGAATCTATGGACTATTGAGTACTATTTGTGACGTTGCGCGTTAGTCGGAATCGCGATATAATCGCTTTTGACGCAATTTAGAACGCAGGGGTAATCTGGGGATTATATCCTCCAGATCACATTGATTTTTGTTATATAAATATGTGATTTATAATCTTAAACAGTAACATAAATACAGGTCTATAAACTAAAATTAACATATCTTTTATATGCTGTGATAGAATTAGCACTGACATTGATTCGTCCGGAATTCCGTTGGATATATTCCTGATAGATTTCGCGGGAAGCTTTTGACACGGTCGGCGGTATGACTTCTACGGAGCTGTCGATAGTAAAAGCGCTGTTGACTGTCATCACTACGTGAATGTCTGACTTGTAGCGTGGATTTGAACGACGTTCAAAGTTCACATACCTCCTATACCTGGGAAAAGGCAAAAATAGAGCTTTGATTTAATTATTGACTTATTTTAACGTGTTGGGATATGCGAAACAAGGTAAATAGATGGCACTGTCAGCACAATGAGTAAATAGATCACTTCTTTGATTTGAAAAATTGCCATACATTTGAACACAGAGCACGGGTTTATCCATTGGCGGACTCAGGGATGCCCTAGCAACAATATGCTTTGATTTAATCCGCCAGCCAGTAAACAATATTCTATGAAAACTATACTAGCGCCATCTATTATTACTGAAGTGGATTAAAATAATTACAATATGTCACTTTGTTTTTACTAATTTGTTGAAATGAATCTAAAAAATAATACTTACATAACCATATCTCTCTTGCTCGGTTCACTCAAGAGAACTCTGTTCCTTCTTTTAATAGCAGGGAACATGGGCTTTTCATCTATATCTTTGGCTTTTAATACTTTTGCCACAACTGTAAGCGGCGACGGAACTGAAAGACGTGTGCTCGGGGTTGAGTTTGTCAAGTCATCATCCGATGAAGAATCACCATTTGAGCTGTTAAGAGTAATAAAATTATATTCAGTAAGCGGGCATCACTCAGATAAACACGTAATAGTAAACCTTGTTTTTGTATTAGGATAAATAAACACCTACAGGATTGTTACAATGAA
This sequence comes from Mythimna albipuncta, assembly GCA_929112965.1. Lineage (NCBI taxonomy): Eukaryota > Metazoa > Arthropoda > Insecta > Lepidoptera > Noctuidae > Mythimna > Mythimna albipuncta. The sequence continues at coordinate 11,975,832 of OV815960.1, read as the reverse complement.
TTACCGTCCCCGTACGCAAATGTTAAGAATAGTAGGCTAAATAACATCTTTTTTGGTGGATAAAAATCATCCATATGACATCCCCTTTTTTTTCCAATGGGAAAAATCATCCTATGACAACCCTCGCTCTTGGGCGGAGCGGGAGATAGTGTCAGACTCTTACTGACTAAAAAACCCATCCCGTTCCTTCAAGCATTCATACCGGGGCTCGAGCGCCCTTTCGGATAACCCTGGCCCCAGTAGGCTTCGACCCGGCTGGGCCCCTGCTGTTGCTGACAACTCCTTGAGGCGCGCGGGAACAGCGCGCGCCGTCGACGACTTGGGCTTGGTCCGGACAGTTACCGGACGGCCGGACAGCGAGCTACCCATTGCTTACTGTCCGCAAGCCCGCGCCTACGGTGCTCGGAAATCGGGATCAGTATCCCGGCGCCGGCGGCGGCGGCGATAACGCCGTTGCCTGATGCGTTCGGCCTCCTCCTTTGCGAGCATTACTGCTTCGCAGAAGTCGGCGACCGCCTGCCACTCCTCCTCGCTCCAGACCATGGCCTCAACCAAGGCCCGGCGCGAGAGGTCTCCGCCGCCGATCGCCCCTACGAGGGCACGGCGGCGCTCCGCCCAAGCGGGGCACACCTCGACTGTGTACTCCACCGTGTCCTCCGGGCATTCCGCACAATGGCGACACCCGGGCGTCACTTCCGCTTTAATTTGGAACAGGAACCTCTCGAACGAACCATGTCCGGTGAGGACCTGCGTCATGCGGAAGGTAAGTACGCCGTGAGGTCTTTCCAGCCACGCCTCAAAGAGGGGACTTACCGCCATGATTATGGCGTGTCCAGCACTGGGTTGCGATAGTCGTTGACGCCACTTCACCATGAGATCCCGCCGGAGCTCTGTCCGCCATGTCGTGACCTCGCGGCAGTGGACTTTCACCCCGGCGTTGCATCTCCACGCGCATCTCGTGCATGTGTGCAAGGACTGTTGCCTCCAGATCCCACGGTGGTAGGCCAGCCAGAAGGCTCGCCGCTTCGCGGGAGACCGTGCAGTATCTCCGCACCATCCTTATTGCCATGACCCTCTGGCAGGCGTTCAGTATGGCCGCCGGTTGCTTTTTCAGCGACGGCGCCCACACCGGCGCCCCGTAGAGGCCATGGATCGAACGATCCCCGCGTAGAGCCTCCGGCAGGAGGCATCTGGACCCCCAAGGTTGGGTTACTGGGCGCTTGAGCGCGGCCCCAGCCCGGTTGAGTTTGGGATATGACATCCCCTGCCCTTGGTTGGAGCAGGTGATAGTGTCAGACTCTTACTGACTAAAAAACCCACCCCGTTTCTTCTTGGCTCCGGTATGAAAGGCAACAAGCTCCCTTTCGGAACTAGAGCCTGGTCTCAGTAGGCAGGCTATCTAACACCACGTGACGATCCACGGAAGCAAAACCACAAGACGCGGGGGATAGCTATAAGATTTTTTTTTTAAAGTGGGATATTATCCAATGAATTCTCCCACTTTACGACAGAGCGGGATGTCAGACTTTAACAAACTAAAACCACACCTATGTTCCTAGCTATGGGTTGATACATACTCGCTGGAATTGTTAGACGTGGTACTGGATCGGCCACTGATAACCGGGTTCTTGGAAGTCGGGCCTTTGACCTGTCCCACAGCGCGCCCGCGCACTACAAATGGACTGAAGCTTTCTGAAAATGTTGGCGCCAAATCACGGAGCGTGTGGAACATCTGTAAAAAGTGAGTTAAGTCTTTACTAAACAATTGATATTATTTATTAAACTCATGGTTTCATGCACCATCATTATTAATATAAAATGGTAACTTATCAAATACATTTATAAAACATGATAATACAAACAATTATTGTTGCCTTATGATAGCAAAATGAATGTTTACTCACAGACAGACGCAGACACTAAAACATTGAAACCTTCAATTCTAACCTTAAATTCGAAGCACTCCATCAGCACGGTGTATTCAAAGGGCCTGTTATAGTCGTGGTAAGGGTCTACCATCTCGATAGTGCTGCTACTGTCGCCCTGCATGCCGATGATCTCACAGCACAGCTTCCTCATCTCGTTGCACGGCAGCGGCAGGTGGCGGAGGACGTCATCGTCCCACCATTTTGTTAGTGACCTGGGAAACGACATGTACATTTTGAAATAAAAAAATGTATACTATTAAAAAAAAATCAGATGGCTAACTGAACACTACTTGTGAACGGCTGCGCCGAAAACTCACGTGTCTGAAATTACCGAGTTGAATCTCTTTTTCTCTTGATAGTAGAAATAGACGGAAAAAACCGCCGGTTAGGTTTAATTAGGACGATAGTAATACTTGGTTACCAGTAACCTCAGCTCTAAGAAAACTTAAAGAGACATAGACCTGGAAAAAGCTTGTGACTGAATTTGAAATGAATGAAATGATTGAAATTACAATTCATTCAAAGATTAGGGATGTAACGGAAGATGTTTTATGGGAACTGAATTCGGAACCGGAGTTTTTAAATTTGGTTTAACGGAATCGGAGGCGGAAGGGCCAAATGAAACAATATTACAAGAAAAAATCGGATAAGTAGTACTTATAAATGAAGAACGAATTTACAACATTCCATTTACGAAACAAAATAACAAGTAAACGAGTATGGTAATAATTGACAGAAACGGCCCACCCTCGCGCGAAGTATAAAGTTGTTCGTACTTCCGAAATAAGTTCCGATTAGAATCGTATCTCCTAAGGATCTCTGCTTCAAACGGATAGGCACGACCTTCAAATTCGTGAAATTAGTGGGTACAATGCATTCTAAATGAGAATAGGAAAGAAAATAAACTCGATCTGTCAAATGTGAAAATTACGGTCTGCAAAGACAACTTATTTGCGTATCAATATCAATTAAGGGTTTTTTTTTGCTTTGTATTACTAAGTCTTAGTTAAATCTAAGTGGTAAAAATCGTTATTGTTTAATATAAATCAGATAAATATATTGTTTTAAGTCATAATTAGAATAAAAATAAAAACTATTTTCTTTTTTTCCACTTGCCACTACTTCCACTTGCAACTATTTTCTTTTTTTACACTTCACACCACTGTGTGAAGTGTAAAAAACTCACTACGCAGGGATGAACAAAATTGAAGAACTGGATTCTGATTAAAACTTTTCGTTTATGAGTCGTAAATATATATATTTAATTTCTTGTTTTGTTCACCCTACCCAATTTCTTCGATATGACAGTATGACGTGACGTCACAACATGGCCATGGATCCTATTCTTATTTTAAACGCGTAGTTCATAATTTACCTGCGACTAGGAATATACACGATCGCTTCAGGGTGATGTAGATAATAATCACTCTGGTACTCCCAAATGGGTGCTCTGGATGGATCAGGAATGAAAAGTCCTAGGAACAGGTTCATAGTGTTTTGTTTCTCAGCATCAGAGAATGTGTTGGAGTAGTATCTACTTAGAGTCTGCATTATGTCATTACCGTGAGACGACCATGGCGCTGTTTTACGATACGTCTTTATTCTGTAAAAACAGTACATAAGAAATATTATAATGTGAAATTGTAAGGGATTTGTTTGTAAATCTCCAAAACCTAAAGTCTAAGCTTTTGTCATAATAAATAATGATATCTCAAGAAAACGTCTAAATGTAAGTGTTTTAAAATATAATTATCATCTGATGTCCTAACACTGAATCGCCATGACTTCATGTCAAGTTTTTTTTCCATTTTTTTATCTATAGTATATTTTTGTGTTAATTCATGAGCATTCTTTATAGTACATATTTGAATATCCTTTTTGAATATTTCTGTTTGAAATAAAAGCATAGGCTACGTCGTTGTCGTTTGATATACCTGTGAACAAGCTGCGACCCTCCATATTGTAAAGCTAATGTATCACCATGGTCCTCATACAACCCCTCAAGCAGTCTCGCGCAGTCTGAGTCAAATTCTATGTTTGGTTCTCCTATGAGTCCTAAGGCATACAACTGAAAAGTAAGTTAAGAAAATTAACTTAAGTCTGTATCGCCATACTCTATAAACATTAACATAGTGTACAGAAATGATTTAAGTTATAGTTTGAAAGATTTGATTTAACTTAATGTTTTAACGAATTTTATGTTTTACTTAAAAGTTTGAATGAATTTTTTCAACAATTGGTTTTTAACCAACCATTTGATTAATGACTTATTTTAAATACATTTGTTTCATGTATGATTTGGTTTTATAATTTGATTTCTTTAATGGATTTCCGATATTTCTATAGTCAAATTCCTTTTACTTGTGGAATAAAAATGGCGGTTTGAAAGCTTTTGTATAGAAATCTTATGACAAGGTTCCGTATTTATTCTTAGTAAAATTTATTTAATTATTTTAATCAAACAAAAGAATAATTACCTGGTGAGCCAGTACACACTTCCCGATAGCGAACTGCGCAGTGTTGGTCCTGTCGAGACAGTCCACACAGTTGACGCGCACCAGCCCCGTCTGCAGCCGGCCGCCCTGGTGCCCCGGCACGCCTGTCACCTCGCCGTACCCGTTCGTACTGAGGAATATCCCCGTCTTGCGCACCACTGTGCGGGCTATGGCTGACAATCTGTCGACAAACACATCTGTGATGTTACATCTATTTTGTTATGTTTTTATGCCCTTAAAAAGAAAGTAAAATTATATCTAGGCCTACACAGTCAGTCAGAAACAATGCTTGGTCACCAGTTAGTAAACAAGTGAGCTCTTGGGATACATCACTACACCCCTCCAGGCTACTCTCAGTTAAGTGGCCTGTAGTTTATGACTTTGTATTATAAACACCAATGACCAAAGTGGCTGTTTCACAACATCAAGAATCTCTAGTTCCACAATATTAAGAATCTGATCCAATCATGCAAACAGTAATTATTAGCAAGAAACATAAACAGTAGTAGATCTGTAGTGTTAATCAATTATTGAAGCCTTTTAGGTAGCGGAAACCATTTGTGTTGGCTGTAAGATTTTCTATGGACTTTGATGTGTGTACAATATTGATAACTTACTTATCCAGCACTTTAGCATCAGATCTCTTGTTTGTCCTGGCCATATCCAAGTGGTAATATTGGACAGCATGTTCAGGAGGCAAGAACTGGTTTAAATACTTTATTCCATTGCTTATGACATCTGTCAACAAAGATTCATGTTTCTTCTTCTCCCTCTTTTTAACCAAATTCAAGAACATTATAGGTGATCCATATCTCCTCATCAGATTATTTAAGTGCTTGCCAGGTATTTCGGCATAAGGGTCACTTAAATCTATGGATATTGCTGGCTTGGGGACCATTTTCGACACGTCTTGAGACCAGTAACTGGGTATAGACCCTCTCATTTGAACAAATGAACTGAATCTAAAATAACAAAGTATATAAAGGCATAAAGTTACGATTATAAGACATAATTTGAATAGGAAAACAAGCTTAACAAATGAAGTAATCTTTACCTGCCTGCAGCAAATGAAGAGACCATAGAATCATGAACAATCTGTTCAGTTTCCACCTCATTAGCTACATCTCCATGCATATTTGCACCTCTCTTTAAGAACCTTGTACCAGCATATCTATTGCTCCTCCTAGCTATCAATGTCAGGTATATGGGTCTTCCAAATATGTTCAAATTACTCTGTTCTATGAACCCATGGACTATGTACAGGATCCAGTCAGGATGCAGGTGTGAATGAACTGCTGACAGTAAATGACTGTTCCATACAAATCGCCATTCAGGTACAGTGCGGACACCAAAGTCTAACCTGTTTGGTTGGCAGCTGGAGTAAAACAAAAAGATTATTTTAAATTTTTGGTTATTTAATTCCTTGAAACAATTCTCAGTTTTATAGGAAATTGGTGGAATTTGTTACTGAATAGGATAAAAAGTTATCATGATGAAATTTCAAAAATATCATTCTTTAGTAGTTAATCCTAACTAATATTATAAATGTGAAAGTGTGGATGTTTGGTACCGAATCGACCCTCCATGGGATTAAAACGATTATAATTTAACAGTGTATTAATAGTTTCCTTCTCCTCATTGTTTCTTACATACTAGCTTTTGCCCGCGGCTTCACCTGCGTGGAATTAGGTACTTAAGGAATCGGGATAAACGGTAGCCTGCATGATTAAGTAACAAACATCCACACTTTCACATTTATAATATTAGTGATGATTAGTTAGGATAAGTACATAGCTTGTTAAATAAATAAATATCTATAGAATTATATTTACCCAGTCTTTTGTCTCTGTTGCAGTTGACTTTTCCAAGTTTCAAATATATCTTCATCATTATCATCATACTTGTGACATTCACACTTCTCCTGCAAGTCCTGGCTTGAAGTGGACCTCAAGTTCAAGTGATACACTGCTGCTGTTACAGGTTTGGGGAATAAAGCTGGTGCAAGCTGTCTAGGAGGTGCCATGTTCATTTGTAAAGTATGTGTGATATCATAACTATAACTATAATAAAAGTTAGTTGATAAGTCTATGGCTAGAAACATCTTCAAGTATCTCTGTTCATCAGGATGTGGAGGCTTATTGCTATCACTAGGAATGTATATTGTAGCCGTATCTTCTATTTTGTAAATGGAATGTGAACCAATGACAGCCACCTTTCTTCTTTTAGTGACTAATATTATGTAGTATCCTTCTAAGAATCTTATGAAACCTGGAAATTATGAATATTTATTTTACTATTAGAATTTAATTTATGAGAGTGAAGGTAAATGGATCTGCAAAATAAAATAAAGTACCTATGAATAAATAAAGATTTTATTTTACTTACCAACAATTCCAAATGCTGAAACAAGTTTGTTGAGTCCTGTTGTTCTCAATCTGTTGCCAAATCCTATCATGTTGAGTAGCTGGTGTATCTCTTGCTTATTATACTCAAACTTGTCATCAACTAGTATCAGCTCTCGCGGGTCTGTCCTATCAATCTTGAGGACACGAAACCTTGTTTCAGTGTTATTTGAGCCAATCAAATAGAATCTCTGAAAATAATGCATTCAGTCTAGTATATAATTAAGGTGTCAGTATATGTAACAAAACTCTTCCGAAATGACTTGATATTGATCTAGAAAATTTAATTGCATGTTTTTAGTACATAGTAGGTGAAAGAATGGGACGTAAACAATTTTTTATCTTTTCACATACTCCTCAATATTTTTCTATAGTAATTTATACGGCAGAACCACACTTGCGAAGTCAGCTAGTATTTATATTGTTTGTATGATTGTGGTTATTTCAAGTTTTTCAATATGATACACAAATATTTTTATTTCGATTTGCTGCGATGCTAAGTAGTGGGTGTAATAAATACACCCCCTAAAATTATACTTTCGCCGCCTCCTATTTACCCTTGGTTTGGGGACATTTAAGACCTTGTCTAGTTCAAGAAATTTCATGTTTAAGTAATGAGTACGTGAAGATTATGTTCATCGCTGAGGAAATAATGTTTTACTTACGGCTTTAGTTTCATAAAGAGCTATTCGTTGTATCGAGCTTATTATCGGATGAAACATTATGCTTTGTTTCGACATTTTTGTTAGTATGTAGTATAAAGGTCTAACGAACAAAAGGCACACGTAGGGACTCTCGTTTACTTGATTTTAGGCTTTAGATAATGATCAATCATTATTTATTTATCTGGAAAAATAAACAACACAGTTTGCGAATCTTTTGTGACATTTCATGAGACATTGTCAAAATGTCAACTTAACAACTGGCACAACAGTAGATAGTCTATGGAACTAGTGATTGGCAATACTATATCTAAAAACCATATTTTTTTTTAGTCAGACGCACAAATTCATACACGCTTATTAAGCTGCATTCACACATTTGAGTACCGATTGTAGAATTTGTAGATTCTAGCCAAGCGAACGGAGAGCATACATGCATGTGTAAATATAAAGCGCGCCCTATATTCGCCTCGCGCACTTCATTTACAATTGTTACGTGGAACGACAACGAGGCAAATGGCAAGCATAAATGTGTGAATGAGGTATTGTTTTATTGTAAGCCAACATTGCAGTCGTCACTAAATCGTAGTACTTTACAGACCCAAGCTGTGACCATTCCGGACCGAGCCCGAGGCGTTAAAGGTGCGTAGTGTCCTATGCGCACCTTAAGGATTTGTTAGCAAAATCGAAGGGGCCTAGCAAGGTCGAAGCGTGCTGAGGCCATAGGTTTGCTTCTGAAAAGAAACTCACGGCCCTGGAACTCAAGACGAAGAAGGAACTTATGAGTGGGTTTTAGTCAGTAAAAGCCTCACTCCGCCCAAGAGCGGTAGAAGTCATAGGTGACTTTAAAAAAAACACGGTGATTCTAAAGCAAGGTCTACACGTAGCGCGTTATTTTTTTTTTAAATTTCACTGTGTTTTTTTCTGTGGAAGTTTTTGGCGGGAGTATTAACGAATGAAATTCAGTGGCTGGTTTGATTATCTTGGAAAATGATTCCTAGTTCTAATAATATGTATAGTGCTTTTTTTGTAAAGTTTCCACGCATCTGAACAATACATGGAATCATTGAAATAAGTGAGTCAATGGTAAAAAGAAGCTGAGAATTTTATTGAATCTACCTCAGTGAAGTTTGCAAGAAGACTGATATTTTTATCAGTCATTAGAATGTGTTACACCCGCATTCTGATGAAAGTCAAAGTAACTCAAAAAAGATATTAAGAACCTATGGAAGACTAGGCAATATTGTATGGTGGTATAGTATATAACCATTGTTAATATCTAATAATTCACGAATACGCATGTAATATTTGCAGCATTTGACAGTAAATGTATCGATTTAGACTTTTTGGCAAGCTTGGTAAAGAGGCTGTTTTTCCACTCGCCTATCGTCAACATCGAGCATGGTTTAAAAGCTTCATCTAATGCGATCCAACGCGATGTTTGACGAAAAGGCAACACGGAAAAAGAGAGAAAACTGTTAGCATTCGGTAATTCCGTGATTTACTTACTCGAATATTTTACAAAACTTGTTCCAGGAAATATATGATTTTTTTTAAACCCTTGAAGGGTTAAAAAAAATTCATAATGGATAATATCGTCACCCTCCCGGCAACTGTCCTAACTAGCAATCAAATTGATGTTTTTCTAGGCAACCGTTTTTCGTTCGGACGTTAAAATCATGTTTCTGTAGTTGCGTCAGTTAAGTAGCTTTACTAATGAATCAATAAGTGTTTTATATTGCTCTTGGCTTACATATTCTTTATGTTAGTAGTGGCCGTAAAACCCTAAGGTATAAAAGGTAGTAAGGGTAATTTTTCCCTTTTTTTACACTTAGGTTAGGCAAAACAAAATACGTAATAATGTTCTAAACGGCAAACAACACAGATACGATGATTAGAGAGAACTTATTCAAAATAATGTTATGAACACGTTGGTAATATCAGTGCAGAAACGCCAATTTGTGAGATAGGACAGTTAGCGAGGAGGGCGACGATATAAACATTGGTGCAATCACAGACTTATATATTTTGTACCTTATGTGCAAGTACTACCTACTGGAGAAATGTGATAGTTTATTGTAAACTTGATTACTTCATCTAAGCTTACTGAGACAGCTCACTGGATACAATACATACAAAACATACCTACATACATCCGTATTCTAATCGAAAACCAAGTGACTGTTTTCTGTATTAGGTAAGAACTAAATACTTTCTAAATTTGACTCTGGCTAAATGCACAAACAGTGCGAAAAGCCATAGAAAAAAAAACTATTTTGGAGTCGGATGACCTCCATAACCCAATTCCTGGGTCAGTCTCACCAAGAGATATCGTAAGGCAAATCTGTTGTGAAACTTTCAGGCTTCTGACTACCTACTTGTAGATCAAAGATCTATGAATTAAGTCTGGGGCTGAGTCACTTAGGGCATAAACTGTGATCAATCGAATCGTGCAGCTGTTTTTTTTTTTCGGTGAGAAAAATCATCGAATGACAACCCCCGCTCTTGGGCGGAGCGGAAGATGATGTGAGACTCTTATTGCCTAAAAGTCTACCTCGTTCCTTCTTGGCTTTCGTACCGGGACCGAGCTTCCCTTTCGGATAACCTTGGCCCCAGTAGGCTTCGACCCGGCTGGGCCCCTGCTGTTGCTGACAGCTCCTTGAGGCGCTTGAGAACAGGGCGGGCCGTCGATGACTTAGGCTCGGTCCGGACAGTTACCGGACAGTCGGACAGGAAGCTACCCATTGGTCGCGCAAGCCCGCGCCTACCGTGGCCGGAAATCGGAATCGGAATCCCGGCGGCGGCTGGGGCGCTGTGAGCGCCGCCGTTGCCTGATGCGGTCGACCTCCTCCTTCGCTAGCATTACTGCTTCACAGAAGTCGGCGGCCGCCTGCCACTCCTCCTCGCTTCGGACCATGGCCTGTACCAAGGCCCAGCGGAGAGATCCGCGCCGCCGATTGTCCTCCCGAGGGCACGGCGATACTCCGCCCAAGCAGGGTACACCTCAACCGTGTGCTCAACCGTGTCCTCCGAGCGTTCCGCACAGTGGCGACAACAGGGCGTCACTTCCGCACGAATCCGGTGCAGGAACCTCCCGAACTTACTATGTCCGGTGAGAACCTGCGTCATGCGGGAGGTAAGGCTAAGGACGCCGTGAGGTCAGCAGGTAGCATTCCTACTGAGCATAAAGTACTCGTATAAGTATAATCAGCCTTTTTAATGTTATCACTACTGGGACTCAGGCCTCCTCTCTAAGAGAGGGAATGGGCCATAATCCAGTACGCGTGCTCAGCGCGGATTGGTGAATGTCACATGTTTCCGATATTTTGGTTCTAGGTCATGCAATTTCCTCACAATGATTTCCTACACCGTTTTGAAAGCAGTGGTGGTGAAATAAATTACAGAAAGCGATGCTCCTGGCTGGGTTTGAACCCAAGACCTACAACTCGTAAGTCGGGACCGATACCACTCAGCCACCACTGCTCATTCTTCCTCATGCATGTGAAAATAATATGTGAAAGTCAATCTTTCACTTTCTGGATAGATTACTTAATTGAAAAGGCACAAATTAAGGGATAGGTTTGGCGATTGACTGATCAGTCCGCCAATCGTAGTAGTTAAAGCGTGTTTGAGTATTCTTCCCGTTCCTGTACCTGCCCATATACTCGTAAGTTACTAGCTTTTGCCAGTGGCTTCGCCCGCGTACGTAAAGCTTATGCCACTTGGAATAAACCAGCTTACTATCGGGGAAAAAATTTTAGCAATCGGACAGTATTTTCAGAGATTACCTCCTGTAAACAAAAAAAAGTAAAAAAAAAACCCTCTTTACTATAATTATGTGTAAATAAATTAATATTAATTAATAATTTGGTCCACAGATGCCGAACAGATTTGTACACTTACTGTTTGGAATAAAGGTAAGAAGATAAACCATGGATAATAGGCCTGTATAACCTACACTATTTATCCCTAGAGTCCTCGTTTGGTTAAATCAACCCATAATTTTCTCAGTAATAATATAAAAAAATGCGATATTTTTACCTACATACTTTTAACTTTACTGCTGTCTAATCCACTGCTGCGGGAAAATTGGAGCGTTAACGCAGCCCAGAAACGCAAATGGCATCTGAACGAACACAGGTGGGTTTTACTCCGTAAAAGTTTTACACACTCTTTTCAACCTCCTATATCTAAAATAGAAAGATATTTTTCAGATATCATAAATAGAATATCAGATTCTATTTATGATATCTGAAAAATATCTTTGCCAAAATATTTCCTTTTTTTGCGGTGAGATAATCATCTAATGACATCCCAGACAGATAGTGTCAGACTTTTACTGACTAAAAACCCACTCCTGTTCCTTCGTTGCCTTCCGGCTGCCAGGGCTGAGCTATTTTTCGAACCAATCCTGGCCCCAGTAGGCTTCGACACAGCTGGGCCCCTGCTGTTGCTGACAGCTCCTTGAGACGCGCGGGAACAGTGCGCGCCGTCGAGCCAACATATTTACTGATACGAAGACACTAGCTATCTTCTGAGTTTTCTCCCACGTCGTTGGTAACAGCGCGGGTCCTTTCGATAATTTTGGGAAATCAGTGCTCTAGAGTGGAGCGAGAGGGCTTGTCTGACGTTTACTCACAGATACCATTGTTCTCCAGTGGCCCTTTGTGTTCTTAGACCACGGGTTTCTTTTCAGAAATTCCCCGCGGCTCTAGCTGGCCCTGCTGGGCCCCTAAAGTTTAGCTGACATCTCTTTTAGACATCTAAAATGTACGAGTGGTACATTTTCGCTCACTATTACATGTAACGTGTACATGTAAATAATAATATCTAGAGGAAAACTATAACCTATGCCCACTGTTGGACATAAGCCTCCCCAAGTGTTGCCATTTAGGCGCTATAATGATCGATGCGCACTGTTGGACATAAGCCTCCCCCAAATATCACCGTTTAGGCGTTATAATGACTGATGCCCACCGTTGGACATAAGTCTCCCTTCGCTATAATGATTAATGACCTATGCCCACTGTTGGGCATAAGCCTCCCCTAAGTGTCGCCAAATAGGCGTTATAATAATTGATGCCCACTGTTGGACATAGGCCTGCTCTCGCGATAATGACCTATGCCCACTGTTGGGCATAAGTCTCCCCATAGTGTCACCACCTAGGCGTTATAATAATTGATGACCACTGTTGGAAATATGCTTGCTCTCGCAATAATGACCTATGCCCACTGTTGGGCATAAGTCTCCCCATAGTGTCACCACCTAGGCGTTATAATAATTGATGCCCACTGTTGGAAATATGCCTCCTCGCGATAATGACCTATGCCCACTGTTGGGCATAAGCCTCCCCTAAGTGTCAACACCTAGGCGTTATAATGATTGATGCCCACCGTTGGACATAGGCCTCTCCTTACTATAATGACCTATGCCCACAGTTGGGCATAAGACTCCCCAAGTGTTGCCATTTAGGCGCTATAATGATCGATGCGCACTGTTGGACATAAGCCTCCCCCAAATATCACCGTTTAGGCGTTATAATGACTGATGCCCACCGTTGGACATAAGTCTCCCTTCGCTATAATGACCTGTGTCCAGTGATGGACATAAGCTTCCCCCAAGTTTCACCATTTTGGCGCTATAAGGGTTGCTGTCCACTGTTGGACATAGGCCTCATAAACTAGTGCGCCTCACCATCAGATTGCGTCATCTAGTTTATATTAATTAAAAAAAAAAGTACGCATTAGAAAAAAACAAACATGAAGTTTTCGGTTGATATTATTGTTCATAATCATGAATCTATAATAAACATATATTTTTTTTCAAACCAATTGACCTAGCCGTTACGGAGGAGTAGGCCTCAGAAAATCATTGTATTATGGCACTTTTCGGGCGCTTGGCCCTTAATGTTGAGATGATTTCAATCCCAAACATTTGAAGTTTTCTACTAGCGTTAAAGATTTTAGAATATAAACTTGGCTAGCCCTCTGCTGTGTAATAAGACTGTAGTGGTTAAACGTATGCGCCTCCGCGACTTGGCTACGAAGCGAAGCTACGAACTACTACTACGCTGAATTATTCTTATATTTATATAATTTATTAAATGGTTTATATATGAAGTCTAATTTTTATGGTACCTTTGCTGGTTTGTGTCGGACATATTTATTTGGCTTCATTTACGATAATATAGTTAAACATAAGATACAGATATATATATATGATAAACAAAACATATCGCAAGTAATGTTAAAATTAATACTGACTGTAAAATTTCCTATAGTATCTACCTATGTATACTCTTATACATAGAAGTTACAGTACAACAAAATATTTAACTTAGGAAGATCGAAGTCCATCTAAATTAATTGATTGCGTTGATGTCTTTTCTATGCAGAGTGCCAAATGAGAGTTTGTTTTACTTTAACGCTATCGACTCGTTTATGACGTTCGGTGTTTCGATTGGCCCGCTCCAAGCTCTTAACCAATCAGAGAGCCAAACACGGTAAACGTTTTGATCGCGTTAATCTAAAAATAACGTAGTGCAATATTAGCATAGTCGGCCTTATAACGTTCACACTGCTGGATTTCATCCTCTCTAGGAGAGGGAATAGGCCGTAATCCGCCACGCGGGCCCAGTGCGGGTTGGTGAATAGTTCCTAGGTGATGATATGATGGGCTGCGGATTGTTCGAAGGAGATACCGGCCCTCGCAATAAAAGACAACTGAAGGAACACTGTGGGTTTAAGTCAGTAAAAGTCTGATACTGCCCTTATTATGCCCTTATTTGATGATTTATTTCGTAAAAAAAGGTTTTCATTTATATGTTTTTAATTCGTTATTGTACACAAAGACATAGCATATGGAGATACAGACAGTTCATGTACAAAGGCAAGCTAACTCAGCAATGAGTTTTCTCCCAGCAAACCTTTGAGTAACAGAGAGAGAACATATTTGAGGGTAGGATCTAGTGCATAATATAAATCTACATAACTAATTCTAATATATAATTAAGTATAATATACATATAATTATATTATACATACTTACTATATATATTATATTAATTTTAAGTCAATAATGTAAGGAAGTCCTTTTTAAGTATAATGTATGATGTATGTTTTATATTTCACATACACTACACACCCAGAACAACTCTCTGTAGGCTAGTATTTCGAACCCGCGACATGCAGCACAGCGCCAACCGACAGAATTGAAAGAGGTTTCTTTGGTTTGACAAGAGTCATGAAAAATAACCGGTCCTTATTTATTAGTTTTGTGTGTATTTATGTGTGTGCTTATGCACAAATTGCACTTGAGAATCTAATTGGTCGGCACTTGGCGGCGAAACTGTTACTTAGTTACTTACGTTTTTTTTATTTTATATCTAATTGTTGAATGCCACTGAATTTTTATGGCAGATATTATTTTTAGAAAGGTGGTGGTGGTGGTGGTGGTGGTGGTAAGTGGATTTGATGTTTTTTAGGGTTCCGTACCTCAAAAGGAAAATAACGGACCCTTATAAGATCACTTTGTTGTCCGTCTTTTTGTCAAGACCCTTTATCTTGGGAACGCGTGGAGGTATCGAGTTGACACCTTATACTCAGTCGTACCGCTGACTGAGTATAAGGTGTTTATTTCATTTGAAGCAGTGAAAAAATTTCTGAGTTAGCGAAAAAAAAAAGATACAGCCGTTTATGTCTTTTATTATACGTAAGTTTTTACGGAACCCTCAGTGCGCGAGTCTGACTCGCACTTGCCAAGTTTTTATTTATTTATAATAATAATTATTATTTACTATTGGTATAGGTATTCGTATCGTGGTTAAGGGTGGTCTATTTTCATGTACCAAACGCATTTTTAGCTCTCCGACAGACTCGTCTTTTGAATACTAAGGCATTAAGGTTTTAAGATTTTAATGACATGAAGACTTTAAAAGCGTTACTGTCTTTAAGAATGTAATGGCTCAAGCTATTGTATGCCTATAAAACCTGCCATTTACCTGGATGGGAATGGAAGACCGTTGTTTTTCAAATAGTCGCATTTTCATTTTATTTTAAAACTAATATAAAATTTGTGTATTTTTTTATTTCAATGTATTTGTGGCCGCAAAAATATGTGGTCACACCGAAAAACTGCGATCTCCCCAACACTTGTATAAATAATAATTGTGTAAGTAATAAAGTCGTCAAAAAATAAAAGATCCGTTTTGATGTTTGTATTTTGACTACCTCGCGGCTTGTCCGGTGTTGCTATGCTAGTGTTGCTACTACTAAAACAGCTAAAATAGTTACTACACCAGACCTCTAATTATTATTTTATTGTTTCTTTCAGTTTCGTTTCAAGTTACATTCTAGGGTCTTTCTCAAATGTAGACAGCGTTATAGACTATGTATTGTGATAGATATGTAAGAACAGTGTAGGCCAGTCAATAGTACAATATTGACTAGTACTGACTAGTATTGACTAGTAGTTATTGTTACATAATATCTGTTAATATTGTAATATGGAAATATTGTAACATGAACCACTTTTTTTAAAAAGAGTAACCATGGAGTTTTTTTCCGGTTCTTCTCCATAGGAAACGACCAATTTGGAACCACGCACTAGCTTCTGACGTTTTGTAAGTGCCCACGTAGGCCTATGTGAAATAAAATATTTTGAATTTAATGTCAAAACGAGCCTAAAGCTGATTAGTAATGTTTATTACAATTTTGAAGGCTAGGTATCGAAAATAATATTTTTTCCACTTTTGTTTCAGACTGAGTTATCATTATGAACAATTTCTTGGATTGGTCACAGTAGGTTTAGTGTAATACCATGTCGTTAACATTAAGCAGGTACATTTTAGCAAGGTATAAGAATGAGCAAGTTAGCATAGTACTGCTACAATGGAAGAAGTATCTTTATTTACGGTCCAAAGCACATAAAAAGACCAGGAAATGGCAGGTCAAAGTGCACAATTGCACTGCCAATACGTTTAAGCTAGGTCGCAGCCCAAACTTAAATTCCATAGAACATGCCTGAACAGGCCAGGTTGTGTTTTTATTGTTGATAGGTTTGCGCTTGACCACTATCTTACCTGATATGGAAAGCGACGATGCGGTCGACGATGGAGAGCGCTTACCTAGAAGTATTCACTCTTGATTTAAACTTTAAAGATTCCCGGGTTGTAGTCATCAGAAAACACAGACTCCGGCAGAGAATTCCACTCCTCAATGATGCTCAAGAGGTGCGTTAGACAACGCTCTCCAGCTACAGTTACTTTATGAATTAAAAAGTGCACTCGTGAAAGAAGGGTCCAACATAGGAGGGTCTTTCCTGCGAGACAGGCCTCGTCTAGTGCAAGAAGTGTTTAGAAACTAAGTTATAATGAAAACAAACTTTATAGTATTACCCGCAACTTTATTTTTCCTTTAATAAATTATTATTATTAATAAAAATCAAAATCATGTAACAATTTTAGTTTATGACAAAAAAAAAATATTTTCAGATCAACTGCTTTGTGAATTTTTCATAGCATAAGTTGTAAGCGTCTTGATTTCATTCTTAAATTACTTATATAGTGACAAACATTTTATGTGTTCTATTATGTATTAATCAGTCATATGCCACAGTTTCACGATTTAATATTATGAATTTAGAAACTGGCCTTTGCCGACTGTCAAACATCTAAGCAGGAAATAATTAAATTCAAATAAAAGACTAGGTGTGCATTCAAATTTTAGTTTTCTATGTATTGTTATTTTTTCATACAGTATGGGTCTGAATAAAAGGCTATATGATTATATCGTTATTATTATTTAGAAACTATCCCACTTCACAAAAAGGAAAAATACATGTTTTGAGGCCCAGTGTAGGTAAGTTTAATTGATGGTTTGTAGAAGGACGAGATTTTCTGCAAAACTTAAAGTTTCCATTACTTTTCATTGTTTCAGGAAGGTTCCGTGCTCTTTCGTGCTCGCCGCAGTTAAGTAAGACAGCAAGTAAAGGGTCTTCTGTATTTATAATCCTCCCGCATTAATTAGCATCACTAATTAAGATAAAAAAGGAAGATTCACGCGAAACGAACACGGAGGCGGAAGATTTCAGATAATTTTAAGCAAGAAGCTTTAAATTATTTAATAAGTATTGTGTTTGATCTAGTTTTTGAATTTATATGCTGGCCTTTTTATAAATAAACTGTAAATATCTTTATTTTCTAATAAGCTAAGTATATAGGTATATCCCTTTCAGAATACTGCCGTGGTGTTTTGTTGGGTATGTTTTAGATCAACAGAGAGAATAGGTCAGGCAGCTACCTCTTCAGAGCACAGAGAGACGCTCGTTAATGGTGGTGTCGGCATCAAAGAGCGAATCGGTGCACCGTCACCAGCCCTGCAGACACAACATAGGTGTATCTAAATAATAATATGTAACGAGACATATTGTTACGTCAAAGTGCCACTCCCAGCTCACTGAAATATTTGTGTGAATTTGGAAGTGGGTCAAGCTGTCGTTATTCACGTCGCTATCCCCCGAATTACAGCAAGCCTCGACTGGCGGCCATCCCGTTTTGTATTCCGAGGGTTTTTAGATAACCTGCCGGTCTGCATTGAACATTCATTGTGTGAGTCCATGTGTGTAAATGAGGCTCTGGGCCTCCGGACTGGCAGCGGGCGTGGTGCGGCGCGCGTGCGCGCGGGGCGCTGGCGGCGAGCGCGCCAGTGCCGTGCGCGTCCCCGGCCGCAGTACCTGTGCCCGAGCGTGCCTCCGCCGCCA
This sequence comes from Mythimna albipuncta, assembly GCA_929112965.1. Lineage (NCBI taxonomy): Eukaryota > Metazoa > Arthropoda > Insecta > Lepidoptera > Noctuidae > Mythimna > Mythimna albipuncta. Next base: position 11,957,586 of record OV815960.1, on the reverse strand, counting down.
CAGCCTCACACACGACACTGCCACTCTATGAAATAACAATGAATTCCCACACTGTCCCCCTCGCAGCTGTGCTACTATAATAGTTTATGTGATCACCCCCGGCCCAGTGCTCTCCCGGCCGCTCGACCGGTCCAGATCGGGAAGCTGCGCCGGCCTCACGCCCGACTACAGTGGAATGCGGCAATTTTAACTACTGCGGACCCCGGAGACCCATATAAGAATAGGGATCGAACGATTACAATCCCGGCAATAAGGTAAGTCATCTATCTCTATTTATTTAAGTAAAGAGCCGCATCGGCTGTTAAGATAATTTGATAAAGTAGAGTAGAGTACTGAAGTAAATAAAACATCAAGTTCGTGCTATTACATCTCTAGAGCGCAGAGCGTATGCCTGTGGGTACAGCTTTACAGTTACCTACGACAGTTTAAATATCATTACACTTGGAGCTTGCTTAACTCTAGCTTCAGCTAAGTAAAAACTATTTTCGTGACTTAACTTTAAATTAACGTTTGGTGTATTAAAAACTATTCTTATTAAAGTTAAAAAAAAAAAATTAGTTATAGTTTAAACTTCTGCTTATTTGACCATTTTAACTTCAATGCTTCGATCAGTAACTTTAAATCATGCGCAGACACTTGGAAACCTCGATTAAGAGCAATATGAGAAAATGACATCCTTCACACTTCATTTATATTTCAGTGTCCACCTAGTCGGTAGATACGAATCTTTTACAGCGCTTTGGGTTGCGTATTTTCAGTCTAGGTGTAAGAAATGTGTTATAGCCAACGCCCTACATTTGATTATAGTTTTGATAAGCCTCAGTAATGCTTACTTTAATTTATAGACCCATATTTACTAATCATTCCATAATAAAATAGTAACTAATAATTTACTCAGATAAGCGATAGTTTTTTTCCATCAAATCGATGGAACATTTAGCAATTTTTTTAATAAAACTTATCTAATTTTCCTTAAAATAACACTGCATTTAAATTAAGCACACCGATGAATAAATTACTAACATTCTTATTATTTCTTATGAGTTTTTTAAACTTCGAATATATTCAACTCGATCTGGAATCGCGATACGTAGACTGAGAATCAATAACTTCAAGCCGTTATGAAATTCAAACACAATTTCATAAAAACAAAGCGGATTATATTTCAACAGAGAGATTCTCGTTTATTTATAATAGTCGTAGTATTATAAATAAACGAGAATATAATTTCTCATAAACATTATGTTCTTAAAAGAATTGAGACGAAAGAATTGGAAAGCATTGGGAACAATGAAATAATGACTTACTGATGAAGATTAAAATTAACAAGGTACATTTGTAACCAATTGAAATAATTGTCGGCAATAATTCTTCCAACAACGTACCGAGACGTTCTAACATTGCAAAAGAGCCGTGATGTCAGAACTGTGAGCGGTAAGCAGGCAGGTATACGACGGATTAAGTAAGATAGCCATGGATCGCTTTCTTTTCTGCCGACAACGAGTCTAGGAGATAGATCTATTCAGTTTCGCTCTCAATTTCTCACGGTAAACGCCGAACGCAAAGTCTGAGAACAAGATGCTAAACGCATTGTTGTGTTCCATTAATTTTCCAAGAAAATCAATCTTTTAAGACGTTGCAATTTTTTTCAATATTTTACAGACGTTTATTTCGTTTAATCTTACAATGATCGCCATCAGTTTTAATAAGTTTATAAATCTTCTCAGGTTTCTGTGTGCAAAAGTTTCGTTACATGTAATGTTGACGCTAAAGAACTGGTTCGCATTTTTTATTACCGAAAATATTGACATTAATTGGATGAATTAATCAAACAGCAGCAACGTTTAAGTTGCTGTGTGCTGTGAATTTTCTCATCAAACAAATTGTAAGGTGCGTGTGGAAATATAAATAAACTTTTCAAATGTTTAATGTTCGTAAAGTACCTAAGTGGAACACGTGGTAAAGAAATGAATATCTTGTTTGTAACCACATGCTTGACTGGCCTCATTTGGTGGTAGAAATACAAAGACTTTGTTAGAAACATATTATAATTATATAAAAACTAGTTACCTATCTAAATTCCAGAATAGTGGGAAGATATTATATTCACACACCAGGCGTAATATTCTCTAAGAAAACAGCCTTGAGCGCAGCGCAGACCGCAGCGACAAAATCCAAATAAGTACATAGGATTAACAATACAATGGACCTATATATTGGATTGTTAATTTAATGTACGGCGCTCTCGACTTGTCGCTGCGTCCAGCGCTGCGCTCAAGGCTGTTACCTTAGAGAATAGCACCGCTGGTCATACTGATACATCCTGACACTAGAAATATAATACCGGAGCTTGCTAATGAGTTAATTAAATATACATTAAATATACTGAACGAAGTATTTAGTTGATTGGCATCTAATTCGAAAGCACAGTTGGATTGTTCGCAAGTATCGCCGTGGTCCTCGCAAAGGGCCCAGTGAATTGACACTCCCTCCTGCTTCGGAGCAATTTTACATAAAGTAGTAAGTATACAAATTGTCCCGGTTTGGTTTGCTAGGTAATGCTAGGATTATAATACAATATGTAACTGGAATAATGCACATCTTTATATACGGGGTGTACATGGGAAATAATATGGGAAACGACGCACTATATTGATAGGGTATCAGTATTGAAACACTCTAGAGACGCAATCAATAAAATAATTCACGATTATTTTGGTTTAAAAAAATCTCTAACTAATTCATTTAAAAATAAGAGATGTCAATTTAGTTGCTGATTCTGAAAATACTACAATACACACAGATACAGATACTAAAATAATGGAAAATAAAATGCACATGATCGGATTGAACCTAGTTAAAGCGAGATACAATTGGAATCATTCCATTCTGGCAACAGTGCCGTGATAGCAGCTAGAGCGACCGCAGCGGAACTATAACGAGACCACAGCATGGTCTATGGAGCTCAACCCATGAGTTCACAGCAACACTAGGTTGAACCCAGCTTATAACACTGCCATACCAACACCACAATCGGGAAACTGCAGTTTAATTCTAACTTCGTGCACAGTTGAGCAATTTTGAACAAATGAGAACCTTTTTTATTTGATCTGATTTTTATGAATCTTTATTTGATTACCATGTATGTTAGCTAATTAGGATGTACAAATATTACAGTTATTAAATATTCATTAAGATTGTGTTAGCAATTTAGCGTTCAGATACAAGTAGGCAATTAGAAACTTCCATCTAGAAGGACATTCCGCCATTGAAGCAGTAGTTACAGAAGCCGCGCCGAGAACATTACATATGGACAATTAATTTATAGTTTAAGCAGATTTCAGAAGACCTTGGCATACATGTGTATTTTATTTCCATTCACAAAAAAAAAATAACTTAAAAAGACACAGAAATTAACGACGCAGCAACATGCAGTCTTCAGTTTATTAGCTTTTAATCGTATCATGCTGCTAGTTTATGAATGAGAATTCGAAGTTAAGACATTGTCAAACTCTATTTTAACATGAGAATTTGACTAAATTTAGCATTATAGTTGAATTTGATAAGATGGTTTCTTCTAGGTAATCCTCAATCTAGGATTATTCTTACTATATCTTTGATAATAATCTATAAATAGTATATAGGTAACGTCGAAGTCTTCTTAAAATTTTGGTATGGCAAGATATAAATACGAGTTGTTACCACGGTTAATCTAGTACATATTTTAAATTAACTGTCCCAGTTACATAATTTAAAATATGTACTAGATTAACCGTGGTAATCATCATTTCTGCCGAAAGTCATCCTCTGTTGGACATAGGCCTCCACGAAGCGTCACCACATTAACGGATCCTAAATAATATTCTGGCCTTTTTTTATGGTGGGAAAAATCATCCAATGACAACCCCCGCTCTTGGGCGGAGCGGGAGATAGTGTCAGACTCTTACTGACTAAAAGACCCACCCTGTTCCTTCTAACCTTCATACCGGGGCTCGAGTTCCCTTTCGGATAACCCTGGCCCCAGTAGGCTTCGACCCGGCTGGGCCCCTGCTGTTGCTGACAGCTCCTTGAGGCGCGCAGGAACAGTGCGCGCCGTCGACGACTTGGGCTTAGTCCGGACAGTTACCGGATGGCCGGACAGCGAGCTATTGCTCACTGTCCGCAAGCCCGCGCCTACGGAGATCGGAAATCGGGATCGGAATCCCGACGGTCGGCCTCCTCCTTCGCTAGCGAGCATTACTGCTTCGCAGATTTCGGCGATCGCCTGCCACTCCTCCTCGCTCCGGACCATGGCCTCAACCAAGGCCCGCCGCGAGAAGTCTCCGCCGCCGATCGCCCCCATTCTGGCCTGACATATCCTAAATTAAATTGCTTCCTAATATTGAAAATTAAACTATCCTTTTTAGGGTTCCGTAGTCAACTAGGAACCCTTATAATTTCGCCATGTCTGTCTGTCTGTCTGTCCGTCCTCGCTTAATCTCTGTGACCGTTAGCACTAGAAAGCTGAAATTTGGTACCAATATGTATATCAATCACGCAGACAAAGTGGTAAAATAAAAATTGGAAAAAAATGTTTTATTAGGGTAGCCCATATGTAAAGTGGGAGGTGTTTTTTTTTTAATTTCAACCCTAACGTGTGATATATCGTTGGATAGGTATTTAAAAATGAATAGGGGTTTACTAAAATCATTTTTTGATAATGTCAATAATTTCGGAAATAATCGCTACAAAAGTAAAAAACAATGTGTCCTCCCCCTCTAACTTTTGAACCATAAGTTTAGAAAATATGAAAAAAATCTGAAAAGTAGAACTTTATAAGGACTTTCTAGGAAAATTATTTTGAACTTGATGGAAAGAACAGTTTTTGTACAAAAAAGACAAAAGGGTTCTACAAAATAATTTCTGGACTAAGTTTATATAAGTGTATATGCAAGCATTTTTTTAACCTCATAAGTAGGTACACTTATTGTGATGGACGGGAAACTACGGAAGCCTACACTGAGCGTGGCCCGACATGCTCTTGGCCGGTTTTTTTATTAATTGATTGATCACGATCTCACCAGGTGATAAGTGATAATATGATCGACTTTAGAGCTCGCTGGAACAGAAGTAACCTATTCACTCTTGGCTAAAACCTCCAGGTTGCGGCTATCACAGTCTCCTGCATTAAGTTCCACTCCGTACTTCCACTTCTTGTTGGTCCACCTCCTTCACTTTAAATAGTTGGTGTGATACGTCTCTTCTTTTTACTTCGGTATACTCACTTGGCAGAGCAGTCGTAGTGGTTATGAGGACTATCGACATTGAACCTGCTTAGTTACGCTGCGCCATTGTCTTCTGACTGCTGCTTTCAATGTACATTTATGAATAAACTGCTTAGCTGCAGTTTGGATGGACTAATCCATCTCATATTTTTTAGAGGTCGAAAAAATAAAAATAAAAACCATGAGTATTGAAATCCTAGAACAGAAACAAAACTCTTATTGATTCTGTTTAATTTCACTTGGATTTCACCTCTCTAGGTTCGCCAGCTCTTTTATTAAATGTAAGCAGTAAAGTTTTTGATCTCTAACTTAACCTTTCGAATGTCTTAAGTTACACTGTCCGACATAAGGTAATTGTCTTTCTATTGTGTTTCTAATTACGACATTCAAAGAGTTAATATAGATTTAGGGCACATTGCTTGCAGAACAGATGGTCGATGGGACCGTAAGATTCTGGAGTGTTGACTGCGTACCGAAAAACGCACCGTTGGAATACCTCCCATAAGATGGACCAATGACCTGGTCATCGTCATCATCGTGATCACGGGGGGACTCCGATGAAGTTGAGATGCACCGGACCGTTCGTAGTGGCGACGGCGACACATGGGGGAGGCCTATGTCCAATAGTGGACGTCATTCGGCTGAAATGATGATGATGATGAAAATATAGACTACAGAGATACTGTCATTACTACGCTTCGACCGGTAAATCATAATCGGGTAGCGCGAAGTATATATCTTCAGAATACCTCGGAGAGAATTACCTATCCCGATTTCTAGAATTTAAAAATACGTTTGTATCTGTTTGTAAAACAGCACGAGTACGAAAACTTTCCCGGCTAGCATCTGCTGTCGTACTGTAAGTTATTGTAAAAGGAAACAGAGCATAGTTCAGTTAAACATACAAAGCAAATATTTTATAAAATTCGATTTAGAATGGGTTTATTTGTGGTTTGTGCGATTTACGATTCTGTCGTATCTTAGGTTAAGTATTTAAGCCTTTTATAAATCGCAACAAATATAAATGTATTTTTTAAGTAACTTTAAATTTATATAAAAGTCAAATTATTTCTTTGAATATCTACTTTTGTCTACTTTTGTTTATGAATAGTTACAAGTACATGCCAATTATTTCTTAAATTCTTACCAGATGTAACCGCCACGCAGTGATGTTTCGCAAACTCTTAACAAAAGTCTAAATGTTGGCCATGGCCCTGTGACCTACACGTACAATATTAGAGTCATCATACCTGGTAACAAATCGTATAAAATTAACAAAAGAACAAACTCATTCGCATAAACTTGAACCAACAAGGTACCATTACCTTATATAACACACATCAGGGGGCCTACTTGCTTTCTCCGAAACGCAATTTTCGTAAACGAACGATATTCAAACGAAATTTCGTTAGTGCACCTACTCTGTTTCATTTTCGGATACACACAAGAAGTTCGGACCCACAGACAATCTTCGTGACCGAATAGAATGAACTATATGATTTGGGTCTTTTTATATGTCATTTAAAGTAAATTACGGTTTTTAAATTAATTTTAAATCGTGCTTTATTTTAAAATTTTGCATTTATGAGGTGGTTTATTAAATATTTCTTGTAATATTTATAGATAAAACATAAATATGTCGTAAAAAATAATTTTCGATAAAATACAAAAAGACACCATAAAACAACCTTTTCTACGGTCATCGTTAACCGACTTATATAAAGAGCGCTACTTTACTTCAATCATCGGTACTAACGTATGACAACTAAAAATATCTGTGTAATCACACGTAACATGTCAATCTTTGAATGTCAACTTGAATTTGACTTTTAGTTTGAATTTTTAAAAAAATATCATGCTGCCAGTGCTTTTTTACATGACACATTACGTAAGAAAGTCGGACTGTTGCAGTCTACCTTTTTGGGCCACGACAACTTTTCTTTACATTTATTACCTCTTTGATGTGATTAAATATTTCTTGTAATATTTATGCATAGAATACAAATGAAACTAAAAAAAACGTATTTATTATTGATGATGAGGTGGTATAGTCTAAGACCTTAGCCGGCCCAAATGGGGCAAAAAAAAAACAATGTGTAACTTGTCAACATTGTCAACTTCAGTGCTGCCAATTTAGTATTATTATGGCTAAATTTAGCATTTTTCAAAGTAATTTGGCATGTGTAAATTCAGTTTAGCATATTTTTAGCATTTTACTCGGAAAGTTTGAACATTATTTCTAAATGCAAAATAAAATCTTGATGTTTCTGTTGTTTGTGAACGCGACCCTAGTGGTTAGGGGAATCCTGCTTGGATTGAACCACATATGGTTTATTGCATCACTCGACGTTGTTATCAAAGGTAATTTAGTTTTGTTTGATTCTTATTTGGCTACGTGCGTTGTATAAGACTTATTAAACTCACAATGTCAATAAATAACCTATAACCAACTTTATCGTGCAGAGTGGGAATTGATGTCCGATTTGAAAGAATGGCTTCTTCCGCTCTGCTCAGACATCATACGAAGAGGATACACACAAGGGTCCAGTTATCAGCATAGTATTTAGCATTTTCCGAAAATTTTGGCATGTATTTGGCATTTTTTGAATGCAGATTTAGCAGAAAATATTTTAAGGAGTTGGCAGCACTGGTCAACTTGCATTGTTAATTTTGAAATCAAAAGATTTTTATTTGGACTTTACCTATACTTAACTCAAGTTACAAATAGGTATATTTTAATATACATATTTTGTCATCACGGTACGCTTTCTGTAAGAAAGTTTCAAGTAGAACTGTGGATGTCGCAATCTTCCACAAGTTTTGTTGTGGATCTTTGATCTTTGTAAGTAATATTATCATAATTATACAATATAGTATGTACCATGTATGTACCTATTTGTTTTTAGTCGTGGGTAGTCATTCGTAGAATTCTTTTATTTACCATCTTAGTTGTGTCCAAATTTTGTTTTAAACAATAACAATTGATTTTATTACCACATAGTATTAAAAGTAAATTCTATCAATTCTTACCTATTTAATTTCAATATTTTATGATTCTATTAGGTATTTAATCTGTTTTGTTTTGAGATCAATGAACCAATACCATCCACCTCCAGGCAATCAAGCTAACCTCCCAACTTTTCACAGCCCGAGGTAGCTGTGGACATACGACCCTGCCAGGAAATCGACCACTAGTGACATGAAAATCTCTGAATCCTACAGGATTCAAGTTAATAAAAAATATAAATGTATTTTTTAGTCTTTTATTAAAGTCTTTTTAAACAACAACAATTTAAGACAGTCACAGTACCCTGCAAACACCATAGTACTCCACTTCCAGTGCTTTGCTGAGGAGAAGCCTACAGAGGCTTTTTGGAGGTAATAAAGGCATTATTTCCTGTTACAACTCCCCAAATAATTACCGACTGTGTCTCACATTATTCACAACATGTAAGTCAGGAATTTGCGTCATGTTGAGCAGAAAACATCACAGTAGTACTCTACTTCCTAATGCTTTGCTGAGGAGAAGCCTACTGAGGCTTTTTGGAGGTAATAAACGCACTATTTTCTGGTACAACTCTTCAAATAATTGTCGATTGAGTCCCTCATTTCCCACAAACTGTGTGTCAGGAATTTGCATAATGTTGAGCTGAAAACATCACAGTAGTAGTCCACTTCCTAGTGCTTTGCTAAGGAGAAGCCTTTGGAGGCTTCTTGAAGGTAATAAAGGCACTATTTCCTGGTACAACTTCTCAAATAATTGCCGACTGAGTCTAACATTATCCACAACGTGTAAGTCAGAAATTTGAGTTGGTTGCCGGGTCTTTGTACGCTCTAAACATTCGTAATGTAGAGCTGCTTCAATTAAAAGCATTTTTGAGGCCATTTTTAGCACTTTTCTTACAAAATCAACACAAACGAAAATGAAAAGGTAAGGTTTTTGGTTTCGTCAATTTGACGTTAAAATTGCAAAATATTCGTATGTCAAGATCATATTTTTTTTCGAAATATAACTAATTAGAGTAGGTTTAGAGATTCGGTACGTCAAATAATTTTCGTTCGTACGAAATTTCGGGAACGAAATGAACCATGGTAGGAAACACGCCGAACTTCAATCGAAACTTCGTTTTTCGGAGAAAGCGAGTAGACCCCCAGTGCACACCCTACTGTCTGAAGAACCCTCTTTATTAACCGAATTCTAAAAAAAAACAAAGGAACCATTGATGCTCTTTTTTTCTTCTTATTTTAAACATCAATGTTTCTATCCTTCTTTTTATTCCAATACTTTGAATGCTGCATAGTTTTCTAATATATCTACGTAATTAAAAAATGTGTAGCCTTTTATTTTCTTTCTGTTCAATAGGTTTCCCTTCTCTTAGAGAAAAAAAAAATGTTTTATAACTTATCTTAGACACAAATAGTTAAAAATAGCTTGAGAAACGTTTGTTTTAAGATTTTTTATTCTACACAAAAATAAAGATATATACTACCCACTCATAGCTTGATTGCAGTAACATATTTTTGTATTCTCGTTATAAGTCAATGAGCAGTACACAGCTAACTTGACTCACTCAATGAATTCCCAATGCATCATTAGAACTACGAGATGCTTCCATGTCCCGCGCCTTAAACTTGAATGACGGGATTTGAATAACCGTTTTAGTGCGATTAGCCTGTTCTCTCGTCTCTACCAATAAAAAAGAGTCAAGTTCGAGTTGTACGCGCGTTATTACGATATTTTAGACAGTACCGGTTTTACTATGAGGAATAAATTATTGTTATTTACAAACTAGAGTACGAGAAGAGCTTTTTATGGAGATAGTCGTTAGAATATGAGATTTGCTTTGGTGTATCTTGTTTTATGTGTTTAAACTTTATTTTCTATTTATAAGTATTATTGAAGTTAATTATGAAGCTCAGGCTCTCACAACAATTAGATACATGAATTTTACAGTCTATACATTTTCAAAATTCACATTTTTTTTTATTAATTTTCAAGTCATTTTCAAAGTATCGGGCAACGGCGCTCTCGCCGCCGCCGCCGGGATTCCGATCCCGATTTCCAGCCACCGTAGGCGCGGGCTTGCGGACAGTGAGCAATGGGTAGCTCGCTGTCCGGCCGTCCGGTAACAGTCCGGACCAAGCCCAAGTCGTAGACGGCGCGCGCTGTTCCCGCGCGCCTCAAGGAGCTGTCAGCAACAGCAGGGGCCCAGCCGGGTCGAAGCCCACTGGGGCCAGGGTTATCCGAAAGGGCGCTCGAGCCCCGGTATGAAGGCTTGAAGCACCGGGATGGGTTTTTTAGTCAGTAAGAGTCTGACACTATCTCCCGCTCCGCCCAAGAGCGGGGGTTGTCATAAGATGATTTTTCCCATCGAAAAAAAAAAGAAAAATAAAGCCATTTTCAAAACGATAGGTTTTAGTTATCGTTTTGAAAATTAACCATAGTCTCGTTTAAAAATTCACGTGGGACCCAATTTATATTGATGCGCTTATACATATATATATATATTAGTTAATAGGTAGTTTCCGTTGGAAACGGAACACCGAAATAGGAAAATACATTACATGCATGCATCATAGATGTACTTATTAAATGAGCGGTTTAATATTAACCAAATGTACTTAAACAATATAGTTGTAGAATAGTAATATAATAGCGCAGTTAAGGTAAAACGCAATTTTGGGCAAATTATTTACTATAACCGCATCACCACTCGGCATCCCTCGTCGAGTGATTATGACGATACGCCAAACCGATTACCGTGCAATTAATTGTGAACATGGAGCCGAGTTATAATCGAATTTACACGTCATTAACTGTTATTCGAATAAGTAAAACTTTGACACAGTTCCGGGCTCTTATCATATTATAATCTCACAGTCAGTGCTGTTGAACGCGAGGAAATTCGTTTCTGAAATCCATTTTTGAAACAATTAAAAGAGGGCGTTATTTGTGTCTATTTTCATTTCATGTTCATTTTGTTGTTGTCTGTACTTTTATGTAACTTGTACCTTTTGAATTTTGTTTGAATGAAACCAGTTTTCAGTACGACATTTGGAATATCCAGTCTCTCTATCTACGAAATGATAAAATTTGATTAGATTATTTAATAATTACACCTTTAAAGAATGATTTATATCATAAGCCATTAGCATTTATGAGGCAGGTAGAATATACCAATATCAGTAAATGTGTCTGAAACACGCAAGGCATTTGAAATTAATTAAATTAGATGAACCCGGCTATACCTAACACAAACAACACAACAATAAGTCGTACTAGCGAAGTTCTTATTTAAACTCAAATACTATCAAGTTTGAGAGGAGGACCATACCCAGTTCCGTGTATCAGAGACGTTGTTGAGCGGGCATTGTGGCAGCCTCATTCAAATAGTAACACGAGGGTGGTGTGAAGTGTTTCACGCGAGCCCGTTCAATTGTGTACAGGTAGAAAACTATTGACAAAGCGACCGTGTGCGTTGTTGCCTTGCCTCGCCTCCTCTCCGCGGGACGCTGCCAACTAAACACGCTGTAACACTACAAGTTTACTCTATTTCAACAATCAATATGTGGCCTTTCTTATCACCCTGTTCTTACCTCGGTATCTTCTTGAAAGAATGTGAAACAAGTCGTATTGTGTCATCTTTTGTTTATATAGTTTTTTCAGTTCCGCAAAAACATATTTGGGTTTCTAGATCTTTTGGATAATTATGAAACAAAAGCACTCGTTAAAATAGTAAAGTAGCAGATATAAAGTAAGTAAGTATCTATTGTGACTATTTTAAAATGTAAAGTTTAATGAAAACAGCAAGAAAGACAATGGTAGGCATCTAGGCAGGATCCTATCACTTGTCATAGTCAAAAGTTGCGAAATGATTGTGTTAACGTCAAGCCGTTGCATGCTGTGTGAGAATCAACACAATGCTAACGTGGGAACCGAGGCAACTCAAATAAATGAAATCTGTTTACTAATGTTTTTTTTTAATATTCTCTCTACTTTCGGGTATTTTTAAATATTAGCTTAGGAACTAGATTTGAAGGGGTTTTGATTTATTTGCCCACGCAATTGTGAAGGGCTTCATCTTAAAACTAAGACGAACATTGAAATAATGGGTTGGGCATAAACCCCGTAAGTAAGGCATTCTCAGAATGATGGTTTTAATATTCGAAGATCACGAAATAAAGAAAGTTATGTGGATATTTTTGAAGAATGCATGAAAATTAAAAAAAAAATAACAAAACTGAATTCTAAATTAATTAGCGACTTAGGTACCTACTCTAGTTATGAATAATAAAATAGGTCAGTTGATAATTTGAAACCGTTGCCAGATCTGGCAAATTTAAAAATAATAATTGGTAAAAAAGAGTTTAGTTCGACTTAAATTAAAGTTTAAAAACCAAAACGGTGTTTTCGGATTCGGTTCTCCTCCGTGCCGTGGACGGAGGTAACGAGGTGAGCCACGCTAGACTACATTATATAGCACGGTTAAAAAATATCGAGGCTTAAGAAGAGTTTGCTGTGGATCGTCCCAACATGGTTCGTCTTGGATTTAACAGATCTAAGTCTGTAGTGACGACAAATACTGTTTACATAAATGATATTTATCTTGCAAATAGGTTTTAAAAAACACTTTTACACGCTAATTTTTTTTGTCAATTTACTCTTTCAATCGTGGTAGTAAGAGACACAATAGTAAGACAATAGGTGCGCGAACGCCAAGGTTCGCTTGGGGTTTAATTAATTAAACTAGATGAGGTTGTTTTTTTCTACCTGACTACCCTGAGAAGAAATACCGAAACAAACTCAGGGCTCAAAGTCTCTTACAAAGTCTCTACAGCAATTATGTAATGGTCAAATCACATGGAATCATACAGATTTGAGTGGACCCGTCCAGTCAGTGCATGCATTTGTCAGATTCCACAACTCTACAGAAAAAAAAATTGTCTTTGTCCTAAAGTTTATTTTGTGATTTTTCTATTCACTATGGTCTATTATGAAGGAAAAATACCAATATTCCTTAAAAAGTTTGCTTTTGTGGTGATTATGACAATAAATAATTTTTCTTGAGTTAGTATAATGAAAAAAGTATTCAATAGTCATCATGATGTTTTTAAAAATACCGCAAAAAATTAAGATGCCGTAACTGTCACACAGCATTTAATGATGTTACTTAAGTGAAAAAAAAGAATTAACTGTTTTTTAGAAGACTCAAAGAGGTTAAAATATCATCTAGAAAGTGTAAATATGAAGCTGATGCATTGAGTTATATATGTGGTACAGTTATTTAAAGTAAGAGAGAAAACATTTTATTTAAATACGTGTGAAAACTTTGTGAAGCCTACGAAGCTTATTTTAAATGCCCTGTTCGTAATTTAGATATACCTTGGGCTCCACATGTTGCTTGCAGTAATTGCAAAAGATGTTTAGAAGGCAGGTAAAAAAAAGGTTTAGTAAAAAAAAAAACGTATCTTTTAAATAAACAATTTTGTATTGTTATCTTTATTTAATTTAGGTTGATATCGAGATGAAAAACCGAGTATGAAATTCGCAGTACCAAGAATTTGGCGATGGCCAAAAGACCACGTCGGTGACTGTTATTTTTGCGTAGTTAATCCTGCTGAAAAATGCAAAACCTATTGAATATCCTGATCTTGGTTAGTCTTCGGCTCCAATCTCTCATAGCCCACAACTTCCAGCACCTGAACCTCCTACAAAATTGTCTCATTCAAGCTTATCTCAGAGTTCAAATATTGAAGAAGAAGAATTCTGTCACTCTCACGGACTGTTACCGAGAGCTAGTTGAAAACATGTTAGAAGATTTTAAAACTGTGGGCTGCAGAATGTCTTTAAGGGTACATATGCTACATGCTTATTTAGATACCTTTAAAAACAACATGGGGGCGTATTCATAAGAACAATGAGAACGTTTTCATCTAGACATCATGGACTTCGAAAGCTATAAGAAAATTATAAGAGCCAATACAACGAAAATATGATTTGGAACTACATTTGGAGTTTAGTGAGACCAAATTCTTATAAACATGAAAAAAAATGTAAAAGAGTCCACTTTAAAACCTTTTCTACTATTTTTTAACTTGATATGATATAAAAAGCTGATAAAAATTATACCTACAAAAATTAACTGGTTTAAATTTTTTTATTAAAAAAATTAAACTGTGAATTTTCTAAAATATTGATCAACCATTCTCCTGGATACAAAAGCAAACTTTTTCCGGCTATATATATTTTTTTGGTTAAATAATCGATAAATCTATTGATATTTCATACTCTCTTATCAAAGACAAAATTGTGTTGTCTTGTTGTTCTCAGAGCTCAACTCAGGACTCAACATGAAACGACATTCTTGAAATGGTTTCATAACTGCGTTATTTTTGGTCATAACTGAGAGGTTCACAATAAGACGTTAAATGATCTAATTTTTTGTTCTATTAATACCGTTGTTGTTTGACTATCGTTTCATAGGTGCTTATCAAACCAGAGCAGATTTTTTCAACTAATGAAAAAATCTGCTCTCTCGTCTAATTACTTCTGTATGAAAGTTATAGCAAAATCTAACAAGTACCTGACTGTCTTATAGTTCAAATAAGTGGCCCCGCAGTCTGTACTGTACCTACAATGCAAACGAAGGATATACAAACCGCAGAATATGAAGTTTCTCTTCTATTCTGTAAGTATGGGAGCTCACTGCGTGGCACGTCTACACAACTATTTTTTTTTATATATAATCCTATTTTACATGTCGAGAGAAAGATTTTAGGGTTGCACAAGGGGGACTGCTTTAGGGAGTGGCGACTGTGGCGAGTAGGACAACCGCCCGGGGCCTCATTCTTGTAGGGCCTCACGCAATAACTCCATTAGAAAAATAAGCTAATACATATTTGGGACTTTAGCTTGCGTAATAAAGTTAATATTAGTAATAGTAGGGCAAGTATTTAATTCCTCAAATTCTATGACTCGAGATTCGTTTTCAGCTCTTATTATTGAAAAGCAGTTAACTTTATTTTTTAAATTGTGTGAATAGATTTTAAGGCATTTACCTAGTACCTGAGTTTATCATCGCTGTCGTATTATGATTGTTTATTTTTTTAATTCTTATCAAATAAAATTTTTAGTTCGAAATTCATGTTCCGTTTGATAAATTGTGCATTTCTTACTTATCATAAAGAATACCCGGTTTTGATTCACTTAATTTGCGAAAAGGACAAGGGCCTCACAAAGATCTGCCGCCCGGGGCCTCGTTATGGCAAAGGCCGCCCCTGGACCGATTAAGATCCTGAATAACGAATTGGCGATATATTTATCAGTAGAAACCGCTACATATAATACAAGATATAATTTTAATGTTTCTCTCATTTTGAATTATGAATATAATGTCTAGTCCTCAGTGTTTTTACAGTTGTAACGAGTGTTGAGAGCGTGTAGCGTGACCACGTGCTCCGTTACTTTTAGCTCAAATTCTAGGATGCTCTGCGGGGAGCTAGCCACACTAATGTAGAAATAAAAAATACGAAGCTAGGTACGACTTTACTTACCTTTTTTCTAGAAATATTAAGGCTTCCTTGCCGTTTTATTTGCTGCACACTGAATAATAACATCAGTTTCTTTGTTAACTGTGGATCTGAAGTTAGTACTCCTATTAGATTCAAAAGGACTTTAGAGCTTTATAAATGTCTATTTAAATGATGTTCATTAATTAACTTTTACAAGTCGATTTATTAACAGTTTTTGTGTAGAAGTGAAGCTCAAAGCAAGACTCTCATTCTGTAAAGTAAATGATAACCCGGCTTTAATGCCAAAAGTTTAACTAACCAATATAGCACAACATACTTAACTTCAAATGCCTAATTCATTAACCGGCAGCAACTTAGATTGCCGACTTGCTGTAACGCGCAACTGCATGCGCAAATTTCATGGTGCAAGTTTATTCAATCAATTGAATCAATTTGCTCAAATAATTTTGAACCAAATGGATAATTTAATTATGGCCGGATTCGAAGATCTTCAGATTAACTTGGGAATAGCATCACAGAATAGATTTAAACTTTGGTTAAAAATAGCTAAATAAAAAATGTCATGAGATAGGTTCTCTTTGCATATACGTACACGCCTAACCTAACCAAAGCGTCAAAATAAAGTGACATAAAATAAACTGCCACTCGCGGTTCACCCGTATTTTTGGTTACCTACTGCTCTGCTCCCGTAGCTTTTAGCGTGATGTTATGTAACCTGTACACAATCCAATACAAAAAGATTATAGTGATTTGATTAGATTTGATATTTATTAGTTTTTTTTTTTGGATTGTATATTATGTGTGTGTTGTGTATTTGAGTTATTATTTCTTATAAGTATTATTTACGGTGTTAACATTGACGGCCCTAAATCTTTCTCCTTTCTTTCAGTCCATCCAAAGGTAGTCTGTAAGAAATTGCCCTGTGCTATAAGACCGCCCACTGTACATTTATTTTATTATTGTATATAAAGAATATAATAACAAATAAAAATATTTTTTCAATTCGAACGAGTAGCTCTTGAGATAAGCGTGTTCAAACAAATAAACTCTTCAGCTTCATAATTTTATATAATCATCGCAAACAATATTTATTTCAAGACTGTAAAACACACCTACCCACGACAGTTGTTACAAGAAGTTAGACGCCAAAAAGTCTGACCATAAGTCTATACAAAAAGTATCGTGTGGCCCAAGAACTGGGTTGGGGAGTTCTGTGTAAATCAGACGCATCCGGTTGGACTGGAAGCCGACTTCAAGCTCGTTGGGAAAAGGCTGAGGAGATCATGATGATTGTAAAACCTACCTCCCATATTTGCAGCTGCCTAAAAAAAAACAGTAACAAATTCATAAAGACCTTATGGATAAAGATAGTATTGTCTGTGGCGGGCATGGGGCAACTGGCAAAGGATTAACATTCCGGCGGTGAACTGCGGCACGTGTGAGCAGCGGTGCGACCAACTCGCTGACAGTTCCCTCACGTTCGCGCTCCAATCATCATGGATTCATGGCTCGACATGCTGTTTGACATGCTTTTGATTTGATGTCTACTTTAACTAATCATTTGTACAGGAAATCCTTTGTTGATAATATAAGACGTCAAGTCCGGCTGTGAGTTAAGGATCATTTCATTAATAAATACTCTGTAAAAACCATGGATAATGACTAAATAACATGTGCTTTATAGCTAAAATATAAAATACACGTGATCCAAGACATAGAGCGTTGTTAGAGAGAATATAAATGGATCTTACAATATATGTACATATTTTGCAGCTGACCGTCCGTTAGGGTAGGTACGTCCTGTCCCAACCATTAGTTACCTCAAAACTTGTCGGCTGGAGTTCCATACATCATCGTTCCAGCTACAATCTAACTTTGTGTGGTGTGACATCCCTAAGGGCTACGAAAATATCGCCGAACGAGAGTTTTATTGCCACCGACATATGCGAGAAGCCAAGAGATGTAGCTAGCTCAGTAATCGAGTTACCAACTGTATCATCCTCCGCTTTTATCGATTCGTTTCGATAAAATAACGATTTACGTAACGATTATTGGTCAAGGTCGAAGTTTACGCATCAGACAACCCGCTCTTACAGCTTACACACAGCTAGTCTACAAAATTGCGAGAAAAGAAATTCCAACACTCATTTTATCCATCTACCCAGCAAAAGGTACTGAAAGAATACCAAGATCAGATAGCTCTTTATTTAAAACTGTAATTTTCCTGTAAGTTTTCCTCATGATAAGTACCTACACCAGGAATGCTTGAGAACAAAAAGTGCCTACCCTCGTTTTTATAAGAAGAAAACACCCCACACACACCCATATAATAATCTGTATTATCTTTCGTAAAAGACACGGGTACGACGATGCGAGTATAATATTTTGAAATGCAAATGAGAGTCGCTGAAAGTACGTATGTTTGGGAAAAGCAAAACAATGTTATGTAACACGTTCCGCGCACACGTTGCACATTTCTTCTACCTTCATTTCTCGCAAAGCTTTTGTCCTGTACTGGCAGACTTCGAAATGTGTCCTAAAAACGGTAGAGAAAGCACTGCTTTCATACATCGTATGTTTGTATGGAAACAGTGACTGATGAGTGTCGTGTCGGCCACTGCTAATGATGCAGTGTCTGGCTGGTAACATGTGCGTCCACTATTATTTAGCACGTCCGCAGTAGGGCTACTCTGTGGAGGACTCTGGCGTGGCGTGGACACAATGTATTTCGCGTGTGGAAACGACGTGCCACGCCCTGTATCAAATGCATGCATGTAGTGCCGTTACATTTGTAAAGATCTACCGCGTTATCTGCATGTCTCTTGAATTATAGATCTGCGTAATTTGTTTGTGACATAGTGTTATTCTCATTAATCATTATCACAACCCGGTTAAAATTTAGTCTTAAATGTCAAATAATGTCATAGTTTATCTGAACCTAGTCAGCTCAGTTAGCATAACTAGCAATAACGTGATACAGTTCCATTACTTCACGATTAATGTTTCTGGAATAAGATAATTAGTTAAGTTATAGGCTCATTTATTGACTGGTAATAGAAATAGTGAAAGGAGCATTCAGCCACCCACGCACGGTCGGGACCCACCTCGTGACGCTGTCAGTGTTGCTACAGCGAGGTGAGCGTGATTCTGTTAAAAAAGTGCGTGTAAAAACAACATCGTTTGGAAGCTCTCTTAGCTCCACGACACTATTATGTGTCGATTTCTTGAAATGATTGTTCGCAAACACGTGTAGGTGGGACGTTACGTGCAGGGTGAAACAACACGAGCCATTTGTAGGCGCCGAGTGTTTACTGAAGAGTCGCTGCGGCATCGCTAATGAGCAGGGAATCGGAGAAAGTGTTCGTGTGGATGTGAACCGCAGAAGCCGCACCACGGACGCATTTGTGCGAGTTGTACAGTGCGTACAGTAACCGCGGTGAGTGCCGCCTACTTCCTCTTCGCTTGCCCTTTTGTTATGTTTAACTCACTATCTCCGGCCGACTAATTCGTTTGGACAAATACAGCAAACACGACTATGTATACTGTAATATCAAGTTAATTAGAGTTGTCATAAGATGCGACGCTGATTTGGAAAGTTTTGTGGTGTACACGCTTTAATTAGATGTATTCAGACAAATGAAATCTGAAGCACCTTTCGTTTGGACATGTTCAAAGCAAAGCAAAAATAAATAGAAATCTCTATACAAATTGTATTAACAGTGAACTGTTGGAGTGAATTAACTAAACTACTAGCACAGCCGACGCGTCAGTTTCCCTTTAGCGGGGTTCTTCTAATGGACAAAGTTAGGAGGTCGGTCAAGTGGCGAGTGCTGAGTCTCGGTTACATAATTGCAGTTGACGCGAGTCACGAGGAGACGGATGCGTGGCGACGCCGTGGTGTGGACGTCGCACGAGCGAGCGAACGGACAGGCGAAACCTGCTGGACGAGCGCGGTTCGATGCCCGGCCGAGCACTTGTCGCGTTGTTCGTATCATTTTTTCTGAGCACTCCCATGACCATATACTATTATGACCTTGAATTTTTTATATCAACCACATAAACTGAGCTTGGATTCTTGATTTTTATATTTTAATTTTGATGTTAAAAGCTGAATAGTGGCATTTAATCTTTTATTTATACATTGTACATTTTGGCATCTCATTTCTTCTTGGTTTATTTTAAAACCAATGTTTTTCAGAATCAAAGCACACACTTATTTCGCTCGATTGGTATCATCAAGCGAAATTGCCATATGCTTCGTCCGCAGACCATATGTCGCAGTCGCTATTCACCTATTTCCTACAAAACCCTGTTTGTTGAGTAGCTCTATGTAATCTTCAGTTATTTAATAATTTTGTTGAGCAAAGACGCAGTGGCCAGGGTGAGTGTTTGCGAGCTGCCAGCCCCGCCGCCCCGCCGAGCCCACCGAGCCCGCTGAGCCCGGCGAGCCCCGACGCTCGGCCGTCGTGTTTGCACTCAATAAGCCGCGGCAAACAGTCTTTGGCCGACCTATTCTTTATCAAAAGCCTACACTCACACTGTAATGTAAGTTAAAGCGATTCAACAAGCCTTGTTTTGTTAGAAGGCAAATAATGCGGGCTTGAGATTTATGACTGGATTCAAATGGAAGATAGAAAACAATGGTGATTGCGATTATGTCTGTTGAGAGCTCAGAAAATGATTATGTTTGTGTGTCACAAAGTATCTACATTCAACCTTTTACGCAGATCATTAGTCATCGTCAGCCAGAATTTGCATTTTTACTCTTTTGTGATGATAAAAGAATGATATTGTAGCCGTTATTGATTATTTTTCTTGGTAATTTCAGCTCTTACCTGATTTTTATTGTTACTTACTCTAAGTAGAATAATAGTAAATGTAGCCAAACAAAACTGGAGAAATACTCGGAAGCGTACGTATAGCTGTAGTCTCTCCGAAGCACCTCATGTCAATGTTGATGGATGGTCTCCGTACGGCGAGCGTACGGAGAAAACATTCTTTTAGCTATTATCGCCGACTCGAACAAAAATAGAAATGCAGAATCTCTTGATCTAAGACGGAAATCACTTCGTTCGTTCGATGTTGTTTGAAGTTTGCACACTGCCTGTGAGATTGGATCCACTCTCATTTTTTTTACATTTTGAATTCAGTGCAAAAGCTCTTTTCATTTATTCCAATGTAGTGCATTCTTTACAGACCTTATCCACAAAACCTGGAAGCAAGTTTACAAAGGCGAAACGGCTCGTTGGGAATGTGATTTAATCGAATATAGTTGTTTTTGGATCACTGACTTATGAGCAAAGGCTCATTCTTTCTTTGGCTGTTCAATACCTTATCAAACTTACCCGCAAACATTTTCTTTGTAACATGAAAATGCTATGTAATCATAAATGTCCAATTGAGTGGCGAATGCACCATTAGGTTCCTTGAAGCAGTCGGGACCTTCAAAGAATTTCGCGTTTTGCAGCAAATAGTTAACTTATAAGTATTTGAGCCGTGAGCCGCCAACAGTGCAGCGGGGCCGGTGTCGTAATACGATTTCTTGCTACTTGAGAGATCGAATGAGCTGATTGCTATTTAATTAGAATAATTTCCCTTGCCCACCGCATTGTTACCTAGATAGCAACTTGCATTTGTAAACTCCTTTTTCCGTTTTCCGATTGGTTTTAAATTACTTTTTTATGATACCTTGACGGTTAGAGCATGAGTTCTTACATCATTTCTCTTCTTCTAACGATCACTCTGTAATCATACTTCATAGGCCTTTGAGTAGGTTCCTAACGTTCTCGATCGCGTTCACGTAAACGTTCATATGTGAAATAGTATGAAAAACGCGGCCACTCAATGGTATTTATTATTAATTTATTATTATTATTTTGATTTTTTTTTTAATCAGAATACCATTGGGGTTGGTTAGAATAACGATTTTACACAGTTTAAAATCTAAAAAGTGATTTTTTTTTTATTAGGAAAAAGCCGACGAAACATTCTGCCACTGGGGGTCCAGAATCGTCTATCCATGGAAAATATCTATCTATCTATATCTATAATAATATATATCTATCTAATCGTGGAATCATGGTATTCGTTTGTGCGTCGATGCCAGAGATGGGTAGTATATTATCCATAAATTGAGTGTAATTTTGGGATTTAAACAAACGCTAATTACATTTTCTGTTTAAGAATATTATTAATTGAGATTTTACTTAAATAATAACAAGACCTTTACTAACAAGCTCTTTGAGTATTTGTACTCATACAAAATTAATTGTGTATACCTGTGACATTAATAAGATCTTCTAAAGAGGTGCTTTTTTTTGTAGGTGGGAAAATCATTCAATTACATCTCCGCGCCCAAGAGCGCGGAGATGTAATTGAATGATTTTCCCGCGCGGAGCGGAAGTTAGTCAAACTTTTAACGACTAAAAACCCACTCCTGTTCCTTCATTGACTTTAGCACAGAGATCGAATCTTTCTTTCAGAAGCAGACGTTGTTACCTACCTACTAGAATCATCTTATTCATTTTCCGTGACGATAAAATAACCCAAAACATAATAAATTCAAACATTATATAAGTGTGACCATGACACCGCCTAAACTTGAATAACGTGTGAACGGTATTATTTAAGTGTGTAAGTAACGGTGTCGGTATGCCATAAATGCCATTATTACAGAATCAGTTACATTTTTGTATCAGCTAAATATTGCCGGCTTTTTATTTATAATATATGTAACATGATATCAAGAAGGCACGAAGGCGAAGGCATTACAATAAATATAATACCTAGCGATGTATTTACTTCCAGAGACATTATGTAGGTGTGTATTCGTAAACCAAACCCAGAAAATATACCTAGTTATATGCAACATGCAGGAGAAATAGTAGGTAAGTAGATGCAATTGTAATCCATTTTTATGGTATAGTCCTTCGGTACATCCATCTTTATCCTGACATTTCGATCTACGTTTTTTTTACATGGTAAGTTAGCCAATGGCTTCTCTCGCTCTAAGGTGGAGCGTGAGAGCGTGTCAGACTTTGACTGACTAAAACCACCTGTATCCTTCAATTGCCTTTTGTTTTTTAGAACCATGGGTTTCCTTTTCAGAAATTCCCCGTGGCAACTTCAATGTACGTAGCTTTTCATTTACAGTGTTAAGAACTGCATATTTCGTTGATATATATTTATAAAAAACCCACGATAAAAAGTTTTTTGGTTTTGAATTTCTTATAATTTATTCAAATATAATAATAATATTCCACAACTAACACAATGCCGTCTAGTTCCAAGCTAAGCAGAGCTTGTGTTATGAGTACTAGACAACTGATATACATACTTATATATTTCTAAATACTTACATATTATAGATAAACACCCAGACACAGAACAAATGATCATGCTCATCACATAAACATTTGTCCTGGGTGGAAATCGAACTCAGTATCGAATACAAAGTCGCCCAAATCATGCGGAAAGAAAATCTGTTTTACTCAGTGCAGGGCGCTAAAAGTTTAGAGTTCGGTTAGCCCGCCCCCTTCTAGCTGTGCTTCTAGTCTGGCTCCTCTATTTCTGTATACTTAAAGAGATGAATGAAAAACTAAACTAATATTTTTAGCTTCTCTGCATAAGCTTTGCTAGCTTATGCTTCTGCTTTAAAAATATTTAGTCAGTAAGTATATTATAGTATAGTATATAAATATTTACTTATAATATTTAGTTGTTACATAAATTATTAGTTATTTCTGCATGAATGGTAAAAAAGCTAAGTTCTTTGTTTGCTACAACCTAAACCTTTCCTTTGATCGATCACCGAAAAGATAGGCACACTATGAAAAATAGATTATAAGTTATTTGGCGAAATAGCAATTTAGTTTGATTAATTAGATAAGCTACGAAGTAGTGTTAGTCCAGGGCCCAACAAATCGGGCTACCAGATAGTTAAAAATCTCCACAAATTCACGATCCACATGGATACATAACAGGCGACATAATAGTTGTTTTTTTAAAAGCTTCGCGCGGTACAACCTATTTCATACTTTCATAGCCTACGGCTAATGTCTACTGATCCTAGTATTACGCCGGATCAGTATAAAGCTGCTAATTTTCAGCCGATTTGGCAGTATCTGAAACGTAACTACCAATTGCGGTGCAGTGTTAAACCTGCAACATGGTAATAACCACTAATAATGCCACATGTTATCCTATTACAAATACGGGTTACAGACATGGTTTGAATATCAATTTATCCCGTCGATTTATATTCTAGTGATTCATGTTCATGGAAAATATTTGTCAAAATACTGAAAAGTTAAAACAAAAGTCACTGCAGCGCTACATTGGCATTATGTCGTTTAACAGAACTATTAAAACTTACAGCGCTAAGATAGCTTTTAGAGGATTCTTTTTTCGCGACCAAAATTATTTTTCCCCAACTTTCTCACAACGCCGTCTAGTCCCAAGCTAAGCAGAGCTTGTGTTATGGGTACTAGACAACTGATAAATATACTTATATATTTCTAAATACATACATAGGTATTATAGATAAATTACACCCAGACACAGAACAAATGATCAAGCTCATCACATAAACATTTGTCCTGGGTGGGAATCGAACCCACGACCTCCGGCATAGCAGTCAGGGCCACTAAACCACTAGACCAACAGCGTTTTTGTCAACATAGTGTAATGTTTAAGGTGTACGAACTACATTACACCCGAGTCGATTGAAGTGAGTGTTCGCCACGCGTAGGTACTCGTAGTACATATATAAATACATATATCGATGATTTATCCAATGCTTTTGTTTTAATTCCATGTCATGCTCGTTGACACGTTATTGAGTTAATGAATTGTGACATAATAATATTAAGTTTTAATAAATGACAACACAACTCACCGCAGAACGGTCAACAATTCAAACTTAATTTTCACATGAATAATCAATTATTTCTGGTCAGTGGCGGTTTCAGTTTATAAAATGGGCGCCTATATTGATCAAGAGTACATTGAAGCATAATATAAACATATAGTACATATTCGACTTTTCAATTAAAACTTTAGGTAATAATATTTTAACATGAGCTTAAACTCAAACTTTAGTTTGTTATCTCAGCGATTTGTGTTTAAATTAAGCCATAGCCGGTGACGGTAACCTTTAGTTTAAGGCGTGTTGTCTTTGTGGGCGGTTACCTTATAGTAAAGCCATTGGCAAATCCCTGAGTAGGTATATCTGTACTTAATAGTCTATGGTATTCTATTCTCTATGGGGCTTTACATAAAAAATATTTAATGTGTTCTCGGAACTTTAGCGCAGAACGCCTAGCTGTTTTTTTTGGTTTTAGGAGACTATCGGTTATGACAGTAATTTTTCCGTTTCATCGTTATAATTCTTCACAACTGCATGTCATCTTACACTACTCTACTTACATTCTTAAGTTTACGAGATGTCCGTTTGTCTAACTGGACTTTTTTCTACTTTCAGGTACGTACTACTTGTACGGATCAGGCACAACTGTTTCGTAAGTCTTGTATATTATGTTTTTGTTAAATTAAATACTGCTGAAAATAACGACTCAAAGTATTAAATGCCGGTGACAAGATTTGTGTTGTGTCTATTAAGTATTCTCTGTGTTCTGTTTATACAAAAAGCACGTAAAAAATCTACGCAGAAATCTGTGCGATATAAATAGAACTGACATTAAAAACATTCTGTTACCGCAGCGCACCGCATGAAAACTTTATTATATCGTACGTCGCGTATCTAGTGGACATATCTAACTGGATAAACAAGGATAACGCAGAATGGAGTAAAAGTTTTTTATTACAATAACAATATGGGACCGATAAGTTGACGGGCGCGGTATCATTGTATAGCTGTTCGCAGAGTTTTCTCATATCGCGCCTTCCGCTCGTTTCATCGCAACTTATGCCGTCCTAGGCTAAACTTCAGGTTAATTAACTCGTCTCAACTGTGTAACTACTGATAAACTAGCGTTATTACTCGCTGTTTTATTGTCTACTATATCCCAATCAACTGGCTACGTAAATACGCAAACTTTTGGAAGTACATAATATCTGTTATTGGTTCTATCTACATACGTATGTTTATTTTAATGGTCGTCTAAAAAAATCTTATGGTATTGTTTCTATTTGTAGGTGCCGGATATGTGATGTAGGCAAAGAGTTTTTGTTAAGTTTTTTGAAAGTCAGAAACATAGAAGCGTACAACGTCGGATCCGGCTCGAAGGACTAGAATTGGTCGAGACAATCCTACACTTATATATAATCCAGGGTTATCCGAAAGGGAACTCGAGCTCCAGTATGAAGGCTTGAAGGAACGGGGTGGGTTTTTTAGTCAGTAAGAGTCTGACACTATCTCCCCCTCCGCCCAGGAGCGGGGGTTGTCATTGGATGATATTCCCCACCAATGAAAAAACAAAACACCTAATATATTTATAACGGTAATAAATAAACTAAGAGAGAGACGAATAATTTTAATAAAAACTAACATATTAATCTGAATAGTAAGCTATTGGGGTCAAACAAAACGCTGAGGTAAAATTAGATAAGGGTGACGAGCAGGGATGGGGAGCTTTGTCGGGGAACCATCGCGACCACGGGATGTATGGGCGAAGTTTGACGGCGGCTTAGCCAGCCCGTAATGAATGCGGATTTATCCCGGCTTCCCGGCCCGATATGAGCGATCCAATACGAACCGTCTTGTTTACCCGCAGTATTCCCACGGTTAATTACTTACATACATGTATTAGACCACATCAAATTAGATTTCATTAGATAAGATTCCACGTCATTCATTAACCCTTACATCCGCTGTATGTGGGAATTTTCTTGCAATATCTGAAACAATGGGACCAATAACACAAAAGAAAGAAAATTAAACTTACACGCTATTACGTACGTACAAACTAATATTTAACAACATAACATATTCTAAAAGTAATGCCGTTCATAGTTAATTAGAGTAGTTCCCCTGTACCGATAATAAATAATTACAGTAGTTTAAAGACATAAAGTCTACCTACAATAACTGTTCCACACTGGAACACGAAAAATATGCTCTATATAAATAAATCAACATGCCAAGAAAATAAATAATGGCACACACGCGAGTACGCTACACTTTGCTATAACCACAGACGTAGAGATCAATAGAAGGGCCGGGCAGAATTAACTGTGCGTACAGTTAGCCGCAGAAGTATAGCGGTGCAACAGCTACCTGCGAGCTGCAGCGTGGCGGCATGCGGCACCGGCCGGCGATAATAACTCGCTTCAGTAATCCGACGACCCGACAGGTACTTATTATACAATTTTTACGCTGACACAGAACACAAATTGTGTGTCGGCATCGATAATTGTCTCATTACAGACTTCGGTTCATATACATTTTACTCGTTCTGGTATTGATTTAGTTCATGTTTTAATAACAAAGCGGCGTTTTGGTCGGAGTCCATTATTACAAAAGATCTCAGTCAATTTCCCAGCCTATAAAAATGGTATAACTTTTAAAGTTTCCGCAAAAATACAGCGTTATTTTTCGTGTACATCGGTTGCTTAGTAGGCAGGTCGCGAGGCGCGCGGACTCAGGTCACGCAAATAGGTTAATAGCTACCGCCGAAAAAACGCCGTAAAGGAAGCTTAATCAAAGAAAAATATTGCTACTCCTTTCGAGTCGGACGCTTTTATTGAATAGGGGAGGTGAACGGAAGTCGCCCTGATTCAGTCGCCGAATACCTTTCTACCTTGTTTCACAAATAACACAGGCTTAGATAATGCAGCTCTCACTGAAAGACGTCTTATATAAACTCTTTGTTGAAATAAAATTTGAAAAAGAAACGGCAATGAAATTTCAACCCGGAGTTCGCATCCGCATATCTACAAAGCTTTTAACAGAAGCCAGTGTTTGTAAAAAAACAAACAAAAGTTTGCATGAAACTAAAGAGAAAAGCTGAAGTAATATTAACACAAAGTTATCAAATAAAAGCACTTATGGTTTTTGTGTCGAGAGAGAGAGAGAAAGAGTTTCTTATGACAAAATTACATTTCTGGCACTTCCAGTTAATATTTTGAGGACACTCAACAGTAATGATTAAACCTAAAGACTACTTACTACAGTTAGTGTATCGTAAAGAAATCAATTTTTGAGCATGACCCTAAACGTTCAGTTACGTTTACGTCTAATACAATATTAACACGACTCGAAAAAGGTAGTAAATGACAAATTGTCCGTCATTATAGGAAAGGGAACGAGGTTAGAAAGCTCGTACATTTTTCGTATCGCGCCGATTATGTTAGTTGCATGGCACGCTTGCGACACGAGCCTTGGACCCGCTCATTATAGAACATGTACACTAACCCACAGTTATTAATGTCGAAACGTCTTTTCGAACTATTGCTCTATAAGTGCTAGGTAGCACAATTTTCATTACCGGCAGCTTTATACGGAAGGGACCTATATTATTCTTTTTCGTGTATTTACTAGCTACTGGCTAGCTTCAGTTTGTAATCAGTTCGAATAATTTGAGCTTTAAAGGTTAGTTTTCAGTCTTACAACATTCTGATTATAATTTATGTGCAACGTCAGTCATTCCGGCTTCTTACTGTCTGGTCCACCGCCACCGCATCGGCTTGACAACTGACTGACGACTTTAACGTGCTCCGCGAAGCACGGAGAGACCTCAATCTGTAAAGAATGATCATTGATCACCGACCCCAGCTAATAGCAGCTAACGGAAGCCTGCGATCGATCGCTCTGTGATGTAGCCATTTAGCTCCGTGGCTCTGAGGCTCGGTGCCCCTCCAGAAACAATTTAGGTGTTACAGAGGTTTATATAACAAGAGATAAGAAAATCCTTAACACTTCCGATCCGCGTGGCACCGTGCCAAGGATTGCAACACTGCTTTTCCCCGCTATATTGCCATTTTCAATGATAACTTATTCATCTTCACGCTATGTTCATTTAAAAGAGGCCCCTCGGTGCGGTAGTAGAAGCTGGAAGCTATTAGTGATGTGATATTTGCTTTGAACGTCACTAGTTCTATGAGTTCCCGATCTCTTAGAACCATCCAGGATCATAATGATGTTGTGTTCTATGACAACTTTCTTCGTTCAATTTCAATATCAGTTTAATTCATTAAACCCCAAGCGTTCGCGCACCTATTGTCTTTCTATTTTGTCTGCAATTTCCACGATTGAAAGGTTAATAAGTGTTATGGGAAGTACTGCCGAATGACGCGATCAGTTTTCATAACACTAATTAGGTAAACGGTGTATCAAGTCCGAAACTAAGATTTATTTTTAGACAAGAGGCATTTACGTGTCGCTATGTCAATGCTTATCTTCCATAATGCTGACCTCTAAACACACAGAGTAAATAAATAAGTTAGAAAACATCTCTTACGAATGATGAGCACTCGTCGTGCTGCCTGTGCCGATGGCATCAATATATTCGATAGAATCTTCATTCACACGTAACAAAGATTCGCGGTCCATTCATTGTTTAAGAAATATAGCTCGAGGCGAATATTTCTAATATTTCAAAAGTACTGCCTATTACATAAGCCTATTACATAAGCAGCTATCTGTAACTTTGCAATATGAGTAAAAAAAAAAAATTAGTCCTTTCATCTATATTCAAAGCCTAAAAGCAGTTCAGAAGCAACTGAAAATTGATAGCAAAAGAACTGAAGTTATTTTTTATTCTAAGCGGTTCATTCAGCATTATAATATTGAGAATACTGAGAAATATCTGGCCGTTACAAAAGACTTAGGTAGGGCCTCGTTTGTGCCCCACTCATTAAAGCCTGACCTGGTCTGCAGCAAAGAGGATTACACTGCAGTCAAGTTTGTATGTAATAATCGGACTAGAAACTAGAAATATTAATAATATCAAAAGTATTATTTTTGTGGTATGTAATATTTTATATCGGTAGGCAATTTACACATATTAAAAGGTGAAAACTGCCTTTCAGAATATTATTTAATTTCATCTCAACCTACTATATAATATCTTACGATGACGCCAGATACCGTACCTATGTGATATAGTTTTCGTTTTATTATTTGAATAACGAACGCCACGCTTGTTATTATGAGGATATTGACTGTTCGAAAACAGGTTTGAAGGTACAGTTACTTTGTTGAATAAATACCCTATCCAAATATTGGAGAATTTTATGCAAATATAGCAAAATATATCTAAGGACATCGACTCAATGTTTCTGACTATTAATCTTCGCAAAATAGTTGAATCTTTTTATTTCTTTACTTTTTCAATGTCGTTATTTATGTTTGTTTTTTCAATCAAATGGTAACGTCAACCTTTTTGAACTGCGAGATCGATATTTGACTAATATACTTCAGACACGCCTAGCGAGCCGAGCCTAACGTGGCCATGTCACAAATCGATAAGCTATCATAATATGTTACACTAACTACTTCTCGCGTTATAACTACCCACATCTGTTATTTTTCGCGGATCCGCTTGGACAAAACACGAGCGTAGCGGAGATTTATCATAGCGCGAAGGTAAACTCATATGTTTGAAGTATATAATAGTAGATTATGTGACTAGGGGATAAAGCAGTGTCTTAAAGACACTGCTTGCGGGCGGCGTGTTGAATAGGCTAGTTGCCGTAAAAAGTGTAATTAGTCCGTCTTTTAGATTATTCAGAAATAAGGGACACGTATTTTTTTATTTGTAAATTAAACCAAAAATGACAAAGATATAGCCCGTTAAAGTTGCGTGTAACATGACGCCTGCTGCATTTTTTCGCACGGGGTGACGTCACACGTAACTTTAATGGGGTATATATCTTTTTTATTTTTTTTTTAATCGAAAAAAAGAAAAAATACGTGTCCAATATTTTTAATATGTAATAATTAATTTAATCTAAAATACGCACTAAATAAAACGTAATTATTTTGACCCTGGAAACTATTCTATTCCGAACTTAATGAAGGTTGCTAATTTTAATCCCGAACGGCAGTGAGGGATTTATATAATGAATTCCCGAGCATTGCGAGGGAGTTAATAAAGAAACCTGAGTGAAGTGAGGAATTTAAGCCGCCCTAGATAAAGACAGCTTTATCCCCGTGTTGGATACTCCACTTTTTACACCATCTGTGAGATAATTAAAAGACAAATTAGTCGACAAAATCATATATTAGAGAAATATAAATATTATATTTACAAGTTAATCAAACAAACAAAATTCACTAATCCAAGACGTTTCATTTCAATTTTCTATAACGCCCCCGTCAGTAAGCACGTTTTATTGTTTTTTTTTTTCTGTTTGTGGTCAGTTTGAATTTGGAATAAACTTTTTTGATGCACGTACATTTTACTTTACTTATTTTCCAAATTGAAATCTCATTATTCCCTAGGAATCGCCCATACTGCATTATTTCCCTAGGGTTAGAATGACTTGCTCTAAGTGATGTTTGTATGACGTATTATGCCTTTTAGCATTATCGAGCAGGTGGTGTCAAAAACTAATTTTGTAACAGCATTATGTAGCGTTATCGCTTCACGAAAAAGTCCTTAAAAAGAAAATATTAGATCAATAGATATGTTATTAGACGCTATTTATGACGCTAGTCGACGCTCTCTAAGTTTCTTTGACGATCAGAGAAACTTACAGAGCAGCTCGGGATAGTGGATCCTATATATGCAAAAAAACTACAGTATGGACACTTAAGAGTTGGGTTAAAGTATCTAAGTTACCTCTGTAGGTAAGTGGTTTTACCTTCTGCAAACTTTGGCAGATAACTAGACAGCTTGGCTGCCTGGCAGTAGCCATTTCTACGACTCTAGACTAGCTGGTCATTTCGCAGTATCGTTGTAAAACTTGGACCATAACATTAGCTAGTAGTCTCCAACCCACACTTAACCCGTTGTATGGCCGGAACGCGGATCCACGCGGGACACAATAACTTTTTAATTGTGTCTCTAATTACGGCATACGAAAGGTTAATAGTAGTGCTGTCTTAGCCAACTGGAAAATAGGATGTTACATGAGCTTAACAAGAATCAATAAAGTTAAAAAAAGAAATAAAAACCAGCTTTTAACCCCTCGAGCGCCAGGGGTTCATTGACCCGGAAAATTGCACTGTTTACGTAAATCACCAAAAAAAAAACAAAAAAAAAAACCTTTTTTCGGATTTTTCTTACAAAAACCAATAATATAATATATTTAGAAGAATATGTAAAGAAACCAAAATTTTCGAACAAATAACTTTCGTAAAAACTTGTGGAAAACACGAAAATTAAGCATTTTTCAAGGACATCCAAGTTGTACAGACGTATGTATTAATATTATTATTATTATTATATCTACTTAATTTTTTATTATAGTTACACAAAACTTAATATTAACACAGTGATTTGACAATTTTATTCATGTACAAAGGCGAGCTTAACGCGCAGTTTCGTTTACTTCTCAAAAACCCTTTGATAGACATATCGTGGGGGTGCATGGTCCGCCATCTTCAGAAGTCCGCCATATTGGATTAAGAATGACGTTACTTAGCAAAGCATGCCTGAAATGTTATAAGACTCCTTAACCTTACGGCCACACTACTGTGATATGCCAATAATTATTGCCATAACTTCAATAACGCCTAGGTGTAACCAAGATTTATTGCTTATGGCTATCATTTTACAATGTCAATCAATATGGCAAACGGCGGTAGACAATAGCTCCGGCGGCGGTCTTTTTTCGCACATCAAAGAAGATTTACCGCAGTAATTAATGCGTTTATGGTCACACTACCGTTTGTCCAGTGTGCAACGTGAGCTCAATGACGACACACGGAGTGATCAAATGAAAAAGCGCTCGAATTTTCGGAATTATTCCAATAATCCTGTAATAAATGAAGAAGTGAAACAAAACCTTACTTTTCGACTTTTAATTTTTTTTAATTTTCCTACATAGGTACATTACCCACAACTGCAGCTTCAACCTCCATCTTGAAAAATGTTTTTTTTACCGCCTAATTTATTGACATAACTAGGTAAACACTAGTGTAACCATACCACTTCACGCAGTAATTTAAACGGTAATTAAATGCTATAATTATTGCGGTAACAACCAGGTATATGGTAAGGTAGTGTGGCCGTTACATAATCGATATGTTATAACCACATGAGTAGATAAACGGAAACTCATGTGGTATAACTGTAGAAGAGTGAAAGAACACTATCTATCCATTTCTTCATAGAACTGCATATTAGTATGTATTATTATATTATTTAGTATATATTTAATATATATAATATTCTTCAACTACCACTCAACGCCGTCTAGTCCCAAGCCAAGCAGAGTTTGTGTTATGGGTACTAGACAACTGATAAACATACTTATATACACTTCTGGACACATCTATTGGCCCACCTTGTATTTTCAGTTTCGTTTGGTCCTAGCTAAAATTTTATATTAGGTTGAGCTAAAAGTTTTTATGCAGTTTTGAACCTGGCACATTCACAATTTCATTCAATAGTCTTTTTTTGAATTTTAAACACAGAATTTAAAGAAACAAAAGACAATTTGGAGCCTGTTTGTTGATATCAAACAATCGAATACTAAGAAAACTTGGTTTTATTGGTTTACTTGGATTTAATTCTTGAAAAAGTGATTGATATCTTTGGTTTTGCAACAAACATTACTTATTCTTAACATTAAGGTGAGGTTCTATCAATAATCTATGGATACTTCACCTGAAGTCGCCGCCCAAGCTTATTCAGGCCGGACACAGCCAAAGAAACGTGAGTGCTCAACTTAATTTAAGTCGATCTGCGGTCCGAAATGTTTATCGGAGGTACCTAGAGACTGGCGGCTTTGTTCGTCGCCAAGGAAGGCCACGATCTCGGGTCACAACTGAAAGGCAGGATCGATTCATCGTGACGACCAGCTTGAGAAATCGTCACCTTACCTCCATTGAGATACAAAACCAACTTCGCGACTTCCACGGAGTAACTGTGAGCGCTCGAACTGTTCGGAGAAGGTTAAAAGAACGCGATATGGTACCACACAAGCCAGCTAATGGGCCCAAACTAACGCGAGCCCACCGAACAGCGCGCCTTAATTTCGCACGCAGTCATTTAAATTGGACACAGCAAGATTGGAGCCGTGTACTCTTTTCTGATGAGTCTAAAATTGTGTTACATGGCAATGATGGAAGGAAGAAGGTCTACCGACGTAAGGGTGAGCGTTTCGCACAATGCTGCTTTGAAGAGAGGGTTGCTTATGGCGGTGGCTCATGGACTGTCTGGAGCGGTATATCCGCGAGCGGAAAAACTCAACTTGAGGTTGTTACAGGACCACGGCTGCCAACATTAAATGCTGAAAGGTACATTTGTGAGTGCTTAGAACCTCACGTGATACCATACGCGGACTATGTGGGCCCAAATTTCCGTTTTATGCATGATAATGCAAGAGCCCATGCGGCCGGCATCGTCAGGGAATATCTTCGGGATGTGAACATCACAGTTATGGACTGGCCAGCCAGAAGCCCAGACATGAACCCCATTGAGCACATGTGGGACGAGCTAAAAAGACGTGTTAGGGCTCGTCAGCCAGTTGCCCAGACGATGCAGGAGTTGAAAACTGCCATAGAAGAGGAATGGGAGATGATCCCTCAAAATTTCATAGAGCGGTTGATAAACTCTATGCCTAATCGTATGAGAGCTGTGGTAGATGCCCATGGAGGCAACACGCGTTATTAAATTAAACCTTTATTTGATAAAACATGTTTTTTATTCAAAATTCAATTGCCTTTAACAAGGCGCGTATCCGACTTGTTAGTCGTAGCTCCATGTCGTATGGTATTCTGAATTCAAATTTAAAACAATACGATCGAAAAAGATGGTAAAATGTATCAGGTTTAAAACTGCATCAACAGTTTTTGTTCAATCTAGCAATCATATTTCGGTAGGGGCCATCGAAACCTAAACTCTAAGGTGGGCCAATAGATGTGTTCAGAAGTGTATTTCTAAATACATACAGATAAATTACACCCAGACACAGAACAAATGATTATGCTCATCACACAAACATTTGTCCTGGGTGGGAATCGAACCCTCGATCTCCGGCATAGCAGTCAGGGTCACTAACCACTAGACCAACAAGCCAGTATCATGTATTTTTGTGATATTTATTTTAATAACTGTATCATGTATATTATTATATCTTTTTTTGCATGTTATATTATTTCATTGTTAGCTATGTTTTTATTGTGTTCTCATTTTCCTTTTACACACAGTGTCTACTTCTCTTTTTTCTACAATTTTCCTTTCTAGCATACCTGGAAGCGATTTCTTTAGAAGTAAGCATCACCTTTGTACTATTCTTCTGTTTTCTTCATCTTTTCCTTTATTATTGTGTGTACATAGATTTATAAATAAATAACTGTACTTTTTTTAAGGTTTGGCTTTAATAAACATACCTACATAGAAACATTGCAAGAATAAAACAGCTTGTAAAAGCTGTTCTATTATTAGAATGTTAGTTAGAAGGTGTCTCACATACGGTTTCTGATCTGTTATTAGAATGTTAAAGGTATCTCATTTAAGGTTTCTTTCCAGAAAGATTTTAGAGAAGTGTTAAAAATCATTCAACTAATTCCAGCAACTAATGTTCCTTAGATAGGTTCTAACATTAATTAGTCAACCGTTTTGTG
Source organism: Mythimna albipuncta (assembly GCA_929112965.1). Taxonomy (NCBI): domain Eukaryota; kingdom Metazoa; phylum Arthropoda; class Insecta; order Lepidoptera; family Noctuidae; genus Mythimna; species Mythimna albipuncta. Next base: position 11,922,093 of record OV815960.1, on the reverse strand, counting down.
ACATTTTATATCATCAATTAGGTAACTTCTCTCGCTCTGGGCGGAGCGATAGGTCAGCTGTGTTCCTCTAGTTGCTCTTTGCTCTCAGGTGACATACCTGCGTTCATGAACATTGTTATCTACTAGAAATAAACAGCTGACAGTCGAGTGTCGATTTAATTTCGTTGTTTTTTTTTTTTTCAAACTTCAATTCACTGCAATGGAAGAAATGATCCGTTAAATATTTATAATTGCATTTTTTTAAAGAAAAAGTTCTTTACCGATGTAGTTGCTATAATTAACCATTTGTCGACCGCAGTGATCGAAATGATTGGATAGAAGCTGCCGATTGATACAATTTCGTTAAAGCACTTAAGTGTCTGTAATAAGTTTTTAAGGAAATAGACCATCAGGCACGCGGGATTGTTAAAAAGAGTTAACGTGGATTTAGAAAGAAGAAAGAAAGAAAACTATTTTATTTGGCATACACACTCTCGCTCTAGAACGCTAACGGCAATCAAAGGAACACAGGTGGCTTTTAGTGCCCAAGTTGTTGACGCCGCGCACTGTTCCCGAGCGCCTCAAGGAGTTGTCAGCAACAGCAGAGAACCAGCCGGGTCGAAGCCTACTGGAGTTATCCTAAAGGGAACTCGAGCCCCGGTATGAAGGGAACGGGGTAGGCTTTTAGTCAGTAAAAGTCTGACACGCCCTCTCACTCCACCCAGAGCGAGAGAAGTTATTTGATGTTAACCTAGTTTTAAAACGTATGTCTTTTTTCATTAAACTAATATTTATTAAATTTTAAATTTAATTCTTCCTGGCTAGAACCAGCACCGCACCGCCCAAATAAAAATCGAATACTTGCTCCAAATGATTTGCATTTGTTTTATACATGCAAAGCTTAACCAGCAGAGCCCTTAAATCGAAGTCGACAACTTTTCAAAATTGATATTTTAGCGGAATACCTTGATGAGCACTTAATATATAACAAAAACCACCTGTGTGTCGTACTGAAGCCGCAACGAGTATTGCGTAAAATTGCCATCGTATACCGTGGAACGAGTAATATTAGGTAGGTAAGGTAAGTTCTGATTAAACCGTAAAAGAGATTGGTTCCTCGGCTGAGTGCTTTATCGTTGACGTTATGTCGGCAATTTGGTGTCGTCTCCCCCGGCCCCGGCGCCTTGCCGGGATTTCTGCCGAACGAGTTACCTACGCATAAAAACCGAAGAACGAAATGAAAAAAGTTCAATCGATACGAACGAATACTAATAGAGTGTTGAAATAAGTCGTACAATTTATTGGACACAATCTTCTGACTGATTTCATAAGCTCCGTTTTCCTTTAAATCGCTTTGATCATGAGACAGTTCAAAGTCGACAAGGTTCCAATTTAATTTAATTTTTCCGTGTTTGAACAATAAAATAAATAATATTCTACACGAGTAAAAGCACAGCGCAAACACAACACAAAAACACACACATACAGCGTAAACACAGGAGCACTCTCGGTTCCTTTACTCTCAAAGCTCAATGGGACGGCAATCCGACTACATCACGAACTAGAAGAGATCAGGCACAGGATCAACGACTATTTGTGCTTTCCGAAGCACAGGGGTGCCACACAATCAACATCTGCTACCAACTTATTCTTAATGGAAAAAACCAAATGTAATGTTTTACCCAAACTGGGACCTCACGGCGTCCTTACCTTCCGCATGACACAGGTCCTCACCGGAAATGGCAAGTTCGGGAGGTTCCTGTTCCGAATTAAAGCGGAAGTGACGCCCGGGTGTCGCCACTGCGCGGAACGCCCGGAGGACACGGTGGAGCACACAATCGCGGTGTGCCCTGCTTGGGCGGAGTATCGCCGTGCCCTCGTGGGGGTGATCGGCGGCGGAGACCTCTTGCGCCGGGCCCTGGTCGAGGCCATGGTCCGGAGCGAGGAGAAGTGGCAGGCGGTCGCCGACTTCTGCGAAGCAGTAATGCTCGCCAAGGAGGTGGCCGACCGCATCAGACAACGGCGCTCTCGCCGCCGCCGCCGGGATTCCGATCCCGATTTCCAGCCATCGTAGGCGCGGGCTTGCGGACAGTGAGCAATGGGTAGCTCGCTGTCCGGCCGTCCGGTAACCGTCCGGACCAAGCCCAAGTCGTCGACGGCGCGCACTGTTCCCGCGCGCCTCAAGGAGTTGTCAGCAACAGCAGGGGCCCAGCCGGGTCGAAGCCTACTGGGGCCAGGGTTATCCGAAAGGGCGCTCGAGCCCCGGTACGAAGGCTAGAAGGAACGGGATGGGTTTTTTAGTCAGTAAGAGTCTGACACTATCTCCCGCTCCGCCCAAGGGCGGGGGATGTTAATGCATGATTTTTCCCATCGAAAAGAAAAAAAAAAACCCAAACTGAGAATCGATCCCAAGACTACAGCAGTTGCGCTTATGTATGTGGTGCTGGAGGCGTTTATTCAGTATAAAATGGACTGATCACCGCACTACATAACATTTTCATTCTAAAAAGTTTTATATCAAACAAAGACTTTTATCGTTGTGTAAGTGCTACTCTTTAAGATATTTATTATTTGGACATATCCGCAATCATAGTGCCACAGATTATACTGTATCTTGACACCACATAAATGAACTAAACTACGAAATCTAACATCGCGCAATTAGAGTTTTCCGCTCGATTTGAACATATACATCTGCCCGAAATCATCTCTCGGGCCCACATATGACAAAACATCCGTCTGGTCGGAGGATTCTCCCGTTTTAGCGTAGACTTGCGGGACTTTACACTATGTTCCGCATACCTCTAAAATAGATCTTTGAAACGTTTAGTGGTATGGGGGGAGTAAAGGGCCAAAGTTCTCGCTGCCGATCGCCTACCAGATGAACAGATCTCCTTAAACCATCTTCGAAATATTCTCTTATCGAATATTCACGCAGTGCCATACTTACATAGTGCGAGAGAGAAGTCTCGCAAAAGCCGCAACCAACCTATCAGATGATGCATGACCCTGAACACTCCGCCAGGAGGGTACGAGAGAAGGAGACGAAGAGATAAGTAAAACACATCTTTGTTAATTATTATTATTAATCCAAATTACCATTATTCGTGAGATTTCCTCAAAAGTGTCCATAATTACACGGAATGCGGTATACAGTAACGATAATTGTAACGACCTTTTGGCAAATTTAACGTATTAAAGCTTTAACATTCCCATGGGAAGCTTTACTAAAGGATAATAACGGAATGACGACGGAACAAATAACGCATCATATCATTTATATTAAAATATTCCCACCGTATTAAAAAGTGAACATAAAATGTTTTTTAAAATAAGTGCTCGCTGGCAGCGCGCGGCACGGCGCGGCTCGGCACGGGGAGGCACTACGGTAGGCACTTGGCACTTGCAGTAAAAACATGCTCAGATAAAACAGGTGGTGGCTGATATATGGGCCCGCATTGGCGAGCGAGCTCACTGCAGCTGTCCCGGCCGCGCTCACCTAGCGCTCTTATGTATGCACCCACTTATCAAATCATTATTTGTACCAAACTTTGGCATTTTATCCTGGAAATTCTCAAATGTTGGCTCCGAACTAAGGCGAGATATTTGCATGAATCTGTAATTTGCGTTTGATAACTTGTTCCAAACGAATCATAATGTAAAATGAGTTGCTTGACAAAAAGTTTCGTATCAGATTTACCCAAATGAATTCTTTGGAATCAATCGACAACACCAAAACATACCACAACTTGGGATGTTACAATTATTTCTGTTTGAATAAATTGTAACTTTATTTGTAATTTTGTGAAAGAGCCTAAGTTACGATGTGAAAGCAGGAATCCTGTAAGTATTTTGAATTTTCCCAATAAGGAAAACGAATGTACATTTGTACGTTCGACACCGGGGGAAATTAGGTGTTTGCAAAGGATTGTGACCCATGAGCTTGTTTATGGGGCGAAGGCACACAGCACACAGTGCAACGCCGGCTTATATTACACCTAATACTATAACAAATGTTCGCAAATAACGATAACTTTGATATTTTGTTGCGTTTCTGTTTAGTTAGGTAAGCTGAAATGCTTATTGTAATGTATACGAATAATCTGTAAGAAACTATTGTATTCTTTTTTAGATTTAAAACTACTCTACTTTCTTAACCGCAGATAAAAAAAGAACGTAACTGACATATATAATTTTCAAAAAAGGTTTTAATATCCGCCTCCTTGCTTGTATCCTTGTATGACAATACCCACTACTAAATTGGGCCTCTCCGAGTGTCCTAATAAACGGCCACTAGGCAGGGCCCCGGGGGTTATATTGCCATAATCACCACGGTGGCTGTTGCCCATCCTGCTGATAACATCCTATAGGTTGCTCTTACGACTTCCGCCGGAAATGATAGGGTGGTCTTCACACCTAATGTTACTCGTATTTACCTGTTTCATTAGAACTGTTACAACATGAAAAAGTAAAATTGTAAAATAAAACCAAAACTTTTAGGCGTAACAAAAAAAAAGTTTACTATGATTTATTTAACTAATACACTACACATAAGCAATGGCAAGAAGGTATTGTGGCTGCTTACAACAAGTAAATAATTATCCATTGTTGCTTACACGCACTGATGTCATTACGTCACGTAATAATTAAGTCCGCCTTTGTATCTTTTGTTGCATAAAGGTTAAATAAATATTTATTACTGAATGGGCCACCAATTTCAACAGGATAACCAGGTTCCACAGAAGACATTCAACACAAGTAACCCAGAGTTATACCCGCCACTTCCATACGGCAGTATAATAACATGTTTTTTTCCCAGATAGAAATCCAGACATTTTTGGGCAAAATGTACTTGACGGATGACCAGCAGTTATTTCAATTTTACGACCTGACTTGTATTGTTTATAGTGGAATTAGCTAAGTTAACTTTTGTCACTGATGTGCCATTTTCTTTTATCAATCTACCCTCACACTGGGATAGCAAGATTTATCAAAATGCTGTCACAAAGGATTTTCTTCCTTAAAAACAGCAAATTAATGATTAAAATAGCTTATCAAAATAGTGGGTCAGCCCACTTAGGGCACCTATATTACGTGTTAACAAAAATAAATAAACGAAGTTATAACGCTATTATTGATAGATTAAGAAACAGGTTTTAAATTAAAAAAAACTCTTTGCAAGACTTGGTGGGTTTTGTTGCTTTATTTTTTATAGCAAATAAAATGTTATCAGTGCACCGTTAGAAGCAAAGCGACTGTTGCAAATATATGAAACGTGCTTTAAACAATTTTAAGTGTGTTAGTAACGTTAGTCACGTTCAAATAAATCTGTACCATGAGTCTGCGGTGTTATTTCTGTGAACTCCACTCACCTGAGTAGAGGCTATTTAGACTATTTAGTATACATCATTTATATTAGAGAAAAGAACATATTATTCGTTTATACAGCGATACCTTAATTAGTAACTAACGTTGCTAGCAGCTTCGCTCGCATGAAAGTAAATAAGAAAAATAGTCGCAGGACATATTTTATCAGAATGCCAAATGTCATCATCTATTCCGCCGTCCGAGCGTGAAGAATTAACAAAAATTTGTTAATTCTTCACGCTTAGCGGGAGATAGTGTCAGACTCTTACTGACTAAAAAACCCATCCCGTTCCTTCAAGCCTTCATACCGGGGCTCGAGCGCCCTTACGGATAACCCTGGCCTCGGTAAGCTTCGACCCGGCTGGGCCCCTGCTGTTGCTGACAACTCCTAGAGGCGCGCGGGAACAGCGCGCGCCGTCGACGACTTGGGCTTGGTCCGGACAGTTACCGGACGGCCGGACAGCAAGCTACCCATTGCTCACTGTCCGCAAGCCCGCGCCTACGGTGGCTGGTAATCGGGATCGGAATCCCGGCGGCGGCGAAAGCGCCGTTGCCTGATGCGGTCGGCCTCCTCCTTAGCGAGCATTACTGCTTCGCAGAAGTCGGCGACCGCCTGCCCCTCCTCCTCGCTCCGGACCATGGCCTCGACCAAGGCCCGGCGCGAGAGGTCTCCGCCGCCGATCACCCCCACGAGGGCACGGCGATACTCCACCCAAGCAGGGCACACCGCGATTGTGTGCTCCACCGTGTTCTCCTGGCGTTCCGCACAGTGGCGACACCCGGGCGTCACTTCCGCTTTAATTTGGAACAGGAACCTCCCGAACTGGCCATTTCCGGTGAGGACCTGTGTCATGCGGAAGGTAAGGACGCCGTGAGGTCTTTCCAGCCACGCCTCAAAGAGGGGACTCATCGCCATAATTGTGGCGTGCCCATAAGGGGGTTTCGATAGTCGCTGACGCCATTCCACCATGAGATACCGCCGGAGCTCTGTCCGCCATGCCGTGACCTCTCGCGGCAGAGGACTTTCACCCCGGCGTTGCATCTCCACGCGCATGTCGTGCATGTGTGCAAGGACTGTTGCCTCCAGATCCCACGGTGGTAGGCCAGCCAGAAGGCTCGCCGCTTCGCAGGAAATCGTGCGGTATCCCCGCACCATCCGAATTGCCATGACCCTCTGGCAGGCGTTCAGAATGGCCGCCGGTCGCTTTTGCAGCGACGGCGCCCACACCGGCGCCCCGTAGAGGGCCATGGACCGAACGATTCCCTAGTAGAGCCTCCGGCAGGAGGCGTCTGGACCCCCAAGGTTAGGCAGGAGCCGCTTGAGAGCGGCCCCAGTCCGGTTGAGTTTGGGAGCCAGACGTCGGAAGTGCTCCTCGAAATTCCATCGGCTGTCGAGGATGAGTCCTAGGCACCTCATCGATGTCCTGACGCCGATGCGAACTTCTACTGTTGGTTGGGAACCCGACGGTGGCGCGTTCCGACGGCCACGACCGTGAAAACACATGGCCTCGGATTTGCGCAGCGCCACCTCGAGTCCCAACTCCTGGACCAACGACTATCGCAACCCCGCGTGTCGCTAAAGCGGCCGCCGCCAGTTAAGACTCTCCCTGCGCTAGAACCAGCGTATCGTCTAGCGTAGCAGACCACGTAGGTTTAAACGTTCATTAGTGTGATAAAAACTTGGCAGTATAGGGATCGGACACAATAAAAAGTCCCAAAAAATACATAAACACACAAGTACATTAAACTCACTATCGACATGCTGATCGGTAGCTGAAAACGTATTACGTGAATGTAGCTAAAATGGTTCTCATCAAATTAATCTAAATTTAAATAAGTTGTTTTTTTTTTATTTATTTCTAGAAACCATGGATACAAAGTCCATCAGTCGAAATAATAGAGATTACATGTTACTAAATAGCTTATTTGTTTACTATTAGAATATGAATGTACACACATATATTCTAATATTTTTGTAGTATTTGGCAGCAAATGTAAATCAACGTTTAAATCCGTTATGAATCATTTTGCGAATAATTAAAACAGCCAATGAACTTCGCTCGAAGAAATCACACTACATACTCCTTGTAAATAATAGTAGGTCCTTTATGTTGCAATCTTTTTATTGGCCTACTATATTAATGATCGATGTTGTCTATTTAATCAATTCACATGTCACTGGCCATCAGAGTTGAAAAGAATTTTGAGATGCCATATTTTTTTTTGTTTTTCATTTTCCTGTTAATTTTTTACATAATTAGCAGCTTGTATTTACTATACCAGCTGGACGCAAATAGCCCAAGATAGAGACAAATGGAATTCTTTAGAGGAGGCCTTGACCTTCGTCTGAAGAGGGGTTCTTGCACAACAAATTAGCGTTTGGATCAACCAATTTGGATTCTCAACCATATTGTAAATAATTTTAACTACATATTTTTTATTTTCATACTTGTAATGCAAGAAATAAAAGGCTTTTTATTTTATTTATTTATTTACTATGATGTACCTAATGCAAACTTATTAGTTTTAAATTAGGCATTAAATAAAGGAAATAAATGATTGAATCGTTAAGATTGTTCAAAGAAAAAAAATATCTAACAATAAAAACCAGCAAGTTGACAAATTATTTAACAAGAATGTTAACCTTACTTCAAATTGAATAACAGAATATTATTGGAGGTGAACTGCAGGTCAATCAGAGTCAATAGCCATAACAACTGTCTCAGAGAAAGCCAACGAAGGCCGCGGTCGATCCCGCCATCGCGTGCACCCATGAACCATCATAAACTGTCAAAATAAACTATTTGTTGTTTGAGCCAGACCTAGAACAGTTAAAATATCGAGTTACGTAAAATATAATTTTGAATCATAATGCAATTCAAGAAATATCGATCGAAGATAAGTTTGACCGATTTTATTCGCTGGTGCAGAAACTTGGATAAAAAACGGTTTGAAAACCAAAACACGCGAGGGCTACGAAAGAAAACTTGAATACTGTTTATGAAGCCGATAGAGTAAGATAAAATGCAGGTGTGTGACTTAGAAGCCTTAGAACTTTAACAAAGAATGTGGATAAGTAACTGCAAACAGTGCAACCAAGTCTTGCGCTGATTATAATGGTTCGTTCTGCTTTTTGTGTTGGTACATAATTACATTTCAAAGCGTCGAGGTGTTGCTAAATAAGGTTATCATCTGAAAAACCTAGTTGCACACATAGCGGGCTAGCGGAGAAGCGCGTAAGCTCTAGCGGGGTCAGTGACCGCGGACCGGTCGGCGCGTGATCGCCGTCTTCCACTGCGTTCGACACAACTGATAAGCTCGTTCAATACTGTTTGCTATTTTATTATACCTACGATCGTTTACGTTAATGACTGCACGGTTCAAGTGCCTTCAGAACCGGCTTGGAAATCTCTTACAAACTAATACGCGGCTGTAGTACGCATCTAGTTCGCCACGCTGCTTGATATGCGGATGTAGTCATCTTATCGTTATTGAGTTGACTCTAGACCGCGAGTTTACCTACTAAAACAGTTCTAGAGTGAATTCCAAGTGATTGCGTAATCGTTAGAAGCTGCCACGCACCACGGTAGTTGCTTGTTAACATAGTATAAATAAATGGATAACAGATTTTATAAAATATTCGAATAATCGTTACTGAAAATATTTAGGGTGACTCTTGAGTAGCTTTCGATATGAAAGCTCTACAGAGTTTAAGATAAGAACCGTCAAAGGAGCTCTTAGGACGCTTGGCTGAATGTTGAAACAATAAACTATCCTAAAATAACATAAGTGAATATCGGCGTTTGTCAACCCTAACCAGCTTAATAAAACAGAAGTTTTTCGAGAATAATCAAAATGTGTTGTCCATTTACGTTCCGTAAACATTTTTCTTTTGTCAGCGTAAATAATACACTCTCCTCTATATTACTGAAAATACATAGTTTGATAATATTTTAATAGATAATGTTTGTCGAACCGTAGCCGTGGGAGGTCGTTGCAGAGCATTTAACAAGTACATTAGAGCTTTTATGAGATAATAGTGTTACCGTTTTTACCGCGTTAAATAACCGAGCGGCGTAGGCGATGCTTTTACAAGGACATAATGAGCGTGTAAACAATGGAAAAGCGCATGTGGGAACGTGAGTGAGGTATCGTGTCCGCCGCGGATGGATGCGTAGGCGCCGCGCGCCGCTCTACAGTCAGGCGTCTTGACACAGCTGTTAGCCGGCCGGCTACATACATCGCACACAATGAGACAGCATTACGCACCACATAACATAATGCTGGCTTGTAACATGACATTCTACTGATGTCAAGATGTATGAGCTGCAACGTTTATTGTGTGGCTGGTGATTCACAAGGGTCTATTTAAAGCTTATTGGCATACAAAGACACTTCGGTGCTTGTTCAGAAGATTGATATGTCTCTTTAAGTCCTGAGGTCTCGTTCTTAATTTAGCTCTCCATGACAACTTCAAAATATCGTTGCCTTTACTTACTTGTTAGGGTTTTAGAATTAGCCATCCATTTGAATCTAATTATTATATTGGATACAGACAAAGACTTCGATTTTGATCAACCGTTACATTGGCTTTGTACCCAGAGGTAATTGGCGCACGTAACAGTACAAAACTATGTGTACAAAACAATAATTATAATATAATTCAAAGGATGTTAGAATATTTTAGCTTACCAACATATCTTGATCAAAGATATTTTGGAATGTGATTGGATTCTTTGATGTAGTGTAGATCGCGTAAGTAAGCAATTAAGCAATTTCTTTACATATTAACTTGTACCTACGAGTATTTACAAGACTTATTTACTTGTAGCTAACTTATAAAAATATATGTTAAAATTAATACGGCGAACTTCAAAGCTAATAATATAATAATAATATTCCACAACTATCACACAACGCCATCTAGTCTCAAGCTAAGCAGAGCTTGTGTTATGGGTACTAGACAACTGATAAACATACTTATATATTTCTAGATACATACATACTATAGATAAATTACACCCAGACACAGAACAAATGATCATGCTTATCATACAAAGATTTGTCCTGAGTGGGAATCGAACCCACGACCTCCGGCATTGACTGCTATGCCGGAGGTCGTTAAAGCATTTTATATATATACATCTTATATACTTAAACTAGTGTTTGACTGAAACCCTACCTGATGGTAAGCAGTGATGCAGTCTTTGATATGTTTTCTTTTTTTTATGGGAGTAATCATCAAATAAATTATCTCGCTCTGGGTGGAGCGAAAAGGCGTTACTGACCCACCTGTAGTATATCAGTTACCTTTCGTGTTCCTGGGCCTCGGTAACTCTTCTGAACAATGTCGCAGCCCTGGCAGATGTCAATTCCTGTTTTCATATAAATAAAAATCAATGTGTAGGTACTAAATATTTTTTTGAAATCTCAGGAACGTTTTATAATATTTTTTTTTTTTAAAGCCGGCCAAGTGCGAATTGGACTTGCGCATGAAGGGGGAAACCCTTCGTGCATGAGTCCGAATACCGTCCGCAGCAAAAAACGGCAAAAAATTACGTTTGTAAGAACACAATTTATATTATTCTGTGTTTAGTATTTGTTGTTATAGCAGCAACAAAAATACATCTGTGAATCAAATCAGAAGCGACAGATATTATTATTATTATACACTGGATCATACCCTCGAATGTGATCTCTCTCTGCTACTCGCTAAGTTTCCTGGGAGAAAACTCATTTTCGAATAAAGCTCGCTTTAGTACATAAATTGTCAAATCACTGAGTTTTTATTAAGCTTTGTGTACAATATAATATTAAAGAAGTCGGAAAAAAAATGTATCGCACGTCCGGTCAAATAGTGTCACAACTCAAGAAAAAATAGTTTGCTGATAGTTATGCCGGTATTTCAGAATTCATCATACTTTGAGCTCAGATATTGGCATATTTGTAATTCATTTAATTGCTCACAAGTGATCCATTTTTATTTATTTATACGTATCCACATATCCCTGGATTATTAGAATTTGTTAATTTAATTTAATAGTTATTTATTTGGTTAAATAGTTTGGTTAAATGGTTTGGTTTAAAGTTGTTTATTTGGTTATTTCTTCGAATATATATGTATAGCTGGTAATAACATCGCATTGGCGTTAGCTGTAATGGTGTTATTTACAAAATTTTAAATAAATCAATAAATAAAATAAATTTAAAAGCCTTTGTCTCTATCATTTGATTTCTGAGTTATGACACTATTTGATCGAAGATGCGAAATATTTTCTCACGCTACTGCAGTGTAATGCAGTAAGGCCATTATTATGTAGTGTTAATTTAATTTCTAAGGAGGGTGTGACTCAACCGCTACGTCCTGCTAACTACAGTAATGTATGACTTAATGAACTATAAGCCAATTACAGGCCCAGGTAAACTATAATTAGCCCTAAACGTCCTTGTTACAGCAGTTATTTTTCATCAAGTGCGACGTTCATAATTTTTTTTCCGACTATCATTTCTCCACCTCAAAATAATGTTAATATCGTAATTATTTTGCGCTTGAAATTTCATAGTTCTCAATACTCTTTTATTTTAAGACTTTCAAATTGATTAATAATATTACTTTTTTTAATTTTCGTGATAGAGTATAAGAAAAAAGCGACGTACGCTAGCACAAGAGTAAATAAACGGAATTATCGACTCATGACGCTAGTGCTAAAACAAAAAATCAAAAGAACTGTTTTCTTTTATTTAATTAAATATACAAACAAGTGAAACATTACGATATAAGATTTTCGTGTTGCAAATTATGAGTTAGGTAATAAATTAATATATTGACCACCTTATTTTTATTTCATGTACCTACCTATTTGGTGGATTGTTCTCCAAAAGGTTCGCCAGCGCTGCAATATTTAAAAAAATAAGCAAATTAAAAAACGATTAACCAAAAATGGTAAAAAATCCACACATATTAATGTATGTAAATAAATCTAAATGCGTTATAAAATACCACGTTTTGTGCGTATAAGGAGTGGTCGATCAGCTTTAACAGTGGGTACCTATGTTAAAGACAGATTGATTGTACTACGATCGCGTTGGCGGCATATATTTACATGCTATTATGTAAAAAATCAATTTAGGTCAAGGTTTCGTTAGATGACGCAAGCCTGAACACTTTTGTTGATAAATAAAAATTGAATTTTGTCGATAAACGTACCCTATATGGATATTAACATTATTAACACTGAACGTCCTAACAACAGCCGTACTTACTTTTCTAATATCATTGATACCTTTTCTGTTGGGAAAGTATCAAACAACTTCTGCTATCGAGTGAAAGGAAGTGTCAGACTTTTACTGACTCCTACCTGTGTTTATTCCGTTGCCTTTGCCCTCCACGGCCGCGGTTAGCAGTCACTCTTTCGAACAATCTCACAGCTTTACTCTGACTAATCTAACCTAACTGACTATATACATAGTAGTATACTATCTAATACACTGTACCTCGAGTTACAGTGTTTTGCTTTAACAGTGCTCATTAGACTAGTTTTAAATGCCATTTTCGCAAAATAGCTATTTCTGAGATGCAGTGTTTTGTATTCACACGTCAGTACTTAGGTACATAAATTGAATAGCAAATGCTGTGAATGTTCATTCGACAATGTCTTCAATCATCATCATCATCACAAGCTCTGCTTAGCTTGGTACTAGACGGAATTGTGTGCTAGTTGTGGAATTTTATTATTATTATTATATTTGCTGGCATTTACGGGCCAAGCCCAGTAAAGGCAGTAAATGTAGCGGATGGCAAGTTATGTCGAGGATGCGTTATGAATTGTGGACCTATTATTTATTATTACTTATTAATTTTAAATTTGAACCTATTATAAAGAGCTAAAATGTTTGTTAGTCCTGTACCTGATAATAGTACTGAGTCCAATTACGGAAATGTTCTCACTGATGAATACTTAGAGTTCACTATCGCTGAGTGTTATTGCCTAATTTTAGTGTTATGGAATAGGTTACGCTGCGGTTTTGGTAGACGAAGCTGCGGTGTAAGCTATGTCCTAGATTCTAACGTTAGAAAACAAACGAAGTTATGGTACGTTCTTTATCAGCTACTTACGGCACGAGTAAAAGTCAATAAAGTAATATGTACTACTTTCTACAACAGTTGTAAACTATATGCTGTTCCTGTAGGCAGAAAAATAGGAATGCAACACCTTTTATAGTTATAATTCTCTCTCTCAAGGCTAGCTTTTTATGTATTATTGAAATAAATTAACTAAATTGTATTATCTAATTTATAAAAATCTCGTATCACAGTTTCTGATCGGATTTTATGTTTTTTTTTTTTTGTGTATCTTTAGTAGACCTGAGAAAGGTTGTAGTCTATCTTTTACCAAAAAAAAATTAGGAGTTTGAAAACTTTTCTTTGTTAATTCATAAATGACAGAGCAACCTTCGTTCAGTCAGCTAGTTTTTCAATAAGCTGATTTGATGATGATGACTTTTAACAGACTTATAGTTATTGGTCGAAATTTGTATGTATAGGTATTATGTATGTGTGTGTATGTTTATTACATCTTGACGATCAAACAACTACATGAATATGCATGAAATTTGGTACACGGGTAGATCACATCCTGGAATAGAATAGAATAAAGCTTTTTAACCCGTAGTATATACTCCATATTTTCTTGGGATAATTTTTAACCCGTAGTATATACTCCATATTTTCTTGGGATAATTTTTAACCCGTAGTATATACTCCATATGTTCTTGGGATATTTTTTTACTTTTACACGGGCGAAGCCAAATGCAGAAACAAATCTTTAAAAACATTTTTTTTTGTTTTTTGTTTGTTCTCTGAAATTGTTAGTATTTTGGTGTGCAATAAAGTTTATTCTATTCTATATTTACTGACATTTTTGTTCATCGGATTCTCAAAATCAGCCTTCGATTGAAAAAAAATAATATGTAGATATATATTATGTTATACTTACCTACAAGGCAAAATAAAAGTTAAAAAATAGTAAAACCAAGACACGGTTGTTTTTCTCTGAGCCACGAATACCAGACAATGCCCGGTGATGCAACGGAAAAACTTCACCGACTTTTCTCTCTTAAATTCTCTGAAACAAGAATAAAAACTTAAACCATTTAAAAACTATCCGACTACGGTTCTCTCTCATCCGTAATCTAGATCTGATCGGCGATCTGCATCCACTGAGGAAGCGGCGGCGGCGTCCCAAGATACCTAATTACTTACAGATAATAATTGGATTCCCGGTACCCCTCAGATAGTTTAATTTATTGCTCGAAGATTGAAATCTATGTATATTAGAATAGATGTTTAATTCATGTAGATATTTCAACGAGAAAGCCTCGAAAGGAGTCACTTTATAACTTCACAAATGACTTTTGTACTGTCTTTTCATTATCTTTGAATTTCCAGAACAACGTTTCGTAGTTAGTGGGAGGAGGTAGTGACACTAATCCTCAGACAAATGAGGGCAGTAGGGTGTTAGAAATGGTGATCATTTACAAAATAGTGTCAGTGGCGGCTTGCTCATTAGTAATGGAACAAGTAGCGGGGTCATATGTACCTAAAATGACGTCCTTCATTCAATCTGAAGTCAGTGGATCTTTGATGGTGACAATTTGTTTTTATGGCAAGATCACCATAATCATTGATCATCATCATCGCACGATTAGACAAAGGTCTCCCCCTCCCTAGTGTCAACACAACGAACAGAAATGATATGTAAAGATATGTCAAACCAAAATGTGTAACTTTGACCCTGAGACAGTGGTGAATTTACACAATTTACCACTAGGCAATAGGCTATTTTGCTGCGCTTGTGCTCTACAATTTGATACCCTTCACAGTCACATTAGTTACAATATTTTTGTCTATGTCTAATGAAATTGTAATATTATTATTTGTGTACCGTCGTCATAGGTACGTAATTATTATGATTACGACTTTTACTTTACGATTTTTTGGCATATTCGAGGTCATTCATATTTACAAATGTAACGGTGTAATGTGTGCTACTTACATTTTCAGAATCAATATCAATAAGTATTTAGATTTGATACTACTGGTTACGGACTGTATTACTACATGGGTTGTCCACGACCCAGTTCGCAGTTCTCAGACTTGTATGAGAAGGTACTGCGGTGTATTTAAAGATTTGGCACCTCGTTTCGAATAGATAAAAAAAAAAAACTACAAAAACACTCTACAAAATAGAACCTTAATTTCGTTATGATAATGACGAAACTGTTATTCTTTAAAACACTGAATTTTATGAGAGAGTAAGCGAAGTAGGCTGAAATTTTTTGAACCTCAGTTATTTTACTTTGTCAAGTTACGCAGAAAAGCGTTTGAATTAAAAGAATGTAGAATGCTCTTGCGAACGGAGCGAGCAAATGTTGGCTTTAGATAGGTTCTGCTTTCTTTTTAACCGACTTCGAAAAGGAGGAGGTTCTATGTTCGGCTGAATATATGTTTTTTTTGTTTTTATGTATGTTCACCGATATCTCGATCAATTGTGGACCGATTATAAAAATTATTTTTTTGATTAAAAGGTTATGCTTCCAAGTTGGTCCTATAGAAATATTGTTATGATCTCATGATGAAATTCGAAGATATAGAACAGAACTCTTCATAAAATCACAGTAGAACTGTGGTTACAAGTAAAGTTGCTTTATGTAGTCGATGACTGACTGTCAGAAAGGGGGGGGGAGAGATGTATCGAACTGATCTGATGATGAAGCCAGAAGGAAAAAAAATAAATTAATGTAATCTAATCGTGTTTGAGATTATTGGAATCGTTATGAGATGCACTGTGGCTATAAATTATTTAAGTTTGTCTGAGGGGTATTTTTTAATGGTGGTATAATAAATAAAAAGTGTAAAATAAAAAACATAAAAAAGAAATGTAACCGAGTCGGTGTTAAATAACGAAGAAACAAAACTATTATATAATAGAAAAACACCGACTTCCGAAATCAAAGTTATTTTAAATTTTTCAGTGTTTTTAACATAGAAGTCGGTTATATATTTTTTTGTAAAAAGTTTTTTATTACCATTCATTTATCATCATCATCAATCGGATAATATCTATTGATAAATAAATTTAAATATAAGTACTTTTTTTTTAATGAATGTAATATTAGTAGATATGTGACTAAGGAATAAAGCTGTGTCTTTAAGTAGTGGGCGGCATGTTGAATTTCGAACGAAACGAAGGTTGCTGATTTTAATCCTAAAAGTCAGTGAGGGATTCATATAATTAACTCCCGGGCATTGCAAGGGAGTTAATAAAGAAACCTGAGTGAAGTGAGGTATTCAAGCCGCCCAAGACAGCCTAGTCACATAAACTACTATTATATGAAAACACAATACAACTATAGATAAATGAAGGCACTGAATAGTTTGTACGAAGAGCCATCATATCAGAGCGACTTCTGAAAGGGAAGGTTGGACAGCCACTTGAGGGGTCAAAAGGTACCTACTAGATTAGCAATTGCGTACCGAAAGACGCAGCACCTGAAGGCCATACGGCGGACCGCTAACCTGGTGAGGGTCGTAGAAGTTCAATGGATAAGAGACACAAAGGATCGGTCGTCGCGTCGTAACGAAACTTGAGGGGGACCAATGTCCAGCAATGAGCGTCTTAAGGCTGAAATTATGATGATAATAATCAGTAGGAACACGTCTCCTCCTTCTTCTTCCTTCCCTAGTCCCATTATTTGAGGTCGGGTCTCCTCACTTTCTTGCGCCAAGTGTCTCTATCTTGGGTTGTCAATTTTGGTAACTGGGCTTTCTGGAGGTCCCTCTCTATATTTGACCACCAGGTCAATGTCGGGCGGCCTGTACCTTTTTTTTGTTCTGGTAAGCTTAGGGCGATTTGGACCACGTGGTCCTTACTACGTCTTCGGACGTGTCCATACCAACGAAGGTGATTTTCAGTCATCTTTTCGGAGATCGGTGCGACTTTGAAGCTTCCCCGAATGTGTTCATTTCGCACTCTGTCAAGTATAGTCACACCCCCCGCCCATCTTAGCATCTTCATTTCATTGGTATGGACCTTTTGTTCATGCGTCTTCTTTACTGTCCAACATTAGGAGCCATACAGTAGCGCTGGACAGACTGCAGTTTTATACACCTTACTCTTTATTTTAATTGGGATACGTGGGGCGCACAGTAGGTACACCTGTTAGTGACCGCCATTTCTGCCAGGAAACACTGATTCTATGAGTTACATCGGCGTCGACGTTAGCGTCTGTTGTGAGCATGGAGCTAAGGTATTTGAATTTCTCTACCGTGGCAATAGGAGTCGATCCAATGTAGACCTCCAGTACCGTGATTCCACTGAAAGAGCACTTCAGGTATTCGGTTTTGCTCCTGCTAACCTTCAGGCCATACCGTTCCAGGGACTGTGTCCACGTATTTAAAAGGTCTTGCATGTGTTGCGCGTTGTCAGCGGCCAGAACAATGTCGTCCGCGCATAGTCCACGGCAATGGGGATGGTATATCCTTGGTAAGATAGTCCATCACCAAGTTAAATAAAAGCGGACTGAGAGCAATGTTAGCTGTTGGTTTTACGGGCGGTTGCCACCTGACGCCAAGGCAAGTAGCTCTTCTGAAGAACTCAGAGCTGCCGTTAGACCGAAGTAGGAACTTGTCTAATTTTTGTTTTTGGCAAAGCAGGAATTATGGGTCGGCAGACTAAAAA
Organism: Mythimna albipuncta; assembly: GCA_929112965.1. Taxonomy (NCBI): domain Eukaryota; kingdom Metazoa; phylum Arthropoda; class Insecta; order Lepidoptera; family Noctuidae; genus Mythimna; species Mythimna albipuncta. The sequence continues at coordinate 11,904,007 of OV815960.1, read as the reverse complement.
AATATTGTAGCCTGCCGAATGTATGCCTGCATAATTGCTTGTTTCAAGTAATACGGCAGGTGGCGAGGTGTGGCAAACTCCACTCCTTGCAGTTACCGCTCTGAGCAATAACCCTCTTGGCTACTGAAGCGGTCCTCTTGTCTCTCATACAAATTGTGCACGAAAGCCGAATACTGTTAGTTTTGAAAACTGAGTATTTTACAATTTACAGTGCCATTCAATGTACACAGAAAATGAAGACTGAAAATCGTTATTACAAATAGCAAAAACATCAGTCTCGAAATTTGTCACCCCTAAAATATGCAACTGGTAAATCTGCCACTGCTCAGTGAGTTACGTAAAGATCATGGAAGTGACCTTAAGTAATTAATAACTAGGTAAACAACCGTATAACGTGACAACTACTATGTGGGGAACATAACAATGTTTACCTTGGACCCTTGACAGTAAGTCGATTAACACTTCTGGGTCAATAACGATACGTTTTCAGTAGGACATACTATCACATATAAGCTAATGGTTTTTCGAAGCTATACCTACTGATTTTCAGAAAAACTTATTAAGACTACTAGAAGAAAAAATCTGAAAAGACTATAGTAATAAGGCCTTATCTCAATATTTCCAGGCATAGAGATATTAGTAAAGCGAAGTCACATTGATACAATTTCAAAGAAAAGTATCAGAAATACAGATCAAAATGGTATTCGGACCGAAAACCTCATCGGTGCTAATAGGCAGGTCAGGCAAAATTCTAAGAATTTTTCATCTGTAAGATATTTAAATATAGAAAAATATGACGAACGAATGGCCGGCAGCAGGAGGCCTGTGCCTTATCAGGTGCCTCAACTTAATATCAGCATTCCTTTTCACACTTTCTAAAATGAGATAATAATTAAATGTGTATTTTATGGCAGCAAGTATAAGCAGGTTAGATTTCGAAATAGCATTATATGATTATTTACATGAAGGGCCACGTTGCTATTAATATTCTAAAGTGTGTAAGGTAGGGCGAAGGGCGAGGGTTACGCAAGCTCTTGAATAAATTAGTAATAGTTAGGCGAACGTTTGAAAAAACTTGGGTAATATGTGCGGCGAGGTGTTGCTAAATATACATGAGCGGAGAACACTAAGGCCGCCATCGAAACGTGGTTCGATTTCAATTACGCATCTACCTTAGATAAGTGAAAACACTTATAAATCCATTTATTTATCTCAAGGAGTTTTTTAAGTCTGTATGAAATGCTTTTATATGCTTTTCCGTATTATCGCTCTTTCGGTTTACTGGCCAATGTAGCTTTAAGCTCATGTTCTGGTAAAATACGTAAGCTTACGGTTACCTACCTGATTTGGTGATCTGCTTTAAAAGTGTTTTAGATAGGCATAGGTACTCGGTTCTGAATTCCGAATAGCTTGACCTCTAAGATAACTCAGAAAAATGTTATATGTACATGTGTAAAAGCTCAGCATGAAACCAGCAAGATGATTTGGTAATAAGCTGTGGGCGTAAAATATTTTAAGTTATTCGCATTTTAAGTCTTTGTATTTAAAGTATCCTTACATAGAAAAGAGCTGCATTGTAGTAAATTGTAACAAAGTAAAAAAATGTCGTAACAATAGACATAAAGTCGTATAATCACGAAACATTAGGCAGGCAGCGAGAACGCTCGCTACAATTAGCAGTACCGCGGTTACCTCACCTTTGCTCTGTCGAAGTTAAAATATTAAAAAAGTCACTTAGCAGTAACAGACGCGCCCTCTTCGCGCCGCGCCCTCTGTGTGCCCATTTACCTCCCCCCCGGGAAATGACACACACAAACACCTATGTACCTATAACAAACACGATTTTAACAACAATTAAACATAATATTTGTAAGTGTTCTTCATAATTCATAGCTTGCACGTTGTAAAAAACAAATGGTTTTGTTAGTCTCTCGCGAAAATACTTTTAATGAAAATATTATCCATATGGTTCCTGAAACAGCTATGACAGTGTAGCTTTTTAATTTAAAAATTACACTAATTGGTTTTATATATTATTATAAATACACTTTTTGATTTATTTAAATTTTATTTACTATATCTATTTGTGCACAATTATCCTCTGTTATTGACGTATATGTACGTATTACATGATTTAATTTAATCTATTTAGTGTATTTTAACTTTTCTAACTTATTTATACACACTATGACGACTCCTTTTTTCCAACTCTCTCGTCGCAGGTCTTTTTTTTTCGGTGGGGAAAATCATACAATGTCAACCCACGCTCTTGGGCGGAGCAGGAGATAGTGTCAGACTCTTACTGACTAAAAAACCCATCCCGTTCCTTCAAGCCTTCATACCGGGGCTCGAGTTCCGTTTCGGATAACCCTGGCCCCAGTAGGCTTCGACCCGGCTGGGCCCCTGCTGTTGCTGACAACTCCTTGAGGCGCGCGGGAGCAGTGCGCGCCGTCGACGACTTGGGCTTGGTCCGGACAGTTACCGGACGGCCGGAGAACGAGCTAGCCATTGTTCACTGTCCGCAAGCCCGCGCCTACGGTGGCCGGAAATCGGGATCGGAATCCCGGCGGCGGCAGCAAGTGCGCCGTTGTCTGATGCGGTCGGCCTCCTCCGTTGCTGGCATTAATGCTTCGCAGAAGTCGGCGGCCGCCTGCCACGCCTCCTCGCTCCGGACCCGTCGAGACCTGCTACTAGAAGTAAAAAATCGTTTGAAATAAACAGCACCTTTGTGCTCTTCTATCTGTATTTGTTCTTTTCGAGTTTAAGTGTTTGTGTGTACTTAAATAAAAAAATTTTTGTTCATTATGCAGCCCCATTTATCGATAACAATTATTCTTATTACTTTATTCTTCTTAAATAAACAATGTTAAATAAAATTTATATTGCATTTTGTGCCTTCTCAGGCCGCGACCGCTTGAAAATGAATACGTTGGCAGTATGTGACATGGAAACGGACATAGGTTACTGGTTATCCCAGACACAAGCGAGGTCGCGGGCAAACGCTAGTGGTAAATAATATATCAACGCCATGCGCCAGCCCGCTTCCGTTCGAGGCAGACTAAAAACAAGCGCCAACGACACTCCACAGTTAATGCAGATGAGATCTACTTACGTGCACTCTACATTGCACTGATTCCACACTTTCACAGTATTTCAGACCAAAGCAAATTATTTATTCATTCTTGCAGTGTACCCTTTCTAATAAAGCAAGAGTAATCCAGTCGGGATGTCGGGCGAGCGTTACAAATGAGTAGGACGCGGCAGTGCAACGCCAAGTTCTGCGAGAATATCATTATCAGCATAAACAATCATTATCCGTCTCCCACGGAACTCGCTGCATGTTTTTTAAGTGTGGCGCGGGAAGCGCGGTGACGCCGCAACACCGTCACGCCGGCGGAAACTGCGTAATGAAGATGAATGTCACAGTAAATGAATGTTAAGAAATATGACTTGAAATCCTAACATAGATTTGACGTGTGATCATACATACGCTTATTTTTATAATAGAAAGGTAACGTGAAAATGTAAGCCATTAGATTTATTAAAATATAGACTCGGAAACCACAACGGATGGCGTATTTTTTTTATTTTCATAAAGCATTCTTCACAGCAAAAGTTTCAGCATTTTAATTCCCGTGGCGCAGATCACATTTGTTATGTAAACTAAGTCACTAGTTACAATCATGCATAATTCTATAGTGTATGTACGGGCACACAGTAGGGAGGACGCTTTTAGTTAAAAACTGTTTGCTGGAGTAAGATTGTCGCGGACGGGAAATAAGGAAGATCTCGTTTTGCTACAGGGAATCAATTATTTAAGGATACACCCTCTGACTACGCTCTCTGTATACAGAGCAAAAGGAACTCCGTAAATACTATGTCTACTTTTTGAGGAAGTCTCAAAAAGTACACATCACAGTGAAGATTGTATGAAAGATAGCATGTTAAAATAATATTGATGTGTACGGATACATATACAGTTTTTTTTTGGTATTTATGTGTCTATTTTTATTATTCATATATTGACATCCTTACAAATATTTAGGTAACTAATTATCTATAATATACAAACTAATGATAAAAGTATGTACAAAAGTGTATAAAATTAATTTATACAGCTTAGTAAGAGTTGCTATATTAAACGTTAGGATCCCGTTCAGTCTAATAATGTGTGAAAAAGTTATTTTCGGTGGGTAACGTTACAAACAATCACATTATGTCGGCGTCAGATCGATGCTATTTATTCCAGCTTCGCAAATTGAAATGAAAACTGCCTCAGAAACGTCAGAGGATTAACTTCCAAGCTTATTTCAAAGCTTAGCCCCTAATCAGTGAAGTTAATTAATGTCTACGTCGATTCAGTCTTAGGGCTGCGCCTGATAACCTGAATACCCTTGTATCCGTAGCCACAGCGAGATTCAGCCATCAAATATTCACGTGTGGAGGTATGGTTGCCGTTTTACTGCCTCCCCTCCCCTCCGCCCCCCCCTGCCCCCTCGGCCTCCTGGAACCCCTCGCAGACCCGCTCGCGCCCTCAAACGACCCTGTCTGAAACAACTGAATGTGCTAAAATCAATAACTGTTGTTTGACGACAAAACTTACTCTAGACGTTGAGCTATTAACAACTAAATGGGTGCTCGCCGTAATTGTGTTATTATAGTACAAAATACTCGTAGGCAGTCACCACTTCCCAGAAATAAACAAGTCTCCACTCCACATGGTACGAAACGAGTTTCTATAAAAAAACTTCGAGTCGATCGATTTAAAAAGCTCATTATTATTATTACAATAGGTACAACTTATAAGTGCGGTACATTACGTATTTACAATAGGCAGAATTAAACTTCTCTCCAGCTATTATGAAATAAATGTTACATTAATACCGTTTCATGCTCCCGTCGTCGTCCCTTTAAAGTTCGCTAAATACTGCAATGACGAGTTAAGGCCCCTCGTCGAAGCTCAATAAGAACCGCGACTGAACCCGTCGCAAATTATTATACCGAATCCCTAAATAAAGTTCAAGAAAATGTTTTCATTTATACTGTATAACGGACATCAACACGGTATATTTACGTCTCTGAAATGATAATTCTGAAGCCTACATCTAAAGTAAATTATCGTCATCTGAAACGTAAAAAAATCCTTGTCAAAAGTGATTTTCGTTTGCACACTGAAGACGTCTACAAGTTACTACTTAAATACCTTGTCTAATAATGTTAATTTCACATTTTAATACTAATTTTACTCGTATTATCGGGTAATCCGTAAAATATTTAAACTTTCGAAATGAAAGTCGTAATTACCTGTACAAAATAAAAAGCTGTTCACGCATCTTAATTATTCATATTGTTTTACCTATCAAAAATTATTTTGCTTCTAATCGTCATTCCTATTCGTATGGTGCGGAATTTCAATTTTTCCTGACTCGAGAGTCGACCCGCCACTCCGCAAAAGAGGTCCAAGAAGATGGTTAGGTTAGTTGCCTCGGCCCATACAGTCCTCAAACCGCTACAGACCGAGCCGGCAAAATGCGCCGAAGCAGTATCTGCTGGACCCTTATACGTTGCCGCGAGAGAATCTCTATAGCGCGATTCAGGATTCCACATTAAAAGTAAAGCGCCATCTAGTTCTCCTGTTTGAAATTAAAGTTGTAGTTTCCAGTTTTTTTTGTAGGGGCAATAAATTAAAAGCTTTGAGCTTTTTATAATAGGTTTTTATGTGTCCACGGTGTTACATTTGTGGAGTTTTAACACCCTTTCTCAGGTAAACAAACTGTACCCGTAGACACCGTGGGAAATATTCTAGTCAGTTCTATATTTTAGTCAGTTTCAATAAGCGTAAGAATTCTAAGCTAATCACTGTGTATGCAGTTTTTTATGTTATCTACCAGCCCAGCTAACTCCATACACCGTTGTGTTGTGTTTACATACTTGCTATAAAACTCATATATTTACTTAAACGTTTGTTTAATTCTCGTTAGCTCGTTACCTTGAACGCGTTATAAACTTTTGTAAAAGGCTTTATGTGTACAGATGAGCTGAGCGCTTCAGCAGGTACCTAAGCACCTACTTCCTTTTCTGTGTTGGTTAGTAGAGTAAATAGTTATAAAAACAACAACGTTACTTTTATTAAACAATAATGGTTATTAACCCCTGCTGTAAGCTTCAACACGCCTATTATGTAAATTAAATCAATTTGGCAAATTGCGTGTGTGAAATTACCTACTCGGACATAACGAAAAAAGAAGAAATACAATTTTGCAATTACTTTTATTGTAAAAATTTACCTACTGCAATTTTTTTTTATGTTTATTTTTCCAGTGTTATAAAAAACCGTAGTGGTCGATGACTGCTTTCTCTTTTTTTATGGCATAACGACCGGTGTTCGGTGTATAGTCGTAATACCAACCACGTGGTTTCCTCTTCTGCACAGGATGGGCTTGTGGTTACAACTGATAGTCACCCCGCCATAAGACTACTTCATTGAAACCTAACCGGTCCACCATTTCCTCTGTGAGGCAACATTCCCAGTAACTGGACGCAACTTTTTTGTATAGTTTATATGCGTAGATATGTGTATAGGTACTTACACTTGTACACCACATTTTTTTAATTAGTACACATACTTAAAGGGCTTATTAGTAAAGTCCTTATTATTTTATAAGTAAAATCTCAATAAATAATCTATATATATAAAAGAAAGTCGTGTTAGTTACACCACTTATAACTCAAGAACGGCTGAACCGATTTGGCTGAAAATTGGTGGGGAGGTAGCTTAAAACCAGGAGACGGACATAGGATACTTTTTTTTTTTTTTTTTTTTTTTTTTTTTAGGGTAGATTAGAGTAGAGTAGGGTAGGGTAGAGTAGGGTAGAGTAGGGTAGAGTAGGGTAGAGTAGGGTAGAGTAGGGTAGGGTAGAGTAGGGTATAGTAGGGTAGAGTAGGGTAGAGTAGAGTAGAGTAGGGTAGGGTACAGAAGGGTAGAGTAGGGTAGAGTAGGGTAGAGTAGGGTAGGGTAGGGTAGAGTAGGGTAGAGTAGGGTAGAGTAGGGTAGAGTAGGGTAGAGTAGGGTAGAGTAGGGTAGAGTAGGGTAGAGTAGGGTAGAGTAGGGTAGAGTAGGGTAGAGTAGGGTAGAGTAGGGTAGAGTAGGGTAGAGTAGGGTAGAGTAGGTAGAGTTGACAGCTTAGATAAAAGGTAACTATTAAGCGGTACGAAGTTTGCGGGGTCAGCTAGTATTCATATACAGCAAAGTTATTAGCGTTGGTTTATGTCCCAAAATGTCACTCAATTTATGGAAATATTGTGCAGGCTATTTATGAATGAATAAGTGACAATTATTAATTAAAAACACTGCCAGCAGCATTTTCTACTAGCAATTGTTATGTTTGATAGATTCTATGATGAGTTTACCTTTTCGTTGTCAATTTTAGGATTTCGGTTTTTTCTACCTTAGAGTACAAAAATATGATCAGTGACGGGTACAGATAGAGCCCCATTTTTTTATGTACTAATTAAAAAGTAGGGGTGTATTTTATGACAATTTAAGTGTGTACACACAAATTTAACATGTATTACAGTCAACATGGTCATACGACATGATTATCTAGTGCATCAACAGTCAAACCTCAATTATCTACCTAACTATAGGTATGTAGGTAAACACTAAAACTTTATATTATAATAGGTGTTTTAACAAATGTCAATAAAATAATAAATGGTAAGTCGTATCCCACATAGTCGAACGGTATTTTTATCGAACGGTTATTTATTTGAACACTAAATATCGAATGTTTATTTGATTGAGCCTTCAACGCATTCCATGGAGTTTCTTGCACATTCTTCTCGTGCAATTTAGCTTCACTTTTCTTGGACTGACCGACATTTGACTATTCAAAAGTGCCTGCAAATGGCCTAGGTATTTGAAATAAATGCTTTAGCTTTGACTTTGACTTTATTCCTTATATCAAAATGAGGCACGCCAAATTTTTTTTTTTAAAAGAGTAACCATGGAGTTTCTTACCGGTTCTTCTCCATAGGAAAGGACCAATTTCGAACCGTGCACTAGCTTCTGACGTTTTATAAGTGCCCATGTAGGCCTATGTGAAATAAAAAACTTTTGACTTTGATTTTGACACAATCGCAACGGCGGTAAGTGCCTCCGTAACGTTGACGTAGCGGCCATGTAGCAGAGTTGTAGTATCTCCTTAGCGTTGACGTATCGGCGACGTAGCTGAGTCGTAGTGCCTCCGTAACGTTGACGTAGCGGCCGTGTAGCAGAGTTGTAGTATCTCCTTAGCGTTGACGTATCAGCGACGTAGCTGAGTCGTAGTGCCTCCGTAACGTTGACGTAGCGGCCATGTAGCAGAGTTGTAGTATCTCCTTAGTGTTGACGCATCGGCGACGTAGCTGAGTCGTAGTGCCTCCGTAACGTTGACGTAGCGGCCATGTAGCAGAGTTGTAGTATCTCCTTAGCGTTGACGTATCGGCGACGTAGCTGAGTCGTAGTGCCTCCGTAACGTTGACGTAGCGGCCATGTAGCAGAGTTGTAGTATCTCCTTAGCGTTGACGTATCGGCGACGTAGCTGAGTCGTAGTGCCTCCGTAACGTTGACGTAGCGGCCATGTAGCAGAGTTGTAGTATCTTCTTAGCGTTGACGTATCGGCGACGTAGCTGAGTCGTAGTGCCTCCGTAACGTTGACGTAGCGGCCATGTAGCAGAGTTGTAGTATCTCCTTAGCGTTGACGTATCGGCGACGTAGCTGAGTCATAGTGCCTCCGTAACATTGACGTAGCGGTCATGTAGCAGAGTTGTAGTATCTCCTTAGCGTTGACGTAGCGACGATGTAACTAACTTCTAGCATTTTCTTAGCTCTTTTGATAGCTTTTTCGTAGCGTTGTGGTCATACTAAAAATAATATTATAACATAAATCGTAAGTAAGTATTCAAAATATTGATTGATTGAAATAATACATATACATAAGATGTGTGTATTAAATAAAACATTAATATACCAACTACTTTTTATATTGAATACCTGCACAATCATAATTGCTGCGTGGACTATCTAGAAATCGATCAATTGATATCCAAATGACACACTACACCCCTCTATTATTGTTTCCGTTTTCAACGAATACATTGAACATTCAAATAAATCATTTTAATCCCTCCTGTGTGAAATCTTTTCCTCCTTCTCGTTTTAAGTGGTCCATGTCCATCGCTCTGCCAATACTTACGATTTGTTATCTATCGTGACGGAAATTTGCTCTTTTATCGCGTCCCCGGAAAAAATCGCATTAGCCACCCTCTATCTGCTGTAACATGGAAATTAAAATCCTGATTCGTCGGAATAAAACGTGTTGTAATAAAAGTAACGAAACGGACAATCTGATATACATTACGTACCTATGTAGGTGCCTATATGGTTGGTAATTATGGAGTTTGTATGTTTGCAGCCAAAGATTCGATAATGCCGAGCAATTTCCGCTGAAACACAATCAAACCGAGCTGTAATTGACTTTAGTTTGCGTCGAGAATCAACTGTTTCAATTTTGGCGTTATGAGCAAGTATTTAGTGAATTAACTTGATTTGGTATTCAAATCGTGGTAAATAAAAGTTCAGGTGAATAATATATGCTTTTTTTATTCTCGTTTTATTAGTTGGCGATCTTCCTAGGAGAAGAGGAAGTTAATTGCAATGAACGTAACTAAAATGTTAATTTCTTTTTATAAGTCACAAAGTAAACTTAAGTAAACTTTCCGCTTTCCAACTAACAAAAAGATCGAATCCAGTAGGTAACTACCAATCTCAGTTGACTACTTAACTTAGTCAACAACTTAAATCTTGCATAAATATTAAATACCAATCTCACTAAAGTCAAACTAATGAACTAAGCACATAATACATGTGTTTGCATCGATTAATCTAATCTCCCAAAATAGCCACCCCACCCAATCCCAATCTGTAAACCGAACAAATTAATTAGACTACATGTGACCTACAAACAAGAACATCGTTTTAAAAGGGGTGTTTGCGAGTCCACGAGATCAGTGGAGTCGTGCTCCAAGCGGGCACTGGGACCGGGCGCGCCGGCGTCTGGGCGCTAAGCAAATATTCCCGGCGCATTCCCCGCTTCCTTCCTCCCCACTTTGCACTGATAAAACTGAAATTTAGTTCACATTTCGAAATGAAACTCACCAGATTATTTCACATGTTGAAATTTGATATTGGATTATGTGCCTATGCGCCAGCGGTCGTGTTATTCGGGGGAGGATTTTATGCGAGTTTCAGAACTCAGGTTCCTATCAATTCTGCAGAAGGGGTTGTTTAAATATGGCCAACAATATATAATTTATTTTTATCTCCAAAGAAAGAGTGGGCCAGGTATGTGTGTACTATAACAGTTTTATGATATTGCATAATTATAAAAAAAGTATTCAATCTTATAAGATAAGAACTACGTAGGTCTCTTCCTGGCAACACTTTCTAACTTGACAATGCCTTACTTGGTTTTCACATTGACGATACAGTTTTAAACCGTTACACCATAATACCGCTCACCTTGTGAATCTATTATGTCCCATCTCCTGCCTGGTATTATAGCCACATCTCAAACATTTGTAACCTGCTTTAATTGAAAAAAATATTAAAACACCACATTGCACTGCAGATAAAAAGTGTATATACCTTCAACTATAGTTATGCGGTATCTTACTTTGTAAGTGGCCAATTAACCACAACATTTTAAAGAAATGAAGATTTCAATACGTTTGCCCAAGTCACGACTTTACGACGGTAATTTAAATAGATGTCGGGCATTCTGTAATGCTTTAATATCCATCCGTCATGCTCCAGCGGAACGGGTTCTTGCTTTACTTTGACATTTAGAAAAAATATTGCAAACGTAACGAAAATAATGATAATCTCTTCAACAATATTCGAGTCTATCCGTTTTATGGATTGAAATAAGTCTCAAATGAGAAGTTTACTACTTCTCATAATCGCATTACTAAAATATCCGGACAAAAGTACAAAAAAATTCACGAGATCCTCAAGTATAGCTCGGTAGGTGTAACGTCATTTTACTCTCGAAAAGCGAAAACGTAACCGTAAATTACATTTATTTAGAGCAGTATCTGACTTGATTTATTCCCTTTTTATGGTACTTAGCACATTCACGGCGGAAGAAAATGTATACCTGCTGAAAATGAAAAGAAAAATGTATTAGAAATTTATTTTTCAGTCATTGTGGTAGCCGTATAAATCACAGCTAATAATAATGTAGCTTCATACATGGCATTGTTGTTATATTTTTATTTCAGGTTGCTTGAATGCCTTGGCGGTCGGCTCTTGAGCTACGAGACGGCTACGCATTTATGTATTAAAGCTAAATGGAATACTATCAAGAAACTTTACAATTTCAAAAATAAAATTCAGTACAAAAATGGCTGCCAATAACATAGATATCAGAAAACAGTGCCACAAACGTTGTAGAGCTATTCAGCAGCAGTCGTTATTGTGTCGTGTCGTTTTAGGATAAACTGTTCATGTATTCAAATAATGCTGGCATGTCGCAAGCTGCTGTAGCTAACGAGTAGATATGGCAACATGGCCGCGGGAGCCCGTGTCGAACAACCCTCGATGATTAAAACCAGCCCAGTTGATTACGTTGCATGTTTGTACCCTTTCACCGCGTATGAATACCGACCGATAGCTTTATTTAGGTTAAACATGTTTCGCATACTTTTTCTAAATTGCTTCGGTTAGTGGTTTTAGTTTTTCCTCTTATCTATTGGAAAACCAAAATTAGTTTGGGACGACGGCCCATTATTCGTATAACACGATACTATATCGCTATAAGCTTTGTTTTTCTCTAAATTAGGTACACTTACCTAATTCGCCCTTAATTGCTTTAGTTGAACATATAAGTTAGTTTACATAAACCAATTTCCTTCTAAGAGCCCAGCCCTCGATAACACAAATAAACATAGTTTAAAATAAACCCACATAAAAAGCTTCCAAGATTTAGGTCAAGAAAGAAAGAAAAAATGTTACCTAAAATAAACATAGCGATTACAGTAGCGAGCAGTCAATTGACGTGTTTATAATAAAGGCTTACAATAACCAGACCGCGGATTACGTCGACAAACTAGATCATAGCCATAAGCCGCGTTGTTGTGCGGTGATTACCATGAACGTCGGGAGTAATCAATTGGTTCGCGAATTGTGGTGCGCGCAGTATCAAAAGATTCATAAGCCGATACAGGAAACGGCGCGATTAAGCTGAACGGAGCGGAAATTACGCGCCGCCGGCAGCCGTCTCCGAATCTAACAATGCACGATATTGATCACATCACTACCTACCTACGTATTGTGCGAGCATGTATTAACTCGATGTTGATTGCTGACGGAATGCCGAATGTGCTCCTAACGCAGCTATTTGCTCGCAGAATACGCCGCGCATTATATCTGATAATCCAAATCAGCCTTCTGTTTGCGGTACTCAAATCTGTGGCCTTTAATGTCCCTCAATCAGGACTTAACTACTTTGTCGCAAGTAAACCCCAATTAAGCTCACGTTGAAAAATGAGAGAACACATCGTGAAAAAGGATTAACCGAAATTCGTGCCCGAAAAGTGTGAAATGAATATAATTTAATTATTTTGGGTCAGATATATTAAGCCGGTAGCTCGGCAGTAAAGAAAATTAATATTTTGCAGCTGAACGCCTCCCTGCTAAAATATTTTATACCGCACTCGTTCTGTCTACCACAGGCTGTCCTAGAGTCACTCCAGCATTTTAATGTTGCAGCTATTTCTTCTCTTGGTTAAATTAAATGGTCCGACAAGTATATTGAACAACTGAACACAAATTATCTTGTAATTTGAAATTGCATGCGTGCTGAACTGCTATCTAAAGTGTGGCATAACAGATCAGTTTGTAATAGTTTTGAGCTAAAATAATATAGGAGCATTATAGTAATAGTGATATGAAAGCGGCATCAATCACATGTGCGGCGGGTGTCGAATGCGACGGCGAGCGTGCCGAACGATTTGATGTGTGACGCTTCCTTAGATCGCTCAGCACCATTGAGACGTTTTTGATTGCATTCCCAACATTCCTCGGCTCTTAGACCCTTTGGACTGTGAGCGATCACAGTTTAAATCGGAATTTAGATTGCATGTTAAAGAGGCCGGCGGTTTTTTGAGAAAATGAGGAGTCGTCGATTGAGATTCCGAAGTGGAGCGGAGTGGGCGGCAGCTCGCTGTACTATGCTTCCTGAACGGCTAGTTTACGTGTTAATGAGCTTTGAGATAATTCACTGAAAACGTTTCCGTTCTTATTAGTGTCCTTCATTTTGGCGTAATATCCTTGAAACAGTGACAGATAATATTCTGACATTCCACCTGTTCAGTTTTGGTTTATATAACACCGATATTCAATATAAAGAGAATCGGATTACTCCAAACAATATCGTAAAGAGTGGCCGTTCAAAGGGTTGTGGATATTATCTGAATTCTGGACGGTAATATGGTGTCATCCGGGATGGCAGGCATGGTTAAGAATTATATGCAGCTACGGCTGTACTAACTTTAGTCAATATAAAACTTTCGCAGCAAAGCTTACCTTTGTGCATTAATCTTAAGAATTAAACTTGATTAAAGATCCGTCTATGTACCGCTACCACCGCACACCAAGTTTAGATAAATAAATTGTAGGCCTGTCCAATAAGTTAGTTGCTCGTTAATTCTGAAAACCAAATCCATCAGTGACGTAGGTGCTATGACTCCGGATGTCCCGACGCCGCCTACCCTAGATGCGGCTGCGTCTGCGGGAGGACGCCAATCAATCATGGCGGCCGCTGACAGCGCCAGCTGTTGGCGACCGCCGGCACTACTCACCCGCTCAGGCCGCCATCATTAACTCGTGGTCACAAACAAGCGCTGATTAAAACAACGCCTGTTAACTAACACGCAGCTAATATTGACAGAACACTTAATAGCACGATTCATAAACATTATTATGAATCGTGCTATCGATAAATATTTGTTCTCTATTCAGTCACAAAATTAAACACGGCAGCATTATTCTTCATTAATATATTTATAATACATATATTCATACCTAGCTACTAGGTTTAATAAAAAAACATACCAAGCAAAACAACAATATCTGGAAAAGAATGAAATCGCCATTTTAACTGCAGGCTATTTCTTGTAAAATCGACTTCGTTCATGTCTCCGAGATAAGTAGCCCACTGAAATCTGAAGAACACAATACGGAGCGCGAACGCTTCGAGCACTTTCAGCACTTTTATTCACAGGCAGCCCAAGCGTGACCGCAGATAAAATATTAGGTACAATAGGAGCTGAAAACTGTCACTCGAAAGTGCTCGTAATGTAGCTTGATGTGTTCTTCAGAATTCAGATGATATTCCGTATGCAGATAATTGTATGTACTTGTATTGTTTTTGCAGTAAGATAGCAACAATGTTTTAAATAATTATGAAAGCAAGATCTGTTAACCAAATTACGGTAGCTAAGTTATCAATTTTGGTTTTTAAAATTCGAAATTATTACACGTGGGCGGAGCCTCGACCAATTTTAATATATTTTTCATAAGAAACAAAATTAAAATGGTTAATTATCTACACTGAAAAAGTTAGTGATAGCGTGACGAGTGACAGGACAGAATGGAAGAAAAAAACGTGTTGCGCCGACCCCAAATAAAACGGGACTAGGGCAGGAAGATGATGATGATCTACACTGAAAAAGTATAATCACAAAAGTGAAATTATTCCTTCTTTATAGTTATAAATAGGCTTCAAAGGCTATGAAAATGATCGTAAATCGAACGGAAGCAGCAAACGTGTTTAATTAAAATACGTTAAACCCATTGGTGCCATAAGGTTTTAGGAATTTAATCTTCCTTTGTTGCAAAACTAGCGGACTATGGTTAAATTGGAAAAGACGATACTATTATACATAGTAATTGCATAGGACGGTGTATCACAATTCTAAGCGTGATACAATAAAATACTTCTTCTTCATTTAATATCACGTACGCATCAAACCTACGTGGGGCGCTTATAAGCTTTCTGTATGATATGTGTGAATCCAAGATATCAATAGAAAACAAGCAGGAAAATTATTTATCTTTTTCATAATACGAAGGAAATAAGAGAGAAAATCCGCGTCTTCCACACTTGTGCGCTAGGGCGGATAAGACTTGCCAAAAAAACATTTTCATTTGCATATTAATGTTATAGGAACGGATCCAATCATTTCCATGAGAGTAGCTTGGTACTCTGATACAGATATTTTTATCAGTAGACAGAGCAGGTCATGTTTCTCAGGATGTATGAAAGCGAAGTCTGTAAAATAACCACCGCTGTTCCATCAATATTTTATTAAATATGAACTTCGCTTCGTAAATTGAAAAGAAATAAAGTTTTCAATTGTTTCTCTCAGTTCTCATTTTAAGTTGTAAAATATAAAATCAAGAGTGTATTTCGTTGTTGCAGAGGCGGCGCCTGGCGGTGGTCGATGCAGCGCACTCTGGTAAGATATCCACTTGACTTTGTTTCTCTCTTGAAAACTATTCGCTGATTCGCTCCACTCAACTACTTTGGCTCGGTGCTTTCCCGCTAATTATACTTCCATTTAAATACCAGCATAATATTTTTGCAAAAAATTGAATTGCAATTTTCAATTTATTATTCCTCTAAAACTTTTTACAATTTGACAACATTTGTTTTTTTTTTCCTTACTATTTAAACTGGTGACCTGTTCTGTTAGGAAAATTCTTTCTGGCCTCTCCCAGACAATAACAACATAAAAAAGCCCACATACATGGAAACTGGATAAAAATAGCGTAGATGTATCGATAATTTACTTAACAGTCAGAAACCAGCACGAAAGACTTCCACCAATTATCTATTGTTAGTGGTAGTGCAGATGTAAGGGCTTCAGGGCAATTTATACACGCCACTCATTTCATTACACAGAGATAAGGGTCTTGTGAATATTTGCGCTCAATTTGGCACATTTATGTTTTGGCGTTGAGTGACGTGAGTGAAGAGCACTGGCCGAGCACAAATCTTTGTCTTTATTTATAAATGGAGATGCGAGCGGAGAGGGTAAAATAACAGAAACTCACCCCTTGGAACTATAATACGCAAGTAGATATCGCACACTGAGGCCGTTAGGTCTTTGACTACATGCAAGTAATTAGATTCGGGTATCATAGAGCCAATCGAGATTCGCCCAAACTCGTAATTGGCCGTAACTGCAGCCCCAGTATATAATTGGTCGAAATCAAGTTGGCCGCGTGCGGTATCCGTTGACGTCACAGTCGAATGCGAAACACTAACTAGTGGCACTCAGCTCGCCGACATGAGCCCGGGCAGGCTCACAATACGGGTAGCGTCCCTCAACTCGGACGAGCTCAAATAATCGCGTTATCGTTGCGATATTCCCGGGAGCCACGGAGCGGGGAAGGCTGAACGAGTAATCCGCTTTGGTAGCGACAGCCACAACTTTGTCGATCGCTCTTCTGAATTCTCTACTTTAAACTTGCATGCCGCGACAAAAGAGTAATAAGATTCGTTCACGGATAACTTTCTTAAACCTTTAAACTCGAACTTAGATTTTATTCGGTTTACTAATACTTTTAAAAAATTTAGCGTTCGCGGTATGCTTTTTGAATAGCATGTTTGTTGAACACGTATCACCTCAGCACGTCAACTACGCGCACATGATCGTCGTGTGCTATCTCTACATTCATATTTGATTTACGTCTTCAGTATTTATACGCAGTATATTCGGAGATCAATAACAGTTTTGTACTTTTTTCTTTGATATTGATCACGAATGCTACAATATTAATACAATAGGTAATTTAGTCGGCACGATAGCACGAAACGTTGGAACTAAAGTTACTACGTACAGGTAAATAGACTTGGTGATTATTAAAGTAAGGTCTCGTGCTGTATGACGAAGGAGCCAGTGATCGCAGGCAGCGCATCGCCGACACCGCACGGCTCGCTTGCTGCATTATTTAACTGCATTCTGCATTTCAGAACACACAGTAAACTTTGTATTTGTACATTTATGAAGCGACGTGTTTACTATCCACGTAATGCCACGTGATAAACTGTTAGACTACTCATTCTTTGAAACATTTAACTGCTTAACTAGCTACTTGCATATCCTGATGAATGTTTCGCTAGTATGGTAGCTGTGGGTACCAATACGTGAGAGCGAACAGAGCGACACGATACACACGTACACTTCAAATTTATCGGCAACTATTTATTATATTTCGGGCGCCTCGAACAGAAATGGTGATATGAAATGTCTATAAAATATAAAAGGCGGCGTGTAGTATTTTCGGTGAGAAAGTCATTTTACTGGGCGTCCCTTCCTGCGCCTCCCGACCGGTTCCCGTCTCCCATCACTCATTCCGGTCACGAAATAGCTGGATATGTGTGTACACAGTACATACATGATATTTCTGCCGCAACACAGTCGCGGAAGGGTGTGCTTAGAAACTGGAGAACGTAATCTTTTCTCTACACCAGCTTGCTAAAACAATGACGGAGCTGTCAACGGAAAGGAAATCGTAATGACAGTTCTGTATGTGAAGCAATACATATATATCGATGGAAGCAATAATCAGATCTAAAGTAAAAAATATCATATTACAATGTTTGTTGTCGAATTCCTCCGAAACGGCATGACTGATTCTTATGTTCGTGTTTAGGTCTATGGTACGTCTGAGGATAGTCGTACATTATTTTTATCTTCCTAGTCCTACCTACCCCACCTTCCATTTTTTTTATGTTAATTTATATTACAGAAAAACATTTGCCAAGTTAGCTAGTGAAATTATATGTGTAACAGAAATGAAAGGTTCGCCAAGCTTATGATAATCTCACTGAAAAGTTTCTAGGAAAATACCCGTTCATTATTTTCACAAGCTCAAAAATGTAAATGCTTATTTTATTAGCAAAAAGCGCATTGTAAATCTGCATTTAAATAAAGGTTGTTGTTTTGAAATAAAACGCGGTGTTGTACGAGTATTTTTATGCGGAGTGCAGCGAGGAAGGCGTTCCGAGCAGCAGCTTGTGAGGACGGATGATATTCTCGTGTTCGGAGCAGTGATAGGCTTTCATGAGCCGTTAGCAGCCGGCTGGCTGCTGGCAACACTCCACGACTCCGCGCCGACACCTCGCGCCTCTCGGTTGTCTACTTGAACAAACTTCGCATTATTTTCGTATCGTTCTACAATTAAGACATTTAGATATTTATATCAATTGATAAAAGTATCTCAGTGTTTTATTACAATACCTCATCGACGCTTAGTATATTATGTAAAGTTACTTAGAAAGGACCTGCTATCATATAATATATTCATATTCATTCGTAAATAAAGAGTTCGATAGGAAGGAGCCGTCAATGCGTTAAAGTCATGCGTTAGCAAGCACGGCTTTAATCTCAATGTATTCTTTGCACGCACAATGAAAAGATTTTTCGAAATACGACTCCCAGGAGGGGAGGCCAGCAAAATATATTTTCACGAACTCGGCTCAAGAACGGATGCTCATTTAAAAAATATAAATACAGTACCAAGTTATTCCCTGTTGTATAAAACAAGGAACATTTTAATTCTTCGCATTTATCTATGTCTTTAAACGGAAAACGATCGTACTTAATTGCCTCGTTAAACTCTATAAAAGCTTTTTTGTCATTCTTTTTAGATAAAGAAATCTTGTATTTGGCCTACTTTAAAATTTCAATTAATATGTATAATGTACAGTTGAAGCACGTCCCTAATAAATAACAACATATTTATTTAGTACTTAGCCAATAAGCACAGCACCTGCTAATTGGTAAGCACTCAGAAAATGTTTTAAAATATCGTAATGGCGCGCGCCGTAGCCCGAGCAAGCGCCGGCGTAGGCCGCGTAGCAACGCGTAGCGTAGCGTAGTCACGTCGACTTCAACGCTCACTCTCGCTGTGGACAATTTTCTAGGTTTATACTATACATTTTACTTCTGAATACTTTCAAACGGCTCTAATCGCTAAAAAATTATACTAAGCAGGTACCTCATCTACATAAGAAAAATGAATAAATAGGTAGGTAGGATACTACAGATTTAACTTTAGATATTTTTATTAATTCTGCATGAGGTCACCGAAATCTCCAGATAATCCCGTTAGACCTTGAACTGAATCTATTTTGGGAAAGGAATAATAATATCTAAAATAAGCGTAGCTGTCGTAGCCAGTGCCTACGCAAGGCTTGCGTCACACAAAACACAGATATTTTCATGAAAAAAATCATTATTTCTAATTGTTATTATAACATAATGGCTATCAATAAACTGTTTTAGGTTACAAAAGCCTGTGTTTTATTATGATATAAATTAACTTTCCATTACTTGACAGGCTTCGAGCACAGAATATGACAATATGGGTGAAATATTTTTGTGCGTCGTCATCGAATCTGGCAGCGTATTACGGGAGGTAATCAGCGCCCTTATAAACTGTGGAAGGGATTTGCTGTGATCAGTGACAGCGCATTAAGGCGCATATTGGCAATATAGGCGCATTGAGTACACCCGGCTCGATACGACCCCCTCGCGCTACACTCATAAACCTGTCGTTGAATTCTCTATTACGATCCCTATAGAAGACGTCGACGGCCATGCAATTGTCAAGTTTTAGACTTATTACTATAAGCTGTTCGAGACAATAGTTGCCATTTGTCATGCAGCCATACATCTGATTCCATGGCATAGATAAACCATCATGCAATGTACGTTTTTCATATTAATTTTACCAAGAAAATTTGAATATCGTCGTAGGTCGTAACCACCAACGAATAAATAATATTAAGCTTTAAAATCAACCGCTTTATAAATCATCACATTATCGGGAACGACGTGGACCACCTAATTTTTAGGCTAAATGATCGGCGTGTAATGAGAGCGTGGGGAGTATCGACATGCAGGAGGACGTAGTGGTGGCGCGGAGGTCACGCAGCAGGCCAGCGAGCACGTGAGCTTCCACCGGGGACCATTCATGTGCGAGGGCGAGGCTTGCGCGCGCAGCGATCAATACGCGGTGGGCGCGGGCGGGCAGTGCCCGGCCCGACGCGCGACGCCTCGCACGCCCGCACCGCGCCGCGAGCCCATGACCGCCCTCCACAGATGACGGAGCCCCGCACCCTACGAGAGCGCCGCACCGTCCCCGTCAGCACGAGCAGCAGCGCCGCGCGCCCCCGCACCAGCGAGTACCGCGCGACGATAAGGTAGGAAAATCGATCGCGCCGACTGCCGCAGCATCCGCTGACCGCTCCGGCGGCCGCACGCGCGCCGTCTGCCCGCGGCCGCGGCCGCCTGCTCGCAGCCCGGCACGCTGCTCCCTGCTGCTCCCTGCTGCTCAGGGCACGTCACGACTCTTGCTTCCCGTACCAAAAGATACCGCAATAAGTTAACCTTAAATTATTCCAGTTTCTAATGATTTAGTATGCAGATATTTTGTACTTCCTGTGGGTGATATTTTCCTTTTTTGCTTACCCCGTAGAATCCACTACAGACCATTACATGAATATTTTATTAAAAGAAGTATAAAAAACGTGTCCCTAAAATGAAATGGCGGGCTGATGTCTTACCAAAAGTGATAACGTAGTTTTCCATAGACTTCGTCTATTTGGCGTTTTGAAAATTAAACATGTCTCTGGTTTTTAATGGAATACCAACCTAGTAAAAATCATTTTAATATCTATTTATTATAAAAATACTGTTTGAGTTAATATTTCTTTCACATGGTTTGTGAATTTCCAAGCAAGTAATTAAGAATATCGGTATAAGAACGAATGCGTGATTTTTAATTCAGTTGTAATCTACTATAACCAATATAAATATTGTTATTGCTTAAATCGTATATTTCTACAAACTACATATAATACATATATGTGTAATATCTCTTTCACAAATGAACCTCTTGGTATTTCGTTTTATAAATGGTTATTTAAAATCAAACACAGCGCTGATATTATGCAGATCTGTGATTTATTTGGAATTAAATGACACGTGTACCTACGCTTATAGGCATTGTAACGATATATAAAACATTTATTAATTAATAACTGTTCAACGTAAAGTATGTTTAAAAAAAAACGCTTCTTTTAATTGATGTGTTTAACCCGTTTATCCAATCTTGTTCATTACCTTCATAGATATAGTCTGTCTATACAAACTGACATAAAAGCCTTGAGATAACTAACAGCATGGGTCGCGGTGGCTCGTGCTAAAACTTTCCATGTTAATAATTTGCCCAAACTCGCAAACCCAATTTTGTTATTCAGCAACGTACATTTTTAGAAGCATTTTTATAAAAGGCTTGGGTTATGATGATAGGAGCACCCGATATTTGAGGAAACAGTTGTATCGGAACTCATTTATTAAAATAGGGTAGCATTATAATATAGGGGTGCTATCAGACCGAATATCCTAGAAGTAAAACTCAAAACTTGTCATGCAAAAAAGTACTTTGGAATCCTTTCGAAATTGTCACTTTATAAAATGTAGTATTTATTCAAAAAGGATGGCGGCTCCTTCAATGTTATGTTGATTTATTTTATTGTTTGTCGTTATTTCAAATTCAGGTTAAGGTTCTACTGCGATTCATTTTGCACAAAGTATGATCTAGTTGTAAATGATAAATGGTATTTATTTTGTCAATAGGTTTAAAAAATACTTTTACACGTCAATTTTTTTTTCGTCCGTTTATGCTAGATGTGGCCGGTGTTTCCTATCTGACTACCCTGAGAAGAAACACCGAAACAAACTCAGGGGTCAGTCTCTTTTAAAGTCCATACAGTAAATATGTAATGGTCAAATGACATGAGAACCATGCAGATTTGTCTGAGATGGTCTTTTGAAGAAAGAACCATACAGATTTGAGTGGACCTGTCCAATCAGTGTAAGCATTTGTCAGTATTCGAAAAGCTCAACTTAGGACTACTAAGGAGCTCCACGACTTGACGAACAATACCAAAGAAAGGACATTTGGGTAGGCCGCAGAAAATACTCAAATTGCCAGACATACGTTAAAATTACTGAATAGAAAAGAATAAGCAATCAACATAGTCCTCACATTTACAATAATCTAAGGAAATTAATAGTTTATAAAATATTTAGCAAAGTAAATATATATGTCAAAGAAAAACAAAGTTGTAGTGGCGTAAAGATACTTTGCACTTTTCTTACAACAAAAAGTCTGCAATTGTAGGTATTAGAAGTATCTATACATATAAATAAAATTGGAGTGTCTGTTTGTAATATTGAAATAACTGCTTATATAATTAACTACATGCATGGTATATGTACCGTATTCATATACGGTACATATACCAAAATAACATTTTTACATTTTTTGTCTGTCTGTCTGTTTGTCTGGGCTAATCTCTGAAATGGCTGAACCGATTTTGACGGGACTTTTTTTGGCAGGTAGCTGATGTAATAAGGAGTAAATACTTTTATTTTAGAAAAAATATATTCAAAATCGTGTAGTCGACGCGAACGAAGTTGCGGGTACAGCTAGTATACTATAATAATATGTAGAGCTGACGAGTTTCTTTATTTAGTTGAACGCGCTAATCTCAGGAATTTCATGATTGAATAAATATTTTATGTTCGATAGCACCATAACAGAAACATCATGCTACGTCAACGTCAATAGGACTAGTAATCAAAGGCGCGGGTGAAATCGCGGAGGACAGAAAGTACGCAAATAAATTAGCGAGCTTTTTCATTATTTTCACAAAACATCACACTTAAAAAGATTACTCACAAATATAATCGTATATCATGTTAATATCAAGGTTTTTCATGAAGAGCTAAGGCTATGTATTGGAGCATTATAATGCAAAAAACAGGGACCATAAATAAAGGCTCGGTATCTAAACAGCGTTAGAATATGGACGTCAGTACAGGTTGTAGGGGCTGGGGTGTAGGTCGATTATATGTCGTGATGCAGTGCGATTACTAGCCACGGGAAATAGTCCAAGGACGAGCGCGGTTCAAAGGCCACCCACCTCTCATACACCGCGCAGCTTATCGGCTATGCTAATATGTATAATATTTATATATGAAGGCAGTTAACTGTGTAATTACTTACTTTGGCTATTAACTCAAATTGTAAGTAAGGAATGATAATTTATTATTGCAGTACGAATTATTTACTGGTGCTTGGTAAGATTCATCATTAGGATTCATGAAAGTTTAAGTCTAAGTTTAATTCTAGAATCCAATAAAACAGCTCTTTTAGAGTCTATTTTAGGAACCTGCATCAAAAATGGTCCAAAATTTGTCACTTTATAAAAATCTGTTGGTAATATCGGCATAGTCAGAAAGAAAACCCTTTCAAGAAATACGTGCAAAAACTACACTGTCAAAACGTTGGCTATGTTTATTCTGACTTTAATACATGCTTGTAAATTGTCGCCTCTTCAAATCCTTGGGTAATTGACACATTTAAGTCTTCGGCAAACATGCTCCACTCACGATTACACAAGGGCTTTTTTATTTTTCTTTCATGTGCTCACTCTTGTCGAGTAATTTTATTATGGAAAAATAGAAAATATGAACAGCTGGTAATATTCCCACGAACGTATAGGCTCGACGACCAGGTAATAAGCGGTTGATGGACAGAGAACTGACGAATCAAATTAGTAGCTAGTAAACAGGAACATGCTGTTGTTAGAAAGTTTCTGTAAAAAACCTTCATAACAACTTTATATTTAACTTCCAAAGGTCATAGAGGGGTTAGGGGTGAGTTTCTCGTTTTGCGTTAGTTATTTATATTTTGCTAGATCCATTTCGACTGACCTGTTGGTTTAGTGGTTAGTGACCCTAACTGCTATGCCGGAGGTCGTGGGTTCGATTCCCACCCAGGACAAATGTTTGTGTGATGAGCATGATCATTTGTTCTGTGTCTGGGTGTAATTTATCAGTTATCTGCTTAGCTTGTGACTACACGGCGTTGTGTGTTAGTTATGGAATATTATTATTACCTATTATTTGCAAAGTATAGCGCCCTATGCTTAGATATGTGGAGCTTGATGTGGTCTTTCAGTGTACTTTTACTCTTCTTCATCGGGGACGATATAACTCTAGTTTCACGTCAAATTAGAAAGGTTCTATTCAAGCATAATTTCACGGGGATTTATAAAAGAACTAGCTTCTGCCCGCGGCTTTGCCCGCGTGAACGTCGGTTTCTCCGTACAAACTTTGGAACTCCGTTTCATGGTGTGGAGTTTAGTAAAACCCGTTCATAGCGGATGTCTACACCTCACAAGGAGCCTACCCGCCAAATTTTAAGTTTGTAAGATGTACAATTAATCAGTGAGTGGTATTTCACTTTTATATATATATATATATAGAAGATAGATACTGTCCGTAGTTGGCTTTATTATTTAGTTTATAATGAGGCTTATAGATAATTCAAACGATTCTTCTCTAAAGCGTTCCTCCTCCTTGCGTCGTACTTCTCAATGCTGATGTGACCACATTTGATCACGTTCATTCGTACGATATTCCTCCATCTGGTAGAAGCAGCTCAAATAATTATTGAGAAGGGTCTGGACTTATTACATATTTATAATCATAACTATGTGTATTAATTATAAATCGTCCAAAAAAATGTCCTTCTAGAAGCTCTTCTGGAAGGACTTTTAAAGTCCTGCTAGCAGGACTTGATTTTATATGAAATTTGACGCTCGTCCTTCTGGCAGTACGCCGACTGCTGGCAGGACGACTCAGACGAATCACTAAATCAGGGGAAACAAACATTTTGCACTACCCTCATTTAATTATTTATTTATTTGAAATAAACGAAAAGTTATGTTGTTGTGTTTATAAAGAACAGTAAGGTAAGGTAGGTAACATATATTTATTTTTATAACATATTGATATGTTTATATATACTTTTGGTAGGTGCTCAATGTTGTAATTACGATTGTAGAATTCATTTTTTATTTTATAAAGTATTATACCATTCAATACTTTACCGCGGTTTCGTCTACGTAGACGCGGGAAAAAGTTATTGTGTTTCTTTCTATATATATCAGCTGGCTTTCTGTTGTTTTTTGTGGTGTACAAAACGGTTTTAATAATAAAATGTCGGTCATAACATTAAGATGTTGCAAATTCATCACCAAATTGTTGACGACTCCAGGCGTTATTCGTTCCCGGCGCATCGTAGTGCGATGCTAGCGAACTCACGCGATCTCCACGTCTAAATATCGTAGCCATTTCGCTCACACTAATGCTAGAACGATGAAACAAACACTCCTACAATCAGAAAGAGACTGACTATCTACTTGTTTTTTTACAAATCCTGCCAGCTGGACCGTTCACGTAATATTCATTAAAAAAATTGCGTCCTACCGGAAGGACTGAAAGTCCTGCTAGTAGGACGCTGGACGATTTATCATTAAGTGTGAGTTACAACATCGCCTTGGACGCGTCTTTAAAGGAGATAATTATAATTTAATAAATAAATCTGTTTTTGTCTTCGACGGTGTGACGGGCATTGTATACCGTAGTGTCAAGAGCGGTACGGATCTGGTCGGACCAACGTATTGGGCTGCGTCCACGTGTGCGGCTCCCTAATGCGATAATGTGGTACCTACTAAATAGCTAAAACACATCAGCATAGGAAATTGTCCGGACAGATATTCGTCGATTATTTATGGAATTTACAACGAGTTGCGGCATTTGTGATTACTCTGGCAAAATATAGAGTAACACATGCATGACAATTAAAGTACAAACCGGATTTCACTGTGGGAAGAACACAAGACAGAACAACCGCGACAAAATCACGATTTTAACGAAAGGAATGAAGCCATAAAAAGGATGTTTACTTACTGTTAATACTAATAAAGAGATTTACCTGAAACTGATCGAAAACAAACTTTGTGAGTCAAGTCAACTGTCCCTATTGCGACTCCAGCTTTCCATGGCCAATTGTTTAAAAAAACTCGCACAATTGTAGACACGAAGTAAATGCATAGATCAGGATTTTAAACGATACCTAGGTTGCTACTTCTACCTTCATATAATTCTTCGAGGCATTCGACGAGGTCATGTCCTTCTAGCACATTTTTCGATGACCTTTTTAGTTGTGCAGTTGTTATGTGTTGGCTGCTTGTCGGCAGGTGATGCATCAACGATGAGTCGCCGCGCGCGGCCGTGACATGGGAGCGCAGGCATGGGCTGGCGCGCCGTGCAACCGCCGCACATCGCCGCCGGCTTGCTCCTACTGCTGCTAGTTAACCTGCCAGGTAGTATGTCTTGACGGCTTGCCCACTTGCTATCAATCTTGTGACATTTCTTTGCACACACATCTCTTTTACAAGCTTGCCTGTGACAGTAAGTAATTTTAACCATATCCAGCTCCTGTTTTCCTCCAGGAATCAAGTTTTAATATCTCACTCCGTAACATATTGCTTGTTCTCACAGTAACCTGCCACCAAGACCACCAAGATGCTGTGCACATCACGGCGATCCTCGGCGAGAGCGTGGTGTTCAACTGCCAGGTGGACTTTCCGGAAGACATCCCGGTGCCGTACGTGTTGCAGTGGGAGAAGAAGGTAGGCGAAACGGTACGACGGTCCACACTCCACTCTTACAATACAACGCTGCTCATCTACCGTGTGTGTGTTTCTGTTCAGTAGAGGTCGGCTCGTCCGCGCGACGCGCCCCGCAGAATGTAAAGTATATCCGTGTGTCGGCTGACACCGTATTGTCCGCGCTAGTGGTAACGGCGGCGCCGCGGGCCGGGGGCGCCGCCCCAGCGCCCTCGCCCCGCGCGCGCCCTCCGCACGCCTTTTGTGTATCTCTGCCTCTTCTGCGTATTGCCTCGTGTACCTACCGTGCTCGTCACAGACCGGTTCGACATACCCACAGTGATAAAGGCCTTCAAAGCGAGTCCGAGAGAGCAGCAGACCCCCGTTAGATACGAACATACACATACACGCCACTTTACATGTACAATAAGATTTTTTCCTCTATTATTTTGTTTGGGTGCACCGTTGTTGTCTGATAGTCTCGGGCGCACTATCGCTTACACGGCTGACACGGGGCACGCGCACTCTCGCGCACTGGCGGCGGTTCTGTCTGTTTCTCTCTTCCTGTGGCTGTGGGCTTCTCCCACGCTCTGTCGGCAATAGTAGATTCATGTACAACTTACTTGACATACTTTGTATTGTAACTCATTCAAGTGACTGCACAGTTGATCTACTTTGTTGCATGCTGTAGATACGCTTCAGTTTCCCCGTTTTCACTTTCTGCATGCACGATTGTAACCTATTAAATATCGACTAAGCGTTCGCTATATCGCTATACAAAGATGTTTGAAAATACATAATTTATTATGCATTGCCTTCAAACGCAAGTACAAATACAGCGATTTACGAGCAAGTTCCAGCTTAGTAAGATCTGTTCATTTATGCGTAGGTACACGTGATCAGTTTCATGATTTGTTTATCATCCTTGCATGTTTCAGTAGTTTTCTTTCTTTATGTAATATATAGTTTTGTATCTTGTAACCACAAAACCAAAAATGACTCCGCGTGCAATCGTGACCGGATTGCACGTCTCGTTACAAGATTAAGCATCTGATTCTGTCTGTGTTTGTGAAAACGCATCGCATCGTCTTGAAAGCTTTAGACAGAGTTGGAAAATGTGTAGCGCCACGAGCAGTTTTGCGGCGAAACGTATTTAGTTGATAAGTATTTAGCTGTATGTAAGCTAAGTGGTAGAGTTATGGATGCGCACCAGTGTGGCTCGGTCGTTAACATGCGGGTGTATGTGTAGGGACAGGACATCCCGATCTACATCTGGTACGAGAGCTACCCGACGCACAGCGGCGAGGGCTACGAGGGCCGCGTGTCGCGCGTGGCGCCGGACTCGCCCTACGGCGCCGCCAGCCTCAACCTCACCAATATCCGGGAGTCTGACCAGGTAACCAACAAACTTCACGCTTTATCCTATACTTGCATTTAATATTCCAGATAATTGGACCCTATCGTCATCAACTCAAGTATTGACTTTAGTTATGTCTGTTTTAAGTTTATTATTATGTGACAAATGTTCACAATTAAAGAACTACAAGCAATGGAATTTAAATTGTCTTGTATGACACAAAGCTTGTCATTCCACAAATTGAAAATATAACTTATTCATAAGCAATTAGATCAATTTCGCCGGGATTTGTGAATAATTTCTGTCTGTTTCACCAGGGGTGGTACGAGTGTAAGGTGGTGTTCCTCAACCGGTCACCCAACCAGCACAAGAATGGCACATGGTTCCACTTGGACGTGCACGCGCCACCACGCTTCTCCATCACACCGGAAGACATTATTTACGTTAATTTAGGTAAGTTGATCCGTACGTACGTACTTATCCATTTCAAAATATAAAAATTTCCGAGTCGAAAAACCGAAATCGTTTGAAAGAGTTACCGCGACCCTAAAAGGCAAAGGGTAAGTGAAAGTAAAAGGTGGGTTTAAGTCAGCAAAAGTCCGACCTTCCCTCTCGCCCACCCAGACCAAGAGAAGTTATTTGATGATTTCTCACCTCAAAGAATAGACCTAAATGGGATATGGGAGCTATAATATAAAACACTAGCTTTTAATAAAATATGTCCTACGTCACTCAGGAATAAAGCAGCTTTCTATCGGTGAAAAAATTTTAGCATTTGGACCAGTACTTTCAGAGATTACCTTCTACAAACAAAAAAACTAGAAAAAGTGTAGATTTGCTAATACCGACCCAGCTGATAAGCTGCTCCTTGCCGCTGATCTTAAATTTTGAAGGGTAAGTGGCGTTGTCAGCATCAACTGACTTCCTTAGGAATGATTTTACTACGTAAGAAAAAAAGGGTTACCTCCGTTTTTATAGATCATTAGTCAAAAAAAAAGTTCCCCACTAAAAAAAATTTTGATGTAACTAACACGTACAAACAATTCCAGGAGACGCTATAATCCTCAACTGCCAGGCGGAGGGCACGCCCACGCCGGAGATCCTGTGGTACAAGGACGCCAACCCCGTGGAGCCGTCGGGCACCGTGGGCATCTTCAACGACGGCACGGAGCTGCGCATCTCCAACATCCGCCACGAGGACATCGGCGACTACACATGCATCGCACGGAATGGCGAGGGCCAGGTCTCGCACACCGCGCGCGTCATTATCGCTGGAGGAGCTGTTATTACTGTGAGTTTCACGTAACAACACACTCAAGGTAGAACTACATTGGGCACACGTGGCCCAC
Source organism: Mythimna albipuncta (assembly GCA_929112965.1). Taxonomy (NCBI): domain Eukaryota; kingdom Metazoa; phylum Arthropoda; class Insecta; order Lepidoptera; family Noctuidae; genus Mythimna; species Mythimna albipuncta. Next base: position 11,874,656 of record OV815960.1, on the reverse strand, counting down.
GTACACCGATCTGGGCCCGTTGGCCTCCAAACATTTCATATGGCAACTAGACTTGTAGAGCTACATTAGATCCACGCCACGCAGCGCGCTGCTACATACAAATCAGGCGAGGCTCACGTGTGCGTCGGTCTAATGTGCATTTCGCTTATATTCCAGATCGAAAAACCCGATAACAGTTTGATGTACTAGCGAGAAAGATCGTAAAATATACATATACTTATAAAAAGTTTTTTATGTACATATGTATATTATAATAAATAAACCACATGTTATGTTCAAAAAAAAAAAAAAAAACTTATAAAAAAAAAAAACAGTTTTTGAATGTCATTTTATTTTATTAGCAAACTGCGCTAGTCAAAAAATTTCTTAGCCCAGTATAGTATTATAATGCACAAATTTATTGATTGATTGATTGTTCTCTTGACTAATGCTCTACTTGCGTGCGTGTTAGACTAATGAGATTGATAAAAAAATTCCGAGGATAGCAATAAACTGTTGAGAAAAACTGCTAAAAATGTATTGGTATCATATAGATATTTTGGTAAATTAATGTAGCCTATTTTGTATTTACCAGATGAAATATTAAATAAATTCTCTAATCTCTCTTCAGATGCCGCCAACAAACCAAACGAAGCTAGAAGGAGAGAAAGTTCAGTTTTCATGCGAAGCGAAGGCCTTACCTGGCAACGTGACGGTGAAGTGGTTCCGCGAGGGCGCTCCGGTGGCCGAGGTGGCGGCCCTGGAGACCAGGGTCACCATCCGGAGAGATGGCGCGCTTGTCATCAACCCTGTGGCTGCTGACGACTCCGGCCAGTACCTGTGCGAAGTTTCCAATGGAATTGGAGACCCACAAAGCGCTTCGGCCTATTTGAATGTTGAATGTGAGTTTTGTTTATATTATGTAGGTACATATACTCGTATATGCCAATCAGTATGATTATTTCGTAACTTAAATCAGTAAGATACTCGTAAAATTTTGATATTACGGGTCCATTCTTGAACGTCTTTAAGAAAGTTGTTTCAAAGAATAGTCAATCTTGAAATCTGCCCTTAAGGACCATAATTTTTGAGCATATTCTTTATGGAATCCAAAAAAATAACAAGTGCCTGCTTTCCCTGATCATACTTCAACATACTTTACATACCATAATTTCCACAGACCCAGCAAAAGTAACGTTTACTCCAACCGTGCAATACCTCCCCTTCCGGCTGGCCGGCGTGGTGCAATGCTACATAAAAGCCAACCCTCCCCTGCAGTACGTGACCTGGACGAAGGACAAGCGCCTGCTGGAACCCTACCAGACCAAGGACATCGTGATCATGAACAACGGCTCCTTGCTCTTCACAAGGGTCAACCAGAACCACCAGGGTCGATATACTTGTACGCCTTATAACGCGCAAGGAACTCAAGGGTCTTCAGGTAATAGACTTCAAAACTTAAATAATGATAAAATGGAGATATCTCGCAAGATATCTCAAGGAAAAGAAGGTGATAATGGTTTTCTTTTGCAGGTCCGATGGAAGTATTAGTTCGTAAACCACCAGTGTTCACAGTAGAACCGGAACCTCTGTACCAAAGAAAGGTAAACTAAACTTTCAGTATATCTACTACGTTGCCCACGTTTGGTTGTACATTTGCATGAACAAATAATATATTTTCCAAATTTTCTGAGATTAATCTAAAATGTCGAAAAGAAACATTTTCAAAAATTTCACTCTTCTGAATCGAAAAAAAAATGCTGTTTTAGTTTTTCAATCAACTAAGTCCATCGTTAGACCAACACTAATTCTACTAAGTTGCAGTCTAACGCGTTCTTCCACTTTCATTCATTCCGTATTTCGATGTTCCTGATCGAGCCACTCTACGTTTTCACTAAATAACAGTATTGAACTGGGACTTACCATGACGTGTTAAAATGTCACTCGTACGAGTGAAAAAGAGGGATGAAGCTATATATCTCAATCCTTTTAACAGTTCTGCCCCCCTAGCCAAGTTGCAACCGTTTCGCTTGCGCCGAACGCTTTGAGTTGGCCGCGCCGCCAATTCTTTTGTTCTGACCACGTGACTGAGCGTTGAGATGACGTCATTCCCGTAGATTCGAAGCTTTCTGCAAGCGTTAACAATTGCAGATTAGCAATTTGGCTAGGGGTACAGTTTAGGTCGTCGAATGGATCCCGTTAAGAGCTCCTGGTAGCACTGCAATACTTGGTGCGATCGCCTTTCCTTGTGGTATTAACGGTGTGTGTGTGTGTGTGTGTATGTCAGGTGGGCGAGTCGGTGGAGATGCACTGCGAGGCGCAGGAGGCGGAGGGCACGCAGCGGCCGAGCGTGGTGTGGCGGCGGCGGGACGGGCTGCCGCTGCAGAAGAGCCGCGTGCGCGCGCTCGGCGGGAACATCACCATCGACACGCTGCGCCGCCAGGACTTCGGCATCTACCAGTGCGTCGCCTCCAACGAGGTTAGTCTTCTTATTAAGCCTGCGTTCCTAATTTCAACCAAAGTGATAATATCCGAATCGAACCAACGCGCAACGTTATAATTATTATTCAATAGCCCTTATATTTTGTGAGTATTAAATTTGGTCGGATTCGCGATATAATCACTTTTATTACATTTTGGAACGCTGGGCAAATGCACATTCTACTTGAAGGATCGTAGATCTCAGCCATCGCTTAGTATCAAACGATCGTGGGCAGGGCGAGTACATCGGGAATTTAAAAAATGTTGTCCATTAACTGCTTCAGGTCTTTTGGCCCCAACGGCCATCTGTTCCGCGAGCAATGTGCCCTGCCCACTGCCACTTAAGTTTGGCGGTTCTTAGCGGGAATCCGATGGATGCAATACGCATAGGACCGTTCGTTATGGCGAAACTTGGGGGAGGCCTGTGTCCAACAGTGGATGTCTTTCGGCTGAAATGATGATGAACTGTTTCATAAGACATACGGAAAGATTTATTGACGCGTTGCCTGCATATTTTATTTTGTTTGCCAAGCTCGGAGGTATTTGAATGTAGCTAGGTGTAGGTTCACAGCCCGCAATAGACGATTCCTCCTACATTTTCATGCAAGCACTTAAACGCTTAAATATTTAGATAAGCCTTAGAAATGGGTTTCATTTCTAAATACCAGTAACGCATATTAAGGATCTACAATGGCATTCGGGCTCAACGTGCCCACACAAAATTATCTGGGATTAATGCCCAGTGATCAGTTATTTCACTGTCGTCCGGTTTTGCTTGTCGTAATTCGATGCGAAGAATCGCCAAACTTAAGTGGCAGTGGGCAGGGCACACTGCTTGCAGATCAGAAGGTCGATGGGGACGAAATGTTCTGGAGTGGCGACCACGTACCGGAAGACGTGGCGTTGGAAGGCTTCCCACAAGGTGGATTGATGACCTGGTGGGGGTCGCGGGAATCCGATGGATGCGAGATGCATAGGTCCGGTCATTATGGCGACACCTGGGGAGGCCTATGTCCAACATTGGACATATTCCGGCTGAAATGATGATAATGATGATGAATACGATGCGATGTACCAATCACTGTCACCATACGTTCACAACTTACTAACAACTGTTTCTACCCCTCCAGGTGGCAACAATAGTAGCGGACACTCAACTGGTGATCGAGGGCACGCAGCCGCACGCGCCCTACAACGTGTCGGGCACGGCCACGGAGTTCCAGGTGACGCTGCGCTGGCAGCCCGGGTACGCCGGCGGGCCCGACTACAAGCAGGACTACACCATCTGGTACAGGGAGGCTGGCTTCTCTGAGTGGACCAAGGTTCCTGTGACGCCGTCTGGTGCTACTTCTGTGAGTATTCATTAGTTTTAAAAGTTATGCTGTTAAGTATCGCATTTCCTGTGGGCAGGCTCGGAGTACATGGTGCTGTATACGGTGGAGGTGTGCCCCGCTTGGGCGGAGCTGTGGTATGTGTCTCCTGGAGCTGTCAAGGCGATCGATGGGGCGACCTCTCGCACCGCGCTCTGGTTCAGGCCATGGTCTGGAGTGAGGGGGAATAGCAGGTGGTGGCCTCTTTCTGCGGAGCAGTAATGCTAGCGAAGGAGAAGCCACACTCATGAGGGAACGGAAGTCCTCACGCTCCAGCCGTAGGCGCAGTTTTACGGACGACGAGCAATGGGTAGCTCGCCGTCCGGCTGCCCGGTAATTATCCTTGCAGAGCCCAAGTCGTCGGCCGCGTATAGTTCCACGTGCTCCTCAAAGAGATGTTAGCGGACCGTAGGCGCCCAGCAGAGCCGATACCCGCTAGGACTGAAGAATATTCTGAATAGAAACTCGTGATCTAGAACGCAAAAGGCAACTGATGGACACAGGTGTAGTTTTAGTCTGTAAAAGTTTGACACGCCTGCACACTCTACTCTAAAAGGGGGATGTCATTGGACGATTTACCACCTTAAAAAAAGGTATACTGTATCCTAAATTAAGTGACCGGGTCCGCTAATACACAATAGACGCTTTCACACGAATCCTCGAAAAAAGAAGGTCTCTGTATCTCATTAATAATAATAATATTAAATCCGCAGGGCAGTTTTGTGGCGAACTGTTGGGCATTAGCGACCCCACGTACCCGATCTCCCGGAAGAATTCTAGCACCTCATCTCCGGCTTGCCTTTATTGGCCGGCTGTAGTGAACACTGACGAGGAACAGAGCACCCACCTCTATCTTGCTTTTATTGGCTGGCTTGAGAGGAAATTCGCAAGAGCAAAAGCGCTCGGGAGAAGGACGTATAATCCAGTAAGGTGCTGGTAGGGATCTTGACCGTACTTCTGGGATTGTCCTGATAGCCGTGGTATACCTCTCCACTCCTCAAGTACATCAGGATATGTTGCCCTCTTGTTGCTACGTCACTGCGTGCTGGCGACCGTTTTCGGGAGCCCATTTGTTGAGTGTACAAGTCACCCCCTGCCTTTTTATCGATGGAAATTAAAATCATTGTTCAGACAGCGGCCATAGCCTTAACATAGTTCCTGGTAACCAGTCCACTTAAGACTCCAAAATCCATAGCCTTATATTACTTTTCCACATGGTGCAATATTTTTCCTTCAACCGGGGGTTATCCTTGGATGCACTAGCATAGTGCATACAGGGATAATCACCGGTTGTACCACATTCCATTAAAAGTGACTAAAAGGGCCTCTGCGATTTGGTTTCGGCTCCTCGTATGCCTTTCAAAGGTCCAGGACCTAAGTGTCTTGAGATAAACAAATATATAAACAATAATAATAATTATTATCATTTATTTCAGGAAATTATTCCAATATAAATTACAAAATCCAAATAAAATTAAATTAAATTATCTCACACAAAAATGTGTACATTAAATATAAATATTGCAACTTACACATCGCATAAATACTTACAATCTATTAAAAACCAAGTCATTCAATTTAAAATGAACGTCAAAATAAATTAAAATCAAATTAAATAAATTAGATTTGGAAATCAAAGTAAAAAAAAAACATAATAAATTAAAATAAAATGAAACAAATTAAAACTAAAATCAAAGTGAAAAAAATAAAATAAGTTAAATAAATTAAAACTAAAATCAAAGTGAAAAAATAAAATAAATTAAAATTAAAATCAAACTGAAAAAATTGAAATAAGTTAGATAAATTAAAACCACAATTCATTTCAATTCATTTTTGAGTAATTTCTCTTTATGATTAAGCAGTGGACTTATTTATCCGGAATACTGAAAGACCCTCTTAAGGAGTCTGCCCACTACACCTCTTTATGACGGTGCTAGGACCGTATCCATACGTTCGTAACTGGTTTAGACCAGTCATACACGGGCACGTTCCTATCTAGCTTTTTCGCAGTGTTGTGGGCAGAATCCATTATGGTGGAAAGACGCGGAAAAAATGTCTTTTCATTTCGGACACGGCCTTACAACTGACCTTACCGAAGGTAAGTTGTTCAATCAGTCCTTTAACAAAAAGTACAAAATTTCACGTCACCCTTGAACTAGACAAAAATACTGCTACGAAATAAAGAAGCTGTTGAATTAATTTTCTTACCAAGGACAAGCGGGGCAGCCTTACCAAAGACTAACAAATATTACGCTAATGTATAAAAACTCTTATAAAAGTTACAAAATATATCGATCTTAAAATGACGTAGTTATCGTAATTTTAATAACAAAACTTCAAAAACGTATTTCGTAGCGCGGCGTAGAGGGTCTACGCCGTAGCAAAGAACTTTTGATTCGAAGGACCGAAATGATTGATGACATTTGAACTGTCCGATAAATGTTATCGTTTGGTGAACGAACTTTATTTGTGACAATTTGGATAAGGGCCCTTGACAACGAAGATTAAGGCACCGACTGTTAAGAAGATTATGATGTTTTTAATAAGTTGAGTTTGCAAATAATTGAACTCGGTTCAGCTGTTTAAGAACTTCCCAAAAAATACATGGAAAAGGACCAAATTGAAGTTGTTAATTGTACACAGGTCACAATAAATCGGCTCCAGCCTGGTACAACGTATGAGTTTCAAGTGAACAGCAAGAATACGATAGGAGAGGGAATGATGAGTAAAGCTATTACTATAAGAACTCTTGGTAAGTCAAACAATCTAATTCATTTTATGCGTGGCGGGACTTAATATATGTGTTACATGGAATAATCTTATTAATTAATTGTATAATAATATTATCTGTGAGCATAACAGGTATGGGGTATAAAGTAGCTTGGTAGCTTTTGTGTCAACAAGGAAAAAAATATGTTCAAACAAACTGACTAATAGACATCTTGAGGAAAATTTCCAGTTACAAGGTCTGGTTGGAGTCGAGGTGGGTTGTTTAACTTAAGATTGCTTTTTGTAGATGTAGGCGCCAAACCGAAGGCGGCACCCACGCCGGCGGGGCCCGTAGACGAAAAGATATTCCAAAACGCACCCGAAGGCTCTGGTATATACCCACAAATGTTGCACAGTAATCACTAACTTTATCACTTCATCTCATCTCTCATTATAGTCATTTTAGTTAGAAATCTTGTGTTAAGTAGACTTATTTAAATAAATCATAAACTAGTAGAACGTAGGTATGTTGATGTAGCTAGTGCATGGTTTTATGTTGTTTTATTGTGTGTTGTATTTTGTTCAATGTGTAAATAGATTGACAGCGGCATGTCGATCTCCCCTTATTTTGTTCAAGTTCTCTGTCTGACGTATTGTTTTTTAGCGAATAGTTGTAACTTGAAGTTTTGCTACAGTAAAATAACTTCTTCAACTTTAGCGTGAACGATACATTTTGACAATATTTTAGTTTTTCTTTACACAACGCAAACGATACGGCACTTTATATTTAAAATTCTCACTTACTTTGGTTTAATATAGTCAGTACTATGTTCAAAACAGGTAACATATAGTCACTTTCGGTTCATCAGCCATCACGACTTTTTCTGCTAGCCCATCCTCAAAGGAGCACAGAACTGTAGCTCGTTCTCCACGTAGGTCCGAAGTCTGGTCCGCCGCGCAACCTGACGGTGACGGAGGTGCACAACGGGTTCCTGATCACGTGGCAGGCGCCGCTGGAGCGCGCGCACCTGGTGCAGTACTACACCATCAAGTACCGCACCGACGCGCAGTGGAAGACGCTCAACCGCGGACAGATCCGCCCCGAGGAGACCAGCTACTTGGGTAAATTGCCATGGACAAGTTCATGTTTACTTACAATATTCAACATTGGGTACTGTTTTATTTTTGTCGAGTTAATGCCACTGCAACTAGAGTCTTTATTAAGATTAGATCGTATATTTGGATGGTTATTAAATAAAACTCGATGAAGTAGAACTTAGGCAGGAAATGCCATTTAATATTATTCAAAATAAACACAAACAAGCAATAAAATATATATCATAGTTAATAAGGTATTGATAAAATGTTTGTTAGAGATAGCTACAAGTTTAATCTTACAGGTCGGTGCTTTGTGGGCGTTATTTACTGTATTAAATTAGAGATCAAATTCTAGTGAGAATATGAGGGCTATAAATAAACTTTGCAGCTAAATAGATTGAAAAAAAAAAATGAGTATCGATATCGAGTCGCCAGAATAACTTAATCATATAACTCCATTATACAGCTATCATCACATTTATTATTTCAGTTAAAAACCTAGTCGGTGGTCGTACATACTACTTCCGAGTGCTGGCTAACTCGGCGACTAGCTACGAAAGCTCCGAGGAGGTGAAGTTCCCGGTGCCGGCGCGGGTGAAGCACAAAGCGATCACGGCGGGCGTGGTGGGCGGCATCCTGTTCTTCATTGTGGCCATCATCCTGTCCGTGTGCGCCGTCAAGATCTGCAACAAGCGCAAGCGCCGCAAGCAGGAGAAAGGTGAGTGTCGTCCGGCGGCCGCGCCCGCGCTGCCTCCCAGCTCGACCGAGCGACCGCGCTAGCTCCGCGGGAACTTATGCCAACTGTGAGTGCTGAGACGAACTGTGTCGCTTTGTATTCTTCAAATATAAACAACACAAACAAACTTAAATGAACTGGAGAAATGTGTGATTAAAAAAACCTCAATTTAATGTCCACATACTGGAAAAAAGTTAAGATTAACGTATCGTTCTGTATTACTAAAGGTACGTCATTTATTATTTGTAACATAACACCAAAGCATCATTCTGCTGTGGTGCTCTCAACAAGTAAATAAATAAGAATAACCACTACCCTAGAACGTAATAAAATCACCTTCCGTTCACTTGAACTAAAAATGTCATACATGACATAGTCGCTGCAATTTCACAACGAAATATAGTCAGTAACTTCTAATTCATTATTATAAACGACACAAGTTCCGCAGGCTCTTTACATAGATAACGCGGCCGTTGAAGGCAGACTTCCGTACATAACTTACCATATTGTCGGCAAATTACATATTCGTTCGTATACTATCTGCTTATTTCACTCATAATTCATTGGCATAATTCATTTCCTCTTTAAGCTTTTTGCATGTGTTAAGTTTATGTAAATACTGCATTTTTTGTGATAACATAAGGTGAAAACATCGAATAACCTCATTAGTTCCTACCTAAGTACCTACTTGTGAAGTGTTATTTTGTCACAAACCGACACGTCCAAGATGAAGTAGAAGAGCTAAAAAAACCGTAAACTTTAATGTAATGACTGTACCTAATGCTTTCGTCTCTTTGTAAGTTTACGTAAATTAGTTAGGGACAACAGCTCTACCTAAGCTAATTGCTTCTTACATCATCTCTAATGTAGACAACAATCGTTTTTTTTAAATTATATTAGTTTTGTGAAACACCATTCTTGTGAAATAACTTCTTCATGGTCTAAGGGCGCGCGTAGTGTTCTACGCGCGCCTCAAGATGTCAGCAAAACCGTAGGGTCCAGCAGTGTCGAAGCCTACTGGGAAGGCCATGGATTCGCTTCTGAAAGGAAAACCAGAGGCTCTGGAATGCAAGGCAAAGAAGGAACACAGGATGAGGAACTTTGTTAAGTCATTGGATAAAATAAATCCAACTAAAAAAAACAAAAAAATTACATACCTATGTATGACGCATTTTAACTATCATCATTTTACATGTGATTACTTTCGACGTTTTATATTAGGTAGGTACTAGCTTTTGCTTGATATTTTTTTTAATAATCAGCATTTATAAGTAGATATCTACTTCGGCCAATTAAAATATAAATATAGCATCACGATTTACGATATTTGAGCGCGCAGCAAATATCGTAATACATGTTGGGTAACAAGTTCATTGCAATAGTGAGAATGATGACAATCCATATTCTTCTTGTAGTGATGATGGCGTCAAAACATTATTGCATAGTTTCATCCTCATCAGCACGTGCACCGGAATGAACCACGCAAGCTTCACAGCTCCAGTGTGAAGGTGTGATGATCTTTATCTGAACACCTTTTCTAGAAAAAAAAATAGTATTCGATGGATCTGACCCATCGAATACTAACTAAAACTGTGAAATGTGTAGTTCTAAAGTCCACATGTGGAGTTCATTCCAGTGCTCGTTGTGTTTCGGTTGACAATATGGTGGGTGGTGGTGTTGGTGGTGGAGGAGTGGTACTGTGCGAGGTGGCGGGCGGCGGCCGCTGAGGGGGTCGGGGAGGGGGCCACGTCTCTACGTTAATGTTCAGAAATTATCCGCTTGCAGCATACAACATGGTAGCCGCGCGCCTCACAGACCTGCGCGCCGCTGATAGCACTCAAGTGCCTTTTAAAAAGTAAGTACTCTAACTACTTGTATACTTAATTAACTAAGCTGATGTTTTTGTACAACTCTAACGTTTACTTGCTACATTCATGCTGCTTAACAGGAAATCAGGTTAGTTATCACAAATCTATCAATATTTATCTAGTTGATTGTTCTTTGTTAATATTGTGTATCATTTTATTTCTTAAAGCAACCCACAGAAGCTCACTGTTGCTCTTTATGTTGTTTATGGTAAGGTACCGGTCTAACATGTTCGTTGTGTTTATACAGATTTAGAGAACGCGGAATATCGAGTATAGTGCAGTGTTTGCGGTTCACTGCGAACTGGGTGTGGCCGGCGTCGCGCTGCGGCGGCTCGGCGCAGTACTGGGCGCCGCCGCGCCGCGTGTCCAGCGCGCCGGCCGCGTCGCCCACGCCGTCGCCCGCGCCGTCCTCGTCCGACGACGGCGGCTTCCTGCCACGCCTGCGCGCGCCGCTGCGGCCGTCCGCTGCGCCGCCGCTGTTCCGCGCGTCGTCGCCGCAGCTGGCGCTGCACTGGCCGCCGTGGCCGCCGTGGCCCCCCTGGGCCGCCGCCTGGACGCCCTGGTCGCCGCTGCATGTGTCCGATCTCAGCTCCGTGCCCTTCCCGAGCTCGGCCGACGGCTCGTTCCCTACACCTCCGTCTCCATTCCGCCTGCGATCGTTGCGGCAGAGTGCGCACGACCCAACGCGCGGCACTTCCGGCCCGATCGGCCGGCCACGTGCTCGTCCGCTGCCGCGCCACGCTCGGCCGCGGGCCATCGCGGACCTGCCGCCGCCTCCTCACGAAGCCTCCCCGGAGAGTCGGTCGTCGTCCAGCGGTTTCGGCAGCAAGAACGCGTCGTCATCGCAACATAACCGTAGCAGCCGCACGGGCAGCCTGGCGGAGTGGCGGCCGCCGCCGTACCGGCCGCCGCCGCCGGCGCCCCCGGCGCGGCCGGGCTCGGGCGAGGCGGGCGACGCGGGCTCGGTGGACGTGCACTACGAGTGGGACCGCGCCACGCGCACGCCGACGCCGTCGACGCCGGAGCGCACGCGCGCGCGCCTCTCCCGCGACGACGTGGAAGCGAGAGTGCGCGCCATGAAAGAGGAATTCCTCGAGTTCCGCAAGCGCCAAGCGCTTCGTCGTCGCTCACCGGAGCCGCTGGCGCCGCCGCCGCCGATGTCTCCGCTGTCGCCGCTGTCTCCACTGTCGCCACTGTCGCCGCTGGCGGCGCTGACGCACTCGCCGCCCGCGCCCGCTGAGACTGTCTGCTGACCGCCGCGATGCCGATCGATCGTTTTGAGTTTCGAGCTCTAAATGGTCGCTTTTATCCCCACCAACCCCCTCAGTTTTATAGATCTGTGCTTCATCTTTAAAATGCCTAGATGCAATGAAGTAATATTAACATTCTGAATTTTACTTCTGTAAGTAAAGCATTATTATTTGAATAACACTTTAGCTTGAGCATAAATTATTCAATATCGGCACGAAAAATAACCGACAGTCAGTTTCGAATGTCGGTGATAACTCTGCATTAAATAGAGCCCGAGAATCCACAAAACGAGGGCTATTCGGAAGTAGATATTGATTTGGTACGTTCACTGTTTATGTAGTGTTAAAAGATCCCACCAGGTCACTGGCGTTACGACCACGCCGCCGGTAACCGTTATTATAAATATTAGATACTTAGAAAATGATGACTTAAGTCGCACAAGAATATTTGCGACTGTAATAATGTACGTATAAAAGTGGATGCTGTGGCGTTTCATGCTCGCACTGTCTGCTTTCCTATCTGATGAAATATGTCAATTAATTGTTCGAAGTAATCTCACGCACGACGACGCGGACGCTTTGTTAAAGAAACGTGGCAAAATGTGACCCGAAGCGACAAAACACACGCACTTCCATTTTGATTCTAATTAATTATACGATTACCGATAAGCTAATGTAGGTACTGAATGCTAAAAGTGATTACTATGAACAGAAAGTGCCATATACAAATCAAAATATTGTTTTATATAAAGTGATGTGGGCGAGTGCCCGGCGAGCAGCCAGTGCGAGAGACGTTCACCTTAACGCTTTAGGTATGAGCGGGGAGCATCCACGACACCGCTCATACCAACATTATATTGTAGTTATTATTGTAACTAATTACGAATAACGATTTACTAAAAGAGCAGCCGCGACTGGTGCTCGAGTGCGCGACGAGCACGACGCTGACGGCGCCCGTGCGGCGCCAGGCACGCCATGCGTGGGCGCCGCGCTCGGGCCCAGGAGGGCCACGTTGAGCACCGCGCTCGGGGCCAGGAGCGCCACGTTGGGCGCCGCGCTCGGGGCCAGGAGCGCCACATTGGGCGCCACAGGCGGTGTCGACTGCGCAGTCGGGCGCCAGTCCCGACCGCTCGTTTATAATATACAACAAAATAATCATTAAGTAGATTTTAGAAATAATTTAGATTGATACAAAACGTGTAAACTCAGTTTTGTTTGATATTTTTCAATGAATTATTATTTTACAAGTACAAATTTATTTTTATTATTTTTATTTATGTAGTTTTAATTTAAAAGAAACAACTGTACATATGTAAAAACATATTAGATATTATATACATTTATTTATTTAGGTATGGTGTGGTATGATTGAGGTTCTGAAGAACTGTTTGCCAGTGCTTGTGACTACTCGTGAGGCACTCGACACTGTCGCCATTAGACACTGCCGACTTAGGAACTTCCCACGTTTATATTAAGTATTCTTTATATTGAGACTAACTTATTTTTTTATACTTGTGTGGCTGATGATGACTTACCTGATATTATGACGGTGCGACTTGTTGTGTCAATGCCCAAAGTAATTGCAAAGGATCAGTCAATTGTTTTAAACTTCACTCAAATATTGAGTACATTTTTTTAAAGATTTTTGTATGTATTTTTTTTACCTTTTCTACAATTCACTGAGAGATAGCAATTATTGTTTGTTATTCCACAAGAATAATAAGATTATTTTAATTATCGGTTCCTTGAATAATCCCACCTATGTAGTTGACCAGTCAAAACCAAGACTGTTTAGTTTTATGTTCGTTATTAGGTTTACTTATTGTGTCAAATGTGCTCTTAGATATTTCCTTGCATGCACGTCGCACTTTTTGTACCTATTGTTTGTAACGCAGAACTTTTTTTATTCGGATATCGAGTTAAGGACCTCCTAAAAATAAGTATAAAAATGTACGCTTTAAAGAAATTGGAATAAATTACTCATAACAAATAGATAGGTAGGTATGATAAGGTGTAGTTATTTATGTGCGTGCATGGAAGCGTCTGGTACGGAGGAATAAGGCGCGTCGCGTCAGGAGGCTCGCGGCGTGTCGGGCACAGGCGCCGCCGTCGTCCCCGGCACGCCGCCGTCGTCCGCACTGAGTATTGTTACGTCAAGGACAGCGAACAAGCGCATCATTAGTTCACTGCAGATGACGGTGTAGACTTAAGCTACGTATAACGACACAATAGACCCTTGTTTTGTTTTTTACTTGTTCTCTAAGTAACTTCCGCCATAGCATACACTTAGAATATTAGGATCGACGATTTGTGCAATAAATTATCCACTGTTCAATATTAATAAATTATACTATGTTAAAATAATTATGTATGTATATGCTCAATATTTTCGACTGACCAACTGTAAAAAATATTATCGGTAAATTTCGAAATCACGATTATTTAATGCGAATTTATTATGCTTTGGTGTAGAAATTGATACTTTGCAATTCGTTATTCGAGACAAAAGTAGAGTATTGCAAACAGATGTATTGTTGGGCAAGCTTACATTGCGGCGTGCGGCCAGCACTAGTGCTGCGCCGCACTCTTGATTCTTGTTGTTTTATTGACCGTGGCGGGCATATCACGAATCTAAACATAATAGACCTGTTTTAAAGTTTGATCTTTTAGTATAATACTTATAGAATTGTAAATATTTGTTTTATTGATTTCATGTCATTCAACGAGTGATGCGAAGCGACCACAGATATACCGCACACATACGTAGGTGCACGACTACATCCGAGTAGTTTGCCTAGGTTTTATATTACTTATAATGCCTAAATCACTCGTTCAACTGAAATTATATTTAAATGCGATCATTGTAACAACCACCAAGACTTGAAATTCAATTAACGTGAGCTGTTCACAACGTATGTACCTACTTAGGTATTATTTTGACAAATTTATTATAATTGTACGTACAAGAGTAAGAAACAAGAGTAATATATACATATAGCTCAAACCATGTGATATCTAGTCTTTTCCATTATAAAATTATCCTTCCTTTACATACTAAAATTTTCATTAATAATCGCATTTTCACTTATTTTAACCTTTACAGATAATTTGGATATGACTGCCTCCTCTTAGTGTGAACTCTGTCGATGTCAGGTCACTGAACTTAGCCCACTGTCGGAGCACTCGCATTTCTTTAACGGTCTACACACTCAACTTTTATCGTCCAATTATTTCATAAACCTAAGTGAAGGCTAAGAAATAAAGATTTGCTGAATAAAATAGCCCAAACATCATTCGACAATTTCTAGACTAAAATGAAAAAGATAGCAATATTTTAGATTAATGTAACTAAATCGTATGTATCAGTTTGTATAAAGGAAAGTAAGTAAACGAAGTAATTGCACATTGGCAGAATGTATTGCGGTGAAACAGGGCACCCAAATCTTAAAAACTTAAGGCATAATGCACAATATCTCAGCACAATAAGTGATATTATAAAATACTCGAATCTTCAAAATATCATACTGAGCACTTTAACTGTTACTCCAATGAATCCACAATAAGTTTGCCTCGATTGAAAACAAAATATGCACAAGCAACATTTTTATAACTCGAGTAAATATCCATTTTCATTTATAGAATATTTTTAGTTATAAGTGTTGAGATCATGTGTTTACTGTGTAAGCACAAAAAGGATTCAATTCAAAAAAATAAAAATACAATAACGTTGCTATGATTATACTGTTGTATTATTTAACCTTGAGCTCTGTTTGCGCAAGAAATGAACTGCAGCACAAATTGTGCCGATACCTAGTAAACAATCCGAGGACACAATCTTGCCAGAAAAGTAGAAATTAATCTATATAGAGCACAATAGCGTGCTTAAACGTCACCGACCTAAGCACTGCATTCGAATTTAAACCTTATTACACGTCCATGAAAAAGGTTCATATTCGAATGTAGGTACATAAACAAAGGTGATCAAGCGCTTTATACGAAAATTAATAATAGCTTTAAAAAATACTTATACTCGTATAAAACGAGTAAAGCCAAAGTACGCTTGAGCCTAGGGCAGGATCTACAGGTGGCACTTAGCAATAGCGCGCACTGGTGTCTATGTCACCGTGGCTTTTGACAAAAAAGCCAACGACAGGTACAAAAAACCGGCCAAGTGCGAGTCGGACTCGCCCATGAAAGGTTCCGTAGCAGCAAGTAACATAACATAATATAAAAGTTCTTGTAGTTCGTTGTAACTTTGATCGATGTTTTAATAATAGTGTATTTTTTTAGATTTATGACGTATTAAAAAAAACTACTTACTAGATCTCGTTCAAATAAATTTTTGTTGGCGGTTTGCATGGTAATGCACATCATATATACATATATATATATATATTTTAATTCTCTCATTTTAAAAGTTAAAGGGGGGGACACACATTTTACCACTTTGGAAGGGTCTCTCGCGCAAACTATTCAGTTTAGAAAAAAATGATATTAGAAACCTCAATATCATTTTCGAAGACCTATCAATAGATACCTAACACGAAAGGGTTTTATGAAAACAAAAAAAAATGGGTTTCAGTTCTAATATACCCCCAAAATTTATTGCTTTTTTTTCTATTTTTGTGTAAAAATCTTATTGTGATTCACAGAATACATCTACTTACTAAGTTTGAACAGTATAGCACTTATAGTTTTGGAAAAAAGTGGCTGTGACATACGGACGGACAGACAGACAGACAGACATGACGAATCCATAAGGGTTCCGTTTTTTGCCATTTGGCTACGGGACCCTAAAAATGGGTACAAAAATTACCCGTTATGGGTAATTTGTCACTGTGACAAAAGTCACCAGTGCGCGCTAAGTCTTAGTCTTTACTTGTCACACAGTCAAAATGTTTTCTGTGTGAGGGTCCTATATTCATAGGGCACACTCTAGAAAATGGTTATCCGATATAAAAGTAATTCGGATGGGGGCTACCCCTCTCATCTGATGTTCAGCGCAGCGGGCAGCACTGCTGCCATAATAATATAGATGATTGTGCTAGAAAGCTTCATTCGGTGATACGAGATTTTGCCTATAGGCCTTTCTTATGTGTCATACACTCATTCCCCTAAAATAGTAGAGCACAACAGGAATGCAATTTGAAAGCAGTGACCAATAGCACTGAGCACAGTGGAAAGATCTGCCCAAGTCTAGAAATTAAAATGTACATACCTGGTAAGTATTTTTATACACACGTACAGACACTGGAATCGTTATTTTTTTTTTAAATTACACTGAATTGATTCTACATCGTGGGTGTGTTCATAAGCGCATAAACTCTCATACACAAGACACCCAAACAAAAAATAACTATCTTTAGGTACAAATATTTTTTTCCATGCAGGAATCAAACCCGGAACATGCAGCGCAGCAGCCGATCATTCAACCACAGCAGACATGACACATGCAAAAAATTGAAAGAAAGAAAGAAAGAAAAAACTTTTATTCGTACCTCACACTATTATTATTAATCTAATTCTACTGTATGTAGAATTAGATTAATAATAATAAAAAAAAGAAAACTTTAAAATCTGTGCAAGGCCAAAAGGGCGCCTAACTCAGCATATACTGCGATATTTAAAAAAAGATAAATAACGCAGCGCTGGTATTCTGTTAGGGCCTGCGGTGATGCCACGGTCACATTCACGGAGGTTCAATAAATAGAAGGTATCGAAACAAAATAATAAATAATTAAATACGAACATTGATAAAACAACCATTGGAAAAATAATAAATATATAACGTTGGTAAAGCGTGAATTTATGTTGGTACGTGTTAGATTAGATATAAGAAAATATTTATAAGAAAAAATGCAATAAATAATTAACCAAACCAGACGCCTGACGACGGCGCTCCAAAATCATTTGTCAAAATCATTGACAAACGGAGGAACGCGAGCGGACGGCGCACTGCAGGGCGCCGCAGCTGGCGCGGAGGCGGTTCTTCACGAATATTAGAGTGTATCTCTTACTAAACTGTGGAGTCTAAAGATAAACTATGGAAATTAGTAGTCTATGGCAAGTTCCATCGACTGTAAAAAGAAAAAGTAGGTGGATCTTCAAACAAAACAAATAAACAAAAGTTGAGTAAATATTGATAGGTACTTAGATACGTCTAAAACCAAAGTGATTCGGGTGCATCTGAAATGTTATTGTGTATGTCTGTGAAGTGTAATTGTAGTGTTGTTTTGGATGCAAGAAAAAGATGCCAAACTAGCCGAGCGATAATGTCACCAATGCAAAATCGTAATAGATCCATGCCATAAGGCATTAATTAGGTACGCCTCTGTACTCTTGTGTGCATAAAGAATAAATAAATAAATACATATAGGTCCTACAGGTAGGTACTTAAATATGTTTATTTCCGGGAGAAAAAGTTAAATACCCTATAATATTATCACTATGTAAAGAACTAAGTTGTTGACTACCTATGGGGCCGCCACACAATCGCAACGGAAAGCGTCTTCTTTAAGGAGAATCTGAAAACGCCACGGCATCCTTAATTACCTTCCACATGAGGCAGGTCTACATCGGACATGGCATGTTCGAGAGCCCGAAGTCATTTTAGATGATTCCTCACCTAGAAAAAAAATGTATTATGCTAAGGAAAAGTACTTATAGAATATAAAAACTGGTTTGCTTATCATTATTGACTTGCTAGGTATATTACTTACCTATTGTGTACATAACGCAACCCAGTGCTGGGCACGCCACAATCGTGGCGGTAAGTCCCCTCTTTGAGGCGTGGCTGGAAAGACCTCACGGCGTCCTTACCTTCCGTATGACGCAGTTCCTCATCGGACATGGTCCGTTCGGGAGGTTCCTGCACCGGATTCGTGAGGAAGTGACGCCCGGGTGTCGCCACTGTGCGGAATGCCCGGAGGACACGGTGGAGCACACAGTCGAGGTGTGCCCTGCTTTGGTGGAGCATCGCCGTGCCCTCGTGGGGGCGATCGGCGGCGGAGACCTCTCGCGCCGGGCCTTGGTTGAGGCCATGGTCCGGAGCGAGGAGGAGTGGCAGGCGGTCACCGACTTTGCGAAGCAGTAATGCTCGCAAAGGAGGAGGCCGAACCCATCAGGCAACGGCGTCCTCGCCGCCGCCGCCGAGATTCTGAGCCCGATTTCCAGTCACCGTAGGCGCGGGCTTGCGGACAGTGAGCAATGGGTAGCTCACTGTCCGGCCGTCCGGTAACCGTCCGGACCAATCCCGAGTCGTCGACGGCGCGCACTGTTCCCGCGCGCCTCCAGGAGTTGTCAGCAACAGCTGGGACCCAGCCGGGTCGAAGCCTACTGGGGCCAGGGTTATCCGAAAGCGAGCTCGAGCCCCGGTATGAAGGCTAGAAGGAACGGGGTGGGTCTTTTGGTCAGTAAGAGTCTGACAATATCTTCCGCTCCGCCCAAGAGTGGGGGTTGTCATTGGATGATTTTTCGCCACCATAAAAAAAAAAAATACATAATGACCTTCAAATTCCCGAAGCCAAGAAGAATTATTTCTGCACCAACAGTAAATATTTACCTACCTGCCCTAAAAAACAGTACGTTTACTAGAAGTACCTGCTTGGCAAAAAGTAGAGTAAGTGATAAAAAATAGTAAAACATGCTTTTTGATAAGAGAAATACATATACATTTCCTGGTTAGTCTTGAGTTATCCTAAATTAGTCGAAGACTTGGTGCCAACACATAGATACACCTCGACAACATGTTTCCCGAGCTGAGTATTATTTTCATGACGTGGAAATTCGGTAATTACATTTATTTCATTGAAAACTTCATCAGTGCTTATAACTAATTGGCAAAATCAATTATTTACATATTAATAAAGAAAATAAAACAACTGAAACTCGAAAAGAACTGAACTCATAATTCTGCGCAATTTTTAATATTTTACTCAGCAGAAAACTTATAAAATACTTATACGCGAAAGTAAAATCTACTAGGTACCTATTCTAAAATAAATAAAAACCGGCCAAGAGCGTGTCGGGGCACGCTCAGTGTAGGGTTCCGAAGTTTCCTGTCCGTCACAATAAGTGTTCCCACTTATAAGTTTATAAAAAGGCTAATTGTTACGTTAACATACTAAGTACGGAACTCTAATAAATATGAAACCCTAAGAACGGGCCCACAAAAGACGGTGATAACTAAAACAGTATGCAAGTAGTAGAAATTCTAGCGATTGTGCACTCGTAAAATTACGAATATATTGAAGAAGCAACGATTTTTTACTACGGCAAAGCACGGAAAATCTTAACATCGACTTTTAAAAAGAAGACGTCATTACGCAACGCCATCTATCGAACCATTTATGAACTGGTTTTTACCTTAACATTTTGATAGATGGCGTTAAAAAAATCAATTTTAGTTTTGTTCTAAATTGCCTTAGCATGTTCGTAATAGAAGTTTTATGTAGTTACTAGCTGTACCCTGCGGTTTCACTCGCATCTTTGGTTACTGCTCCGCTCCTATTACTTGTAGCATGATGTTATATAGCCTATAACCTTCCTCATTAAATGGGCTATCTAACAATGAAAGAAATTCCACCGTCCTTTGTGGGCCCACTTTTTGGGTTCCGTATTTATGAGAGTTTCGTACTTAGTATGTCAACGTAACAAATAGCCTTGTTTAAACTCATAAGTAGGAACACTTATTGTGACGGACGGGAAACTACGAAACCCTACACTGAACGTGGCCCGACACGCTCTTGGCTGGTTTTTTTTTATTCATTAACTTAGATGTTTGATTTTTTCTCAGCTTGAAGAGACCGCAGACCTGAGTATATGGTTTTAATTTCAACTCGATACCTACCTCCTCGCGTTCTCGAGATAAAGGGTTTTGACAAGCAGACAGACGGACAAACGGACGGACAATAAATTGATCCTACAAAGCGTCTGCTACACTAGACGGAAATTCCGTCGCGGAAGATCGGCGACGGAACATTAATACAAGCTATTGCATATATAATAATATTATTAACTATTGTAGTTAATAACTAGCAGGCACACTACGCGGAAGATCGGTCGCTCCGCGTATTTGTAGTTTATATGCAATAAATTGTATTGACGTTCCGGCGCCGATCTTCCGCTACGGAATTTCCGTCTAGTGTGGCAGAGGCCTTAAGTTTCCGTTTTTCCTTTTGAGGTACGGAACTCTAAAAAGTACCGGACAAGTGCGAATCGGACGTGTGCATCGACTGTTCCATATAAGTTGACAATTGTAGTATAATCGTGCTATTTACACGATTCCCAAATCGAGTCGTTAAGATTTTCCGAATCGAAAAAAAGGAATTATTTTGTGACGTAACTACACAGTTTTGTACTTGTGCTATGGGACTTTGTTCCTTACCGAACTTCAGGATTCATAATCAACTGGAAGTACCCTATAGGTTTTCTTGCAAGTATTAAAATATCCGCCTAACAGGAGCATAAACGGTCTTATCTTTAGATTGCGTTGCGAGCAACACTACTCCAAGGGCTAGCCGACCTGAGCATTTCATGATACCTCCACGCGTTCCTGACTCAAAGGGTTTTGAGTTCTTAATAGACGGACAGACGGGAACAAAGTAATCCTACAAGAGTTCCGTTTTGCAGACTAAAGTACGCAAAAAATCAAGTTTAGGTACATTCACAATATTGGCACAATTTTTTAGAATAGGTCACTAGGTAGGTACTCTAAGGAGATACATAGGTGGAAAATATGTAATTCTAAGCTAAGCTTATAGAAAGCGACAGAACAAAATAAAAAACCTAGCAACTATTCAGTGAGTATCTTTGTAATTACAGTTTCCTATACAACTGCTCTCCCGTATGAGAATGAACAAGGGCCCGAATATGGAGACCAATGGATATACTTCTACGATGATGAAGGCAACACCCACACCATGAACTTCTCTACACTACCGCAGGAAACGCGTGGCATAGTATTTGGAGACGCATACTTTTACTTGTATACCAGGTGAGTAGCATTCAATCATGAAGTCCCTGCCTCACTGTCACGATTTGACAGTCAGCAGGATACGGTTCTACTTCTTATATTCTGGTTAAGCTCCACAGTTGCCCTAATATTTCTGTTGTAGACAAAACTCTGATGCAGAACAATTAGAAATTCCCGAAGTCAATACACTATTTAAAAGTCAATACTTTAACTCGTCTAATGACATTAAGGTTGTGACGCATGGCTGGTTCTCCCACGAGAAGACGGAATGGCTCCAGCAAATAAAGGACGCTTTCTTGAGAAAAGCCGATTTCAATGTCATTACCATTGATTGGAGTGAAATAGCAAAAAATCCGGCTTATCCTTGGGCAGCATTTAGTACAAGATATGTGGGGAAACGAACAGCAAAACTGCTAGACTCTATTGCAAGAACGTATAATGTGGACGGAAAGGTTATGCATTTAATGGGACACAGCTTGGGCTCGCATGTCATGGGCTATACAGCATTATTTTCAAACCAAAGAATACATCGAATTACAGGTACCAACCTTCCTTCTTTTTAACACGCTTTTATCTTATTTCTGTTTAGAGGATTTCTTCACTCCCAAACCTGTGGTCCGCAGACCACCTCTGATGGTCCACAAGGACCACTTATGGGTAGGTAGAAAGGTATAATTATTTTGCGGACCATGTTTTGATGCGTTCCGCTAAAAGTTATAATTTCGAAGTTTACAATTCAGAAATGGTGTAAAAAGTCCAGTCACAACAATACAATGCTCGTAAATTTTAAAGAATAGGTGCTTAGGTATAGAAGCTGATACAATTTTTATATTATAGAAATAAGTTTATTTTAGACTAGCTTATGCTAGCGGCTTCGTCCGCGTGAAAATAGGTTTCTCTATACAAAGTTTGGACCCCCGTTTTATTCCTTTATGGGTGAATTTTGGCGTTAAAGATACGAAATTGTGCCTTTCAGCTTTGTAATTGATAGTTGCATAATATTATGGTACTTATGTTAATAATTAGGTAGGTTGTTGTTACTTGACAGACCAAGTAGTCTATGTCATAGTCATAGTAGTTTATTGGTAAGGAATTCTTACAAGTCAATACAGAATTATTAAACACACAACAACAACACAACACAAACACAGTATAACACTTGATTGTCTACTCACAGGGCTAGATCCCGCTCGACCTCTCTTTGAGCTTCCACTGATGGCACCAGATTATCGCCTGGAAAAAAGCGATGCCGAGTTTGTAGACATTATCCACTCCTGTGGTGGAGTCTACGGATACTGGAGAAGTCATGGCCATGCTGACTTTTATCCAAACAACGGACGCGCCAAGCAGCCTGGCTGCGAAGGGGTGCAACAAGTTATAGGTAAGTCAAAAATTATTGACAATCACGTATTTAGGTATCATAGAACTAAAATGCATTAGTTAGGTATATGTAGGTAAATAATACTTACCTGACGCATGCAGCATGAAAATTCATCCTTACATGTTATTATTATAAAACTAAGTCCTACACCACGTCTGCCTGTATGTTAGTGATAAACTCGAGAACTACTGAACTGGCTTTCGTGTAACATGGCACCAACCTATAGTGATGAGAACTGTTTAAGTGTAGTTAATACAAATAATACAAAATGTATGCATATTATAGTTTTTAGATTAGTGGTAGTAGCTAGCTCGGCTATTATGTAGGCATTAGGAAACGAAAGCCTATCTTAAAATAGGTAATAATAGTGTCTCAAGCAAGGCTCTCGTTGGGCAGTTGGGTTTAGGGCTTGATGCAAAAAGCAGTAGGACTCAGTGCGTAGGTGATTCCTCTCTTAGGACCCCAGAACACTGGTAGCTTCAAATGTTTGGACCCTACTGCCTATCCTGGTAGCCAGGGCCCGTTTATGCATGTCGGGCCCCTAGGCAATGCACGTCTCGGGGCCCCCCTACCCTCTTCTAACTTCTTAATAGTATATTTTGTGTCTAACACAAATTTATTCATAATTACGCTGTTTTTAGGGGTCCGTAGTCAACTAGGAACCCTTATAGTTTGGCCAAGTCTGTCGGTCTGTCCGCCCGTCCGCGAATAATCTCAGTGACCATTAGCCCTAGAAAGCTGGTAGTATCCGACCGGATGCTTGGTTTCAGTTTCGGTTTAGGTCGAGTTTCGGCAAAAAAAACGAGTTTCGGTTTAGTTTCGGTTTCGGTGGCAAACTTGCCGAAACTACGACCGAAACCGAAACTGCACCTTCCAAGGGTAAAGCAACGAAGACATTTTGGCCGTGTCCAGGCGCCTCATCATTTCGTCACTGGCTTGTGTTTGCAGTTCGTTTTACTTACTCCCAAACTAAAATCTAGTACAGTAAAATTCATGATAGTCAACGAATATAAATACCTGATAAATGCTGATTATAGTAATGTTTTCTTTATTTTTCCCTCAAAACATGATCCTTGTAAAGTTGTAAGGAAGTTTCGGTTGCCGAAATTCGGTGTCGTTTTCGGTTTCAGTTGAAAAACCAGTTTCGTTTGGACACTAGAAATTTGGTACCAATATGTATACGAGTATCAATCACGCCAACAAAGTGGTAAAAAAAAGTGGAAAAATATGTTTTATTAGGTTATACCCCCTACACGTAAATTAGGGAGTCATTTATTTTTTGATTTCAACACTAACGTGTGATATATTGTTAGATAGGTATTTAAAAATGAATAGGGGTTTACTTTTTTTTATAATGGATAGGCTCGCGTTTAACCACAATCTCACCTGATGGTAAGCGATGATGTGGCCGACGATAGAGCACGCTTGCCAAGAAGCAATCTATTCACTCTTGACTTAAAGACCCCTAGGTTATAGCTATTAGGAAACACAGACTCCGACAGGGAATTCCATTCCTTAGCTGTACGTATAATGAATGAACTCCCAAAACGCTTTGACTTCACAAGAGCATCATTGCCTATGCGCTTCTTGGCACGCTTTACAAATGACTCTAGTGCATCCAGCTGGTATTTGGCTGACCCATCCCAAAGATGAGAGCAGTACTCCGTACACGATCGAACTTGCGTTTGATAGAGGTTGAGCAGCTGTTCCGGCGTGAAATACCGTCTCACCTTTACTCAAATAATTTTTTGATAATGTCACTATTTTCGGAAATAATCGATACAAAAGTAATAAACAATGTCCCACCCCCCCCCCCCCCCGCCCATTAACTTTTGAACCATAAGTTTAGAAAATATGAAAAGAATCTGAAAAGTAGAACTTAATAAGGACTTTCTAGGAAAATCATTTTGAACTTGATGGTAAGAACAGTTTGTGTACAAAAAAGACAAAAAGGTTTGTACATAATAATTTCTGGACTAAGTTTGTGGTATAATCATATATGCCTGTGTCCCGCTTCAACTTTTGAACCGTAAGTTTAGAAAATATGAAAAAATCTCAAAGTAGAAGAAAAGTTGTTTTGAACTTGATGGGTTGAAAAGTTGTACAAAATAATTTCTGACCTAAGTTAGTAGTTAGTTTAAACGTGTACGGTTAAATTATAAATTTAACCGTACACGTTTACATATTTTATTATTCTGAACGTATCTTTTTTCAAATAATAAAAAGAATTATTAAAATCGGTTCACGCAATCCAAAATTACCACCGAAAACTCAACCTACATAACCCGCTAATGAAAGATTGTGTTTTATTAACTCTATTTGTTGACCGCCTTTCGCATAATCTAATGCTAGGATATCAAAATAACAAACCATTTTTTTTACTGTTTATGAAACAGTCAATTTTTTTCCTGAGCGCAAGGCCCCTGAACCTGGCGGGGCCCCTAGGCAGTTGCCTACATTGCCTTATGGATAAAACGGCCCTGCTGGTGGCGACCGGAATCAGTATATTTTTAAGGTTCCGTAGGTACACAAAGGGTAAAAACTATATAACCTTATTGCTAAGACTTCACTATCCGTCTGTCTGTCACCAGGCTGTATCTCATGAACCGTGATAGCTAGTCAGTTGAATTAGTCACTGATGATGTATTTTTGTTGCCACTATAACAACAATACTAAAACGGAATAAATAAGAGTGGGGCTCTCAAACAACAAACGTGATTTTTTTGCTGTTTTTTTGCTCGATATTAATTTTGTAGTTCGGAACCCTACACAGTGAGTCCGACTCGCACTTAGACTTTTTTTTATACGTCAATTTTTAAAATTTTAATCAATTAAATAAAAGATGTTATTTATTTCCAGAGGGCTGTAGCCACGGACGCTCAACGCTATTTTTTGCAGAATCTATAGATTCCAAAATACCTTTCGTGGCATATCCATGTGAGAATTGGGACAAATTTGAAAATGGCGAATGCAAAGAATGCTCTGTCGATATGGGTTACCCAGTTCCAACAAACATTACAGGAGACTACTATCTGTATACTAATGGCGAACCAGAATTTGCTCGCGGCGAAGAGTAAAAATATGCACTGATTTCGTTTTTGTTTTTCTTCTCAAGTCAGAAGTCAACGGTTGCCAAAGGAGACTGGACAAAATTTATTAGAGCCAATAACTGACAAGATTTTTACCACACGGATTCTGCATGTTTATTCTTACCTATCCATCTGTCGTAATACTCTTATCAAAAGACTAAAATTTGTTTCCAACAGCCACAAATTTGTAGTGACTTGTGACAGCCACTTTAAAATTTTAACGAATTTTTCACTACATTCAATCGAATGGTTAACTGTGAGTTTATCTTGTATAGTTTAGTCGTATTTTGTTTCTCGACATGCAAAGGAGGTGATCATTCACCCTACTCGACTGTTACGTCATTTTTTTATTGTGGGAAAAATCATCTTATGACAAGCCCCGCTCTTGGGCGGAGCGGGAGATAGTGTCAGACTCTTACTGACTAAAAGCCCACCCCGTTCCTTCTAGCCTTCATACCGGGCCTCGAGTTCCCTTTCGGATAACCCTGGCCCCAGTAGGGTTCGACCCGGCTGGGCCCCTGCTGTTCCTGACAACTCACTGAGGCGAGCGTGAACAGTGCGCGCCATCGACGAATTGGGCTTGGTCCGGACAGTTACCGGACGGTCGGACAGCGAGCTACCCATTGCTCGCTGTCCGCAAGCCCGCGCCTACGGTGGACGGAAATCGGGATCGGAATCCCGGCGGCGGCGGCGAGATCGCCGTTGCCTGATGCGGTCGGCCTCCTCGTTTGTGAGCATTACTGCTTCGCAAAAGTCGGCGACCGCCTGCCACTGCTCTTCGCTCCGGACTATGGCCTGAACCAAGGCCCGGTGCGAGAAGTCTCCGCCGCCGATCGCCCCCACGAGCACGGCAATGCTCTGCCCAAGCAGGGCACACCTCGACTGTGTGCTCCACCGTGTCCTCCGGGCATTCCGCACACTGGCGACACCCGGGCGTCACTTCCGCACGAATCCGGTGCAGGAACCTCCCGAACGTGCCATGTCCGGTGAGGACCTTCGTCAAACGGAAGATAAGGACGCCGTGAGATCTTTCCAGCCACGCCTCAAGGAGGGGACTTACCGTCATGGCCTAGGTCTATAGTGCGTTTCACTCAAAGATTTTATATATCCTACTACTTTTCACTTAAGGGTGAGTTGCATCATTTAACTATAACGATAACAAAGCCGTTAACAGTTGTCAAATCGTCGAATTGACCTATATGCGGCCGTTTCGCGGCTGGTTAAGGTTTGGTTATCGTTATAGTTAAATGGTGCAACTTAGAGGTTCCTTTGCCGTAATGTTGGCTCCCCTGTCTGTCTACAGAAAAAAGAAGAGAAAAAGAAAAGAGTTGCCTACTCTACCAAATTTTTTTGCACGAAATGTGAAACGAAATCGATACTCAAACCACTTTATGGAGAATTGTGAGGGGAATGGGATTTTATTTAAAAAAAGGCTGGTCTTAAAGGAAGTTGTTAATGGAGAAGTACTATATTGTGGCGTGGCGTTTTCAGTATTTGAAAGAATTGCAGGACAGTCGGAATGGTGCCCAGCGTCGTATACGAGGGTGACATTGTAAGTTCTTAGAAGAACAAATACTGAGCAAACTAGTAATTTATTATTTTTATTATCTTTTCAAAATAGTTTCTAAAAATACTGTTTTACTTAATATAATACAGTGGAATGCACGCAGCTTGCGGCCTAAACGTAATGAATTAGAACTCCTATTGCAACAAGATAAAATACATATTGCGTTAATATCTGAAACATGGCTACAACCAGAATCACTCATACATATAGGTGGCTACAATATCTTTAGAAATGACAGGATTGACGGATACGGAGGAATAGCTATAATATCACACAAGTCGATCAAAGTACAACGAAA
This sequence comes from Mythimna albipuncta, assembly GCA_929112965.1. Taxonomy (NCBI): domain Eukaryota; kingdom Metazoa; phylum Arthropoda; class Insecta; order Lepidoptera; family Noctuidae; genus Mythimna; species Mythimna albipuncta. The sequence continues at coordinate 11,846,857 of OV815960.1, read as the reverse complement.
TATTGTTAATATTAATAACTCCGGAATAGAAATATTATCAATAAAACTTTTGAACTGTGACAAAATCGAAAATATTATATTAATTTACTGTCCGTCATCTGTGCGTACAAGTATATCTGATTGGGAACAAGTATTCTCTCTCGTCCCCAACAAATGTATTGTAGCAGGTGACTTTAATGGCCATCACGCTACTTGGTCGTGTAAGACTGACGCGAGAGGTATACAAATCTATGACTCGGCGTTGGATAATGGCTTCATTTCTCTTAATGACGGTAGCATAACAAGAATTAGTTCTGTCGAAAACACTATTCAACGAAGTTCTCCTGATGTAACATTTGTATCTACCGACTTGTCGCATTTATTAAATTGGAATGTTATGAATGAGTGTTTGGGGAGCGACCATCTGTTTATTAAGATATCGTACAAGTATGATAATAGGAAACACTTTGTTTATAATACGAAAAAACGTAATTTTAAGTTAGCAAAATGGTACGAGTATACTAAATGTTTAGAGAATTATTTGTTACAACCTATTGAAACTGACAGTGTACAATCCATGTATGACTACTTTATTAAGCAGGTGGAGAAAGCTGCAGATCAGTTCATACCTTTAATAAAAGTTTGTGATAAACCAAATAACGAGTTCCGACCGAAGCCTTATTGGACTCCTGAGCTTTCTCATTCTATTGCCCAACGAAGGCTGGCCCTAAAAAATTTTAGAAATAATCCTACACCAGATAATCTAACCACACTCGAGCGAATAACAGCGGCTACAAAAACAACCATACAGCGGGCGAAATCAAACGACTGGCAAGCATACTGTAGTAGCATTGATGAACAAACATCCAGCTCTGATATGTGGAAACGTATGGGCTGGATGAAGGGTATTCATTCCTCTCGGTCACATGTTTCAAACGAACAAAAACTCGAATTACTTTGCACTCTTGCCCCTGACTACACGAGTCGACAGTCGTTCCATAGTTTTAAATCAAATAATTCAGAATTAGATAACAGCTTCACTATACAAGAAATGACTCATTGTTTTAAGCGTAAAGACACGGCACCTGGCAACGACGGTATAACGTATTCATTATTATATCATCTTTCACATGCGAGCAGACTTTATGATTCTGAAACATTTCTCCGACATTCGTTTCGCCGTTGATCGGTTCACCGACAGAACGATTCACTTTTCATTTTTTCTCCGACAGAACTTTTCAATGACGAACGTTTCGTCGACAGAACGATTCACTATTCATTTTTTCTCCGACAGAACTTTTCAATGACGAACGATTCGCCGACAGAACGATTCACTTTTGAAAACTACATCGACAAAACCTTTCACCGGCGAGCGATTCGCCGACACAACTGTTCATCTGCTCCTGGGTTATAAAACTTAGGTATTCGTAAGTAGACCTGTTTCCGTTTGTTGTTTATACCTGAATCAAGTTGTGAAGACGAAACTTAAAGTTTTATGCAAAACTTGAACAAAACTAACCAAAAAAGTGACAAAAACGTATTTAAAAACTTTTTACTTTTAAATTTTTTTAAAACTTAGGTATTTGACATGTAGACCTGTTTCCTCTTATTGTTTTAAAGAAACACACAAATACACACAAAAGCTATGAATGGCTTTGTATATTTACTGATGGGTCGAAGAGTGCAGAAGGTCGCGGAGCTGCTTTTTATGTACCTAGTGAATCAATAAGTTGTGGAAATAATTGTTTTAAAATAGTTCATTAAACCCCAAGCGAACGCCGGCGTTCGCGCACCTATTGTCTTTCAATTGTGTCTGTCATTATCACGATTGAATGGTTAAATAAGGATGTTTCCATAATGACGTTGGAGCTCATTGCGATCTCTGAAGCACTTACATATTGTAACGGCTGTCAACATAAAAATATTGTTATTTGCACAGATAGCAAAAGTTCCTTACAACATTTGGCTCGATGCGCCTCTGGTCGCAGAGGTGTTTCGCTAGCCTATTTTATTTTATCTAAAATAGATGAACTAATTCGTAAAGGTGTAACTTTGAGATTGCAATGGGTTCCATCGCATATTGGAATACAGGGCAATGAAAAGGCTGACATGTTGGCAAAATATGCGGTTAAAAATGGAAAGGAAATGAATGTGATTTTGGATTATTCGGAGCTTTTACCTAAATATAAAAATAAATGTTATGACGAATGGAAGGAATATTTTGACAAGCGCTCATTGGACAAAGGGATCTGGTACAAAACCATTCAGAGTCAGCCTTTTCGTGTGCCCTGGTTCGTAGATAGTCATGTAAGTAGAAAATTTGTTGTTATAGCTCACAGACTCAGATCTGGACCTAGACCATGAAGTTTAAAGTAAGATTGTTTTAATCTTGTTTTAGTGTGGGTAAGAGACAGAGTTATACACGTTGTCTAGCGCCATCTCTTACCCACACTGAAACAATATTAAAACAATCTTACTTTGAACGTCATGGTAACCCCGCTGGACACATTCCATGTAATAAGTTTGCTTTCATGATGAAGAAAACGAATTCGCCCAACTGTGTACAGTGCGGAGTAGTTGAAGACCTGCACCACTTATTGATGGAATGTGTTCGATATGAGCCTGAGAGAAATGACCTGTTTAAGGTCTTGAAGTTGAACAGACTTGAAGTAGGAACATTTCACAACATTTTATCTAGACCGAATAGCGATGATGCGAAGAGTCTGTTTAGGTTCATGGCCCTGATATGAGTAGAATGTATATATTTAGGATACGATGGGACTGACATACGCATAGCGATTATAAATGACCCTAAATAAATAAAGAAAAAAAAAAATAGTTTCAAATCACATCAATACATCGCTGCATTCGATAGAACCACCGAGAAAAGCACTTTGCCCACTCGTCCTTAGGGGTCTCTTCGATTGCCTTCTGGAACGCAGCCACTGCTTTCTTGACGTCCATAAAATGTTTTCTTGAATGTTTTCTTTTATTTTCGGGTAAATAAAAATCGCAAGGAGTGAGGTCGGGGCTATATGGCGGGTGACCCAGCTATTCCACGTCTGACGACGCCAAATAGTCGATCGTTTGCCCGGCGGTATGAAAGGAGGCGTTGTCGTGGTGAAGGAGAATCCTACTGAGAGGTCGTTTCTCTCGAACTTTTTGCAAGGCAAACATTTGTTCGTATATCACTCTGCAGTAACTGACTTTTGATATTCTAAAACAAATCGCATAATGACCGGTCCTTCCGAAGAATGAGGCTACCATTTTTTGAAGTGAAAACTTCTTTAGCGGCGTTGAGCACTTTTGGGTGGGTATAAAATCTTAAACTCGCGTCAGGACACGTGACCTGATCGAAAAAGCGTAAGACGGCGACGTCATCGATATCTAAGTACTAGATAGGGCGTGCTGAACACTCACTTCAAACGAATCCTTTGCACTGAATTCTAGGCAAATTGACATTGATGACTTTAGTGCAATTTTGACGTTCATACAGTTGAGAGCGGAGCTTATAAATTCAAAAGAAAGTGAATTTGGGACGTAAATAATAATTCAGTAGTCATGAAAATAAAATAATTGATTATTCAAGCAATTTAATTGCTTCAAATTTCGTAATAGTATGTTAGAAATTATATTATTTTATTTAAAAGATTTTCCATTTTACATTCATAGACTAAAACATGCAGATGTTCCATCCCACAAAAACCGGGTTTTTTACCTACAACTGATTTAGTGAACACGAATTTGCATGATGTTTTATTCCGTTTGTTTTTTTTTTTTAAAATATTCTGTTTTATATTTTTTTCTTTTTTGTATAAATAATAGGTACCAATGAATTCCGTCAAATTCAATAAATATGAATACGTCTGTTTTGCGATACTGTAAAAACTCAGGTTCAGTTGAACTTGTAGTCATATGTGTAATATAAGTGATACATCACTAAGTGATCATTACTGTTATTGAGATTTCGTCCTTCATAAACTATAATTATAATTATTTCAAGTTTGTTCACTCTGGTCAGCCGAAAAGAGAAAAATTGATAAAATATCTTAAGAGGATAGACGTGACAACACGTGGCTTCCTACAAAATATCCTTTTATCTGCTCTTCACACTTTTAAACTGATGATACTAAAGCTGGAAAACGTTTTCTAATGAGTCGGTTATTCCTTGCAGTAATGCTATTCCTTCAGAATGTGCATTTAAAACATTTATAGCTTTCCCCTACATCAATTTTTGATTCGCCCCGAAAAATAAAGTTGAAAATAGATTTTAAAAAAGTTTTAGTTTTTTATGTAATTTAATTCATCCCCATTGCTCTCAAAAAGGTGAAGGAAAACATCATAAGAAAACCAGCATATTTCAAAGACATGCGACATTCACCAACCCGCACTTTACCTTCACTTTTCTTGGACTGACCGACATTTGACTATTCAAAAGTGCCTGTAAATGGTCTATTTGAAATAAATGCTCTGATTTTGATTTTGATTTTTTTGTTTACGGCCCATTCCCTCTCCTAGAGAGAAGGCTTGAGTCCCAGCAGTGGGAACATTAAAAAGCTGATTACGCTATAGTTATAGTTGTTGTTTGTTTTGTTACTAAATATTAGCAGCGCAGTCCTGACCATCATTTTCTGGTGGTTCAATGGTTTCATTATTTTACACGATTTTGAATTCACTAATTATTAGACGTATTTTTCTGAATTTACACTAACGTGGACTATTGGTAAAATTTTTAAATAGAGTTTTATTGTAATGTGAAGTATTGTAGGCAAAAACTATGTCACTTCTGCGGTATAAAAATCTATATGGATAACATGTCATTACACTATGTTGAACTAAACGCGTAAGTACTTCGAAATTCATGGCGCTTAAGACGTTTTGGTCGTGAAAAAATTATCCTCTAAAAGCTATCAGCGCTTTATATTTTAATAGTTCTGTTAGACGACATAATGCCAATGTAGCGCTGCAGCAGATTTTCGTTTTAACTTTTCAATATTTTGACAAATCTTTTCTATGAAAGGACCTGTCTATCACTAGAATATAAGTCAATGGGCGACGTTGATTTTTCGGAGAGATAAACTTTTTAATAATATATATTATATAATTTGTAATATAAATTGTCATGTTTGTGTACGATAGCGCAATAAATGAATATTGTATTCTACCACATAAATGATAGTACTTTTATACTGATAAAGCAATTGGTGCAAAATTATTCCCTAACCATTCCAAAATATCAAACATGCTCAACGTTAATAATCAAGTTTTCATTTCTGCCGGCACTCCCGGAGTGCAACCCGTCTTTTTTTTTTCCTACACTTCGACCTTTCTTCAATTTAGTTGGCAGCGCCTCGGAAGGAAACACCCACGTCACCCACTGAACAGATTGTCTTTTGGTTTCCGGATCATAGCAATAAATCTAGCTTTCGTCACCCGTACGTATGTCGAACACAGCTTTTGAGTCACCTCCGTTAAATCTTTGTATTACACGGCACCAATCAACTCGACGGAGTTTTTGGGCCTCAGTCAAATAATGAGGTATCCACCGGACACAAAGCTGCAAAGGCTAAATGTTTGTGGAGGATTTTGTGCACTTGACTCATACCGATGCCTAAGCTTGTCCGAATCTGCTGATAGGTTAGGTAACCTTTTTTTTTTCGATGGGAAAAATCATCTTATGACAAGCCCCGCTCTTGGGCGGAGCGGGAGATAGTGTCAGACTCTTACTGACTAAAAAACCCATCCCGTTCCTTCAAGCCTTCATACCGGGGCTCGAGCGCCCTTTCGGATAACCCTGGCCCCAGTAGGCTTCGACCCGGCTGGGCCCCTGCTGTTGCTGACAACTCCTTGAGGCGCGCGGGAACAGCGCGCGCCGTCGACGACTTGAGCTTGGTCCGGACGGTTACCGGACGGTCGGCCTCCTCATTTGCGAGCATTACTGCTTCGCAGAAGTCGGCGACCGCCTGCCACTCCTCCTCGCTCCGGACCATGGCCTCGACCAAGGCCCAGCGGGAGAGGTAGGTACTCTTGGATGAGTCTCTATCATACACCGCACAACACTGATGTTATCTTCAGTCGTCGCCGTAGAAAGCCATCCCTCACGCAGAGCATCGTTAAGATTGGTGCGACCACATTTAAACTCATTAAACCAGGTATAAACAGTGGCCCGAAAAACGGCTTCATCGTGAAAGGCCAATCGAAGTCTGTCATAACATTCTTGTTGACTTAAATGATACCGAAAGTCATAAAAAATTATAGTACGAAAATTTTCTCGCGTTAACTAAAGAATTTTCTTAATTTTTTTGCTTTCTGCACATCAGTGTCGATTTTAATATGTATGATTGGCGGCCGTAAAATTATGTTATTATATAATTCACTAGCTGACCCCGCAAACTTCGTACCGCTTAATAGTTACCTTTTATCTAAGCTGTCAACTCTACCTACTCTACCCTACTCTACCCTACTCTACCCTACTCTACCCTACTCTACCCTACTCTACCCTACTCTACCCTACTCTACCCTACTCTACCCTACTCTACCCTACTCTACCCTACTCTACCCTACTCTACCCTACTCTACCCTACTCTACCCTACTCTACCCTACCCTACCCTACTCTACCCTACTCTACCCTACTCTACCCTACCCTACTCTACCCTTCTGTACCCTACCCTACTCTACTCTACTCTACCCTACTCTACCCTACTATACCCTACTCTACCCTACCCTACTCTACCCTACTCTACCCTACTCTACCCTACTCTACCCTACTCTACCCTACCCTACTCTACTCTAATCTACCCTAAAAAAAAAAAAAAAAAAAAAAAAAAAAGTATCCTATGTCCGTCTCCTGGTTTTAAGCTACCTCCCCACCAATTTTCAGCCAAATCGGTTCAGCCGTTCTTGAGTTATAAGTGGTGTAACTAACACGACTTTCTTTTATATATATAGATAATAGCGTGACACAGACAAAGGAGACAGTTTTTTTTGGGCACACTATTAAACGGTAACGTATATTAATCATATTTCACATGGAAAAAGTGGTCACCTTATTATAATTAATAAACTAAAAATTATATAGAAATCTAACCGGAATAATAAAATAATAGTAAAAAAGTGTTACGGCAAAAAATGCTTGATTAGGAGCGTTTTTAGGTTCACTTTAACGTGAAAATAAAATGTTACTACGGTGCGCAACGGTAGTGGCATTGGCTTTGAATACGTTTAAAGATATAATAATTAATTGGTACAGTGAACTTGTTTTTAATGATGTTATTAATAGTCACAAAATATAAGGACTATTGAGTACTGTTTGTGACGTTGCGCGTTGGTCGGATTCGCAATATAATCGCTTTTGACGCAATTCGGAATGCGGGGTATTATTGTTTCAGATTATTACGGTTTCTTCTGTTTCTTTCTTTCTTTTTGTGTTTGGTTTATATTCGTAATTCGAAAGATTTTATGAAAATGGCATCTGTAGATACAATGCATAATCCACAAAGCCGTTATTTCAATTGTGCAGCACGGTTTCAATGGAATGTGCGCCAACTTGTGTGTATGTGGATTTCTCGCGAGGTGAGTGTTTATGTTACCCACCCAATCATTACTGGGAGGAACACATCCCAATCCCGCACGTTAAGCTCTTCATACTATTTATGCTTGGTGTGAGTTCAAAGTCTGACCCCACATCCACCTTCTCCACCAATATAACTTGCCTACCTACTTTTTTTAGTTACACCCACTAGATGCCGTTTGTGAAAACTGCTTCATGATATTACAAGAATGTATTCAAACTGGTAATTCAGCGAGAGGATTCGGACATAGGAATATTTGCATCTCATGTGAACTTTACATTTTTTTAACTAACTCCAGCCATGCCTTTCCCCAAGTAGGATCAGGTCTTTCACTAAAATATTCATAGTAAAGGTACAAACACACACAAACACTACATTAGGCTGCTTTTTAACAAAATATATTAAGATAGACTTTATTTGCAATACTAATGATTTATTTTCTCAGGTGGAACGTTAGAACAAGTCTGTATGGCTATCTCAGCCTGCAGGCTGAGAGCTTCCCGAGCTGTACGTAGAAACAGGCAACAGGATGAAATCAGGGATATAAAAATACAGCCATTGGATGATGAACACAGCAGTAACTTCCCAAAACCACCTCCTATGCCTATGGCTGTTACACCTGCTATACACAGAGGAGTACCAACATTTACTTTAGTCTGTCAATGATTCTAGTTCAAATAATCATCTTCTACGAGTCAGATACAATTAGGGCACACCAGTAGGAAAACTTATTATATGTACATATTTATATTCTAGTTGACACCACCCCATCAATTAAAAACACTAGAGCTGCTCTTGCTGGATACTGTTGTAATTGTTTAGTGGGCAGACGTACTGCTGGCTGTTGTGCACATGTGATGTGTATAGTGTGGTTTTTATCTTGGACGCGGCATGAAGATGAGGTTGAGCCACTTACATCTTTTTAAGATGAAATACTGCTTTTAAGAGATGACTTTGAAAATGGTGATGATGAACAGTTTTAAATACGTCTTCTTGTGACGTACCTATAATGTGTTTTTTTTTCTCCTTACATATCACCTTAGGGCCGGCGCCGCGGCATACTGTGGCATGCCGCGGCATACTGTGGCATGCCGCGGCGCGCCATTACATTTCGCGAGACGTAATGTGTCACTTTGTGTCAAGGAATTATAATTGCTAATAGTTGAAATATGGTTGAAACTTGCATAGCGGTCATTTCGGTTAATGTGGTCCGATCGATGCGCTGGGGTAAGGGAAGCAAAAGACGCAATTTTTTGTTTCTTTTTAATTTTTTTTTTTTTGTCTCACACTGACCGAGCACGGCAAGAGATTAGCAAAACTGATTAATGCAGGAGTGGCTGGGCTATCAGTACGATGCCACGGCATACTGCGAGATGCCAAGGCATGCCGTAGCGCGACCTATCGTGGCATGCCGGCAGTAACCGCCGACCCTTATTATTTTAAGTTTACAGTCAATGGCCGGCAAAAGCCGCGCTATTTCGAAATATATCTTTCGAAACATATATTTCGATTTAGATGTATATTTTCATGAAGAAGTCTATCAAATCGTGTAAATCACATCAAAATCTATCACGTAGTACAGATGTGACTTTGTTTTATACTATATATTATTGAACAAGGACACCTATCCACTCATTAGACAATCGCTCTTGTGAGATTTTAAGTTACTATGAGACTGTCGTATTTCACAGTATTCCGGTTAGTTATATTTTTGCTAATATTACCACTGTAATCTAGAGATTATAAGGAATAAACTAACGTGCATTTCATTGATATACGCCAAAATTTGTAGTGGGCCCAAACTCCAAACAAAAAAAACTGACTCCTTTCAATTTGCCGCCAAATCGTAAAACAAATGACAAATGAATGAAATTAGTACTCAAGAATATTGGCAGAGTTCTATTTTCAAAATTTAAACTAAATTTTATTATAAATAGTGATGGGCAATGATAATAATTCGGTTAATATCATTTGGCTAATAATCGATTAAAACTCAGTTAATAGCCATTAATAGCAATTATGGATGATAACCCTGCTATTAATGTTATTTTAGTGATTGAAATTTCCCTCCATGGTTTTCAGGCTTAGGACTGTCAGATTAGACTTCATTTTCATCATCTTTGTAGTAAATAAATGTGCAATTTAAAACTAATTATACACACAAACCAACAACACACGAAAAAGGACTTCTTCACCGAAACATATCAGTCGCCGTACTGATTCCGGATTCGGTTGGCGTCGCTGTAATGCAGTTCATGCATCTCTTTCTGGCACGAATAATATTAGCGCCAGAAAGAGATAGCACGAGGAACGGGGGTACGGGGATGCATGTTACCTACTAACTAATCGCTCAGGTATTTTCCATTGTCTATAATTTTCCTACGTCGTATTCACAGAAAAGAGCTAATAAGTATCTTACTTATTGTACCTTACATTTTTACGTATCGTGTGGCGCATAGCCGTACGTCTGGTAGTCCGATTATGGAACGGGCTAGGTGGAATTAAGTTATGCAATTCTGACGCACACTCTCCGAAATGCAACCAGTAGAAAACCGACAGGCTAGTGACTCTGCGTCGATGCTCAAGACTTTGAAGCCTCGACTCGACGAGTGTATCATCGCCAATTATCCTTCTGGCTCGCCTCGCAATTGTCTCAAGTGCATCAAGCTGGTATCGGGCAGATCCGTCCCAAAGATGTGAGCAATATTCCATACACGATGGAACTTGAGCTTGATAAAGTTTCAGCAGCTGTTCCGGCGTGAAGTACTGTCTGACCTTTGCGAGGATTCCCAGCTTTTTTGCAGCCAGTTGAGCCTTTGCTTCGATGTATGGCCCAAAGTTGAGTGTTGATGTCAGCTTAACACCAAGAAGGTCAAGATGGTCGGTTATCGGCACGGTTGCACCCTGGAAAGTTGAAACGGGACTGAATTGGCTCCTTTTAGCGGAAAATAGACACGCCTGGGTTTTTGCAGCATTGAACTTGACCAAATTGGCATCGCCCCTTTCGGAGACTGCCTCCAAGGACAAGTTCAAGCGCTCAACCATAGCCTCTCGAAGAGACTGGATCTGTGACCCACTAGCTCGCGCGTTGGATATGTAACTCTCGGCAACAGTGCTGTCATCTGCATACCCAAAGGTACCGGGCTTGAGCAGATCGTTTATGTGCAGCAAGAATAATGTTGCCGAGAGTACTAACCCCTGAGGGACCCTGGCATTAAGAGCCATTTGACCGGACGATCAGCCATCGATAACCATTCGAATGGACCGGTTAATCAGGAAGTCTGCGATCCAAGCACATAATTCAGCGGGTAAACCGAAAGATGGAAGCTTACTAATAAAGCCTTCGTGCCAAACCCTATCACAAGCCTTCAAGATATCGAGGGAGACGGCAAGCGCTTCTCCGTGCTTCTCGATGGCCTCACTCCAGATGTGGATGGCATACGCTTGAAGATCTCCAGTTGACCGATTTCGGCGAAAGCTGTTTTGACGGTTGGTATCATAAGGGATATCATTAGCTTCTAGGTATGCCAGGAGCTTAGTGTTGAGTACACGTTCCATGGTCTTACAGAGAATGGACGTTACTGAGATTGGTCGGTAGTTAGCTGGGTCAGCCCGACTCCCCTTCTTGTGCACGGGCTGTACATTAGCTTGCTTCTTGCTTATTTTAAAGACAGTGAGAACACAAAATAGACAGGTATTTTGAGTGGTGAGAATCCACGTGGCTACCAGACTTTCATCTTATAAAAACTGATAGTTTGTCCTCAACACAGGTAGGAACGATGTCTACTATCAAGTTAGTTATGATGGGTTTGGCCGGTAAAGCGTATAAAGGTGCGTACTAGAGCAACCTTTTGTTAATTAATAGAGCACCGATATTTTTGTATTTTCTTTTTACTCGTAGTATCATGGTTATCCAATAGCAGACACCCCCTCGCTATAGTGGAGGTTCCTTTGCCGTAATATTGGCAATACGGAAAAATAGTGTTGCTATATTACGTTAGGTACTTTTAACAATTGCCTCAAAGTTATTTTTTTTTTAGAATTTGTAAAAACTATTTTTGAATAAAGCTTACAACGTTGGGCTCCATTTTGATTGTCCTGCAATTCTTTCAAATACCTACCGAAAACGCCACGCCGCAATATCGTTACTCTCCATCCGTGAAAGAAATGCAGGACAATAAAAATGGAGTCCAACGTTGTATGCTTTATTCAAAAATAGTTTTTAGTTTCCAAAAGAAATAAAAAAAAATATAAGGCAATGGGGAAGATTTTTGCCATTTTTTCCCGCTAGGTGTCGCTATTCTTATGATCCATTATGCTTATCTATGTAGCGTTATTTATAACTTTTTGGCATTCTATTAGATATAAATAATTAAAATGACGAACTGTGCAGGACCGGGATGCAAAGAAAATCGTAATCATTTATTCCCAAAAGATAAAAATAGGAAAAGATTGTGGGCTAAAGCAATAAAACGACCAGAATTGGTAAAATCCGAATCTACATATTTACGATTATGTGGGCATCATTTTACAGAAAATGATTTTAAAACTATGTTAATTAAGTAGAGTATCACAACATACTTTTCTCCTGCTTAGGAAAAATGGTCATAGAAAGGTACAAAAAGTTTATTAAATGAGCTAACAATATACTCACTCTCCAAAATATTCTTGTATTTGATGTTTATTTAATAGTGGCAATGGGGTATTGCTGTTTATATCTATAAAATAATCGTCTTTTGGTATGACCATAACTACGATTTGTACTGGTTCTGGAGGACAGATTTATCGATGAAGTTAAAATTTCTATCATACAGAATTCTACAAAAACAGAAGATAGCTTAGCTTTTGATTTACACAAACAATAATAAACAAGTGGATGAAAGTTAGGGTCAAGAGCTTATTGTTAATCAGTAAAAACATTCACCAAGAAAATATAAAATACAGCAGTATTTTTTTTTACTTTTATTTACTAACCTCTCTACAAGGTCTGCCTTTCTTCCACTACAGGTCGCACCCCTCTTTAATTCCTCTTTGAGCTGATTTAATTTCCAGGTACAAAACATCGTCAATACAAAAATATTTCATACAATTTCATAAGAACCGCTCCGAACCACAGAATGTAAATAGATCATACGCGTGGCGCCCTCTGAACACAAAATCTTCCCCATTGTTGAAAGTCACGAAATATCAGTATCTCCCTAGTAATTTCATTGCTAAAAATATAGCAACACTGTTTTTCCGAATTGCAAACATTACGGCATAGGAACCTCTTTAATGTGAAACGCACATTACTTACAGTTGCCATCACGGATCTTGAGCAGTTGCACAGAAGTCAAATATTCGGTCTCTTTAGTAGTGCGAAGTGAGACGCGGGGGCGGGGAGTGTCAGTGATTGAGTCGCTGCGCCATCGCGTCATAGACGTCACTCCTAATTCGTTCCCTGCGTTGCTGCAAGTATCTAACAACGAAGACGATTGGCACGCCAATGTATGGAATGCGCAAAGCGATCCCCACTCTGACGCCGAGCACTCAAGATCCGTTTTGGCAATTGTACTTACGTTGTAAATACCAAAAGGCTCTTTATTTTTTAACGTTTTTACTATAATTGTAAAATAACGTTTCTATAATAGCCAGAAGGTTTATAAAAAAAAATAGTAAACAACAAGTGTCATTGAAAACGGACTTCTCATTACTTGTTTAGCCTTGCACTTTCAGCGTCGTAGTTATAAAAAGATTTAGTAGATGATTAGTGAAATAAAACAACTTTAATGGGATTCTAATGTATATTATAGTGTTGAAATAATAGTCTTCACATAAACATAACATAAAAAAGTAATACTTTACTTTCTTCATGCATTAATACTTCTCAATACAGAATAAGGGAATTGGTTTTAGAATTATGTTTTTAAACTAAGAAGTACTTAAAGAATGTACGTCTAAACAAAGGTACTTAAAAATATTATGCTTAGTCGTTAACAAAGTAATCATCGAATAAATGATAATGAATAAAGGATGGTTTTTCTAAAGAATGCACTTCCTTTTTTTCTTTGAGACCTGTAAAAAAAAATTGACATTTTAACGACAAATGGGACATATTATTTCGAATAGTAATAAAAGTAATTACATCAGAACTTTATAGTTATACTTCATTATGCCTCAGTCGGGAAAAGAAGACAAAAATAAACAGAATCATCATTGAAACCAATTCAAAATAAATGCATGCTATGTTAAATATTACGAATAATAATTTAATTCATATACATTACGTACATTTCATTAGTTTGATTGAAATAGATATATTCCTCGGACGGTAATCGCCGGGGACCCGCCGTCAGTTATTTGCACTGTGAAATATAAAAACATTATAGCATTAGTTGTTGCATATGTATCCAGTGATAAATGGCTTATTTATAATCATTAAAAAAAAGTCAGTGCAGGTTCATTTCAAAATCACGTCATGCCAAATTACGTAATTTGTTAGCAATCATTTTTGGAGTGAAAGTGCTGAAAATGAACTATAAAATATGAGGAATCATCTACTATAAGGGCCTGCGCTCACTTGAAACAAGACTGTCTTAGACTGAATTTTCTACGACATCGCAGACTTAACCACGTCGCCAAAAAAGTCTTGTCGCAGACGTCATAGACAAGTCTGTCTAAAGCCACGCAGGTCTGTCTACACGTCTGCAGATGCATCCGCAAATGGATCACCACGAGCTGTCCACACGTCTGCAGCTCGATCAGTCTAGGTTCATTCTCGACAGACGCAACACGCACGTTTTAAAATGGATATTGATACCGTAGCTGCCGCAGTTATTAATTTATTTAATACTATTAACTACTAAGCGAGTGTGCTCATATTAGACATTTCAACAAGAATTAAACCGCAAGAAGCACGCGTGCAATCTCTCTCAATCGCGACTCCGATTAAACTGATGCGTCGCCAGACGTGTGGACAGACGCAGACGTCTGCGGTGAAACCCTTTGATCTGTGCCACAAAAACCGACAACAATCGGATTCGAGGCGGATGCGTCTGCGGACGTTACCTGCCTACAACAGAGTCCGCGGACGCATCTGCAGACGTGTAGAGGAGGCTTAAGATGTCTTGTCTCAAGAGTGCGCAGGCCCTAAGCTTAGCGAAATAATGGGAACAGGTGTCTTGTTTTACTGTTTAGCTTAAATACTAAGTCATAAAAGTTATCCATCCATATTCATGACCACATTCAGCCCATAAGAAGTTGCTAATAAATTAAATCCCCCTGTAATGTTTCACGTCATTTTAGAACCAAATTACAAAACCAGTATTGACTTTTTTCTTCAAATTATCAGATTTCAATGTTTATGCTTCAGTATGCATCAGACGGGAAAAGAAGACAAAAGTGAATGTTTCATCATTTTAAATTTAATATTATTTAAGTTATATTTTACCTTTCTCAAAGGTTCAATACACACCTTGCACGAAGTTTCAGCATCCATTCGCGTAAAATTTTTTATCAAGGCTCCGATCCTGGCCATCTGAAAGCAAAAAGTTATTTTATTATAGCAAATCTTATAACACAACCAGTAATAGTTACTTTCGAGGAACCTACTTCAATTTTGTAGATCGACTTCCAACGAATAGTGTAACTGATCAATAATATCGATCGACAGAGACCGACCGAAGATTAATTTTTAGTTTCGATCAAATAATTTGGTTTTGTGTGGAGTTTCGGTTTCTGGAAAAACCGCCGAACATTTGGCTGACCCTAATCTAGCAGCTTCTAAAAAGCTGACGATTTCGATAGAATCCGACTGAACTGTCTATGTATTTTTTTATTTTTTGTGTAAATCGTCGAATATAAACTAAATATCACTATATCGAAACACAGTTAAACTTTATCAAAATGTTATCTTTACTTTTCTGTTTCCACGTTAGTTTCGGTGTCTTAGAATATTCGGTTACGGTTTCGGCTGAAATCGTGTTTTGATCGGATTATTTTTACTGGGGAGTTCTGAAGACGTACGGAGAATCCATACATACGCTCAGAAATTTAATAGTTCTTAAGAATTGTAGTCGATCTTATTTAAATTTCCAACACAGAAAATTCAATAGTTACCTGAATAAATTTCCGGACGGGTCTAGCTAAAAACGGATACCTGTGAACATAATAACAACAAAATTAGTAACTAATTACATTACATAGATGTTTTAACGTATTAGGCAGTCGGCATTTAAATTCGTTTTTTTTTTATTGAGTCGTTACTAAAACTGTTTAATTTAATGGGATAATATTAAAAAGATCATTTCTTATAATTGAAAAAATGAAACAAATAAATTAAGAACAAAGGTTCTTTAAATAAATTCTCTATAAATACCAAGGATCGCAATTAATAAATGCATTGACTTAAAACTAACTGCAAACTTAGAGGAATACCCTAATATCTGCATATACGTACACTTTGTTTAAGATAAATTAATACAGTATTTATGTAACTATGTATGTAGATATTTCAATAAAAATAATAGAACCAACATTGACCTACTACAAAATGGATATCAGGTAGAATTCATAAATGAAAATCCAATCGCACGCTCGTCTTTGTTTTGTCGGCTGATATTAAACACGAAAAGGTGTACAAACCTAATAAGAGAATGGTGTACCATATTTTCGGTAAGTATAATACTTAGAAAGGTCATTTGGGATAACATGAGCGATCAAAATAACCAAGATTCTCTACAGTGAGAAACAATACTCAATTTCAAACTCTTTTGAAATTATCTGAGCAAGTTCTTATCTTCTATAATATAAAATTGAATCGCAAAATGTGTTGGTAAGCGCATAACTCAACAACGCCTGGACCAATTTTGCAAATTTTTTTTTGTTGTGTTCGTTATTATGAGGAGAAGGTTCTTTTGGAAAAAAAAATGAAAATTAGAGTAGTGTAGGATAGAGTAGGGTAGAGTAAGGTAGAGGAGGGTAGACTAGGGTAGAGTAGGGTAAGGTAGAGTAGAGTAGGGTAGGGTAGAGTAAGGTAGAGTAGGGTAGAGTAGAGTAGGGTAGGGTAGGGTAGGGTACAGTAGGGTACAGTAGGGTAGAGTAGGGTATAGTAGGCCGAAGTAGGGAAGAGCGGGAGCGAAGCCGCGCGGGCAAAAGCTAGTAATTTTATATTATGAACTGATAAATCAAAGTTTACCAGTACCACTTTTCAGACAAAGCACATGTAAAAATCTTTTCTTAAATTCCATCTTGAATAGGTAATGATTTTTTTTTTTTGACCCTACTGTCTCTAATTTAATACCGAGCATGAGATATGAAAAACGAAAAGAACTTTTATTTTTCGGAGTCTAGTCGAAAGGTGCTTTTTTTTTTTCATTATAAATAAACATCAACTGCCACAATATGTATGTATGTCGCGGATCATTATTTGAGACCGGTCCGACCGATTTTTAACTTGCTGAGTTGACAAACACAAGGTCTGCAGAGGTTTTTTTAATCCACTAGAAATTGATGAATGATTGATGGCAGTAGTTTTAGGCGACAGGATAAACTAAGAGCCGGTTGCAGTCACAGAGTATTTTGTAGGGGTTTTATCCGGGTCTTTGCCGATTTCGCGGTCCCGTAACAGCGATTTTATTTTGATAAAAAAAATGTAGTAACTTTTTATAATTTTAGTTTGCCAGAAAATTTAAAAAAACATACTGTATTATTTTATGTAACTTACAAATATTTCCATGACTTAAACTCGTAGATACACGTTTAAAATATTAAATTACTATAATTCGTTATTTTTTTTTTATCGAGCCAACTAATTTATCATATTTAGGTTGGTCATATTATTAGTCTGATAATTTTAATAAAATATTTTTTATGATGATGTATATTTGGGATTTCCAGAGGTTCAAAAAAAGTACAAAATTAGTAGAACGTGGCCTTAAAATGTTACACTCTTAATGGGGTGACTTGGTACACATTGGTTTATGTTCTAGACCCGCATACCATTAAGTAGGAGGTCAATGGAATGCAACTTTTTTATTATTATTTTAGAATAAAAAGAAATGTATAGTGCGCAACACAAATATTGTACTGCCACAAAAATAAAACAAAATCCTGTAAAAAAAAAATACATTCAACTGTTCGTGTTGAAGTGTTTCTTTCATTTTGTGTTGTCTATACATATAATATTATTAATAACCCATGAAGGGAATAGATTTCTGAATATTATACATTTATCGAAATCTAAAGTGGGAGATTTTCCGTGTAAAAGTAAGCGGAGCAAGAAGTAATCCAGGAGAAAGATGTTTTCTTCAGTAATAGGTACTAATCAATGTAAATCTTTATAAAAATAAATTATGTTGAGTGCGGAAGGGTGCCTAACGGAGGAAGATATTTCACATTAAACTCGCAATATTACGAATTTAATGTGAAATATCTTTTAGTCTGCTACTAATTAGTACAGTGGCTAAGAATGGGTAACTGATAAGAATTTTCTGGTTAAACTACAGATGATATTGATTAACTTCATGTATTCAACAGTTTGTTAAACCTTATAATTTTATATCTGCAATGTTATCCTTAAAACTAAATCGTTAGTATCAAATCAACGGCAGAAAATAATGAATGTAAGTAGTCCCTAAACAATACTTTCCAGTTACTGTCACAAAAAGTCAAGTTTATATCCTGAAATAAAAATTATTCAAAAGGTACTTATTTCTTTCGACTTTGGTCGAGTTAACTTGCATTTTAGCATAATTATATATATTTACTTTTATGCCTTTATCTATTTGCCTGTTGAATATACTTAATTATGTTAATAAAAACATAATTAAGTCATAATTAGGTAGGTAAGTACGGTACCTACGTACAGTTTATCATTTTAACAAATTTTAAAGTCGTATGTTTGGGTAAAAAAATATTGTTTATTCTGGAAACGATACAATATCCATAGCCGCTAATATGCCTTCGCCTTTGTTTCAAAATTAACTCTTCATAAATACTTTATTGCATTTAAACGTTGGACTAATTAGAATGTAGCCCCAATATGAAAATGTCTTGGCGATTCTTTTTTATATATTTTTATACCCCTTCCGCATGTTGTGGTCCTTGTACCAAGTGTAACACTTAGAAAAAGTAATTTAATATTAAATTAGTTTTATTCTTGGAGCGTGTATATTTCCGTACTAACGCTTTCTCACTTCTATGGTAACATAATTACCTATTGTAAAAACATACCTTACTTTCTATTACCTAGTGCTCTAAGTTGAGAACACAAAGGCCCCAAGTCTACGGTCGGTTATTTATGAAGACTCGATGCATTTAGTTCATAACTTACCAGTTACTTAACTCAGAGATTGCTGCAGTGTCAGACAGAGATATACTAGGTGTCTTCGATGAAGCAAATGAGGTTTCTTATTCAGCTCTTCATGTAATCCTCCGCCTTTTCAATGTAAAATTAGAACTGCTAATTTCAACTGGGGAAAAAATATTAAGCTGTGCAGGCCAACTACAGTTTAACCTTGTTAACAACTTCATAGCACGACCTTTAATATTTTAACCTCGAAAGGGAAGACATCGATGCACCCGCCAGGAAATGAAGTATAAGAACACTCGTAAACTGTAAGGGATTCTTTCTCGAGCTTTTATTATTTTAATATAGAAATGCAATTTTTCACATTGCTAGTATTTCGCATAAGCTTTCCTCGATAGGAAGTGAAGTTTCAAGTAATCAAATCAAGCGGAAGAAGTACGGTTAAGTATCTGCTTAACCGTACCAATAATCAAAAAAGAAGGTTAAGCGACCACATTCAACAGTACCAACAAACCTAATAATAAATAATAATTGTCTCGAGAATACAATCTGCAGTTGGTATGAACTTTAGTACATAGTACCAGTAGTGCGTTCTTCTGTTCTTTCCAGTCAAAACAATTCGGAAACTAAAGAAGGAAACCTAATTGTTATGAATTTTTAATTACAACAAACAGCTGACAGTGACACAAGACACGAGGCCTGGTCACAGTGAAGTAAATAAAGTTCTGAAGTATTTAGATTGCGCGCCGCATCGTGTCTCGATGTCTAATTTTGAATCAAATTTGCTTCGGTACATATAAGAATCTCGTTTAAAAACTCGATTTTCAACAACATTTGGAAAGAAAAATAATGCATCGAGAGACTAATAGTGATTTTGGAAAAGATAAATAGATACCTACCCTATTTGAAATCGACTGATTCCGAATGCTGAACGCTAGAGCTAGACAATTGAAAGACCTGAGAATCACTAATATCAATGAAGAAAATAATATATTTCACTGACATTGAAGAATATGTTGACATTTAATAATAGTTGCCTTGACGAGTATATTATGTACTTAGACTATGTGATTCAATATAATTCAAAGGATTATTTTTCCTATTTAATAATCTAGACTTATTTTGTCATTGGGAACGAAAGACGAGCCACTTAGTGTAGCGAGAAATAAAAAAAAATGAGCGCAAAAGCAGTAACTTTATGTTCATAGGTAAAATCTGAACGAAAATCAAATAGTAGTTAGTTAACCACTTTATGATCAATGCAAATAAGTGAACGCATGGCCAGGAACACGCTGGCATTTCGTATCTTATCTCGCACACGTGCAAAATCACTACCGTCAGTCACGTTTCGTCGTTGTTTGCCAAAGGCTTCTGAGGGACACTTCGTACATGTCGCAGCTAATTTAGTCTAATAAACAGTAGCATACGATGAGTACAAATCCATCTCGTAAAGATAAGGAGTAACTATACTTAATTTGTTTAGGAGTTAACTAAATGTAAACAACATTTACATGTTTTTTAACTAAAAAAAATGACTAAAATTTTATCTAAAAATGTTTAAAATTAGGTATTTACCTAAACCGATGTAATTAACTAAATTTAAATAACCTTTATGTGTCTTATACGATTTATTTTGAATAAAAAGACATGTTAAGATTGTTTACGTTTAGTACTACCGAAACACATGCTAGTATAGAAATGTCATTGTTGTTGATAGCATTTTGATCCAAAATTCAAAGCATTTATTTCAAATAGACCATTTACAGGCACTTTTGAATAGTCAAATGTCGGTCAGTCCAAGAAAAGTGAAGCTAAATTTGCCGACGAAGGCTAATAATGGCTGGGCGAACTTTGGCTCTGTTTCAATAATGATGTGATCAAGATATTTTATATTTTAAAGCCCACACATACAATGAATAACAACAACCATGGTAATCCTGGAAAAAAGAAACACATGTAAAAAAATCAACGAAAATGGCTAGTGCAATTTTCTTAATTTACTACCATTTTAATAAAATCGTAACAAAAGTTTATTTTCTTCATAATTTATTGTAACAAGTAGATTTAGAGCAACGGCGGTTTAACCAAACATATGGCAATAGAACTCAAGATACAACCCGACGTCCTTGTTGTGAGATCCCGAAAAAGCCATTACAGGAAACTAAATAAAAAAATCGGCCTCGCCATAGGTACAAATTGTCCAATCAAGTTTATCATTTTGTATGGTGAGGCTGATTTTTTTTTGTTTCCTGAAAAAACAATTTGTGGAAGGTTGTTCGGTTTCGTCTACTGAGCAAGCCCTTAATGTTTGTGAAGGGCTGTCCCTTACACCTTTTATGGTCCATTCGCGGTAAAAAAAAAATAGTGACAACAGTGCTACTGTAAACTATCCATACTGGGGTCAAAATTTAATCATTTAATGTTAAAGCAAACTTTTTTTTACACCTATGTTCAAATATTAATATTCGAGAAATTTATTATTTTTATTAAGATTTGTTAAATTTACCAAAAAAACTCTGTTCTGTCTAAAGGGTTAACATTAACTGGTCTATGTGAACACGTCTTTCTAATTTGCTATGATCTAATTGGTCAAGGCGCGTGTCTAAGTTGAATGACGCATCGTCACTCAACTATCAACGTCACTATTTTCTTAACTTGATTGGACTTCAATAATTTGTGTGAAATAGCGTTCACAACAGATTTCCCCAAGGCGTATTACCCCATATTTATGCACAGATAAAGAAAGAACTCCGGTTTAATAATGCGAAATCCGTTAGCCTGTGTCGAATAGCATTTACTTAACATTTCCCATTAGGTGTATCACCTCAAATTTACGCCCAGAAAAAGAACTTCAGGTTTAATAATGAGAAATTCTTAAGCCCCGTAGCTATTGTTATTATGTTCTTTACCAGCAACGGCTTCCTAGAGTGCAGTAAGGACGTTTTAGACTTTAGTTCCTGTAATGTACGAGGATAGCTTGAAAAGTTCGCGACCTCAGCAAGAAAACAATATAAAATATAAACAAAAGTAATTTTATTTTTCCACGTAACTTAATGCACTTCTTCCATCTGGTTTCCAACGCCTGTATGCCAGTCCTAAAAAAAGTTTCTTCAAGGCCTTCAAAAAAGTCACCCACCGCAGCTTCGACCTCATGTGATGAAAATTTTTGACCTCCAAGGTATTTTTTTAGGTTCGGGAATAAATAAAAGTCTGAAGGTGCCAAATCAGGGGAATAGGCGGGATGGGGCAGTAATTCAAAGTCACAATCACGAATTTTAGCCATAGATTCAACAGACGTGTGAACGCGTAAATTATCCTGATGAAACAACACTTTCTTGCTGAGTAAGCCTGGCCTTTTCTCTTTGGTTGTTTCACGCAAACGACGTAAAAGGGTGCAGTAATAAGCCGAGTTTAGTTTCACCTTTTGCAAGGTGGTCCACCATGATGACACCCTTAGCATCCCAAAAGACTGACGCCATTACCTTGCCAGCTGACAAAATTGCTTGGCTTTTTTGGAGTCGGTTCATCAGGTTTTTTCCACTGCTGCTTTTTGACTCTGGGGTATAGTGGTGTACCTAGGTTCCATCCATTGTCACAAATCTGGCCAAAAAATCTTGTGCCTCAAACATTTCCAAATGGTCACGAGAAATCGTGAGCCGTTTTTGTTCAACTGAAAGCAATCTGGGTACCCACCGCGCAGAAACCTTAGAAAATCCAAGTTCATTGACTATGATGTTTTGTGTTCGGTCATACCGAGATTCCAATAGTGTCTGCAATCTCCCTGGTGGTCAATCTCCGATCTGCCAATATCAGATCACCCGTTTTCCCGATGATTTCTTCAGTCGTAGACGTCGTAGGCCGGCCGGAGCGAGGGTGATCTTCAATACTCTCGTCAGCGTTTAAATTCTGCAACCCACTTTTTCACAGTCGTATACGACGGAGCAGATTCCCCCAATGTCGTTGACATATCTTCGGGAATCTCTTTTGGAGTTATTTTCTTTTTTTAAACAGGTATTTGATAACCGCACGTTGCTCAATTTTCTTCATTCTTTAAAAACGCTGCACTTAGGATCACAAAGTTCAGTCTAATTTAAAAACAGATAATGCTATTGCGATAGAATTTTACAATGTGACAACCTGAGAGTAAGCAAATCGAATGAGGTCAGTTACATTAAAATATTTCTAGTATTTATGTGTTAGGCCGCGAATATTTCGATCTACCCTCGTATGTTTTGTGATATGTATGATAGGTAGTGCTTTAAATCTATAAGTACAATCTGTCTGGTCATTTTCCAGCTATGTTGGGCTCAGCATCCAGTACAACCGCATCCAGTTGAATACTTGTGTTTTAAATGGAATGACCTTCTACCTCTAACCTGTTCAATCAAATAACTGGGTAACAACACTTCATAGAACCTGACACATCCGGCCTCAAGGGCCTATTACACTACGCGTTGTTCAGACTCGTTTTGTCTATGGTTAGACGACGTATCTAGTCTTATGATTCGACGTATCGCGCAGTGTAATAGGGGTTAGACTTTCTTTCTACAAATGAAAAATAGTACGAGTCTGAATATCACACGCGTTATTCAGCGCAGTGTAATAGGCCCTTCAGGATAGTCAAAACGTGTCAGATTCTTTAACGTAAAGACTGCCAAAATCTACAAATGATAGTCGCGATCAATGGCTAGTGCAGATACAAGAGTTTTGGTACGTAACAGGCGCGACCAGACAGTGTAAGCAGCATTGCAAAGCAGCTTGGTTAGTGTGGACTTGCCTCCACCGAAGAAAACGCGCGCGCTTCCGCGGGCAAGCGACTGAGCGAGTGAGCCACCCAGTGTCGACTTTTTGTTTTGCTCAAAGGTGCCTCAGTCCTTTGCCGCGCGCAGTCTGGATGCTCGCGTATATTACGAACATAATGACTCAGGCTTGCCGCGGTGACCCCCCTCGGTGACACCTAGGCTGCCGCGCTCTCGAGGAGTTGGTTTCCTCGCGCGGTAAATTCATCGCGAGCCTGCTCGCTCTCTAATGAATGATCCATCGACGGACCGACATCAGCAAGTGTTAACTCCGAAGATCGACATATCTGGAAATAACATACTTATACCTGCAACATCGTAACCTTAAGGAAGAAAAGATGTCCAAATCCATTGGGACCACTAAGGCCATGGTCGTTTTCACCCGCTCCCCGCGGCGGACGACGACTGTAGCCGAACGAAGCCCGCCGCGGGCAGCGTGTGCGCGGTCGTTTTACCCGTCGATGTCGGATGCAGGCGGCAAGCCATGCCTTTACTTTTCTTTGGTAGCAATCAGTGTCAGAGCACTAATAATATTATTACTACAAGAGGATGATTAAATTTTAATTAGACGGAAACTAAAAGCAAGACAGAAATAGAAAAGTAAGGTGCTTTTAATATATTGGTAAAAAATCATTTACAAATTAATCGAAATTTATGGAATATGAATTGGAGTGTAGTCTCAAAACTATTAATTTTGATTGAAAATGAAAAGTTCATCTTTTTCTTTGGTCAATTTTTTAATAACCGATCACGTCAACCCGCCGTATGCCTCAAAACTGGCGTTGAAAAAAAACATTACTAAGTATTGGAAAGAAAATGCCCTTTTCTTTCCAATACTGTTGTTTTTTTTTTTCAATGTAACATTCAAGCTTTCAAGAAATTACAAATTTCAAGTAGCCAATAAAACCGAAAAAAAAAAACGGAAAAATATGAAAAAAAAAAACCGAAAACATCACGTTTGATTTTTTCAAATGCGATTTTTTTTTTATAACTATCGCTTGACTGTGATCCTACCTGATGGTAAGTAGTGGTGCAATCTGATGGTGAAGCGCACTGGTTTATGAGCCCATGTCCAATTTAGACATAGGTTCAACAGAGGACATCGGTCACTATAGCTAGGGGGAGGCGTATGTCCAACAGTGGACACAGGTCATTATAGCGAGGTGAGGGCCTATGTCCCCCAAGGTTGGCAATTATAGCGAGGGGGAAACGTATATCAAACAGTAGGCATCAATCATTTTAGCGCCTGGGTGGCAAGGATTATCTCCTTATATCCAACAGTGGGCACCGATCATTATGGCGACACTTGGGGGAGGCTTCATGAGAGCTCGAGTTAAGCTGACGTTTCGTCAGACAGTGAAATCGAGATTTTGGCCGAGGAAAGCTAGGTGTATCTATTATTCACCACTCGTATATTAAAAACTAAAAAAACCACAATTTGTTTTTTTCCGGAATTTTCAATGCTACTCAAAACAAATAAAGATGTCGCGGGCGGCGGGCGTCGGTCGCGAAGGGCGGGTGTAAATCGCACGCGGCGGATGAGAACAACCGTTCCTGAACATTCCCGACCAGAGCATATAGACGCCGCGGGCGACGGGCCGCCACCTGACATGGGTGAAATTGACCGTGTTCTAAAGCGCCCCATATACGATACGATCCGTCTGTTCAGACCGATCGTAACGACGGATCGCAAGTGTATGTCAAGATCGTTAACGATTTACTTCATCGAAGATGATATTGGAGATCGCAACAAAATCCCATGCAATCTGACGGATCGTACAGACGGATCGACAGTGTATGGCCCCTTGCGATCAACGATTCGATTTTGTCAGTCTGGCGCCAGTCGCCGCACGCATCGCACGCCTTCATCATTGCGTTACGTAGGTATTCGAACAGTCGTACACTGAGGGTGAGTATAGGTAGGTATTCGATGAGTGAGGCAAATAAAATGACCACGTGGGGTAACGACCATTTATTAGAGTTTATAGAGTTATTCAGAGAGCAAGAGCCTCTGTAGAAAACGAAACACACAGATTACCATAACGTAAAGAGAACCGCATGTTACGAAATACTTTTACAAAGTAAAAAAAAAAAAATTAACAATTTAATAACAGTTTTCCGGTCATTCTCATGTAATTGTGCCAATCTTCTACATGGAACCTTAATTCATTTAAAATATTTATGTGCGAAGCTGTGAAAAAAATCAAACTTCAGAGTTAACGAAAAAAAGATAAGGTCGTTTTTCGGCGCTTTCAAGGGGTTTCGCTTCGTTGTTTATACCGCGTACATCGAAGGACTGGAACAATTTGCCTGCAGCTGCGGTCTTCCCGTCCGATTATAATTTAGATGTCTTCAAGACTAGAGTGAATAGGCGCTTAATACACTAGTGCACCTCACCATCAACAGTTGCATCACTGCTTACTATCAGATGAGATCGCAGTCAAGCACTGGTTTAGATCATTAAAAAAACCCTATAAAATTCATAGGGTTGTTTTCTTCCCGTTAGCCAAGGATCATAAAACTTCAAAAAACTTGCGTTTCCGAAAAATCTTTCGAATTCAATTCGGGAATTGAACTGTTTTCATAGGTTTTGTACCTCGCGAGTTCGACTCGCACTCTCTCGGGTTTTTTTTTATACCAGTTTTTTTTTTTTAGGTGGGAAAATTCTCCAATGACATGGCCTCTCATGATCGGGAGGGTGTTAGACTTTTACAGACTAAAACCCCACTCCTGTTCTTTCTTTGCCTTCGTCTCAGGGTTTCACTTTCACACTACCAGCTAGGGGTATCATTCACTCGTTTAAGGTCAAGTCGACAACGAAGCGTAGCCGGCGTAGCATGCACGCAAATAATTTATCTTTTTCACTCTATTCAAAACCTTTACAACTATTTATTGGTTTTTTGAAAAACAAAGTATTGGCTTGGAGTGAGATTTCGTATGTAAACGAAATTCCCCTTTTTTCACGTTCTTACTACTATATATGTCAGTTAGCCAGTTTCACTATTTAAATATCGACTCTTTTTAAGAAGAACATCGCAAGCGACCTTTCACAATTTTTGCAAGGAGGGTTTTTTTAATCACGGATTTTTAGAAATAACAAAAACATAAATTTCTTATTCATACAACTACTGATCTATTAGAATAGGTCCTATTACCATATTGTGTCAGATACTTATTAATTTTTGCAAAAAAAAAACAAACTAACGTTTACGATGTTCTTCCTGAAAATCAAGATTTATTGCTTTGGGAGTTTCGGAGTAAAGGAAGCAGATATTTTACGGCATTTTATTTTTCTTCCAAAACTATTCCGCAAAAATATAATATTATGTAATGAGCAAATGAACCCTTACCCGTCGGATATCCTATGCATTACAATACTTGACCTTCCTTCATCTGCAATTTTGCCGAGTGAGCATCATTCCGGTTGCCCCTCTCATTATACGGCAGAATATTGAATTGTAGGTGTACAATATTGTTTTTTACTCTTCTTATAATAATCTAATGGCATGAGCAGATGTGCTGCCAGATTGAGTCATGTCCTCGAGGTTTATCCGTTATCCTGTTGTAGGCTATCCAGGTTTAATATTTTGGTTCTCTTTAGGTGATTTAGTGCATCTGGAATAATGAACTGAACTGCTGATTGGGACGATGTTGGAGACGATTTTGCATGGAAACTTTCTTCACCCTTTACTGTTCAATTAAGTGATGATGACGCTCTGAATTCCTTATGAAACTCGCACGTGGACCGAACGCACTGCTGGATATGCCATATAGCTACCAAATAGACAGGCTTTAGAATAGTTCTGTTTATTAGAAGTTTACATCCGAAGCCTTACGATGAGTGGAATTTCTCTTTTCTCTCAGTCTTCTAAATGATGTAGTAGTGATGCTGAAGTTTGTTTTTCGTGAGATTAACAGTTTTCTATATGAGGGCATTACCCACAGACGTGGAGTGACTTGGGACAGTAGCACCACCTCTCACCATACGTCTAGTGGTCATTGGACCACAAGACGTATGGCGTTGCGACATCGGTACATGGTGGATTTCCCACCCATACGTACTAAGCGCATTTTTGGGAACAAATTCATTATGCGTACAGCTAAGGAGTAGAATTCCTTTCCGGAGTCTGTTACCGATATCTATAACTTAGGAGTCTTGAGTAAATAGGTTACTTCTACAGCAAGCATGATAGTGGTCAATCATGAGCGTACACGTAATAAAAAAAGCTAATTTTTTTTCATCCACTTATTCTAATGTTCATGAAACCTTTTTGCAATGTTCTGGAAGTTACCTCAGGACTTTATGGTAAATAAGTAAACAGTAACAGGACCAGAACAGCCACTGAGCCCACTAAGCCACACCAGCAACTATATCATATGGAAACATGGCATCTTTTAAATGTAATTTACATTTTCTCTTATTTTTTTTTCATTTAAGTACTACTTTCTCTAAAATTATTTTTTCCTTACTCTACTCAAATGGATTTACAAATTACACACTTCTGACGTCTTTGTGTCGACACCGTCCCCGGCCCACGCTCCAGACCTGTGGACTCGTCACTCCATGCTGTGGGTCACGGAATTATTGCTGTTGGCTGTTTTGCGCAAATGTGGTTCAAATTTTCCCATTTTATATTATATTTTATATAGAATGTTTACAATTTTTAAGCTAATTTTAACAATGCAACATTTTCCGCAATTAAAATCGTTTTTTTTTTTCCTTCTTTTAGCCCCTCGTATACCTGGAAATGTTTTCCCGACAAGTATCTCATGGAATTTGTGAGGAAGAAGTGCTTTGCTTGTCCATCAAACTTATGTGCCTTATTTAGTGTTGCTACCTTTACCTACTGCATTATATAGTATAATTTTTGTAGTACTATATTTTTGTCAATATCGTACGCAATTTCTTTAACATAGTACGCAAAATATTTTCATCTCATCATAATGAAATTTCAAAATACAATGCTAATTCGTTTGGTTTTTAAGTACAAAACCAAAACCTAAAGTTAGGCTAAAAAACCAAAGAACACCTTCCCCGCGACAACCTAGACAACAAATTTGTCTATGGTTTTAATCTGTTAGGCCTGGTCTACACACTTCACGTTATGGCAACTAATTTTTATTTTGTTTTTCTTTTATTAATTTTTATTTTGTAATTATTTGTGTGTCTATACGGGCAGAATAAACATGTTTTCTTTCTTCTGTTCTGTCTTTCTTTCTTAATCTCATGTATGTACTTCACTTTTTATACCTAGCGTAGGTAGTGGACGCACACTAATAAGCGTTTGAGCCGGCACTGTTCGACGAGAGATCCGAGACGCGACCGAGACATCGTGTCCGTGAGAGGTGTCTATGTGTGTGTTGCTCGAGCGCGCTTTGTATGGAGATTGACTTCTGTACCTATATATTTTTTGTGCTTAAACTATCTTTTTATATTTCCGGACGAACAGAACACTATCCCCCTCCATGTGAAAGCTATAGCTATGCCTGTGTCTGTCTTTGCACCACCTTAAGAATACTAGTATGAAATGTTCTTGTCATTGAGTCAACCTTTGTAGTGGTATACACACTTTGTACTTGAGCGTTTAAGTTTTAAAGTTATCACCTTTGGAATCTGCTAAAAATCTGATGGCATACAGATCCTGTCATAAAGTTATGTTCATAAACCTCATGTGTATCATAAACCTGTGGATTGTGAGGTTTTTTATTCATTTACAAGTGATTTTAGTCTGAAATAATGTTAGTATATTAGTGTTTGTCATAGCAATACCAATAATTTTAAAAGAATATAAGCCATACAGCACTATGGCTTTCATAACAGAACTTTGTAATTGCAAAAAAATGAACAAAGTTTATTTTTTTGCAATTACAAAGTTACGTACTTCAACCTCGAATTACTACGAATTAGGCATTGTGTATCGTTAGGGTTTTTTTTTATCCATGTGCTCTATGTCTGAACTTATAATAATTTTAACATGCCATTGATCAATAAAAGATGTTAAAACTTAACTGTAACATTTAATTGTATGGTTTAAATTGTATGTATATTTAATATATACACTTTAAACCATACAATTTAATATTACAAAATAATTATGAGTAAACAAATCTTCTGTATCGCTGTCGTCTAGGTGTGCCCAAAAGAATAACGGCCATGTGATTAAGCATTGCCACATTGTGCAGCAATGCTAGCAGAGGTGTATGCCAGCCCACGGTCACGTGACGTATCAACTTGGCAATTGAATAAATCTTTAAATAGTGTATGTCGTATGAGCACTCCGACTCCACAAGCTAGTCAGCCTCAAACAGCTTGAAAATTTAACTGCCAACGAGGTTGTTATATTTCTGCCGCTTGAGGTTTTTAGCAGTCGCACCAGCAATGCCAGCATTTTACGAAGATATAAGAAGATGGGGTAGTACAAGAGTAACGACACAAGTAACAACGTCCTATAGGCTACCAATCATCCACGGAAATAAAGACATGCTGTTCGGTCTTTTCTTACAATCTTTGCGTGCTAGGCCATTGGGTTCTAAAATAGACGGAACGCCAAAAGTAACAAGAGCTCGGCGGATGAAGTTGTTGCGACCAGCGCTACGGCATGTAGCCGTCACAGGTGATGGTGACCGAGACTGCGGGCAACTTCGCCAGTAGCAGTAATGAAAAGAACCACAGCGAGAGCCTTAGCAGCTAAGTGGAAAGTAGTATCGTCGACCAAGATACCTGTGTACGACAACAGTAGTGCGTGAAGCCAGATACACGACTCTCACTCTCCCACTCTCACAGCCACCAGGCGAGCAAGCTCCGCAGTAGTACCAGATTAGACAATTAGGATTTTCTGGATGAGATTTATAGAAAAACTAAATTTCCCTGTAGTAAAAGTTACAGGCTGGTACAATTTTCGGTCTCGGTCTTTTATTTATATTTCACATTCTATTAGTTTGACTTTTAATGGCATTGAAACGACGATTCGCCGGTGCTGCTCTTCGCGAATATATATTCGGCTTACGGTTGTACGATGCGTCTCGCGACGTTTTGACCGCGCTATGCTTCGCAAAATAACTGCTTGCTTCACACATCGTCGCTTTATGTGACGTCTCGTCTCGGTGTAAGCTGACCTTTAGTTCAGATAGTTAATCCAATAAGCCTATAATTTAAAAACGGATTCAGTACGTTACGTTTTGTCTGAGGGCGAACTTTTAATCAGTTAATTAGCAGTAGTATAAAATGAAATCTTAATTCCACAGAAACTGAAGATATTATGGCAATACTACGAAAGATGATGAGTAAAACCAAGTCTACAAAAAAAAAAATATAATGTAGCAGCCCGCCCTCGTCTGACTGGGTGCGATAACGTGTTCCTACACCTACAACTACTTTGATGAACCTTTACCAGTGTTAGTCAGTGTTAGGTGAAATGATCGCTGATCATTAGGTGAATGATAAAAACTATACATTGAAAATGGGTTTTGCTAAAAATAAAGAATAATTTCTTAAATAATGTAGTTTATTTACGAAAAAAGAAAATTAAAAAAAAACTAATTTACGAAATATTAAATAATCTTTTCACACTCAATTCACTACGCACGTTTAAAATAACATTTAAATTTACAATTATGGCTTACGCCCGCGCAGGAAAACGTCATTTGATAAAGCATCAAATTAATAATGTTACTAATAGAAGGTCAACTTTTGTATTGTAATTCATAGTGGCGGCGCTTGCAAACTCAAATACGTTCAAATACAAAAATATTTCAAATTCAATTATTTTTTAGTTCCTTATTGTGAATTATGTTTTTTTTTATTTTATAATTGAAGATTTAATTTGCGACATTATTGCAATTTGTCTTCATGTTTAAAAGTCCAAGTGCACCGGTGTATCGTTAACGTTATGTAACGGTAAGAGAACCATTTATTTTTAAGTTGCAGGTTTTACATAACTTTTATCCTGAAAGTAACAATGAAAGAAATAATCATTGAAGTTACAAATACTATATCTCTTCAGATACTAAGTCTGTGATGCGTCCTTAAAAAAAATAGATATAAAATATTCTTTACCAAGAATAGCAACGAAATAGATACAGTAAATAGAACTAAATAATTGTTATTGGGACAATGGCCTCTTTTTAAATCAAGATATGAAATACTGATTTCTAAAACGTTTGTAGAACTAGACTTAACAACATTAAGCAACTATTATATCTATGAAACAAAATTACACTAAAGAAAATAGTGCTTTGAGAAGGTTCAGTTCCAATTGTAGATGTTTCTGATGTGTGTAATAAAATACATTTTTACGCTACACGCGATTTTTGACAGTTTAGATGATTTATTTAATTAAATGATTCCCTAATAATTTCATTAGGCATTTCTAACATTGCAGTGGTGCAGTGCAAGATCAGGAATGTTTAAATTATGCTTATTAGATTACTGAATTGTGTATAGATGAAATGTAGATATACTAAACATTTTTAAAGCTAGTGGAGTTGGTTATTTACCAACATTGTTTTAATGCCGATGATATTACTTATGTGAAGGAATTGTCATAAAATTTACAATACCATATAATGTCAGTACGGTAACAACAAGATACTGCATTAGCTATTTAACTTAAATATGTAGCAAATTTCTCTGTCTTCCATTATTTCTAAAGTATTTTTTCTTAAAATATAATTTATTAACGTGATACAATGCTAACGGCCGCAGTGCCAAATTTTATAGTCTATGGTTAGGACAAATAAGGAGAAAGTTATTTGATGATATCGCAACACTGGGGCATTGGTCAGATCAATTCGATAGTCAAGTTACTTCAAAACGTGATCAGTAAATCACGGTAGACACAATTCTTCACGATCTGTTTTTGCTTGTTGCGTTAGTAGTGTTTTGAAATAAAAATAACTGCTTTACAGACTTAGTTTTGACAAAATGTCAATGTCATTGAATGAAAGTAATTTTTCATAAACATTTGGAAATTGCGAATTTTGTTAGTGTATTTGTTGTGGTAATCTCTGAAACCACTGCACAACAATTTGGTAAGTTCTTTCAAAATTTGAAAAATGCCTACGTTATTCAACATCGACATACACTATAAAAAAAAAAAATTATAGATAATTTGTTCAACCAGGTCCTACCCGTGTAAAGTTGGTGATAATTAAATTAGTTATTTTTTTATTGTTGATAGGTTTACTAATAGATTAATATTAAGTAGACAATTGGTGAAAGGTATATGCTAAAATTGATCTTTGCTCCCCTCTAGCGCTTTAATGTAGTTTTTTATGTAGTAATCTGGTGCCGTAATATCAAAGTGTGGCAACACTTTCTAAAAAAAAAAAAACATTTGAAAACTGACGAAGACGTAAACGACTCGACAAAAAAACGTTTTCATACTTTGGATGAAAACGTTAAAGAAATCCCCTTATTTGTACCCAACCAACGACCACGAAACCAAATAAAATGCTTCGACAGAAACAAAGTTAAATTAAACACACTTTGGGCTCATCAAGAGCAGTTTTAAAAACGGCGACGTTTGTTAGGATAATCGTCCACTTGGCGCGGTCCTTCCCAACCGCGGTTTGGCGGCATGTCATCATAACTCCCACGTGGCATGTCGTACTGGTCTCTGAAGCCTCCATCCTAAGTAAGCAATCATAATACTTTCGAATAGAATTTCGCTAGAAGAATTATAAAAATATAATAAAATAACATCTAAGTATATGGTAACCAGGTTGACGATAGTAAAGCTTAATAATTTTAGCTATTCTAGGTATTTATTAAGGACCAAACATTCCGAGAACATATTGGTTAATAAAATATTCAGTCGGTTCCTTGTTTTTTTTTTTTTTTTTTTAATGTAAGCTGTTCACAAATCATTCCCCTGTTTCGTAGGTAATTTATAATTGATATCTTTACTATGTATCGTCAACATTTCTATAGGTAGGTAGGAAAGGTCACATTACAATTTACGATTGTGTGATTCTGTAGTTTATTTATTCCATGCGTTAATATTATTAGGAAACAAGCCACATCTTGCCAAACAAAAGCTGTATTAATACATCAAGAAACATAAAGAGAAGAAGACACCGGGTCACTTCTTCAATCAACATTATCTGATGATGTCGATTAATTTTTTAAAACATCCAATGATTCTCAGACTATGTGTACGCACGCCATTAACGTTAACGCACACTAGCTGATATCAAAAGCAGTGAATTTAAAAATGTAGGTATGGATATTCTACAAAAGTCTATGTTATACATACAAGTTACAACAACCATCCAATAATAATCGTAAATATTTTTTTACGATTATATAGCAGCTCTTTAGCAATGAGGGTAAATTAAATAAGATAGCGCAGAATGGGTCCTGCAATGTAGCACGTTCTAAAACCTACCTAAAATTGTAGAGTGGAAAAATTGCATTGAAAAATTACAACCGTTTCGTATGTATAATGATTATAATACTGACACGAATATGTACACAAAATATAATTTTTAAATATTTGGTAGTCTGTTGTCTTTTGAATTTACAAATATATTTTAGCATTTTACCTACAGGTATGCACAAAGTTATATTTTTTTAAATACGCTCCTATGATCCCTTGTACAGGAGACGGCTTGAGGTACACATGGCAATCTATCTTAGAAAATATGTTTTACTATCCAAACTGAATGGGTTTTCTAAAAGCATGTGAGTGCTGTAAGTGTTGAGTGGCTCTTCAACGACGAACCAGATTGCAATTATTTATTACTGCTTCATATCAATCAGTCGGTAAAAAAAAATAATGTCTACAATACATTTTGACAAGTATAAGAAGAACGCAGGATTAGCACTAATAATGTTGGTTTTAGAACTACATACACTATAATTTAATTTATATAAATGCCATGGTGGTATACCTTGAAATAAAGCGTTCTGGTAAATTGGGTGTTCATTTTATGATAGGTTAGAAAATGCTACAACGCTGGGCGGCCCAAGGTACGTACAAAATTGCACCTAATGCTTTCTCAACTCAAGCACACTAAGTAAATAATGTTTCGTATAAATAGTTAATGTATCCGAACTCACTAACCATGCATAAGCCAGTAAAGGCTTTAGTGGTTTTTAGTATATAATATAAATGAAATGTATACTGTTTTTGAACATAAATTAAAAAAAAAGTTAGTGTTTCGAAATTATCGAATACGCTAAAGCAAACAAAATTTTTTTTTTTTTGTTTCTATGATGATTACAGAAACTGGAGTTACAAATTAGATTTTTAAAATGTTTAGCACTAAATAAATACATTTAGTTATTTATGGTGAAATCTGAATGTCTGTTCCATAAACATCTTACTGTGAAAATGTAGGTGAAGTGAAATGTCATTCTACTAGCACCAGGGGGTCGACAGATCACTTCATCTTAGTTGTCAGGCATTTTGAAGCATTTCACCACTTTTATCATCAAAGTAATCCTATGGGGTATCTACATGCTTTCATTGTTACAAAGATGAGTTTGTGGCTTCCAATCTAGATGGGAGCTATCTCGTCTAAATTGACGTTGTACCACTACAGTATCTTAAGTTTTCCGTGGGTGTTGGTGGAAGTTTTATATTTCAGTAGAAAGTGTCACTAAACTACAACAATCGATAACATTGCCAACTGACGATCGATGCCATCAATTCGTCTGCCGACCAAAAAGGTTATTGCGCCGTTACCTTGGCCTGATTATCAGCAGACACAAAATTGATACGATAAAATTCTTTCGAAGTTATTACTAATTTTGGTAGTTCCACACACAAACGAATACCATGTTTCCAGTACACGGTTCTGGACCCCAGTGGTGGAATTTTTCGTCGGTTTTTAATTAACTATTTTTTCTAAATCTTTACAATTTTTTAATTTATCAAAAAGCCGTCGAAAAATTTCACCAGGGGTGTGGGTCCAGAATCATGTACTAGATCCGTGGAATTCGTTTGTGCTGCGATGTCAAAGACACCGAGTATAGTGTAGCAATACTACTGATATTACTGTAGTAATTGGGCGAACAGAGAATGGCCTCAAGTGCAAGCACTGTAATCCTCTATGCTTGCTTGCAGACATCTTCTTACCTTATCCCGTGAAGGTGCTCCCTCACCGAGACCATTCGCGTGTAATGTAACATGGATTCGACTTAGAGCATTACATTACAATACTACCTCCCTGACTTAACACACATTTAATTATTGCAATGATAACTCAAAAATGCGGCCACACCGTTGTAATAATTATGCTAATTTGCAGTCCTAAAAATTATTCGTATTTGTTTTCTATCATCATTTCAGCTGAAAGATGTCCACTGTTGTTTTCTATGCAGTTCCTTAATCTATTACTCAAATGCAGAGCAATTATAATCAAAATAAATATGGAACCACAACATCTAAGTAATATTGAAAGCATGAGAAATCGCGAAACATTTGTTCCTTAGTAAATACTGGTAAAGAGTTTGCCGAAGGAATTAAATGGAATTACTGAACAAACTGATATTGTTCAGTGAATATAGATGAATATAACATGACGTTAACACATCTCTTCACTTAATGAGACATGTACTTGAATGCTAAATGACTCAAACTTGCCGTTGAGACTTTCCACTTTGTCCATAATGTGCATTTTGCAATTCAAGGGATACATTAAATTTTACTTCAATTTCATGACGTATTTTCTGATTGATCACATTGTAAACGATAACATAGAAAAACCCATAAAACATGGATAGATTAATGGTACCTATCAGTTGAAATATTTATCATTATATTTCACATAAATAAAGTCAATAATAATTTTTGTTCAATCAAATCAAAATCGAATCGAAGCCTACGAAATATAGGATATTTTTCAGACAAAGAATATGCTCACATAAAGAATGGCGTTGTGTACTTGAATGATTTAAGTTAAGAGATAAACAAAAATGGCATTTCAAACAATTTTAAATGTTACATCATTGGACAAAGAGATCTCTCTCTCAGTAGCCTGAGATGCCAGACTATAAATAAAATGACTTACCATTGGTTGCTGCTGGTCAAACATGCCTTGCTCTTGGCGGTCCAACATGGAGTTCAGACGTTGTGCCTGTTAAATTATTTTGAATGTTAACTTCAATTTGTAAGGCAATTTATTTAATTAACTAGCTGTGCCCGCGACTTCATTCGCGTAACTTATTTTTTCTAAAATAAAAGTAACCTATGTTACTACTTATTACATCAGCTACATGTCAAAAAAAGTCCCGTCAAAACAGTCCAGTCATTTCAGAGATTACCCCGGACAAACAGACAGAAACAAAAATTGTAAAAAAATATTTTGTTGTAAATACCGTATAGACCGTTAAAATTTTAATCGTTTTAATCCCGTGAAGGGGCGATCCGGTACATGGTACATGAAACACTATCGATTTGTAAAGATAAAATTAAAAAATAAAGGGATGGTATTTAAAAGTACTTAATTTATTCCCATTTCATTTACCTAATTTTGCCTATGTTCCATCAAATATACTGAATGTGCACCAAAATATGTTCATTAAGATATGTCATAACGAGCATCTATTTAACAACTGTTGCAAATTTGTAAAAATAGTAATACACCTTATTTTAAAAACAAGCATTAATTTTTTTAGTTTTACTTCAGATAATGCACTGCAAAATGTATTTGAATCAAACACCAATTAATGTCCAATGTAGCTTTATTAATAAAAAATGAACACATTATAAAATGTAATGCTTACTAAAAATGTTTTTTTAATACTCTAACCTAACCTAAGTAACATTCAGGAATATTTGATGCACGATCAGTATTTTTCGGGGAAGAATAAAATAGTTATTGTTACAATAGAATATTTACAGCGCACTACAATAAAAAAGTGTTATATCTTGGTGTTAATTTGGAATTTGTTTGATGTAACATATTTTGTTGGCCGAGTAGTTTAATTATAGTAAAACAATTAAACGGGTTAAAGATCAATATTTTAGAAATGCATACATAGATGTACCTTTAGATTTTTGGTGAACACAAAAATATTATCCAAAATAAAGTACCTTTTTTTCAAAACTCGTATTAATCTACGCATGTACGAAATTAAATTCTTTCAGAAAACGTCAGCTGAGCGAGTTCAATGACCTATAGGTAATTAGTACGCAACGCCGACTACTACCTACAGGTCATTGAAGTCGCTCAGCTGACTTTTACGGGATCAAAACGATCAAAATTTAACGGGGTATACACCGTTACTTTTTAATCGTTTTAATCTCGTGGAAGGTCGAACCTGTATTTTCTGTTTACCTTGTTAACTAACGTGCCGGTTAAGCCGAGAATAATGTTTTTAGCTTTTTTCTGCTAACAAATATAAATTCGTGTCGAGTTGAGTTTTAGGATTCCTCCAAATCTATCTCCTACATCGAGCAATTCGACTCTTTTTGTGCGTGTGCTGCGAAGTGTATTGTTAAAACATTTTTTTACGTTCACGGTGATTTGTTCTAGGCGTAAAACATGTCGCGCTGTGTGAACTGTTCTCTTTTATTAGCACACCCGCTCCCTAGATGCCAAATCAGAGAAGCAACGGATTCCTTGGTAACATAACCTAACGTACATAACCTCAACAGGTACACAAGTTATTTTTTTTTCAAGAGCCCTACAATATTTAAGTTTGAATTTAACCTTGTTTTAAAGTATGACGCTAACCCTTTTTTGTGTCTAATTTTCACTACTATGCTTAGTCAAAAGTTCTGTTGATTCTCCTTTGGAATCATTTTATTTGTTTTACGCGATGATCTGCTGAGCGAGTCAATGACCTTACTTGATTGGGCAGTGTAGGTCTACAAAGCCGCAACGACCGACGTAGGTACTACCTCGTGGCGTTACCAATTATTTCATGTATTTTGCGAGTATTACCTTATCACTTATGATTTAAAAGAGTGTCCATGGAGTTTAGTTGGTAGTGTCAATGAGCTTATCACATATGATTTAAAAGAGTGTCCATGGAGTTTCTTGCACTTTTTTCTCCATAGAGACCTACTCACTTTTCTTGGACTGACCGACATTTGACTATTCAAAAGTGCCTACAAATGGTCTATCCAAACTAATATTATAAATGCGAAAGTAACTCTTGTCTGTCTGTCTGTCTGTCTTTGCTTCACGCCTAAACTACTGAACCGATTTGTGTGAAAATTGGTACAGACATAGTTTGGAACTTGAGAAAGGACATAGGATAGTTTTTATTGCAAAAAATAAAATAAATAATAAAATTAATTCCGGACATACAGCGCCATCTATTGGTCAAGAGTCGGCATCAATTCAGTACTGAAATTTCCGTAAGTCAATATTCCATGCGAACGAAGTTGCGGGCAAAAGCTAGTTTGAAATAAATGATTTTGATTTTTGACTTGCTGTTTTTAGGGTTCCGTAGCCAAATGGCAAAAAACGGAACCCTTATAGATTCGTCATGTCTGTCTATCTGTCTGTCTGTCTGTCCGTCCGTCCGTATGTCACAGCCACTTTTTTCCGAAACTATAAGAGCTATACATTTGAAACTTTGTAAGTAGATGTATTCTGTGAACCGCATTAAGATTTTCACACGAAAATAGAAAAAAAGCAATAAATTTTGGGGGTCCCCATACATAGAACTGTTTTTTTTTTCATCAAACCCATGCGTGTGGGGTATCTATGGATAGGTTTTCAAAAATGATACTGAGGTTTCTAATATAATTTTTTTCTAAACTGAATAGTTTGCGCGAGAGACACTTCCAAAGTGGTAAAATGTGTGTGTCCCCCCCCCCCTCTAACTTCTAAAATAAGAGAATGATAAAACTAAAAAAAATATATAATGTACATTACTATAAAACCTAACAACGAAAATTGGTTTGAACGAAATGTAGTAAGTAGTTTTTTTTTAATGCGTCATAAATCGAAAAAAATACACTATTATTAAAACATCGATTGTTACAACACATTACAAGAACTTTTATATTATGTTACTTGCTGCTACGGAACCCTTCATGGGCGAGTCCGACTCGCACTTGGCCGGTTTTTTTATTTTAAAAGTTACTCTACAAGCTTCGGATGAATAGTATTTTATAAGTGAAACCACCGGTTCAAAGGATTAAAATGATAAAAAATTAACGGTGTATATTTATATGCATGTAGTAAAATGCAGTTATTTCAATATTATGAACAGACACTCCAATTTTATTTATATGTATAGATAAATAGATTAGGTTTATTATGTATTTCAGTTATTGTCTAGTAAGCATTGTCAATGTAAAATTAATATCATTTTCCTGTTCTTGTTCCGATTGTAATGGAACTAATTAATATTATAGTGTAACATGTCGATCATTACATGTTTCCGAACTTTTAAGGCGATTTGGCTTGTATCCTAGTAAAATTCTATTATTTTTCTATGATGAGCTGTCAGATTTGACAACGTCATTTTTCGGCCCAACCTTTGTTCAGTGAGCAGCAATATTTTTTTGCTCTAGTTAAATTTCTAAATCTGTGATAATCCTCTCTAATTTGAGGCTTGTTGTGTTACAATAGTAAATAAATAATACAATATTGAAAAGACATATTGAAGTAACCTCGTAAAAATGTAATCAAGTTCAGAAAATGAGAGCAAAGCTGACCTGCACAAAGAGCGTATTCTCCTGCTGGCGTCGGCGCAGCTCGTCGTCCTGCTGGCGCATGCGGCTGGACAGCTCCTCCTCCTGGCGCAGCAGCTGCGCGCGCTCGCTCTCGCGCCGCTCGTCGGCCGCGCGCTCCGCCATTTCCCAGCTGCGCTTCTGGCGCTCGCGGTCCTGCTCGCGCTGCCGCAACTGCTCGCGGAGGAGCTCAGTCTCATGCTCATACCTGAAATGTACACACTTTAATATGTTGCTACTAATAAAAAGTCTCTATTAACCCTATCTTTAGTAAAGTAAAAATATCTAACTTACTTGGCATACTCCATCTGTGCTTCTAGTTTTTCTTCTTCTGCAGCTAATTCCTTCTTTAGGGCCTCCTCCTTCTGACGGTGAAGCTCATGCAGTTGCTTCCACCTCGTACCATACTCATGTTCAAAACTGCTTAGCTCTGAAAAACGTGGTCCAAGCTCACGCGCCCGAAGGAATTCAGGGTGTTTTTTAGGCAAATTCTTTTCTGGGTAACCATCAAACTCGTCAGGCTCCTCATAATTTTCCACGATAACAGGACGAAGGGACCTAAAATATGACACATTTCAGTTTAAATGACAAAAACTTAGCAAATATATAAAGAATAATACTGTAATAAAATAAATATCAACTTACGAAGTTAAGAAGAAACACTTCTCAGTGCAATTACGAATAGCAGCCAAAGCACTAGGTTTTCGTGCATATTCTACTACTCCTTCACCAAGAGTTTTTCCTCGTTCATCTACCCTCACATATGCCCTCTCAATTTTTCCGAAGATCTCAAAAGCACGATACAAGAGTTCGTTTGACACAAATGGGGGCAGATTTTTCACCCTGACTGCACTATTATGAGGAGCAAACCTTACTCTTAGTGTTCTTCCATTCCTATTTTTACCATCTAGTTCCCTCTTTGCCCTTTCAGCATTAACTCTGTAATCCTATGGAATAGAGACAAAAGTTTTAGTTTTGTTTTTTTTTTTGTAGAATGAAATCAGATACAAGTCCTACCTAGACAAGATTTATTCTATACACAAACAAGGTTTACCATTTTAATGAATCCAAAGTTCTTCTCCTTGTTAATAAATAGTTCTGCTGTTTCACCAAAGGGAGCAAACAGACTAGTAATCTCTTCTTCGGTAACATCACCAGTGAGATTGCCAATGTACAAGCGACTTCTTCCATTGAACTTGACTTCAGATTGATCAATTGTAGGCAAATCAGTCAAAGGTCCTACTAAGTCCTTAAGCTTGTGTGCTAACATCTGTTCCTGCAACAAATTATGATAAGGGTTTAGTTTTATGGGAAAAATAATTGGTTAGCTGATAGGTAGTTTTCAAGTAAAGCTGTTTATGAAGTAATAAATTAAGCATATGTAATATGTATTCACAAATAAGACTAGCTCACAAGGGTATAGTTTTGTGCATATGGATTACTACTAACTAATACTTGCATAATAATTAATAATTGCCTAGCCATAAAAATACTGTTTTGTGCGGGAACATGCTGTAGTGCATTTAAAAATAACCAGAGTCGAGTAGAGTTGCAACCCACGGTCGTTCTTAAATAACTTCAGTAACTACCCTGTTAACCCAACTAACTCTTAACTTTGAGCAGGGTAGGTTGGAGTAAGCAGCAATATGCTTGACATTGACAGTTGAATTCCGTTCACTTAAAAAAATACCAGGGTTGAGTAATTACCCAATGACGTCATTGGGTAGCAGCCAATGCTTAAGCATTGTAGTGCGCCAATCATGCTGTCAAAATATTATTTGAAGTAGCAAGCATAATCAGTCTTATAATGTGCCCACTGCTGGGACTCAGATCTCATCTCTTTTGAACTATTGCTTACAAATATCAATTTTGAACATACACAAACAGATGAAAATGAATTGTTTTATTTTTATTTTATTATAACTCCTAAGATATTATTTTAAATAGTAAAGGCCAATTAAGTATTTTAAGCATGAAATGCTTAAAGTAGCTAATGCATTTCAATTGAAAAAGATTCTATCTATACAAATGGCTTTCCAATTACCACATTATAATATGAGCCAACTTTTT
This sequence comes from Mythimna albipuncta, assembly GCA_929112965.1. Lineage (NCBI taxonomy): Eukaryota > Metazoa > Arthropoda > Insecta > Lepidoptera > Noctuidae > Mythimna > Mythimna albipuncta. The sequence continues at coordinate 11,804,510 of OV815960.1, read as the reverse complement.
GTCTTAACGAAATCGTTATAGAAAGCTATGCCTAAAAGCTAAAAGATAGAATGATTGACGGAACCTACGTACATATCCAAAATAGCATTTTTTTTTTATCTATTATTTACCTTGTTAAAATTTTTCATTATTTACTTTGTTTTATTGCAAGTAAATAATGAAATGGTAAAAAAAACCTCTTTTGGACATGTCTTTGTATACGTAAAATAAAAACATCTATGAAATGCAATTCCAGTAAAACAATGAAAGGGGTACAATTCCACCATAATATTGTTTTGTTAAATTTTTAAGAAATTTGGCAATGTTTTCAATGCTCAAATCCCAGTTGACTTTCATTTTCTTCAATCACTATAATATTAGAACCAATTTAAAAAAAAAAAACAGAGACTCTAGAACAATAGAAAGACAATGAGAGAGTGAACGCTCTTGAGGTTGGATAGGGTTTAATGAATTCATGTCTGCTTAATAATTTTAGACATTATCACATTTGTAGGTAAATACAGACAAATACAGTGAAAGACTGTTTTATAATAACTTATGTGAGGACAAAAATAATTGTGTAAAGTATATCCCATAACACACCACTAATAATAGATGGACACTGGTTATGTGATCAATTTTAAAAGATAAAAGCAGCAATACAAACATGAGCCTCAGCTGAACAAAGTACTAACCTCCCTCTGGACCGGTTTTCCTCCATCTTGCTGGGGTCCACGCATGTTATTAGGGCGCTGTTGATTACGAGGAGGTCCTCCAGGGCCACCACCACCTGGTTTTGGTCCAAATTGTTTGTTACCCGGACCAAAGTTACCACCACCTGGTTTGTTTCCAGGACCACCTTGACCTCCCCATCCACCCTGCCTGTTGTTACCTCCAAAGTTGCCATTGAGATTCTGAAGAAAAACAATTATTCTATTACTCAGCATTGATAGTTAAAAAAATAATTAACATATCAAAGTAGGCAGTAAGTAACTTACCCTCTGTTGATTATGATTGGACTGCTGGTTTTGATTGGAATGTTGGTTATGGTTATTAGTATTCTGGTTTTGATTGGAAAGCTGGTTCTGATTGGGATGTTGGTTTTGGTTCTTTTGCTCAACATTAATTGACTTATCAACATGATCCTGTGACTCATTCTTAGCCTGAGCAACAGGGGCAGGTTTTTGCTGCTGTTGTTGTTGCGGCTGCTGTAACTTCTGTTGTGCCTGCTGTGGAACCTGTTGTTTAGCTTGTTGAGGCTGTTGCTGAGGTGCCTGCTGAACTTCAGGTTTAGGAGCTTGCTGTTGTTGAGGTTTCTGTGGTTGGTTTTGTTGAACTGGTTGTTGAGGCTTGTCAACAATTGGGGTGGACTTTATCTATAAAAACAAATAACTATTAACTTTCCTGTAATATGAAATGCATTGAATTTAGATTTCATGCATTTCTAATATCATTGAGGAAAAAACTCATAACGCCCCAAGTCAGGCCAGGCTCTAAAGTCAGGAAAACTAAATTGAACTGTTTTAGAAGGTATGTTAACGAAAATTCCATCACTAATTGCTACAGTATCGTCTAGCGTCATTTCCTAAATATCACGAAAAATGCGCGATTCCTAGACAAGGGAGGAGAGCGAAGGAGCGGTAAACAGTTCAATAACACAAAAGATGTAGTAAAATCTAGCCCAAGGCATCTAAGGGGAGTATAGGGGGGACAGAATGTATCTCCCATATTATCCCATTTAAAAGCTGTTCAAATATTGGAAAGTAGGTCAGAGTAAAATAAATTTCTCCTTCGGGACATATAGGTTAAATATATAGTAGAAAATACGTACCTACTTACATTTAGGCGCTACAAAAATATTTTTTTCAACAAACAAATAAGAACAAATGCTTCGTCTTGGTAATCAATAGCCCAGCAAGCCAAAGAAATCACCAAGCAAACACAAAATGGCGTCGACACCGACATGGTAATTTCCAAATCGAGACGCCCGTTGTCTGGAGGATTTTTACTATATGACCATTTTTACAGTACGAAGATCGGGTAAATAAACCGAGAATTGCAAACTGATAAACACTACCTTCAGAAATAACCATAAAATCTATACTTGATAAAAGCACTAACCTCATTGGGACGTTGACCTCCTTGACCCTGATTCTGATTCTGATTCCTTTGCGGTGTATTATCAAATCTTGAATTACGAAAGCCTCCACGGTTAAAACCACGTCGGTTCTGTCTTTGTGGCTGCGGTGGGCCGCCAAATCCACGGTTTCCGAATTGATTCATGGCTTGCATTTGCATACTAGAAAAAAGAGTTGTAAGAAGTCACGCAAGCGAGTAAAAGGGAAAAAGTAATTATGATGAAAATACGCAACACTTACCTACAGCTGCTAACACTGAGATTATTTTTTCTTCCAATGAATAAAATTATTCAAAAGACACACACACAAATTAGTACGCTACTACAGCAGAGAGCTGACGCAGCGAAACTGAGAGAAAATGTCGGCTTTGACAATATGGCATCTTTTCCGTTTCCGCTCCTTCCAGTTTTTTTTTAATAATATGTTTGATTTTGATAATTAGTCTTTTACGCTACGAGGCCTACTACAGTCTGTCAAGAAAGTCATGAAAAGAATGTTTTGGGAAGTACTGTTTTTGCTAATACTGGCAGCACTGAATAATTGTTAAGCTGAGTACCTACTTGAACTGTCACGTCGTATCTGTGTGGTTGATTTTTTATAATATTTCGAGTTTTTTTAATCGTGTAAGCGTTAAGATACAAAAAATGAATCGAAATGTTTATAAGAGTGGTGCGAGACAAATTATATTTAAAGTTTTTCAAGGGTGTATGGCCGAAATTAAAGGTGGGAGTGCTGGGACGAACAAAGACGATGTTTATGGTTGAACAGCAAAGTTAACCGGTACGTAAATATATTCTAAAGTTTAGCACACTAACGGAAATATAATGTTTTAACAATCTTCTGTTTTTAAGTACAACTTATCTATCTTTAACATTGTTTATGTCTTGCTAAGGTTATGAAATTTACCTACGATTTATTATACTACCACTTAACGGTTTTGATATTTTGGTGTTTTTTATTTAGGTATGATAAATGTATTTGTATATTTAACACACTTATCTTTATTGACTTCAGGTGTTTCCGAAAGTACAGTTCGGCGCATTGTGGACTAAGGCATGAAGAACGGAGATAAATTTTCAACGCTTGGAAAACACATGAAAGGCCGACCTACGAAACAAACTACGAGTCAGATGTTGGCCGGTTTCATTTTGAAGAAGTTTCAGGCAACATTTCTGGAGTCGAATACCTCGACTCTGATTATTTGGATTCGGATTAATAAAGATTTATTTCATAAACTTTTTATTTTTGCAATGAGCTCATACCTATCGATACTCAGCGCCATGCTGACGGCAGTGCAGAGAGGCAAAACATCGTGATTTGCACTTTGTTACACAGCTACACAGTTTACACAGCTGAAAGGACGAAAACAAGGGTTGATCAAACCAGACATTCTTAAGAATATAAAACCAGATATTCAGAAGAATGTCTGTTTTGATAAACTCTTACGTGTAGGCACGTAGGATAAACATATAATTATCCTAATAAGCAAATAGAGAAGTATGGTTTCGTCGCAATGTTTATAAAACAAAATTCAGACTGGTAGAGAATGCCTAAGGCATTAACTCCGCCTTTGTACTTTCGTGTTGGATGAAGTTTTAATAAATAAATGAGAACTACTATAGCTATTATGTATCAGTTAAAATTAAACGTCACTTGAATGAAAATTAGTTCTAATAAAAATGTTGTTCGCCACTACGACAGAGTTAGTACTTTTATTTATAGGGAGCCACTACCAATGAAAATCAAAACTCGTTTGCAAGCATGTAATAAATAGATAGACGAGTGTCAGATACATCGATAAAATAATGTACCTACACGGCAGTAAAGGGACCGCAAATCGGTATTTATTATTTTATAAATAAAAGTATCAATATCTTTTAGTCGAAATTTATTGGGATACCATGTTTAATGATGGTGGCGCCCTCCCTTCTTTTCATGACTTTCTTGACAGACTGTAGTCAAGTAGGGATATATAAAATCTTTGATGCGATATTCAGAGTCGACGTCGACAGCTCGCTATTTAATTAAAGGACCTATTACACTGCGCTGAATATCGCGTGCGATCTTACTATTTTTCATTCATAGAAAGAGTCTGACACTATCGCTGGCACCGCACAAAAAAAATACGACTAACTATGTGACCCCCCCTGGCGCCAAAGCTAGATCCGCCCTTGATTACATTACGCGATACGTCGAACCATAGACTAGACTGTGTATCTATGAATGAAAAATAGTACGATCGCACGCGATATTCAACGCACTAACGCAGTGTAATAATACATCCTTGAGCTTTCTAATCTGTGGCATATTTTGTGGCATATTTGAACTTGTTGGTTTGGTGTGTGACAAAAACAATTTTTTTTTTTAAATAATTTGGAGGTATAAATATTATCTAAGAATTTGATCTTTATTTCTTATCATTTATGGTATTTTACATGCTCTTTGATTTGGGGCTTTACTTTTTACTTTGACTTGAAAGCAAGCATCTCCTAATCAAGAATGGACTCAAACAAAGACCCAGTTGATGTTGAAGAAGGCCAAGATGAAATTGAAGTGAAATATCCTTTATTATCGTTTGAAAAACAAATATTTATTGATGCTTTTGAAAAAGATGGACTTGTAATTATGGCAAAGTATGTTTTTAAAATTTTGTACTTGTAGATACTCAACTACTAGACTTGTACCTATTGCAAAACATATTACATAGAAATATCTGCGAATATTTTTTTGTGCAATGTTATTGTAACACAATAATTAGCAGTTTTTTTTTATTGTAAGTTATTAAAAACTTTGTTCATTTATTAGCTTTTATATTCTAAGAATGATTTATATTCTATCAAAATTATGAAACTCAACATGCCCAGAAATATTTTTGAAAGAGTATATATCCTTCTGTATTATTTTAGAAGTCATACGAAAATGAAAAATGTATGCCTAGATGACTTCATACTATGATCACCAATGAAAACCTTATTTTATATGTAACTAACATGGTTTCAATTCCCAGAGGCATCAACTACAACAACATAGTATCAAATATGTTGTGGATATATAAAGATCCTGCGCATTTAGTATTTGTTCTGAATAGTGGCGATCATGAAGAAAAGTATTTTACTGAAAAATTTGGCCTGTCAGCATTACCTAATGTTGGAACCGACAGGTAATGTGTCTGTTTTAAGATTAATTTAGTCTTCATGTTAACATGTTTTGTTTATGTAGAAAATTATCTTGGCATCTTGTACATGTGTATGTATAAACTATGTAGAAGGCAAGGCTGAGAGACTAGGGGATAAGTAGTGGGAATGTTAGAAAGAATTATTATGGTCTTGGTACACAAAGAGTAACTGAAGGTGGGTTTTAGTCAGAAAGTCTGCAACCTGTGGCTACTTCCCAGGAATATTATGGAGCTCTGTAACTGAAACTAAAGGATATCCAAAAAATTTACATAACCTAAACCAAGACTACCCAAAACTAGTGGATAATCCAAAATAATTTCACATCTTTAACATCCCTTCTACCTTAGAGCGGGAGAAATTATTTGATGAGTTACCACCTGAAGAAACAACGAGAGGTATGATAAAGTGAGCAATTGAGCTAAAGTACAGTCTCACTGAATTTTAGCTTCAAGCTGCCTTGGTCAAGCCACTTTTTTTTTAAATTGATATTTAGATACTAGTGCTTGACTGCGGTCCCATCCGAGGAGTTCACTATGACATGAAATTCTTTTACATATGCCTCAAAAATATTTTGGAGCCACAGGACCCAGACTGAGAGCCAGACATAATCTAGTTACTCAATGTGCTGTGCTGAATTATAAATTATTATTGTTAGGAACCTGTTTTGTCTCACTGCACTGCAAAGGTCATCCATGCCGTCTGAACTATCTACTTTTACAACCTTTAGAATTGAGTCTAATTTGTCACACCCTTTCCCTCAATGTTATCTAGTGCATGAGTTTTTTTTTTGTTATTGCAGAGAAAAAGCATATTTAGAGGGTGGGATACATTTTGTTTCTACTCGCATATTAGTGGTCGACCTGCTGAAGAACAGGGTTCCCATTTCACATATAACTGGTATTATTGTTTTGAGGGCACATACGGTTCTAGAGTCATGTCAGGAAGCATTCGCGCTGAGGCTTTATAGACAAAATAATAAGGTAAATAATTCAATGTATGCTTGTGATGGTTTGTTTTCAATCAATATTAAATTTTTTGCATTTAACAATTTTATTTTTTTAGACTGGTTTTGTGAAGGCATTCTCAAATTCTCCAATATCATTTACATTTGGCTATAATCAAGTGGAGAAGGTTATGAGGGCATTATTTGTAACAGAATTATTTTTATGGCCAAGGTATGTTTATCTGATGTATTTTTTTTATTGTTGATAAGTTAGCGCTTGACCGCTATCTCACCTGACAGCAAGTGATGAAAAAAAAGAACGTAGGTTCATCTGTTTAAGAGGGAAGTTAGTATTGTCTCTGAATAGATTTCTCTGTTATTTCAATTTAACATTATAAAATTTAAGTTCTAAAAAGGGACCTCAAATTGAAAGATTAAGAATAATTATCATTCAAAGGACGTAGGTATTTATTAAAATAAAAATATATGTTTATTTATTTTGGTATTCATACACAATATTTATTAACCCCTGAAAGTAATGATCATATCTTCTCCTCCAAAGGTTTCATGGCTCTATTATCAAAAGTCTGAAGTCCAGACAAGCACAAGTGGTGGAACTGCATGTCCCTCTAACTACCAACATGAGCTATATTCAGACCTGCTTGCTCGACATTATAAACTACACTGTAAAACAACTCAAGAGCATCAACAGGACACTGGATATGCAGGTACCTAGTTAAAAAAAAAGGGGAAAACAGATAATATAGGGTGATAGGTAATTAGTGTATGATACTTAAACATATGATTGTGCTCATGATAACCAACAACTTTTACTGTGGGAACAAACCTGAAATCGCGAAAAAAAATCAGCCGTTCAGTACATTTACTACAGAACAGCTGATTTTTAGGGTTCCGTAGCCAAATGGCAAAAAACGGAACCCTTATAGATTCGTCATGTTTGTCTGTCTGTCTGTCTGTCTGTCCGTCCGTCCGTCCGTATGTCACAGCCACTTTTTTCGGAAACTATAAGAGCTATACTATTTAAACTTAGTAAGTAGATGTATTCTGTGAACCGCTTTAAGATTTTCACACAAAAATAGAAAAAAAGCACTAAATTTTGGGGGTCCCCATACTTAGAACTGAAACTGAAAATTTTTTTTTTTCATCAAACCCATACGTGTGGGGTATCAATGGATAGGTCTTCAAAAATGATATTGAGGTTTCTAATATAATTTTTTTCTAAATTGAATAGTTTACGCGAGAGACACTTCCAAAGTGGTAAAATGTGTGTGTCCCCCCCTGTAACTTCTAAAATAAGAGAATGATAAAACTGAAAAAAATATATGATATACATTGCCATGTAAACTGCCAACGAAAATTGGTTTGAGCGAGAGAGAATCTAGTAAGTAGTTTTTTTTTAATACGTCATAAATCTAAAAAAATACACTATTATTAAAACATCGATCAAAGTTACAACGAACTACAAGAACTTTTATATTATGTTACTTGCTGCTGCGGAACCCTCCATGGGCGAGTCCGACTCGCACTTGGACGGTTTTTTTTTTTTCGCGGTTTCGGCTTTGCTTCCATGTTAAAATTTGTTTGTTATCATGAGCACAATCACGTGTATAAGTATCGTACACTAATTGCCAGTCACCCTATATAAAGTTTTGATAATTTTGACAACACACAAAGGAGCATATTTACACAAATTATTATTACTGCAAACCTGCATAGTTTATAAATCTTTTATTTCAGGAAATAACAACAGAAAATTGTATTACAAAGAAGTTTCACAAAATTCTTCAATCACAGCTGGACTGTGTTTGGCATCAATTAAGTACAAGAACTAAAGAATATATCCAGGATTTAAAAGTACTGAGGAGTATGACTGTGTAAGGGATTAATTTAGCACTACAACACATAAAGAGTGCAGAGATATGTTCGCAGGTTGTAACTTCCCAAGCATACATTCACATTATGAATTTTATTTCCATATCCTGGACCGGTCCAATGAAATTTGTTGAGGCTGTTGGAGGAAACTACCAATAGAACTCAAAGTCACAACTAAAAAAAATATAAGGGCGAAATAGTACATTTTGATACAAGTGGAGAAAGTTTGTATAAGACTGGCAATTAGTTATACAATATCATTAGAACATTATCTGCTCTGTGATCTTTGGTCTATGTGGACGCATTTAATTAAATGATACGAAAACCTAGTTTTTTTTTTCATTCCAATATTTATCTTTTTAGTAACTTACTTCATGATGATGCTGTATCATTCCATGCCTTAGTAAGTAAATACAGTACACCGGAATATGCTAAACTTAATTCTGGATGGATTCTCTTGGAGTCAGCTGAGCAATTATTCCGATTAGCCAGGGGCAGAGTATTTAATCCTAAACAAGGTGATATAATTATGCTGGTTACTTGCTTTACAAATAGTAAGATAGAGGTAGTTATTGGATTTTATTAACATGTATTTTAATTTATAGAATTTGATCCAGAACCATGTCCAAAATGGAAATGCCTAAGTGACCTACTGTTGAAAGAAATACCAGAAGAAATAAAGAAAACAGAAGGTGCCAACTTAAACAATACTAAGATATTAGTGCTTTGTCAAGATAATAGAACTTGTTCCCAATTGAATCACTATCTTACTATGGGCCCTTACAGATATCTGTTTTATATGGCATTCAGAAGAGACCTCACTATAAACGCGGTGTCATCGAAATATACAAAACTAAAGAATCCTGAACCAAAAGAGGAAATCAAGACACAAAAAGGTAAAAAGTCTGAAGTTAAAGACGGCGAAAATAAAGACGAGGAAGTAAATGAAGATGAAACGAAATCAAATTATCTATTGACTTTGTCACAATCGATTATACAATCGAAAAACCCTGTGTCGCATGAAGAAAGCATGTTTGAGCCTATTTCTCAGGTAATAGACATCTGAATACTCATCTGTAATGTAAAAGCTTTCTTACCTTCGTTTTTTTACCCCTCACTATTTAACAATCATACAATTACCGAAACGGATCTTGAGCGCTCGGCGTCAGAGTGGGGATCGCTTTGCTCATTCCATACATTGGCGAGCCAATCGTCTTCGTTGTTAGATACATGCAGCAACGCAGGGAACGAATCAGGAGTGACGTCTATGACGTGATAGTGCGGTGAGTCAATCACTGACACTCCCCGCCCCCGCGTCTCACTTCACACCACTAAAGAGACAGAATATTTGACTTCTGCGCAACTTGAAGCCAGCGCGCAAGATCCGTGACGGCAATTGTATGTCGTTTATTGGAATGTATCCGAGAAATAAGCATATTAATAATATTTTTAAATACTTCAATTAAAAAAAAATGTTTCGGGTACAGTATCCAAGCTACCGGCGGCGGGGCGGTCAGGGCTCCAGAAAAGTCCTAACAATAAGAGTCCTGTCCAGAAGTACCGCTTTTAGAATCGAGCCCTTGATCCAGCAGCCTAACGGGAGCCCGATGTGTTGGTTGAGGATGTTAAGCCATTAGCTGACACAACTGTTGATACGATGATGAAGTCCCCATCCTACATGTCGACAACAGCACGGCAGTCAAGTTAATAATTAATATTTAATTTTTACACAGATTTTGATCAAGAAGAATCATGTTTAGTTAAATGAAGATAGTGAAATGTGACCTCTTTGTATCCGCTCCATTTTGTGAGTAATGGGGGTTTTTGTCCTCTGTTAAAACAGAGTGAGCAAAAAAAAAATTAACTATTATTTTGTCTGTTTCCAGATGGACAATTTAGATTTCACTCAACTGGAAATCGAGAGACCTGTTATTTGTATCCGAACATTCAAAGAAAGCGGTTGCAACTTTTCTTTGGAGCGATCATTGGATACGTTGCGTCCGGAATATGTAATTTTATACCACTGTGATGTGGCGGCCGTCAGACAGATTGAATTGTTTGAATGCCGCAAGAAAAGTGAAGAGCCCGTAACTAAAGTTTATTTCTTGATACATGATAAAACTGTAGAGGAACAAGCCTACCTCACCTCCCTGAAGAGAGAGAAACAAGCGTTTGAGCAGCTGATTCAAACGAAGAGTGTAAGTTTTGCCCACGGCCACGTACTTACCAACATATTGGGACCGGCGCGCCAGCTGTTAAAATAAGAAAAAAACCTATTTAAAGTTTAATTATTTTCAACTTTATTTCAACAAAAGCAAGGCAAAGTCGATGTTTGTTGGACAAAACAAAATAATTACCATTATAATATGTTTAAGCTATTTGTTATGTAATATCGACGTCCTCAGGTCATGGTGGTGCCATCATATCAGGACGGCAAAACAGACGAATATTTCAATCTAAATGTGGAATACGAAGATAACGCCACAGACTCTCGAAAAGCTGGTATGGAAATTTTCAGTATTATTATTATCGACTAGATTCACTGCTGGGTATAGGCCCCCAATAAAAATTTCAAGCAAAATATATTATTTGTTTAAACTCACATGTTTAATACAATTTATTTCACAGGAGGGCAAAATCAGCAAAAAGAGAAGCCCGTCGTTATTGTAGACATGCGAGAGTTTCGGTCCGATCTACCGGCCTTACTTCACAAGAAAGGAATCCACATTGAACCGGTCACGATAGCTGTGAGTATACCTACTATCTTTTATTCGGTTTAAAGTCCAGCGCCAGTTCTTGAGTTGCAGATATCCATATGTTGCGGGAACCGCTTGCAATCAGCTAAACAATTGCAAGCCAGGTCATTGGGAATCATTCTTAAATATTTTCAGATTGGCGACTATATTCTCACACCCGAAATCTGCGTAGAAAGGAAATCCATATCGGATTTGATCGGATCCCTCAACTCTGGCAGACTCTACACGCAATGCACCCAAATGTGTCGTAACTACACTCGGCCCATACTATTAATTGAATTCGATCAGAACAAGCCCTTTAATCTACAGGTAATATTATTATTTTAATTGCTATAAACCCGTGCTTGACTGCGATCCCACCTGATGGTAAGCAGTGATGCAATCGTTGATGGTGAATTGTACTAATTTCTTATGAACCTCTTCACTCTAGCCTTAAAGACACCTAAATTATAATTGGACGGGAAGATTGCAGCAGATAAATTGTTCCAGTCCTTCGATGTACGCGGTATAAACGACGAAGCGGAACGCTTAGTCCGGACCGTAGACGTTTCAATACCGTAAGGGTGGATTGAATACTCTTCATACGTCGGATTGTCCGATGTTACGACAGAAGATGGCGGAATCAAGTCATGCAATTCCCGCCCACTCTCTGTAAAATGCATTCTGTAAAATACTGAAAGGCTGGTACTACGCCTACGCCTGTGCTCAAGGCTTTATAGATTGAACTTAACCAAGTCTGTATTATATTACATTTTTATCAATAACTAGCAGTGCCCGCGACTTCGTTCGCGTGGACTACAGGAATTTGATTTTTTTTTTTTGTTTTTAATAAAGTTATATAAAGTTTAGCCTTATTACGTCGGCTACTTACCAATAAAAAGTCCCGTAAAAACGGTCCAGCCATTGCAGAGATGCAGCCGGAACAAACAGACAGACACAAAAATTGTAAAAAAATATATTTTGGTGTTTGTAGTGTTGGGATTTTATCCGATTAAATACTCAAAATGAATAAATATTTATTATATACTCGTTTTTAATCGAGTATTTATCCAAAAAAAACGAGTATTTATTGAGTATTTATTCATTTTGAGTATTTAATCGAATAAAATCCCAATACTAGGTGTATGTACCGTATATAATTCATATGCATGTAGTAAAAAGCGGTTATTTCAATATTACAAACAGACACTCCAATTTTATTTATATGTATAGATTTCCAAATACTACAAAACAGTTGTCTGTTTATCTGTTTTCAGTTTTCACTAATAGGAAGAGCGATACCGGCGAAGATCTGTGTTCATAATTAGCCCCCCACCTAATTGCACACCCAACAACACGGGACGGGTCGCTAGAGTAATAAAATCAAGTAATGTTGGGTGATATTTGTTTCGTTCGTTTCAGGGTCATTTTGTGGTGTCAACCGACTTATCTGGAACCGACATACAACAAAAGCTCCAGCTTCTGACCATACACTTTCCTCGACTAAAACTTGTGTGGTCCCCTAGTCCTTATGCTACCGCCGAGCTGTTTTACGAACTAAAGGTAACTTATAAACTAGTTTGAATATCGGCATTTTTTGCAAAACGATTGGCAGTAAGTAACATGTTTAACCGTAATTTCTCCATTATGCCTTTTACGAATTAATGTTTTTTGATTGTCACATGTGCATCAGAACTGGATACAAATTATATTCATTGTGTTGCAGCAAGGTAGGAAAAATCCTAATGTTGAAGAGGCTCTTGCGCTCAGCAGCGACAATACAGCCGAAGATATGTATTACGAGCGATATAACACCCAAGTTCATGACTTTGTGCAAAAGCTCCCCGGAGTCAGCTCTAAGAATATCGCAAGGATTATGGATAGAGGCATATCACTAGATCATCTAATAACACTTACTCAGGTAAGATTATTCGATACTATAATTGACTACTAGGTATGTTTTGGGATTTAGATTGAATAAGAGTTATTTTATAGGATGAGCTGGAAACAATAATTGAAAACAAGAATGAAGCAGTAACTTTGCACTCCATATTACATGTCAAACCTCGCCCTGTGGATGCCAATAAAGAGGAAAAATCTTACGGAAAAAAGAAATTCTTTGGAAAACCATTTCAAAATAAAAGAAAACAATAGTTTGCTAAGCTAATTTATTTTTCAAACATTAGAATAATTTATGAAACTAATTGTGAATAATAGAATAAATTTATTGGATAATAATGGAATCTGTTTCATTACCAATCAATGTGAAGGTACACTTACGAGCAATAATAAAATGGTCACACTGGGAAATAATATCAACGCCATGGACCTAAAACAAAGTTACAAATGTCGCTTTCAACAGATTTAAATAGGTAGGTTTTTAACTACCTATTATACAGTTTGTTTGTTAAAAATTATAGGAGCTTGATGATTCGATGCTGCCAAACTTCGTTTGCTTACAACTCACATTTCGAAAACCCTGCAAAAGACAGCTCGTCTTTTCATTCTTTAAAACAACAAGAAAATTAAATATTCAAACAACTAATTAAAAAGAAACTGCTATGCGCGATTAAAGTTTTAAACCAGAAAAAAAAAACAAATTTTATAACCAGTCAAGGTTTCTTTTTAAATAAATTCAAAATCTTGGCCATCATACCTGAAAAGAACATTGTAATTATAAACATCACATTCTTATTATATGGTACAAAAAAATACCTACAGGTCAATTTATTTGACCTATCAATTATTATTCGATCTGTTATTTTAATTATTAGGTATTATTAGTTTAACGAAACGGTTCGTAAAAGCGTAGAATTGATAATAAGATTTAGTCTAGGACGAAAATTCGACTTTTTTAATAATCCCTTGGACAATTTACCTTTTTCATTTTCGTGTAGGAGGACTTTGCATTAAACAGCAAGTAGGTACTGGCACCTACTGTGTGCGTGTGCCAAATAAACGTGTTTCCTTTCTTTCTACTGGCAGGAATTCCTAATCTCATTTCTGTTGTTAACAAGGTCTTGTGATGATTTGTTATTGAAATAAATATAACTATGCACTACTACTACTACACTTTAATCAATAGGTCATACTACCGAAAATTTTTCCCAAAGAATATAATAAGACCATTCCGCCGATGTCGGCAATCAAAGACACACTCGACGAAACTGATGGCGAGGAACGAGTGGAGCGACCTGACGGAGTGAAAACCAAATAATAATAATCGGTTTTATTAGTTTTTTACTATTAATTAAAATATGTGTGAGAGACTGCTGATTGTTACTGATATAATAATACTTATTGTATTAGTGGTAGTAGGTAGTATCTTTAGCTTTATTTATAATAACATAAATTGTGTTGAACAGATTGATAATTATAAATATGTCTTAAAAACTAGATTAAATTAAATTCTAAAATAAATAAAATCATTACATTGTCTTAGTAACTTTGACAAGTCGCAATCTCTATTTTGGCGACGCGCGACGTGCCCTAAATCTGTAGTTGCTTCCTCTAGTTTGCTTTCCTGTAACATGCCTAGGGTGCGGGGCCAGACTAAGGGTGTTACCACACCAAGCAATCGAACCTCGATCGATGGTAGAATGGATTAGTCGACGTTGATTGATAGTTTCTACCAAACCAATCGATCGATTCGAGGGCAGAATGAATTTGGGCACGCCACAATCATGGCGGTAAGTCCCCTCTTTCAGGCGTGGCTGGAAAGACCTCACGGCGTCCTTACCTCCCGCATGACGCACCGGGAGACCTCTCGCGCCGGGCCTTGGTTGAGGCCATGGTCCGGAGCGAGGAGGAGTGGCAGGCGGTCGCCGACTTCTGCGAAGCAGTAATGCTCGCAAAGGAGGAGGCCGAACGCATCAAGCAACGGCGTTATCGTCGCCGCCGTCGCCGGGATTCTGATCCCGATTTCCGGCCAACGTAGACGCGGGCTTGCGGACAGTGAGCAATGGGTAGCTCGCTGTCCGGCCGTCCGGTAACTGTCCGGACCAAGCCCAAGTCGTCGACGGCGCGCACTGTTCCCGCGCGCCTCAAGGAGTTGTCAGCAACAGCAGGGACCCAGCCGGGTCGAAGCCTACTGGGGCCAGGGTTATCCGAAAGGGCGCTCGAGCCCCAGTATGAAGGCTAGAAGGAACGGGGTGGGTCTTTTAGTCAGTAAGAGTGTGACACTCTCCCGCTCCGCCCAAGGGCGGGGGATGTCAATGCATGATTTTTCCCACCATAAAAAAAAAGGGCAGAATGAATTAGTCGACGTCGATGGCATACAGATTCTTCTGCGTTTGCGTCCCCGTAATAAGTAGTATGAGTACGAGCAGCATCGTCAGTACGACTCACAAGAGGAATTCATATTTCGAAAGAAACTGATAGCTTATAGTCGGGATTAATCGATCAACGTCGATCGAGTCCATCGATCGGCAATCGATCTATGGGATAGTCGACCGGTATCCGTCGATCAATTAAAGCTACCACACCAATCGATCAATGTCGTCCGATCTCGATTGACGATCGATCGATTGGTGTGGTACCACCCTAAGAGGGATACAACCCGCAAGGCAGTTTTGTGGGCAATAGCGACTCCAAGGACGGGATCTCCCGGGAGAAATATTGCCGGCATGCCTTTATTGGCCGGCCGTAGTTAACACGAAACAGTAAAAACAACTGTTTTTACTGTTCTGTGGTAGTTAACACTGATTAGGAAGTGCTCCCAACTCTCTCTTGCCTTTTTTGGCTGGCTCGAGTGGTTTGCAAGATAGCTCTTGCAAAAGACAATGCCGGATTTAGTAGATTTTTAATTACAGAATAATGTAATACACCAAACTTACTATGGCATGTATATCTCTTAAACTAAGTCCGAACTAAGTTACAAGAGCTAGAAGTTGGCTGATTTTGTTTATTAGATTTAAAGGACATTTATGTGAAAAATTGCAACAAAAATAGTGTCATTGTATGTGCGAAGAGCGATGGAAAGAGCTATGCTCGGGGTTGCCTTGCGTGATCGAATAAAAATGAAGATATCCGCAGGAGAACTAAGGTTGCCAAACTTAAGAAGCAATGGGCAGGACACATTGCTCGCAGAACAGATGGCCGTTAGGGCCGAAAGGTTCTGGAGTGGCGACTGCGTACCGGAAGACGCAGCCTTGGATGCGAGACGCACAGGAACGTTCGTTGTGGCGACGCTTGGGGGAGGCTTATGTCCAACAGTGGACGTATATCGGCTGAAATGATGATGATGATGATGTGCGAACGAACAGTACAGACTTATCAGGTTAAACAGACCCGCAGCTACTACGAGGAACACATAAATAAGACTACATCTCTACAGACCTCTAATCTATACCTATGTATAGATTAGAGGTCTGTAGAGATGTAGTCCAAGTCCAAGAGATGTAATTCAAGCCGTTGTGAATGTGAAGCACCGTGGAGCATTTTTATTAGGTTACAACTTATTTGCTACTTTTTTTTTTGACATTATGAGCATGGCAGTTGAGAGTTTGTCATGCTCACTCAAATGTCTCGCTGTTGGTGGCACGTGTTATTGGGTCATTCAGTTCCCTTCAAAATGGTTGAGCTGAGTGGGGCTGATGCACGCGTCATGCTCGTGAACGAGTGCCGTCAGATGGGACTGGTCATCTCTTAGCTGCCAGTGGCTTAACCTTTTGAATGTCTTATGTTACACAGTTCGACATAAGCAATTGTCTTTCTATTGTGTCTCTAATTACGGCATTCAAAGAGTTAATTCAGTTTCTATCTTTTAATTATTTTACATTTTTATTTCATTATCGACATTGTGCTCACATGATAGAAGCAACGAGTAATATGTAACCAAGCATTATATGTAACACATAATATGATTTAAAAGAGTGTCCATGGAGCTTCTTGCACGTTCTTCTCCATAGAGGCCTACGCTTTGGAACGTGCAATTCAGCTTCACTTTTCTTGGACTGACAGACATTTGACTATTCAAAAGTGCCTGCAAATGGTCTATTTGAAATAAATGCTTTGATTTTGATTTTTTATATCTATCACGTGTAAAGTCTTTAGTGAAGTATCAACTTCCGGTCGTAAACATCGACAAGTTTCAAATTTTATTATTATTAGACTAGCTATTACCCGCGACTTCGTTCGCGTGGAGTTTAAGGACTCCTCGACTTTATTACCTACTCTTCTTTTTTGGGGCAGTCATTTAAAAAAAATATTCATTTCGTAGATATCCTCTTCCTTTCTCAGGAATTAAGTCACGTTCCTGCGGGAAAATAAACAATAGCCAAACAAAAATGTTATTTTTACATCAAACTCAGTATGATTAATGATGTCAAAGTTGAACAAGGTTGGTACATAAATTGAGATATTTAAATTAATAATAAATAGGAGCAAAACTTGCAAATAATTTGCAAACTGATTGCCAAAATTCAGTTTTTGGTCGTTCGTATTTAGTTAGTTTGAGAACGTTTATGTAAATACGTATTTAACGTACCGTTTAAAAGAAGCAAACAGCAAAATAAATAGAGAAATACTACGGTCATGTCACAAATGACCCAACTTTGCTTTTAAGTGTATTAAATGCTTCATGTTGAGCATGTAATTGTAGTTCGTCACTTTCAAATTCATTGTCACCATCTTCTTTCAAAATCCTAATTGTAAATTCGTCCTCAGTCGTCATTTTAATATATTTAAGTAAAACATATATGTATATTTATAAGGCTACTTTAGATGAATATTGACAGTTTTTTTTTTATCAAAACAGCTACATTTCACATCACAAAATAAACTGTTTGGAGAAAAATCTATCGCCTCTGACGTCACATCCTGTCTTATAAATCAGACATTGGCGCACGAGAGTCATTAAATATTATAACACTATAGTGTTGGTAAACAAACCGTTAATCATACGTACCTATCAATTTTTTGAAAATATTCTTTTCATTTAAGAGGTAAAATCACCGTAAAATATATATACAAAAAAATTGAAATTGATCCTGAACATAAAAGGCGTTTTGGTGTTGCTTTCTTAGTTATTTGATTAGATACATAAAAACTGGCGATTGTCAATTTCGGTAGTAATGCCGCATTTTAATTACTATGCTGATGTGTGCTACTATGACCTGAATGCAGATCTCCTAAATAAACTTGACCGTCTTCTGAATAACTGCATTCGATTTGTCTTCAACCTCCGTAAGTACGATCATGTATCCGAGCATCGTTTGCTTTTAAAATGGTTACCCATTCGCCAGCACAGAGCGCTAAGGGCCTTGACTACCCTGTTCTCTTTTCTGGATAATCCTTCTTCCCCTTCTTATCTGACTTCAGAACTTCAATTTCTTTGCTCTGGGCACAATAAAAATCTTCGGTCTACTAATAATCGTCTTCTACGTTGCCCCTCACACCGCTCTGGGCTTATCCACTCTTCCTTTTTCGTCCAGGCGATATCTCTTTGGAATGCGCTCCCTCTGAATATCAGGATGGCAACAAGCCGATTTTCTTATAAGGTGAAGGCACGTGAGCATATTCGCAAGACGTTGGTAGAATCATCACCGCGCTAATGTGTTGGATTTGTTTTTTCACTACAGTATTGTTTATTTATATGTATGTATCTAAGTATGTATTTAATATTGTATATATTTGTTTCTCTTCTGTTTTGCCTATATATTAAGTTGCACCTGCCATGTTATGTTTCTGCACCACCCTAAGGTCGACTGGCAGATAATGCCTAAAGCATTAAGTCCGCCTTTGTACAGTTTTTTTTTTGTGCATAAAGCTCAGTCAAATGTCAGTCTAATGTCTTATATATCAGACTTTGGCGCTCCCAATTAAAGTAAATATTACTTCTGTTTAGACTAAAAAACAGAGGTCAACAAGAAATAAATAAAATTGAAACGTATGAATATGCTGTAATACTTCGCATTTAATTATTTTGAATGTATAAACTATCTGGAAAACCAACTCTTATATCGTTAACTGTGTATGCTGACATAAAAATTGAAATTTGTTTTAACCCATTTTTTGTCTTATATATCAGACCGTCGTGGGCACGAAATTGATTTGTCGCACATATCAGACTTTGGCGGTTAAAGGGTTAAGTTGGTATCACGGTCCATGAAAATTGTCTAAAGGACCTGTGCGAGTTGGGTTCGACCCGTCGTACGCTTCTAAAGGTCCAGGATTTCAGGGTCCTCAGATAAATAAATGCATGAAAATATTAATATATTTATTTCATAGTGAGGTACAATATAAACAGTACAGTTTATTTGAATACTGGATGATGACTTATTTGGCTGATTTGATAGGTAGCATACAATTTTATTAAAATAAGTCTAATAAAAGGTGTCGATAAACTTAATTTATCGGAGCTATCGCTCGAATATCTATGGAGACGTTCAATACGTATTTCAAGTATCTGTAGGACCACGGTCTGAAATACATACGCCTACTAGTTGTCAGAACGACTTGATCTGTATTAATATACCTATGTACATCTTGCCTTTATGCGAAGTCCTCTTCCACTACAATACAACACTCATCAATACTTAACGCAAAAATTGCACACATTTTGCTGTTTTTTTTTAATATTACATGCGTCACCTAGAATCAGTCAAACGGGCTGAATTTCACTTCATTTTAATACCTATTTTTTGCAGCATTTAACTATTCTAATAATTAACGCCATTTTATATCTACTTCTGTTTTATTATTGATCCCGTTTGAATTTACATTAAAATTGTGGGTAAGGTAAGGGCTAATTTTTATAGCAAGGGTCAAGCTATCCAAAATGTAAAGATTTCATGGATATGTATTCCTTCGCTTAAAAGCACCTAGAAGTCTTGAGAGACTGGCGTAGATCCTACTAAAATGGAAACAATCTAAAACAATAAAGTTTTTAAAAATAATTAATTCAGTGTTCAGTTTCTCTCCTGTAAAGAGACGACATTAAATTGAATAAAATATACCTACCAAATGCAAAATTGCATGACATCTCGTGTCTAAGATCCGTTGTTATCCGTTATATCCGTGTTTATTGGATGAACCGTATTTTATGACAAATCTAGTATATTACATAATATAACGCGGGTGGGTTGCCTAAGAAATTCCTGACTAAACTATTATCAACTAAAAATTGCCTTTTTTAAAAAAAACGCACCGGTGTGTTTAGCGTTTAAAAATACTCACCGAAAGTATGAAGCCTATAGAACATAAAAACGTTGGGTTGCCTATTTGTTTCCTGGCATAACAATGGGTTGCCAGGTATAAACCCGTATGTCAATACTTATAGACTTTATAGTTACCTTTACCCACTTTTTTATTTCATTAAACCCTATCCAACCTTAAGAGCGTTTACTCTCTCATTTTCTTTCTATTGTTCTAGTGTCTCTAATTAATGTTTTTTTTTTAATTGGTTCTATTATAGTGATTGAAGAAAATTAAAGTCAACTAGGATTTGAGCATTGAAAACATTGCCAAATTTCTTAAAAATTTAACATTATAATATGGGATCTTAAACTTAAAATATATCTACATTGTATGTCCCACGGCAACCGACCCACCGACCGATGCCTAAGCTTGACCGAGTCTGCTGATAGGTTACTCTTGGATCAGTTTAAATCATACACAGCACAACACTGATGTTACCTTCAGTCGTCGCCGAAAAAGGCCGTCCCTCACGCAGAGCATCGTTGAGATTGGTGCGACCACGTTTAAACTCATTAAATCAGTTATAAACAGTGGCCCGAGAAGAGGCTTCATCGTGAAAGGCCAATCGAAGTCTGTCATAACATTCTTGTTGTGACACCGAAAATCATAAAAAATCATAGTAGAAAGAACGAAATCTCGCGCTAAATTCATACTGGCGTGACAGACAATTTTCAATTTGCCGCCAATTCGTAAAACAAATGACCAATGAATGAAATTAGTAGGTACTCAGTAATATTAGCCGCCTATTTGTCAATTCGACGATTTGACAACTGTTAACGGCTTTGTTATCGTAATAGTTAAATGGTGCAACTCACCCTAAAAGTGGCCAGTTCTAAAAACTATCAGTGTAACCCTGGTATATAAAAAACCGACCATGAGCGTGTCGGGCCACGCTCAGTGTAGGGTTCCGTAGTTTCCCATCCGTCACAATAAGTGTGCCCACTTACGAGTTTAAAAAAATGCTTGCTTATACGATTATACTACAAACTTAGACCAGAAATTATTTTGTAGAACCCTTTTGTCTTTTTTGTACAAAAACTGTTCTTTCCATCAAGTTCAAAATAATTTTCCTAGAAAGTCCTTATAAAGTTCTGCTTTTCAGATTTTTTTAATATTTTCTAAACTCATAAGTTAGAGGGGGGGGGGGACATTGTTTTTTACTTTTGGAGCGATTATTTCCGAAATTGTTGACATTATCAAAAAATGATTAAAAAAAGTAAACGCCTATTCATTTTTAAATACCTATCCAATGATATATCACACACTAGGGTTGAAATTAAAAAAAAAAATCACTTCCTACTTTACATATATGTAGGTGGGCTACCCTAATAAAAAAAAATCCAATTTTTATTTTAGCACTTTGTCGGCGTGATTGATATACATATTGGTACCAAATTTCAGCTTTCTAGTGCAAACGGTCACAGAGATTAAGCGAGGACGGACAGACAGACATGGCGAAACTATAAGGGTTCCTAGTTGACTACGGAACCCTAAAAATGAATCCCTATTTTTTGGTCACGCCATCACGCGTGAACGGCTGGACCGATTTCGCTAATTCTTCTTTTGTTGTGTTTGTTAGTGTCAGGAGACCCTCTCCTGACACTAACAAACACAACAAATCTTATGAAAAAAAAAATAGGGTAGAGTATGGAAGAGCGGGAGCAAAGCCGCGGGCAAAAGGTAGTTAAATATAAGTACATCAATATTTTATTATTTTATAATTAAGATAAATATATTTAATATATATATATTATATATATTTTATTAGCTATTATTCTTAACTATTATTAGCTATTAACCGTAGATAGTTAACTTGTTTAACTGATGCTTATTTATTTATGCACAATTTATCGAAATGCTTGCACATAAGTATTGCGACAGCAAGATAAAGTTTTGTTTTGTTTCTTTGAATGTTGGTTTTTTTTACAACTCTGTATTATCATCTTCGCAATTCGCTTATTTTGATATAAAATAGTTTCTTTTTTATCAGTTTCACTTCAAGTTACTTTTTGACTGATCTACAGTTGAGCTCGATTTCTCGTTGAAAATACCAAAATCACCAAATAGTTATCTATAATATTTGAATAGTTCCCTTGATTCCTCATGGATCCTGTCACCAGAACAGGATTTCGAAAAAAATGGGACCAATCTGAAAACATATCCATTAACATGAAAAAGAAAAAAAAATCAAATCGATCCATAATCGACGGAGTTCTGAAGTAACAAACTTAAAAAAATACATACAACTGGATTGACAACCTCCTCCTTTTATTGAATTCGGTTGAAAAATACAAACGCACGGTATACTTGTCTCGGTCCGCTTTGTCGCAAGTTTCCATTCGCATCAAAACACTGAAAACTCGACAACCGTTATTCATGCCAGGTTTTTTGCAGACAACCCTATATAATCGTATTCGTAATGAAACAGCGTTTATTTTGATATACAATTTATTTATTCAACAAGTGGGTGAAGATGACTAGTATTAACATACCTGTTTGTTTATACCTGGCAACCCATAGTTATGCCAAAAAAACAAATAGGCAACCCAACGTTTTATGTTCTATAGGCTTCATACTTTCGGTTAGTATTAAATTTATTCGTTAAACAAACAGGTGCATTTTTCCAAAAAAGTCTATATTTAATTTTTTATCAATAATAGTTTCGCCAGGTATTTCAGGCAAGCCACCCGCGTGATTTGTCATAAAATACGTTTCATCTATTAAACAGACCGGTGAAGGTCGTTCTTAATCTAGGGTTGCAATACGTCCGGAATTTTCCGGACAAGTCCGGAAATATAGGTCTTTCTCCGGAATGCGGGGGGAATCTTAAACCGTCCGGAATTTCTACAAATAAGTGAAGAGTGAAATAAAAAATGAAAAACCAAAAAATTTATTAATTATTTTTATTCACAGGCGACAGAGAGGCGCTTCCCCCTCACCCCTTATCATTTAACCGCGCGTGTGTCAAAATTCGAACGATTTGGCAATCGATTTGGTTAGTTTATTTACTTGCACAATGCGTAACGATTTTAATAAAAAAAATAACAAGATTGTCCGGAAATTTCATGGAATGTCAGGAATTTTCTCCGGATTTTTGATATTTTGATCTGGGAACCCTATCTTAATCGTATCCTCTACTATTTAGGGTTTAATTTTAGAAGCATTGTTATATTATCTCCATGTATGAGTGGCTTGCCGAGTTCTATATTTATAGAGTTTCTATATTATGTATATCTATACCTAGGGTTATACTAATACCATAATTATGTCGTTATGAGTTTTATATGCTTTTGTAGGCAAGTAGTTGATTTTCCAAACTAAATGTTGACTGTTGCCAATAAACCAGTAAAAGTATCCCAGTTTTCTGTCTGCTACATCCTTTTTGACTAGCCCTCCCTCTCCACTTTTTCAACCATGATTCAATAACCTCTAGGTGTTCTTGGGAATTTGTGGATTCTCTAATAGGAACTTATTACAAGATACTTCTGCATTGTCATTGATATAGGTTGCAGTAATAATTTGATTTGAGGTGAGTAGATCAGCAGTGTAGTAGGTACACACGGAACAGTAAAAACAGTGGAAGTAGCTTGAGAAAATGTTTGTCCCAGAACCGGTGTCGCCAAACTCATACATTTACAATTTACTCTTACTGCAAACCCAAAAATATGATTGGCTAAAAACAAAAACAGGGCGTAAACGAAATGCAAAAAAAAATATTATTCGAAATGCAACTTTAATATCTATCACCTATAAATCAAATTGACAAAAACAAGAAAGAAATACATCTTTGACTACCAAGTACCGCTACTCGTCGCATGATGGCATTGTTCAGAATATATTCACTATATTTCCTGCTAATCCAGTATGAACTTTAATAAGAGTGATATTTGAATGGCGTATCACTGACACGTACGCAGTCTGCTACTCCAGTGGTGAGGAAACCTTATTCGATCGAAATAATATCGACTGAATGCAAATGTATTTAAAACATAATGCAAAAAAAAAATGTATGCGATACTGTGATAGTATTAAAATAATGAAATTAATATAATTAAAAGCAACTTTTAAACGTGGTAAAAAGGGTATTTATTTGCATAGTACATCAATTATCATCATCTCAGCTGAAATCATCGTCATCGCCCACTACTAAACATAAGAATATTAAGTATAATTCAAACGCCCTATGTTGTTCCTAACTCTTTAACTAAATTTATTTAAAATACATCACAAATATCATACCACAATTTTAATTTTATTAAATTTATTAATTTAATAATTATCTGTATTATATTACTTACAAAAACTATTAAACTATAATATATAATTACTTTTATTTTAAAAAGGCAATGTAATACATATCGATTGATTTTATCGATAAAGTCACGCACTATTTGGATAGCGTCAAAAGTATAGGTAGACTAACGAATATTCTAGAAAAGCTATTAACCGAGAAAAGAAAATCAACTTTGTTTTGATGTCATTAAGGACTAAAATAAATCCGAAAATAATACTTTTCGGTGGTATGATACACCTTAATGAGTTAGATCTTTAGTCTAACTATGGTTTTTAAAGTACAGTATGGGACAATAAGGCATTTTAATATTATTTTTCGTTAATTATTATGTTGCGCAACGGGTTTCTTAGTAGCGGCGACAGTGCCACGCCTATTTACTTCTTCCACCGTTTTTACTGTTCCGTGGTAGTACAGGATAGATCTCAGTACTGACCCCTGGGGTACTCCAGCTTGTACAGAGGTAAAGTGAAGGTCTCCAGATGTAACTAGGACCACTCGGTCCCCCAGTCTTAAGCAGCAAGTATACAGTGTATGGTAAGCAACTTTATAGTTTACATAGGAGGCCCTTGTACCATATTCGGTCAAACGCTTCTTGTATGGCAAGAAAAGAGAACCTGACGAATACTTTCTTTTCTAATGATTGTCGGATTCAGTGAACTACTCTGTATATTGTTCTGTAGTTCCATGATGCTCGAAAGCTAAATTGGTATTCAGAAATTGTATTTTGTTCCTAAACTCTTGGTGCCAAGCAGCAGTATTCTCTCAAATAGTTTAGATAATAGGAAAAAAGCTTATTAGTCTACACAAATAGACTAGAAGGAAGTTTTCCTTGTCTTGTTACCATTTTTTTTTTATTGAAACTACCAAAATGTGTGCAGGAAATAATATAATCTCAACACTAAGTTGGACAACACTGGATTGATTCATTTAACTAGAATTATTTTTTTCAAGAAATCAGCAAATAGTTCCGCTCGCCCGTTTACCATTGAAAGCATGCAATCATTCTAAAATACCTTTATTCTAATATTAACAGGCAGTGTGTTCACTTTACAATCAGAACGCCGATTATTAACTAGCTAAGAAAGTTAACAAAAATCACAATAAATGTTTTAATTTATATTACTTCACCGATCAAAAAAAAAAAAAAAATACATTAGGTCAATAAGAGAAAATGAGAGATTTGAACTAAATAAGGGTGATAATTGCATATTTGCCCAAAAAACATGAATAGTGACATAGGTACGTATTTTATCATCATCACTCACGGTATTGATGATCCTTATCGGTCAGGGGTACATAGATGACACTCATTAGTTTCTTGACAGTAGTTGTACCGTCAGCTGCCTTGTCAACCTTAAAATAAAAACAAAACACGATGGATACTACAGTTATTTCAACAAATACTACCAATTCATAAAAATTCTAAATGTTTTTATTTCACATGGGCCTACATGGGCACTTATAAATCGTCAGAAGCACGCGTTCTCGAGATAAAGAGTCTTAACTGACAGACAGACAGACGGACGACAAATTCATCCTATTAAGGTTCCGTTTTTTTCCTTTTGAGGAACTCTAAGAAAAAAAAATACAACTATCAATAAATGAAATGTTAATAAAATAACTTGATAACGAATTTATGAAGGTTGGGGACTAATTATATAAAAAATATTGCAAAAGCAAAAAAGATATACATGTATTACAACAAATATGAAGCAGTTAAAAGACACATTTACACAGTATTATGAGTTACCAAGGAGCCACATGTGCAGAAGTAGTAATTGCCAAACAAGCATGTCTTCGACGTAGTCTTTAATCTTGTAATACGCTTTTTTTGTTAGGACACGCTTAATCTGGGTTTTGAACTTTCCCGCGCTAAGTTCAAACATCGCCTTCAGCAGCTTGTTATAAAACGTATGCTGTTTACTAGAAATGACTTGTTAATCTCCATTTGGGTAATAAAATTTCGTGTTTACTACACGTGTTTTCGTTATGAAAATCGCTTCTAATTAAGATAAGTCCCTAAGTTTTTACGAGCATCAAAATATTTTCTAAGATATAAAGAGAAGGCAGAGTCAGTAGGTATATCGACTTCTTTGTAATTATTTCTGAGGGACTTGCGAAGACCCATTTTATAAATAACCGACTACAACAAAAAAAAAACGACACCGAAAAAGAATGAAACAAGATTTTCGGGATGCTGAAATAAACAAGCTAACTGTAAAAACAAAAACAGAACAAAAAGAAAAGCTGCAGTCACACGATATTAGGGAATCCAATCCCGCATTAAAATAGCAATCCCGCACGGCTGCGCGATTGATGTCGGCAATCCCGCGGGATTTGCGGGATTGGGATTTAAATTTCTTTTTAATTTTAAGTAGTAATAAACACAAAAACCTGTCAAGTGTGAGACGGACTAGCACATCGAGCTTTTCTTATAAAGCCTATAAACACCATTTGTCAGTGTTTATTAAAACATGGGAAACTTATCCAGAATTATAGAATACATCCTGCAAATCATATTTGCGATAAGTTGCTCGATATTTATAAAAAAATTAAACCAAATAGCACGAGAGAAGACGTAAGGAAAAGATTTATTCCCTACGAACAGATTTTTGGAAAGAACTAAAGAAGATTCACAAATCGAAATCATCCGGAAAGGGAACAGATGAGGTTTACGTCCCGTCTGCCTGGACGTATTATGAACTGCTGTTTTTATCAAATGATGAACAACCAGTAAAGCAACAAGAAAAGAAAACAAAACTTCTGCCGGTCGCTAAAAAGCGTAAAGTAACTGCCACCTTCTCCTCAGGTGTTGGCGATTTTCGCATGTGTGTATCTTTTTCTTCAAGTAAGGTGAAACTAAAGATAATAGTTTTTGAAAGCTGCTATCCCTCATACTCATGTAATTTTTAATAGTACATTGTTACACTAGGGGTGAAAGTAACTCATATCGTCCGGAGAAGGAGTTGGCGGCCGAGCGTAGCGAGGTCGCTAATTCGAGGAGCGTTTTGTCCAAAAAGAGTAAAGATTACATAAACGCTCTATGTTTTCTTTCATAATAAATCATAGTAAATATTTAATAAAGACCTACTTATAACCATTTCGCATAGGTAATTATTTATCGTTCGTCACGAACTGAAATTGTTTATGTTTATCTGCGATCTAATAAAGATTTGGCAAAGGGAAAAGTCTTGAGTTATCAAACTTAATGTCTGAATTATTTTGTAATTTTTAGTGCGTGCTAAAAGGGTGCTTTTTTTTTTAAAGTGGCGCCAGTGACTGACAAGCTGAAGGGGAATCGTTTGTCTTGGTATGGAGAGGAGGAGAGGGAGGCAAAAGAATAGATGGATGGATTGCGTGAAGAATGATATGAAAGAAAAGGCAGTTAGTGATAGCATGACGAGTGACAGGGTAGAATGGAAGAAAAAAACGTATTGCGCCGACCCCAAATAAGATGGGACAAGGGCAGGAAGAAGAAGACATAATCTAGCTGCGGAGCGACTGAGTCAGATTTTACCATGAAAAATTGCCAATAATATTGCGTAGCGTGCAGGGACCATATATTGATGAAGATTATTGACAATCTTGCATTGACAATATTATTTTGTGTGTGCGGCTAGCCTATAGTTGCGATTAGAGATGGGCAATCCGCACCCGGGTTTATTCCCAAGTAGGAAAAGCCAGGTATTTTGAGGAAAATTCCCGATAAACACCCAAATTTTTAGTTTTTTTTTTAAACTTAAATTATGCTTTTTTTCGACATGACCAAATGTAAGCTGCACAGTGGGCTAAAATTTCAGCTACTATTTAACGTTTTTTTTTTCACTTTCATCAAATGGTAATTCTTTGCGACTGAAGGAGGCGTCATAATCAGAAATAAGTATCGTTTGAACAGATCCACTCTATTTAGGTATTCAAATGTTTTTATTCAAAACAACGTCTTGGAAAATAAAAATAAAAAAAGATATGATTAAAAATTCATTTCAATATGACATTTAAGTTACATTTTTTCGGTCTCACCATGTGATTCAAAGTAGGACCTAGGCTACGTAATAAAAAAGATTTCATGTCCGATGTGTGATTTTGCATCCTAATAATCACCACAGTCGTATGGCTTTTTAGACAGACTATACGTACTTACCTACTAAACTCCATATAATACTAATAGTGGTAGTTACTTATGGCGACCCTTTCTAGAACTTGCCAGGCCTCGGTACGTACTTCCATTCTAGAAGCTTCGCACAGCAATGCGTTTTAGTTGTTTTAGCTTCAAACTATCAACCTCTCTTACAACAGCTCTTGATTTCAACGATGATACGGCGTGTTCAAGTATCGCTGTAACAATATTATCATCTCCAGATTATCATCGTTTCCAGAGTTATCACGAACCGTCTCGCACGCAAGTTCGACTACTTCCAGCCTCCCGAACGAGCCGAATTCCGAAAAGGCTTTAGTACCGTGGACCACATACATACGCTGCGGCAGTTTATACAGAAGACTAATGAGTATAATCAGCCTCTCTGCTTAGCGTTTGTGGATACGAGAAAGCCTTTGATTCAGTCGAGACCTGGACTGCACTGCAGTCTCTCGAACGGTGCCAGATTGACTATAGGTCCATCGAAGTGCTGAAGTGTTTGTACAAAAACGCCACCATGTTAGTTTGACTTCAACGCCAGACATCGAAACTTATCCTCTTGCAGCGAGGTGTGAGGCAGGCAGCGGCCGTGAACAGTTTCGGAGAAATGATCTCCGAAAATGTTCACGGCCGCTATGGAGGATGTCTTCAAGGTTAGTTTATCAGGATATTAGGCGAGTACATATAGTACATAGTACACACCTTCGGTTTGCCGACGACACAGTAGTCATGGCTGAGACTACGGCGGACCTCAGTACAATGCTCAATGACCTTAGTAGAGCTTCCGAAAGAGTGGGACTTAAAATGAACATGGCCAAAACCAAAGTCATGGTAAACATCCATGTTGCACTCGCTCCCGTTTTCTTTAGTCTACTAACTCGCTAAATAGAAAGAAGAAATCTGCTATAACATTAAACAAATTTAAGTCTTGACTTAAATTGTACATAAACTCCATACCACGTAGTATGTACCGATGGCTTGGAGGCAAGCTAGCGTGCAACCCTCAATTTTGACCTTACATCGAGGCAAAAGCCACCAAGTCCGTTCCATCATCGGGCCACTAGACGTACGGCGTGAGCCATCGGTACTTACATGTTGAATATCCCACCCATTCGTACAAAGCTTTTTGGGATCACATTTATTGTGCGTACAGCTAAAGAGTGGAATTACCTGCCGGAGTCTGTGTTTCCTGATAGCTACAACCTAGGGGCCTTTAAGTCAAGAGCACGCTTGCCTAGAAGTAACCTATTCAAGGTTACTTCTAGGCGCGTGCTCCATCGTCGGCCACATCATCACTTACCATCAGGTGAGATAATCCAACGCGAGCTTGTCAGTAATAAAAAAAAAACCTGAAGTTCTTCCTTTTGTGTACCTAAGTTCGAGCCCTAGAGCGTGCTGCATGCACGGCGTTCTCACTTCAAATTCATCAACAAAAAGAGATACTTAGCAATACCACTTTTTATAATTATTGATTTTTCTATCCCCTAATAAACATCTTGCAGGCTTCTAGAATTAAAGTAACGGTTCCGTAAATTATCCACAAGATCATAAGAATATATCAAAATAACATTAAAAACTTGTTTTTAATATTTCTTAATTATTTGCATGAAACAAAATAAAAACCAATTTTTTTGGGTGTTATGGGTATTTATGGGTGTTTATAGGGTTTTTATCAAAGCATCGGGAATAAACACGATGCTTTGCCCATCACTAGTTGCGAAATAGGACTGGCACAACATAAAATAAAATGGTTTAACTGCAAGGTGAAAACCAAATAATTATTTTCCAGACAATACTATAAAAAATGTCACAAGTGTGTAAACTCGTTTCATCACTTTTTAATGAGGGTGAGCTAGGTCTTATAAATAATCTAAATGGCGGCAAGTCGTCGAAATCCAATTTTCTTTTATAAAACTTCAATCCTGCAGACGTGCGGGATCCCGCACTAGTAATCCGTCATTTCCGATCCCGCAGAAAAGGTGCGGGATCCCGCTGGATTGGATTCCCTACACGTTATTAAAGTGTCGGTTGGTACCTAAAAAAGTTTAGTATTAAATCATTGTGCTTCTATAATATTAAATGACTGTCTTCCGAATGATATCAAATACAACATATTTATCTTTCTTTTTTTAACACAGAACTTTTTGTCCACTAGAGGGTGACACATTGAATTTTGATGATATTTTTTGATAAGTAGGTACCAGGGTAGCACTTCGAAATGATATTTATCTTAACATTTTTTTTTAACACGTTTCTATTTGTCAGCTAGAAATTGGCGCTTAAAATTGAGCAATATTTTGGAAATATACAAGTGAAGCCCTTTCAAATAATAATAATAATATTCTACAACTATCACACAACGCCGTCTCGTCCGTCCCAAGGTAAGCAGAGCTTGTGTTATGGGTACTAGACAACTGATAAATATATATATTTCTAAATACATACATATTATAGATAAATTACACCCAGATACAGAACAAATGATTATGCTCATCACACAAACATTTGTCCTGGGTGGGAATCGAACCCACGACCTCCGGAATAGCAGTCAGGGTCACAAACACGGCGTACTTATCTCCATTATTACTTTTTGCCCGCTAGAAGGCGCCATATCGAGTTGTGACACGTTACGTAGCCTATGTTCAGCGGACGATTAAGACGGTTCTAACGATAACTATCTCATATGTCGTGTTCTGATTAGTAGATTAGGGGCTATGAGGGAACAGATGAACCTACTCACATACATAGCCTATCAAAATCATAACCCTCCTTTGGCTTTGCCGTAGTCAGGTAAAAATTTAGTCTACATCAGGTTTAAATCCCCACAGTAGAATGCCATAAGACAAATACTGTGAAAAAAAAACATAGTAAACGAACTTAGCTGTGACTACATCTGTCAATTGCCTTATTTTTCTTACTGCAGCTGAGCTTAATCTACTGAATTAGGCATTTAAAATTGTATATTTCTCAAACTCTAGTACCTAATTGGGTTTGAGACATTCTTAACATTTATTCAATTCAGAAACCTAGCCAAACTATACTAAATACCTGAGTTAGATGTTGTTCTCCACCCTCTGGTCCCACTGGCACAATAAGCCTGCCACCAGGTTTCAGTTGATCTACTAACTGCAAAAAAGATTCATAAATATTTATAAGATTCATTTTATTATACCTTACGGCTCTTATGATGCGTCCAGATGTGGCGGATACGACGCTCGCGAAGGGCCACTCGCCAGGTCTGGACACACCATAACAATTAAATGCCACAAGAACAATAAAATACAAAGAATTCAAATCGTATGTTTAGTTAGTGTCATATATAGTTTACTAACTAAACAGGTGGGTTAGATGTGGACGCTCATTAGAACTGCATGCTAATTGCAAGCAGATAGATAGATTCACTTTTTATCGTACACCAATAATAAAATTACATTAAAAACTTAACATTAATAGTGTCACGATGACTGACTTTATACTGACAACCTTTGGTCCCTTTCGTTTAGTAGATTATCCATTTATAACATCTGCATTGTAACTGCGATTT
The DNA here is from genome assembly GCA_929112965.1 of Mythimna albipuncta. NCBI lineage: Eukaryota > Metazoa > Arthropoda > Insecta > Lepidoptera > Noctuidae > Mythimna > Mythimna albipuncta. Next base: position 11,772,475 of record OV815960.1, on the reverse strand, counting down.
TACAGCTGGCGTGTGTAGTTCTAATGTCACTCATCTGTTTAAAGTCTTAGGTACTGTACAATAATATCATATGAGGACATTGGGCAAATGTCGAATGAAAAGTGTTTTAGGGACCACTAGATTTGGCTCTATATATAATAATATGTATTGTAATTGTAGGTACCTACACTTTTTTTTGCACTCCATCATATTTCGTTATGACGAACTTCGAAGTTTCTATTTTCTTGTAGGTTTCTTCAATACTACGAAAAATATATTAAAAAACAACTTACTGCTTGTGGAAGTGTGGGGGCAGCAGCACCTACATGGATAGCATTATATGGCCCATCAGAGGGGTAACCAAGACGACCGTCGCCAACTTAAAAAAGATTTTTTTATTATTATTTATGACTAATTGCCAACAACACACATTTTATTTTATTAACTTTTTCAAAACCTAATTCGCAATAAAATTCGATTTTCAAGCAGTTTGACGCATTAATGAGATTAAATGCAGTTTAATCCCAGATGTTATGACAAAATGAAAGTTGATGAACTACACCAAGCCCCTCTTAGCATCATCATATATATTCCTGCTATGCCACTCTTTGTCATATCAATATTAAAAAAAATACTAATTGCTGCCTCATATAATAACTAGTCTAGATGCTGTTATCAGAAAGTGATTTAACTGTTATTTATTTTTAGTAAAAAAAAAACTTTTGCCCCACATGCAGCAGCCGCTTCTATGAAATTTTCTAATTCTCCTTTCATGTCCAGGATAGAACAAGTCCTACTTGTTATCTGACTTCAGAAGCTGGAGTATATACCAAACAAAATTGCTAACACTAATAAATGCCTACAAATACAAAATGTATAGGGTTAACAGTATTATGTATATCATAATTATTTATGTACCAACCAGTACTAAGAGCAGAATCATAATAAAATGACAGTGGTCTGCAGCGACGCGGCATGCACATTTAAAGTGAAATCATTTAAACTTTTTTACATCCATAAAAGACCAATAATACTTGAAAGGTTAGGGGTGAGTGGCCGTGCGTTGCTACCAGCGGCCAGCTTCTCCGACTTCTTCATGTACATATACATTTATCATAGTAACAGTAAGACAACTTACCAATTAATTTTACCCTTTCAGAATCAAGTAATGCTTTATTGTCACTCTGAATGTTTTTGATAGCCAATGTCACAAGCTCTTTTATATGGTCTATACCAATGACTCGTCCATCCTCCCCAACCATCATAGCCATACAAGCTGTGAGATAACCAGACCCAGATCCTACATCCAATGCTTTCTCCCCCGGGATTAGTTGACTTTTTAACCTTTCTAACGCATGGGCATGCTAAAACATAAAATAAAGTTTTGTTAGTAATTGCTCAAGAGTATGCCATATTTTTTTCATAAAAAAATATCTGAACTGATTAGCACCAGCAAATTCTTTATTAAATTTCTTTGTAGGTGATTAAGCCAACCAGTAAAGTAACAATCAGATGCATTTTTATGAATATATGTGAAAATTATTTCATTAAATTATACATTACCATGTGTGGGGCGCTGATGGTGGCTGAGTATCCAATAGATTGTGGCGAATCATGGTATGGTGCATAGGGGCAGTAATTTTTTCGGTCAACAGCTAACATGGCATTTGCTACAGTATCAGATTTAATGATGCCATTAGCTGAAATACAATTAAAAATTACAGGTAGATAAATAGAGGCTTTAATTGTTGCAATGTTTGCTAACTAACCTTCAGATAAAGTTTAATGGCAATAAGAATAAGAAAAATGATGGTCATGTTGGGTGAAATTAGTTTGTATCAAAACAAGGGTTACTCTAAAAAGAAACAAAAATATGTCTTGCATATTCCACATATAATTGGATTGAATGTGGAGTCAAACCAACACCACAGCTATATTTGCAAGCAACATGTCATTATCAACCCAGTCAAGTACTTTCTGAAATCAAAGTAAGCAGCATCCATTTGCCGCCACTATTCACTGTCGAGACCAGATGAGACTGAACTACGCGAGTGACTTTCCACCTTCAGGAGCCTGACAGTTTGTAGAAACTGGTTATCGCCCCAAAGACGACCCACTGACCTAAATATGAATCAACAAATGTGTTTTAGTATTTCAGGTCAGTAGGTACTAACCTGACCAAAAATACTAAAAAATTAAATAATGCCGTCAGACTCTGCGGACAGTTTCGGCTTCAGGAATAGAAGTGTCAGACATAAGTCCATTAGCTTTGACTGGTCCAAGTGCACTCAGACTACATAATAGAATAGAAACAAATAATTCTTACCTCGCAAGTTTCGGATCATATCAGCATTATTTACCCCATGACTTCGCCAAGCCATGATTACAGGAAGACAAACTCCCAGCAGGAAGGTTTTACGCCATGAAGAACCTATGGTGATTAAAATAATGCGCTCAATGCTTATAATTTTTAAGTTTTTAGTATTTTTTTTATCTTGAAAAATAGTTTCAAAATTTTTGTGTCAAAAGTATCCTGAAATTCTGAAAGCAGTACGAGTACGATCAAAAAGTGACAATGACAATTTTGACATGTGTGACAACAATGATGACCCACTGACTTTCACTTTTTTGACTTTGCAATTTTACTTTGATTATTACCATTTTGACGATTAACATTTAGTACTCTAAACAGTTTTAAACAAAATAATTCAATTTGAGCAAGTTTATTTATAGGTAGTTGGTCTAGTGTTTTCAAATAACAACGATCATCGTACCCATTGATAAGTAATAAGATCAACACTTGCCTTATCGCGGCCACTGTTGCCAAACTTGCCAATTTTCTTCTAAGTTGAAACCTTATTAAAGAGTCGTAAACGTGCCGGCCGTAAAACTACATAGCCAATATTTTTTCTTTGTATAAAATGAAAGTAGGTAGGTACAGGTCGCGCGGTGAATTAAGATCGCTCGATGAAAGTAGTGGGGGCAATCGGCGCATGTGTACAATTGCACACAGAAATTCTTAGTACAGGTCGCGCGATGAATCAAGATCGCTCGGCAAAAGTGGAAGGGGCATGCGCAGTATTCAAATCTACGGTCTATTTGCCGACGTACGGGCGGGTGTGCGCCGTCGGCGACACGTCATTGGTAGATAGAGTCGCTCTACAATTCCCGCGTTTCGTTCTCGCCTCTCATTGGATACTGTTGTACAGGTCGCGCGATGAATCAAGATCGCTCGGCAAAAGTGGAAGGGGCATGCGCAGTATTCAATTCTACGGTCTATTTGGCGACGTACGGGCGGGTGTGCGCCATCGGCGACACGTCATTGGTAGATAGAGTCGCTCTTCAATTCCCGCGTTGCGTTCTCGCCTCTCATTGGATACTGTTGTACTTGTGTACTGTTGCGTACAGCTTGTATTATCGTAATAGTAATACGTAGTCGTAAAAAAAAATGCTTAAAAATAAAGTTTTAAAACGGCTAGCCAGAAAAATGGTTTACGGCGTGAATTATTATTAAGAAACTAACGAAATTATTTTCTTTTTAATTTTGTTTTACTTAAAAAAAAATTTTTTTTGAATTTACCTATTTACAAGATAAATTACAATCAAAAACTAGTGTTATTATAAGTTATGTTAGAGTCTGTGCGGAAAGTAAACCATCGTGGGATTTGAGGGCGCTGCTGTAGATAAATATTGTTTTTGTTATGTAAGCAACATTGTGACGTCATTATAGTGCGACTGTCAAATCTTGATATTTTGAAACTATGTTAGACTAGCTTTTTTCAGCGGCTTTACCCTATAATAAAAATTATCCTACTGGCTGAATTTACTCACCCGAAACTGCAAAGTTATAGCTTATGTGCTATATTATTGCAATGTTTATGATTAAGTTCGTCTGTCTAGTAGTTATCCATACATACGAGTACCTCCATTCATCTTCATCTTCATCAAACTTTCGCATTTATAATATTAGGTCCTATTTATTGAACTTGCTCACGTGATGAAACTTAGCAAAAAAAATAGGTTATAAGCAATATTATGGCAACTTTTATCATTAAATTCATCCGTTTATAAGTTTTTGCGTAATGAGTACAAAACCGTTAATTGTAGCGACACCTGGGGGAGGCTTATGTCGAACAGTGGACGTCTTTCGATTGTAATGATGGTGAATATTTAAATGCAAACACGAATCGGTACAGGAAAATAGCGTGAAGAAACTGCTGTACTGCCTATCTAGGTAGGTTCCACCAACGACCACTTACCCAGTTCCAATGGAAGTGGTTCTATCACTTAGACTGGGATCGGTCTATTATCACTGACTGGAATATTGTAGCTAACAGCAAGTTTATTTTTACCCTAGTTAAATATAAAGGTAAAAATGGGACACACTACCACTTTCTCGTTGTCTCCTTCAGTACATTTTTTCCTTTTGCTAATTAATGAAAAATATGAACTTAATTACTATGAAAATAAAGTACACTTCATAATTTGTAAAGTTGCTTCGTAAAAAATCTATTTAGCCTGTAAGGGACCATCTCCTGTAAGGGAATCAAAGTTCATAGGGTGAATCCCGTTGACCCAGAATCCTGAAATTTGGCATAAATCAAGGTCTCATAGAACAAGTACACGGAAAAATCTTAAAAATTGTAAATTTGTAGATCGGCCACAAAACAAAAAAAAAATGTTTGCAATTCGGAAAGATCTTCGTAACACAATTCGGGCATTGATTTCATAGGTAAATTTGTACAGAATCGTCAGTGCGCGAGTCCGACCTTTTTTATTTAGTTACTGTATCCTTACTCAAGCCTGAAATGAAATATTCTTTGTTAGTCGAAACGCATTATAAATTAAAAGTATCAATACTCTTTATACTAGCCATCGAAAATATTGACCAAAACAAAATAAACTAATTTCGTCATGTTTAAAGGAATTTCCGTTTAATTTATATGTATTTGGAGCTAACAGGGACATGAGTTTATATAAGAAGTCTAAAAAGATTAAAATAAAAGTGTTACGTACCAAAAAAAACAGCATAACAATGTTTTCCATGTTCGTGACTGTGTTTTGATCAATTATGGTGTGATTTGCCATTTGTTATCTTTGGAAAAACTTTAATATATTAAATATTATTTCCCTTGCAGCTCGGTGAAATTTTTTATCACATTTCTGAAGATTTCAATTAAAAATCACAACAAAATAACATAATAAACAAACCAGTGTCAACATTTTATGACGTTTGGTATTTGACGGATGGCTGGGTTGGGTTGCTACTTAAAATCTTTAATGTTGTTTTCACTTTATGCCACGACGGTTCTTTTATCGCACAGACAATACTAAGGTTCAAACATACGAAATTAAAAATAAAATCCTAACATACTAAGAATTTCTGTGCGCAATTGTACACATGCGCCGATTGCCCCCACTACTTTCACCGAGCGATCTTGATTCACCGCGCGACCTGTACTTGGGTACTGTTATTGTCTGTGCGATAAAAGAACCGTCGTGGTGTAAAGTGAAAACAACATTAAAGATTTTAAGTAGCAACACAACCCAGCCATCCGTCAAATGCCAAATATCATATCATGTTGACAAAGTGTTTATTATGTTATTTTATCGTGATTTTTAATTGAAATCTTCAGAAATGTGATAAAAAATGTCACTGAGCTGCAAGGGAAATAATATTTAATATATTACAGTTTTGCCAAAGATAACAAATGGCAAACCACACCATTATTGATCAAAACAAAATCACGAACTTGGGAAACATTGGTATGCTGTGTTTTTGGTACGTAACACTTTTATTTTAATATTTTTAGACTTCCTCGGTGAACTCCTGTCCCTATTATCTCCAAATATATATAAATTAAACGGAAATTCATTTAAACATGACGATATTAGTTAATTTTGTTTTGGTCAATATTTTCGATGGCTAGTATAAAGAGTATTGATACTTTAAATTTATAATGCATTTCGACTAACTTAGAATATTTCTTTTCAGGCTTGAGTAAGGATACAGTAACTAAAATAAAAAAGGGCAAGTGCGAGTCGGACTCGCGCACTGAAGATTCTGTACAAATTTACCTATGAAATCAATTCCCGAATTGAGTTAGGAAGATTTTTCCGAATAGCAAACAATTTTTTTTTATGGCGGCTCTACAAATTTATAATTTTCAGATTTTTCCCTGTACTTGTTTTATGAGACCTTAATTTATGCCAAATTTCAGGATTCTAGGTCAACGAGATTCACCCTGTGAACTTTGATTCCCTTGATTATCGAAATATATGTTTTTTGCGACATAAACGGCCGTATCTTTTTTTTTCGTTAACTCAGAAGTCTGATTTTTTCACAACTTCAAAAAACCGCAGACTTGAGTGTGTGGTTTTAATTTTAACTCAATACCTCCAAGCGTTCTCGAGTTAAAGGGTCTTAACAGATAAACAGACAGACAACCAAGTGATCCCAAGGATCTTATATGCGAGATGGTCTCTTACAGGCTAAATAGATTTTTTACGAAGCAACATTACAAATTCTGAAGTGTACTTTTTGATTGTGATTAGCAAAAGGGAAAAATTTACTGAGGAAGACAACGAGAAACTGGTAGTGTGTCCCATTTTTACCTTTATATTTAACTAGGGTAAACATAAACTTGCTGCTAGAGTGCGTCTACTGAAAGCGTAACCTGGAGTTTTTTTTTTAAATTAAATTGGCAACATTGTTTTGCCGAAAAAAAATACGTCAAAGTCTATGGTTGCAATTGTCAGTTTTTGGAAACTGATATTTATTTTTCAAGAATAATTGCTTAATTGTGGGAAAAACAATAAACATTAATGTGCAAAAACTGCTACACACTATGGTTAATATGTTCAAACAAAAACAAGAAGAGAAACAAGGTGTTTCCAATGAAAACCAACATTGTTTACATACGATTTCTGATTTTTAAGTTAGTATGACGTTATAATCTTGATCCTTGTCGACTAATATTATTAGATAGTTATATTAAGGATAATGATATTTTTTTTGCTTATATTTTTAGATAATCTGACATATTGCGAATTTCATAATGGACAAAAACATCGAACAAAAAAGGCTTTTGATAAATCGACTTAATCAAAAACACATGCTAGTGAGTGGTAGAATGCGTTCAAAAGCAGTTGAGATATAATGAAAGATTTGCCTCGCTCCGTCTGGTAGTGCATGAAAGTCTGCAACTGAAGTTAAAATCGCGAAAGTCCTAGTTCAAGTTTGAGAGAGATGCTGCTGCAGTAGCTGCTGAACTTTTTGTGTCTCACGAGTCGATCCGTATCATTTGAAACAATCACTGGATTATAAAACATGTTCCCACTTGACCAATCCCAAAAGATCTGAATTTTCTCTATGCTAAAACGAATCGATTCCAACCCAACAATCTTGAAACACATTAATAGTGTTGGCGAGACGTGATGAAGTTGAAATCATGTTGACTATTTTATTTGACTATCACGGTGTTGTGCACTTGATATTCTTGCCAGAACGCCAAATGGAAAATAAAGAATATTATTTAAATATTATATAGCGACATTTGAGAGATAAGATAAAATAAAATAATTTGGAATACTATCTAACATTTTGTGTGTTATTGACATTTACCATACACCCACCAAATAATTAAGTCTACACACATGTTTTTGACTAGGATTTAAGTTCTTGTACAACTATTCTAAAATTGTCATAAATACAAAAAATACTCTAGTATCAAAACTTTTTTCTCATACTATTTCAATAATACCACATTCAAAATTTTTGGTTGTAACCTCCTTTTCTCAGGTCACGCTTTCATTAGACGGACTCTAGCTACAATATTCTAGTCAGCCATTTTCGTTGGAACTGGGTCGGGGTCGTTGGTGGAACCTACCTCGATAGGCAGTACAGCAGTTTCTTCACGCTATTTTTCTTTACCGGTTTGTGTTTGCATTTAAATGTTCATCATCATTACAATCGAAAGACGTCCACTGTTTGACATAGGCCTCCCCCAGGTGTCGCCACAATTAACGGCATTAAGCAAAAACATAAACGGATGAATTTAATAATAAACATTGCAATAATATAGAGGTGCGCGAACGCCGGCGGCGTTCGCTTGGGGTTTAATGAATTAATTACAATTCATTCTTTTATCACCGGCTTCAAAAATAAAATCCGGCCAAGTGCGAGTCGGACTCGCCCATGAAGGGTTCCGTAGCAGCAAGTAACATAATATAAAAGTTCTTGTAGTTCGTTGTAACTTTGATCAATGTTTTAATAATAGGGTATTTTTTTAGATTTATGACGTATTAAAAAAAATAACTGCTACTAGATCTCGTAAAACCAATTTTCGTTGGTAGTTTGTATGGTAATATGCATCATAAAAGTATGTTTTTTTTGTTTTATAATTCTCTTATTTTAGAAGTTAGAGGGGGGATACAAGCATTTTAGCATTTTAGAAATGTCTCTCGCGCAAACTAGAAACAAAACAAACAAACTAGTTTTTTATATTCAGTTTAGAAAAAAAATATACTTATTAGAAACCTCAAAATCCATAGATACCCCACACGTAAGTAAGGGTTTGATGATAAAAAAATTTTTGAGTTTCAGTTCTAAGTATGGGGACCCACAAAATTTATTGTTTTTTTTTCTATTTTTAACAGACTTCTAAAAAAGGAGGAGGTTCTCAATTTGGATGTTTGCATTTTTTTTTTTATATATGTTCGCGCATAACTTCGTCACTTGCCAACCGATTTGAAAAAATCTTTTTTTGTTGAAAAGGGTATATTTCCCAAATGGTCCCATAGTCACCAAGTCGGGATCTGATGATGCAATCTTGGCGAAATCGAGGGAACTCCTCAAATATTATATGCAACCATAGAGTACTTTTGGTATTTTCATCAAAGACTTAAGCATTTATAGTCAAAACATGACATTTGATGAAGATGAATAAATGAATAGTTCTGAATAGATATGTTGAAAATGGTATCATCAATGTGACCTGATGATGATGGAGCCAGAAGATAAGCACCGGAACTCCGTAATTAATCAATGTATCCTAGCCGTGTTTGGGCTTATTAGAATTGTCGTGAGATGCACTTTGGCTATAAGGTACTATCGAACTGATCTGATGATGATGATGGAGCCGGAAGATAGACACCGGAACCTCGTAATTAATCAATGTATCGTTGCCGTGTTTGGGCTTATTAGAATTGTCATGAGATGCACTTTGGCTATAAGGTACTATCGAACTGATCTGATGATGATGATGGAGCCGGAAGGTAGACACGGGAACTTCATAATAAAACAATGTATCCTAGCAGGGTTTGAGTTAGTTGGAATTGTCATGAGAAAAAGGTACTCTGGCTGTGAGTGTATTGCAACTAAAAAGTGTGAAATAAAAAAACTAACTTTCATTTCGGAAGTCGGTGTTTCTATAATAGTTTTGCCTCTTCGTTATTTAACACCGACTTCCAAAATTAAAGTTATTATGATGGATTTTGCTTTTGAGGTTGTCGTAGTCAATCCAGTACTAGGATATTTAAAATCTTTGGGTGATTGATAAGAAAACAAATCAATCAATCAAAATTCAATTAAACGTGTGAAAGTGTAACTTCAATTAATATCAAAGAAAAAAAAACAAATGAAAAAAAATACTGCATAAATAAAATAAATAAATAATTTTAATTGCATAAGTTGATAAAAATGCTATGCAATAGCTTTACCGCGGCAGTCCCCGAGTGCCACACGTCTTTTTTTTTTGTTTACAATAGGAGGTAATCTCTGATAGTACTGGGTGGTACTGGTCCGCCGATTGCTAAAATTTTTTCACCGATAGAAAGCTGCTTTATTTCTGAGTGACAGGCTCGCTTAGGCTATATTTTATGTACGCAGATGAAGCCACGGGCAAAAGCTAGTGATTAATAAAGTCTATGATGAGAAGCCAAAAAAAAAATCATGAGTTCATCAAATCCAAAGATTTTGTATATCCCTATTAGGATATGTAGGTAGTCTTTGATCAAATCCTAGACAGATTCTGCCAGTGTCATTAATTTAACTGTCAACTGTCACTGTCATGTCACAAACAGAGCAATCCATATTCCATTCCATTGCTTTCTGTTCACTATTTTCGGTTCAATTTTCATTTCACCAAAAATCTTATGATGTTCCAATAATTAAAACCCATTTACATTACTGTCCAATAGTAAATAAACCTTGGAATAATCTCCACTTGCAGACCAAACTTTAAAAAATATTCTGATACTTAACTAAGAACCTGTCTCTGGTCCTGAAACGTGATTGCCTGTTTATTTTATTGTAAGTAATCGAGTAACACTAGAAAATGGTGTGTGACGGCCCTGACCCTCCGGAGAACAATCCTCATGAGCTAGTTCCGCCCCCTAGAAACGAATTGATACTGAATGGCAATCATGGCGATGACAGCGACGAGGAACATGAATACTTCGGGTACGAGCCTTTAGCGCAAGGCCCAGAACAGGCGCTCTCAGATCACGATAGCGATGATGACGCAGAGGTAGGTTCTAACTGGTTACTTTATAATAAATAGTACACAGTAATTATGCATTGGTCTTAATCTAATAACTGCACTGCAATTAATTATCGTAGCTGAGTGTATTAAATGCTACCTAGCAAATAGTGGCAGAAACACATTGACTTATATTCTAGTGATAGACTAAGCCCTTTCATGGACACGTATTTGTCAAAATATTGGAAAGTTAAAACGAAAATCTGCTGCAGCGCTACATTGGCATTATGTCGCCTAACAGAATTATTAAAAGACAAAGTGCTGATAGCTTTTAGAGGATACTTTTTTTGTGACCAAACGTCTTAAGCCCCATGAATTTCGTAGCACTTACGCGTTCAACAGTATAATGACATGTTATCATTATAGATTTTTATACTGCAGAAGTGACACAGTTTTTTGCCTACAATACTTATTTATTTATAATTGCACTTAGCATATTACAGGATAAACAACTACTCAACTACTACTACTAGGATACTTCATTACAATAAAGCTCTATTTCAAAATTTTACCAATAGTCCTTGTAAGTGTAAATTCAGAAAACTATGTCTACTACTTTTATAAATAAGTGAATTCAAAATCATGAAAAAAAAACTGGCCAAGTGCGAGTCGGACTCGCCCATGAAGGGTTCCGTAGCAGCAAGTAACATAATATAAAAGTTTTTGCTAAGTGTTGTAACTTTGATCGATGTTTTAATAATAGTGTATTTTTTTCGGTTTATGACGCATTAAAAAAAACTACTTACTGGATTTCGTTCAAACCAATTTTCGTTGGTAGTTTTTATAGTAATGTATATCATATATTTTTTTTAGTTTTATCATTCTCTTATCTTAGAAGTTAGAGGGGGGGGGACACACATTTTATCACTTTGGAAGTGTCTCTCGCGCAAACTATTCAGTTTAGAAAAAAATGATATTAGAAACCTCAGTATCATTTTTGAAGACCTATCCATAGATACCCCACACGTATGGGTTGGATGAAAAAAAAAATTTTTGGGTTTCAGTTCTATGTATGGGGACCCCCAAAGTTTATTGCTTTTTTTCTATTTTTGTGTGAAAATCTTAATGCGGTTCACAGAATACATCTACTTACAAAGTTTCAACAGTATAGCTCTTATAGTTTCGGAAAAAAGTGGCTGTGACATACGGACGGACAGACAGACAGACAGACAGACAGACAGACATGACGAATCTATAAGGGTTCCGTTTTTTGCCATTTGGCTACGGAACCCTAAAAATGAAACCATTACTTTTGTAATCATCATTCTGAAGAACGGCTGTCTTTAGTGAATGATAGTCAGGAGTGGGCTGCTAATATTTAGCAACAAAACAAACAACAACCATAATTATAGCAAATTCAGCTTTTTAATGTTCCCACTGCTGGGAATGTCGTATGTCTTCGAAATATGGCGTTTTCAAGAGCAGTGGTGATGAAATAGATTACATAAAAAACTAAAACTTTTTTAAAATCTATTTTCAACTTAATTTTTGGGGGTGAATCAAAAATTGATTCGGTGTCAGAAATTTGCAACTTAGTTTAATGGTAGGGGAAAGCTATAAATGTTTGAAGGCACATTCTGAAGAAATAGCATTACTGTAAGGAATAGCCGACTCATTAGAAAACGTGTTCCAGCTTTAGTCCCATAAGTATCATCAGTTTGAAAGTGTGCAGATCAGATAAACGGATATTTTGTAGGAAGCCACATGTTTTCACGTCTATCCTCTTGAAGATATTTTATCAATTTTTCTCTTTTCGGCTGACCAGAGTCAACAAACTTGAAACATAATTATAGTAAAGGGTATTTCATTTAAGGCAGGTTGATGTTGACACTTTCTGTCGTCCATGTTGTTTTGGTGGCAACTGTCACAATCTATGGTTTCTTATTTAGTCACTGATGCCAAATCACCATGGCAAGTTACACAATTGATCAGCATCTCCAAATCCTACTGGGGCCATGGTTATCCGAAAGGGCGCTCGAGCCCCGGTATGAAGGCTAGAAGGAACGGGGTGGGTCTTTTAGTCAGTAAGAGTCTGACACTATCTCCCGTTCCGCCCAAGGGCGGGGGATGTCAATGCATGATTTTTTCCCACCATAAAAAAAAGCATCTCCAAATGATAAAACTTAGTTATTAAAATCAGTGTTCGTTAGTGCAAACGCGCGCATTTTACGGCAGACGCGGTGGCCCTTCCGAGTCGACTTTCCAACGTCTGGTGACCACTTTCGAGACAACCGGTTCGGTAAACAACCAACCAACACCCTTACGTCAAAGGAACGTCAGATCGGCCGAGAACATCGCCGCCTGTCCGTTAGAGACAATTTCTCGCCGTGCACAAGAACTTTGCCTTTCACAGACTTCAACTTGGAGAATTTTGCGTCGGAACTTGGGCCTGCACCCGTACAAGATCCAACTGACCCAGGAGCTCAAAGTTAATGACCACAGGCAGCGCCATTTGTTCGCTAAGTGGGCTTTGACTCCGCTAGATTTTTTCTTGTGGGGTTTTCTGAAGTTGCAGGACTACGCTAATAACCCACAATGTACCGACGCTCTGAAAATCACCATAACTCAGGCCACGGGTCAGATTCAGCCGGATCTATGCAGCAGAGTAATTGAAAATTGGGCCTCTCGGATTCTTATCACCGTGCACCGTTCGAAGCCGCGGCGAACATTGAAAGATGGCATATTCCACGGAACAGTAAAAATTCCATATATAATGGCATAAATCGGGCTTTCAAATAAAAAAAATACGGCCTTTTTAGGGTTCCGTAGTCAACTAGGAACCCGTATAGTTTCGCCACGTCTGTCTGGCCGTCTGTCTGTCCTCGTTTAATCTCTGTAACCGTTTCACTAGAAAGCTGAAATTTGGTACCAATATGTATATCAATCACGCCGATAAAGTGGTAAAATAAAAATTGGAAAAATATGTTTTATTAGGGTAGCCCCCTGGGAAGTGATTTTTTTTTAAATTTCAACCCTAACGTGTGATATATTGTTAGATAGGTATTTAAAAATGAATAGGGGTTTACTAAAATCATTTTTTGATAATGTCAATAATTTCGGAAATAATCGCTCCAAAAGTAAAAGTTATAAAACAATGTGTTCCCCCCCTGTAACTTTTGAACTATAAGTTTAGAAAATATGAAAAAAATATGCAAGCATTTTTTAACTTCATTTACATATTTTATTCATTTCTTACTTCTTTCAAACAAAAAAAGAATTATTAAAATCAGTTCTCGCAATCCAAAATTACCACCGCAAACTTCTTTTGGTACCTATGCATTAATTAGTATCCCAATTTCCCGAGAGATGGCGCTGTACTTTTAGGATTTTTCCTGAGTTAATAGGGTCGGGTATTATGGTTGGTCTCTCCTCGGAATTGGCGGCATTATCTTATAACTACATAAAACTCCTATCAGGAACATGCTAAGGCAATTTACAACAAAACTAAAATTCATTTTTTCAACGTCATCTATCAAAATTTTAAGGTAAAAAACAGTTCATAAATGGTTCGATAGATGGCGTTGCGTAATGACGTCGTCTTTTTAAAAGTCAATGTTAAGATTTTCCGTGCTTTTATGACCTACCGTGGTAAAAAATCGTTACTTTTTTAATACATTCGTAATTTTACGAGTGCACAATCGCTGAAATTTCTACTACTTGCATACTGTTTTAGTTATCACCGTCCTTGGTGGGCCCGTTTTTAGGGTTCCGTATTTATTAGAGTTCCGTACTTAGTATGTCAACGTAACAAATAGCCTTTTTTAAACTCATAAGTGGGAACACTTATTGTGGCGGACGGGAAACTACGGAACCCTACACTGAGCGTGGCCCGACACGCTCTTGGCCAGTTTTTTTGTTAATATTTTCGTATTGCTAGTCAGGAAGGCCGCAATTACCAATTAGGGCTTTTTAACCAAGTAAAACTTTTTTACTACAAAAAAAAGCCCTAGCTTCATAATAAGGGCTTTGCTTATAAGTATTTTGAAGGGACAGGCGCGCGGGAGTGGGTGCGGGGAGAGTATATTTGCCTAGTTTAAACAAAACTCGGAAAGAAATCCTGTTTATCAATACATAGTAAGATAACAATTTACAAGCATATTTTGATGCCAATTTGGACGTATGGTATCCAACTCTGGGGCTGTACTAAACGAAGCAACATCAAAATAATACAACAATTCCAAAATAAAGTCCTTCTCTCTCTACCATCTTCGGTCTTCAATTTCGTGAGCTGGCTCTGCCTAATAGACAGATCCCGTGCGAAAACTTTGGAACCCTTATTCCGCTCAATCGCGTCCTTAATCCTCTCGGTATTAAATCGGCGAAGGTCGCGTTTCAGAGACGTCGAGATCTGTTTATTGAGCTGCCGGTACGTGCACGCATTATCTGAAGAGTGCAAAGTCATTTCACGCCTCTTCTTCATGAGCTCGAAAGTTTGATCCGTGAGCCTCTTGGTCTTATTTGTAAGAGTCTTAAAAAACTGAGACCTGACTATGGACAGCTTCCACGAACCCATCATTATATTTGTCCACGGAGCTTCCTAGGCACTCAAAACGGTTTTGAAGTTCGAGCTGAAAGCTCTCGGAGTTTTGGATCTGGATCTGTGCAGGACGGAGCGTAGACTTCATCAGTCGAGATCTTTCAAGCTTGACATTGATATTTAATGTACCTCTTACCATCCGGTGATCACTCCCGGTTTTCACCGCATTGGTCACAGAGACATCATTGAAATTTGCTTCTTCGTCGACATGATGAAGTCAATCTCATTTTTAGTTACACCATCAAGGCTTTGCTAGGTCCACTTCATGTGCTTACGTTTTCTGAAGAAGAAGTTCATCATGTAGAGGCCCTCCTTCTCCATAAAAATAGCCAGTAGCTGTCCCCGGCGGTTCCGATGTGTAAATCCAAATTTCCCCACTCGCAGCTCATCGCCGTCTCGTTTGCCTAATTTCGCATTAAAGTCCCCCATGACTCATGACCACGGAGAAGTGAGTCTTAGAACCATGCATGGCTCTGGATATATCCTCATACATGGACTCCACTTTGTCATCGGGGTGTTTCGAGGTCGGGGCGTAAACCCGTATGACCTTCAGCGAATATCTTGATGATATTCTGAGTATCAGAAACGCCACCCTGGTCGACAAACTCTCGACTTTCACCACAATGCTCAATGACCTCAGTAGAGCTTCTCTAAGAGTGGGTCTTAAAATGAACATGGATAAAACCAAAATCATGATTAACAACCATGTAGCGCCCACTCCTATCAAGATCGGAGATTATACACTCGAAGTTGTGGATGATTAGTCCAGTTGGGTAGGTCTAACTTCGAGAAAGAGGTCAAACGTCGAATCCAACTCGGTTGGGCAACGTTCGGAGCTACCCGGTATCTTCTCGTCCACCATACCACAGTGTCTCAAGACGAAAGTCTTTAACCAGTGTGTGTTGCCAGTTGCCAGTGATGACATATGGCTCCGAAACGTGGTCGCTCACAATGGGCCTCATCAGAAGGCTTAAAGTCACCCAAAGAGCAATGGAAAGAGCTATGCTCGGGGATTCCTTGCGTGATCGAATAAAAAATGAAGATATCTGCAGGAAAACTAAGGTTGCCGACATATGTAGCACAAAGAATTGCCAAACTTAAGTGGCAATGGGCAGGGCACATTGCTCACAGAACAGATGGCTGCTAGGGCCGAAAAGTTCTAAAGGCGACCGCGTACTGGAAGACGCAGCGTTGGAAGTCTTCCTACTAGGTGGACCTGGTAAAGGTAGCGGAAAACCGATGGATGCGGGATGACAGGAACGTTCGATGTGGCGACGCTTGGAGGAGGCCTATGTCCAACAGTGGACGTATATCGGCTGATATGATGATGATGATGAAAATAAAGTACTCAGGGATGCTGTAAAAGCACCTTGGTACATCAGAAATGACGACCTCCACCGTGATCTCAAAATTGAACTCGTCACCACCATCATTCAAGCTCACAAGCTGAAGCCCACGAACACAGACTTCACCGACACGTGAATGTTGAGGCTATACAGCGGTTAGTAGTGTTGGGATTTTATCCGATTAAATACTCAAAATGAATAAATACTCAATAAATACTCGTTTTTAATCGAGTATTTATCTAATAACGCTGTTAGACAATACGGACCTGGTGCGTAGACTAAAGAGAACTAAACCTTTGAGTTAGTGTAGTGTTTAAAGTTAGTGTATAATAGTGATCAACATACATATAACACATGAACAAAGTGTTTTTATCAATATCAGACTCTAAGGCGATTATCACACTGCTCTGCGTCCCGCAGCGTAGTGCATGAATGCGTGTCTTAACGTTCCTTGAAGTATCAAGAAAACATGCATAGTCCAACACGCCGAAACTCCATCCACGCGCGTACATAGATCACGCATCTACATGCGCAGACATCTATATCTTCGTCGTGTGTGATCATGGATATCTATGTGTGTGATAGTCCATTGAATTGTATGGCGGGCGATATTAGTATCTTAGCCGTGTGCAGCGCCCATAGTGAACTCCACTGCGGGTGACGTTACCTACGACAAACTTATTATTTGCGGTTGGTACAGAAATCGGGTCTAGAGATCAAACCGAAAAATTAAATTTGTTTTTTATTGTATATACTTTTCCGGAATAAAAAGTACCCCAGTGTGGTCCAGGATATTAAAGAATAATTATAACAAGTTTCATCGTATTCGTAACGGTAGTTTTTGCGTGATGCCTGAATAAACAAACAGACAATTTTTTTTAATCACATTTTTGGGTTCGATGTCGGTCTAGCACCTAACCTAACACCTGCCATTAATTTTTTTGACATTTTCAATGTACAGAGTTTTCACTTCTACAGATTTATTACAAGTATAGGGATACGAGTAATACCTATAACAGTTTTAGTTGGGCATATCATGAAATAGCCCGTCACACCATGAAGTGATCAATTCTAAGATCTGGTACATTATAGCTCATTTCTTTATAGAATCCTGAAACGCCACCAGGTGATGTGCCAAGTATAGAAACAATGGAGAACGTCCTTAGTAGAGAAGTTTGGAGTGCACCAAGGCATACTGATGCTATTCAAATGGACAATGAGCGAGCACAACAGGTGAGACATAATGTGATAAATCCTAACACATTTTAACAGTTTAACACATTCAGTGCCGAGAATACTGGAGCTGGGTCATCCAATAATTAAAATTCTACTGCATGTATAGGTACTAATGTAGACTCGTAGTCGGACTCGCTATTCAGTTACTGGGCAGGAACACAAGTCAAAAATGCGTTAACAAACGTGCAATAATTGACTCAGGAGGTGGCTCGTCAGCACACAATTGTAATATTATTTGTTTCCAGAATATTGAAAGTGTTACTATCTCTCTCTCTCTCTCTCTCTCTCTCTCTTTTCTCTTCAGCTTAGACTGTCTAAGGTATACATTTAACAAATCGCGTAATACGAGGCGATGTAACGCGAAATTTTAAATTCGCGTAGGTAGCACCGAAACCGCGCGCTTCACGGGGTCGCCTAAGGCGAGGTGTTACTATTACTGTATTTAGTTTTACATACCTGTGCACGAAAACTGCGATAATAATCCACAAAGCGTGATTTTTATAAAGTAATTAAAACTTTTATTGCCAAGGACTTAGGAGCCAATTACAAGGTCATACATTAATTGAAAAGTCTAAAACTAAATTACATGGCTTTACATATCCTCGCTGGTTGGGTAAAGGGTATGAACACATGTCTTGTCAACAATAGTTACTTAAAAAAACTCAGGTGGCGGGCTGTGAGGATAAAAATAAATTATTGTATGTTTTTGCTAAATGTGGTATGGTACATTTTTTGTACATTTAATTTGTTTTAGGTGATGAGAGCTATGGAGAACTTTGCTTTGCCACAAGCCTCGATCCCAGAATGGGCTCAAAGCATCTCCGAAGAACAATGGAAACAAACTCTGAATGAGCAAATAGAAAGGTTGAAGAATAACAGATAAACAATTAACTAAGTAGTGTATTAAGATAAAACAATAACAAATATTATATCCAATATTCATAGTTGTAAATGTATGTAAAATATAAAGTTTATTTCTTAGCTTAGACATTTTTTTTTATTCTACTAAAAACTTGCATGACATTAAGATAAATTTGAGATGCAATTGATGCGCTCGCTAACTCTTTGTTTTAGCTTGTTCTCTTCAATTTGTTGGATCAAATATAACAGCACTAAAGGTCACAAGTTTGGTTCTTTCATTCCTTATAAAGACGTAAAATGGCGAGTCTGCATAGAATTGTTCAGCTGATCGAGCCAATATTCCACTTGTAGCAGCCACTGCCTCAGTCCCGTATTCTGAAACATTTTTAATCAAATTTTATATTCACGGATGTGAATTTATTTTCGGTTATCCCATATTACTTGGGGTCGGCGCAACATGTTTTCTTCTTCCATTCTGTCTTGTCACCCGTCAAACTATCACTAATTCCCTTTTCTTTCATATCACTTTTCACACAATCCATCCATCTTTTTTTCGGCCTTCCTCTCCCTCTCCATCCATCTACATGTATACTCAGAACTCTCTTAGTAATATGCGCTTCATCCCTCCTCTTCACATGACCATACCAAGACAACCGATTACCTTTCAACTATTCAGTCACTGGCGCCACTTTCAAACTTCCTCTAATATACTCATTTCTCACTTTATCCATTCTCGTCACACCATACATGTCATCCATCTCAACATTCTCATCTCCGCTACATGCAATCTTTTTTCATCCTTCTTTTTCACAGCCCAACATTCTGATCCATACAGTATGACAGGTCTTATGACGGACTTGTAAATTTTACCCTTCAACTTGAGGGGCATGCGTGGGTCACAAGTTTCGGTTGAATAGTGTAAACGACAAATTCTAATCTCAGGAATCTAGAATCAAACCTGTTTGGTCATTACTTCATCAATAAATAGAGCTTGTGTGCTAAACAAATGTTTAAACGGCACTGTTCAAATGATAAAATCGTACGGTTGGCGCAGCGATCACCCACTGCCCCAGCAATGCGAATGGCTGCGTGTCGCGGGTTCGATTCCCGTACGGAACAAGTATTTGTATAGCCTACAGATTTGATATACGACTATTTCTGAACACATCCATGTTACAGGAGTAATTTCTAGTGAGGGGCAGATTTAATACTAAAAACAAAAAAAAATTGGATAAGTATATTGTTTTTTTCTGTAAACCTAGCCAGTAATGGTTCGTAGCCATGTTGTGGTTGGCCATATTATTATTTCAGGCGCATTAAATAAGATTTCTGACCACCAACTGATAAATGTAGATTAGTAACAACCTGATAGTGCCTCTCTGTTATATAAGCATATCGCTTTTTCACCAATAATATTATTTCACATACCGTTTATAGTTAATTTAACATCGTGCAATACAGAGTCCACATAAATTCCAGGATTAGGGAGGTCGTCTAAAACATTTCTTTCTCCTTTAGGTTCGACTCCTCCATCTGTTACTTTGGAAATTATTTGCTCTTCAGTCTTGTTCACAACCGTATTGCTGTTTATCATAAGAGCGAAATTCGCTTCCCCTGGTATGAACATAGTTTTGACTCCAATAGCTTTCAAAGCATTTTCCAAACTGGTGCTACTTTTAATATCCATCTTAGGGAACCGCACAACACATTTTTTAGGGATCATCTGATTTATGATATCGTCAATTTGTTCATAGTCTATCTTTAGCATAAGATCTAACAAAGATAGTTTTTTAGGGTACCTAGGTTTTAAAGCGTACATTGTTGTTTCACTGTCATTATATGGCAGAGCTATTATATGCAAATCTGTAAACAAAAAAGTAAGTTAGAAAAACGGTCATTAGTTTAATAAAACCGCGGTCACGAATGGTTAGCGAAGGCAATCATTAGACAATATAATGGATGGTCGACAAAGACTTACCATGTTTCTCGGAAAAAAAATACCGAAAGGTTCCGAAATTTAACATTAGATCAGCCATGACTTCATCTGTTGGTCGTTTGAACGACATCCTGGAATACAACACAAAAACATAATGTGGTGGTACTTACACAAAAACTGTCAAAGATTTTGTATGGACAGAGAAAGAGTAGGAATAATGTTTGTATGTTCGCGATTTTCTCAAAAATATTAATCAGATTTAGATGGGGTTTTCATAATTTATGTGGAGAATCTGGATTTTAGTAGATATAAGTACAAAAAAATAAATATTTGGATCTGGTGAAGATCTTCGGAGCTAAACTTTTTATAAAAAGTACAACCGACTCAAAAAAAGTCGGCGTTTTTGGTTTTGATCCGTCATTTTTTTTACACCGACTTCCAAAATGTCAGTAACTTGCAAGTATGTTATTAATTAAAAAATAAAACTTATCATCTGAATTTAATAAAACCTTGCATTTATAACTAAACTAAGCATAGATAGGTATGTTCAGCAACATAGTTGCATGTCAACAGTTGTCTTGATCCGTATACTATAGAGTAGGCACAGGCAGCGATTCAGACAACGCATTTAATAAGACCACGGAATAAAGAAAAGTAGTATTTTCTGCCCTGTGGATATGAATGAATGAAGGCCATTTTGCTCACGTAAAAATTGTTTTTCTTGACAGACTACCTAAATATAAAATAAAGTCAAAATTTCGAATACATAAAATGTAAAGATCCTATCAACTAATTTTGTTTAAGTAGATTTTTTTTTTTTATGACTATCCTGATCTGACTGTTGGTTCACAATACGTTAGAAGTGGATCTTACTTTGCGGTGTATTCCGGTACAAAGGGCTTTTCCCATTGGCCACTAAAGTACAGTGCACTTAACAAGACCACCTTTGTCGATATAGGAAGAGGATGCTTTATAAGTTGCTCTATTTTACCTTCTGTATGGTTAGTGACCCATCTGAAAAAAAAAACAGGATAAAAACTGGTTAAAAAGCCCAATAAGTTAATAATCTGTCTTTATTTTACGTCTTGACGACGATACATTTCAGTTAGACGCTACAAAAGATGCCGCTGGGTTACTGGGCCATGTGTATTTAGTTTTCTGCTGGTCTATTGTTTATGAACTCACTCATTAATATTATTCTTAGTTTCTTCAGTCTGGTCGAAATTGGCACTGAGTACTTCCCCGCGGTAGACGTCGTACAGATAGTTGCGGTATAATTCTCGTAGCGGCGCGTGCACATCCACAAACATAGCGTCAGCATACAAAGTTTTCGAAGAAACGTTAGTATTTAAAGACTGTAGAAGTTCACCGAACTGTTCATGGTTTTTGCGGTTTTGTAAAATATCTGTTGAACGTAAATTCCTTTGTAGTTTACAAAATACAGTCACACGTAGTTTTTAACGAGTCATTAATAACCACAAATAGCAAGTAAGCATACAAAATTATAGCAACATCAAAGTATGTATCTAAGTATCGACTGGTTCAAATTCACACCTTCACATTTAGAAATAAACATGGTATCGTCAAGCATAGATACTTTACGCAACTTGTGGCGACTAATGTCGTTACCTTGGGAAAAACCGAGGGTCTCGGCGATTTCATTATGTGTTGTCCCGACACTTCCGAGTAGAGTCATTGCAAGCAAACCTAAAACAGTAGATAAAATAACATGACATCACGCCCGCAATCACAGGAGAGGTGGGTCGGCAGAAGGAAAGGTGTGTTTAATATGTTAGGTAACGAATACCAAGCGCGACCAGCGACCGCACGGAACAACTTCTAATGGATAAAAGAACACTGCCCAACCTAGAAAGAAAGAAGAAAGAAAGAAAGAAAAAGAGTTTATTCGCGTCAAACATGACGCATACCATAACAAAATAAATAAATAACAATATCAACTAAAAGTAGCACGTAAGATATGCGTCACACCTAGGAGTCGATCCCAGGACTACAGGCACAAAAGTCACGCTTGCGACCTACTAAACCAGCAAGACAGTTCACATGATTGATATTTGACGGTTATTTTAAAATATTATGTACTTAGAAGTTTTTTTACACCACCTGCTCGATAATTTCATATATTACACTAAAAGATTCTGAAAAAAAAATGAAATAGAAAATTGAAACAGATACTTAGACTAGTGAATTTTGTTTGTTTTATACTTAGTATATCTCATAACATGTTGAGTGAAAGTTAAGATTAACTTGTAAATAGATTGTCTTTTAATTATCCCACAGATGGTGTAAAGTATGCAACACGGGGATAAAGCTGTCTTTGTCTTGGGCGGCTTGAATTCCTCACTTCACTCAGGTTTCTTTATTAACTTCGCGATGCTCGGGAGTTAATTATATTCGTTTCGTTTGGAATTCAACATGCCGCCCGCGACCTTAAAGACACTGCTTTATCCCCTAGTCACATAATCTACTATTTTACGGTTACAGTACCTACAATGGCTTCCTACATGCGTGCAAATTGACATTTTACGGACTTACTATGTTACTTTTCTGTCCATTGTCTCAGATTACTGACCCTAGTTACCGTACGTTACAAATCTTTTGTTGGTAGTCGCCTCCTTTAACAAAAAATATTCTGAAGTTTTTATATAAAGAGAAGCTAGCATAACTGATTTCGTTGCGACATACTGTATCTACGTTCAATAACGCAGCGGACATTAATGGAACAGATGCCTAAGTTAGGTTCTCGCGTTGTTGAGTAGAGGGCTGCCTGGGGGCAGGCGATAGTGTTGCAGAATTCTTCGGAGTGTCAGCGCGGCCCGGAACGGAAAATGAGTTGAATCTTCGGGCATGAATTGTCAGTAGATTATATGTATTGTTGTTGCAGGTAGCAAACTATCGATATGAGGCATGCTATTATTATGTCAATAGTTTACCCTGCTGGCATAAGCTCCATAATTATGTGAGAGCGAGACGAACTACAACAGTGATTTATGGCCAGACTCAGTTCATAGTACCTAAATTATTTTACAGGTATCGTGTTAATAAATTTAAATGATAATTAAATGTTGATTTAAATGTAGTTTACCAGCAACACCGGTTGGTGAGACTATAATGTTATTATTTTTATTTTCGTTCATCATCTTGACCAGTAGTTTGTATCCAAAGTCATTAATAGCATTTGCTATTACGTTTTCTTTTTGAACAGTTGGCATTGCTGTTTGAATATTTTGCGTTGTTTGAATGATCGGCATTGTTGTGCTGAAAATAAAAATATAAGTTTTGCAATTTATTGAATCTGTTTTACGTAGTTCTAATGAATTTTATGATAATCTTCGCGCTCTTGGAAGCGACTAGAATCTTCAACCAAGACAAGACGGTCCAGGAAAATAAGTAGTAGGTACCTACTGCTAAACGTAGAAGGTAGAACCTCTTAATTTATTAGCATTTAGGTACTAACCTTTCTACTGGATCAGCATCCACTGCCTCCTGTTCAGACCATTGAATACAAAGTGTTGTTAAGACTAAAAATATCAGCGCTCTGCCCTCCATATTCTGAAAAATATAACAAACTATATTCACAAGCCGTAAAAAAATACCGAAACCTATAAAAAAAATGCCCGCCATTGGAAGATCAATAAGCTTTTTATTGATCTTCCAATGGCGGGCATTTTTGATCTTTTTTATAAAAAAAAAAATCAATTAAAAAACTTGGTGATGACCACTTTTAAATGAAATGACTGGTACTCTTATTTAATAAATGGACTTTACTGGCAAATTAGTGAGTCTATTGGAAATGCGACCCTCTTATTAGCCAGTCTTGAATGGATTTGACAACCCGCTAGCACGAGGCTGTTGTTCCGACTCGTGCTAACGTTTACGCGCCCACCGCTGTTCCTTCCTACGACACGGTACCTATATATACAACTGCTAGTCCCACGAGATCGTGTCGTTATCGCCTAATGTGAATACGGCCTATCGGTTCAACCCTACGAAATCGACAGCGATTCCAGCATCGCTTTTGTCATCTGAGCACATGATTAGACCTATTAGACGCATCGGACGCGAATGGAGTCCTCATGATATTATCTGGATTTTCAGTAGCTGAATGCATGTCAATAATACTGCCCCATTAAAGCAGCAATTTGGTATCATCATTCATCATTTTTACAGCAGGTTGTTAATTTTAGTCAACCAAATCGCCCCCCCGGGATGCTCCAAGCCCAGGTCTAAAGGAACATCAAAAATCGTCCACATGTGCATTAAAATGTACGTGCATCGAATAAGTTGACTCGAAATTCAAACTGGCCACTTGTAAAAAAAAAGAAAATAGAATGATACGTGCTTACTGACGGGAGCGTTATAATAGAAAATTGAAACTATAGAATCTTGGAGTAGTGAATTTTATTTGTATAATGAACTTGTAAATATAATACTTATATTTCTCTAATTAATATATGATTTATTCGATCAAATTGTCTTTTAATTATCTCACAGATGGTGTAAAAAGTAGAGTATACAACACGGGGATAAAGCTGTCTTTGTCTTAGGCGGCTTGAATTCCTCACTTCACTCAGGTTTCTTTATTAACTCCCTCGCTATGCTCGGGAGTTAATTATATGAATTCATCACTAACGTTCAGGATTAAAATCAGCAGCCTTCGTTTCGTTTGGAATTCAACATGCCGCCCGCGACTTAAAGACACTGCTTTATCTCCTGGTCACATAATCTACTATTATTGCCCCTTTTCTTTATTTGCAGGGATCAGGCAACGGGACACGTAACCTTAAAATCCTAGCAAGCAAAGTTAAGCTTATTTTCAATGTCAAAACGTTCATATTTTAACGAAGTTGGGTAATTCTATTCCAATGGGGAAGATTTTGTGTTCAGAGGGCGCCACGCGTATGATCTATTTACATTCTGTGGTTCGGAGCGGTTTTTATGAAATTGTATGAAATATTTTTGTATTGACGATGTTTTGTACCGGGAAATTAAATCAGCTCAAAGAGGAATTAAAGAGGGGTGCGACCTGTAGTGGAAGAAAGGCAGACCTTGTAGAGAGGTTAGTAAATAAAAGTTAAAAAAAATACTGCTGTATTTTATATTTTCTTGGTGAATGTTTTTACTGATTATCAATAAGCTCTTGACCCTAACTTTCATCCACTTGTTTATTATTGTTTGTGTAAATCAAAAGCTAAGCTATCTTCTGTTTTTGTAGAATTCTGTATGATAGAAATTTTAACTTCACCGATAAATCTGTCCCCCAGAACCAGTACAAATCGTAGTTATGGTCATACCAAAAGACGATTATTTTATAGATATAAACAGCAATACCCCATTGCCACCATTAAATAAACATCAAATACAAGAATATTTTGGAGAGTGAGTATATTGTTAGCTCATTTAATAAACTTTTTGTACCTTTCTATGACCATTTTTCATTTTCATTTTATAAATAACGCTGCATAGATAAGCATAATGGATCATAAGAATAGCGACACCTAGCGGGAAAAAATGGCAAAAATCTTCCCCATACAACCATTTTTTTAATTGTTATTATCAGTTATCGGAATAGGTAGGGCTATTTAGGTTCATTGACCGCAAACATTGATGTTAATATGGATATTCGACGGTATTTCGGCTTATACTACGGGATTTAATTGAATTTCATTCCTTTTGTCAATATTTATAAAAAAAATATGTAAGTCAATAAGCGCATGATATGAGACGTTGTAAATTTTACGTCAACAGCGCGCTATATAACTTTTTGCCAAGCGCGCGACGTTGCCGCTTTGTTGAGACGCGTACAGATACCGGCACGGATCTTGAGCGCTTGGCTAATCTTTCATTAGTCCCGAAAGCAAGATAGTTTTTTTTATATAAATTAACTACTTTAAAACCAAATCCCGGGCCTCGGGGAATATCCATATTATTCTAACCTATGGCAAGTACATAAAACAGCCCTACCTATTCAGAGCTCTGGTTATTATTGATAGGCTCGAGTTTGACCGACACACAATGTTTTTTAATAACCCATAAAAAGTGACATTGCCTTTTTATACAAAATTCGTATAGATTGATTCAAAAGAAACGCTAGAGTGAAATACCTAAGTTCCTAGTACATCTAGATGATGAGATATAAGTTTTTGAAAATGCGTAAATTTTATCCGGATTATTAAAGAAAAAATCATAATAAATTACTAGTTAAAGTTATCAGGAAGCTGATTAAACTCATGCATGAAGATTTTAAAGGCTCAAATTACAAAGTTATCAAAAATTATTTAAGTTCATTTAAATCACCGTTATCATTTTTTTTTATATTTTCGAATTATTTTTTAACTCGACAATACCTCAATTTCCCTACTTGATTTTTATACATAAAAATGCTTTTTAATTCATTAAACCCCAAGCGGCAAAATACTTTATTTATAAAAGATTACAATTAATTTCACATTAATGAGGCTGAATAGCTGGCCGGCCACAGAAAAAAAAAACAAAATGGCGGGAAAGTGGCAATCAGTCGTTGGTTTTTTCGAGCTTTGTTTACATTTCCGTACAACAGAGATTTGTATTAACACGTTATGTTTATCAGATTAAAATAGTGATTTAACGTCTAATTTCATAAGAGAAGAGGCTACAGCGGTAGTGGAAAACCTTTTACCGCCTAAATCGGAAGAAAGATACCTAGGTACCTAAAATCATAGGTACGACGACTCAGGTTTTACAAACTTTATGTTTAATTTTACTTTCCTTGTATTCGTAATCAAAAGCACAGTGCTTACCTCGGGGTGAAAGTAACTAATTTAGTCCCTCGAATTAGCGTCCAACTCCTTCTCGGGACGAAATGAGTTACTTTCACCCCTAGTGTAACAATGTACTATTACCAAATTGACAACCCTAACCTCTATTCGATCCAAATAAACATATTATTCATCATAACTTCGTTAGTCCACGGATTCGGGCTTTAAATTTTTTTGTGCGTATAGGCCACTTATTTTGAAAATTGACACACCAACGACTCATTCAGCGATTAACATTACAAATAAAAGAACATTACAAATAAATATTATGGTGGATTTGTCACTTATAGGCGTGCGCAGCACTTATACAATAAAATAATTAAAACAAAAATAATTAAAAATTGCATTGGAATAAATTAAAATACTTAAATTAATTTAAAAATTACATCGAAATGTCAGTGGGATAAATTATAAAAAAAAATATTAAATTGAGATCAAATACATTATAAATATTTAAAAAAAATAAGAATATTATACAATTACAAAAACAAATAGATCATGGGTCCAACCATAAACATTTATAAAACAATCTTATTGCAGGAACGTTTTGTTTCCATCTTAAAGTAATATTACTTCATTTCGTACCATGAACTTAATCGCTCAGTATGATTGTATTCCTGCTAAGGGCTGGGAAAGAATGAACGATTTTAAAGATTTTGTCTATTCCCTGCTAGAAAGAAAAGATACGCGCTATATAGATCTGTATAGCGTTGTCTCTTTCACATGTTTGTTTGAATCGCTAGTTCATTATGAACCAATGGAACACATTGAACTCAAAAAATGTCCTTTTAAATATATTTTTAAAACGATCTAAGTAACTTTCATAAAAAGGACGTAATAACTTTAAGAATTTACATTAATAAAGTAGAAAAACAAAAAGCTGCAAGCGACTACGTTAACATTTAATTTTAGTTGCAAGTTAGTGTGAATCGTATTCAGAATTCGGAACGTATGTTTACATTAACAAGATTCTTATCATTGTTGATTTGTTGAGTGCGAACCGATTTTGAAATATTAAAATAGTTTTCAAGTGCTTAAATATATTTAAAGTAGGTAATCTGTCTTCAAGTGGTTGGTGTTCGAAGCGGATAATTGAACCCACGAAGTGCGTATGTTATCCTTGAAACTTATTGTCTAAGGACGTCATGGAATCAAGGTAAAGTTAAACAGTGAAATAACTTGTTGTTCGTGTTGTTGTTCGTGCAATGTTGAAGTCAGAGTTATCTGCATCCAAAAACAAAAAATCATATTATGCGCTATTTAGAATAAAATAATAAATTAATAACCCACGTAAGGACAAAAATCACTAGATTAAACAATTAACTGGGCTCTTTTAGGCATCGAAATAAGTTTTAAATACTTTATATGTCCCAAAAAACCCTTTAAATGGTACTTATTTGGAAAACAATAATAAATCCGCTGCGTCCGAGCAACTTTTTTACTCCTGCTAATTTGACGTAAAAACAATACTGCTAGCGGTCAAAAATCTCGTCAGAGTACGAAAAGAATGAACTTTTTAAGAGTGACGTCACAAAATCGCTAAGAAAACAATCTTGTTTTAATATTGTAATAAGGTTGTTTTGAAGGCGTCATGGTACGAAAAGCCTAAGTAATATTAAAACAATACTGCTTTAAGGTCTTATGGTCGGCCCCCATGTCAGAATACATTATTTACAATTGGAAGTAATGTTATGATTTTTAAAGAAAATATTCATAAATCGTTCAACTTCCAATAATAAGCGATAGATGGCGCTAGTAGTTACATGAACTTTAGACATTCATTGTAGATATTAAGTAATAATTTATAATATTACACTTTATGGATTTGTTTTGTATAATATATCATATCTGTTAAAATGAAATATTTACTTGCAGTTAATTATTAGATAAACTCTAATGTATATTAGATAGTCAATCTCTTTACTTTGCGCTGATTGGTCGGTCAGTCGACCGAGTGTTTGTGAAAGTGGGTAGTAGCAAAACACGGGGGTTTTTGTAACGATCTTTTGGGACAGGGTCGGTCTGCTTTGAGTTGTTGAACAGAAAACATATCCGACTAATCTGTGTATTTGTAAATGATTGTTAATAGAACGTAAGTATGAAATTGTGTTTATCAAAGTGAATAAAATATTTATACAATTTATCCTGGAGTGTTTGAATTGTTACAGTAATGAGATTAAATTTGATAGAAAAACATTAAATACATGAAATAGGGTCATTGTGTGAAAACAATAGGAATACATATTTGTCGTCGAATCGAGAAGTACTGTATTTGAAATGTGGTGATTTATAATAAAAGTAATAAACACAAACAAGAACTGTTGCTGCTGGCTTGGATATGTCGTTTAAATTTATTCAAACTGTTTGAAAATATGTCTAAGTTATGAGTACATGTGCTCAGCTTATTATAAAAGATTTGTTCTAGTTTTAGGCAAATCAAATGTTTCCGTCTTGAAATTGATCTGAAATAGGTACGGCGGGGCACGATCAGACTGATTTCTGAGACTAAGGGCGAGCGCGCACTACGATAAAAAATCGTTGCGAAAAAATATCGCAAATCTGTGAACTACAGAAATACACTACAATCCGCGCATTGCGAAAATAAATCGTTTAATTTTTTAATGAGTTTATGTCGCATTAAAAAAATCGCAACGATTTTTTATCGCGGTGCGCGCTTGGCCTAAGGGCGAGCGCGCACTCCGATAAAAAATCGTTGCGAAAAAATATCGCAAATCTGTGAACCACAGAAATACACTACAATCCGCGCATTGCGAAAATAAATCGTTTAATTTTTGAATGAGTTTATTTCGCATTAAAAAAATCGCAACGATTTTTTATCGCGGTGCGCGCTTAGCCTAACTCCGGTACGTTTGCCAAGGTGTGGACAATCTTAAAAAGCAAGACTAAATCTGAGTAGCTTCTTCGAAGCTCCAAGGAACACATCCTAAAATGACAAAGCCTTTCAGAATAATCAGGTAGGTATCTTGTAAACTTTTTTTGGATGCGTTCTATTCTGTCAATATGGACACGATACGTTGGATTCCATACAGAGAGAGACGCATACTCCAGTATACTACTCACTAGAGTGTTGTAGAGAACCTTAAAAGAACTGGTTGACTGGAAGTCCTTGCAAGTTCTTTTGACAAATCCGGACATTTTATTCGCTTTGGTTATGATGGTGTCAAAGTGGTTTACAAAAGTTAGTTGACAGTCAAGTTGGACACTCAAATCACGAATAGAATCAACTCTCTGAAGAGTTGAGCTGTGTTGACATCTGTTGTACATCTGCTAATGTGAGTTTTTAAAATATTATAAAACTGCTTTAGTGAAGTGAAGTGCCCAAATATCCAAATCACTCGTGTAATCAATACTAATTTAGATTTTTTTTTTGTGCACGCTTTGTTTTCATCTGATGTTCTGTAAGTGCTCTAAATAATAATCGTATTGTTATTTTAATGCCTTTAAAGAAAGAAAAATCAGAGGAAGTCGTATCTTCATCCAGTTCAGAATCTGAGAACATTTCAGTAAAACATAAAACTAAAATATCGGACAAAATCACCCTCAATGTCGCGAATGATCGCGAGTAATTTACCCGCAATTTTAACAAACTGCGAGAGTGCGATATCTTACAGAACAACAGAACTTTTTATGTAAATACATCAACTCGCAGTTAGAAGGCAAAGTTCAGTTAGCAGAAATGTGACGATTGGGCTGATATCAAACAGTTCCTTAAAACTACTTTTGGGGAGAAAAAACACTCCACACATTTATTAGTAAATTTAGCTACAACAATGCAAGCAATTGCTTTCTGAAGACGCGATGCAGTATGCTGTGCGTATCGAATCATGTTTAACAAGATTGCAATCCGACATCCATTATAGCTGCGATAATTATAAAGAACTTATAGGTCGATTAGCCGCTATGGAAGATCTCGCCCTCAATACTTTCTTGTTATGGTTGAACTCCAATCAAATTTTCGCATATAGTACGGTGTAGGAATCCTAAGTCATTATCCGAAGCAAAAACGCATGCCATTGAAGAGGAAAAAATATTTAATTTATCTAAATTAACCACTCGTTCTAATAAACAATGCACACAAGAGTGGTTATATCGCATCCGAATGTTATAAAAATAAGCGGTCTTCTCCATGTAAATTCATCAGATAATTCCCATAATACTACTACCTACTTCCAAAGTTTGACCCCGAGAAATCATGCAAACATTGCAAAAAACGCGGTCATTTGATAAGCGAGTGTCGGAAACTTAAGGCAAAGAACACACAGGCTAGTAATTCTACACCACCAAGTGCATGTGCACCGAATAACAGTCATAATCGCTCTAATGTGCATCAAGTAGACATTAATAATTCCGATAATTTAAACTAAATAAGGTTGCGCTTTCGTGTCTACCGGAACCTTCAAATCATAAAAATGACACGCATAATTCTAAACAATGTGTTTCCACATTTTCTCTAACACGTGAGCAAACGCATAATATAAATTATAAAGTTTCCTTACCTCACGTCTATCTTAAAACAAATTATAATAAGAAGCCTTTAAGCTTTCTAATTGACACTGGTTCTTCTGTTTCTATTGTTAAACTTTCAAGTTTACACTTTTCAATCGTGGAAATTACAGACACAATATAAAGACAATAGGTGCGCGAACGCCGGCGTTCGCTTGGGGTTTAATGAATTAATAAACCATTGTTGGGCCCCGAAATTATAAAACTTAGATTTTTAAGCGATAACGACTCATATTGCGAATCCCTTGGAAGTTAAACTAATTTTTAAACATGGCATTTCGTCGAAAAATAAGATAATGTTCGAGTATTTATTTCATACTATTAACAATGCGATCAACTTAAATTACGATGGTATTATTGATAGTAATTTTATCCAACATTTTAAAATATATATTAATTACTTTACCAAATACTACGAATTTAGAAAATTACAAAATACCTATTTCTCTTAGTAAGCCATCATATTTTATACCCCTGCCGCCAGAAACCGTCATTGAGTGTCCTGTTTCCAATCTCTCCGACCTTGCTAATATAAAAGAAGGTTTGATCTTAGATCATGAAATTCGTGACGGTGTTTTCTTAGCAAACTGCATAGTGAGCTTAAAACCTATTAATAGAGAACACCACGGAATGTGAGGTCCCAATTGACAACTACGAAGTCAAATTAACTCCACTTGACCAACTGCCTTCTAAATTAGATAACACTCATAAGGAATTTATTCACCAATTAGATTTCTCAAAAACTGACCGACATAAAAGAGTTCTTGAACAAATAAGGTGTTCTCATTTAAATCCGCAAGGACATAAGGCTTTGATGAACACAGAGCCGTTTTATCCATTAGGCACTTTAGGCAACTGCCTAGGGGCCCCGCCAGGTTCAGGGGCCCCGCGCTTCAGGATAAAAATAAACTACTTGTAATAAACAAAAAAAAATAATGTGAAATTTCGATGAGCAATCCTAGCATTGGATTATGGGAAAAGCTGTCAACAGACGGAGTTAATAAAAAACAATCTTTCATTAGCAACGTGTGAGTGCAGAGCATATTCATTGGCTTTTGTTGATCTTTTGTTTATATAAATTTACATAATATAAAATTGAATTAATCAACTACATTTAAAAACGAAACACAGTTCGATATATTACTATACGTCCGTCTATAGCACTGCATATTTTTTTAATCAATATTTTAAAATATTTTTTTAATTTATAAAACGAAGATCTTCTGCTAAACGTATTGTAGAATAATATATATTTTTACGGGATTTTTAAAGGTACCATATTCTATGGCCACGTTACTTTCATAAGATTGGCAGTACTAGTTCGTTCGCATGACCGGGGCATTCCCCGATTTGTTCAATACGTATTACAGACAACATGAATTTTCACTTCGACGAATTTCTTTGAGAGCTTTACGGCCGTGAAAAAAAAGAGAGTTTTACAGTTTGTATTTAAAAACTTACGATTTTAGATCTTAGTATTGGATATTTATTTGTAAAGCCTGCAGAAGTGTTTCGGGCTTCGAGAAAATCGATGAAACCATGAGAAAATTAAAATAGTGTAAACTAAAGTTTCATAAACTGAAGTTACTATTATTATATCTACGTAAGTTTTATTATTTTTACATATTTTATTCACCTGATTACAGTAAGGCCGGTTTAAAACTAATTAAACCCATCCGTTTAATACCAATATAAACCATATTTGTCGATTTAAACGAAACTAGGGTTCGTAGTTGACTACGGAACCCCAAAAAACAACGTAATTATGAATAAATTTATGTAAGACACAAAATATAATAAGAAGTCAGAAAAGGGTAGGAGGGCCCCGAGACGTATATTGCCTAGGGGCCCCGACGTACATAAACCGGCACTTGAACTGTATTTCCAAATATACGGATATATTTCATCTCGATGGCGAAAACGACGTAATTAAGCAATTAAACATTCAATTAATACTGGGAATGCACCTCCATTCACGTTAAATCGTATCGTTTCCCTGAAGTGCATAAAAACGAAGTCGAAAAATAAATTAAAAAAATGCTCGATCAAAACATTATTCGCCCCTCAACTTCTCCTTGGAATGCGCTTATGTGGGTGGTTCCGAAAAAAATTGTGCATCAGGTAAACAAAAGTGGCGGATTGTAATTGACTATCGACGCTTGAACGACGTTACCGTATCCGAAGTTTATCCTCTTCCTCTTATAACTGACATCTTGGATCAATTAGGTCATTCAAAATATTTCAGTACTCTTGAAGGCAAAATTTTAAAATTCCTTTTCGGTACATTAGACGCTGACGACGCGAGAAAATACGACGAAGCTGTTAGCACTTGTCAACAAAATGAGCATCATATTTATTCTTTAATGAAAGATAACATACATGTTGTGCGTTCTACGATAAATAGTTTTAATGTTTCTATCCAAAAATGAAATTTTACTCAATAGGCAGATTGAAAAACTTAATTATATTTTTTCAAGTAGTTCTAAGACATATAACAACATATTTAACTTAAAAAAAATCAATTCTGTGTTTAATATTATTGAAGGCTCATTACCTACTGTCAATTTCCAGTATTTTAGACACAATACTTAACTCAATTTTATTCGCTAAAGCTAATATTTTACACCCATACGTCATCATCATAAGTCCCAAAAAATTATAATATATAATGAGTTATCGAATAACAGTCAACTAAAGAGAACCAGCGAGTTCCCGGTTTCGCTACCATTGCAAAACATTCAAGTGAAAGTAAGCATGTCAATAGTGATTATATTTTATGTCCTTCACCATCAATATTGTCAACGGTTAACAATCCCTCATGTTTGTCTAAGTTACTAACCGAAGTTGCCTTATCACTTCCTGAAATTTATGACTCCAAAGTTATTTATGGTGATATAAATGTTTGGCAAAAATTAAATAACAACAGATATATTTATGTACAATCTAAACCTAATAAATTAACTGTGAAATGTAACAATAACATTACTGTTTATATATTACATGGAACAGGAATTTTATCTTTATAAAATAATTGTGTAGCATACGTATAAATCTACTGTACCGAGTCAGATAATTCTGAATTTTGATAAGACCTTGGATGATTGTTGCAAGTATAATAAATTCTGAATGAAAATCTCATTCCAATTAGCTTATATATTGATTTAGTCATTGAAATTGGCTTTACACAAATTGGAAAATTTAGAAACCGAAATTCGCAATAGCGAAAATCAGTCCCATATTGTCAAATACGGTAATTATTATTCCGGGCTGACTTGTGTTACAATATCAGCAATCATTCTTTTTATTATTTAGAAACTGTATACCAAATGTTTCAGTTTCAGAAATTCGTCTTGTTGTATTCAGATTTATAACCAATGCTATAATACTAAGGAAACGAGGAAAAACAATAATGTTCACTCATCCATCCATAAGGTAGAACTTACTGAGATTTCAGATGATTTTGAAAATGAAACCAAATCTGTAAAAAGTCTTCCAAATTTAGAAATTGGTAAAAATCAAGCCTTGTCCGGTTTAAAGAAATTAAATGGAAATATCAATAACTTTTAATGTTACTTTCATTTTAAATATAAGTTTCAATTTCTATTTTTGGGTTCAATAATTAATAATTATAGTATCTTAAAAATAAGGGGGAATTGTTATAAAAGGACTTTGTAACGCATCAAATGCTGACTTACAAATATGCTAAATAATATTTCTTTCTTTCTTAATTCTTTATTGTACACACAAAAACTTAACTTTAATACATTCATAATTGACAATTCATGTACAAATATTGTACATTCCGTGTCGAGAGTTCAGTTATTGTGTAACCAGTGTGTCCTAGTGTAACCTCTGTTAATTAAATATTCTTTTAGCAGCAATAAGTGCTTTTTTTAAAAGGACTCACGGATCGCCATCCTAACAGTTTGCCATACAATTCAATGGACCATTACACATGACGATGATAATATATATTTCATATTTCAGTATCGTAAGTCTATCTTACGATACTGAAATAAGAGAGCGAAATGAGAAATTTACCGTTACATAACATCTTATCTTAATATTTATGTAATGTTAAAATACAAAATGCGAATATTGCGAATACACAGGAGAGAATATACAGGTTGTTCCATTTCATTAGTACGAAATCGTGCGGCAAATGCTATTGCTCTTTCACACACATAGCGTAGGACATAATACTTTGACTTTATAATATAAGTCAAAGTATTATAGGTCCTACGCTAAAATGTCAAAGTATTATATACCTTTGAAGATATACATTGACGGATGTTTGTATTTTGTTTCTCAACATCACTTTGAAGTAAACTATGAAGAATTAGTGGTAACCACCACTAATTTTTTATTAGTACAAATACTTAAAGGGCTTATTAGAAAAGCCCTTGTTATTATTTAAGTAAAGTCTCAATAAATAATATTCCTATACAGCAAAGTTATTAGCGTTTGTCCCAAAATGTCTCTCAATTTATGGAAATATTGTGAAGACTATTGATTGTGAATGAATAAATGACGATTAAAATGAAAAAACACTGCCCGCAGTATTTTCTACTAGCAATTGTTATGTATGATTGAATCTATGATGAATTTACTTTTTCGTGGTCAATTTTAGGATTTCGGTTTTTTCTACATTTGAATACAAAAATATTATCAGATCCTACTAATAAAAAAGTTGGGGTGTAGTATAGGAAAAGGAATATTTGTTTCAAGTTTAGTAGTTTATCTTTGTGCGTATATGTATGTTTGAACTTTAAAGCTTATAGTCCCTTGAACCATCTTGCCAAAATTATGTGGACGCACCTCTCGCACCCACCTAGGCTGCAGTACGCAAATCTCTGCATTTATTTGTGACTAACAGCGCCCGGAAAGCGCGCGGCTGACATATGCCATGTTCACTTTGAAGAATATTTAACCAACAATTTTTATGTGTAAAAATGTTTCTAAAGATTCAAGCCGTTTCGAAGGAGTAGGGAAATGTTGCGAAATTGCTAAATATTGTTTTAGACAAAAGTATCTAATAATAGCATGAAAAAATAAAATGTTGATAATGTGGTCCATGAATCTATGATAAACATATTTTTTTTTTCAAACCCATTAACCTGGCCGTTACCGAGGAATAGACTTCAGAAAGTCACTGTTTTGGGCCTTAAAGCTTTTTTAAAAATCATGTAAGTATACCAACATATGTATTAGTAGGTAATATTCAATTTAAGGCAGATGTTGCTTTTTTGATCAAAGATAACACTGCCAAAAACTGAAAACCAAATGGGGACCTCGACCGCCAAATAAAGAGGACTATTCATATACTTTGGTTCCACTGATTCCACAAATAGGTACCTACTTATAAAAGTAAAAAACAATGTTAGGTATGTACTTATTTCAATATCGCAATCCTAACTGATATTCTAAATGTGAAAGTGTGGATGTTTGGATGTTTGTTACTTAATCACGCAAAAACGGCTGAACGGATTTGGATGAAATTTGGCATGCATATAGCCTTTGGCATGGAAAAGAACATAGGCTACCGTTTATCTCGATTTCTTAAGTACCTAATGCCATGCGGGCGAAGCCGCGGGCAAAAGCTATTTCATAATAATTTTGGTATAAATTCAGTTGGTACATAGTAATTATCCCGTTCTTGTTATCAATTCCAAGACTCGCTTTATTGTGGATACGTTATTTTTGTTAATGTCAAGTTATCGATCGACTCAACTAAGTGTTAAAACTGATAAAACCGCGAAGTAGGTAAATATACTCGTATTTAGTTATAAATCCTGTTCGTCAAACAGAATGAGTTATTTTAAATACCGACATGAGAGTAAAACAAAGAGTATAATGATACATAGGGGAGAGTAAGTGTTCCGTTATAATAACAAGATTTGTTTATAGAACTAGCGGAAATTGATGCAGGTACCTAACAGGTAAATTGATGGCTTAAATGCAATTGTATTGTGCATCACTGTGAATATATATTTAAAAAAAAAAACGTGTTTATAATAAAAACGATCGTTAAACGAACAAACATCCTTATTAGATAACAATAATTTAAAATTAAAATATAGAAGGCTAAACGGTTGGTACTCACTTGGCCGTTACCGGAATTATTTAAACTTTAAATATTCACGAATACAGGGAAAACACAACACACGTCTACTCGTGAGATCAACTCTCAGAGCAACTAACCTTGTACGAGTGTGGAACCAAAATGAATCATTCATTTAGATCATGGAGGCCAACCAAAGGCCATCATAATGTTTAACCCTCCGAAACTCCAAGTGACTTAGGTTTTTTAGTTGCAAGTCAACAACTTTGCCACAGAACTAAACTAGGTTTTAATTACGTATATATTTTCAGGATTCCGTAATCAAATGGCAAAATTGAAACTCGTCCAGTAGGCACCTACATCTTTAATTTTTTATAATTTAAGCCGGATTTTAATTACACGATTTACTAGCGAGCGACACTCTAAGTTGCACTGTACTACTGAAGCCCCGGCCACGCACCGTAGGCGCGGGTTTGCGGACTACGAGCAATGTGTATGTGAGTAGTCAACGACTGAAGGTTCGGACGGCAATTTACTCAGTGAGTAAATTGCCGTCCGAACCCCAAGTCGTTGACGCGCGTAGTGTTCCACCATCCACGCGCGCAACGAAGGTGATGACAGCAAAACCGGCGCGGACCGATGTCCACTAAGGCCATAGGGAAGGTTTGAAAGAGATATCGTGATGCTGGAACGCAAAGGCAACTGAGAAATAGAGGTAGGTTTTAGTCAGTAAAAGTATGATACGTCTTCCCGCTCCCCACTAGAACGGGAGAAGGCATTGGATGATTTCCCACCTCAAGTAAACTGAATATTGTGATTCTGTTTCATTATCGTCGTCGGTCGTCGCGATGGTTGATTTAGCCTTACATTAAACAAAACCACCTTAAAAGAGCCTTTTCCCGGTTTCTAAATAAAAGTGGTTTGAGGTACCTACCCGGATATCTATGTACCTACCTAAGTATTTTTGTACCATGCATGCGACATTTATCTCCGCTTCACAAAAGTGGAAACTAGGCTAAATTGTGCGGCTTTTTAAAGGAAAATAACGTAATTAAAACGATTTTTTCCCCAAATAATTAAACTTTGAAATGTTACAGTGAAGTTTCCAAAAATATCCCGTGAAACCTTCATATAAGTACTTACTGTAATTTATGTTGCAATTAAAGATCATTTTTTTATTTATCGTAGGTAGAGTAGAGGTAGCGCACGATAACTTGGTGCGTAGCTGGGGGCGTACTTAATGTTGCCAGCCTAACTAATCTATTTTCCCCTCATATAATTAAAAAACATCTTTCGTAATTCCGAGCGAGTGTCTACTGTTCAAGGCTGGCTTAGAGAACTATGCTGTACCACCTATCACACTTGTGGGGACCGCTCTAGTAACTGGATCTTGAAGACTTAAGTAGGTATAAATATAGATAAATGGAAAGGTTGCTTATTTTAGATGTTTACAGACTACTTTATGAAAAACTTCTTATTTACATTCTTAAATACATACCCTATAAATAAAACCCTCAATATTTTAATAACACTGAGCAACAGAATAATAACTTTTTTCTCCCACCTAGGGAAAGCGTATATTTTTTAAATCTTCGTAGCCAAGGTATACGCACTATTACGCACGGTAAATAAAAAGTCGGAGTTAGCTCTTGTTTTTTTTTTATTAATATTTATGATTGTTAACAAAAAGAACGAATATATACAAATTATAATATTTATAATGGTTGAAAAGGTTCCGATTGCTTAGATCTTTTGGATTTTCTAGTGTAGGACGACTCTGGGGTTTCTCTAACGATGGACCAACAATAATCTGCAAGCATAGAGGATTCGCATTTCGCATTTGCCGTGGTAGCGTTTTTCAAATGATGCGATGTCTTGATGGAACCGCTCTCCGTGCTCGTCACTTACGGCTCCCATATTTTGTGGAAAAAAATCAAGATGTGATTGCAAAAAGTGTATTTTTAAGGACATATTGCATCCCATTCTTTGATAAGCTTGTAACATGGTTTTGACGATATTTACATACTGCGGAGATTTATGATTGCCGAGAAAATATTTGGTCACTTCTACAAAGGACAACCAGGCTTGTTTTTCAACGTCGTTTAATGCTGCCGGAAACTCGGGATCTTTCATGAGTTTCCTTACGTCGGGTCTAGGGAATGCAATCCGGTTAACCCGAAAACCGATAAACCGGTGTTTCGGCTTTTTTTAAATGATTAAAAAAAACGTTTTTTTTTAAGTAACCGGTTTTTTCGAGTTTTTTTTTAATACAGGCAGTATTAAAAAAAAGCTCGAAAAAATGAGACTTATTTTTAGCAAACATTGTTTTAAAACGCTGTTGAGGCTTGATATCAGTCGTAGGTTTGTTTATTAATATTTATGTACCATAGTGATAGCTACACCAATTGTACAGTTCTTCTGTTTACGATCATTAAAAATCCAGGCCGGCCGCGTGTTGTGAGAAAGGCAGTGAATGCTGTTAGGGCCAGAATTAAAATCTCGTAAGGACACCTAAATTCTTATTCGCAGATAGAATACCCACCGTTGTTACTTATCATAACATCATCAACTTAAACGAGTCGCTTTTGTAGAAGAGAGAGTAAAAAGATCAAAATCTTTGCTTGTTCGTTACACTGATGAAAAACTCAGGGATATTTTTGATACCGATGAGAAAATTTTCACAATCAAGAAATATTACAACAAGCAAAATTATCGGATGTAAGCTTGTAACTGTCAATGGCGAGTACATTACCCACCTTCGGTTTGCCGACGGCATAGTAGTCATAGCTGAGACTACGGAAGAACTCAGCACAATGCTAAATAACCTCAGTAGAGCTTCCGAAAGAGTGGGTCTTAAAATGAACATGGACAAAACTAAAGTCATGATAAACAACCATGTAGTACCCACTCCTACTAAGATCGGAGACTCTATACTAGAAGTTGTGAACGATTACGTCTATCTCGGACAGACAATCCAATTGGGTAGATCTAATCTCCGTCGAATCCGACTCGGCTGGGCAGCGTTCGGGAAGCTGCGCGGTATCTTCTCGTCTAATAGGGGAGACCGGGTATGAAAGTCACACGGGTTGGTTGTCACAACGGCCATAACTGACAAATAAACGCACGAATGAGGTGATCGACTGGCGTCGAAAAATCGCGAGAACTATACCCCCCGCCATACTTCACCTCGGTTCACTCCGGCATGTCGGGACGGGACCACGCGCGTTTACTTTTTCCCGCCAGTTAAAGTATTTTTTTGTGCGTCTGTGTCAAATCTCGTAAGTATACTTTGATATTGCTTAAGAACATACTTCTTCATGTATTGTTATAGTGAAATTTGTCTGTCATCATAATCTTAAATGGTTTTTAGTGGAAACATTCATTTGAATTTATTTTGTAAGATTATTTTCTGAAACGTGTTTCGGGGCAGGTTGTCTCAGGTCGACGAGGGCTGGTAGTCACAAGTGACAACCAACCCCGAGCATGTCTGTTGACTTTTTTGTTGGCTTTTTTAAGGGTTTGCTATACATATGTTAATTTTTTTTCAGAGCTAATATGATGCCAAGGCATCACAAAAGAATTAAAGATGATATGGCAATCACCTATCCTGGACCAAACGGATTAACAAGTTCTTAGTTACCGCCTTCAATTTTGAGACCTTTGCCAAAGGCTGGATAGAAGAAATTGTAAATCAGCAATTCTAACAGGCGCGCCGGAAAACACCTATTTAGAAGAAAGGAAAAAGGAACAAGAAGCAAAGAGAAAGAAAGTATCAAAACGTGTGCTAGGAGAGAAAGATGAGCAAAAAACTAAAAAGAAAAAAAATACGAAAAAAATAAATGAAAAGAAATGATCTGGTAATGACGATGATGGCGAAGAGGATGAAGTTTTGCTTGGTCTGTTTATCCCCATACTCTGCTAGCAAGTCTAAGGAAGTCTGGATTCAGTGCCTAGAATGCAAGTTGTGGGTTCACGAAGCATGCACACTTGGAGTACTAAGCTATATTTTCCAAAATTGTGATTCCGAATACTCAGACTGATTTTAAGAATGACTATATATAATTTTAACTTATAAAGTAATTTAATTTCAAAGTATTACTTCCAAAGTGATTAATGACTGACTAAGATTACATTTTTGTTACCAAAATTCTGAGATAATTAGAAGTTGTTATTATTATTAGATGTCGAAGTTACTAACTTAAAGCTGATTTTGTTTTTGAATGTTTTTATTCATTACAAATAAGTATTTTGTTAATTTCTTGGTTAAAATCATATTCATACAACATTTAAATTTATAGAAATTAATCGTTGAAAACGAATTTTTATTTTTTAATTATTTACGAATAGGTCTTTCGTTACTTTAAGTTACAGTAACTTATAAAAAACATTTTTATCTTAAATAAAAAACCTACTTCATGTAAATATGTGTGTATCACTGTTTTTCTCTCTTAAATTATTATGTGACTACCTACCCCAGCACCTGTGACAACCATCCCTGACACGGGGTTAAATGTCACACTTTTCTTTTTTCATAAAAATAAAATATTTCCTCCAAACGCAATGTTAGCCATAAAATATTTATCTATTTTGAAACTAAGATAAGTAGACTATCCATTAATATATAATTTATCATCCTTGACTACAAAAAATAGTACTAAAAATGCAAAAGAAAAAAAATGTGACTTCCAAACCCGGTCTCCCCTATACCACAGAGTCTCAA
The DNA here is from genome assembly GCA_929112965.1 of Mythimna albipuncta. Classification (NCBI taxonomy): domain Eukaryota; kingdom Metazoa; phylum Arthropoda; class Insecta; order Lepidoptera; family Noctuidae; genus Mythimna; species Mythimna albipuncta. The sequence goes on along the minus strand of OV815960.1, from coordinate 11,729,919 downwards.
GACGAAATCAAGACAATGACCAGTGCATGTTGCCAGTGATGAGATATGATGCCGAAACGTGGTCGCTCACAATAGGCCTCAACAGAAGGCTTAAAGTCACCCAAAGAGCAATGGAAAGGGCTATGCTCGGAGTTTACTTGCATGATCGAATCAGGAGAACCAAGGTTGCCGACATAGCACAAAGAATCGCCAAACTCAAGTGGCAATGGGCAGGGCACATTGCTTGCAGAACAGATGGCCGTTGGGGCCGAAAGGTTCTAGAGTGGCGACCGCGTACTGGCCTCCAACAAGATGGACCGATGACCTGGTGAAGGTTGCGGGAATCCGATGGATGCGAGACGCAAAGGATCGATCATTATGGCAACACTTGGGGGAGGCCTACGTCCAACAGTGGACGTCTATCAGCTGAAATGATGATGATGTGTAAGCTTCTCTAACTCCAAAGAACACTCTCAACAGGTTATCAGAGTCCTGAACGATCATCATGCGGCATCAGTAATGGTTTGGTGAGGGTGTCACGGAATGACCAAGATTCATTTTCGTGAAAATGGGATACCTCTAATTTCAGCTAAAAAGTATCAAGAATTCAAGATATTATTCTACACGCCATAGCAAAGCCTCTTAAAGCCTCTCTCTATTTGATAATATACTAGGGATTTTTCAGCAAGACTCAGCTTCCGGTCACAAGGCACGCACTACCCAGGCTTGCTTTGCAGCGAGTATTTCGGGCTTCATTAAGGTTGATGATTGACCTTTGGCTAGCCCAGACCTCAACAAACTATATTAGAGAGCATGGGCTGCATCAGCTGCATGTAACAATAATTCAAAATCCTTAAAAAATATTTACGATCAACAGTGGACAACTTTCCAAAGATCACCGTGCGTAAACAGATGACGCGTGGCCTGAACGCTTAAAAGCATGTGATAGTGCTAATCTACACTAATACTTACTTTTATAATAAGAGGTAAAGCTTGTTTTTATGTTTTTTTGTTTGTAGGAGGTAGCCCCGGTGAAAAAATTTTACCTTTTTTTTCACCGGGGCTACCTCCTACAAAAAAATAAACTAAAATAAAATTATAATTAAAAAAAAAAAACTAAAACTAACTAACTAGGGGCTAAAATTTTTTCACCGATAGAAACCTGCTTTGTTCCTGAGTGTCATAGGCTATATTTTATGTACGCAGGCGAAGCCGCGGGCTAAAGCTAGTGGTAAATATTTTGAGTAGAAGTATATATTAACTTTTAGCTTAGATTCTATGTATGACATCATTCTGAGACATCCGTTTTTATGAAGATGAGATTTTTTTTTTTTATACAATATATTTTTTAAAAGATAAGTTTAAAAATATATATATTTAGAATTTCACAAGCAAAAAAAAATTAAAATTTTCACTTAAATATTAATTTAAAAAAAAAATATTTTTAAAACCGGTTACCCGGTTAACCGGTTTTTTTAAGGAATAACTGAAAAAAAAACCGGTTTGTAATTTTGGCGGTTTTTGCATTCCCTAGTCGGGTCCAACAAATATGCCTTCTTTTATCTTGGCATCGCTAAGAGAAGGAAATTTTTTTTTCAAGTATTGAAACCCAGGACCATTTTTATCCATGGCCTTAACGAAATTTTTTATTAGCCCTAGCTTTATATGTAAAGGTGGTAATATTATATTTTTGGGATCGACCAATGGTACATTTTTTACATTTTTCTGGCCAGGGATATAAGCTGTTCTTTCAGGCCAGTGCTCTCGAGTGTAATGTTCCGACCGATTCCTACTATCCCATTCACACAAGAAACATCAGAATTTGGTATAGCCAGTTTGGAGTCACCTTGCAACTACCTTTAAATCAGCACAGATAGCCCACTGGAAGTCTTTGTAGTTTATTTTGTCTAAAACAAGTCTCATCACTTCATACGTTTCTTTTAAATTAGTACTGTACGCTACAGGAACGGATGGAAGCTTGTTGCCATTATTTAGAAGCACGGCTTTTAAACTAGTCTTAGAGGAGTCGATGAAAAGTCGCCATTCGAAGGAACATGCTCATGGCCTAATTTAACCAACAGGCCGTTAACATCATTACAAAATACTAGGCCTTCCTCTTTCGAAAAACAATCAACAACAAAACTGTGACGTTTGCGATATTTACATATGACGACTCCGGGTTCGAGCAAATTCCACTGTTTAAGTCGTGATCCTAAAAGTTCGGCCTTTTCTTTCGGTAGATTTAGATCCCTGGATAGATCATCGAGTCGCTCTTGGCTCACTAACACTGGAGCATTGCTAGTAGAAGGCTCATCAAACTCTGGATCAGGGGGCGAAACTTCCGGGCTGTCTGATGATGTCTCATTGTCTAGTGATGAATGCGCTGGCAAATCCTCATGACAGTAAACTGGTTTGTCCACAGAACTCACGTCGGGATACTTTAGAGTATGTTTCTTTTTCCTGTTTTGCCCTTTGAGATCAGTGAGACAAAAATAGCAGTCAGTAATGTGATCTTTTTGTTCACGCCAAATGACCGGTCTCGTAAAGGGTAGTTTTGCTTTTTTTTTTATGAGACCAATCGGTCAGGTTTTTGTAGCACGTTGCACAGTAGACGTGCGGCACCCACGATTTATCTAGATTGGCAACTCTAATTTTAAAATAGTTAAAATAACACTCTTCAATATACGGCGTAAAAGAGTTTTTTGGCTATCTGGTGTAAATTTTCCACACACATTAAAGAACTTATCTGGACAATTTACGCAGCTGCGTGACATTTTGGTACCTCACTGTATCGCGCTTCGAACACGACTGAACTTGTTTCAATAGAGGTTGCTTAAATGTAACTATCGCAATGAACAAAATGTAAATATGGAGAATTCTCGCAAGTCATTTATTTCGATAACGGGAGCTAAACAAATATAAGTATTATTATTTTTGTGGTTAGGTATATGATACCTAACAAAAACAATATAAATCGCTTAGGTGGGAAAACCGTTGTTGCTCAGTGTAATATAAGCGGACTTTTAATAATCTTAGTGTTAACCGAATGGCGCGAAATTACGCGTGAACGCCGGCGTTCATGCGAACACCGTCGTTCGCTTGGGGTTTGAGAGGTTAAAATGGGGTACATCTTTCATATATCTGGGACACTGGTTCACTGCTACACAGACCGATAATAATGACATGGAGAGGGAACGCAGGGCGCTGTCAGTCAGAAGCAATATGTTGATCCGTAGATTTGCAAAGTGTTCAAAGGATGTTAATGCTACGCTGTTTAGGGCATACTGCCAGGCTTTTTACACTTGCAGTTTATGGTTTGACTATACGCAGAGGGCTTACAGCGCCTTGCGAGTCCAATACAATAATGTAAACAGGGCCCTGTTGAGGCTGCCGCGTTATTGCAGCGCTTCGGGGATGTTTGCTGAGGCACGTATTGATGACTTCTATGCTATCATGCGAAAGCGTATCGCATCCCTGATGGAGCAGGTACGGGGCAGCGCCAATAGTCTCTTAAAAACCGTAGCGGATAAGACTGATGGCCTTATATTAAAACACTGGACGAGGACGCAAGTGTTATCCTCAAACCGTGCCCAGAAGTAGTCTAATGTGTGTTGTGTATGTTTGTTAATTGTTTTTATTATGTGATTTAATTATTATTATTGACATGTTTATTATATGTGCTAACACTAGCTTATAAGTTGTGTATGTCTTTACTAACAATAATGGATTGTATTATCTGAAATAAATAAATAATTATTATTATTACTACTTAATAATTTACATTTTTAAATATTTCTCTAACAATATCATATTAAAAAAAAACATTTAAAAATATAAAAAATAGTAGCCCACCGGCATCAGGAACAGGGTCCAAGCTACCAGTGGTTCCTGAGAGAGGAGCCTCCGAACAATGCGCGCCGTGTCTATGAGTACTGCCTTCTGAATCAAGCCCTTGATCCAACTGCTTAACGAGAGCCTCCTCAGGTCGAGGCTCTTGCTTATTAAGCCATTGGCCGTCACGACTATCGGCACAATGATTGCTGTATCCACTTCCCACATGTCGACAACCTCGCGAGCCAAGTCTAGATATTTAGTTTGTTTATCCTTTTCAGCTTTCACGAGGTTCTCGTTATGAGGGACCGCTATATCAACAATCATTGTGCGACGCTCTAGTCGATTTATCACCACTATTATTGTAATTTATACAATTTATTATGACGGATCCCAAGAATAAAATCGTATCGAAAATGAAAACGAAATGTATTTTATTATGTATTTCTATTGTACATACTAAGAACTATATTATACCACAACTTTATTTCGGTTTAATTCTTTTACTTATTTAAATAAATAATCGAACCTATAACTTCAATTTTGAATGTAATATTATTGAAATACCTAGTAGGAGAAAAAAGGTTTCATACTAGAGTATTTTTTATATTTATGCCAATTGTATAATAATTGTTAGTGAACTTAAATCCTAGTCAAAAACATGTGTGTAGACTTAATTATTTGGTGGGTGTATGGTAAATGTCAATAACACACTAAAAATGTTAGATAATAGTAATCCAAATTATTTTATTTTATCTGATCTCTCAAATGTCGCTATATAATATTTAAATAATATTCTTTATTTACCATTTCGCCTTCTGGCAAGAATACCAAGTGCACAACACCGTGTTAGTCAAATAAAATAGTCAACATGATTTCAACTTCATCACGTCTCGCCAACACTATTAATGTGTTTCAAGATTGTTGGGTTGGAATCGATTCGTTTTAGCATAGAGAAAATTCAGATCTTTTGGGATTAGTCAAGTGGGAACATGTTTTATACTCCAGTGATTGTTTCAAATGATACGGATCGACTCGTACACAAAATGTTCAGCAGCTGCTGCAGCAGCATCTCTCTCAAACTGGAACTAGGATTTGAGTGAGGCAAATCTTTCATTACATCTCAACTGCTTTTGAACGCATTCTACCACTCATTAGCATGTGTTTTTGATTAAGTCGATTCACCAAAAGCCTTCTTAGTTCGATGTTTTTGTCAATTACGGAATTCGCAATATGCCAGATTATCTAAAAATATAAGAAAAAAAAAAATATTATTATATCGTAAATATATCTAATAATATTTGTCAACAAGGATCAAGATTATAACGTCATACTAACTTAAAAAATCAGAAATCGTATGTAAACATTGTTGGTTTTTATTGAAAACACTTTCTTACTCTTCTTGTTTTTGTTTGAATTTATTAACCATAGTGTGTAGCAGTTTTCGCACGTTACTGTTTATTGTTTTCCCCATAATTAAGCAATTATTTTTGTAAAATAAATATCTGTTTCCAAAAACTAACAATTGCAACCATAGACTTTGATGTGATTTTTTCGGCAAAACAATATTGCCAACTTAATTTAAAAAAACCGAAAAAATATTTCACAAATGAGTCTAACTTTGGAAAATGGTCCCATAGGCCCGATATTTTCTCATTCCTCTTAAAAAGCACATTTGGTTTCCAAGATAATATTACAGCCAACACTTTTAATCACTTTCGGTATAAAGATGACGATTTTTTATTTTGAAAACTATTAAAAACACAGAACACAACCCATTCTCCTGACACATGACATAAGCGTCAAAATGGCGGCGAACGATTAGTTTTCGATTTCTGCCACGCGCCAACTTAACTTGCGCGCTCTCTATCAAAAATTTTAACAAAATCGTCTTACCTACCTGTTCTCACTTCTACGAGATCGTAGTCTGTCTAATAAGTCAACCGACTTGGGTAATTATTAAGGTAAAATGAAATCTGATGTAATCAACACTGGTTCAATAATCAATTTTGATTAAAAGATACTGATCAATGTTTGGTAACTAATAGAAGAACCTTATAAAAAGTACATATCGAATATAAGTATTTTTTAAATAATTAAATATTAGGTATACAAAATTCCCAAGTCGGTTTACTTTTTAGACAGGCTATACAACGCCGAATGATTTTCTTCCTAAAAAAAAAGATAGATAGTATTACAAATACATTATAAATAAAATTGGAGTGTCTGTTTGTAATATTGAAATATCCGCGTTTTACTACATGCATTTTAATAATAATATACAGTACATACACCGAAATAACATTTTTTACAATTTTTATCTGTCTGTCTGTTTGTTCCGGCTAATCTCTGAAATGGCTGGACCGATATTGACGGGAATTTTTTTGGCAGGTAGCTGATAAGATAAGAAGAAGTAACTTAGGCTACTTTTATTTTAGAAAAATAAATTCAAAATCCTGTAGTCCACGCGAACGAAGTCGCGGGCACAGCTAGTAAGTTATATTTCTGAATCGAACACCATTATTGTGACACCTGAATTCGATACAAATAAAGAATTTATTATCTCCTTTTTTAAAAATGTAAAATAATAATATGTTAAAATGGAATAACATATTATTTTACATTTTTAAATATTTCTTAAATAAATAATTAAAAAAAAAACATTTAAAAATATAAAAAATAGTTGTCCGCCGGTGTGTGTATGCTTACTTGACGCTTGAGTGCATACGTTCGATACGTATCGAACGTATGCACTCAAGCGTCAAGTAAGCATAAACCTTAGGCAGATCTATGGTTTTAACCTACCTTATTTGCTAATCGCCGGTAAACAATAGGTGGGTAAACGGTAGGTAGCGCCATGTTTACTAGAACCTTATTAGAACGGTTAAGAGAGAATAAAGACTGATTCGAAAACAAAAATACGTATTTAAATGGCTTTATTAATGTCCTAATTAAAGTTCTTATGAGAAGGTATTACAGTCAAGCACTAATATAAAAAATATAAAAAATTGAGTTCAATACCGTGATCACGTGATCACGGTATTGAATATTCTAATACCGGTATTGATACCGGTATTGAAAAAGTCCGGTATTTGAAAGCCCTTTTAATCTCTATGGAGAGATCTTGATACTTACCTACCGAGCTTTTCGGATATTGTAGTTTGAATATTGTGAGAGTTAGGTATTGCTGTCTATCAAGTATACTGTTTTATTGGTTTTGTCGTGGATGGTAATATCGGGTCTATTGTAATGGATCGTTTTGTCTGTTATGATGGTCCGGTCTCAATAAATTTTGATATCTTGACTTTCTAAAATTGTTTCTGGGGTATATTTATAGTACGGTATCATATCAGATACGAAATTATGTTTATATGCTAAATTTTGGTATATAATTGCACCAACTTGATCATGACGATGTTTATAATCGGTTTGGGCTAGCGATTTACATGCTCCTGTAACTCCTGTTATATGTTGGATGGTTTCAGAAGCACAGTTGCAGTGTCTGCCCAAATCTGTCGGTTGATTCTGGCCCTTCATGATGTATTTTCTATAATTACGGGTAGCTATTATCTGATCTTGTATGGCTAACATAAAACCCTCAGTCTCGGGAAACAATTCGCCTCGTTTAAGCCATTCGTTCGACATTATTTTATCGACGTGTGGCTGGCTCAAGGAGGCTCGGTGTCTACCATAAAGGGCTTTGAAAGAAGGAAAGAAAGAAACAAAAATAATTTATTTGGTACATCACAAGGCCTAAACACAATACTACACAATAAACACATCAAAAATAAAAGAAGCAAAAATAAAATAAAATAAAAATATCATTGATGTCTGCCTCATGACTGCACCAAAATAGGTCCAGTTCAGCATGAAATGCCAGACAACTAGTGCCTGACGCTGGCTTTCAAGTAGTTGAAAGTTTCAACTGAACCTGTGGTTGTGACGCAACGGACGTAAAACAGGTTTTGGAGTGCAATATAATATAATGTCAGTGATGTGTATTTAAATAATATATATAAGGTATGTTTACATATAATTCATAAAGATAAGATAAATATAAATTAAAGTTTGAAAATAAATAATAGAAAATATTAAAACAAAAATGTAACAAGATAAAGAAAAATAAAATATATACAACAGTAAAATAAATGCACCAAATAATTAAAAATGTGGGTAGGTAAATCTCGAGCGAGTTAGGAGGATGCAATCTGTATATTCACTAAAGTACTCACCCACACCAGTGCGTTGTATGCAACTGTGTGCGATGGAGCGATTGTGAACATTAGCACATATTCTTGCTGCGAGTTCCGTTGAAAGTGTCTTGGGCTTGGTCCGGACAGTTACCGGACGGCCGGACAGCGAGCTACCCATTGCTCACTGTCCGCAAGCCCGCGTCTACGTTGGCCGGAAATCGGGATCAGAATCCCGGCGACGGCGACGGCGATAACGCCGTTGCCTGATGCGTACGGCCTCCTCCTTTGCGAGCATTACTGCTTCGCAGAAGTCGGCGACCGCCTGCCACTCCTCCTCGCTCCGGACCATGGTCTCAACCAAGGCCCGGCGGCAGCGCGAGAGGTCTTCGCCGCCGATCGCCCCCACGAGGGCACAGCGATGCTCCGCCCTAGCAGGGCACACCTCGACTGTGTGCTCCACCGCGTCCTCCGGGCGTTCCGCACAGTGGCGACACCCGGGCGTCACTTCCGCATGAATCGAGTGCAGGAATCTCCCGAACGAACCATGTCCGGTGAGTACCTGCGTCATGCGGAAGGTAAGGACGCCGTGAGGTCTTTCCAGCAACGCCTCAAAGAGGGGACTTACCGTCCGAAAGAGTATGTGAGGATAGGTATTGCAAATGTGTTAATGGCTTTAATAGTATTTCTAGAGTTTAAATTACTTTTTAAGATAAGGTTGAGGCGATGTGAGAATTTCTTTAGCAGTTCTTGTTTTGACAGCTTTTGCTGTATCTGTCTGGACTGTTTAAACCCTAAATACTTGTAAGTACTGATTCAATTGATTCACCAGATCCAAGTGAGTAACTTATTATTATAAGTGACACGGGCGGCACACCGTTGTGCCCTTTAGATCCCGGCATCCCGGCTAGTCGTCCTCAAGCCAGCACTGCATGTGTACTTCAGTTGCCTATTGCGTTCTAGGCGTCGTCGGCTGGGGCTATTTATTGCTCGTTGTCTGCAATCTTTCGCCTGCGGTGGTTGGGGGATAGTCCTGCGTCTCCCGACGCCCGGCGCTTCTCCTGTCACGGTGGCTGGGGCGTGAGGAATTCAGTTTCCTTACGGCTGCGTATCTCCATCGCCTTCGTGGTTATTTTTTTTAAACCACCCAGAAAAAGGAACCCCTTAGAGCGGGACTCCGTCGAGCTATCTTGGTAGGTAGGCTAGTGTAACTACTGTGATACTGCACCAACGTACCGTCGAATTACAGAACTATTATCGCACAATCGTTTGTCACACCACCATGATGCCGACCTTTAGTGTGTCTCACATGATGCGTGCATTCGAAATAAGGTGAGTCACGGTACAGTTGTACACAAGCGTTAACCGCATACCCATTTGTCGAGCTCACGTAGTATCTACACTTTTGTTTAGTCCATTTATTTGATGTCTATGGGGGTGTGGTTGGATATAGCTTCCTGATAAAAGAATTTTTCAATTCGAACCAGTTGACCTGAGTTGAGCAATCTAATTATCGTTTTGAATTCAAAATCAAGATAGACAATAATTAAGAAGTAAATAGTTATAAATATCATAATGGTAGGACTACTCTATACTCGAATGATTTTACCACGTATACTACTCACTTAGTACTATTTTCTACTTATCCTGATTTTTTTGTACCTCACAGACAGCTTAAACGGAATTTCACGATAACAATTGCTCCGCCATTATATACACCGCTAAATTTTAATCGTTTTAGTCCCGTTGAGGGTCGATCCGGTACATGAAACACTATCGATTTGTAAAGATAATATTAAAAAATAAAGCACTTTTTTTTCAAAACTCGTATTAATTTACGCATGCACGAAATTAATTTCTTTAAGAAATCATCAGCTGAGCGAGTTCAATGACCTGTAGTTAATAGTCGACGTTGCTTACAAACTACCTACGGCGAGGATCTTGAGAGAGCCGAGGACGGTAATCGCCAACATTCACGTGTATTATACGGCGTTTTTCTACACACTTTAGAAGAAAATTTTTACAAATTAATTAATTATTGCTTTATCAGCAAAACTTCACACACACTTGTGCATAATACTAATCAAAAAGTCACAGTTTGGTTACAAGCTACATTATATACCTACGTGTAGCGCAATTATAGTCACTTTCTGAGCAAGTGAGTCGAAAATACCTAAGTAGATATAATTTAAAGTGTTTTTATAGTTTTTTTTTTTTTTATGGACGTTTATACATTTAAATAAAATTGGAGTATGTCTTTGTAATATTGAAATAACCGCTTTTTACTACATGATCAATTTTGATCGTTTTAATCCCTTGGAGAGTCGATCCGGTACATGAAATACTATCGATTTGTAAAGATAAAATTAAAAAAAAATGGTTGCCTGTAAAGTCGGTTTTACGGGCGAAGATTTTACGTGACAACGTCCATGCGCCGATTCAATGCGCCTAATTCTCTAGTGCTGCGCGCGCGGCAGACCGATCATAGTTGAGTGGGAGAGAGACGCAAGGCATTCGGCGGGCCTCTCTCTCGTTCGGTGACTCATCGTAACGTTACCGAGCGTTACACTTTTTCATAAGTGACTCCCAGCCGCAACCTAATTTAAGACGTTGTCACGTCAATAAAGTACCTTTTTTTTAAACTCGTATTAATTTGCGCATGTGCGAAATTAATTTCTTAAGAAAACGTCAGCTGAGCGAGTTCAATGATCTGTAGGTAATTAGGGGGGGGAGGGTCTTGTAAAACGTTACGGTGCGTTACCTACAAGGGCGGGAGGGGAGTATTTAAACAACGCGTTACGTAAGTTTTTTTTATTTTAATAAAAAGCTAGGGAATTAGAATCTTCCAAATCAGCAACCCTTTTCGTTTACGGGGAAACCCTCAATAGTTTTGTTGTACGTTATTTTTATTTTAGTTTCCTAAGTTGGCAATCCTTTGTTTAACATAATTGAGACTTTATTGGCCACTTAAATGTTATGTAACGTTTAGGAAGGGGGAGGGAGGGGTACAGAAAAACGTTACGGTGCGTTACATGGGGGGGAGGGAGGGTCTAAAATCTTCAAAAATTGCGTTACGTAATACTTGAACGCTCCCTAATTTATAGCCTAGTCCTTTCTTAAGCTCTAGTCTATCTTTGTACTCAATTTTTCAAAATCGGTTCAGCGGTTTAAGTTTGAAAGAATAACAGACAGATAGTTACTTTTGCATTTATATTTGTATGGATACTTAACTTCGTGTTTGAGACACGTGTAACAGCAGCTGCTGCACGAAGTTTTTGTCCTATGATGACTTTCTTTTGACCAATCATAGTCCGGTCAATTTAGACATCCGAGGTTACAATAATTCGCACCCAGCTGAAAATTGGTAGGATTTTCAACAGGGCCGAGCCACAGAATAATTATACATACAGTAATCCATCTTCATACAAACGGACGAAACGCGAGCTATACCTATGCGCCTCGATCTCGCGGTGCGCTCGTGGTGCAGACAGTCGCAGTGACGATCGGATGGTGTGTTGTTTTTTTAACAATAACCGCGCGATTTTTTCACTAATAAAAAGTCGGTGTTTCTATAACACCGACTTCCGAAATTAAAGTTATTTTATACTTTTCAGTGTTTTTTAACATTGAAGTCGGTTATAATCCATTTTAAACCGCACTGTTATACACACAGCTCCACTCACAAAAGTCATCATGTGCATACGTACGTATTTATACATATATTACACGCCCACGCATGCATAAACACGCTCACCTAAATAAACACACTAATATACACAAACTCACTCACAGACACACTCATAGCAGCATGTTTGTCCACTTTTAATTTAATTGTTTTTTATATATATTTTTTTTTGTTTTGTTTCTTTTTCTTTTCCTATTAAGGCGCATAGTGCGCAAGATCGACCTTGAGCGTCGAACTCACACATACGCGCGAGACCTGCACACACTGACTTTCCGGACCGAGCGCGCTACCGCTCAAAGATAACGCAGTGACGCAGAGAGGCGTGCCTATTCAGTGGTATTTTGCCTACGACTCCAGAACTTCTAAGATGCACGGCTAATTTTAATTTAAATAGATACTTATTATGTTTCGTGTAATTCTCAAACTTTATCATTTGTATGTACCTAGGTAGGTGTAGAAAAAGAAACAATACAACAAAAACAACAACAGGTTATACAAACTAAATTCATTAAAATACTGCTGTTTTTCGATTATTTCATAACATAAAGTGTATATTACAAAAGTAATTCAAAAAACAATTTATGATAAATGTTATATCTTATTCTTCTATAACTATAATGTGGTAAAAATCAGTTTTTTTTTTTATTCTTTTGTTTGTTACGAATAAGCTCGAAAAGAAATGGAACGATTTAAAAAAGTTAAATCATTGAATATGAACATAATTGGTGAAATAAGGGTACCAGTATAATATTGTGAATTTTACGCATACGAGTATGTGGCCCCTTCAACGCGATCTGGCGTGATCTTGTGAAATGGTGAAACAGTAAACAGACATGCGATTATAGCAATCCCAAAAGATTTGCTGTAATGTTAAGGGTTCCATACCTTTTTTTGTGGTGGGAAAAAATCATCCAATGACAACCCCCGCTCTTGGGTGGAGCGGGAGATAGTGTCAGATTCTTACTGACTAAAAGACCCACCCTGTTCCTTCTAGCCTTCATACCGGGCCTCGAGCTCCCTTTCGGATAACCCTGGCCCCAGTAGGCAGGGTTCCGTACCTCAAAAGTAAAAAACGGTACTTTTATATTATAGGATCATTGTGTTGCTCTCTGTTTATCTGTTTCCCTTTATTTCGGGAAAGCATAGAATTATAGAGTTGAAATTAAAGCCATATACACAAGTCTGCGGTTGCATGATGCTGTAAAAAAACCAAACGACTAAGTTAACGAAAACAAAAAAAAAAACCCGCCAAGTACGAGTTGGACTCGCCCATGAAGGGTACCGTAGTAGCAAGTAACGTAATATAAAAGTTCTTGTAGTTCGTTGTAACTTTGATCGATGTTTTAATAATAGTGTATTTTTTTAGATTTATGACGTACTAAAAAACTATTTACTAGATCTCGTTCAAACCAATTTTCGTTGGTGTTTGCATGGCCGCATGGTAATGTACATCATATATTTTTTTTAGTTTTGTCATTCTCTTATTTTAGAACTTAGAGGAGGGGGGAACACCACCACCGAAAATTGGTTTGAACGAAATGTAGTTACTAGTTTTTTTTTTAATACGTCATAAATCTAAAAAATACACTATTATTAAAACATCGATCAAAGTTACAACGAACTACAAGAACTTTTATATTACGTTACTTGCTGCTACGAAACCCTTCATGGGCGAGTCCGACTCGCACTTGGCCGGTTTTTTTAGAAGTCGGTAAAAAAAATCTTATCTTTAATTTCAATATTATTTGCTTCAGTAACTTTCACCTATTTTTACCTATAGGGCCGGGGTAAAATATCCACGTGAGCGGTTAAAATTCATAATACCAATAATTCATAGTACAGTTTATAAAAATAATATTGTTTCTAAATGACTTTTTTTATTTCAGTGAACAGTTTTATTGTAATTAAAAACGGTTACGACTTTTGTGTAATATGTTTTTCTGACGCGGTAAGTTACACGGCACGGAGCGACTATTTGCCACCCGAAATCTATAAGTCGTGTCATATTGGGTCCTCTGCAAGCGCGCTAGCCTATAAACTCACACTAATACAAAATCTTCGTAAACATTCGCGCCAACACATACGTAGCGCGCTGTCGTTCCATGGCGGGAACGGAGCGCCGAGCGACACAGCCTCCCCGTCTGAATGCTAACGCATGACTGGCCTGCGCCCGCACAGACTTTTATATTTATTCGAACTCAATATTGCTCTTTTTATTTAGTAAATATTGATTGATTTATGTAAAAAATGTTCACTTTGAAGAATATTTAACCACCAATTTTTCTGTGTAAAAATATTTCTAAAGATCCAAGCCGTTTTGAAGGAGTAGGGAAAAGTAGCGAGATTCGTAAAATAATTTTTTTAGACAAAAGTATTAATCGCACGAAAATATCAAATGTTGATATTATTGTTCATGAATCTATAATAAACATATATTTTTTTCAAACCAATTGACGTAGACGTTACGGAGGAGTAGGCCTCAGAAAGTCACTGTTTTATGGCACTTTTCGGGCGCTTGGCCCTTAACTTACACGCTCTGTTTGACGTAAAATTAATGTCACTTTATTGTAGGGAAGACACTAACACCTGCAACACAGTTCTACTAGCGCAGGCGTTAGGGAATCCTATAATACAAATTGTAAATTATGTCAATAAAGAATTTTTTTTTTTTTTTGTAAAAAGTTTTTTATTTTACACCTTTTAGTTATGGTACCACCACTACAAAGTACCCCTCAGACAAACTTAAATAACTTATAGCCACAGTGCATCTCATAACGATTCTAATAATCCCAAACACGGTTAGATTACATTAATTTTTTTTTCCTTCTGGCTTCATCATCTCCTTTTCTGACAGTCAGTCATCGACTACACGTATAAACAAAGCAACATTACTTGTAACCACAGTTCTGCTGTAATTTTGAGGAGTTCTGTTCCATATCTTCGCATTTCATAATCAGATCATAACAATATTTTATGGAACCAACTTGGAAACATAAAATTTCAATCAAAAAAAGAATTTTCAAAATCGGTCCACAATTGACCGAGATATCGGTGAACATACATAAAAAAACCATACATTCAGCCGAACATAGAACCTCCTCCTTTTCGAAGTCGGTTAAAAATAAGTTCAAGTACATATTTATGTATTTAATATGACGAGTAGGATATATTGTGCTGTTTTTGGGTTCCATGAATTCGTCAATAACGAATCCAGAGATTTTTTTTTTTTTAATTACCTTGAAACTGAAAGGTACTTACTAGTAGGTCTGTATGTCTATTTGATGGATAAGTATTTCCTTTTTTGTCCCGAAAAAAAAGATTTCTAGATTAATAAATAAAGTGAATAAAGTGATTGACACGAGTGAAATAGGTAAGTTGTTAGAGGCGGTTCATGAATCATGATCGATAGGTACGCTTTTCTTAAAACCTCAGGGCATGTGTGTTTTGTTTTGTTAGTTTGTATTCAAAGTAAAGTGGTATTTTATTATTAACCCGTTGTGTGTCCGGAACGTGGATCCACGCGAGACACAATAACTTTTTAATTGTGTCTCTAATTACGGCATACGAAAGGTTAATAATAGTTGTTTATTGTGCTGTGTGTGAATGAATAAGACTAGAAAAAATAAATTTGACCGTCTGATCTGTCTGTATTAATTAATGTTTTAATACTTGTTATGTTCATTGTGTGCCAAATAAACATGTTTAATTTCTTTCTTTCTTTTTTTTTAAATTTTCTCAAATTAAGTATTTCTGTTGCTGCTTAAGAACATATACCAATAAAAACCGTTTTAGGGTTCCGTAGCCAAATGGCAAAAAAGGGAACACGCATTTTTATTGAAAACGTCATATTCAATTCACGAAGTATTTTATTTCTTTATATAAAAAAGATTATCTACAGTTGCAAAACTAAATGGAAACACAAAGTGGGGAAAAGTACCTAATTAAAATGCTGGAGGCGGGCAGCCCTATCGCATGTTTACGTACCTACCGCGCGGCTGTAGGTATTTCGTGGTATTTATTTAAAAACCGGCCAAGAGCGTGTCGGGCCACGCTCAGTGTAGGGTTCCGTAGTTTCCCGTCCGTCACAATAAGGGTTCCCAATTATGAGTTTAAAAAAAGGCTAATTGTTACGTTAACATACTAAGTACGAAACCCTAATAAATACGGAACCCTAAGAACGGGCCCACAAAGGACGGTGATAACTAAAACAGTATGCAAGTAGTAGTTTCAACGATTGTGCACTCGTAAAATATGAAGCAACGATTTTTTACCACGGTAGGTCATGAAAGTCATTACGCAACGCCCAACCATTTATGAACTGGTTTTTACTTTAACATTTTAATAGATGGCGTTAAAAATGAATTTTCATTTTGTTCTAAATTGCCTTAGCATGTTCCTGATAGAAGTTTTATTTAATTATAAGATAATACCGCCAATGCCAAGGAGGGAGAGACCAACCGAAAAATTCGATAATACCGGACCCCATCAACTCAGGAAAAATCCTAACAGCGCGAACGCGAAATAACCCAGCGCCATCTCTCGGGAAATTTATTAATTGGGTTATTAATTAATACATAGGTATGTACCAGAAGAACTTTTCGGTGGTATTTTGGATTGCGAGAACCGATTTTAATAATTCTTTTTTTGTTGGAAAGAAGATACGTTCAGGATAATAAAATATGTAAACTAAGTTAAAAAAAATGCTTGCATATTATACTACAAACTTCGTTCAGAAATTATTTTGTAGAACCTTTTTGCCTTTTTTGTACAAAAACTGTTCGGTCCATCAAGTTCAAAATGATTTTCCTAGAAAGTCCTTATAAAGTTATACTTGTCAGATTTTTTTCATATTTTCTAAACTTATGGTTCAAAAGTTTTTTTTTTTTTTAATTTTATTTATTTTATTTACACTTATAAACAACTTAATAACTATAATTACAGTAAATTACAAAATATATAAATAATAGAACCCTACGCTAAAATACACTATCTAAAATATGGCGTCAAAAAACTCTTCCACATCGCTGTCGACTGGTAATGTGCCCAAAAGACTGGCGGCATTGCCACGTTGTATGGCAATGCTTATCCTCTGTCCAAGGTAAAAGCCAGCCTTTGGGTCACGTGAAGTGTCAACTAGACGTTTCGACAGATCTTTAAACAAACTGTGAGCACTCGGACCCCACGATCCAAGAGTTTCAACCCCAAACGGTTCGAAAATATAACTTCCAACAAGGTTGTTATATTTCCGCCGCTTGAGGTTCTCCGCAGCCGCAGCGGCAGCACCAGCACGACACGACGAGCTAGGAAGATGTGAAGGCGCAAGAGTATCGACACAAGTAGCGTCCCATACTAAAGGCCTTCCCATCTTCCAAGGAAATAACGACATGCCGTCCGGTCTCTTGCCATCGTTGCGTGCCAGGCCATGAGGTTCCAATACGGCTGGAACGCCACGGTGACAAGAGCGCGTCTGATTATGTCGTTGATATTCGCGTGTCGCGCTATGCGACCCGCACTTCGGCTGCATGATAGACCGTGGTGTCCGAGGCTGTTGACAACTTCGCCGCAGTGACAGCGATGAGGAGAACAGCAGGGAGCGCCTAGACGTAAGGCAACAGCGAGGCGGAAAGTATTATCGTCGAGCAAGGTGCCGATGTTCGACGACGGTAGTGCGTGAAGCCAGAGGCCCGACTCCCACTCTCCCACAGCCAGCAGGCGCGCTCGCTCCGCAGGGGTAGTAAATGTTTCAATCAGGTTTTCCTGCACTACTTTGCAGAGCGGCTCATCCCACCGTCTTTGGGATGATGGTACGTCGGGTGGATTAGAATTCGGGCAAGCGAGTCTCCAGGCATTTATAGCCTCGATGAAGCACGGCACATTGAAATCAATCAGTGAGGGAGAAAGGATATTCCTGATTAATTTCTCAGTGCCGTGAACCGAGGATATAAAGGCTGGTAAACTAATACTAGAAATTTTGCGGACGCCGAGGCTACCCATACGGATAGGAAGAGTAGCCTGGGACCAAGCTCGGTCGTCCATGGCCACGTTTAAAATTGATGTAAGAGTATGCCGGATAATTTGGTCCATTTTATCCAAAAGATGAGGGTGTTTCCAAAAATGGGAAGCGCGAAGGAAATAAATTAATTTAGGGCCGAGACAGCAGAAACGAATTATAGTGATGGCCGAATGCATATTAATTTGTAGTAATCTTTCCGAAACATCATTAAAATTTTGAATTTTTTCCTCGACAAAGTTGGGAAAGGAATCCTCAAAAATAGGAGACCCCAGGAGGCGAAGAGAACTTCTGTCTATAATTTTGATTTCCGGGGCTATTGCGTTAAATTTGGAAAGAGTCTGTTGTCTGTCGGTGGTGTCAGATAAGAATAGTTCACATTTTGGAAAGGTTCAGATCAAGTCCTATAGAGTGAAGTTGATTTTTTAAGAAGTGTAGATCATCTAAAACTGTGTCTGCATCACCTCCAAGGGTTCCGTCGTCGAGATACCAAACGTTGAATTTGGAATTTAACTGTTGAATAATGGGATGAATGGCTAGACTGAAGATCACTGGCCCGAGGGGATCACCTTGTTGACAGCCAACAGCGGATTCCAAAAGATTGTCTCGATATAGTAATTTTGATGGTTGTCTGTAACATTGCCAAAGAAAACTAAAAATTTGGGGTAATTCTTTTTTAGATTCTGTCAGCAAGGTATCTCTATTAACCGAATTGAAGGCATTTTTTATGTCAACCTTCAGGATGACCCCTCCTAGGTTAGAATTTAGGTAGGTCGACAAGGCGTGTACGGCAGCCTCGCAGCCCCCTTTGGACCCGAAGCCTAGCTGCAGGGGCTGAAATTTTTTCGAAACAGCCTCACCATAAAATTTACAGCAAATCTTGGCTGCCATACGACGGTATGTAGTGCCCACGGCAATGGGTCGGATGCCGCCATCTCTCTTGCGAAGGGCTCATAAATTGGCCCCGTATAGAGTGTCAATGACAGCCTCGTTCACCTTGCCTGAGAGCATTAGGTTAACCAGAGCCGTAAGCTCCTTCAAGAGCAACTCACCAGCTTCCCCGGCGCCTGAGCAGATGAGGTCCTTCAGGTGTTGGGGACTTAGGCCGTCGAGGCCGCCGGCAGAGCCGCTCCGGAATGAGCAAACGGCTGAGATTACCTCTCGAACTGTAACGGTGAGGGTATGAATGTCCGAATCAGGAGGGTCAGGAAAAGATAGATCATCCGCTGGAGCAGGGTGTTTGTTCTCCAGAGCTACTAGAGTATCTGGAGAACACGGAGCCAGCACATCACTACTGAAAAGAATTCTGGCTGCTCCGCTAATGTCACCTTCCCCTAATTTAGTTTCGACCAGATGGGAAACACCTCTTGAAGAGGTAACCCTCTGTGTCGATAATTTTGAGTCAAAATGATGGGCCGAAATGTTACAATTTTCTTTAATTTGAGTAGTTAAAGTTTTTTTATTAGCCAAATCTTTTCGAAAATGTAATATTCTGTAAGGGAAGGTGAGAAGTTGTTCCCAAGCACTAAGTGAGTTCTCCCGGGCGGCTAGGTGGACACAACTTGCTAAAGTTTGTGCTACCAGAGTTCTGGCGCCACGGGGAACTCGTTTTAAAACTGTAACTGATTTTTTTAATTTTGTAAGGGTTTTCCAAAGCGGGTCAAATGTGGGTGTAGCTGGTGTAGGTGTAGGGGATGTAGAAGTAATGACAGGGTCTGAAGTGAATGCATTCTGGGGTTTGTGAGCCTTCCCTATATGCACATTCAGACCCCGCTTACCTTTAAAAAACCGTGCTTCTTGGCAGAGAGGGCACCTCTCCAGAAGTTGGAGGGGGGACACACACATTGTTTTTAACTTTTGGAGCGATTATTTCCGAAATCATTGACATTATCAAAAAATGATTTTAGTAAACGCATGTTCATTTTTAAATACCTATCCAACAATATATCACACGTTAGGGTTGAAATTAAAAAAAAAATCACTTCCCACTTTACATATATGGGGGCTACCCTAATAAAACATTATTTTCCAATTTTTATTTTACCACTTTGTCGGCGTGATTGATATACATATTGGTACCAAATTTCAGCTTTCTAGTGCTAACGCTCACAGAGATTAAGCGAGGACGGACAGACGGACAGACAGACAGACATAGTGAAACTATAAGAGTTCCTAGTTGACTACGGAAACCTAAAAATACGGGTGAGTGAGAGTGAGACACATCACTATGTATAATTATGCTGTGGCCGAGCCGACGCCAGCCAGCGCTGTGTGCGAAACCTAAATAAGGAGCGCCTCTTCTTTTTGTTGTTTATTTTTCGATTTGGATATATATTATATTATTTCTCAATTTTTAACTGTTTGTTCTGCAGTTTTATGTATAGTGTTTGCCTCAATAGATAAAAATGGTTCGCTTCCGCTTGGTATTTGCCGCGAAAAACTAATGAGAAATAAATTAAAAAAGAAAACGTAGTTTTGGTGCGGAAACCTAGTTATTTTTCTAAAATAAGAGAAACCTAAGTTACTCCTTATATGTTAAGGATTAACTATCTACCAGTGAAAATCTCGTCGTAATCGGCCCAGCCGTTTTGGAGATTAATCGGAACAAACAGAAAGATGTATAAACAAACACCCTCACACCCCACATATATCCTCACACCTATAAACATGCATACAAACACACACCTGGTGGAATTGCTTTTTGTTATATTTGATTTTTCTTTTTTCTTTCTTATATTTACTTCAGTACAATTGTTGGTATAGCTGAATCATTGACACTGTCTTCACTTGTTTTAAGCATTAATATTAACATAGTTCATTGGTTGAACCCTATCTTTTAAGATACAGGCTAGTCCTAGTTTAAGATCTTATCTTAGAGTCTATTATTGCATCAATATTGTAAATAATAATTGCTAAACAATGTATACAGTGCAAGTGCTATGTTTTTGTGAAATAAATACTTATTATTATTATTATTAAAAAACCGTCCAAGAGCGTGTCGGGCCATGCTTAGTGTAGGGTTCCGTTGTTTCGCGTCCGTTACAATAAGACGTGTTCCCACTTAAGAGTTAAAACAATAAACAACAGACAACGAGCAAAAACAAATACCACCAATGCCAACGAGAGACCAACCGAAAATATAATACTTAGCACAATCCCGTCCCAGGGAGAGTGGAAACGCCAAGAGATGTCGTGCGGTGTTCCACAGGGATCGATACTAGGACCACCCTTGTGGAACATCGGGTACGACTACGTGCTAGGCGGCAACTTCCCTGACGGGGCCAGCGTGGTCTGCTACGCAGGCTCACGCACACGCTGACACGTTGGTTCTAGCGCAGGGAGATTCGTACCAGGCGGCAGTCGATCTAGCGACACGCGGGGTTGCGATTTTCCTTGATAGGATCCAGCAGTTGGGACTCAAGGTGGCACTCAGTGGCACTGCACAAGTCCGAGACTATACCTATGCTCCCACGTGACCTTGGAACGCGCCACCATCGAGTTCCCATTTAACGGTAGGAGGAGTTCACATCAGCGTCGGGTCGACGATGAAGTACCCGGGACTCGTCCTCGACAGCTGGTGGAATTTTGTGGAGCATTTCCGACGTCTGTGGGTGCCGTCGCTGCGTCAGCAACCGGAGGCCCAGCTGAACGTAGCCCAGAGGGTCATGCCAATACAGATGGTGCGGGGATACCGCACGGTTTTCCGCGAAGCGGCGAGCCCCCTTGCTGGCCTGCCACCATGGGATGGGACGGGACAAAAGCCTTGGCGGACAGAGCTCAGGCGGGATCTCATGGTGAAATGGCGTCAGCGACTATCGCAACCCAGTGCTGGCCATGCCGCAATTATGGCAGTAAGTCCTTCTTAAGTCTCTTTGAGGCGAGGCTGGAAAGACCTCACGGCGGCGTCCTTACCTTCAGCATGACGCATATTCTCAACGGACATGATAAGTTCAGGAGGTTCCTGCACCGGATTCGTGCGGAAGTGACGCCCGGGTGTCACCACTGCGCGGAACGCCCGGAGGACATGGTGGAGTACACAGTGGAGGTGTGCCCCGCTTGGGCAGAGCATCGCCGTGCCCTCGTGGGGCCGATCAGCGGCGGCGATCTCTCGCGCGGGGCCTTGGTACAGTTCATGGTCCGGAGCGAGGAGGAGCGGCAGGTGGCCGTTGCCTGATGCGGTCGGCCTCCTCCTTAGCGAGCATTACTGCTTCGCAGAAGTCGGCGACCGCCTGCCACTCCTCCTCGCTCCGGACCATGGTCTCGACCAAGGCCCGGCGCGAGAGGTCTCCGCCGCCGAACCTTATACCTACCTTGGCGCCTGTGTGCGCCGCACACTTCCCAAATATGGGTGGCTCCGCCGTGTTCAAAACGCTTAACATGGTATGTGAAATCGTGTGACGATTACCTCTTTCAACTTTTTGAATCATTATATATTATCTCAAAAACGGTGCCTCTTCGGAAAAAAGGTGTTTATGTTGCCATTTTCACTACATAGTATAAAACAAAGTCGCTTTCTCTGTCCCTATGTCCCTTTGTACGCTTAAATCTTTGAAACTACGCAACGGATTTTGATGCGGTTTTTTTAATAGATAGAGTGATTCAAGAGGGAGGTTTATATGTATAATAACATCCATTAAATAGTGGAGAAGTACTGTTATTTTTGAGGTTTCTAATGTGATGTCGTAAATAATTACATTTTTTCCGCTTACATTGCAAACGCAGGCTGAACCCTACGAGTTTTATCAAAATAATGTACTAAGTATTGTACACATTGAAAAGGTCTACAGAAAAGTCCATGATGGTATATGTCTATCTCTTATGGATAACCCACAATAACTTTTTTTTGTCATTTACGTTTTACGACAAATAATGGCTAATTTTCGAAGCGATTTTAACCAATACAGCATTAATCCTTAACCAATTAAATACCTTGAATACATTGTTCATTTAATATAGATCTATATGGCCCTTTACACCGTATGATTTAAGTGAATATTTTCGAAGATATTACAGATTTAAAAATTGCGGGACGTACCGTCAACTGTGGCATCTTTACTTTCCGTAGGTATCTTTACCTAAGCATACCCTATACTAGTTCAACTTATTTTTTGTTTTGTCTGTGGCAGTTTATGTTATTTCGCAGATATTAGTAGATTTTGTAATAAATTGTGGTTACCCAAAAAGTTTTTTAGGCTAGCTACTTCGTTAATTGTCAAAATAAAGTGCTTTTTCGTTATATGCGGTCAATTTTGTGTGCAGCGTCTTCGTGTAAAGATTGGTGTTTCCTACAGTAAATCAAAGTGCAGGTAAGTGGCGTATATTAAATAGTATTTGGTATATTGTCATGGAGGTATATCGCAGTGATTAAATCCTAAGAATCTTCTATTTCCTGAGTTATTCGAAAAGGTAATGTTATTTGAAGTTAGGTAAAGTTACCAAACTCAGCATGAAGGCAACTTTACCTATGACTAGGGTTGTCAAATTTAACTTTCATAACTAATCTGGTTTTATGTGAGAAATCCTTTAAAATTTCGTTTAGCTGTTCAAAGCACTAACTTTATTATTCGTTCATGAAATATTGAGATGTGACATAATTAAGTTAATAACAAATTTGGCTGATATCCTATTACAGATGTTATATTCAAGATGCCTCCAAAACATAGCGTCAAACAAAGAAATAGAAGACGTCTGGGAGCGCGACCTTACAAAAATTACTCTGAAGAAATGCTATTGTTGGCTGTTGATATGGTAAGAAACAAAAATACAACATCTTATGAAGCTGAGAAGCAATTTGGCATACCTGCTGTTTAACGAATAGGTACCTAGTTTTGATTATAATTACGCTAAGTACTTAATTTTTTGACGCCAAGTAATGCATAAATAAAAGTTTATTATTAAAAAAAAGATTTAATGTGTATTATTTTTCGACAACCCTGATGCCATGCTGCCATTTCTATGATAATTTTGAATTTCTGTTGGCAACTTTACCTATGTATTGGTAGTGGTTACTCAAACGGAGATGATAACTTCAAAATAAAATACATCGCTTTTTTATCGCCTGCACCTTTGGCAACTTTACATTGCATGCACTTTGGAACACACATTCGAGAAAAACTGTATGCTAGGTAAAGTTGCCAAATTTATGTCAATTTTACCTCGCTCATATTCTTGGTTTTTTTAGGGATTCTATGTGAGATTTTGTGGAATTAATTGGTTCAACCAAAAGAGACACATATTTTTTACAAAATAAATCAATAAAAGTTTAAATATCTAGCTCTATGTTGTGATAAATAGTAAAAATGTAAAAAAATACGGTAAAGTTGCCACAGTTGACGGTAGCGTTTGCGGCGGTACCGGCCGGCCGCCCGGTGCGGCAAGAGCGTGCCTCTTCATGGTATAGGGAAAGGGGGATTGTTTTACTCCAAATTTAACGCGTGCGGGCCACGGGCAGTAATGAATAAATCAAAACTACTGAATCGACTTTAATCACATAGGCTATATATTTTATACCCGTGCGAAGCCGGGGCGGGTCGCTAGTTTGTAGATAATTTGATAGGTAATCTGATAGACAATTTTTGTCTGAGCTAATTTTATGATAAAACTTCGTTTTACTGAAAATCGCGAAAAACTCGTTTTTTGTGACCTAGATCTTGAGTATTTTTTTTTCAGGTGTCGGATCAATATGGACCTTCTAGATTTCATTTATGATGGTGTTTTGAACAATCCTACCAATTTTAGCTGGGTGTAATTATTGTAACATTACCCTATTTTTTGGTTGGTTATTGAGATAAACTAGTGCTTGACTGCGATCCCACCTGTTGGTAAGTAGCGATGCTATCTTTGATGGTGAGGCGCACTAGTTTATCAAGAGCCTATTCACTGTAGCCTAGAAGACACGCAAATTATAATCGGACGGGAAGACCGCAGCAGGCTAAGTCCGGACCGTAGAGGTTTCAACAACGTAAGGTGAATATTCGCCGTACGTCGGGTTGTCCGATGGTACAATTGCGATGGCGGAATCAAATACCGCAATTCCTGCGCACACTAAATAAAATAAAAAGACGAAACGACGTCTAATTTGACGAGTAGTAGTGATCACCAACTGATCTACTAGAAATATGAAATTAAGAGTAGATTAGATATTGGGAGATTAAATGAAACGCTATAATATCAATCTTTTATAAATATTGGTAAATATAGGTCAAATGTGGTACAATTAAAATCAGAGGAAATATTTTTATCAATTTCATATCAAAATGGAAACCATCCATGCATTATTTTCTACACTTTATCATTATATTAACTGTATGTCATATTATAGGTACCATAAATTATCTGTATAGGAACCTGAGCTTATTAGTGAGAGGGCGAAATGTATTAGGTTATTTAAACTGTTTATTTAAAAAGCATTTTAAAATTTACTTCGTCAATAAATCAATTTTATTATTAATCCCTATAGGATTTGATCAACGTAATGGACAAATAAGATTATTTGAAAAAACATATCCACCCTATCACTAAATTCTAGACTCGCAGAACTGAAGTCCTCAAGCACAATAAAACAAATGTCTAAGGATAAATGCAATTTAAACTGTGGCAATTATGAGTACGAATTTTATTCCAGACTTAAATTATTATAAACAATATTTAAGTAGGTATTATAAGTTTTACCAGATGAATTAATTGAAGGACATTATTATAAGGTTATACTTAAAGATGAATTATTTTAAACATACAATGTGAGCGAAAGTAGTCAGTTTGACTTACCTATAATACAATTGCATAAATTGAATTATTTTAGTCTGCATGTTGTTTAAAATAACGCCCACTTATATCCATTACAAGAAAATGCGATAGAGTGTAGAAAATGGAAATATTCACAATTGAATGTGCTGAAAACCAATAAAACATAGCACATTCATTAATCCTATCTATGAGAGTGCCTACGATAAAATAGTAACAGTGCTACAAAGCAGATAATGAACCATCACATAACATTATTTCATTACATAAACAACGTTGGTAAAAATTATAAACTAGTTGCTGCAACAAAATCAAGTTTAAAAACTGAATTTCAGTGACCATTCTAATGCGAACCTTGAGATTATTCATAATTATAGCAGACCAATCTATGCTGTGCATTTTAAGCAAATGACTGTCGTGATGATTATAAAAACTCGTCAGTCTTTAAAGTTTTATAAACATGCATCCATTCATAATGTGGTTAAAATTTCAATAACTTATGTTTTATTGGTTTTAAGCAAAATATACAAAGAAAAGTGGTCGATTAAATGTACAGACGATCATCATTTACAAACTAATTAATAAGAAATAACCATTTTAATACTTTAAGACATAAATAATAACACATTTTAAACAATTTAACTTGCTTCTTTGACTTAAAATCTCTTATTACTATTTTTGACTACACTAATAGTATAACCAAGTCCGTTATGTTACATTGTTAATTATCCTATACTGACATAATGTAAAGGCGGTAGGCAGACAACTCCTTATAACTACGGACTCAGAAACAGAGTGCGATGTAAGCGTCAGGAAGAAATAGTAGTATGTATAAAACTAAGGCTACTCTAAACACGAAATAAATCATTTTAAAGGTATGTTATTTTGTTACTATAAAACTTGTTGCTAAAGTCGAAACATTGTTTCAATAATAATTTATTAGTGTTGAATTTATTTTGGCAATAAACTTTTGAGACCTATTCATTTCATGTTCAGAGCCCTCTGCTCTCTATATTAAACAAAATCCTAATAAAATACATACACTGAAAACACTTGAATCACACCACAACACTTAGTGACCTGGCTGAGTTAGAGAGATCTCTTGTGTATATATATATTTTTAATTTTCGTTAAGGAAAACTTATCTAAACATAAAATTTTACTGGTCATAAATACCATAATGTATGTAATTTGTATTACTAAATGTTAACAGTGTATGGATCTCTGTAAGACTGCCAGGTCCACAACACAATATTTTGGACTACAATATCACAACATACATACATATAAATAGCTACATAAACGTAACACACACACACACACACGTTATTCTATCAATATGGTGACTTGAACTAGCGTAACTTAATAATGAATAAATGATCAGTCTTAAAAATTCATATGGTTCCGTGGATAAGACCATAGCATTATGAAGTCTGCAAAGCGTTGTACTTGTTGATCCACTCTGTTGCTGAGTCAAACTTAAAATACATTCAAAACTTATAAGAAAAATATTAACAAAAGAGCACGGCGTTTTACATTTTTATTTAACAAAAATGTCAGCACATTATAGCGAACGTTAATTAATCACTGTATAGAATTATATTACCTAAGTCACAGGGAAATGTAAGAACTGTGAACCTTAACTCTTATAAAGTAAAACAGTGAAACATGATTGTTCACTATAATTTTATAAATCCCGAAGGTAGATCAAATTGGTACCTATTTGGTAGAATAATCTAGTAATTGTAATTCCAATATCAATAACTTGATTGAATTGTAAAACATTTTTTTTTTCAACCTTGTATTAAAAATCTGAGCTATTTAGTGCTGTAGAATATATTTTATCTCACTTGTGACATGATATACATTATAGTTCTTTAATAAAACAACATATTAAATCAACTGTTTTGTAGAATGGGATGTGTTCAGTAACACCTTGTCACTTGTTGTCAACTACACTATATAATATATAAATCCTAACTAATTATGACCTAAAAGTAGTTTCAATTAAAGAATGCTTATATGAAGCAATACATAATTATACTAATCAGTTAAATTGAATACAATACATCATTAACTCGTGTTCCAATCAACTATGTCTCATGCAGAATAACTCTTTAATGAGAATTCAACAACATGGAATGCTCTAAAATTTCTGTATCTATAATTTAGAGATGGCAGCATAAAGCGCCTATAATTTACCTATGTCACATACAAAATACGCATTACACTGGGTATCCTAACATGAACAAAAAAGCAGCAACACTGGATAAATATTAGTCAATACATTATAATTATTATAGATTCTATATCAACATTTTAATTAAATATCATAGTGATTTGTCACCATTATTTTGCATTCCGAGTATTTATTCTCAAGGAATTATTGTTTGTTGATTTAAATGGCACACCAACAAATAGCTGATGATGGTCAATTTTAGTGACTATATGAAACGCCATTAATTATTTATCTATGCACCTACTACATTCATTTATATCAATTGTGTCTGCATACATTAATAAAATAGTAAGGTTTAAATTAATTTTATTAACTGCAAAGTTAAAGACTTGTTACAGCCGCATGCCTGTATACCCTGCCTTCTGCCCAAAGCCAGACAAGCTAAGAGTGACAAATTAACTTCTTGCTGTGGTAATAACAGTAAAATGCTAGACTAATAGAATACAGGGTTATTATTTTTCTACACAAGCCAAATGCTTTCCTCTAAAGAAACTATCCAGTGTCGATGATGCAACTTTAAGCCTCCATCAATTTCTTTTAGTTTATTATGGCAGTTGGTGGAAAATTTGTTAGCTAAAATTGAACTTTGATTTAATTTTTCTCTCACACACATTTATTCCAAAAACTGTTCTAAAGAAATAAAATAACATTGGCACGCGGCATGGTGTACTTATCCTTCATCATCTAATCTTACTCAAGTCAGTCAATCCTCTTTCCATCAACACATGCTGCAAGAAGCCAAATTAACATAAAATTTAAACATTAATATAATTACATTTGAGACTAAACTAAGCACAGCGCCGATCGGCATACGCGACAACGCATCCAGCTAATTCTATACCATTTATCGATTCGACTTCAATGCGTAATAAAAAAATAAACAAAGACGCAGACTTATCGATTCGTCACTTTGGAAAAGATAATTAAACAACTAAAATTTAAAACTATATTCGAGGAGGGTCAGGAGTGCTCGCTAAGCGGAAGCAAATTTACGAGCTTTAAGTCATAAACACGTTTAACGCGATCACGAATGCTTCACAACGATCACACCAGGTCTCGGCGGCGGTGGAAGTTCCGCTTTCTTAGTAAGAGCCAGAGGCGCATCCCCTGACTCTTCACGGAACAAATGATCTCCCTCAAGGTGACGAATGGCTTCCACAATAGTTTCCAGGTTCTGTCGACTAGTGCTTGCAAGATACAAACGTGATGGCGCATCATGCGCTGCATCAGGAAGAACCTCAACTTCAACACGAGGCTCAGCTTTGATAGCAGCTTCTAGTAGTGGAGCAGCAACTACTGCAGGTTCCACAGGTGCTGGGGCCTCCACTTCCTCACTTTCAAGCTTACATTCTGGAGCAACTTCTGTCTGTTCAAAATGAATAACAGGCCGAGCTAGCTCATGTACATTATTAGGATAAATCTGAGCTTCAAGGGAATGAAGGCGCTCTTCCAAGTGCCGCCGCAGTCTTCGTTCACGATCCAGTTGAACACGTAACTCACTGCCTTCTGTTTCTTTTTTCTGTGAAGCACTTGTCACAGAAATCACAGCCACTGGCTCAGGTGATCTAGAATTAGTTATCGTATCCTCAGTAGAATCAGGGATTATTGCTGGAACATGAGTAAGAATTTCGCCTTTTCTTTTTTTCAGGGGTATTTCCCCACCTTCATGTTGATTAAGTAATCTCTTCAGCTGGCAATTCTGAGATAGGAGTCTTGTTTTTTCTTGTTCCAAGTTGTAAATGTATTCAGCTGTCTGCTGTAGTATTGCAGCCTGTAAAATATTAAAATGAATATGATAATTAGGTACTTTATAAATTAACACTTTCTCACAGATGTTGAGTAATTAATAGAACTAGTAAACTGCCACCTTCATTGAAATATTCTTGACTTAAGATGACATAGGGCTAAAGGTCATAGTACACTTAAACGACTCTGCTCCAACACCACTCCCACCCAACACTATACAAAATAAGATGACTGCTCACAGTACAGGCGGCGACAGTTAGTGAAGAATTTAATTAAAAATTTCATTTTTTAATGTCTCAGCTCATTTTTAGACTCCAAGCTTGTTTTTATATATATGCCTTTGTTATGAATAATACAGATGTTCATAATAATATAAACTTTACATACTTTGCTAAGCTTTTCACCCTCATGACGAGGTAGCAGGGTCCGCAATGCCTGAAAGCCAGCATTAATGCTCTGCATTCGTCTACGTTCATTGCTATTAGCAATTTCTCTTCGAATCCTTTTTTCTGCCTCCATTGTTTTTCTTCCAGAACTAGGATGCTTCTCACTGTAGAAACATAAGAAATTAAGTCAGTCAATAAACATCATGTCAAATGATCCAAATTTAATTATATGTACAGTAAACATATACAGATTATTTTTCTAATTAGTCTTAGCTATGCTACAAATTAGAACTCAGAAACTAAATAATTAAAAATTGTCCAGATATATTACAAGTACTTGTTCAAATAAGGTACAAAGTAAATATCTAGCTGAAAATGTTTCACAAGAGTCAAATTTATTAGACATAAATGTATAAAATATATTACTATTATTCTCATCAGAACGTACAGCTAGGGAATTATAATTATCCAAAATATTTATTTACTATTACTCTATTTAAAAAAAAAACATGAATGACAGTATTTACGCTAGTGTACATATGTTTCATAGTACATTTGCGTTATGTAGAGGCGCCTACTACGCCTATTCGATTTGACTAAACATGGCGGCCCAACAGCTGACTACAGGCCGGTACGGGGCGTGAGCGTCATCATATGGCCCGCGCATTCACAAATTCACAGTGAAATCAGAAGATGATAATTATTTAAAATCAAAATTGATGCATATATCGATGACAAACATGAATGAGAGTAAACGAGTAAAAAATCGGCGACCACGCCGGTTATCCATACCTGGATAAAGCGTGATCAGATGCCTCTTCTTCGTACAAGTTATAATCTTCCACTTCTAGCAAACAAACGTCATTACCGTGTAATGACATTACTTATGTACACTAATTACTTAATACTCATCTAAATTTCGAGGGATACGCACAGAAAAATCTATTTAATGATAAAATCACTGGCCACAATGGCGGGAAATGACAATGAGCTCAGTCAGGTGACGCTACACAAAATAAAGAACACACCAGTTTATTAGCCACAGAAATCACTCTCCAAAACGTTTTTATGATAGAAAGCAAAATCGAGATATACAATTTGAGTAAATTTTAAGCAAATAACTTTTAAAAACAGTAATTAGATAGAGGGAGTCAAGGGCAACGCGACATCAATGCTTAGTACACCATAGACTAAATTTCAGCTCGATTTTACTTTTACTCTTTATCACAAATAGCATAGAGAAATGGCAGGTCGATATATAGGCCTTTTAGAAAGGAAATATGGAAATATATTTAAAAATTCGGATCCAATCTGTTCTAACTGTGATTACACCTTCCGATTTCCTAAATTGGTTTCCTAAAAATTTGACAGTGTAATAAGCCTTTTAGCGGTACTTTATGAGAAATAAACGATAGTTTAGTTTATGAAGTTTTTTGAGGTTATCAAACAACATGTTTTTGAGTTTAAACCTAGAGCAAGTACCTTATTTTATTATTAACAATTTAGCAACAAGCAGCTTATTTGTTCTAAATAGTGGTAGTATAATATATACTAGTTTAAACAAGGTGCCAGTTAAAATAAAGTACTCCAAATAAGATAAAGATCGATTGCCATATTGTGACGTCACGTCATACTGTGAGTGCGTGTGTGTATGTGTGTGTGGTTTGACAGTATTACTGTCAAATCAAAGAAATTGGGTAGGGTGAACAAAACAATACATTTTTTAAATTTAATTTATTTACGAATCGTAAACGAAAAAAGTTTAATCAGAATCCAGTTCTTCAATTTTGTTCATCTCTGCATCATTGTGTGAAAAGTCTGATTAGTGGAAAATAGAAAAACAAGGTGAATTGTTCCATAGAATAAAAATTAAATATATGTTTTTTTTTATGTACTTATTACGACTTCAAACTAATATGGGATAAGGGCAGGAAGAAGAAGAAGAAGATTACGACTTCAAACTATATACTTGGCTGATTTATATTAAACAATAACGTTTTTACTTTACCTAGATTTTACTAAGACTAGAACTTAAGAAAAAACAAAAATTGATACGCAAATAAGTTTTCTTTACAAACCGTACTTTTCACTCAACGTTTACCAGATCGAGGTTATTGGCTTTCCTATTAATATTTGGAACGCACTATGACGCATCTCCACTTGAGCAGCCGCGGGGCGAGTTGCCTTAATCTGAGCGTGCCGCGCCGCGGAAACTTCATATATCTCCACTTGAGCTACATCAATCAGCAACTCGGCAGTGTGCCTCAAGCCAAGCAATGAATTTCTCTAGTTTCTTACTAGCTACCATGGGTGAGGCACGCAAAGTCACTGCAGCTGTAATAATAATTAATCACTACACAAAAAGTTAAGGTTTACTTATACTTCTTTAGAGGCCTTATTGTAATGACGTGGTGAAGTTGTATCCCATAAGTGTCTCTGGCTTTCTTATTCTTTAATTAATTCGATGCATTTTTCGTTGTCCATTTAGCCGCGAAGTGAGCGTATGTGCCAGTATGTGCGTCCGTTTCTACTGCGCGCGTGGTAACCCTGAGGCGCGGACGTTTACGTACACTAAATAGCTCGCCATGAAGCCGCCTAGTTTCGCGCCGGGCCTTGGTTGAGGCCATGGTCCGGAGCGAGGAGGAGTGGCAGGCGGTCGCCGACTTCTGCGAAGCAGTAATGCTCGCAAAGGAGGAGGCCGAATGCATCTGGCAACGGCGTTATCGCCGCCGCCGTCGCCGGGATTCTGATCCCGATTTCCGGCCAACGTAGACGCGGGCTTGCGGACAGTGAGCAATGGGTAGCTTGCTGTCCGGCCGTCCGGTAACTGTCCGGACCAAGCCTAAGTTGTCGACGGCGCGCACTCTTCCCGCGCGCCTCAAGGAGTTGTCAGCAACAGCAGGGACCCAGCCGGGTCGAAGCCTACTGGGGCCAGGGTTATCCGAAAGGGCGCTCTAGCCCCGGTATGAAGGCTAGAAGGAACGGGGTGGGTCTTTTAGTCAGTAAGAGTCTGACACTATCTCCCGCTCCGCCCAAGGGCGGGGGATGTCAATGCATGATTTTTCCCACTATAAAAAAAAACCGCCTAGGTTGGTTCAAGACGCGGCATGCCTCGACTCGCGGCATCGTCCCCACTAGAGTTGCCGCGGGTTGAGGCCGCCGCTCGGCCAGAGCCTGCCTCAAGTGGAGATGCGCCTTTATACTTTGACCTTTTTTTCTTCATATTATCTCCAATTTATCAAAAGTATAGTCTGTCTAAAAAGTCAAACAACTTGGGTAATTATTAGGGTAGAGCTAGTGCAAGTTAAGTTGGCGCGGGGCTGGAATTGGAAACTAATCGTTTGACGTTTATCTCATGTGTCAGGAAAATATGTTGTGTTCTGTGTTTTTATCGTTTCTAAAGTAAATAGTCGTCATTATTATACCAAAAGTGATTAAAAGTGCTAGCAGGGATATTATCTTGAAAGTCAAACGTGTTTGTGAAGAGAAATGAGAAAATATTAGGCCTACGGTACCATTTTCCAAAATTAGACCCATTTCTACATTCCTTTTTTTTTAGATATTCAATAAAAGATTTACAAAAGTGTCACGATTTTTTTAAATAATAATGGTGAAAATTAAATAAATAAAATCTTTATGTAGGTAACACTTTGTTATGGAAGAGCGTTTTTAGTCAAATTAAGGAAAATAGATTTGTTAGGCTGGCAACACTAAGTACGCTCCCAGCTACGCGCCAAGTTATCTTGCTCGACCTTTATACAGACTGACGATAGATGTCAATTCAAGACAGCTTTATGTCTTTAATTCCATTTTTGAAATTAATGTCAAAAAATTTAGGGGGTCAATGACCACATTTTCTTGGCGCCTACCTTAGTGCCTACACTGTCTAAAAAGTCACACGACTTGGGAATTTTTGAATATTAAATCATTTAAAAAATACTTCAATTATTCGATACTTTCTGTAAGGTTCTTCTATTAGTAAACAATGATCAAGATGTCTTAATCAACCTTGATTATTGAACAAATGTTGACCAAAGATTTTATATATCCTACGGATGTGTTGACTATAAAAAGAAAAAGAATAAAAATGCCTACACTGGCAAAATTGTTGAATCATCAGATCAGATCAATAGGTACGTGAGATTTGCCGTGCCAGTTAGCTGCAATAAAGTATCTCATCAATATACCTATATCGATATTTTTATTTTATTTTTATTTTAAAAATATCGATATATCGTTATGATACGTAAAAAAAAATGATCATATCTACTTCAGTTATCTTAGATAGGTACATTACTAGATAAACACTAATCAATAGACATCATTTTTAATAAATCAAGAACAACGATTAAAAATATGAATTACTAGCCCGCGACTTCGTCCGCGTGTACTTCAGTTATCGCACTTTAAACGTGTTTTCCCATAGAAATAAAATGTTTTTCTTGGATAAAAAAGCCTATGTTCTTTTCCATGTCAAAGGCATGCCAAATTTCATCCAAATCCGTTCAGCCGTTTTTGCGTGATTAAGTAGCAAACATTCAAACATCCACACTTTCAAATTCATAATATTAATTAGTATTGATTAACTGAACCAATATTTATCTGATACAGACATAAGAAAAACTCTTTGATTTATGTGCTCGGCTGCTGACTTCTGTTATTGGGTACTGCGAGACAACCAGTAGCCGTTGCACCCAACTTAAAAACCAATATAAGTACCAAATTAAAAAGCAGTTAAGCACTAAATTGAGACGATAAAATAAAACCCAAAAATATATCGTTTTTGATACAATTTCGATCTTGGATATTTGATACCGATATGTGGTTGTAAAATATATCTCCCAAAAATATCGATGTTTCGAAATGAAAATATCGATATATTGATGTATCGATATTTATTCTACGAGCCTAGTGCCAGTGTCTGCCACATAGAGAAATCGCCAGCACACAACAACAAAAACATAAAAAAAATATGCAGTATTAGATCTAAGGACAGAAAGTATGTGTACTTTGTGTAGCTGTTGTCCTTTGAATTTAAATTTTAATACAGCACAAGTTTCAAGTACTGCACCAAACCAATGGTACTAGAACGATCAATTCTATCTAAAAATAAATACAGTCTGTCAAGAAAGTCATGAAAAGAAGGGAGGGCGCCACCATCATTAAACATGGTATCCCAATAAATTTCGACTAAAAGATATTGATACTTTTAGTTATAAAATAATAATTACCGATTTATGGTCCCTTTACTGCCGTGTAGGTACATTATTTTACCGATCTATCTGACACTCGTCTAGCTATTTAATACATGCGTGCAAACGAGTTTAGACTTTAATTGGTAGTGGCTCCCTATAAATAAAAGTACTAACTCTGGCGTAGTGGCGAACATTTTTATTAGAACTAATTTTCATTCAAGTGACGTTTAATTTTAACTGATACATAATTGTTATAGTAGATCTCATTTATTTATAAAAACTTCATCCAACACAAAAGTACAAAGGCGGAGTTAATGCCTTAGGCATTCTCTGCCAGTCTAAATTTTGTTTTATAAACATTGCGATGAAACCATAATTCTCCATTTGCTTATTAGGATAATTATATGTTTATCCTACGTACCTACACGTAAGAGTTTATCAAAACAGACATTCTTCTGAATATCTGGTTTTATATTCATAAGAATGTCTGGTTTGATCAACCCTTGTTTTCGTCCTTTCAGCTACTAGCATTTATGTACTTACTACAAAGTGCAAATCACGATGTTTTGCCTCTCTGCACTGCCGTCAGCATGGCGCTGAGTATCGATAGGTATGAGCTCATTGCAAAAATAAAAAGTTTATAAAATAAATCTTTATTAATCTGAATCCAAATAATCAGAGTCGAGGTATTCGACTCCAGAAATGTTGCCTGAAACTTCTTCAAAATGAAACCGCCCAACATCTGGCTCGTAGTTTGTTTCGTAGGTCGGCCTTTCCTGTGTTTTCCAAGCGTTGAAAATTTACTTCCATTCTTCATGCCTTAGTCTACAATGCGCCGAACTGTACTTTCGGAAACACCTGAAGTCAATAAAGATAATTATGTTAAATATACAAATACATTATCATACCTAAATAAAAAACACCAAAATATCAAAACCGTTAAGTGGTAGTATAATAAATCGTAGGTAAATTTCATAACCTTAGCAAGACATAAACAATGTTAAAGATAGATAAATTGTACTTAAAAACAGAAGATTGTTAAAACATTATATTCCCGTTAGTGTGTTGAACTTTAGAACTTTGCTGTTCGACCATAAACATCGTCTTTGTTCGTCCCAGCACTCCCACCTTGAATTTCGGCCATACACCCTTGAAAAACTTTAAATATAATTTGTCTCGCACCGCTCTTATAAACATTTCGATTCATTTTTTGTATCTTAACGCTTACACGATTAAAAAAACTCGAAATAGCACCGAAATATTATAAAAAATCAACCACACAGATACGACGTGACAGTTCAGGTACTCAGCTTAACAATTATTTAGTGCTGCCAGTATTAGCAAAAACAGTAGTTCCCAAAACATTCTTTTCATGACTAATAATAATAAAATAAATATGGCAACTTTTCAACGCGCCTGAAGAGAATAACACGCGACGGCATAGACCTTGTCAAGTTGGTATAAAAGGTTTATTATTTTTTTGTGAGGTTGGTGTTCGAAGCGTCTTGAATGCAACCAATCACAAGCAAGTTATAAGTTTTGAATTACTATTTTCGAGGTGGGGATTTCGTCCTGCCGCCATATTGTGTTGAGCTGTGAGTGCTGGAAGTGAATATTTTACGTATTTCAGTGTAAATTCTTTTGTTAAAATATTTCGGATTGATAAGCCTAAAGGTAATCCTTGATTTAATATTAGTTTTTGTCATAACTCTCCTATTTGAATCTATATATACGAAAACTATAGACATTAAGACCTCACAAGCCGGTTGCTCTAGAAATGCAGCATCGGTAAGCAGTACTGGTGCAAGTACTGATCGAGATACTTTCGAAATAAATCTTTCTAAAGTTTCATAAATGCACGGTGCCAAGTTACTTAAAAAGGTATTTCTTTAAAAGATCGAGCAAAACGATAGCCATTCTCGAATTTCAGAATGAGATATTGAATGCAACGCAAGGGTGGTATCTGTATGGTGCCCGTAAAGTTGAATTGACATGTCTACTCGGTAGAGTCAATTAATTATAGTAGGACTACAGATTTATTGTGTACCTCTTTTCCTGCTATTGAAAATGATTCATTTGTTTGAATTGATGTTATTACCTACATTATAAAACATTTCCCGGTAAATAGTCATGTTCTTTGTGATTAACAACGGAACGATGAATCATCGTTGTGAGTAACGGCTGGGGGAGACAGTAGAAACTAAAAACAAGGGTGCCTTATGTGAGTGGGAAAGTACAACCTGAGCCGATGACTTATTTTGATATGTCGATTTTCAAGCGATAATGTTATAAAATTTTCCGTCCTTAATTTTGTAATGTAGGTATACCTATGTTTTGTACTTACGTAAAAGCTGAGAATAAATGCGATGTCCTGTCAATGATGTAGAATAAATAAGTTTCCTTTGTATCCGGACTGTGTTGAAACCAAGAAATGTTCATTAGGTTAAAATGAATTAGAAGTAAAAAAGCGACAGCGCCTCGTGAATACCTATAATTTATGAATACATACAGATTCCATTATATTCACCTGATAACATGTTCCATTGATTGCTGTATGTACATAATCACGTCCAGTACTCTGTGACTTGGCGGTCGACAACCCCCCAGGGTTTAAATCGCTTGCACCCGGAGTTCGATCTCGGCCGTAATTTCGCCACCTTTAACCTCTTAAACTGTTGAAATATCCCAATTAATTTGTCATTTAAATTTCTTCGTCGTCGTAAACGGTAACCACCTATTGGGCGGGGTTTGGAAAACTACGTACGGTTCCGTACATAAATCAGCCAATTTTGCTAGGTTAATAATAAGAAATGTATGGAATTATCTACCTAGATTCCAAATCAGTTGATATATAGTATTAGTAGGATACTATAAATTCAGATTCAGTTCTGCAATCGTCGTCGGTTAAAATTGGTTCCAGTTATAACTTAGGCAATTCTAAGTTCTGTTTGTATTGTAGTTCACTTCCCACTAAATACCTAAAAAGGGTTGAAGAAGAGAAATAATGTGGAGTGCCGATTATACGTGGCGTCGTGACAGTACTGAGGCAAAATAAGAAAAAAATCGAGAAAAGCGAGATTGTAATCGGGGATACCTCAACCCCTGTCACACAGGTTGTCCTAGTTCAGGGGTTGAGACCACATTGATGTAATGTTTTTGAAAATTTGGTAATAAACAATTATTATTATTATTATATTATTATTAAATTGGACCGCACATTGAATAAAAAATCGGTTAGAAACATTCTAGTCTTAACATTTTTCAGGAATCATCGTCTGTTTCTGATACACATCCACCATCATCATCTGCCTAGCTTTTTTTTTTAAGCTTGGTTCGACTTATAATCTAGTTTAGAA
This sequence comes from Mythimna albipuncta, assembly GCA_929112965.1. Taxonomy (NCBI): domain Eukaryota; kingdom Metazoa; phylum Arthropoda; class Insecta; order Lepidoptera; family Noctuidae; genus Mythimna; species Mythimna albipuncta. Next base: position 11,691,559 of record OV815960.1, on the reverse strand, counting down.
AATCGGCAGAAAGTGCGCTTATTACTTCTATAATTTCATTATAGAGGTGAAACCTTAGAAATCTTTAGAGACACATTGTATTAAAACATTCGTTTGATAATTAAACACTTATTCATAAAAACATTGGGCAAGTGCGAATTGGACTCGCGCACTGAGGGTTCCGCACAAACTTACCTATGAAAACGTTCAATTCCCGTATTGAGTTACGAAGATTTTTCCAAATCGTAAAAAAAGTTTTATTTTTGTAACAAATTCACAGTTTTCACATTTTTTCTTATACTTGTGTTATGAGACCTTGCTTCGTGCCAAATTTCAGGATTCTAGGTCAACAGGAAGTAACTTATGAATTTTGATTCCCTTGAGAATGTCGAAATACACGTTTTTTGCGACATAAACAGCCGTATCTTTTTTTTTCGTTAACTCAGAAGTTTGATTGTTTTCACAGCTTCAAGGGACCGTAGACATGAGTATGGATTTAATTTCAGCTCGATACCTCCACGCATTCCCGAGATAAAGGGTCTCGACAGACAGACTGACAACAAAGTGATCCTTATTTATGTAGGGTATCTATGGATAGGTCTTAAAACTGATATTGAGGTTTCTAATATCATTTTTTTTCTAAACTGAATACCTAGTTGTGTGTCGGTGATATATGATAAAACTAAAAAATATGATAACATGATAAAACTAAAAAAAATGTATATGATAAAATGATAAAACTAAAAAAATATATGATTGTACATAACAATGCAAACCTCCTCCAAAAATTGGTTTGAACGAGATCTAGTAAGTAGTTTTTTTTAATACGTCATAAATCTTAACAAAATACACGAAAACTGGGCAGATCTGGAAATATTACGTACATAAGGATCGAGTTGATGACCTTCTTTTTATAAAATTCCCTTACTCAAAAACTACTGAACCGATGAAACTTAAGTTGGACAATACCTATTACAACAAAAAAAGAATTACTTAAATCGGACTTGTAGTTCCGCAGATATGCGAACACAAACATAAAAACAAACATACATACATACACTTTTTAAAATATGGTACATTTGTTCAGACACTGATATAGACTAACTTATACGAAAACTTGGCAGTTGTGGAAATATTACATACATATGGATCGAATTCCTCCTTTTTTCTGAAGTCGGTTAAAAAAGCCTAACAGTGAATTAGGTACATTCATTCATTAAACCATGATTAAACCCCAAGCGAGCGGCGTTCGCTCTCTTATTGTCTTTCTATTGTGTCTCTAGTTACGGTAAGTATTCGAAAGATTAAACGATCCTACACGCTTTCCTTACATTTCCTCGGCAGCTTCACGACGTGACATCGTTTTACTGATATCATATTATCTCATTTACCATACAATTAAATTAAATGCAGTTAAAAGCATTAATAAATTCATGATAATGTGGCCTGCTATTAAACATTATATAACGATTTTATTTATTTTCTGATACATTTTTAACCTCATGACAATTTTGGAATGAAATGTCCATATTTAATTGTTTAGTAATATGAAGTACATAATTTATTTTGCTGAGGATTGATGCGAAGTTACAAATAAAGTACCTTTAACGGCAGCGTTTAAAATGAACATAATTTTGGTGATCGACATTTTTTTTAGATGCATATTAGATATTTCGTAGTAGAACTTCAATAGTTTTCAGGACATTGAATTTATTTTTTTTTAAATAAAAGTAGTTTCGTCCATAATCGCACTGACAAATTATTTTACGCCAAGAAATCTACATCACGTTCATGGAGAGCCCGATATAGTGGAGTTCATTGCCTTTCCATACTTCCTTGCAGTCATCAGTATAGTTTGCGCCAAATCTCTTTAGCCAAAACAACGACAGTCCCTTGTCTAGCTTATTGGATCCACCGGGATCGACGAATTTTTTTGACTTCTGACCATATACGTATAAGAAGAGATTGAGATGTTATCAAAATGCAAATTATTTTTCAATAACTCTTAGAATGGATGTAAGAAGTAACCGTCGACAAACGTAATTATTCTCGGGTTCTGCGGGACTACCTATCTTATGGAGCAGATGGGTGACACAACCCAGGCTTCAGGCTGAAATAGACTTTAATTTGGCTGTGAAATTAGTTTTTGCCAAATACTTAATAAAATTCATCGAGTCAATTGAACGGTATGTTACAGGATTAAAGGATCCAATTCAAAGCAAACCGGTATTGCAGAAAAGAAGTAGGAACTAAAAAAAAGCTTCCAAACACTGTTTAAAAATATACATACCTAAAAATCGAGCAAATGTAAGGCTAAAAGTAACCCTACGAATGGTGGACCCTACTTGCATAATATTTATTTATTTATTTAAACTTCATGTACAGTAGTGGTATATAAGCGGTCTTAATTCCACAAGGCATTCTCTAATATAAAATCTATAGCAACAGAATGGGTCTTTTCTATGCTTGGCGCAAACTGTTGCAGAAACTGCGGTTTATTCGTATAAGCTCGAAAGTTTGCTTTCATCTACAGTACCTAACTGACCAAGAATCGTCGTCCTGCGATCCATATGAGCTAATACCGTCGAGCCTAATACGAATAAACCGCAGTTTCTTCAATAGAATGCTACAAATATCAAGATGTATCTTACAAATTTCTAGTACCTACTAACTTTTTCCCATGTACGTGTGGGCCACAGAACGATCCTTGGGGATTTGATGGTTTTGTTTCACGGAACCCGTTAGATGTCTGTCTATAAGAAGTTCTTTGGCACTACGGGCTTTCGTCTAGCATCCATTCTAAGAAACGTGGGCTCCCAATGTTATTTTCGATAATACACAAAAAAAAAAAATTGATGTAAGCAACTTATAACTTGATTAAGTCAATAATTTCGCTTATCCTTAGTACTGGCTACTTTGTAAAAAAGGTAACACCAGTACCTAGTCATGAATAAAGTTTGAATGAATAGAAATTCATCATTCATGTCTATGGTTAATCCCATCGGGCTTTAAGGCTTGTTGTACCAAAATAGTTAAGAAATTGCGTTTTCCAACGGAACGGCCAGTATAACTACAGTAAATCTTTTTGTTCCTATCAAGACTCGGGAAAACTGAAGTAAAACTTATTACCAAAGCCTTAGACATCCATGATATCCAAAAGAAAATGAATAATTCTTTGCAGTTTTGTAACTGCGAAGTCCCTACTACTGTTTCTGTCTGTCGTCTCAAATGTCTTAATTTAATTTATTCTGTCTGTTATTTATATTATGTCGGGTGCTGTGTTACTTGTGGTTTGTATCCACAACTGACCGCTGCTATCGATTTTCTACTAGCCGTGCACGTGTTCTGTACGGGGGTATGCGGTACTTTGTTGTTTGCACTACTTGCATGTAATCGTATTATAGGTATTAGTACTTCTTCCTCTTTATTAAGTTTTCATTGTTTGCCCTCTGGTTTTCAGGTGTAACGCCTGGGTTAAGTTTACTGGTCCAATCAATGGCGTGTCCAAAACTTCCCGATAAATCAATTTGCATACATTGAAATTTTAACATTCTTTCCATTGTGCATCTTTTGTTGTCATTATGTTTCTGTGTATTTCCTATGAAATACAATTCAAAATTACCAACTTGAAACAAACTAGGTATCAATTTAATTAAGCGTGAGAGTGCGAGCCGGTTTTGGGGTCCGTATCACATCAAACTGAAACACTTTGACTAACTGATTTTTACACACGTTGAAACTATTGGTAGATTATACAGGGTGTGGCGTAAATAATGGATAACCCTGAAACTGTCGATTGACCAGATTATCATCTATCATTTACCCCACTTACGAGCCCCGATGCAAAATAGTTCGTCAAGTATCGAAAGTAGTGCAAAGCGTAAAATATAGAAAGTAAATATTGGTAAAATAATTAAGAACGTTTAATAAAAAGTAAACCACAATTTGAGTAACATTTTAAAGTTTATTTTAACATAACTGAAATTCTTTCAATACTTTACATAACATTTTTTTCACTTCAAATTTGGACTCGTCGCTCCAAATGATACTAAGCCACTGATCGGAAGTCCAATTTTAAGTGATCACGAGCAAACTTCAACCTCATTTTCTTTTGTACAGCAGTCAACAGTGGTTTCTCCTTAGCGGTGTAAAATCCGTGACCCATTCTTTTTAGGACTCTTTTGCAAGTATCAACTGAGACGTCTTTGTGAAGCATGTCCTTCCATTGCACCGTGAGTTCTCCAGCTCGAGCACGACGCTTATTTTGTATAATTTTCTTCAGGATTCTGTATTCTGCTGCACTTGTGATGCGTGGTCTACCAGTTTTCTTTAAACAAGAAGGCGTTCTATTCTTTTTATAGCGCTGAATGATATGGACTGTAGACCTGGGAAGTATCAAGTCTTTAGATATTTGGTAACTAGATTTGCCAGCATCGACCCCACAAACTATTCGCTTTCGAAGCTCTTCACACATGGGTTTGCTACGACCCATTGTTATTTAAAAACTAATAAAAACACTGAAATTTTCAGAATTTATACTGTCTAACTTGACAAATGACACAGAATTACTTTTACTAATTTAAATTATGCAACATAATTGTACAAAGAAGGAATAACTCACCGATAGACGAACTATTTTCCATAAAACTTCTTCGAATTTAAAACAGGATTATGTAAAAATTTAAAAAGCTAAAATAGTTTATTGGTTCATAATTAAAAAATAGCATAAGTAACGCGACATGTGATAGTAGAACAGCTTAATATTTTATGAGTTGGAAAAAATCTCACAGAGAAAATTTCACACTAGACGAACTATTTTGCATCGGGGCTAGTATATCCCGACGCTCCATATGCCCATGATATGAGGATGCCCAAATTATTGATATTTTAAATAAAAATCGTACTTGTATAAAATCAGTTGCCATTTCTTTAATTGGTGACTTTTTCTCGTTCTGTTTTTTTATGTCACTCCTGAATGTTTGTATTATCAGACCAGTATCAAGTTTTTTTTATTACAATCTAAGATAACATCACAAAAAATATTAAATTTTAACTTTTCCTTTTAAGGAATCATATTTTTGGGCCTCAGTATCTAAAAAAATTTATCTACTACACAGCGGTGGCCCATTATTTTAAAAACTTGCCTATTTAATGCAAATTCTAAAATGGTATAATAATAACCAGTATCTTCAATAAATACAAAGTTATTGCTATTCGAATCTTAAAGAAAATTTTTCATACAATTCTGATTTTTAAATTAATTTACCATATCACTGCTGTAACTAATTTTAGACACAGAGAACGAGAATTTTCTTAAAATTTGATCACTATGGGTTTATTGACACAATAAAACACATTAGAAACTAGAAAAAATATTGAAAAAAAAAAATCATACGAGATGTTTGAAGTGGGCTCCTTCAGGTGCTATGCATGCTCTACACCTTATGAAAAACCGTTTCAAGCGGCGCGTAAATCCTGCCATACATTTCTGACATCCATGGGCATAATATATGATGATATACCTAAGTGGGGTAAATGATAGATGATAATCTGGTCAATCGACAGTTTCAGGGTTATCCATTATTTATGCCACACCCTGTATATACCTATTTATTAAGAAATCACACGATAAAGGCGCGTTTAGTAGGGGTATAATTATATACCTACTAGCTGTCCGCCCACGACTTCGCGTGACGCGAATAAGATGTTTTTCCGGGATAAAAAGTAGCCTATGTTCTTTTCCATGTCAAAGGCTCTATGCATGCCAAATTTCATCCAAATCCGTTCAGCCGTTTTTGCGTGATTGAGTAACAAACATGTGTGGATGTTGGATGTTTCACATTTATAATATTAGTAAGGATAACATCAGATCAAGTCTCAGTGACGTCCAGTCAATTCAAATTAGAAAAATACACAAAACAATTTTTTTATTTATTATAACGAAATCTTCAATTACTACATGCTAAAAGTGAATTTTCATTTAAATATCCGTACCAGCTCAACCGTTAACCTTGAACGCACCGGATTCAAGGTCGCCAATAACTAGCTTTTACCCAGTCAAACTTTAACCATCCCTACTTTAAAGTGCCTCCTATTGTATCGCTGATGACAATAATACGTTTTGGTTGACTGGTTCAACTAAAGGTTAAAAAATCCCAATGTTGGAGGAGGGGGAAGCATACGCAGGGTCAATAACCTAAACGCGTGAACCGATTTGAAATAACTCCCCATCATGACATGACGGACGCTCTTCGCGCACCGTTCGCTGTGTGATCAAGGACAAAGGATATTACAGTATGTGTAATTGCTGTTTGCTTGATACTACATAAGCATTTTAACATACAGGGGCCCAGTTTAGGTTATGTTTTATCGTAGTATGGAGAGATGTAAGTCTAATGGAATTCAATCTGGTTTAAATGCTGGCTTGCTTAGGCACTATGGGTCGATTTGAATGCTCTGACAAGAATATAGTCTATCAAATCATAATATAAAGTTGCTTTTAGGAACTGATTTCGAAAATTTCATTACGTTCACTTTACCACTTACTTATAATTAAGAAATGATGTTTTGTCAAGTCGTTAAAAAGCCGTGCCAAGCAGTGATGGGTTAGCGTACAGTAATTACAATACTGCAAGTCGTTCCTTTTTCTGTAAATATTTAGTCTCGTAGTGAATGTTTGCGCAGAGATAAGCACATCGAGTCCTGGCTGCGTGACTAATGGCGCTGCTATTTATATTTGTATTGAGTGTAACGAGCGGGATAACGAACGATAAAGGCGACGATGCGCTAGGAATTCGGTCCACTGCTAATGATCAATGTGAACAATATCCATACGCGGCTTGTTTCACTTAGGCCTGGGTCGTATCGCTTTTTCTGAGTATCGTATCTGAATCAGATTTCGAGTTTCAATATCAGATTTCGAAACTATATATTTCAATATCTAGATATTGTGCATACGCGTTCAATTTTCAAACCTAATCCGATACGGTGTTTTTGGGTTGCGACGATATTCGATGAAAATCGGTATTGTAGGATATCTAGATATTGTGCGTACGCATTTTTTATGTAGACATATATTTTCAAACCTGATCCGATACCGCGTCGTTGAGATTGAATGCGACGATGTTGGACTTATGGATGAGAATCAGTTCTGTCTGTAGGTTTGTTTATTATAAATAGGAACTTATGTTTCTCTGATCCTGCAAGGTTGGGTTTGGGTTTAGATAATATGCCTTCTCGGTGTTGATCGTGGTGAGATTGATACGGTGTCGTATTACTTATTTTATTTTTATTTCATATTTGTGAGAATTTAGTAATACACTAAAAACAAAAAATTCCATCACTTACTCTAGGCTTAGGACCGGCTACATTATTTAATAGAAATAAATTGATATACTTAACCTAAACTATACTTTAAATTAATAACTTTAAGATTGGAACTAACTCATTAAAATAGTCCATAAAATATGATGAATAGGTTCAAAATCATAATATTATTATTTTTACTGTAAGTACAACTTGCAACTAAAATAACATTACCATACCCATACCGCTCTAACTATTGCAAATTGATATCGCTCGCGCTCTTTCGCACGCGAGTTACGCGTACGCGCCACTTGGGCCGAAATCTGATGTAGAGCGATATCGGGTACTGCGCGACCGACCGGTGTGAATATCAGATTTTGTAATATATAGTTTTCGGACGTGCCAGCGGTTTTTAGATATTTGTACCGGTATTGTCATAGACGCGATGCGAGTGCTCGGGTGATACGTCAATATCTAGATATTGAAATATATAGTTTTCAAATACGTCAGTAAGCGGTTTTTAGATATTGTACCGATATATAGATTTCGTAACTATATACGATTTGTATCGCCCAGTCCTAGTTTCACTCACAGTTTCATTTTAAACGCCGTGACAGTAGTGTGCTTCCTGACTATTGTGAGTAAAGTGCGGAACGTAACTTAAATTAAAAACAAGGCAGTCGGGTAAAAAAATAAATACCATTATTGAGTGCACAAACTTAGACAAGGTAACAAACTAATGATTTATTGTGTATCATATAGCTTCATTGTTATGGGTTTTGTTTGATGAATCATCTGTAGGTGATTTACATTTTCTTTAATGTATATTTCATTAATTTATTATTCATCGTTCTGAAAAAAATAATTATGAAACAATTTTAATGTTCGTTAACACTGTGTTACTACTTTAAGTAATGAATTAGTTTTGCATGCATCTCGGTGCACTTTCGTTGGCGCTATTCTGGGCGACAGTTTAAATTTATTTTAAGCGTGTTCCCAGCACCGTGACCCACTGACGTGCTTTGTATTCCAATTTGGTTCCTCCTCGTACCTGATTCATTTATTTATATAGCTCGAGTGATCCTTGGTATTTATCGTACAGAAATTGTTTCTTAAAATATTATAATGCTCTTAGAGCAATGGTAGCCCAGTGGTAGAAGTTATTGGTCGCGGGTTCAAACCCAGCCAGGCGCTGAAAACAGTGAAAGAATACATTGTGAGGATGTATATATTTATGCCCTAAAACAAAAAAAAAAAAACGAAGACGTGTTATATCCACCAATTCGCACGGGTCCCGCGTGGTGGATGCCGGGCCCATTCCCTCTTTCGGTGAGGAGACCCGAGTCCCAGCAGTGGGAACATCACAAGGCCGATTATGCTTATACGTAAAGCTCCTAGATCGGTACAGAAGCGCATTGTAGCTACAAAACCTGCATGTGCCCGATATCGCTCTTTCGTTCAATCTTCAACTGTTACTTTAAATAATTAGTGTGATAATTAGAAATTAATAAAATCCGACTGGCTGTTCCACGCGTTCAAACCAACTTATAATATTATAGATTAATTTTATTAGTACTTATATGTTACTAGAAAAATAAAAAGATGTCTAAAAATAGCAGTCTTTTGGAAATATTTATACGAAAACCTGCCTGGTATCCAAAAAATAAGCAAAACGCAACTTTTTATATTTGTTTGCCTTGCCTGTTTCAAATTCCCCGATGGCGGCTGAAAGGAATTCAATGAAGCTTTAATAGGACGGTGTTATTGAACTGCCTACTTCCTTTTCTTAAAATCGATATATCTCTCTATGTTACATAAATTGGTTGAGCAGGCCCTCGCATACTTTGACCTCTCTTTTAATGCATACACAAAGCAGATGTCATGATTGAATCGATGCTGGAATTGACATAGTCTACCGAACCCGTCCAGTAATCGTTGCTCGTTGGATACTTTGAACACTCGTGGTCGTGGTAGCTGTAGTTCGGTGATGTTGTTTAGTGACGATAATCAAAATATTTATCTTAACTTCTGTGTGGTATAATACTAAAAAAATATAAGGTATAAAAAATCTATTACATATAATATAAAGAAGTAAAACCAGGAAGGTGGTGTTTATAAACAAGTTTAAGTCTTCCCAACTCTATAATTTTAAGACATGCGCCGCGTGGTGACCGTCGCACTTCAGTCCCTATGGTCTACCTTATACGACGCTGGTAGCGCGGGCGTGATGGACACAGTTCACGAAATTCCCGCCTTACTTGGGTCGTGGACCTAGACATAACTTCCGTTCTCTAGATCTATTAGACGTAGCTCACCGTAATTTCATTAAGAGCAGCTTTTCCAGTAAATGTAAAACAACATGTCTAGACTTTGAAATTCAACTGAATCTAAACTATAGATTTTTGTTCCAACAGGCCATCAATAAGCATGGGTGCTAAGCAGAGCAAGCGCTCGGTAGACATAAGCGGCAAGGAGGCAGAGGGTGCCGGCGAAGTAGCAGCCGCGGGCGCCGGCGGGGAAGGCCGCGTCGAGCAGCTCGCAGACGCCGATGCGCTCAAACCACAACTCAATGGAGACGCGCACATACACGAGCAAACGGTAATTACTTTTTTATATAAATATATTCTTACTGAATCTGTCAACTAGGTTACATTCGGTAGACATTTAATTGTTCACAATCACGAAGTACCTGTTCATTATAGAAATATCAACAATTTAAGTTAGTGACTACTCGCCATAATATGAAATTTTTGCTGATAAACTTGAGGTTGTTTTATCTTAGAGCATGCAGCTATGAATGCCGGGGCTGGTATTATTTACTCTATACACCTAGTCAATATAGATAGATCGTTTTAAACAATGTTTTCTCTTCTTTATTATTATTACTACTCATTTATACATATATGTAGTACGAGACACGTGATATTTATTAGCCTTGTATTCTTGATTATAGGAAAAACAAAAGGACATCGACAGCGGCACTCCTGAAAATGAAAAAGATGCTACCACAGAGAAAGAAGCAAAACTCAATGAAGAAGAAAAAGAGGCAGCTCCTCTGACAAACGGAGAAAGTGAACAAAAAGTAGAGAACGGAGAGTCCACACCTACACCCGAAGACGGCAAGAAACCCAAGAAGGAAAAGGTGATTTAATTTTATGAATGGTTGTACTTATTTAGTTTCCATCATCTAACTAACGTTCAGTTTTGATTGCATGTGTGTGCCTATTCACTGTTTATCTTAACCAAGCATGTTATGGGCAGGTCAAGAAGAAATGGTCGCTCAGATCGATCAGTTTCAGCAGAAAAGACAAACCTAAGCAAGAGAAGAAGCAAAAAGAAGAGGAACCCAAAACAAATGGTGAATCTGAGAAAGTGCCAGAGGAGGTATGTACCTAGTTTTTTAGATACTTCGTATTGCTTGTGGCTCTGGCTACATTTATGAATGTCTAAGGGCTCTAAAACATTGAGACTCTAAATTTTACTATACATAATTGACATGGTTTTTGTTGAGAAATAATTTATATGACATCATGCCTGTATTTTCCGAAAGATTAGATAAACCTAAGGTATACCCAAATTTCGTTATTTATTTTTCAAAACCCATGTAGAGCGCGAAAATAAAAGCGAATAGCCTGACCACAAATCCAGACTTCATGGTGCAAATAGGATTGCAAACTATGTAAACTGAGCAGTATACATAATTATAAAAAACGGCTTCCGCCATAGAAGATTCGATATCCATATCCGTGGCCAGATCATAGAAATTGATCACTTCATGATGTGGCCAACACTATACATTGATGATACGTCAATCCTGGTTTGGCCTACTTTCTTTAAATTTTTAACTATCATAGAAATCCTACATCAAAGATATGGCCAAACGAGGATCACAAACATATCATCAAATGATAGTAAATATTTATTGTAATGTGAATCAATGAAACACGTAAAATAGAAGCGATCTTTTGAGAAAACGCAAAAAACGTCTTTTTCGCAAAATGACGCTGTCGCAGATCATTTTGCGATTAGGCATGTACAAGGCCCACAGCGTTCTCGAGAATATATAATACGTGAATGTCATAAAAACTAACGAACCAAATGAAAAGCCATTTTTTAGGGTTCCGTAGCCAAATGGCAAAAAATTGAACCCTTATAGATTCGTCAGGTCTGTCTGTCTGTCTGTCCGTCCGTCCGTATGTCACAGCCACTTTTTTGCGAAACTATAAGAGCTATAATGTTGAAACTTAGTAAGAGATGTATTCTGTGAACCGCTTTAAAATTTTTACCCAAAAATAGAAAAAGAGCAATAAATTTTGGGGGTCCCCCATACTTAGAACTGAAACCCAAAAAATTTTTTTTTCATCAAACCCATACGTGTACATCTATGGATAGGTCTTCAAAAATATGGATAGGTCTTTCAATCTTGAAAGTGAAATGTCAAAAGTAGTGTCGTCAGTGAGCGCAATAAACAAAATGGCGGCGAAAATATTACTTTTTACTAAAAAAATTATAACTGCATTATAAAACGACATTTTATCATTCTGTAAACGTGCTTTCACTAATAGATAAATTTCTTTTCTACCAGGCATCAAAACCAAGTGATCACCGATACAGAATATTTTCTCTACGAGTTCAAATTTTAGAAACCAGATTGTCGAGAAAATTTCAAGAAATATATGAAAACATAAACAAAATCCGTAACACAAGGGCCTGTGTTATCTAATTATATAAACAATTCGACAAAAGAGCTCGAGATGTTTACAATAACACCACTTGAAATTCGACCCGACTAAGCATAAAAACAACTAGAGATGCTCCTTCACTTTTTGTTAACTTCATCGATAGTTGTTCTATCTGTACGGGATTTTGGTATTAGTGAATAAAAACACAAACTCATGAAACATTTTGTTTTATTTACAACTAGTTGCTGCCAGTGGCTTCGCTAGCGTGATTGCAGAAAATTAAAAATACAAACTTATGAAACATTTTATTTTATTCACAACTAGTTGCTGCCAGTGGTTTCGCTCACGTGAATGCAAATATTCATTTCTTTCACTATCATTCATCACACGTTCTTCAGGGGACACATACAAAGCGTGGGCATCCGGGGTCCAAAAATTGCCCACGTCGACCTCCACGATCATTTCTTCGTGGTCGATGTCGCCAACTCCAGCGTCCAGCGGTTGGCCATTCTCCCCAAAAATCTGCAACACCCTGCCGTGCTCAGGTGCCAGTACACTGTAAACATAAATACTTTTACTAAATTTATTTTATATACGTCCATATCGGTAAGATGACTATTCATAATTAATATCAGTAGATAAAAACTTACGATTGCGGCGGCACCACAATACCACTTGTGGAAAGCTCCCCATGCGTTCCGGCGATGAACAGCGATGCAAGACATCCTGTGTACAAAGAAATATTTCCATGCAAAAAATTCTTATCAAAATGCAATAAAAATACAGCTCACAAATTATTATAGTAGTAATAATAAGGCAAACATTACAACCTCATCGTCGATGAACTCATCCTATTCATCGCCGCTCGAGGAGAGCGACGTCCGGATCTTCCTGATCGTAGAGCAAGTCCAGGAAGTCCGCAGGAGGCTGCTCATTCACTCTCTAGTTAGACATGCTAAAAAACAAAAAGAGAAAAAAAAAAACCAAATTATAATAATAATAACCCATATCTACCACTTAACGCCGTCTAGTCCCAAGCTAAGCAGAGCTTGTGTTATGAGTACTAAACAACTAATAAACGCACTTATTTATATATTTCTAAATACATACATATTATAGATAAATTACACCCAGACACAGAACAAATGATCATGCTCATCACATAAACATTTGTCCTGGGTGGGAAGCGAACCCACGACCTCCGGCATAGTAGGCAGGGCCGCTTACCACTAGACCAACAGGCCAGTCAAAAGTATTGTAAGTATAAAAACATTAGTACTTATATAATAATTTTGTTTTATAGAAAAAAAAAAAAAACTATAAATTCATGTTAGAGCTTTAGAAATAACAAAGTTATCATGCAAAAATAATTATAAAATAAATATAAAATACTGCTATCACTATCAATGATGACAAAATTCCATCGACATTTTTATCGACATACTACGTTTCACTAGTCAAACCTTCAAAAAAGAACAGTTTCAAACCAATTTTGTACTTGGACATATACAAATAAGGACTAAAATGGCTTGTTGGATTTTGAAGGGCAAAACAACCGTTACGGGTGCTTTTTTGTCAAGATTTTTTTTCACTAAAATTGAACAAAAACGTTATTCTTTCGTCATACAAACGAGTATAATTACTTTTTACAATAGTTTCATTACATTTACTGTTAAAAATCATCATAATTTACACGGAAATCGGAAAACATGTTCACAAACTATAACGGCTTTATGTAAAGTTATAACAATGTATTTCATGCAAATTATACTCTAAATAGAACCATTATTAGCAAAATAATAACTTTACAATACCAAACAATACTTACTTGAGTAAAATCAGGTAGAAAACACACGAAAACAACAAACAAAATTCCGCCCGCACCGAAATTATTGACGAGAATGTCAAGCCGAAAAAAAAAAAAACTGAGCATAGATTATGAAATATAATGCGTTCAACCTATAGGAAATTTATCCAAGAACGTAAATATCCAAACTTGTTCATAGAGAAGTAGTCTGTAAGTTACCAAAAATAAGGCTTATAATGAAGTGGGTGAGAGCGAACGCCGGCGTTCGCTTGGGGTTTGACGGAATGGCGCGATGACATTAGCGCGAACGCCGGCGTTCGCGCGGGGATTAAGAGGTTAATGATAAAATCACTGGCCACAATGGCGGGAAATGACAATGAGCTCAGTCAGGTGACGCTACACAAAATAAAGAACACACCAGTTTATTAGCCACAGAAATCACTCTCCAAAACGTTTTTATGATAGAAAGCAAAATCGAGATATACAATTTGAGTAAATTTTAAGCAAATAACTTTTAAAAACAGTAATTAGATAGAGGGAGTCAAGGGCAACGCGACATCAATGCTTAGTACACCATAGACTAAATTTCAGCTCGATTTTACTTTTACTCTTTATCACAAATAGCATAGAGAAATGGCAGGTCGATATATAGGCCTTTTAGAAAGGAAATATGGAAATATATTTAAAAATTCGGATCCAATCTGTTCTAACTGTGATTACACCTTCCGATTTCCTAAATTGGTTTCCTAAAAATTTGACAGTGTAATAAGCCTTTTAGCGGTACTTTATGAGAAATAAACGATAGTTTAGTTTATGAAGTTTTTTGAGGTTATCAAACAACATGTTTTTGAGTTTAAACCTAGAGCAAGTACCTTATTTTATTATTAACAATTTAGCAACAAGCAGCTTATTTGTTCTAAATAGTGGTAGTATAATATATACTAGTTTAAACAAGGTGCCAGTTAAAATAAAGTACTCCAAATAAGATAAAGATCGATTGCCATATTGTGACGTCACGTCATACTGTGAGTGCGTGTGTGTATGTGTGTGTGGTTTGACAGTATTACTGTCAAATCAAAGAAATTGGGTAGGGTGAACAAAACAATACATTTTTTAAATTTAATTTATTTACGAATCGTAAACGAAAAAAGTTTAATCAGAATCCAGTTCTTCAATTTTGTTCATCTCTGCATCATTGTGTGAAAAGTCTGATTAGTGGAAAATAGAAAAACAAGGTGAATTGTTCCATAGAATAAAAATTAAATATATGTTTTTTTTTATGTACTTATTACGACTTCAAACTAATATGGGATAAGGGCAGGAAGAAGAAGAAGAAGATTACGACTTCAAACTATATACTTGGCTGATTTATATTAAACAATAACGTTTTTACTTTACCTAGATTTTACTAAGACTAGAACTTAAGAAAAAACAAAAATTGATACGCAAATAAGTTTTCTTTACAAACCGTACTTTTCACTCAACGTTTACCAGATCGAGGTTATTGGCTTTCCTATTAATATTTGGAACGCACTATGACGCATCTCCACTTGAGCAGCCGCGGGGCGAGTTGCCTTAATCTGAGCGTGCCGCGCCGCGGAAACTTCATATATCTCCACTTGAGCTACATCAATCAGCAACTCGGCAGTGTGCCTCAAGCCAAGCAATGAATTTCTCTAGTTTCTTACTAGCTACCATGGGTGAGGCACGCAAAGTCACTGCAGCTGTAATAATAATTAATCACTACACAAAAAGTTAAGGTTTACTTATACTTCTTTAGAGGCCTTATTGTAATGACGTGGTGAAGTTGTATCCCATAAGTGTCTCTGGCTTTCTTATTCTTTAATTAATTCGATGCATTTTTCGTTGTCCATTTAGCCGCGAAGTGAGCGTATGTGCCAGTATGTGCGTCCGTTTCTACTGCGCGCGTGGTAACCCTGAGGCGCGGACGTTTACGTACACTAAATAGCTCGCCATGAAGCCGCCTAGTTTCGCGCCGGGCCTTGGTTGAGGCCATGGTCCGGAGCGAGGAGGAGTGGCAGGCGGTCGCCGACTTCTGCGAAGCAGTAATGCTCGCAAAGGAGGAGGCCGAATGCATCTGGCAACGGCGTTATCGCCGCCGCCGTCGCCGGGATTCTGATCCCGATTTCCGGCCAACGTAGACGCGGGCTTGCGGACAGTGAGCAATGGGTAGCTTGCTGTCCGGCCGTCCGGTAACTGTCCGGACCAAGCCTAAGTTGTCGACGGCGCGCACTCTTCCCGCGCGCCTCAAGGAGTTGTCAGCAACAGCAGGGACCCAGCCGGGTCGAAGCCTACTGGGGCCAGGGTTATCCGAAAGGGCGCTCTAGCCCCGGTATGAAGGCTAGAAGGAACGGGGTGGGTCTTTTAGTCAGTAAGAGTCTGACACTATCTCCCGCTCCGCCCAAGGGCGGGGGATGTCAATGCATGATTTTTCCCACTATAAAAAAAAACCGCCTAGGTTGGTTCAAGACGCGGCATGCCTCGACTCGCGGCATCGTCCCCACTAGAGTTGCCGCGGGTTGAGGCCGCCGCTCGGCCAGAGCCTGCCTCAAGTGGAGATGCGCCTTTATACTTTGACCTTTTTTTCTTCATATTATCTCCAATTTATCAAAAGTATAGTCTGTCTAAAAAGTCAAACAACTTGGGTAATTATTAGGGTAGAGCTAGTGCAAGTTAAGTTGGCGCGGGGCTGGAATTGGAAACTAATCGTTTGACGTTTATCTCATGTGTCAGGAAAATATGTTGTGTTCTGTGTTTTTATCGTTTCTAAAGTAAATAGTCGTCATTATTATACCAAAAGTGATTAAAAGTGCTAGCAGGGATATTATCTTGAAAGTCAAACGTGTTTGTGAAGAGAAATGAGAAAATATTAGGCCTACGGTACCATTTTCCAAAATTAGACCCATTTCTACATTCCTTTTTTTTTAGATATTCAATAAAAGATTTACAAAAGTGTCACGATTTTTTTAAATAATAATGGTGAAAATTAAATAAATAAAATCTTTATGTAGGTAACACTTTGTTATGGAAGAGCGTTTTTAGTCAAATTAAGGAAAATAGATTTGTTAGGCTGGCAACACTAAGTACGCTCCCAGCTACGCGCCAAGTTATCTTGCTCGACCTTTATACAGACTGACGATAGATGTCAATTCAAGACAGCTTTATGTCTTTAATTCCATTTTTGAAATTAATGTCAAAAAATTTAGGGGGTCAATGACCACATTTTCTTGGCGCCTACCTTAGTGCCTACACTGTCTAAAAAGTCACACGACTTGGGAATTTTTGAATATTAAATCATTTAAAAAATACTTCAATTATTCGATACTTTCTGTAAGGTTCTTCTATTAGTAAACAATGATCAAGATGTCTTAATCAACCTTGATTATTGAACAAATGTTGACCAAAGATTTTATATATCCTACGGATGTGTTGACTATAAAAAGAAAAAGAATAAAAATGCCTACACTGGCAAAATTGTTGAATCATCAGATCAGATCAATAGGTACGTGAGATTTGCCGTGCCAGTTAGCTGCAATAAAGTATCTCATCAATATACCTATATCGATATTTTTATTTTATTTTTATTTTAAAAATATCGATATATCGTTATGATACGTAAAAAAAAATGATCATATCTACTTCAGTTATCTTAGATAGGTACATTACTAGATAAACACTAATCAATAGACATCATTTTTAATAAATCAAGAACAACGATTAAAAATATGAATTACTAGCCCGCGACTTCGTCCGCGTGTACTTCAGTTATCGCACTTTAAACGTGTTTTCCCATAGAAATAAAATGTTTTTCTTGGATAAAAAAGCCTATGTTCTTTTCCATGTCAAAGGCATGCCAAATTTCATCCAAATCCGTTCAGCCGTTTTTGCGTGATTAAGTAGCAAACATTCAAACATCCACACTTTCAAATTCATAATATTAATTAGTATTGATTAACTGAACCAATATTTATCTGATACAGACATAAGAAAAACTCTTTGATTTATGTGCTCGGCTGCTGACTTCTGTTATTGGGTACTGCGAGACAACCAGTAGCCGTTGCACCCAACTTAAAAACCAATATAAGTACCAAATTAAAAAGCAGTTAAGCACTAAATTGAGACGATAAAATAAAACCCAAAAATATATCGTTTTTGATACAATTTCGATCTTGGATATTTGATACCGATATGTGGTTGTAAAATATATCTCCCAAAAATATCGATGTTTCGAAATGAAAATATCGATATATTGATGTATCGATATTTATTCTACGAGCCTAGTGCCAGTGTCTGCCACATAGAGAAATCGCCAGCACACAACAACAAAAACATAAAAAAAATATGCAGTATTAGATCTAAGGACAGAAAGTATGTGTACTTTGTGTAGCTGTTGTCCTTTGAATTTAAATTTTAATACAGCACAAGTTTCAAGTACTGCACCAAACCAATGGTACTAGAACGATCAATTCTATCTAAAAATAAATACAGTCTGTCAAGAAAGTCATGAAAAGAAGGGAGGGCGCCACCATCATTAAACATGGTATCCCAATAAATTTCGACTAAAAGATATTGATACTTTTAGTTATAAAATAATAATTACCGATTTATGGTCCCTTTACTGCCGTGTAGGTACATTATTTTACCGATCTATCTGACACTCGTCTAGCTATTTAATACATGCGTGCAAACGAGTTTAGACTTTAATTGGTAGTGGCTCCCTATAAATAAAAGTACTAACTCTGGCGTAGTGGCGAACATTTTTATTAGAACTAATTTTCATTCAAGTGACGTTTAATTTTAACTGATACATAATTGTTATAGTAGATCTCATTTATTTATAAAAACTTCATCCAACACAAAAGTACAAAGGCGGAGTTAATGCCTTAGGCATTCTCTGCCAGTCTAAATTTTGTTTTATAAACATTGCGATGAAACCATAATTCTCCATTTGCTTATTAGGATAATTATATGTTTATCCTACGTACCTACACGTAAGAGTTTATCAAAACAGACATTCTTCTGAATATCTGGTTTTATATTCATAAGAATGTCTGGTTTGATCAACCCTTGTTTTCGTCCTTTCAGCTACTAGCATTTATGTACTTACTACAAAGTGCAAATCACGATGTTTTGCCTCTCTGCACTGCCGTCAGCATGGCGCTGAGTATCGATAGGTATGAGCTCATTGCAAAAATAAAAAGTTTATAAAATAAATCTTTATTAATCTGAATCCAAATAATCAGAGTCGAGGTATTCGACTCCAGAAATGTTGCCTGAAACTTCTTCAAAATGAAACCGCCCAACATCTGGCTCGTAGTTTGTTTCGTAGGTCGGCCTTTCCTGTGTTTTCCAAGCGTTGAAAATTTACTTCCATTCTTCATGCCTTAGTCTACAATGCGCCGAACTGTACTTTCGGAAACACCTGAAGTCAATAAAGATAATTATGTTAAATATACAAATACATTATCATACCTAAATAAAAAACACCAAAATATCAAAACCGTTAAGTGGTAGTATAATAAATCGTAGGTAAATTTCATAACCTTAGCAAGACATAAACAATGTTAAAGATAGATAAATTGTACTTAAAAACAGAAGATTGTTAAAACATTATATTCCCGTTAGTGTGTTGAACTTTAGAACTTTGCTGTTCGACCATAAACATCGTCTTTGTTCGTCCCAGCACTCCCACCTTGAATTTCGGCCATACACCCTTGAAAAACTTTAAATATAATTTGTCTCGCACCGCTCTTATAAACATTTCGATTCATTTTTTGTATCTTAACGCTTACACGATTAAAAAAACTCGAAATAGCACCGAAATATTATAAAAAATCAACCACACAGATACGACGTGACAGTTCAGGTACTCAGCTTAACAATTATTTAGTGCTGCCAGTATTAGCAAAAACAGTAGTTCCCAAAACATTCTTTTCATGACTAATAATAATAAAATAAATATGGCAACTTTTCAACGCGCCTGAAGAGAATAACACGCGACGGCATAGACCTTGTCAAGTTGGTATAAAAGGTTTATTATTTTTTTGTGAGGTTGGTGTTCGAAGCGTCTTGAATGCAACCAATCACAAGCAAGTTATAAGTTTTGAATTACTATTTTCGAGGTGGGGATTTCGTCCTGCCGCCATATTGTGTTGAGCTGTGAGTGCTGGAAGTGAATATTTTACGTATTTCAGTGTAAATTCTTTTGTTAAAATATTTCGGATTGATAAGCCTAAAGGTAATCCTTGATTTAATATTAGTTTTTGTCATAACTCTCCTATTTGAATCTATATATACGAAAACTATAGACATTAAGACCTCACAAGCCGGTTGCTCTAGAAATGCAGCATCGGTAAGCAGTACTGGTGCAAGTACTGATCGAGATACTTTCGAAATAAATCTTTCTAAAGTTTCATAAATGCACGGTGCCAAGTTACTTAAAAAGGTATTTCTTTAAAAGATCGAGCAAAACGATAGCCATTCTCGAATTTCAGAATGAGATATTGAATGCAACGCAAGGGTGGTATCTGTATGGTGCCCGTAAAGTTGAATTGACATGTCTACTCGGTAGAGTCAATTAATTATAGTAGGACTACAGATTTATTGTGTACCTCTTTTCCTGCTATTGAAAATGATTCATTTGTTTGAATTGATGTTATTACCTACATTATAAAACATTTCCCGGTAAATAGTCATGTTCTTTGTGATTAACAACGGAACGATGAATCATCGTTGTGAGTAACGGCTGGGGGAGACAGTAGAAACTAAAAACAAGGGTGCCTTATGTGAGTGGGAAAGTACAACCTGAGCCGATGACTTATTTTGATATGTCGATTTTCAAGCGATAATGTTATAAAATTTTCCGTCCTTAATTTTGTAATGTAGGTATACCTATGTTTTGTACTTACGTAAAAGCTGAGAATAAATGCGATGTCCTGTCAATGATGTAGAATAAATAAGTTTCCTTTGTATCCGGACTGTGTTGAAACCAAGAAATGTTCATTAGGTTAAAATGAATTAGAAGTAAAAAAGCGACAGCGCCTCGTGAATACCTATAATTTATGAATACATACAGATTCCATTATATTCACCTGATAACATGTTCCATTGATTGCTGTATGTACATAATCACGTCCAGTACTCTGTGACTTGGCGGTCGACAACCCCCCAGGGTTTAAATCGCTTGCACCCGGAGTTCGATCTCGGCCGTAATTTCGCCACCTTTAACCTCTTAAACTGTTGAAATATCCCAATTAATTTGTCATTTAAATTTCTTCGTCGTCGTAAACGGTAACCACCTATTGGGCGGGGTTTGGAAAACTACGTACGGTTCCGTACATAAATCAGCCAATTTTGCTAGGTTAATAATAAGAAATGTATGGAATTATCTACCTAGATTCCAAATCAGTTGATATATAGTATTAGTAGGATACTATAAATTCAGATTCAGTTCTGCAATCGTCGTCGGTTAAAATTGGTTCCAGTTATAACTTAGGCAATTCTAAGTTCTGTTTGTATTGTAGTTCACTTCCCACTAAATACCTAAAAAGGGTTGAAGAAGAGAAATAATGTGGAGTGCCGATTATACGTGGCGTCGTGACAGTACTGAGGCAAAATAAGAAAAAAATCGAGAAAAGCGAGATTGTAATCGGGGATACCTCAACCCCTGTCACACAGGTTGTCCTAGTTCAGGGGTTGAGACCACATTGATGTAATGTTTTTGAAAATTTGGTAATAAACAATTATTATTATTATTATATTATTATTAAATTGGACCGCACATTGAATAAAAAATCGGTTAGAAACATTCTAGTCTTAACATTTTTCAGGAATCATCGTCTGTTTCTGATACACATCCACCATCATCATCTGCCTAGCTTTTTTTTTTAAGCTTGGTTCGACTTATAATCTAGTTTAGAAAATCGGCAGAAAGTGCGCTTATTACTTCTATAATTTCATTATAGAGGTGAAACCTTAGAAATCTTTAGAGACACATTGTATTAAAACATTCGTTTGATAATTAAACACTTATTCATAAAAACATTGGGCAAGTGCGAATTGGACTCGCGCACTGAGGGTTCCGCACAAACTTACCTATGAAAACGTTCAATTCCCGTATTGAGTTACGAAGATTTTTCCAAATCGTAAAAAAAGTTTTATTTTTGTAACAAATTCACAGTTTTCACATTTTTTCTTATACTTGTGTTATGAGACCTTGCTTCGTGCCAAATTTCAGGATTCTAGGTCAACAGGAAGTAACTTATGAATTTTGATTCCCTTGAGAATGTCGAAATACACGTTTTTTGCGACATAAACAGCCGTATCTTTTTTTTTCGTTAACTCAGAAGTTTGATTGTTTTCACAGCTTCAAGGGACCGTAGACATGAGTATGGATTTAATTTCAGCTCGATACCTCCACGCATTCCCGAGATAAAGGGTCTCGACAGACAGACTGACAACAAAGTGATCCTTATTTATGTAGGGTATCTATGGATAGGTCTTAAAACTGATATTGAGGTTTCTAATATCATTTTTTTTCTAAACTGAATACCTAGTTGTGTGTCGGTGATATATGATAAAACTAAAAAATATGATAACATGATAAAACTAAAAAAAATGTATATGATAAAATGATAAAACTAAAAAAATATATGATTGTACATAACAATGCAAACCTCCTCCAAAAATTGGTTTGAACGAGATCTAGTAAGTAGTTTTTTTTAATACGTCATAAATCTTAACAAAATACACGAAAACTGGGCAGATCTGGAAATATTACGTACATAAGGATCGAGTTGATGACCTTCTTTTTATAAAATTCCCTTACTCAAAAACTACTGAACCGATGAAACTTAAGTTGGACAATACCTATTACAACAAAAAAAGAATTACTTAAATCGGACTTGTAGTTCCGCAGATATGCGAACACAAACATAAAAACAAACATACATACATACACTTTTTAAAATATGGTACATTTGTTCAGACACTGATATAGACTAACTTATACGAAAACTTGGCAGTTGTGGAAATATTACATACATATGGATCGAATTCCTCCTTTTTTCTGAAGTCGGTTAAAAAAGCCTAACAGTGAATTAGGTACATTCATTCATTAAACCATGATTAAACCCCAAGCGAGCGGCGTTCGCTCTCTTATTGTCTTTCTATTGTGTCTCTAGTTACGGTAAGTATTCGAAAGATTAAACGATCCTACACGCTTTCCTTACATTTCCTCGGCAGCTTCACGACGTGACATCGTTTTACTGATATCATATTATCTCATTTACCATACAATTAAATTAAATGCAGTTAAAAGCATTAATAAATTCATGATAATGTGGCCTGCTATTAAACATTATATAACGATTTTATTTATTTTCTGATACATTTTTAACCTCATGACAATTTTGGAATGAAATGTCCATATTTAATTGTTTAGTAATATGAAGTACATAATTTATTTTGCTGAGGATTGATGCGAAGTTACAAATAAAGTACCTTTAACGGCAGCGTTTAAAATGAACATAATTTTGGTGATCGACATTTTTTTTAGATGCATATTAGATATTTCGTAGTAGAACTTCAATAGTTTTCAGGACATTGAATTTATTTTTTTTTAAATAAAAGTAGTTTCGTCCATAATCGCACTGACAAATTATTTTACGCCAAGAAATCTACATCACGTTCATGGAGAGCCCGATATAGTGGAGTTCATTGCCTTTCCATACTTCCTTGCAGTCATCAGTATAGTTTGCGCCAAATCTCTTTAGCCAAAACAACGACAGTCCCTTGTCTAGCTTATTGGATCCACCGGGATCGACGAATTTTTTTGACTTCTGACCATATACGTATAAGAAGAGATTGAGATGTTATCAAAATGCAAATTATTTTTCAATAACTCTTAGAATGGATGTAAGAAGTAACCGTCGACAAACGTAATTATTCTCGGGTTCTGCGGGACTACCTATCTTATGGAGCAGATGGGTGACACAACCCAGGCTTCAGGCTGAAATAGACTTTAATTTGGCTGTGAAATTAGTTTTTGCCAAATACTTAATAAAATTCATCGAGTCAATTGAACGGTATGTTACAGGATTAAAGGATCCAATTCAAAGCAAACCGGTATTGCAGAAAAGAAGTAGGAACTAAAAAAAAGCTTCCAAACACTGTTTAAAAATATACATACCTAAAAATCGAGCAAATGTAAGGCTAAAAGTAACCCTACGAATGGTGGACCCTACTTGCATAATATTTATTTATTTATTTAAACTTCATGTACAGTAGTGGTATATAAGCGGTCTTAATTCCACAAGGCATTCTCTAATATAAAATCTATAGCAACAGAATGGGTCTTTTCTATGCTTGGCGCAAACTGTTGCAGAAACTGCGGTTTATTCGTATAAGCTCGAAAGTTTGCTTTCATCTACAGTACCTAACTGACCAAGAATCGTCGTCCTGCGATCCATATGAGCTAATACCGTCGAGCCTAATACGAATAAACCGCAGTTTCTTCAATAGAATGCTACAAATATCAAGATGTATCTTACAAATTTCTAGTACCTACTAACTTTTTCCCATGTACGTGTGGGCCACAGAACGATCCTTGGGGATTTGATGGTTTTGTTTCACGGAACCCGTTAGATGTCTGTCTATAAGAAGTTCTTTGGCACTACGGGCTTTCGTCTAGCATCCATTCTAAGAAACGTGGGCTCCCAATGTTATTTTCGATAATACACAAAAAAAAAAAATTGATGTAAGCAACTTATAACTTGATTAAGTCAATAATTTCGCTTATCCTTAGTACTGGCTACTTTGTAAAAAAGGTAACACCAGTACCTAGTCATGAATAAAGTTTGAATGAATAGAAATTCATCATTCATGTCTATGGTTAATCCCATCGGGCTTTAAGGCTTGTTGTACCAAAATAGTTAAGAAATTGCGTTTTCCAACGGAACGGCCAGTATAACTACAGTAAATCTTTTTGTTCCTATCAAGACTCGGGAAAACTGAAGTAAAACTTATTACCAAAGCCTTAGACATCCATGATATCCAAAAGAAAATGAATAATTCTTTGCAGTTTTGTAACTGCGAAGTCCCTACTACTGTTTCTGTCTGTCGTCTCAAATGTCTTAATTTAATTTATTCTGTCTGTTATTTATATTATGTCGGGTGCTGTGTTACTTGTGGTTTGTATCCACAACTGACCGCTGCTATCGATTTTCTACTAGCCGTGCACGTGTTCTGTACGGGGGTATGCGGTACTTTGTTGTTTGCACTACTTGCATGTAATCGTATTATAGGTATTAGTACTTCTTCCTCTTTATTAAGTTTTCATTGTTTGCCCTCTGGTTTTCAGGTGTAACGCCTGGGTTAAGTTTACTGGTCCAATCAATGGCGTGTCCAAAACTTCCCGATAAATCAATTTGCATACATTGAAATTTTAACATTCTTTCCATTGTGCATCTTTTGTTGTCATTATGTTTCTGTGTATTTCCTATGAAATACAATTCAAAATTACCAACTTGAAACAAACTAGGTATCAATTTAATTAAGCGTGAGAGTGCGAGCCGGTTTTGGGGTCCGTATCACATCAAACTGAAACACTTTGACTAACTGATTTTTACACACGTTGAAACTATTGGTAGATTATACAGGGTGTGGCGTAAATAATGGATAACCCTGAAACTGTCGATTGACCAGATTATCATCTATCATTTACCCCACTTACGAGCCCCGATGCAAAATAGTTCGTCAAGTATCGAAAGTAGTGCAAAGCGTAAAATATAGAAAGTAAATATTGGTAAAATAATTAAGAACGTTTAATAAAAAGTAAACCACAATTTGAGTAACATTTTAAAGTTTATTTTAACATAACTGAAATTCTTTCAATACTTTACATAACATTTTTTTCACTTCAAATTTGGACTCGTCGCTCCAAATGATACTAAGCCACTGATCGGAAGTCCAATTTTAAGTGATCACGAGCAAACTTCAACCTCATTTTCTTTTGTACAGCAGTCAACAGTGGTTTCTCCTTAGCGGTGTAAAATCCGTGACCCATTCTTTTTAGGACTCTTTTGCAAGTATCAACTGAGACGTCTTTGTGAAGCATGTCCTTCCATTGCACCGTGAGTTCTCCAGCTCGAGCACGACGCTTATTTTGTATAATTTTCTTCAGGATTCTGTATTCTGCTGCACTTGTGATGCGTGGTCTACCAGTTTTCTTTAAACAAGAAGGCGTTCTATTCTTTTTATAGCGCTGAATGATATGGACTGTAGACCTGGGAAGTATCAAGTCTTTAGATATTTGGTAACTAGATTTGCCAGCATCGACCCCACAAACTATTCGCTTTCGAAGCTCTTCACACATGGGTTTGCTACGACCCATTGTTATTTAAAAACTAATAAAAACACTGAAATTTTCAGAATTTATACTGTCTAACTTGACAAATGACACAGAATTACTTTTACTAATTTAAATTATGCAACATAATTGTACAAAGAAGGAATAACTCACCGATAGACGAACTATTTTCCATAAAACTTCTTCGAATTTAAAACAGGATTATGTAAAAATTTAAAAAGCTAAAATAGTTTATTGGTTCATAATTAAAAAATAGCATAAGTAACGCGACATGTGATAGTAGAACAGCTTAATATTTTATGAGTTGGAAAAAATCTCACAGAGAAAATTTCACACTAGACGAACTATTTTGCATCGGGGCTAGTATATCCCGACGCTCCATATGCCCATGATATGAGGATGCCCAAATTATTGATATTTTAAATAAAAATCGTACTTGTATAAAATCAGTTGCCATTTCTTTAATTGGTGACTTTTTCTCGTTCTGTTTTTTTATGTCACTCCTGAATGTTTGTATTATCAGACCAGTATCAAGTTTTTTTTATTACAATCTAAGATAACATCACAAAAAATATTAAATTTTAACTTTTCCTTTTAAGGAATCATATTTTTGGGCCTCAGTATCTAAAAAAATTTATCTACTACACAGCGGTGGCCCATTATTTTAAAAACTTGCCTATTTAATGCAAATTCTAAAATGGTATAATAATAACCAGTATCTTCAATAAATACAAAGTTATTGCTATTCGAATCTTAAAGAAAATTTTTCATACAATTCTGATTTTTAAATTAATTTACCATATCACTGCTGTAACTAATTTTAGACACAGAGAACGAGAATTTTCTTAAAATTTGATCACTATGGGTTTATTGACACAATAAAACACATTAGAAACTAGAAAAAATATTGAAAAAAAAAAATCATACGAGATGTTTGAAGTGGGCTCCTTCAGGTGCTATGCATGCTCTACACCTTATGAAAAACCGTTTCAAGCGGCGCGTAAATCCTGCCATACATTTCTGACATCCATGGGCATAATATATGATGATATACCTAAGTGGGGTAAATGATAGATGATAATCTGGTCAATCGACAGTTTCAGGGTTATCCATTATTTATGCCACACCCTGTATATACCTATTTATTAAGAAATCACACGATAAAGGCGCGTTTAGTAGGGGTATAATTATATACCTACTAGCTGTCCGCCCACGACTTCGCGTGACGCGAATAAGATGTTTTTCCGGGATAAAAAGTAGCCTATGTTCTTTTCCATGTCAAAGGCTCTATGCATGCCAAATTTCATCCAAATCCGTTCAGCCGTTTTTGCGTGATTGAGTAACAAACATGTGTGGATGTTGGATGTTTCACATTTATAATATTAGTAAGGATAACATCAGATCAAGTCTCAGTGACGTCCAGTCAATTCAAATTAGAAAAATACACAAAACAATTTTTTTATTTATTATAACGAAATCTTCAATTACTACATGCTAAAAGTGAATTTTCATTTAAATATCCGTACCAGCTCAACCGTTAACCTTGAACGCACCGGATTCAAGGTCGCCAATAACTAGCTTTTACCCAGTCAAACTTTAACCATCCCTACTTTAAAGTGCCTCCTATTGTATCGCTGATGACAATAATACGTTTTGGTTGACTGGTTCAACTAAAGGTTAAAAAATCCCAATGTTGGAGGAGGGGGAAGCATACGCAGGGTCAATAACCTAAACGCGTGAACCGATTTGAAATAACTCCCCATCATGACATGACGGACGCTCTTCGCGCACCGTTCGCTGTGTGATCAAGGACAAAGGATATTACAGTATGTGTAATTGCTGTTTGCTTGATACTACATAAGCATTTTAACATACAGGGGCCCAGTTTAGGTTATGTTTTATCGTAGTATGGAGAGATGTAAGTCTAATGGAATTCAATCTGGTTTAAATGCTGGCTTGCTTAGGCACTATGGGTCGATTTGAATGCTCTGACAAGAATATAGTCTATCAAATCATAATATAAAGTTGCTTTTAGGAACTGATTTCGAAAATTTCATTACGTTCACTTTACCACTTACTTATAATTAAGAAATGATGTTTTGTCAAGTCGTTAAAAAGCCGTGCCAAGCAGTGATGGGTTAGCGTACAGTAATTACAATACTGCAAGTCGTTCCTTTTTCTGTAAATATTTAGTCTCGTAGTGAATGTTTGCGCAGAGATAAGCACATCGAGTCCTGGCTGCGTGACTAATGGCGCTGCTATTTATATTTGTATTGAGTGTAACGAGCGGGATAACGAACGATAAAGGCGACGATGCGCTAGGAATTCGGTCCACTGCTAATGATCAATGTGAACAATATCCATACGCGGCTTGTTTCACTTAGGCCTGGGTCGTATCGCTTTTTCTGAGTATCGTATCTGAATCAGATTTCGAGTTTCAATATCAGATTTCGAAACTATATATTTCAATATCTAGATATTGTGCATACGCGTTCAATTTTCAAACCTAATCCGATACGGTGTTTTTGGGTTGCGACGATATTCGATGAAAATCGGTATTGTAGGATATCTAGATATTGTGCGTACGCATTTTTTATGTAGACATATATTTTCAAACCTGATCCGATACCGCGTCGTTGAGATTGAATGCGACGATGTTGGACTTATGGATGAGAATCAGTTCTGTCTGTAGGTTTGTTTATTATAAATAGGAACTTATGTTTCTCTGATCCTGCAAGGTTGGGTTTGGGTTTAGATAATATGCCTTCTCGGTGTTGATCGTGGTGAGATTGATACGGTGTCGTATTACTTATTTTATTTTTATTTCATATTTGTGAGAATTTAGTAATACACTAAAAACAAAAAATTCCATCACTTACTCTAGGCTTAGGACCGGCTACATTATTTAATAGAAATAAATTGATATACTTAACCTAAACTATACTTTAAATTAATAACTTTAAGATTGGAACTAACTCATTAAAATAGTCCATAAAATATGATGAATAGGTTCAAAATCATAATATTATTATTTTTACTGTAAGTACAACTTGCAACTAAAATAACATTACCATACCCATACCGCTCTAACTATTGCAAATTGATATCGCTCGCGCTCTTTCGCACGCGAGTTACGCGTACGCGCCACTTGGGCCGAAATCTGATGTAGAGCGATATCGGGTACTGCGCGACCGACCGGTGTGAATATCAGATTTTGTAATATATAGTTTTCGGACGTGCCAGCGGTTTTTAGATATTTGTACCGGTATTGTCATAGACGCGATGCGAGTGCTCGGGTGATACGTCAATATCTAGATATTGAAATATATAGTTTTCAAATACGTCAGTAAGCGGTTTTTAGATATTGTACCGATATATAGATTTCGTAACTATATACGATTTGTATCGCCCAGTCCTAGTTTCACTCACAGTTTCATTTTAAACGCCGTGACAGTAGTGTGCTTCCTGACTATTGTGAGTAAAGTGCGGAACGTAACTTAAATTAAAAACAAGGCAGTCGGGTAAAAAAATAAATACCATTATTGAGTGCACAAACTTAGACAAGGTAACAAACTAATGATTTATTGTGTATCATATAGCTTCATTGTTATGGGTTTTGTTTGATGAATCATCTGTAGGTGATTTACATTTTCTTTAATGTATATTTCATTAATTTATTATTCATCGTTCTGAAAAAAATAATTATGAAACAATTTTAATGTTCGTTAACACTGTGTTACTACTTTAAGTAATGAATTAGTTTTGCATGCATCTCGGTGCACTTTCGTTGGCGCTATTCTGGGCGACAGTTTAAATTTATTTTAAGCGTGTTCCCAGCACCGTGACCCACTGACGTGCTTTGTATTCCAATTTGGTTCCTCCTCGTACCTGATTCATTTATTTATATAGCTCGAGTGATCCTTGGTATTTATCGTACAGAAATTGTTTCTTAAAATATTATAATGCTCTTAGAGCAATGGTAGCCCAGTGGTAGAAGTTATTGGTCGCGGGTTCAAACCCAGCCAGGCGCTGAAAACAGTGAAAGAATACATTGTGAGGATGTATATATTTATGCCCTAAAACAAAAAAAAAAAAACGAAGACGTGTTATATCCACCAATTCGCACGGGTCCCGCGTGGTGGATGCCGGGCCCATTCCCTCTTTCGGTGAGGAGACCCGAGTCCCAGCAGTGGGAACATCACAAGGCCGATTATGCTTATACGTAAAGCTCCTAGATCGGTACAGAAGCGCATTGTAGCTACAAAACCTGCATGTGCCCGATATCGCTCTTTCGTTCAATCTTCAACTGTTACTTTAAATAATTAGTGTGATAATTAGAAATTAATAAAATCCGACTGGCTGTTCCACGCGTTCAAACCAACTTATAATATTATAGATTAATTTTATTAGTACTTATATGTTACTAGAAAAATAAAAAGATGTCTAAAAATAGCAGTCTTTTGGAAATATTTATACGAAAACCTGCCTGGTATCCAAAAAATAAGCAAAACGCAACTTTTTATATTTGTTTGCCTTGCCTGTTTCAAATTCCCCGATGGCGGCTGAAAGGAATTCAATGAAGCTTTAATAGGACGGTGTTATTGAACTGCCTACTTCCTTTTCTTAAAATCGATATATCTCTCTATGTTACATAAATTGGTTGAGCAGGCCCTCGCATACTTTGACCTCTCTTTTAATGCATACACAAAGCAGATGTCATGATTGAATCGATGCTGGAATTGACATAGTCTACCGAACCCGTCCAGTAATCGTTGCTCGTTGGATACTTTGAACACTCGTGGTCGTGGTAGCTGTAGTTCGGTGATGTTGTTTAGTGACGATAATCAAAATATTTATCTTAACTTCTGTGTGGTATAATACTAAAAAAATATAAGGTATAAAAAATCTATTACATATAATATAAAGAAGTAAAACCAGGAAGGTGGTGTTTATAAACAAGTTTAAGTCTTCCCAACTCTATAATTTTAAGACATGCGCCGCGTGGTGACCGTCGCACTTCAGTCCCTATGGTCTACCTTATACGACGCTGGTAGCGCGGGCGTGATGGACACAGTTCACGAAATTCCCGCCTTACTTGGGTCGTGGACCTAGACATAACTTCCGTTCTCTAGATCTATTAGACGTAGCTCACCGTAATTTCATTAAGAGCAGCTTTTCCAGTAAATGTAAAACAACATGTCTAGACTTTGAAATTCAACTGAATCTAAACTATAGATTTTTGTTCCAACAGGCCATCAATAAGCATGGGTGCTAAGCAGAGCAAGCGCTCGGTAGACATAAGCGGCAAGGAGGCAGAGGGTGCCGGCGAAGTAGCAGCCGCGGGCGCCGGCGGGGAAGGCCGCGTCGAGCAGCTCGCAGACGCCGATGCGCTCAAACCACAACTCAATGGAGACGCGCACATACACGAGCAAACGGTAATTACTTTTTTATATAAATATATTCTTACTGAATCTGTCAACTAGGTTACATTCGGTAGACATTTAATTGTTCACAATCACGAAGTACCTGTTCATTATAGAAATATCAACAATTTAAGTTAGTGACTACTCGCCATAATATGAAATTTTTGCTGATAAACTTGAGGTTGTTTTATCTTAGAGCATGCAGCTATGAATGCCGGGGCTGGTATTATTTACTCTATACACCTAGTCAATATAGATAGATCGTTTTAAACAATGTTTTCTCTTCTTTATTATTATTACTACTCATTTATACATATATGTAGTACGAGACACGTGATATTTATTAGCCTTGTATTCTTGATTATAGGAAAAACAAAAGGACATCGACAGCGGCACTCCTGAAAATGAAAAAGATGCTACCACAGAGAAAGAAGCAAAACTCAATGAAGAAGAAAAAGAGGCAGCTCCTCTGACAAACGGAGAAAGTGAACAAAAAGTAGAGAACGGAGAGTCCACACCTACACCCGAAGACGGCAAGAAACCCAAGAAGGAAAAGGTGATTTAATTTTATGAATGGTTGTACTTATTTAGTTTCCATCATCTAACTAACGTTCAGTTTTGATTGCATGTGTGTGCCTATTCACTGTTTATCTTAACCAAGCATGTTATGGGCAGGTCAAGAAGAAATGGTCGCTCAGATCGATCAGTTTCAGCAGAAAAGACAAACCTAAGCAAGAGAAGAAGCAAAAAGAAGAGGAACCCAAAACAAATGGTGAATCTGAGAAAGTGCCAGAGGAGGTATGTACCTAGTTTTTTAGATACTTCGTATTGCTTGTGGCTCTGGCTACATTTATGAATGTCTAAGGGCTCTAAAACATTGAGACTCTAAATTTTACTATACATAATTGACATGGTTTTTGTTGAGAAATAATTTATATGACATCATGCCTGTATTTTCCGAAAGATTAGATAAACCTAAGGTATACCCAAATTTCGTTATTTATTTTTCAAAACCCATGTAGAGCGCGAAAATAAAAGCGAATAGCCTGACCACAAATCCAGACTTCATGGTGCAAATAGGATTGCAAACTATGTAAACTGAGCAGTATACATAATTATAAAAAACGGCTTCCGCCATAGAAGATTCGATATCCATATCCGTGGCCAGATCATAGAAATTGATCACTTCATGATGTGGCCAACACTATACATTGATGATACGTCAATCCTGGTTTGGCCTACTTTCTTTAAATTTTTAACTATCATAGAAATCCTACATCAAAGATATGGCCAAACGAGGATCACAAACATATCATCAAATGATAGTAAATATTTATTGTAATGTGAATCAATGAAACACGTAAAATAGAAGCGATCTTTTGAGAAAACGCAAAAAACGTCTTTTTCGCAAAATGACGCTGTCGCAGATCATTTTGCGATTAGGCATGTACAAGGCCCACAGCGTTCTCGAGAATATATAATACGTGAATGTCATAAAAACTAACGAACCAAATGAAAAGCCATTTTTTAGGGTTCCGTAGCCAAATGGCAAAAAATTGAACCCTTATAGATTCGTCAGGTCTGTCTGTCTGTCTGTCCGTCCGTCCGTATGTCACAGCCACTTTTTTGCGAAACTATAAGAGCTATAATGTTGAAACTTAGTAAGAGATGTATTCTGTGAACCGCTTTAAAATTTTTACCCAAAAATAGAAAAAGAGCAATAAATTTTGGGGGTCCCCCATACTTAGAACTGAAACCCAAAAAATTTTTTTTTCATCAAACCCATACGTGTACATCTATGGATAGGTCTTCAAAAATGATATTGAGGTTTCTAATATCATTTTTTTTCTAAGTTAAATAGTTTCCGCGAGAGACACTTCCAAAGTGGTAAAATGTGTGCCCCCCCCCTCTAACTTCTAAAATAAGAGAATGATAAAACTAAAAAAAATATATGATGTACATTACTATGTAAACTACCAACGAAAATTGGTTTTGAACGAGATCTAGTAAGTAGTTTTTTTTTAATACGTCATAAATCTAAAAAAATATAATATTATTAAAACATCGATCAAAGTTACAACGAACTACAAGAACTTTTATATTATGTTACTTGCTGCTACGGAACCCTCCATTGGCGAGTCCGACTCGCACTTGGCCGGTTCTTTTTTTTTTTGCACCTTATATCATTATAAAATTATAGTACAAGAAAAAAAAAACTGAAATATCTTAGAATCCACATGAACAAAGCGAGTTATTGGCGAATACCCCCAGAATCAACGTGGTCTTTTTTAATGATAAATGATAATGTATTACGTGGTACATGCTGTTTTTATAATTAAAATTATATTTGATGTGGACATGTGGGATCGTCTTCTTAGACCCTAAATTTTGATACACCACATGACCGTATTTACAATATCCCACCAATATTGCTGTAGTCGGAATGTTAAGATGGATGTGTGGTGTGACGAGAATGGATAAAGTGAGAAA
Organism: Mythimna albipuncta; assembly: GCA_929112965.1. Taxonomy (NCBI): domain Eukaryota; kingdom Metazoa; phylum Arthropoda; class Insecta; order Lepidoptera; family Noctuidae; genus Mythimna; species Mythimna albipuncta. Next base: position 11,657,485 of record OV815960.1, on the reverse strand, counting down.
TGAGTATATTAGGGGAAGTTTGAAAGTGGCGCCAGTGACTGAAAAGTTGAAAGGGAATCGTTTGTCTTGGTATGGTCATGTGAAAAGGAGGGATGAAACGCATGTTGCTAAAAAAGTTATGAGTTTACTTGTGGATGGATGGAGGGGAAGAGGGAGGCCAAAAAAAAAGATGGATGGATTGTGTGAGAAGCGATATGAAAGAAAAGGGATAGCGTGACGACAGGACAGAATGGAAGAAAAAAACGTGTTGCGCCGACCCCAAATAAAACGGGACTAGGGCAGGAAGATGGTGATGATGATTGCTGTAGTCGAGTAAAATTACTACTCTGTCAAGGAAGTACCGGGACAAGATCAATAATACACAAAAATTTTGTTATTCATCGAAATTTATTTTATCACCTTCAAGGTATGCCCCTTCAGAAATGATACACTTACGCCAACGAATAATCCAATCATCAAAACATTTATTAAACGCTGTTTCCGAAATTGAGTTCAGTTCTCGCCGCGAATTTTCCTTTATGTCTTCTACAGATTGAAAACGGGTGCCACGAAGTGGTAATTTGGGTTTAGGAAAAAGATAAAAGTCGGCTGGAGCCATATCTGGCGAATATGGTGGCTTGTCGATGGTATTTGTTGAGTGTTTGGTCAAAAATTCGTTCACGATAATAGCCTTGTGCGAAGGCGCATTATCGTGGTGCAAAATCCAAGAATTTTCTTTCGACAAATCTGGCCTTATTCGTCGAATTTGCTCTCTTAAATGCCGCATAACGCTCAAATAATATTCTTTATTTACCGTTTGACCTTCCGGTAAGAATTCCGAGTGCATAACATCGCGATAGTCAAAGAAAACAGTCAACATGACTTTGACTTTTGATCGACTTTGGCGTGGTTTTTTCGGTTTTGGTTCAGTTGGAAGGCGCTACTCCGAAGCTTGTTGACTTGTTTGCATGTCAAACTCGTAAACCCACGTCTCGTCGCCAGTAACAATGTGTTTCATGAATATTGGTACGGAATTGACTCGTTCTAGCATGTCCTCAGCGACTCTCATGCGCTTGAGTTTTTGGAGAAAATTCAGGTCTTTTGGGACTAGCCGAGCGGCAACATGTTTCATATCCAAATATCGGTTTCGGATCGACTCGTGAGATACAGAAAGTTTGGCGGCTATCTCTCTCAAACTTGAATGAGGATTTTCAGTCACTATTTCCTTCACTTTTGCGATGTTAACTTCAGTTGCAGAGGTTTATGGCCTACCAGAGCGAGACAAATCTTCCATCTCATCTCGACCGCTTTTGAATGTTTTGTACCAATCATAAGCACGTGTTTTTGATAAAGTCGATTCACCGTAAGCCTTCTGTAACATTTTCAGTGACTCCGAACACGAAATTCCATTGGCGATGCAAATTTAAGACAAACTCTTTGTTCGATATTTTTGTCCATTATGAAATTCGCAATACACACTAGATATGATATATCTAATAGTAGAGGATACGGTTAAGAACGACCTTCACCGGTTTGTTTAATGGATGAAACGTATTTTATGATAAATTTAGTATATTAAATAATTTCTTAGGCAACCCACCCGCGTTAAATTATTTAATACACTAAATTTATCATAAAATACGTTTCATCCATTAAACAGACCGGTGAAGGTCGTTCTTAATCGGATCTTAGACTATAAAAACAGCACTGTATTTATTATAAATAACAGATGAAACTCAAACTACGCGCTAAAATGGAAAACAGTTGTGTCAATCTAGCAACACCAAATGAATCTAAAATTTGAATTTGGAACCATAAACAAATCATCCATTCCCGATACTTTTTTGACTGAATGTACGACAGGACCGTCGCCGTTTAGATTTTTATTTTTTTTAATATCCATAGAGCCTATTTTGCCCAGGTTCTCTAGACAAATTTAATGATAACTCATTAGACCATCCCACTACCGAAGCAGCTGAAGATCAAATCTCTCGTGCTATGGGAAAACTAAATAATTGTTATGATTCTCAGCCAGTATGAAATTACTAACGACAACCATTGCGTTGCATGTTTATAACGCTAGTGGATAGTCTTTGCCCCGGCGTTGCATGTTAGATATGCAGCTTGTTTGTTAATTCAGGTGTATGTTTTTCAATTCAGGTGTGTAGTTTATTATTACTTGATAAAACATCATACCTATTAGTTTTCGCGAGTGATAGATATTCGCTCTACTTTGATACAACCGACTATACTTTATGAACATATTGAAGAGATGATCCCAATCATCCAAGACGTTTTAGCTTAGCGTGGAATAACTTTTTTACAACTTGGATACTGTTGCCTTCGAAGCAAGCCCCCTTGGCTTCGAAGGATGGCTGGCAAGATGGTGATTAAATTGAATATTACGCAAATACTAGAAGTCTGTGTTTAATTTCTACAGAAAGTCGACGAGTACCTAGAACTAATGATGACTAACGCTTTTCTAGCTTACGAATAAGTGAGGAATAATAAACCTTTTTCTGTAGTTATATAGCGATTAAGCTGCTTACCCTTACCGTTTCAAAAAAACTCGGGAACTGTACCTTGTCCATTGGTAAGGCGTTTGTTAGATTTACGGAGTTCTTCGTAACGAAGGCTGTCCGAGATTTACGTCTGATATCCGTATTACAACGACTTAACGTGCTTTCAAAGGTTCGGAGGGGTCACGGTGAAAATTGGATGTGCTATTGACCCTTTTTCTTTTCTTTTTTAAGTTTGGAAGTCCTCAAATTACTTGTTTCGCTCTGGGTGGAGCGTCTCAGACATTAGCGGTCTAAAATCCACTTGTGTTTTTAAATTGCCCTTTGCATTCCAGGGCCACGGTTACTGTTTCGAACATTCCGGCCTTCCCTCTTGACTTTTTTTTAAAAATGGGAAGTCATAGAATGACTTCTCCCACTAGGATGGAGCGGGATGTCAAACTTTTACTGATTAAAACCAACTCCCATGGCCCTTGTTTGTCTTGGATCCCAGGACCACGGTGTTCCCTTTCGGCCAACCCATGGCTCTTGACTAGTGTTGCCAAGTTCTATTGAACGAAAATCGGGACAGATGGTAAAACGAATCGGGATTTAGGGTTTCAGACAATTCATTTTATTTTTATTTTTTTGAAGTGTGCTGTCGTCCAATGACTTCTCTTGCTCAAAGGTGGAGACTACTTCAATCGCCCTTTACTTTCCAGAGTCACGGTAGCAAACGTTCTGAAACAGAACTTATTAGTAATGGCTTTAATACCTTTTTTTTTTTATTTATCGGGCACATTTAGCGTCCCCGTTCAGGTATAAATTGGGACGCGTCCCTATACCCCTAAAAATCGGGATGACTCGCGCAAATCGGGACACCTGGCACCACTACTCCTGACCCTTGCGATCGTTTCTTGCTGGACTGCCACCACGGGATCTGGAGGCAACATTCCTAGCACACTTGCACGATTTGCACCTGGAGATGCAACGCCGGGGCGAAAGTCCGCTGCCGCAACAGGTCGCGGTATGACGGACAGAGCTCCGGCGGGATCTCATGGTGAAGTGGCGTCAACGACTATCGCAACCCAGTGCTGGGCACGCCACAATTATGGCGGTAAGTTCCCTCTTTGAGGCGTGGCTGGAAATACCTCACGGCGTCCTCACAGCATGACGTAGGTTCTCGCCGGAGATGGTAAGTTCGGGAGGTTCCTGCACCCAATTCGTGCGAAAGTGACGTCCAGATATTGCCACTGTGCTTAACGCCCGGAGGACACGGTAGAGCACACAGTAGAGGTGTGCTCCTCTTGGGCAGAGTATCGCCGTGCCCTCGTGAGGGCGATCGGCTGCGGCGATCTCTCGCGCCGGGCCTTGGTACAGGCCATGGTTCGGAGCGAGGAGGAGTGGCAGGCGGTCGCCTCCTTCTGCTTAGTAGTAACGCTAGCAAAGGAGGAGGCCGACCGCATCAAGCAACGGCGCTCTCGCAGCCGCCGGGGATTCCGATCCCGATTTCCGGCCACCGTAGGCGCTATCCTACCGTCCGGTAACTGTCCGGACCGAGCCCAAGTCGTCGACGGCGCGCACTGTTCCCGCGCGCCTCAAGGAGTTTCAGCAACCGCAGGAGCCCAACTGGGTCGAAGCCTATTGGGGCCAGGGTTAGTTTCGAAAGATAGCTCAGTCCTGGTACGAAAGGCAACGAAGGAACAAGGGTGGGTTTTTAGTCAGTAAAAGTCTGACACTATCTCCCGCTTTGCCCAAGAGCGGGAGATGTCATTAGACGATGTTCCCACCCGGAAAAAGCCCTTGCGGTCGTTGTGCATTAAATACGAGCACTTTACTTGTATCCTAGATCTAGCAACATTTATAATATATAATATTTGATTAGTCCTTTTAATTTAATATCAAAATTATACGTAATTAAGTATGCCTTAAAAAGTTAGTGCTAGGTGCAGCATTGCAGCGATGCCTTCGGACAACATATTACACTCCCCCACCGTCAACACTCTCTGTTCCATGTTTTCATATTGATTTAGCCTCAAATGCCGTATGGCAAAATTATCCGTTATATTTCAGTTAATTATGGTAGTTATAAAAAATATTATAATTAGCATAATTATTTCTAAAGCTTCGGGTTTTTTGTACATATGTTTATTCTTTTCAGTCGTAGTGTGAACCATACCTAATAGTCAAACAGTAAGCGAGCTAAGTCAGAGGCATTGCTTGTCTATATTATTTTTGTTTCGTAAAAGTCATTGACCTTATGCTGTGTGAAAAATTTAGGATATGTGAAATCGCGCACACATGTGCGTTCAAACTGGTACGAGGCCTTTGAATCTACATCGTGTTAGCCCGTATTGTACTTATTTTCATCGGCCGTCAATTAATAAAAAACACAAGCACATTGTGATGTATTCAAACCAATAATCGGATTAAAAAAAAGGTTATTCACCCTTGACTTTTTTATAAAATGTACTGAAAAAAAAAAATGAAATAGGTACCGAGAAAAACAAAAAATCTAAATTAAAACCTAAGACACTCAACACCACTGCAAAAGTAAATATAGCACGTGTAAGCGCCCCGCTCGGGTCATCACTGTTATTGAACTCGATTCTAAAACTGCGAAACAACCCTCTATAATGAACTACGACTAAATATGACTGAGGACGTGCGACGGAACGTTTATACAAAATGTCTTAGCAACACGTGGTGTTATTAAAAATATTTGCAAAAATAAAAGCTGAAAGTAAATAAAATTAATTTAATAAAAACAAAAACAATGCTGTTGTTTGTGTTTATATTACTATTTATTTTTTAGGTTTAAAATATTTAGTCGTTTTTTTTAGTTATAGAAAAGCTTTATAGTTCATGAAAAACGATACAAATAAATTTAGAGAACTCGTTTCTTAAATTTTCCGGAATTGCGTTTTATTTCCTATAGTAATTTGACTGTAGTGTGAAACAAACATGTTGCAATTGTTATTTTTCTTTTTGCGAAGCGACCTTGCGGTCAGACATATTAGAAACCAACGATTTCTATGACAAGTAACTATTGCGCCGTAGTGCATTGCACCCAAACTGGCGCAGCGCGAGGAACAATGCGCATTATAATTCAAAGTGTAGCTATATCCGTGCTAACCAAACGTGAGCCGCCATTGTCGTCGCCCGTCGGCGATATCGCACTATTAATGATAGTTTTAATTCATAGACTTCTATGACACCCTCAGGCCCTCCAAATAAGTTGACTCAGTGAATCTAATGCCGAACTAACTTTCAGTCACTTTCGTATGATTGGCGTTTCTTTAACAAACATTGTTTACATGCTACTCTATATATTTTCTCTTGATTTTGAAAGCAGTAAAACCTTCATAAAAACGAAACTTTTTTTACATAAAAATTGTGAGTAAATCAAATCCCTTGTTATGCCAATGCACTATTCAGTCATCGTATTATGAAAATACAACGGATGGACCGCGTCGTGGCCAAGTCTCCACCGCCGCCACCGACGTCATTCAATAAACATGCAATCTGAGCCTTATAAGTTCATTATGTTTCCTTTACCAGTAGCCAGTTTGTAGGTATACAGACATTCAGAATACGATGCATTGTTCACGCGGCGTCGCATCTAGTTACAGATTTAACTGATACAATACCAAACGTAAAATACGTAGTCAACTACTACTACTTTCTATGTAGGTACTTTACAAAAAAAACATCGCTTAGCTTCATCCGCTAGACCTGAAACTATTAAATTTTGCACAAGAATTCCTGCTTTGATCATAGACATTGCCTGATAAAAAATTAAAAGTGAGCAGGTAGAAGGAAAAGCTGTTTGCCGCCCTCCTACGTCTCGCGCAACCCGTCCGGACTCCGGACCTATCCACCCACGTGTGTAGCGCCACAAAACCTGCCCAGGATTGCTAATTTTATTTCGTACTTACTAACTCCACAAACTTGTTTCCTAATGCCCCCGTCCTTGCGTCATCTCTATACCGACGCTAGTTTATGCCAAAATGCGCCTTCGAGCTTCGTCAAATAACATATTAGTGATTTAGTGATATGGTTTTTAGGTTTTAAAAGGTATCCTGCGAAATGGCCCACAGGGTCTATGAAATCCCCATGAAACATAATATCCAAGAAATAAGCTTACCTTAATTTATCCAGAAGTGGTGAAGCATCTATAAATTATGTCCCAAAATGTAATCACCCCTAGTCATGTTTCATCAGACAAATAGTGAATTTCATTTATCCGTAACACTTTTTATTTTACTATCTATAGATAGACAATACATAAAAAGAGATCAAATGTACATGTAGCTTGCAATCAGTGCCAAGACAGGGCGTTCAACCTGTGATAGCAACTACGTCTGACGTTTTATATGACAATAGTAGTGCATCTGAACATTCTCCGTTATTTATTGTCATGCAAATTACCGTCGTCCGCCGCTGCTCCGGTCACACGATTCCTTGAAGAACTCTCAGGATTATGCCCCTGCGATTTGCGTGTGTCAACTTGCGTTACGACAAATTGTATTTTTAAAGAAATTTTGACCTGATGAAAATCGTTTATCAGCAACCGAGACAAATAAAAAAACTATTCAAAATGGACATGATATGGATTGGGTTGAATTTAACATAAAACGGATGAGCGTAATTTACTGTCAAAATAGAGAGTTGAACTGAGGGAACAGTGTTTCAGAGCGGAAAATCATTAACATAGCCAGGTGCCTGTGCCTATGGTTGTGATTGTAAGGCACTTAGTGACTCATTTTTACCGTCGCATACTTTACCGTTACATGGCGGATAAAGCGATACTATGTCTGCATAAACAGCCGTGACTGGTGCCCCCAAAGATACATCACTCCACGACAATGAATCACAATCAATCACATCCGCTCAGAAATCTATTGGATGGATTTCTGAGCGGACTAACTAAATAGTTACGTTTTTTATAAACTCAGGGATTTATTTTGATTTGTGCCAGTTTAACGCTCACGTTTTTAGCTAGGTATTTTATGTTTAACTTCTCATTGCACATTAGCATAATAACAATAATTTTATTTTGATTAATATTTTGTTTTTAATATGTGAGTTACAGAACTCTCTTCACATTACCTTCACGCCTTTATTATCCGTATTTATATTCACTAAAACCCAAGCGAACGCCGGCGTTCGCGCACCTATTGTCTTTCTATTGTGTCTGTGATTTCCACGATTGAAAGGTTAAGGGCAAAAGACGGCCTCCGCCTAAATATTCGGACAATAAAAACGTGAAAATGATATTACCAACAAATTGAGCAGATATTTCTATTATTGTTTTTGTAATGGAAATATTCCATTGAGTGAGCAAACTATCGACAACTGTAAAGGGCTACTTCGAGCCGAGTTGTATCTTTCTACATCAGTAAGCAAAGACGGCCTTGCAGACTGGTATCGTTTTATGATTTGCCACAACCCTGCGGTTGAATATTGCTACAATATGAAATAAAATATGCCGTATATCAAATTGTTTTTATAATAATAATTGCAAAAGGATATCTTACAATATTATATTTTTTTAAAAGGAATGACGTAGAGTGCATATTTTTTTTAACGTTACAATCTCCAACCAATAATGTACGTTGTGAGTAGTGTCCGACCGAAGGTGCAATTCTGGCCGAAGCCGAAGCCGATTAATCGGTATTCACCAAAACCTTCGGCCGAAGCCGAAGCCGAAGCCGAAGGTGTCATTGACCTTGAGAAATACGATAGTTACTTTGATACATATACTAGATACATATTGTGAGAGCTTTAGAGATTTAGCCCAATAACGAGCCGAGTGACCAACATATACAAGTAGGTAATAAAATATTGTCTAAAATAAAAGTTTCAAATATACAATGTTAATTAAATATTTATTTACTTAAAGTAATTTTAACAAAAATAATCAAATAATCAGTCACATTTTTTTAATTATCAGACGAACACAAAATATTTCTATAAAATAATTGAGCAAAGTTGAACGCTTTTTCAATATCTATTTTTACATATAATTTTTTGGAATTTTTGAGAAAATTAAATACTTATAAGTAATTTCTTAGGATAATTAAGTTAAACATTTTTGGTAACAATTGGAGAAAATAAAAACTTAACAAGTTTTGGTAACAATTTGACCCAAATTGTTACACCTTATTATAGTACAATTAAGTCTGCGAAATGCTTCTCCTTCATCAACGTTGTAAGGCAGCATGTCAACGATGATGAGATCCATTATACCTTTATCGATTCTCATAGATATTGGATCACTATCTGGCTACAATAGAGATGCTTTTTTTTTCTATGATTTGAGGTAAAGTACTCTGCTTGACATTAAATTGCGAAGATGTAGTTGCCTCTGTTTTATTTTTCATTAAACTCTTACTCTTCTGTTTTTCATTTATTGCATTACAATAAGCCTCCCACTCTATTTTATGCATTTTCATCAAATGATTTTTAATATTAGTGATACTCTGCTTTTTGGGTAAAGCACTACCAAGAGACAATGATTTATTGCACTGTTTACATAAAGCTTTATCAGTAGCCTTTATAAAATATTGCCAGATAGGATTCAGCTCTAAAGATGTCATTGTGTACCTGAAAGAAAATATTCTATATAAATGCACAAGTACCTGCCGAGCCGAGCCGACCGCCCCGTACTCGCAGTAGGACTCTGCAACGCGGATGCGCCTAAATCCTATCGGTTTAGGTAGTTAACTAAAAGTAAACAATCTTCACAAGTCTTTTTATCTAAAAATTGCATAAAAAACATACCAACATTGTTTCCATTTAGTTTCCTACCTAACGTTAGATAACATAAAAATTTTAAACCAGATAATACTTACGGTTTTTTTGGTTCTTAGAGTGCCTCACAATAATGAACGTATCACCACGGGTACTACTCACAGTAATAAATAAAATAACTTGTAATAACAAATATGAAATATTTAAAAACAAAACACTTAGAATTTTAAGACGCGCTCTCTAACTTGTTTTGACTCGTTTAGTTTACTAACTGCGATTCGTTTGGTCCGGTGCGGCGGCGCGGCGAAACTTTGCTGCTCTGCACACTCTCCGTCTCGCTCTAGCATCGTTCAGTAAATTTCAAATTTTGACAACTAGCAAACCTTCGGCTTCGGCCAAACCTTCGGCAAATTTTTGGCCGAAGCCGAAGATTTGGCCGAAGGTGCTTTTTTGGCCGAAGGTGGCCGAAGCCGAAGCCGAAGCCGAAGCTTCGGTCGGACACTAGTTGTGAGTTAACATTTTAGGGTTCCGTACCTTAAAAGGAAAAAACCGGTCAAGTGCGAGTCGGACTCGCCCATGACCGGTTCCGTAGCAGCAAGTAACATAATAAAAAATTCTTGTAACTTTGATCGATGATTTAATAATAGTGTATTTTTAGGGTTCCGTAGCCAAATGGCAAAAAACGGAACCCTTATAGATTCGTCATGTCTGTCTGTCTGTCCGTCCCTATGTCACAGCCACTTTTTTTCCGAAACTATAAGAGCTATACTGTTCAAACTTAGTAAGTAGATGTATTCTGTGATTAAGATTTTCACACAAAAATAGAAAAAGAGCAATAAATTTTGGGGGGGGTCCCCATACTAAGAATTGAAACTCAAAAAAAAAAATTTTTATGATACCTGTACGTGTGGGGTATCTATGGATAGGTCTTCAAAAATGATATTGAGGTTTCTTAAATTATTTTTTTCTAAATTGAATAGTTAACGCGAGAGACACTTCCAAAGTGGTAAAATGTGTCCCCCCCCCCCCTGTAACTTCTAAAATAAGAGAATGATAAAACTAAAAAAAAATATATGATGTACATTACCATGTAAACTACCAACGAAAATTGTTTGAACGAGATCTAGTAAGTAGTATTTTTTATACGTCATAAATCTAAAAAAAAATACACTATTATTAAAACATCGATCAAAGTTACAACGAACTACAAGAACTTTTATATTATGTTACTTGCTGCCACGGAATCCATGGGCCAGTCCGACTCGTAATATTTTTTTCTAGTTTTATCATTCTCTTATTTTAGAAGTTACAGGGGGGGGGGGACACATTTTACCACTTTGGAAGTGTCTCTCGCGCAAACTATTCAGTTTAGAAAAAAAAATATTTTAGAAACCTCAGTATCATTTTTGAAGACCTATCCATAGATACCCCACACGCATGGGTTTGATGAAAAAAAATTTTGGAGTTAAAATTAAAACTACATAATCAAAGCTGAGGTCCCTTGAAACTGTGAAAAAATCAAACTTCTGAGTTAACGAAAAAAAAAAACCGGCCAAGTGCGAGTCGGACTCGCCCATGAAGGGTTCCGTAGCAGCAAGTAACATAATATAAAAGTTCTTGTAATGTGTTGTAACTTTGATCGATGTTTTAATAATAGTGTATTTTTTTCGATTTATGACGCATTAAAAAAAACTACTTACTAGATTTCGTTCAAACCAATTTTCGCTGGTAGTTTTTATAGTAATGTACATCATATATTTTTTTTAGTTTTATCATTCTCTTATCTTAGAAGTTAGAGGGGGGGGGCACATTTTACCACTTTGAAACTGTCTCTCGCGCAAACTATTCAGTTTAGAAAAAAAAATATTTTAGAAACCTCAGTATCATTTTTGAAGACCTATCCATAGATACCCTACACGCATGGGTTTGATGAAAAATTTTTTTTTTAATTTCTGTTCTATGTATGGGGACCCCCAAAATTTATTGCTTTTTTTCTATTTTTGTGTGAAAATCTTAATGCGGTTCACAGAATACATCTACTTACAAAGTTTCAACAGTATAGCTCTTATAGTTTCGGAAAAAAGTCGCTGTGACATACGGACGGACAGACAGACATGACGAATCTATAAGGGTTCCGTTTTTTGCCATTTGGCTAAGGAACCCTAAAAAGGTACGGCCGTTGTCGCAAAAAATGTACACTCGAAATCAAAATTCATAGGGTACCTACTTCCCGTTGACCTAGAATCCTGAAAAGCATAAAGCAAGGTCTCATAGCACAAATATATTAAAAAATCTGGATTCTGTAAATTTGTAGTTACGCCACAAAAAAAATCTTTTTGCGATTCGGTAAAATCTTCATAACTCAATTTGTGAATTGAACTGTTTTCATAGGTAAGTTTGTACGAAATCCCTCATTGCGCGTGTCCGACTCGCACTTGCCCGGTTTTTTTTAATATTTGACTTTGTGGCCTTTAGATTTTAAATAGAAACAGAATCTTGTAATTGTTGAGTACTAGTTGTAAAATTTCCGGCCAACCAGACTATACTGAATATGATGATGACTACACATACTGTTTGAAATTAATCTTTCTTTCATAAGTACCTACGCTTCGAGTCAATTAAGGTATCGCCGCCGATAGTTGCTAGCTAGTTGAGTGTAACCTATGGCAAATTTTAAATTACATAATAATAACGTATTTAGACAACCCTAGCTACATGCAATATAATATGTCTGATCATGAGCAACGAAGGGAGACTACGTATTTAAAAATGTAAGCCAATCTTCCGTTACAGAATACAATACTATATAAATAATATTGCACTCGTAAATCTCCCTTCAGTCTCAGATCAGATTTGACGGGTTTAACGTCGTTCTTGTAGCCATGGCCGATGACAAGGTACTAATAATAATATTAATTGTTAGAAATATAAAATTGAAATAGCAGTTGCTACCCATCTATAATGTATATCCATAGTAAATAGGTGATAACCGTGGTTCCACGGTTATCAAAAATAGACGCGAAATATTTTATTCGTTTATGAAATTTTATTAAATACTTAATCGTCGTATTTTTTTTTTTTTTATAGGCGGCCGAAGTCGCTCCCGAACCAGCTGTTGCTGAAACAGCAGAAGAAGCCAAGACTGATGGCGAAGCAAAAGAGGAGAAAACGCCGGAAACCCCCGTGACGGAACCGATCACTAATGGAAGCACCACGCCTGAGTCTCCGAAGGACGAAAGCCCAGTCATCGAAGAACCAGCCGCTCCTAGCCCTGTCATCGACAGGCCGGAGCCTGAGCCTGAAACACAACCAGAACAGTTACCTGTCAATGGGCTTTCCTTAGAAGAACCAGCCAAGGAAATTATTGACGAAGAAAAAATTGATGAGAGCAAAGAAGAACCCACCGCTGTAGCAACAGAGATTGTACCTGAAACTCCCGCCATAAAAGAGGTTTGTGTTGAACAAATGCCTTTGATAGATTCCACGCCTCCACCACTTCCCGCAAATCCTCCTCCCTCTTCTGTGGCATCCTTTGCTGCCACCACAATGGCACCAGAATCAACAGACGCTTCGCTAGCTAACACCGCTGATAACGCAATTCCACCACAAACTTCTGATCCAATTGCAAATGACAAAAATGATGACTTGCCCCCTCAGTCCGAAAACGAATTAACCAACACCCAAACTGTTAGTAACGAAATTCCCTCTCCCGTCAAAGAGGATACCGATAAAGTTTCAGTTCCTTTTGCTCAAATTGAAGCCGGATTTGAAACTGTGAAACCATTAGACAGTGAACTCCCTTTAGAGGGAACTCCAGCAGCTGAAATCGAAAATATAAAAATTGATAGTGTCACAGTTGAAGAATCATCAACAATAATCAAAGAGGAAACCGAAAACACAGAAATATCAGAAAATACTGATATTGAAATAACTGCGCTTCCATCTGAGGACTTAGAAGTACTAGAGGATAAGAACGACATATCGAATACCACTGAGGACTTACCGTCTCCTCCTTCTCCGATATGTGATGATACTGATGTTATAAATTCTGAGAACATAGTCGAAGACAACGTCGATAATAAGCAAGTTACGATTCATGAAACAAGAGAAATTGTGGTAGTTTCAAATCACATATCTGATACTGAGAATATTGCTGCTCCCGAAAACGAGGTCGAAAGCAAAATCTCTGAACTAAATGTTAAGGCCAAGTCCAAAGACTCGCTCGGCAATCTAATTGAAACAATAGAGTGTAATGGCAACATCGAAGAAGAAAAGGAAACATCAGAAATAATGCCACCGATCGACTCCAAGGAAATGAAGAACATTGAACCTGTGAGGACGGCGACGACTCCCGAGGACTCGTTGCCGCCGTCTCTGTCGGAGGCGAACGAGTCGGCCGCGGCCAGCAATGACGCGTCCGAGTCGTTCCCGCTGCCGCCCAGCGAGCTGTGCGCCTCCCCGCCCGCCTCGCCACAGGTGAATACTGACCGGACCCTCTTGTTTTGTAGTGGAATTAGTTCTGTAATATAAGAAGCGATTGAGTTTCCCCGTTAACAGATCTCGTATTTAGTTTCATGTGCATTTCTCTACCAGCATGAGTGAACCGTTAATAACCAGGAGAATATTACGAATGTGATCAACAGTAACGAATACAGCCCGAGGCTGCATTCCTGTCCTGTCCCCTTCCTAAATGCTTGAAATTGTGATATGGATACGTATTAATATGCTAGCATGGTGACGTAAAGTAGGCTTGTGATAACACATTTTCATATTATCGTAATTTTTTATCATTAGTCCTATTAATTTTATTCACACAGTTGATCATTGCTACGTGGATTCATTTTAGTTTAGTTTTATTCGCTGCAAGTTTCAAACTTATTTTCATTCATAATAACTATAAAACTACTAACACTTGCTTCTGTACTATAAGAGGGATAAATAAATTTTACTAAAATTTCGTCAGAAGGGTCGAATTCAATCCACGCTTCCGTAAAAAAAAACCGTGTCGTCACGATCTCACATGTAGCCGCAAGCGGACAAAAGCGGCAATACGTTTTTGTTGTTCACTATTTGTGTTAGTCAGTTGCAGACACGTAACTTCAAGTCAAAATGTTACAGTGTTACAAGCAAGACTAATGTTTTTTCAGCTCACGATGACAACCTTATTAACACAAGGTAATGTTAACAAACTACAATAGCCCGTTATACTGAGGAAAGCCGGTAGCTGCGTTATTAATGGCTCCCTAGTGAGATTCTTTTTTATTATAAAAACAATGTCCAACTATTAAAAGAGAACGAAACTTGTAACATTTTATGGCACTCTTGAATTAGGTGCTTCAATTAGGTCTTTATGTCGTTAGTGTTATTAACAATTTGTGGATGTGGCTGTATGTATGTCTGTGCTTTTATGAAACTGTTATTGCTACCAATTTGGTCACTACTTTACTATTCTTGGCAAAGAATTTGATTGCGGCCTCAATACGACTCGTTTGCTCATTTGTTGACATGCTGGTAATTAAAAGACATGTACCTACTGTATAATGTACATCGTGAAGCGAAACCTGCGTATTAAATTCGACGTCCTGTCGAACCATTTCTGCGTCGATGTTGTCTTGGAGGAGATTTGGAGAACTTTATCAGAAAATATAAACGAACAAACACTCTGAACAAGTGTTTGTTTTTATTAAAACAATGCAAACTGGAGAAATAAGTTAATTATTAATTGAATATTGATGTTTTCAACTAGACGTTGCCATCACTCATTATTTCGATTTTGTTATATTGGAGTGTTTAATCGCATTTTAGCTTTATTTTTACTCAAATATGTTGTTTCTGATTTTTTATTACATTAAGTATACTATCTGATTAATATCTATTACATTAAGTATATATTTTTTAACAATTTATTACAGGCTCTTTATAAAAGTCAGGTGAGTATTACTAACAACCAGCGTAAGTAAATGGAACTCTTTGTAAAAAATAGCGATGTATAAGGACTCGTAGAACAAGATTCGCCAGACATCATAATTATATTGTTTAAAT
This sequence comes from Mythimna albipuncta, assembly GCA_929112965.1. Lineage (NCBI taxonomy): Eukaryota > Metazoa > Arthropoda > Insecta > Lepidoptera > Noctuidae > Mythimna > Mythimna albipuncta. Next base: position 11,642,210 of record OV815960.1, on the reverse strand, counting down.
ATAAACATAAAAGAAGAGACTGACTAGCTGACGTATCAACGCGCAGCTGAAACTACTGGGGGTAGGAAAGTAGGAACGTGAAATTTTGCACAAAGCGTCCTTCTATGATGTAGGCAAATACGTGAAAGGAAGCTTAAGCTAAATTTAGCTAAAGCAGGATTTTTGGAAATACAAACTTTACGGCGGTAAAAATTCTAGTCGAAATGAATAGTAAAGGTGGTCATTAGTTTTAGTTTTAAAATAAGGTACCTAAATCCTTCAAAATAAGGTGTTAATGTTTTATGAAAACAATCTCACGAACATAGTCGCAGGCAAAATGCTAGTTACTTATATTTATTCTGATTAACAAAATGTGTGGAGACTGTTCATATGGGGTTTTTAATCAAGTGCATTCGAACTCTGAATACAAATTAAAATAAACTGATTAAGTGATATTGACTTATTTAAAAAAAAAAAGTATTCGACGACATTATTTATTATTATTGCAAGTGGAATCTAATCTATAATATAAAAATGAATCGCAAAATGTGTTGGTAAGCGCATAACTCAACAACGCCTGGACCGATTTAGCTAATTCTTTTTTTGTTGTGTTCGTTATTATGAGGAGAAGGTTCTTATGGAAAAAAAATGAAAATTAGGGTAGTGTAGGGTAGAGTAAGGTAGAGGAGGGTAGAGTAGAGTAGGGTAGGGTAGAGTAGGGTAGAGGAGGGTAGAGTAGGGTAGGGTAGAGTAGGGTATAGTAGACTGAAGTAGGGAAGAGCGGGAGCGAAGCCGCGCGGGTAAAAGCTAGTTACAGATAAAAACGGTTAACCTGGTATCCTAGTGAATCAATCTTAGATGATATCTTCGCATAAATGGGCCCAATTCGTTCCAAGTCGTCGTGTGTTTTGATTTCACGATACAGTGAATATATAAGAACTGTCCCCCGCGGCTCCAACCGCATCTTTGGTTACTACCTACTCCGCTGCCATGGGTCTTAGCGTAATGTTATTTATCATATAGCCTTCCTCGGTAAATGGGCTTATCCAACACTAGAATATTTTTTCAATTCAATCTGTACCCGCAATAAATTACAACGACGTTTTTCAACCCGCCGGGCCAACGTGTAATTCGGCTTGTCATACGAAATGGCTTTGACATGTCCAATACGTAAATATTATATTTTTCGAATATGGGTTTCTTTTGTATATCAGTATAGATTATAGACACATCGTTTCTGTGAGCGTAAGTTATATTCTATGACACCGAGCGGTTTGTTCTTCCGCAGTAAAAAAGTTTAACAAAACTCAAACCTATTTACATGTTTCACATTAATAATATTAGTAGTTCTAGGTATCAGTGAATGTAGTTTAAGTTGTTGTTGGGTGCCTTTATTATTTTGATAAAGACGCGCAGCGTTGGTACGTCAATTACCATCGTTATCGTATTTGGTTTTCCTTTTTTTTTTACTTTAATGACTTCAGAACAAACTGAAAATTATTGCGTTTCATTTCCCAACATATACATACATTTAAAAGAATTTATCTGTAAAGAACTCAAAAGCATATTGGTAATACATAACAATGGTGTGCTTTTGCACATATGTACTCAAATTACAAAGGGCCCCACTGGATAGATATTTTCCTGATGAACTTCGCCTGTTCTGTTAAAGATCCCTTGGAGTTTATACATGAATTGAGAGGTACATTGGTACAATTTACGATCAGTATTATTTTTATGTAGGTACTGCAAGCATAATAGAACCGAAGGGTCCCGCTTGATGGACGAGGCGATTAATTGTAATTTTTATCAAAACAAGGTACATTGAATTTTGCCAGTAAATTCGTGAGGTACATTGAACAATCGAAGCAATGCCACTTGTTTTTTCGGTCTAGCTCAAGGGGCCCCGCTGGATAAAAACACATGACGTTCTTTTCTCACGATCACCCGTATCAGTAGTATCACAAAACCTTAAGAATTACTATATTATCCTAAGAGGTAAAATTTGTGTTTTGATGAATTCATTAACCTTTCGATCGTGGAAATTACAGTGAACGCCGGCTTTCGCGCATCTATTGTCTTACTGTGTGTCAAATTGACGGTATCTGAAAGGTTATGCCTAGTGGTATCAAAACAACTTTTAAAGCTCCAACATTGAAATTAAACGCTCCACTCGAAGAACCTTCTCTTGGCTCATAAGCTTTGTTTAATTAACAACTTGATGTAGTTTTATTGAAAGGTTCTTGCTCCCTAATATGAAGCAAAACAGGTCAGTTTAAAACATTTAAATATTCACTAATTTTCCACGGTGCTATAACAGTGTGTAGTACAACAATATCGATTATTTCAAGAATACATTATTTTCTTAAATCATATTTCTAGTTAATGAATATACGTTAGTATTGTCCCATACATGTATGTATCATAATAATTTGTTATGTATTCAATTCCTGTTTTCATTCATTTGTCCATGTTCATTATGTTTGACCTTTTTTTTTTTCGAGAATTTACTAATAACATAATTGTTATTACAGGATCCCCTCCCCGTAAGCGACAAATTGGCAGAATTGATCCCGGAAGTCCCGGAGGTGCCCGAACTTAAAACGGAAAAGGTACAGTTAATGTGTATTATAAAATAATATTTAAAAGTGGAAATTAATTGATGTTAAATTTGATTTATATAAATGTTCAGTTGCAGGAGACGACGAGCGACGTGGCGGTGGCCAACTAAACACCACAGAAGATCGCAACCCATTGTCCACGACACGTTACCGTGTCTAAAATGAGCCTTTAATTTATTTCGATTTAGTACTGTGGTGTATTGTCGAACTAAGTTCGGTCAATAATATTTACATCGTCAATAATGTGGTTTTCAGTTCAGATGTGACGTTTCGTATAGATTGATTATACTGTAAGTTTAGCGTGCTTTGCTTCTATAAAATTAAGATTTTATACATTTTATTCGCTAGAATCGAGTTTTTATAATTATATTACATTAACAAAGTTATATCTAGACAGTATACGGTGCGATAAGTTGGTGCCATTATTACAGGGGTATAAGTTTGACGTAGTCTCGTGTCGCTCGCTCTTCTGTAGTAGCTCTCCCATGTTGCTATCACTTGCAGCTCTTCTTCAGATAATTATTTGCGATATTTTTGATCATCTTTTTCTAAACGCAAATATAAACTTTGCCGTACAATGCGACAACAGTTATATATATGCGTCGTGTTTTTAGAAGAAATTTTATTCAAGGCGACCACAAATCATAAAGATGGAAGATTTTAAACATCTTTTCAGTATCAGAAACATGTTTTAAAATAAATTCAGGGACGTTCTTCTCGAAAAACTTGAAAATGAGGCCATTTTAAAACCTATTTAGTCTTATTGATTTTAATTATTATAAATTGACTTTAATTAAAAATGTTTCCGAGTTTTGGCCGACGCAAATCACATCCCATTCTGGTATTGGTAGACAATGTACTGTATCAGAAACATTGTGCTAGCACACAGAAAGTAATATTTCTTACAGAATACGATACGTAGACCCGTCAATGATGATCAGTGTCATCAGTTAGTAGATATAATTTGAAACATTATTTTATTATGTATATATGAACACCGATTTCATTTACTCGTAAAACATACATTATGTTAATTATCAAATTGAAGTTTGAAGTAACTTGTAAATTGTTAAGTATGAGGGAATATGAAATCTCACTAGTTTATGCTACCTATATTCATTGTGTTTTATTTCTAGGTTATTTTAAGTTGTATAAAATTAGTGTGTCAGCAGCTCTCTGTAAGGCAAGCTCATAAAATTTGAATTCAGTTAGTAAATGACGGAAAGTTGCTCCTATGTGTAAGATGATACAGTAAGATTATGAACATGTTTAGCATTTTTCGTAAAGTAGCGTGTGGTTGTTGTATCTAAATTTAATGGATGAGGATGGATTTATCGTTTGAAATTGATATTCAGTGGCCAAGTTTGTGATTACTATACAATTTATAAACTTATACAGACATATTGTACTATTTAGAATTGTAGTTTGTGTAACGAGTTAGTAAAGGCGGTGTGGTTATTATCAACCGCTATTAGCATATTGGTTTCAACGTCATTCGTAAAATACAATTAGATGACTTATAAGGTTTGATATTACTATACAATATTCATTCTCTAATACCTACTATATGTCCAGTAATCATATGATTTCAAGATCATTTTTGTAATTTTATACATTTTTTATGAAATTAAATGTGACACACTGCACGATTTGGAGAAGTTCTCCTGATATATAAACTGTAAACGTGAGTGAGACATTCCATATCAAGTGCAAACTAGATTGTCTGAAATTCTGTAATATTGCGTGTTATGCACTCTAATTACTTCGTGATGAACTGTCAAAACGATCTCTTAATACGAAAGTTGATCATTCAATTTACTACTAACTCCAGCAAGAAGACTCAACACTATGCTAGAGGTGTCTTAAATATATTTGTAGGAATTTGTAAGTACCAATATATATAAATTAATTCCCTTTAGAACTGATATTGTAGTTCCAATTGTTTCTATTATATATGTTTGAAATTAATATCATGGTATCATTCCTGTTAGAACTAAAATCACTTCCAAACATTTTCCAGTAGTAGTTATGGTTTGTTTTAAGGATCTTCTTACTATGGTAACTCAAAATTGACTGAGGTTTATGTAATTCAAAGAAATTTACTTATTTGCTCACTATGAAATGTGGAATTAATTATTATAATTATTATAGGGAATTATGTTAATCCAATTATTGAAACTTAATGTTGATGTGTGAATGTCTCTAATCAATAAATATTTAAAAAATAATTCTGATGTCTTAATTTTGACCCTGACCCTGCTTATGTTATAACTAGCTGCTGCCCGCGACGTCGTCTGCGTGAAGCCTCTATAGCACTAAAAATACCTAAGGTGCCAGTGTCGCTATAGCATTATAAATAAACAACTTTTAAAATAGCATTTTAATATAAGTTTTTCTCGCAAACGAAGCTAGTGAAGAGAGTTATATGGAAGTCCTGCTGAGTTCAGTCATAAGATGTGACTGAAGGAAATAGAGGAAATAATGCAGGAATACATTCCAGGACACAAAAGAGTAAAAATACGTATAAAGGTATCATTCCTTACAAGACTTCCCTATAAACTACGTTGGTACGGATACTGCCAGAAGCCAAAATGTAAAGAGAGTCAGGACTGGTGGCGCGGAAGCAAGTGACGTACAGTTGCCCGTGTGAGAAGCAACTCGTCCTGAGGTCGACACCCGCTGCCCACAGTGTCTGCCCCTGCGACTTATTGATGGTCATCGCGAAGCAAACACACACGGGGAACTGTACGCACTTGAACTGGAACGGGAAGTTATGGGGTATGAGGGGAATGCGTGGTATAAATACTGCCTCGCTGACGCCACAACCCGTAAGAATTTCCGCCTCAATGGTGTGTCTGTGTGGAGCGAGATGACTTTGAGGCGGGTCCCGTCACAACTTCGAAGCATAATCGGGACACCGACCTTCAGCTTGATGGTATGCGCCGGAAGTCCTCTTGCTGACAGGGAGTTCAGAAATTCCACGGAATAACGTGTGGCATCATCTTGCTCGATAACAGTGTTTATCGAGGTGTAGACCACTTCATTCTTCTCAATTTCCGAGAGAATGCATTCGTTAATTGCTGCAGCCTGATCATTTTTGGGCGTCAAAATGGCCCACTCACACACCCAAGAATTCTGTTGGTACGGTATACGACTGATGTCCCCGTACACACAGTGAATGAGTTTTTCTAAGCTGGATACCACTCTACCGAGAGACTCTGGAAGTACTACCTATCCACCTCTCTCTTCTGGTAGAGTGCCTTCGTCAAGACCTAGAAGGGCATCGGAGAATTCTTGAGCACGTGCATTGCCGCCGAGCCGAGCTCTCATATTAATGGTCAAGCGCAGTGTACGAACTCGTGACCACAACGAAGATCGTTTCGACGAAGCATTCATCTCGTCAGCCCTCGATCCTCGCGTCACCTCGGGAAGTGTTTGCCGGAAATCGCCACTGAACAGAACTGTGACACCATCCATCAAATGTTAGTTCCTGCGGATGTCTTGCAGGTTCTGTCTACGACCTCAATTGCCTTCCTATTGGCCATCGTACACTCATCATCAGAGAGCAGTTCTTGAGCACGTGTCCCTTATCGCTGTTACGTGACAAACCACAAACAGGCAGCGCTCTCTAAATCGATGGCAATTTTTAACATGACATGTGCTGTCTTGCCTTCCGGAAGCAGTGTGGCAGCGATTCCTGACGACGCTACCGCAATAGCAATTTTGCCTTGGCGCCTGACCTCTGCAAGTATGCCAGTGGTAACAAATGTTTTTCCTGTTCCACCAGGAGCATCCAAGAAAAACATTTTACCCTGGTTTTGCCCAACACTTTCAAGGACGGTGTCATAAATTTGTTTTTGCTCTCAAGAGAACAAAGCGACATGGTAATTTCGTATGGTGGTTATTTCGCCCGGATCGTAATTTGTTTCAGCGTTATACTCCCGATTTCCACGGTCTTGATGTGGTGATGATTGGAGAGCTGGTAACCCATATTCGATCAGTGGATTGCCGCCGACAGTAATGACCACATCTTGAAGTGAACTGAGACAGGTGTTCAGCACGCGTTCATCAGTTACTTCGTCTCTAGTAGCACGCCTCAAAGCTCGTAGAAAATCATCAGACAGAAGATGGCGTTACTTCTCTCACAAAGCTACCGGGTTCGCGACTCCACAAAACACAAAGATGATGGCAAGTAGATGACGCATGTGGCTGGGACTGTCACTGACGCTTGCCTCCACGAGGGTGTCATCCCAATTAGGCAAAAGGCTGCGCGGTAAGTGGAATACTCCACGCCATCAAATGTCCTCAGAAAAGCGGAAGACGTTGAGCCTGGGACAGTGTGATGTAACAACCGCAGGAAATAGCATTCGCCACTATTCGAGTGCACGGTATAAACCCTACCCAATGCGGTGTCCTTGAAAATTCCCGGAAAACCTTCCACAGCACCTCCTCGTCGATGTTAGTTGAATAGACCCCTTTGCTTGTCGTACGTGTAATATGACGTCATACGTAAGGGATTTCGCAAACTGGTCGACTTCACAGAGTCTGAGAAATGCCACCATGTAATACCTAACACCGCATTTTTTTTAAATTGTCTTCCTCAACTCTGCTCAAGATTTTGAGGGTTTTGTTGGAACTTTAATTTGTCAAAACGAACTATAATATGAAGAAAATGCACATTACCATCTATGAATTATAAGAATAACTAACTACTAACCTCGCCAACATGATCAAATTTAAATGATTAATTTCCAAAAACTGTTAACTTATACTTGATTTGATTTTGATGAAATCTCATAGATGGCGCTGTTTTAAAATTGTGTTTATACTACTAACATTCATTAAACTATGTTTCTCTGCCCAAGTTACTTTAATGGCGTAGTTTTTATAGTGTAAAGCTAGATAATAGCATGACTTACTCAAAAACAACATTTATATTTGCGTCGTTAGATTACACGCAGTCACAGAATGCGTGAGAAAAATAAAGATTCACAGCTCCTCCCCCGTAGGTGATAGCGTGATAATATGTAGCCTATGTGTTGACCCGACCTCTTAGTAATATTCATGCAAAATTTGAAGTAAATCCATGCAGTACTTTTTGAGTTTATCCCGGACATACATACAGACAAACAGACAAAAATTCTAAAAACTATATTTTTGGCTTCGGTATCGATTGTAGATCACGCCCCAAGTACTCTTTTTAAAAAATATTCAATGTACAGTTTAGACTTTCCTACGATTTTATTATATGTATAGATCTCATTTCCGCACAGCGATATTTCACCGCGCGGAAAATATTCGCGCCGATTTATTTCCACACCGCACCGCATCAAATCTGCAAAAAATCACAGAATTTTTATCGCCTGTGCGGAAACTTCCGTAAGATTCAATGTGTTACAGAATAACGAAAAACACCGCGCGGTGAAATACCGCTGTGCGAACAGGCCCTTACAACACAAGAAATTAATCCGAGTACAGACTGCTGTAACGTAATATGAAAGGAACATTGTTGAGGAAACCGGCATGTCCTAGACCTAAAATTTCAAAGACATGTGACGTTCACCAACCCACACTGGGCACGCGTGGTGGATTACAGTCAGTTTCCTTTCTTAGAGAGGAGCCACACCGCTGTAACCGTAGGGAACGAGCAGGGCCTACTGGAGCCATGGATTCGCTTCTGAGAGGAAAACCTGGCCATAAAATGCAAGGCAACAAAGGAACATAGAAGTGGGTTTAAATCAGTAATCAATCATATCTGGCGACGCACCTGCTGATCCCTGCTGGCAGAAGCGACGACAATCCTCAGATGAAGTAAAACCTTTTTTTTTTACTATTTTCTTTATTGTACATAACTTTACAGATTAAACATGTACACAGGCGAGCTTAACCCAAAATTGGGTTTTCTTACAGCAAATCTTAATATTAGATATAAATTTTATAGGAGTATAACTTAACCAAATGCATAACAAAAACTAAGTTAACATAGATGAATTGAATCTTATAACTAAAATAAACTACACAGATATGTGCGCAGCACACAATACAAGGGCGGATCCGGTTTTTTCGCCAGGGGGGACATAGTCGTTTTTTTTTTGGTTGGTAAAATTATTCAAATTACATCCCTCGCCCTTGGGCGGAGCTGGAGTTAGTGTCAGACTCTTACTGACTAAAAAACCCACCCCGTTCCTTTTTGCCTTTCGTACCGGGGCCGAGCTTCCCTTTCAGGCTTCGACTCGGCTGAGGCTCGGTCCGGACAGTTACCGGACGGTCGGACAGCGAGCTACTCATTGCTCGCAGTCCGCAAGCCCGCGCCTACGGTGGCCAGAAATCGGGATCGGAATCCCGGCGGCGGTTGGAACGCTGTGAGCGCTGTTGCCTGATGCGGTCGGCCTCCTCCTTTGCTTCGCAGAAAGACAGCCTGCCACTCTCCTCGCTCCGGACCATAGCCTGTAACAAGGCCTGCCGCGAAAGGTCACCGCCGCTGATCGCCCCCACAAGGGCACGGCGATGCTCTGCCCAAGCGGGGCGCACCTCCACTGTGTGCTCCACCGTGTCCTCCAGGCGTTCCACACAGTGGCGACACCAGGGCGTCATTTCCGCACGAATTCTGTGCAGGAACCTCCCGAACTTACCATGTCCGGTGATAACCTGCATCATGCGGAAGGTGAGGACGCCATGAGGTCTTTCCAGCCACGCCTCAAAGAGGGGACTTACCGCCATAATTGTGGCTCACCCAGTACTGGGTTGCGATAGTTGCTAACGCCATTTTACCATGAGATCCCGCCGAAGCTCTGTCCTCTATAGCGGACTTTCGTCCCGCGTTGCATCGCCACGCGTAAATCGTGCACGTGTGCGAGGACTGTTACCTATAGATCCCATGGTGGCAGGCCAGCAAGGAGGCTCGCCACTTCGTGGGAAACCGTACGGTATCCCCGCACCATCCGTATTGCCATGATCCTCTGGCATGCGTTCAGCTGGCTTTCGGTTGCTGACGCAACGACGGCACCCACACTGGCGTCCCATATAGGGCCATGGACCGAACGATTCCCGCGTAGAGCCTCTGGCAAGAGGCGTCTGGACTCCCAAGGTTGGGCAGGAGCCGCTTGAGAGCAACCCCGTCACATAGTCGCTAGTCGTGGTCAAGTCACACGAAGTTATTATTTAATTTTATAATAATAAATACAGGTAAAAAGTAGAACCTAAAACCTATATTGTGCCAAAAAATATATAAAAACATTGTTTAACAATTTTAAATAGTGGTCCACCTACGTCCTGTACCTAGCCCAGGGGGGTCATGACCCCCCCCTCCCCTGGATCCGCCCTTGACACAATATGTATAAAGATACTACATACACCGTTAAATTTTAATCGTTTTAATCCCGTGGAGGGTCGATCTGGTACATGAAACACTATCGATTTGTAAAGATAAAATTAAAAATAAAGCACCTTCTTTTCAAAACTCGTATTAATTTGCGCATGTACGAAATTAATTTATTCAAGAAAACGTCAGTTAAGCAAGTCCAATGACCTGTAGGTAGTTTGTACGCAACGCCGACATCTACCTAGGGGTCATTGGAAAAAAGGTACTTTATTTTTAATTTTATCTTTATAAATCGATAGTGTTTCATGTACCGGATCGACACTACACGGGATTAAAACGATTAAAATTTAGCGGTGTTTAAAACAAATAAAACATACATATATTTAAATGAATCATGTTGACAGGAAATGTTCCCTGATACTTCCCCTGAAGACGTACAACGAAGCCCTTATTGAGTGTGGAAGAGAATTCCTTTTACATTCGTTTTTAATCTATACATATAAATAAAATTGGAGTGTCTGTTTGTAATATTGAAATAACTGCTTTTTACTACATGCATATGAATCACGGTACATACACCGAAATATTTTTTTTACAATTTTTGTGTCTGTTTGTCCGGGCTAATCTCTGAAATGGCTGAACCAATTTTGACGGGACTTTTGGCAGGTAGCTGATATATTAAGGCGTAACATAGGCTACATTTATTTAAAAAAATATTCAAAAACAACCCGAACGAAGTCGCGGGCACAGCTAGTGTTATGTTAAATGATAATCTGCTGCGTTGAACGTCGCCGCATTGTATCTTGGAGATTGCGCGCTCCAATGAGTTAGTGCCGCTAACATATCTAGGGTGTAAGGGGCTAGACTAAGGCCGCGTTTCCACTGACGCGGAGCTGGGCGGAGAGGAGCGGAGAAGAGCGGTGAAAAGTGGTCAGTGTTTCCACTGAAGCGGAACTGGGCGGAGAGGAGCAATGAAGAGCGGCGAGTGGTCAGTGAGCGGAGCAGAGCGGAGTGGAGCATACTTTTGGAATCGCGCATTTTTGCACTTAGTTACACTCAATCTCTCGATTCAATTGTCGTAACAGTTTCAATGAACTTCTCATCCATTTTGATACGTATGCACCTAGTGACGTAACGAAGACAACTGACACACTGCACGCGAGTCACGCACCGCCCCGCTGTTCTCTGCTCTGCACCCCAATGCTCGCTGTCCTCCGCACTGCACCGCCTCGATGTATGAATATCCGCTCAGCTCTGCTCCACCCCGCTCGTACTGTTTCCATTGAAGAGGAGCGGAGATTTCAAGCATAGTCATTGGTCAATTTGTGCACCGCTAAGCTCCTCTCCGCCCAGCTCCGCGTCAGTGGAAACGCGGCCTAAGAAATACATTCAGAGCAACAAAAAAAAATGAAATGGATTAAAATACAATAATAATAATGCAATTAATATTTATGAAAAATGCTGGCAATCCAATCCATTTGCATTGGTACACGAGTTATTTGTTCAGCAGTCATTGCAGTATAAAAAAAACAAATACGTACTTCATAACATATCTTTATTGTATAGACTCTAATGCATTTATCATTTTCCATAATATATCTTTTTTGGTATCATACATAATTTTGTTCTGTTTTCCATCTTTATTTAACGTAGACATTACCAACTGTAGCAGTGGATATTTTAATGTTTTCATTTCACTGGTACCAAGAACGAATTTTAAAAACCAATCAAAATTAACAACTGTGTCACCGTAACTACTGTTATAGCGATTCAAAGCTGCATAAAGAACTTCAGATTTATTGGTTTCTAACAATTCATGAAAACATTTCACTTTTTCTTGTGGCCACCCCTTGCTGTCAAGTGTGTCTTTAATTTTATGTAGATCAAAATTGCAATCAGATATGATTGAGATCAAGTCCCGCTTTGCCTTTGCTATCACATCATCTTCTAAGTGGGATGATAATGAATCAGGTGAACCTGAATAATACAATTTAGTCAAGATTTGTTGTGATACCTGTAACAAAAATATAAATATGTATAGGGAGTAGGTCATTTCTAAATTTTACTTCTTCTTTTCAAATAGATGGTAAACTTGTTAAACTGTTGGGGCCCAGTTGGGCACATGTAACTGCAGCATCAGTGGCACTTATTAAATCCTTCATAATGCTTTGTCATTGCTTCTTCAAAACATACCTTAGATGGTATTCACGACGTTACGTCATATTCACAGAAATGGTTTTTAAACCTGATCAAAACAGTAACTTTTTTTATATTATTATTTTAACATTTCAGTAACTTACCTTAATAAGAAAAGAAGAAAAGCGTTTACATTACGAATAACAGACTTATGTGTAACACAAGCTCTATCCATGATTGGGCAAGTCAGGATTGAGCATGCCATAATTATGGCGGTAAGTCCCCTTCTTTGAGGAGTGGCTAGAAAGCCATCATTGCATCCTCACCTTCCGCATAATGCAGAACCTCATCAAACTACGGTAACCGGATTCGTGCGAAAGAAACATCCGAGTGTCACCATTGTGTGAACCAACAGAAGGACCCGATGGAGCATAACATAGAGGCGTATCACGCTTAGGCAGTGCAACGCTGTGTCCTCGTGGGAGCAATCGGCGGCAACCTCTCGCACTGGGCTCTGGTATAGAGCGAGGAGGAATGGCAGTCGGTCACTCCCTGCTTAAAGGGAACGGCCCCGATTTCCGGCCACCGCAGGCGTGGGCTTGCCGACGACCAATCGGTAGTTCGACCTCCGGCCGTAAAATCCGGATCAAGCTCGAGTCGCCGACGCCGCGTCTTAATATAACTTATAATAAGGTTATAGATGACCTGGCGTTTCTAACGATGTTAAAATTAATAACCTTGCATTTCGTTTCTGTTTTACTTACATTTTCGAATACTTCAGGTGATTCTATTTGAAATACTTTATCCATTTATTCTGGCAATTGGAATAAGATTCTAGTCGGCTTTATCTTAGAAAAAAGTCGGAGTCGGAAAATTAGTATGTGTATTTTATTATGGTTATTTTAAAATAAGAATAATTAATGAGTATAGTTTTCTAAACAATATACACAGTTAATAATATTGAAACAATATTGCTTGCACAGATAAGAGAGCGTTGACACACAGTAACAGTGACAGTGACATCAGCGGCCGCGTTCCGAATTACGATCATACGATATTAGCGCTGCAGAGTACAATGCGTTCCAAATAAGAATACGATTTTTACGCCATGTGATGTCGTACAGTACACACATGAGCAAAACAAGAAATTCAAGTACAGTAGTATCACATGAGCAAAACAAGAAATTCAAGTACAGTAGTATCACATGAGCAAAACAAGAAATTCAAGTACAGTAGTATCACATGAGCAAAACAAGAAATTCAAGTACAGTAGTATCACATGAGCAAAACAAGAAATTCAATTTAGTTGATTTACGAATCAGGAATGAAAAAGTTTACTCAGAATTCAGTTCTTCAATTTTATTTTGCTCATTAGAGATGAGCGTCACTGTGAAGTGCCCGAGTCGTAGATGGAGGATTTTCTACGGTCCGAGTATTGACAAATGGAAGAAGTTAATTGTTCCTAACAATGAAAATGGGAAAGAAAATTGTTTTGTTCTTAAACTAATTATATCTTACATTTTCAATCGTGAGAATTAAAGACACAATAGAAAGACAATAGGTGCGCGAACGCCGGCGTTCGCGGAGTTACAGGTCGCGCAGTGAATTATGATCGCTCGGTGAAAGTAGTGGGGGCAATCGGCGCATGTGTACAATTGCGCACAGAAATTCTTAGTATGTTAGGATTTTATTTTTAATTTCGTATGTTTGAACTAGTAACATAACTTATAATAACACTAGTTTTTGCTTGTAATTTATCTTGTAAGTAGGTAATATCAAAAAAATCAAGATTAAATTAAAATTAAAAAAATAATTTCGTTAGTTTCTTTCTTAACGTAACAATTCACGTCGTAAACCACTTTTCTGGCTTGCCGTTTTAAAACTTTATTTTTAACCTTGTTTTTACGACTTGTATTACTAATACCATAACACAAGCTGTACGCCAACAGTACCCAAGTACAACAGTATCCAATAAGACGCAAGAACGCAACGCGGGAATTAAAGAGCGAATCTATCTACCAATGACGTGTCGCTGACGGCGCACACCCGCCCGCACGTCGCCAAATAGACCTTAGAATTTAATACTGCGCATGCCCCTTCTATTTTGGCGAGCGATCTTGAGTTTGATTCACCGCGCGACCTGTAAGAACTACACGTTTTCGTTAGCTTGGAAGACAAGTGAGTCTTTTGTCCACTACGGCACTACCACTACATCTCGATGCATACCCACGTTAGCAGCTAGGACATATTCCTAAGACTGCATACCCTGTGGCATAATTAAAAATTATCAACCAAATAATTTATTAACCCTTTAGGTTCATAACGACAACTTCCCAAAACGTTCACTCTCCCAAAACGTCTACTTCCCAAAATGGTAATTCCCTAAATTTCTATTTCCCATTTCGTCCACTTTCCCAAAACGACCACAAAGCTACAATTCCCAAAAAGTCCACTTCCCATAACATCAACTCTCAAAACGTCCACTATCTAAATAAGTATTTTTTCTTGGGGAGGCCTAAGCCCAACAGTGGGCATAGGTCATTATAGCGAGGAGGCCTATGTCCAACAGTGGGCATCAATAATTATAGTGCCTAGGTGGTGATACTCGGGGGAGGCTTATGCCCAACAGTGGGCATCAATCATTATAGCGCCTAGGTGGTGGCACTTAGGGGAGCCTTATGCCCAACAGTAGGCATAGGTCATTATCGCGAGAGGAGGCCTATGTCCAACAGTGGGCATCAATCATTATAGTGCTTAAATGGCGACTCTTGGGGAGGCTTAAGCCCAACAGTGGGCATTGGTCATTATAGCGAGAGGAGGCCTATGTCCAACAGTGGGCATCAATTATTATAACGCCTACGTGGTGACATTTGGGAGACGCTTATGCCCAACAGTGGGCATAGGTCATTATAGCGAGGGGAGACTTATGTATGCCTAATGGCAACACTTGGAGGAGGCTTATGTCCAACCATGTGCACCGATCATCATGGCGACACTTGGGGGAGGCTTGAGGAAGCTCGAGTCTAATCAAGACAGTGAAATCGAGATTTTGGCTGAGGAAAGCTAGATGAATCTATTATATTATTTGTATTCACCACTCGTATATTTTCTTTTTTTTTTATTTCGCCATACTCATTGTAGTCCTGTTTAGAAAAAGAAAGATAAAGCGATTCTTTTATTTTTCAAGAAAATAATAAGTATTCAATTTTGTGAACTAGACGTTTTGGGAGTAGTCGTTTTGAAAAAACGGACTATTTGGGAACTGGTCGTTTTGGGAAGTGGACGAAATAGGAAATAAACATTTAGGGAATTACCATTTTGGGAAGTGGACGTTTTGGGAGAGTGAACGTTTTGGGAAGTTGTCGTTATGAACCTAAAGGTTATTAACGACTACCACTTACAAAACTATGAAAATCTGTCAATGTAGCGGCTACGTCTTGCCGACCTTCGTCTTGTTACCGCTGAGAGCAGGCATACACCAAGCGTATAGTGATGAATACGCGTTTATGAAGCTACGCGTCCGTGGATAGTAGGCCTATAGCCATGAAGTCAAATGAGCGTGAAATGTGAATGAGCAAAGCACAGCGATCGTGCGGTCACGTTTTATGGTTGTTCCGTGTGTCAATGTTGCTTGTCATAATTATTTAACTTACGATATTCATTAACGCTACCTCTCAAAGATTAAATTGACGTGACAGTATCCTATATTTGACTACCTACGTCTCGTTATATTCGTTTAAATTATTATACTCCGAATTGATTTTCATGTACCTTCTGCTAATTGCAGAAGGTTCAAATTCGTCTTAACTTTTAGGATGTCTTTATTACCTTCTGCTGTCACGTAGGTCAGATTTCTTGGGTCTTTGTGTGTAGGTACCAACCGGTGATTATCCCTGTATGCGCTATGTTAGTGTAAGGACAACCCCCGGTTGAAGGGAAACTATTGCAACATGTGGAAAACTAATTTAAAACGTGTAACAAAAAGGGTATATACATCAAGAAGCACTGAAGATTACAGGTTGTATAGAATCTCTGCACAAAGTTTCAGCTCAATATAAATTACTCAAAGAATTGATACCAACTTCTTGGTATCCTTGGTATCGTATGATTCTTGAATTCAAATCATAACAAACGTGTCACGGCACTACGGAGGGTCAATAACATTCCAAGTCACTTGCTAATATTACGCAACATTTCTTCTGTAAATCTGTTCGCCTAGTACCTGTCTACCTAATTTTGAAACGCGCGGCGCGCGCGTGCACGAGACGCTCTGTTCGCCTAGTAGGTACCTGCCTACTTAAATTTTGCCTCAAAAAAATATCTTAACATAGTCCGAGCATTGTTGTCCATCACGAGATTGGCGTAACCTAAAATTGATAGGCTTTCAGTGAGCGCATCGTCCAATTCGTTCGTCAAAAAATTTAAATAATTTTGACCGTTTAGGCTATGCGGCAAAAAAATTGGTCCTAAGACAACATCTTCCACGATACCAGCCCACACGTTTAGTCGCCATTGGTGTTGAAACGACGACTCCGTCGAAGCATGAGGGTTGGCGTGAGACCAAACATGGTCATCGTGAATGTTGCTTATCCCCGCTCTCGTGAATGATGCTTCATTTGTCCACAGTACTCTTGAGCCAAAATCTGGCGAAGCTTCTACCTGACCGCAGTACCACTCGCAGAAGGTCACGCGAGGCAAATAATCTGCCAAGACAGTGTCAGTTCCTGGGTGCGACGGAAGTGGTATGGGTGCTGACCGTCATTATGCAACACTCGCCATACTTACATATGGTTAGAGGCACCCAGCGCTAATGCAGCTCGCCGAGTGCTAGTACGTGGGTTATTTTCAAAATGATTTAATACGGTTAGTAGTACGGCGGTAGTCTTCGGGCGACCCCCTAAACCAGGAGCGTGGAAGGAACCGGTTTCGTGCAGACGATGTACCATCCTATGGAAACACGCCACCGAAGGAAGCTGTCGACGCTCAGCTTCTGGCCTACCCTCGATAAATCGGCGACGATAAAGTTCGCGAGCAGCTCGCATGTTACCGTCCTTTCTTCCGACACACAGACACAACATCATCTCATAATATTCACTATTACTTACTACGCCATTACACACGATTGTCACACACAACTACAATAAATCCAAATCACAAGCACCGAAACGGATATGCGACTGCAATGTACGATTATTGGTCGTCCACTAATGCAATTGCAAAATTTTACTTTATTTATTTACCTAATTTCACTTTCGGCTAGCCTTTCGGCGCGTTCAGATGCCGCCAGTACCGCCAAAGGGAGTAGCCGAACGGACGATGGAAACATTGCCATCTCTCTCACATAATACACGCAGGCGGTGCGTGCGACTGGGATTACAATATTTTATCGTATTCAATATCATATTTTTGAGCTTCTGAAAGGAAATTAAATTAGGGATCTGTGATAGCGCAACCGCTGTTTAATTTAGCAATAACAATTCTCGTTTCTTATGGACTCCTAGTACTTTTGCATGTTTTTCATTGATTTTGAAAAGATAAATTAAGACTAAACTGGCTAAACTACTATTATTGGCTGCTGAGTTTTAAGCTTGTAATATTTATGTAGAAAAGGCAAAAAGTTTTATGTCGAAGAAGTAATTACGCAAAGACATAATTGTGCGCAAACGTATAGTTTTTAGTTTTCTGTCTGTCTCTGTAAAAACCTCCCCTTGAAAATGTAGGTAAAATAAGCGCGAAAGATTTGATTATAATCACGGGTTAAAATTAAACATAAATCGTAAGGCGATTATCACACTGCCCCGCACCGTAGCGCATAAATGCGTGTTTTAACGTTGCTTGTGAGTACCTATGTGCGTCTGCATAGAAAACACGCACAGTCCAATACACTGAAATTGCATCCACGCGCGCTTTCATGCAGATCACGCGCCTAAATGCGTAGAAACATGCAATCACACGCGTGGGTGCGAGGCGACACGCAAGGTATGGCACACTGAGTCTCGTAGTGCCGTACGTGATTTTGTATGAAATGAGTCTGAGCCTGCGTGAATTTACAAAACGCACCGACGCACGTAGGTGCGTTGACACGCAACATGCAGCGTGATGCGTGGCAGCGTAATAATCGCCTAAGTACCTAATGCTGATATAGTAGGTACATTTTGATACAAGTGGGGAAAGTTGGTCATTGCAACCGAGGCGAAATTTACCCGAGTCGTATAGGCGAGGGTGTTATGGAGCCGAGTGCTGCAGTGACAAATCTCCACGTGTATCAAACCACGTTTTTCAATACACTTACGAAGAAATACGTAATTTCTCTGAAAATTACGACGCATTTTTGTTCATTTCACAGAAGAAAACTTTCCAAAGTTGCCATACATTTTAGTTTTGATTTATTTAGATGATAGCAGGCTATCGGAAGTATTTTTTAACTTAATCACAAAATCTCGCGGCGGCGGTACCATCGAAAGAGTTATCTTCAAATCTTAAATTAAACATTTTTTATTCACAAATAAGAAAACACAAAGAAAAAAAAAATTAATAGATATTTTTAGAAGAAGCAAAGGTGTCAAACCGTCATCCTACTTAAAATTAAAAATAGAAATTCAAATATTGAATTTCGAACACTGATAATTGTTTTGTTGATAATAACAAATTATTGTGTAAATATTATTAAATAATATTTACACAATAATTTTTTAATCACAAAAAAGAGTCCACATTATTTGTTCATGAGAACTTCCTTTAATGAGGATTACAAAGAATTGAGCATTAAAAAGAAATTTAAAGGTGTTGCTTTGGCTGTCGTAGAAGAAGATTTGCAAGCATTATGGCCTTCAGGAAAACGGATTAACAAAAAGAAGTTAAATGATTTGAAATCGTTATTCCATCTTATACCAAATGATTGCATTGATTACTATAAAAAACTGAAGGGAGACGATGCAATAATAGACGATATAGATGGTTATTGTGAAGAACCTGACTTTGATTTAGAGGAGGAGTAGGGTAACTTTTGTATTTTTTTAGATAAAACAAAAATGTTAAACAGTTTGAGTCTCTATTTTTTGTCATACTTTGGAACATTTTTGCAGTTTTAATTCCGCACCTTATTCAGCTAATTTCATACCAAATTTATTTTGTAATAATGATTCACGCACATGTTTTCTTGAATACCTATTAAACTATTAAATATTATTTGCTAAATACATGCATGTAAATTACTTTAGTACACCTAGAATATCATAAAATTAAAAATACAGCATTTAGCATTATAAAGCCAGAGTAATACCGGAATAAACTTTAAACTCAATTATCTCGAAATGAGGTTTCGGTGGATTGGATCATATTTGCAGAAAGCGGTCCATTTATTCATGATATTCTGTTTATAAACACAATTTTAATTTACATTAAATATTAAAACCTTAAAAATATGTGCCTCTATGCTTAAAAAAGTTACGGTTCACCGTGACGAAATAGAAATGAAAAAAAGAAAGCCCTTGTTATGATAAATTAAAAAAAAAACACTACGGTGGTATTGAAAAAATATTTTAAGTTAAACTAAATGGTATTAAGTTCTACGTTCTAGGAAAAAAGTATTGATTTAAATCAACGATTTTTTTTTTAAACAATTGATTTTAATCGAGATTTAAATTACCTACATAAAAATCAATTTATTCAAATCATCTGCCCTCTTATCAACCCTGCAAAAATGTAACAACTTATTAAAGTCCTCTAATTAAATTAAATTCAATTACGGAACCCATGGGGAGTTTATTTGTACTAGGAGACACATAAATTGATTAGAAATAATATTTTGGGTTCATTTTAACAGATATGAAATCCTTTTTCGTAGCGTCTTTCGCACGTTCATCTAATAATTAATAATAACGTAATTAATTTTTCATAAACTAAGTACCTACCTATGTATGGCAACCAACATAAAAAGAAATAAGTACGCAAGAAAATTTATAGGAATGTAGTTAATAGATAGAGGTATTATTTACTGTGTTGTAGTTACCTACTCGATTCCATCGATTTGTTAGTTACGTTCACTCATTTATTTGTTGCTATCCTATCTACCTACGTAAAACAAAAAAAAGTCGCAAGTGACTAAAGCCGCTAGCCCAAAGTTGGATAGCATCTGTCTTTAGCCGCGCGGTAAAAATCGTGGGGCTCTAGTCATCCGTGTAAACCCCGCATGCCGGGCACGTCCCTACGTGGCCGGCGGGTTTTTCGATGTCCAGCGCACGCACTCACTCTAGTTTTTGACTTGGTTTGTTGTTTACAAACATAATCTTAGCTTTCGTAGGAAAAACTTAATTCTTCCTAAAACTATTTTTCTTAAAAAAAATGTTAAGAAAAATAAACATCCGGAACCCTTTATCCACTGTTTGAAGAAATACCAGGAGTAAGAGGTTTGTTTTTATTCATGAACTGTTCACTGACACCAATCAGCTGACTTTTTGCTAGTGATGTATTGATTTCAGTTTGAAATTGCGGTTTCTGGTATCATATGTATTGGAATAATTCATAACTTCCTACCATGTAAACATAAGGGTGTTGTGATTCCTGACCCGACCACGACATGGAACGGAGATATTTTTACTATGGCACAAAATGGTTATTTTAATCGTACCCCTATTACTCAAAAAGTACAAGGCACAAATTCCTGGGATAAGTGGCACAATAAAGCACAATTAAAATAACCATTTTGTGCCATTGTAAAATCTCCGTTCCATGTAGTGGTCGGGTCAGGAATCACAACACAACATAAGGTCAGAGAAACTTTTCCGTATCGTTTCTTATCTTATTAAGAGGCCGTGTACTTGATATGTATAGCCCCTTTTTGTTACACATTGTATAAGGCTATGGTTTTTGGAGTGTTAAGTGGACTGGTAACCTGGAACTATTTTAAGTATTAATAAACAACTACTACAACTTCCTGTTGTTCTTTGTTCATCATGTGACCAATTCCTGTTCATCTCCGCTTCAGTCAGTGAAGTGTAAACACGCCCTTACGCTCGACATTATTTTGTGGTTAAAAAAAACTAAAGTTATAGTCTATCTTGGTAAAACATTTTATTACACGTGAAAACAATTATTCTCTTAAATTATTCAATAGGCACAAAAGTGAAGACTAATCTACTTATATTCTAAAACCTGCCTTGGTTAAACACTGGGCAACTTTTTACAAATTGTACATGTTAACGTTATGTACATGGTTTATTCACAGGTGTACAATTATGAATGTATTATTCATAAACAGTTTTTTTTTTTTCGTATTTAAACTATATGAAATAAAAATAATTTTTATTACATTACAAAATTCACTTTGAAAAAATGATCGAATCGATAACCAAGCGATGAATGGTGAATGTAAACAGATTTATTCTTGAATTTAAACAGAATTTATTATACAAGTATCAACAGACAAAGCGCAAGATGTTTAGTTGCAGTAAGAAAAGTGAGTTTGGTACTAAGCGTTCCAAATAAGAATACGAAAGTTAATAACCTCGATCTGTCAAATGTTGAGTGAAAAGTACGGTTTGCAAAGAAAACTCATTTGCGTATTAATAAAGGGTCTTTTTTGCCTTTTATTATTAAGTCTTAATTAAATCTAGGTGAAGTCAAAACGTTATTGTTAAACATAAATTAGCTAAGTACATTGTTTTAAGTCATAATTAGTTAAAAAAAAACTATTTTCTTTCTTATTTTAATTCATAGGAACAAATGGTCTTCTTCTTACATTTGCCACTATTTAGACACTTCACACTGTGACGCAGATATGAGCAAAATTGAAGAACTATATTCTGATTAAACTTTTATCGTCCGTTCGTTTTTCGTTTACGATTCGTAAATCAATAAAAATTTAAAAAAATCTTATTTTGCTCATTCCATCCAATTCATTCGATTTGACAGTCTGACGTGACGTCACAACATGGCAAACAATCCTTTTCTTATTAAGAACGCATTGTACTAATATGTCTTAAAGCCATCGCACAACTTGACAGCTCGACTAAGTAAAGCCACGCAAAAAACAACCGAAAAAAAAAACTGCTGATCCAAGTGACAAATGTTTTGAATATGTGACTCTTTCTAAGTGTTGGTCCCATAGTAAAAGTCGTTTATAGTGATGAATACAATGGCCTCTTAACACATAGCTGCCAGAAAGAAATTTGAAAATAATGTCGACTCGCACCCTGAGGGTTTCGTACAAACTCACGAATGGTGTCGGAAAGATTTTTCCAAATCGAAAAAAGATTTTCTTTTTATGTAACAACAATTTTACCGTATTCAGATTTATTCCTATACCTGTGCTATACGACCTTGCTTTATTCCAAATTACTAGGTCAACGGAAGTACCCTATGAATTTTCGATTCCTTTGAGAGTATTGAAATGTAATGTTTTTGCGACATAAACGGCCATATCTTTTTACTTCGTTAACTTAGAAGTTTGATTTTTTCACAGCTTCAACAGACCGCAAAACTGAGCTAACTTTATTTCTTTTTGTTTTAATTCCAACTCGATACCTCCACGCGTTTCCGAGATAAAGTGTCTTGACAGAGACAGACGTACAACAAAGTGATCCTATAAGGGGTCTGTTTTTCCGTTTAGAGATACAGAACCCTAAAAACGAAAGTCAAAGTACGAGTCCTTCATGGCAGCTAACATGCTATGAGGTTTTCCGAGGCGAAAAAAACTTCTTTAACATTGTTAGTAACTTTGATGATAAACCGTACTGTTGCTCCTTGTATTTGTTAGGCTCTTCACGCACATGTCGATGTCTCTGAGCTGTGTGCGTTTTATACAGGACCTCGTTTTCTACATACTCAGGTGTAACTTACTGTTTATTTTTTTAGCATTTGCATATCACACATAATAATCATTATGTGTGATATGCAAATACTAAAAAAATAAACAGTAAGTTAGCTTGTGATTGGTAGTAAGATCGCAAGATTATTTTAGAAGCAAACTAATGTGGACTGATTTATTGAACAATTTGTTAAAAATGAATTTAAAAGTTCCAAATAATTGCAGGAAATTAATTGACCAAGACCAAATTATCAATAAATAAAATATGATTACATATAACATCATTATTACAAAAACATACAGTGTCATCTTTTTAATGTATATGAATATACATAATTTTATAATATATATTTCTATATACAGATTTCTTTACAGAGATAATACAGTATTAAGTAATGATTAAGTATCTTTGCTTATATAGTTCACCGTTAAATTGGTAGGTACTCAATTGAGACTTGTAGTGGAATTTAAGCATAGTAACTTGAAAATATGACTAAGGATAAAACAGTTGGGGCCTGGTAACTTGGGAATAAATGTAATTGAAACGCCTTACTTAATAATAACCTATGTGCAATATTATTAAACAATTTAATAAAATTAAACTAAATCTGATAAAAATAAAATTAAGTCTCTGAATTAAGTAAAGTAAGTAATACACAAGATAATGTACAATAATTAAGAGTATTCAAATAATGCTCGTTTAATGTCCAAAGCCGATTGGGCTGCAGCTTTGATCATCCCAATTTCCATACTTAATAAACAATACAATAAAATCGCACTATTCGCAAACGAGCCGTGTTTAATAAAAATGCCCTACAGATGTGCATACCACCAGACCATAGCGTGATTAGTAATCTCGGTTGTTTAATTTTGAAACAAACAATTTGGCAACAAAGCAATATATTTGTAAATTAATGTCAGTAACTTATATGATTTAACACGTCGTGCAATGTAACGTAATGATTTCCATTTAGAAAAAAATATGTACCAAAATGTTTTTTTTTTTTGCAATGGATATTTATTTATTTTTATAGAATTTTCTTTACAATGATATAATAACACAGTTTCTAAGTAAAATAATAGTGAGTAATTTCAGTTCAAGATTCTGTGTTCAATCCTTAAGATTTACACAATTTTTCTCAAATGGAAATCATCCCTTATGTCTTTTAATGTGGCATGATTTGAGCTTACCTTAACAATATACCACTACCTATAGCAGAAACTCATAAAAATCTCACCCTGTCATATACTTAAGTACTATTTCGATAATTTAATAACTATTACCATTTTATTTGTTACTGTGATGAGTTGTAAATGCTTATTTTTTTAATTATTTTACTATGCTAAAACTTAAAAAGGGGAGGTAAAAATGCATTATAACTTTCTACTCATTACATTGACTACTGTCAAAAAAACTTACTGGCAGCGACAGTTTTTATTTTGAATTGAGGGCAAATTACACACAAGTAATAGACAATACTGACTCAATGGTGTATCGAATTGTTGGGCACATGTTTCAGAAATCATTTACATTACCAATAGAACAGCCTGCAACAATTAATTGATATTCGAAAGTAACAAGTTGCAAGTAATACTAATTTGTTTTTGTATAACTAAAAACATATTATATTAAAATGTAAGTGTCGTAATCGTCTATCACACGGAGATGAGTTCCATTACTCTCAATTCACTAAAAGGAACAGATAACATAGTGAATTAAGAGTATAATAAAATTAGTTAACCAGACCTGCATCCTTGGCCATTCCATAAAATATAGAATTCTTATCTTGTAATAATTGCTCTGGTGGCGCATACTCGACGAGCTGTCCCTTGTCCAGCACCATGACCTTGGTGGAGTCCATGATGGTGTTGAGTCTGTGCGCGATGGTGAGCACCGTGCACGACGCGAACTCGGAGCGGATGGTCTTCTGCAAGAGAGGTGAGGAGCGTGAGCGAGCGGGACGGAGCGGTCGGGCGGGGGGCGGGGGCGGCGGCACTCACCTGGATGAGCTCGTCGGTCTCCAGGTCCACGGCCGCCGTGGCCTCGTCCAGCACCAGCAGCGGCGTCTTGCGCAGCAGCGCCCTCGCCAGGCACACGAGCTGCCGCTGGCCCACCGACAGGTTCTCGCCGCCCTCGGACACCTCGTGGCGCAGCCCGGCGGCCAGCCCCTGCACGAAGGGCTTGAGGTGCGCGTACTCCAGCGCGCGCCAGATGTCGTCGTCCGAGAACGTCTCGAAGGGGTCCAGGTTCATGCGCAGCGTGCCCGAGAACAGCACCGGGTCCTGCGGGATGATGGTGATGCGCGAGCGCAGCTGGTGCAGCCCCATGGCGGCCACGTCCAGCCCGTCCACGAGGATGCGGCCGGCCACGGCCTCGACGATGCGGAACAGGCCGAGCGTGAGCGTGGACTTGCCGGCGCCCGTGCGGCCCACGATGCCGAGCTTGTCGCGCGGCGCCACGGCGCACGTCACGTCGCGCAGCGCGGGCTCGGCGCCGGCGCGGTACGCCAGCGTCAGCCGCTCCAGCTGCAGCGCGCCCGTCTCCGGCCACGACGACGGAGGGCCCGGCGATACAACCCACGCCGCCTCCTATATTGCAAAATTTAACAGATATTAAATAAACAATTAACTAAGTAGCTACCATGCTGCCAGTGCAAATTGACTACCTGTTCTGTTTCCGCGTATTCTTTTATTCTTTCCACTGCAACGATATTAGTTTCAACTTCCGATGTCATGCGCACCAGCCAATTCAAAGTCTGTGTGATCTGAAATCAAAGTTTCCAATGGTGAGTACACCACAAAATTACATAATATATTATTATTACGATATGATGTGTGAAAAAACTTCAGTTATATACCTGTAAGGCATAACTGACGGAAAGTCCGACGAGGCCAGCGCTGATAGTGTCTCTGTTGAGCACTGCGAACATCGCAGAGAAGAATATGATGAGATTGCCGATCATCTCGAGCCTGACCGCCAGCCAGCGGTTTGCGATGCAACTCGGGTAGTAGCATGACTGGTTGTGATCCACACCTCGTTCTGACTCTTCAATAAACCTAGAGAACCAAATATATTAAATTAAATAAATAATAAATATATTTATAAAACTATTCTGCTATGTATGTATTTGTGTAATAAACCTTTTGTATAATTTTCCAAATATATTTTATAACTAATAATAATATTCCACAAATATCACACAGCGCCGTCTAGTCCCAAGCTAAGCAGAGCTTGTGTTATGGGTACTAGACAACTGATAAACATACTTATATACATATTTCATCATCATCATCATTTCAGCCGATAGACGTCCACTGTTGGACATTGGCATCCCCCAAGCGTCGCCACAACGAACGACCATGTGCGTCCAGCATCCATAGCATTCCCGCTACCTTCACCAGGTCGTCAGTCCACCTTGTAGGAGGCCTTCCAACGCTGCGTTTTCCGGTACGCGGTTGCCACTCCAGAACCTTTCGGCCCCAACGGTCATATCATATTATATCATATCAGTTTGGCGATTCTTTGTGCTATGCCGGCAACCTTGGTTCTCCTGCGGATATCTTCATTTCTGATTCGATCACGCAAGGAAATTCCGAGCAGAGCCCTTTCTATTGCTCTTTGGGTGACTTTAAGCCTTTTGATGAGGCCCATTGTGAGCGACCACGTTTCGGATCCATATGTCATCACTGGCAACACACACTGATCATAGACTTTCATCTTGAGACACTGTGGTATGTTGGATGAAAAGATACCGCGTAGCTTCCCGAACGCTGCCCAGCCGAGTCGGATTCGATGGTTGATCTCTTTCTCGGAATTAGATCTACCCAACTGGACTGTTCGCCGGAGGCAGACGTAATCGTCCACAACTTCGAGTATAGAGTCTCCGATCTTGATAGGAGTGGGTATGACTTTAGTCCATGTTCATTTTAAGATACACTCTTTCGGAAGCTCTACTGAGGTCATTGAGCATTGTACTGAGTCTCTTCTGTAGTCTCAACCAGGGATGTTATGGATATGAAATTTCGGATACGGATTGGATACGGATATAGAAATGATTAATATACCGGATACGGACACGGATATGAAATTATTTCGGATTATCCGTTAGTTTCGGATAATTTTTATATTTAGGTTTTATTTGGTAGGAACAAAAATCAGTCAAATAAATGTTGAGTGTTTTCTACCCAACACAACACTTTTGTTTCACTTATTTGTTGAACTATTCGTAAATGTGTAATTCTTATTCTTTATTGGTTCATTTGATGTAAGTACATAGGCGAGCTTAACCCACAACTGGGTTTTCTTACAGTAAACCATGTGATTTAAAATGAAATTTTGCGTTTGAGGAACCTTGTAAATGTACAACAAAAGGGAAAAATAAAACATATAAATTGAATTTAATATGACCAAAAATATACTAAACAGACGTATACCGCACACTGTACATAATATATACAATAAATAAATACTTATATACATACATATTTTTAGGTCATGTTGACAGGAAATGTTCCTTAATTTTTCTCCTGAAAACTTCCAACGAATAATTTAATTTCATTTTAATTTTTTTAATTGTTCACAACACAAGTTAGTTAGTTACGTTACGAGTATGATAAGACGAGGAAGACAACAGAAGAAAACAAACAATGCGCGCGTGTGTCGGCCGCTGCCCGGCCGATCAACAAAACAACATGTCATAACGTGTCGCAATTAGGCTCCGCCCCTATCCGATACTATTCGAAACTTTTATTTCGGATTCGGTTACGGATATTATTTTATATCGGATATCCGATAGTTATGGTTATGGAGCTCCCTAACATCCCTGGTCTCAGCCATGACTACTATGTCGTCGGCAAACCGAAGGTGAGTGATGTACTCGCCATTGACATTAATGTCTAGTCCACTCCAGTCCAGAACCGAAAAACAGGATGTCTTCAAGACATCCTCCATTGCGGCCGTGAACAGTTTCGGAGAAATCACGTCTCCCTGCCTCACACCTCGCTGCAGGAGGATAGGTTTCGAGGTCTGGTCCTGAAGTCGGACTGACATGGTGGCGTTTTTGTACAAACACTTCAGTACCTCGATGTACCGATAGTCAATCTGACACCGTTGGAGAGACTGCAGTACAGCCCAAGTCTCGATCGAATCAAAGGTTTTCTCGTAGTCCACAAACGCTAGGCAGAGAGGCAGATTATACTCCTCGGTCCACGGTGTTGAAGCCTTTTCGGAATCCGGCTTGTTCGGGTGGAAGTCGTCGAACCTGCGTGCGAGACGATTCGTGATGACTCTGGAAAACAGCTTGTAGACATGGCTCAGAAGTGAGATGGGCCTATAATTCTTGAGTAAGACCTTATCGCCTTTCTTACAGAATAGTACCACCACGCTTTCGCTCCATGCCTGTGGCGTTTTTCCCTCGAGTATGACGGAATCAAACAGCTTCTGAAGGGCCTTAAGGATCGGTTTTCCACCCGCCTTCAGAAGTTCGGCCGTAATTCCGTCGTCACCCGGCGCCTTATTGTTATTGAGCTGCTTTAGGGCCATCCTAATCTCGTACAGGCTGACGTCCGGGATATCTTCGGTATAGTGTCGACTCAATGTAGGTCTTGGGTCGTTTGCTAGATTTGCACTTTGCAGTAGGTTTAGTGATTGACGTGTACAACTGTCCATAGAAAGCCTCGATCGCTCCTGGAAGCTCTGGTTTGGCGGATATGACTCTGCCATCTTCGGTCTTCAGTTTCGTGACATTTTTTTTTTTTTTGTTTGAATAAATCATGCATTGATTATTGATTGTTTTGATTGTTCTTTGGCGGAGCGAGAGATAGTTTCGAGCGCCCTTTCGACTTGGGCTTGGTCCGGACAGTAACCAGACGGCCGTACAGTAAGCTACCCATTGCTCACTGTCCGCAAGCCCGCGCCTACGGTGGCCGGACATCGGGATCACAAACCCGGCGGCGGCGGCGGCGGCGATAAGCCGTTGGCGGCCGTTGCCTCATGCGTTCGGCCTCCTCCTTTGCGAGCATTACTGCTTCGCAGAAGTCGGCGACCGCCTGCTACTCTCCTCCTCACTCGGGACCATGGCCTCAACCAAGGCCCGGCGCGAGAGGTCTCCGCCGCCGATCGCCCCCACGAGGGCACGGCGATGCTCCGCCCAAGCAGGGCACACCTCGACTGTATGCTCCACCGTGTCCTTCGGGCATTCCGCACAGTGGCGACACCCGGGCGTCACTTCCGCATGAATCCGGTGCAGGAAACTCCCGAACGAACCATGTCCGGTGAGGACCTGCGTCATGCGGAACGTAAGGACGCCGTGAGGTCTTTCCAGCCACGCCTCAAAGAGGGGACTTACCGCCATGATTGTGGCGTGCCCAGCACTGGGTTGCGATAATCGTTGACGCCATTTCACCATGAGATCCCGCCGGAGCTCTGTCCGCCATGCCGCAACCAGTTTCGTGAGCTGGCTCTGCCCAATAGACAGATCCTCGTTTGTTAGTCAGCAGGGTGCACCACGTGGTGGACGCCATCATGCGCGTGCGAGCCCTCACGACGGGGAATGCGGTGTCCCGGGGCAGGTGTGTCGTGGCAGTGTCCTTGGACATTGCCAACGCCTTCAATTCCCTGCCCTGGACTCCGATCCGGAGGGCACTCCGGTACCACCGAGTGCCCGAATACCTCTGTCGAGTGGTCGAGGCCTATCTGTCGGATAGATTTATAGTCTACCCCTGTCACCAGGGAGACTGGAAACGTCGAGAGATGTCGTGCGGTGTTCCGCAGGGGTCGGTACTAGGGCCACCCTTGTGGAACATCGGGTACGACTACGTGCTGCGCGACGACTTCCCTGACGGGGTCAGCGTGGTTTGCTACGCAGACGACACGTTGGTCCTAGCGCAGGGAGAGTCGTACCAGGCGGCGGTCGCTCTAGCGACACGCGGGGTTGCGATGGTCGTTGATCGGATCCAGGAGTTGGGACTCGAGGTGGCGCTTCACAAATCCGAGGCGATGTGTTTTTACGGTCGCCGGTCTCGGAACGCGCCGCCATTGAGTTCCCAACTAACGGTAGGAGGAGTTCACATCGGTGTCGGGTCGACGATGAAGTACCTGGGACTCGTCCTCGACAGCCGGTGGAATTTCGTGGAGCATTTCCGACGTCTGGCTCCCAAACTCAGCCGGGCTGGGCTGGGGCTGCGCTCAAGCGGCTCCTGCCCAACCTTGGGGGTCCAGACGCCTCCTGCCGGAGGCTCTACGCGGGGATCGTTCGGTCCATGGCCCTCTACGGGGCGCCGGTGTGGGCGCCGTCGCTGAAAAAGCAACCGGCGGCCATACTGAACGCCTGCCAGAGGGTCATGGCGATAAGGATGGTGCGGGGATACTGCACGGTCTCCCGCGAAGCGGCGAGCCTTCTGGCTGGCCTACCACCGTGGGATCTGGAGGCAACAGTCCTTGCACACATGCACGATATGCGCGTGGAGATGCAACGCCGGGGTGAAAGTCCGCTGCCGCGACAGGTCACGGCATGGCGGGCAGAGCTCCGGCGGGATCTCATGGTGAAATGGCGTCAACGACTATCGCAACCCAGTGCTGGGCACGCCACAATCATGGCGGTAAGTCCCCTCTTTGAGGCGTGGCTGGAAAGGCCTCACGGCGTCCTTACCTTCCGCATGACGCAGGTCCTCACCGGACATGGTTCGTTCGGGAGTTTCCTACACCGGATTCATGCGGAAGTGACGCCCGGGTGTCGCCACTGTGCGGAACGCCCGGAGGACACGGTGGAGCACACAGTCGAGGTGTGCCCTGCTTGGGCGGAGCATCGCCGTGTCCTATTATAACTAGCTGGTGCCAGCGACTTCATCCGCGTCAGACTCGTGTACTCATAAAACAACACCATGCCTTTTGTTATATTTTTTAAGGATTCCCTAATTATTTCTCTAAAATCAAAGTAGCCCGTGTCCTTATAACACCAGCTCCACCAACATCCACCAGTGAAAATCCCGTCAAAATCGGTCCAGGAGAAGTCACGTGATAAATGAGATGATAGGTAATGTCATTATCATAAATTTTGTACTTATAGTGCGTTTCACTTATGTAGTTCTTTCGCCGTAATGTGGAAAAACAGTGTTGCTATATTTTTAGCAATGAAATTACTTAATATTAGGGAGATTACCTGACATTTTGTTAGTTTTAACGATTGCCTTATAATTTTGTGTTTTTTTACTTTTAAAAACTGTTAAAACTATTACGAATAAAGTATACGACACTGGGCTCCATTTCGATTGTCCTGCAATTCTTTTCACCCTTTGTGTGTCCGGAACGTGGATCCACGCGAGACACAATAACTTTTTAATTGTGTCATTAATTATGGCATACGAAAGGTTAAACGCCGAAAACGCTACGGCACAATTTGTACCTCTTTATTAACACCTCCCTTTTAGACCTGCTTTTGTTTTTTAAATAAAATCTCATTGCTCTCATAATTCTCCATAAAGTGGTGCCATTAAAATCGTTTTCGTTTCGCATTTCGTGCAACAATTTTGCTAGAGTAGGCAACTCTTTCCTTTTTCTTTAAACAGACAGGGGAGCTAACATTACGGCCGGCGGAGGAACTTCTTATGTAAAATGCACTGTAACGTTTGTCGGGAAAGCTGACAGAAAAGTCATTTGTCCATGGGTTAATTTTTCAACCGGTAGGTAACTTTTACCTGAAGAATAAATTTGTTTGTTTGGTATATGTATATTTCATAGAAATTAGCTTTATTAATATTTATTTCTTAAATAATATCTGTCTAGCTATTGAAAAATCAGCCCTTAGCCTTCTAAACAGTTAAAGCAAGTTTTAATATCGTCATTATTTAACAGATTGTTTACAAAGTATAAAAAAGTGTTAGTTTACCTTTCTGAGACATTGTAAGCTCGAATGGTGCTGGCACCTGTGATGCTCTCACCGAAGTGTGAGTAGATAGGCGATCGCGACACCGACTCGAGCCTCTTTAGCTGCCGCGAGGTCGCCACGTAGAACCGTTGGATCACGTAGTAAATGAAGCCAATGGGAAGGATCACGGCCATGAATATCGGCGTTGAGAAACTAATCACGAAAAGCGTCCCCAATACCTACAGACATATTATGCTTTATTAAAAAAAACGAAATCATTTTGCCCTCTTTTATAAACGACGTTTATAAATTAAAAGCTAACTTTCATTCGAGATCACACAGATTATTGTTTCATGTTATAATTTCTATGCTTGCATTTTATTTTAATTTTAATAATAAGTATGTTAATAAAAGTGGTGCAAGATTATTTGAACAATGCTTGCTTTATACAATGTTGATACAAACAGGTTCTACCTTTATGGAACTTTTAATATCAATCACACCGATATAAATCATATTAATGGTAAACTTCGGTTAATTTCTATTGAAATACAAAGACAGCAACTGTTTGTATCCTTTAAAAATCTAGATAATTTCGGCTGGGTGGACATAAAAATATCACAGTATACAGCTTAGTACATAAACGCATAATTTTGGGATCAGTTTATAAAATTGATCTAAGTACAAGTTTCCTTTTAAGGTGAATTGGTATTGCCAAAGAGAGTTTTTCAGATACTACCATAATTTGTAAAAGTATAAATAAATATATGAAAAGCGCAAAAAAGAAACAGTGTGCAGTCGGGTAAAAAATTAAAGTCACATAACAAGCTGTTTAATCTTTGTAGTTTCATTAAAGCGAAGCAGGAAATAATAAGTAATGCTCATACTATCGACCCTTAAGGTCAAAAATTGTAACATACAGAGAAGTCGAATGATGAACGGATAATTCAAGTTTTGGTAAAAGGTGCTGCCATTTACTATTATACATTTACAATCCAAAATAACGTGGGTATCTTGTATATATAAAACTCACAAAGAATTAATTAAGTAATTAATGAATCGAAAATAAAATCATGTTTATTACATGCATTTTTAAATTTAGCCACACATTACGGCTACTGCTTACTACATTGCACTAACACCTCGTAAATTAGACGAACAAAATGAATGTTGCACAAACACGGACAAACCATAAAATAAATTACCCACCAACATAACCGAATGGCCATAAGAAATGGAATGAATAGTTTTAACAGTGGTGAGATTACCTCAAAAATGCACCACATCAAGTCGGAGATCTGCGAAGGAAGAGACGTGTCCAAAATGTCCATGTCTTTAGAAAATCTAGAGAGTATCCTGCCAACGGGTGTCACTTCGAAGAATTGCAACGGTGCCTTTAATACATGGTCCAATAATAGCTCGTGGAGCAACCTCGCCGCCCGCCAACACGCCAGAAATGGCATTAGGTCAGCAAAAATTGATCCTAATGCTGCAACAACATTCACGGACACTAGTTTAGTACCTAGCCGAACACCACGCAAGGGCGCTCGACACTGGGCGACACTCCTAATAATAATGAATACATTGTTTACGATAGGTATTATTCAAACATAAACTAAGAGGTAAAAGGGCTATACGACGCTAAGTTGGTGGATATTGATGATGTACTATGCATAAGGTGTTAGAGCTATTTAGAGACTAAGTTACGCTCACAGACTGAGAACGCGAAAAGCGAAAAGAAAAAAAGTACTACCGCGTTACGGCTTCTCAAGTTTATTCACTATCAGTGGTGTTTATGGCTACTTGCTAATGCCTTGATCACATGTACCGAGTAAACGGTTAAGACAATACTCTCGGCCGAGTACTCGGTACGTGTAAACACAGCGTCGAGTGCTCGGCCTACCATTTATCTCTACAACTTGCTTACATCACTGTCTCGGCCGAGCAACATTTTACTGTCTCGCCCTTTTACTCGGTACGTGTGATCAAGGCATTATACAAATGCAAAAAGACGAGAATAAAAGCTAGTTGTTAGAGAATTACACCCTACTCTACTCCAGTAAGAGTAGTAGCTACTCTAGTAAAGGGCGTTCATTATGCTTGATAGTGAAACAACACGTTATTAAGGATTGTAAATGATATTTAACCAAATCTGAGTTAATTCACGGACAACACCCAAAATTCAAACAGAATGTGGCCTGTAGTAAATATCAATTTGTTATAAGATATCTGACTTTTAAACCACAGCGCTTTTTCGTATTTTTTTTTGTAGGTAAGAAGAAAAGATGCTGTGTTCAAATAAAATAGTTTGCAAAATTTAGTATTTTTTGCCAAAAATATTTGTGGCCAATTTAAAAAAAGGTACAACAACAAGAACTTCAAGCCATGAATAAACTTGAAAATTCATAAAGCATTGTGGTCAAATATATCACCAAATTAGAGATTTGGTTCTTCCTTTGAGCTTAGCTTCTATACTAAGTTAATCACATGCAAGCTTTAGCATACATCGAATTTCTGGGTTACAACAAAAGAAAGCAAATAATGTAAGAAAAACATTATCTAAGCACTAACAGAACAAAAAACAAGCAAAAACTACAATGGGTTCTAAATAAGAATAGGATCGTCCGCCATGTTGTGATGTAACGATTTACTGTCAAATCGAGGAAATAAATTTTTAAACATTAATTAATTTACGAAAAATTTAATTTATTTATGAACTGTTAACGAAAAAAGTTTAATCAGAGTCCAGTTCTTCAATTTTACTCATCTCTAAGTTCTTCAATTCTGCCAAAATTTCTTCGATTTGACGGTACGACGAGACGTCAAAACATAGGAATCAGTTCTATTGTCATTTGGAACACGTACGTTTTATTATTCATAAACTGATCCCATGTTGATATGTCAAAGTTTTAAATGGAGCAAGTTGTACATATGTATATTGTTGCACATGATTGGAAATCTGGAAGTTAGTAGCATTGTATTTTATAAATCTATATAATTATAAAAGGTTTTAAAAGCGATTTGCGTATCACTTTGCAGTGTAGAGTGCAACACTTAGGACAACTCAAGAAATTAATACGTTACGTAATAATTTAGATTTACTCGTATTATATCTATCAGTCAGAGTAAAATACCTAATACCTAGTGGACCACACCAAGGCCGACTTGGATATGAGAGTACGTTCAAAAAGATTTTTGTATTTGTGTGCGAAAGCTCGATCGCTCGGTTTAGTCGGTATTAAAGAAAAAAGTTACACACAAACACAGAAACAATGTGCACTCACGTGTATCATTCGAGAAAAACAAGTGTTTTGTTAAATAAAATAACATAAGGTTGTTTCCTGATAGTTTTACCTGCGCATTTGTGATGAATGTTATCTTCTACATGGTCGTATTAAAGTAGCTAGCGAAATTCTGCAGATTTCATGGGTATATCAAATTACGGTAGGTATGTAATAATTATGCGTCATTTAATATGGTTTTACCATGACTACTAGTTTTCGAAACCAAGTAACTATTTTGACGATATTTCAAGTAGAAATTTATAAATTATTTAGAGAATGGTTTATTCGAGTTTCGATTTTTTTAGTTGTGGTAGTTATCACGTTTTTTGTGTATAGCGAACTCATCATGACCGCAGAGTTTAGCTAGCTAACTAAATATTACCCTGTATGGTGTGTTATTGGTTTTTTAGTTTGTGACTTTTGTCGAAATTAACTAAATGATTGTGTAGGGTCTAAACAACATCCATTTACCACGATCTACGTACTAAACGGAGTGCATAATTTTAACTATTGCTTAACATTCGAGTTGTACCAGTATGACACTCTACACTCAGGTGGCGCGTCGCATACCGCAAAGAAGCAGGAGGTCCATCCCCTGAGCGTCATGGGCAAGACATTGTCGAGCACGTCCACGTCCTTGCTGAAGCGGTTGAGCACGCGGCCCACGGGCGTGCAGTCGAAGAAGCCGATGGAGGGCGCGTGCAGCACTCCGTTCAGCAGCGCCGCGTGCAGCGCGCGCGCCGCCGCCAGCGTGCCCAGGTACAGCGCCAGCGACGACACCGACACCGACACCACTGCGGACCGCTATGTTGCTCACCCACGAAGGCGCCCAAGAGCCCGACTTATGTACCCCCATGCACAAGTACACGAGCGGAATCAAAATATTTGAGAACTCAAACACTATTATTTATGAGAGTCACATACGATCCACATAAAATGAATTTGAATTGAAAAAAGAAAATGGATAAATTCTTAACATTCTCGTCCCGCAAGTGTACATGTACATGACTCGGCCCATTCATACCAAGTTTTTAGGACTCACTAACGTCAACATTTTGGGTGTTGTGAAGTTACATGAGCCGGTACTTTAATAAATATAATGTTTCACGTTGTTAGCGATGGAACTCGCGTTTCATTTTCTTAGTAAAACATTTTTTTAAATATCCTCCAATCCATTTTTAACATTACCAACAGTTTCCCTTGTTATAAAGAGCACGCTTGTAATTTTCGAAATTTAAACACGTAACTAAATATTTCGTATCTAAATAGAAAATGTACCATGCAATTTAAAAAAGAATAGATATGAAAATACTAATTCAACATACAAAAGTCACACGTCACATTTTAGAAATACGTTAATCGATTATATTGGAGGCAGGCACAGCTGTTCCCAATTTTGCTAGTAGCTAATACATTATGATCTGGTACTTATTATGCGGTGTGAATCGAAGGTTTCCATAACTGTATAGAATGCTTATAAACAAGAATCACTGTAGATAGTAGCTATGCCTGTTTAAATCTAGTAAGATTTCATATTACAAATTAATCTCTTTTTTGTTTTCAAACTGATTTTTTTTGTTTATTTAAATCAAAAAACATAACAAAGTATTCATTACAAACGTCGTTGTCGCCACAATTTGATGAATTCAGAATTTTAAATTTAATGAGTACTTGTTTGTGTTTTCATGACTCTTGTATGTTATAATTCTACTAAATCGAAACTATTGTTGTAATGATTTCCATGCACATTGGAATTTATTCGGTTATTAAGAAAATATAAGACCATGCAATAGATTGACATACAAATACATAATAATATAATAAAAGGAGAGATTAGTAAGTTCTTTTTAAAGAAGAATATTGAAAAATAAAATATTGTGTAAAGAATGTATTCATTATTAAAGTTTCCATTACCAAATAAGTATTAATATTTGTCAAAAAAATTATTAGTATGTGTCGTGTATTTTTTATATTACTGATTTTCAGGGGAGATTTCTAACAGATAATAATGTAAGGAAGATAACCAGCAGCTATCCTTTTGTAGACTCATAACATACTACGATCGCCAATCTTAATGATTTTAAAATGTTCCAACACCATATTGCCTTTATTGGGCTTCTGATAAAAGTTTAAGAATTTGAGAATGATTGAATGGGGCGTAAGACTTTGTTTAGGTGTAATCGTCAGTATAGCAATAACAAGAGTGGTTAGTACAGATGTAGTGTATGTCACCTTGCCCGATGCCGAGGCCGCCGTATACTCCGAGGTACATGTCGCGGCGCGCCGCGTCCACCGTGCCGTTGACGACCTACATGGCAAATAATGCATTTTCAATACACTTACTCGAAAACCCGGCCTTATTCCGCCACTTTTAGAGACGTATTGGACTGTTTTCCGCACTAGGGCAGAAAAGTGAGCGTGCTCCCGCCAAATTTTTTTATTCACATCAGACTGGGCGCGCGTTGACCCCCACGAGGCGCGTGTCGACCCCACGAGTCGCAAGTGTGTTGAAAAACGTCGTTTGATACACGTACCACGTCCATAACACACTCGCCTACGGCTCGCTCGAATAGACATGGGTCGTACTTGCAAAATCGAGTACCAGGGCTTACAAGTACGTCTTTTTTAAGAAACCAGGTACTAAAACCAGGGCTCGGGATACTTTCAAGTATTTTCTATCTGGATAGGAAATTGACCCGTATTTTTGTACCAATAAGGAGCACAATCGCGTTTTCAAATAAATACCTACTTACAGACGATTGAACTTCCAACTTCTATGTCAAGTCCTGTTGGAAAAAAAATACTTGCATAGGAAATTGAACCCTGATTTCTTAATAATAAGGAGCACAATTGCGTTTACAAATAAATACTTGCAAAGACAAACCATTAAAGTAAAAATACTTGCATAGGAAATTGAACCCTGACTTCTTATTAATAAGGAGCACAATCGCGTTTACAAATAAATACTTGCAAAGACAAACCATTAAAGTAAAAATACTTGCATAGGAAATTGAACCCTGACTTCTTATTAATAAGGAGCACAATCGCGTTTACAAAAAATACTTGCAAAGACAAACCATTAAAGTAAAAATACTTGCATAGGAAATTGAACCCTGACTTCTTATTAATAAGGAGCACAATCGCGTTTACAAATAAATACTTGCAAAGACAAACCATTAAAGTAAAAATACTTGCATACGAAATTGTTCCATAGCCTTTTACAAATAAGGAGCGTGATCGCATTTGCGAAAACTAACGTGGTTATTGAACTATTGAAGATTGGATTGAAAACCTACGTAGACTTTTATTTACAAACTTCATAAAGGCTACGTAGGCGACGGAGCGAGTTCGAGTAGCCGTATAAAATACTTTGAAGTCTTGCAAGTATTTCGGGTCGGTACCTGGTGTACGTACTTGGAAGCAAATACCTGGTGTAAAAACCTGGTCGCGTAAATACGTACCTTCCCTACGCTCGAATTCCGCCTCAGTCACGATGACAAACTTTCTGCACTTGTATCAAATTGTACTAATAAGTCAAAGGGGCTTTTCTACTATCTCTGCCAATATAACAGACAAACTTATCGGTGCCTGTCGTGTTAGGGTGGACGCACTAGTTTGAGTGTTGTTATTTAGTTTCGTTGATATTTACTCATTTAAGATTCATTTTTTATTAAAGTATTCTTGACGCATCTGCTTCTATACTTTTATTATATATTTTTTTATATGATTTTTCACTCTAGGGTGAAGCGAGAAGACGTGTTAGACTATACTGAGCAGGCATCGGCCTTACTGGGCCTTTTCGGACTTCGACATCTCCTCGAGGCACGCATGTAAATACTTCACGCCGTCAACGACTGGAGCTCGTATCGGACGGCGAGGCACTCATTGCTTGTCATCCACAAGCTCGCACCTATCGAGGCCGGTAGTCAGGGTCGCGGCGGCTGGGGCGTGAAGATATCCGTTCTCTCAAGCGTGCGGCCGTCTCTCCTTCACTCGCATTACTGCTTCGCAGATGGAAGCGATCACCTCCCAATCCCTCTCGTATCTTCGGAACTCGTAGACTGATTTAAAATAATATTTTGACATTTGCTTGTCTAAATTCTTAACTTATAGGCCCCTTAATGTCACGCTACGACTTTCACAAGATAGCGCGGGAGGGCGAAACCGCGCGGTACATGTATCTAATAGAATTATATTTTTAAACGTTAACCTAAAATAACAATACAAACTCATTTGTATACTGATATCTGATAACATTATACTTACAGCGGTCACTCCTCTCACTAATCAAGCGAGTTAAATAATCATACTAATCTTGTATCAATATTTTATTATTAATATAATAAAACAATTGTGATAATAGGCTAGTTGCCGTAAAAAATTAATTAGTCAGTCTTTTAGATTATTCAAAAATAAGAGACACGTATTTTTTTATTTGTAAATTAAACCAAAAATGACAAAGATATAGCCCATTAAAGTTACGTGTAAAGTCACGCCGTGCTGTATTTTTTTGCACGGGGTGACGTCACACGTAACTTTAATGGCTTATATCTTTGTTATTTTTTGTTTATTCTAAAAAAAAAATTCGTGTCCAATATTTTTTTATAATCTAAAATACGAACTAAATAAAATGTAATTATTTTGACCCTGGAAACTACCCTATTGTATGAAAGAAAATAAATAATATGGACTTACCATTTGATTATCGTTGGCCCATTCAGAAAGCCAGTAGTTTGAGCCGACTTGGAATACTTGCAGAATGAGATTCATGAGTACTGTGATTACGGACGACAATATGCCTACGCTCATCAGGTAGTGCTTGTACACGCCCCATTTTACCTGAACACGATACAACATAAATATTAGAATGACTGAGTGTGTTTTATAAAAGTTAAAACCGATTATATACTAGCAACCATCTTACATTTATAGACATTCTTAATTTAAACAATGGAAATTAAAATAGAAAGCTGTCTTTAATCGACATCTGTCGCAATCCTTATTATTTTCGCTAACTATTGCGCTAATCGCGCGTATCGTTATTATAATCATTAAAACCCCAATTTCAGAGATAGTTAAAAACACGAGAAGTGTGGTAAACAGTGAGCACGAGAAGGATAACACTTACACTTCCGGTCTCTGTTTTCTCAGCCTCTATGAGCTTATTCTTCTCTTTCAATTCGTTCGGAGTGGCTTCTGGGGTTTTTCTCTTCACGCTGCCTGCGCGGTCACCTAAAAACGAAAATGATACAAAGTATTTGAAAATAATATTAGTGCGATTGGAATATCCTTTGTAAATCGTGAGTTTAGATCATAATCCAGGTTGCTTGGAAGAAATCGCCGAGTTAGAGCCTGGAGCTATAAGGCCGCCAATTTATTGTAATATGTTTTTTAGGGTTCCGTAGTCAACTAGGAACCCTTATAGTTTCGCCATGTCTATCTGTCCGACCTCGCTTAATCTCTGTGACCGTTAGCACTAGAAAGCTGAAATTTGGTACAAATATGTATATCAATCACGCCGACAAAGTGGTAAAATAAAAATTGGAAAAAAATGTTTTATTAGGGTAGTCCCCCTATATGTAAAGTGGGAAGTGATTTTTTTTTTAATTTCTACCCTTACGTGTGATATATCGTTGGATAGGTATTTAAAAATGAATAGGGGTTTACTAAAATCATTTTTTGATAATGTCAATAATTTCGGAAATAATCGCTCCAAAAGTAAAAAAAAATGTGTGTCCCCCCTCTAACTTTTGAACCATAAGTTTAGAAAATATGAAAAAAATCTGAAAAGTAGAACTTTATAAGGAATTTCTAGGAAAATTATTTTGAACTTGATCGAAAGACCAGTTTTTGTACAAAAAAGACAAAAGGGTTCTACAAAATAATTTCTGGACTAAGTTTGTAGTATAATCGTATATGCAAGCATTTTTTTAAACTCATAAGTGGGTACACTTATTGTGACGGACGGGAAACTACGGAACCCTACACTGAGCGTGGCCCGACACGCTCTTGGCCGGTTTTTTTTTTATTATAAAGTTTCTCTTTGTAAATTTGTAATCTTGGGTTTCAATAAAGTATACATAAATATATAATAAATCACTTTGGATAACATAAAAACCACGACAGTATGTAATAAAATCGCTGTTTCATGGTTTATCAGTAGACTAGACTGTACGTCCATAATATGAAAATCGTGTGAAGATAATCACATGATTCAGATTATCTCTTCCCTGCTTGTATTTATATATTGTTACTCTACCCATTCATCCAGTAGAGTAGCTAGGCGTGGGTGAAGTGGGCCCTCGGCCACGGCCTCGCACCCAATGAGGCGTCGCGTGTGCAAGGGATTGTTAATGACGGGGTTTGTTTTATAATTTTTAGGCTCACGTTTGACCACTGTTTCACATGACGGTAAGCGACGATGCTGTCGAACACTGGGTTGCGACTGCCTCGTAGTCGAATTTATAAAAGAACATCGGCTCGCTGATGCACCTTCGCTCGCGTCTAAATTAGTCCACACGTCTGCATTTATTTAACAAAATATAAGCATATTTTTCCTTACCCGCTGCTACCGCTGGTTCCGACTCCGATGTACTTTCGGAAAGGGATCGAGCTCGCTGTAATTTGGTCTGGAATTCAGTGCCCAGTTTACTTTCAAGGTCCTGTTTGATTTCGTCCAATTCTGAAATGATTTTTAAGTAATTTTGTATTCGTCTGAGAATGATTTAGGAATTGTTTACTGCAGATGGGTAAATAATACCATTAGTAAATTGATATCTAAACCCTAAACTAAAACGCAGTTTAAAGTTGTAATAATTAAAACTAACCCACGTTGATGACAAATGCATTTTTGTTATGATTATTGCTTCGCGAATGATGAGACTTATGTGTGACGTGTTATGAGCCACCTGTGTTGGGTCGTTCTTGAGCCAGCTAGTTACCTTCAGGTGAGGTCCGCTCAGCGTCACTCAGGTGGTGTAGCAGGAACTCGGCGAAGGCGCCCTTCTTCTCGAGCAGTTGCTGGTAGGTGCCGGCTTCCGACACCTCTCCGTCGCGCAGCACCACCACCAGGTCCGTCTGCGCCAGGTACGACACGTTGTGTGTCACCCACACGCGTGTCTTGTTCTTCAGCAGCCCGCTGGGTCCCAGCACCTGCAAACAGATATATCCAGGTCTGTCAGTCACGCTCTGCCCAATCTAGATCTTGCAGAACCAGTCCAATTCCAAAAATTTTGATTTTCGATGCCGATAAGGTTTTTGATTATTAATTTATTATTGACAGGCTCGCACTTGACCACTATCTTACCTGACACTGATGTTTGGCGATAATGTGATCGACGATGAAGCACAGGACTGTCAAGCCTAGGACTGACAAGAAACAGCCTTCAGCAGGAAATTGCACTAATTAATTGTACGCATAATGACCGTTCCCAAAACGTTTTCTTGCGAATGAGTATATCCGCCGTATACCAGTGGCGAATCGCCGTACGTCTGATGGCCCGATGATGGGACGGGTTAGCGGAATTAATTTATTTCGACGCAAACTCCTCGAAATACAGGTAGTAATCCGATCGTTGTTAGCCTATCGGATTTCTACCTTTTTTTTTTTTTTTTTTTGTTTTCTCAGCATCGATACTCGTCTTGGTTAATTTCTTAAATGACTAAAATGCATCAAGGTCGTATCTGGCAGATTCAGTTACTAAAGATGAGAGCAGTACAGCCACGTCACGCACCTTTTCGAAGATGTGCTTGCCCACGTGCGAGTCGACGGCGCTGAGCGGGTCGTCCAGGAAGTAGTTGTCGGCGTCGCAGTACACCGCGCGCGCAGCTTCTGTCGTCGCCAGACAGATTTATACCTAGCCACGTCACGCACCTTTTCGAAGATGTGCTTGCCCACGTGCGAGTCGACGGCGCTGAGCGGGTCGTCCAGGAAGTAGTTGTCGGCGTCGCAGTACACCGCGCGCGCAGCTTCTGTCGTCGCCAGACAGATTTATACCTAGCCACGTCACGCACCTTTTCGAAGATGTGCTTGCCCACGTGCGAGTCGACGGCGCTGAGCGGGTCGTCCAGGAAGTAGTTGTCGGCGTCGCAGTACACCGCGCGCGCAGCTTCTGTCGTCGCCAGACAGATTTATACCTAGCCACGTCACGCACCTTTTCGAAGATGTGCTTGCCCACGTGCGAGTCGACGGCGCTGAGCGGGTCGTCCAGGAAGTAGTTGTCGGCGTCGCAGTACACCGCGCGCGCAGCTTCTGTCGTCGCCAGACAGATTTATACCTAGCCACGTCACGCACCTTTTCGAAGATGTGCTTGCCCACGTGCGAGTCGACGGCGCTGAGCGGGTCGTCCAGGAAGTAGTTGTCGGCGTCGCAGTACACCGCGCGCGCAGCTTCTGTCGTCGCCAGACAGATTTATACCTAGCCACGTCACGCACCTTTTCGAAGATGTGCTTGCCCACGTGCGAGTCGACGGCGCTGAGCGGGTCGTCCAGGAAGTAGTTGTCGGCGTCGCAGTACACCGCGCGCGCAGCTTCTGTCGTCGCCAGACAGATTTATACCTAGCCACGTCACGCACCTTTTCGAAGATGTGCTTGCCCACGTGCGAGTCGACGGCGCTGAGCGGGTCGTCCAGGAAGTAGTTGTCGGCGTCGCAGTACACCGCGCGCGCAGCTTCTGTCGTCGCCAGACAGATTTATACCTAGCCACGTCACGCACCTTTTCGAAGATGTGCTTGCCCACGTGCGAGTCGACGGCGCTGAGCGGGTCGTCCAGGAAGTAGTTGTCGGCGTCGCAGTACACCGCGCGCGCAGCTTCTGTCGTCGCCAGACAGATTTATACCTAGCCACGTCACGCACCTTTTCGAAGATGTGCTTGCCCACGTGCGAGTCGACGGCGCTGAGCGGGTCGTCCAGGAAGTAGTTGTCGGCGTCGCAGTACACCGCGCGCGCAGCTTCTGTCGTCGCCAGACAGATTTATACCTAGCCACGTCACGCACCTTTTCGAAGATGTGCTTGCCCACGTGCGAGTCGACGGCGCTGAGCGGGTCGTCCAGGAAGTAGTTGTCGGCGTCGCAGTACACCGCGCGCGCAGCTTCTGTCGTCGCCAGACAGATTTATACCTAGCCACGTCACGCACCTTTTCGAAGATGTGCTTGCCCACGTGCGAGTCGACGGCGCTGAGCGGGTCGTCCAGGAAGTAGTTGTCGGCGTCGCAGTACACCGCGCGCGCAGCTTCTGTCGTCGCCAGACAGATTTATACCTAGCCACGTCACGCACCTTTTCGAAGATGTGCTTGCCCACGTGCGAGTCGACGGCGCTGAGCGGGTCGTCCAGGAAGTAGTTGTCGGCGTCGCAGTACACCGCGCGCGCCAGCGATACGCGCTGCTTCTGCCCACCAGACAGGTTTATACCTGTGCAAACAACATTTAGAACATGTGTTACGTGGATCAACGTTCCAGAAATCTCTACGTTATGGGTCTAAATTCGAATCCATGTACAAACCTAGCAAATTTTTCAAAACCTTTAATTAACTCAGTTCAAATTAAAGAAAGCCTATAATCATATTCCGCTCGTGACTCTGTTCCAGATCTAGCCAGGTGCAACTTGAGACGAAGCATGATCACCGTGGCGGCTGTACAAGTTAAATGATGCTTTACCTTTCTCGCCAATTTCAGTTTGATCACCACCAGGCAATACCTCGAAGTCAGGTTTGAGAGCACACATATCGATGACGTTGCTGTACTTTTGCTTGTCGAGCGGATTGCCGAACAAAATGTTGTCCTGAAGCGTCGCGTTCTGTATCCATGCTTGTTGCGGTACGTATGCGATGCTGCCTAGAATTTAAACATCCGAATTAGTTACCTGAACACTCTTATTTAGGAACGATGGAACCATGGTGGCT
The DNA here is from genome assembly GCA_929112965.1 of Mythimna albipuncta. Lineage (NCBI taxonomy): Eukaryota > Metazoa > Arthropoda > Insecta > Lepidoptera > Noctuidae > Mythimna > Mythimna albipuncta. The sequence continues at coordinate 11,597,300 of OV815960.1, read as the reverse complement.
AAGTGGTGAGGCCCCGACTTGACGAGTCCCATGTAGAGATGAGCCGTTGCCGTGAAGTGGGGATATTGGTGGCAATATTGCCCAAAGTAAAAATTTTGTTGGCAATATTGCCAGCAACCCCATGACCAACACCGCGGGTTCAAGCTCTATCAACCGCTTTCTTAGTGATATTTATTTAATTACCAATTTTCTTAAATCGGTGAAATACATCACAAGGTAATCACATATCGTTGAACTAATAATTTACGGTGAAAGTTACAGGCCCAAGCGAAGCCATTTGTTCGCTAAATAGCGTCGAGCTCAAAAAATTTAGTTTATTTTTCATTTTTAGTGATTACAAATTATCAAGGAGCATTACAAATTATCAAGGAAATGGTATTTGCTAAAATCGGACATTCCACTAAGTTGGACTTAGTCAAATTATTGCCTTAACAATTACCTAATATTGAGTGTCCATTTCTCTAACTAAAGTGCTTAAATATAGCGCTATATTTTAGTTGGAGAGGCAAGAGCAGTAGCAATAGCAGTAGCACTTGCGTTGCATGTTTAGCATATTTGTCCAAGGTAAACATAACTCTTTAGAATTAACGCAACCTCGACTTTAACCCAATTACTAATTCTGCTGACGCAAAATCATATGTGTGCAACTAGAGAATAAAGTACAAGAAACAGTTTTAGAATATAAAATAACATATTGTGACCTTTAGTATTTAAGTAAACTAAGTATATAACATAATAAATAATTTAATCATATTTTTCACTACTTATAGACTTTTTAAATATTGTTATCAATAGTATTTTCCTAAAAAACTATAATGTAAGAAAGCTTCTACCGCCTGTGATACAGGTTTATCCTAGTACAGGCACATAACATAGCATTTACCTTTTTAATTACTCTTAAGATTTTATGTAACCATTTTACCAAATGTTATTCTGAATAAATATATTATTATTATGTTTTTTTTTTTCACCTAAAAGACATGTGATAACCACTAATCTGCAGTGGGGTCGCGTCGTGGTAGATAACAGCTCACTCCCTCTCACAGAGAGGACACGAGTCCTGTGTTCTAGTAGTAAGAATATTATAGGCTGTTTATGCTAGTAAGGTTTTGATTATTATACCGTACTTACCATATGTGTTAACTCGTCCGGAAATCTTGTTCATTTCCCCAAGCAGTGCAGAGAGCAGGGAGCTCTTGCCGGAGCCGACGGCGCCCACGACGGCCACGAGCGAGGCGCGCGGCACGTGCAGGTTGAGGTTCTTCAGCACCGGCTCCGAGTCCTCCGAGCCCCACGTGAAGTGACCGTTCTCTATTACGATCGGGTTCGCTGGAATATTTACAGTATATCGAAGATTTACGGTATAAAATAACATTCAAGAAAAAATCATGACAAAACATATAAGGTAAAAAGGTAAAAAAAAAACATGACAAAGCATATTGCCACTCACGGTCTTTAGGGTCGTGTTCAACCGATGTAATGTCTAGTTCATCACAGTTCAAGAATTTGTTCAATCTCTTTATACCGACGGACGTCTAAAAATACATAATTGTGTTAGTCGTACGAAATAAAAGGTTTCATCAAAAATTATGTTAGCAACACAACATGTATTGAACTACATATTCACCACACCAAGCTTTACTATTGATATCCACACCAATAAATTAAGTTCTCGTTTTAGATTAAAACGAAAAAGTAAAGTAGAAGCAAGTTGTTATAATTGTAATTAGTTGCTCGATCAGAGAAACGTTAAAAGAAAATTGAGAATGAGTTGATTTATGATTGTGTGACCACTACCTACATTTATATCAAACGCAGGGTTTGGGTCTAATCTCTAATGCGAGTCTTATTTTTACCTCACATTACACGTTCTATTGCTATCACGACGCAACATCATTACTGACGTTTACAAGTTTCACACTGCACACAAACAAAATAATTAATCTAATATGATAAACTTACTTGTACAACATTCGATATAACGTTAGGCAGCATTGACAGTGGGAAACGCAGAATGTTGAAAAGAGATAACGCTACGAAAGCTCTCTTCGAGTCCAGCACTTCGGTATCGTTTACAAGTACAAAGCACCCGAACGACATCAGCGACACCTATGACACCATTCCACGAGTTATATTATAAGAAGTGCCCATGCAAGCGGCTGGACTGAAGCTTACGAGTCTAAGTTGTGTTCTCTGACCAACATATTGTGCGTCCTCTCGCTCGCGGTCTGGACCCAACCAATTATATTAACACGGCGAGTAGACGCAAATATTATACGTCATGCGTGTTTCAGTAGCCGCGGAACACAACGTAGACTAAATTGTGCACTGTCGCTATTCGGTTATTATATTAAGTAGTAGATATATGCGAGTTAGTGTGTCTGTATGTAAAAGAACCATAGCCTCATATGTAGATGTAAGGGGAGTGAGCACGTCGTGGCACTACCTCGATCGCTGATACCACGATGAGTGGTAGTAAACCTAGGGGCAAGTGCATTGTGTAAAACAGAGACATCGACACGAATATATTTTCAGCTGTCAGGATATTTTTCTCGGGATCCGTTATCAGAAACGTGAAGAAGGTTAGGAAGGTCACCTTGAAAACAAACAAAATTATTTAAACCGTTGTGGATCATTAATTCAACTGTGCATGACATATAAATCTCTTGAAATAAGTTGTGAGGGAGCTCCATGAAGAGTGAATTTTGGCAGGGTTTTGTATAACTGCAATTGTTACAATATAAAACCGCAGCGATAAGGATCGTACATAGCAACTATCATTACTTTACCTCCTGTAGGGATATCTTGTAGTAGTTTAAAAACACAAAGCTAGTGTGTGTTATCTATCAATACGTAAATCATATTAAAATGATATGGAAACATAAATCTCATCAATAACAATATTGAGACATTTAAAACTGATAAGGCTGGTATTAATGTGTAATCTGTTCAGCTATCATTACCAAATCAACGACAATAAATTTATTACGATTGATTATCGACTGTGATTGAGGATTAAGTATTATCAAGGCGTTTTGATCAAAATGTTTACAATTTATTAATTATAGTAACTAAGTACTTAATGTGTCACTGTGTCACATCTTGCCGGTAGCGATATACAACTTACAACCAGAAATTCTTAACTGAAGACTTCATTGACGATTGCCAAATATTATAAATAGAAAAAAAAAACAACTTCTAGATATATTGGTTGGTAAAAGCCTTATTTGTTGACAATGGTAAAAATATTCTTTTTATTTTTTGTAAAATAAAGGCGAAATTTTTATGTGTCTATGTGTGTGACTCCTTCGCGCTTAAACGGCTGAACGGATTAAAATAAACGGCACGCGAGTAGGCCATCTCCTTGGAATAATAGGAATATATAATATACTAGCTGCTTCCACTGGTAGAAATCCGTTCAGCTATTTGAATGTAAAGAAGTAACAAATGTGCACACACACAAGTAAATATACATACAATCTTTGGCGTTTATAATGATACGGGGGTGCGGGATTGTTCGAAAGAGTTACCGTGGCCCTGGACAGAGGGCAACAGTCAAATGAATCATTTGAAAATTTCTCGCGTAAAAAAATTACTTACGTGATTCTCTAATCATGCAAGCGAAGTAATTTTCAAACAAACCAATAAAGGCCGTCATACTTTTGTGTACAAACACGTTCCTCTCTACATTATTATAGTTCAAATTGAATTGAATTGGCAACATTGTGTCATTTGAGCAAAATTCAGAAAAGTGAAAAGTCGCTTACCAGGAAAGGTGCACAAGACCATATAAATGAGGTAGCAGAGTTAAGATAAGCAGTCTGTTTCAAAACGTTCATTTCCTTGTTTCTTATTTTAAGAATCTGGTCTTCGAAACTTGGTTCCCAAGCATACATTTTAAGAACCTGAAAAGAAAATATGCAATTATAATAGATAACACTATGGGTGGATGATCCAACATTTTATATCCCTATTCCCTAAATTTTTGTGAAGAATATAATAAAATCGATGGGCGATTCCGAGATGTTTTAATAATTAAAAGAATCGCAATCGTTAAAATAAACCATCCAGTCAACGGAATCGACCGCTCGTTTTCGATTGTTCGAATCAAACACTTTTACTCACCGAGGCTCGCTCGGTCACTTGGGTGACGGGTCAGTCGATTGTATGCATCGAGTCGAGGTACATGTTAGTGCGCCAGTCGCAATAACAGACCGAGTCGGACTCGAGTCAAAGTCGAAACGATCGAGGTGTTCAACAATCGAAGAAAACCTCTCGCCATCACGCATCGCTGATTTAAACAGCTCTCACAAAGTTTTTATGAGAAGGTTCAATCAACTCAAAGTTTTTTTTTTTTGTAACCATGTCCCATGGATTTTGAGCGTTTTTAGTACTTTCTAATTTTGAATAATTATGTTAAATTCGTTTCTGGACATTCCACTCTTATCAAAATACTAAGGCCGCTATATGACTGTTTAAGAGATAGGTAATATTATAAATTATTTAATTTCGTGTCAAGAACCGTGTTCAATCCATGACCTCGAAAAAGAGCCGTCGTTCATTTTATGAAAAACTTACCTCGAAATTTTTGGTTTTATAAAAATATACTAAAAAAAAAAAAACGATAAGCGAGGCTAACTATAATATTAACTTATGGATATCTTTAAATTTTTCTGAATAAGAGCGTCACTTAATGTAAAAATCACATATATAAAAAAAAAATCACAACGGCAAATTAGATTTGATGTAATTAATCATCAAAATCGCCCTACGCGTTTTGGTCTTTAGAGCGCCACAAAGCAAAAATCATACATAATTTAGTAAACACATAATCCTCCTTTGCGTCGCACAGTCGGATAAAATTTGACCTACATCGAAAACATTTGCATGAAATTGATATTACTATGGAGAAATCTTTCGCATATGGAAACATGTGGGTTGTCAGTACTAGTACTCTGTTGTTGATTTAAATTCTAACCTAACTACATCTAGTTAGTAGATGCTACATAGCTACTTATTACAGATCATCAAAGGACTGTAAGTTTCGAACAGTAAATCTGCAGTTTGGGGTCAGTGTACTCACGTACGTAACTAGATAAAATCGTATATGATAAATACGACAGTATTTCAACAGCACATTGCAATCTGATGCGACTTGATATTATGGAAGAAATACGACGTTTTGTGTAGTAGTCATTTAACATAACTTTCTCTCTTCTATCTTTACTTCGGATTTCAATTATCATATTTAAAACACATTCTTAAATACATTTATCGCTCAACGTATTTAGAACAACGTTGTTATAGGTATTCATCAAACAAGTTTTGGATTATTATATCAGTAGAATTGTAGAAATCAAATCGTAATTCAGCCTAGCACTACTTTATATTGGGTACCTACTTACTTAAAAAAAGTCTATAATCGTACGATAGCGAAATAGAACAACTATTGAGCTTGTCGTACAAGTGGACCTAAAAGTTCTCAAGATAATCTGATGAGCAAAACTAAACAACTAATTTATTTGAACCAGCATTAAGAATTAACAAGATCGTTAGCTTCAAATGTAAATAAAAGCGAAGATCATTCTGAATGACACTTTAATTTCTTCAAGTCCACCGATATAATGATACTGATCCGAACCATTATTTGTTGAATGGCTTCAACGAGTATTTCGATAAAAGGATTATTACGGGAGGCCTAAAACTGCAGTGATAGTGTTTTTAATAAAATATTGATATAAAGATACGTTAGACACATTATCTACAGTAGTATCTTTTATTTGAGTAACGGTATCAGGAGAATCAAATAAGATACGTTTTGTGTAGCGATAACACAGTGGCCGCGAAAGCTTATCAGTGTCTAATGTTATTCAATATGGTGAAATAGGACAAAAAATCACCAGTAAACTGATATTTTAGCAAGTCATGCGTTTTAAAACTCTTATTATCTTTGAAGTTGTCTTGCTTATTGTAGATTAAATCCCTTGGAAAACCATTTTTAATAGGTATGACATCAGAGTTTATTCCGTTGAGCATAAAAAATAATATATTAACCCTCGGTCCGTCGCGCATTTTTAATAACGCGTTTCGTCGCGTGGGGTCCCTCAAGACCCCAACAGTATGACACCTATGATATCCTTTATAACTTGTATTTTTCGCACTATTTTGGCAGTTTCTTATTTTTTTATTTAATGTCAATAAAACTACAACAAATTAATCAAAAGTATTCATATATTTACTATCTGAACTTACAAAATAAAATTAGGAACATACAAATTCACTCTTTGAAATCATTCCGCACATATTTTTGTTTTAATAGTACTAAATCAATAAACTTTAAATTATATTATATCTATATGATATCACACTAGACCAATTAACAATTTAACATAAAATTTAGATTAAACCAACAAAAAAAATATACAACTTTTATGAAATGAAATCCGACAAATTTTTGGTTTAGACACAGACTGTACATACCGCTTTGGTATGTGTTTTTTTATTAATTCTCTTGAAAAGGGCATTTGTTGTTGTTTGGGCACGTATCTTGAAAACATAGACCTTCTACTTACTTTCCGATGCATATTTACAGCTTTTTTGGGTACAATGTAACGGCATCCATTAGAGAAAACCACTTGATCCCGTATTTTGCCGATGTACTGGGCATGGACATGTATTGGCAAAATCGACACGATCCTCTAAAACTCTTACCATCCATGGACCATTTTTTGTCTCTTTTTGATGTATAAAAGTTCTGTGATGATATGTTTATCAAGGGCTCTTCATCACCATCCCTTTATGAACTCCCCAACTTCATGTGCTTTTCATTCAACGATTCTAAAACCTGATCCGGTTCCTCCAAAGATTCCTGATGTTGTTCTGTAGGAACCAAATCATCACATTCTTGTTCTGAATCCGAGTTATGCTTACTTTTTTCGTCCAGGCATGAAGCGATTTCATTTTCATCCTCATTATCATAACATCATCAGTTTCATTTTCTTACCAATTCAAAATACGTTGTTGTTGTCATTCACACATTTTAGAAGTCAATTACAACTTAATTTTAATCATAAAGAGTAAAAAATTAATAAAAACCCATGTTACACAAGAAATCAACCATAAATTTTTACTTACGTCGTTCGTCGCGTGGGGTCTTTCAAGGCCCGCGCGCACAAAACACGTCTATATCTTACAGCGCAGGCTTGCGAACTTAAATTAGCGGTGATGCACATGAACTATAATCTAGTTTCGAAGGGTATCTAAAGTATCATAAATCATGGATAGTTTTGAATGTGTTAATTTTACATAATTCTAACACCTAGGCTTTCAAAGACCCCACGCGACGGACCGAGGGTTAAAATCTATACTAAAATAGGCAACATATCCGTCGAAGTCATAAGTGGAACTTAATAAAACAGGCACCATATGCCTGTTTTATTAAGTTCATTTGTAGGTACATATCTGCACACATTAAATAAAATTTATTCGAATTCGTTCGATCTACTAAAAACGACGTGGCGGCCATATCGTGTTTGGGAGATCGATTTCTAAACATAGACTTGTTTTAAAAAACATTAATATATTTTACCTTTATTCCATTAAGTACTTCGTTCATAAGCTTGACTCTTTCGTCTTTGTATTTCATTAGTCTTATTTGAAGGGTTTTCACTCTGTTGGCGATGAGGCCATTGACAGGGATCAGTATGATCATGACAGCTAATCCAGCCAGTACAGAGGGACCCAAGATTCCCCAGAGGAAATATAGGGCAAGAGCGATTTGCAGCGGCGCGGACCATATCATATTCAAGTACGCAGTCAATTCGACGAATCTGTGAAGTGTCAGTTATGATAAGATATATTCATCAATAAATTTATAGATATAGTTTTTCAATCTCACCAAGGCAGTTTTGGATGTGTGTATAGGTTTACATAGTCTTCTTTTCTGTGCGCTTTAGCTAGAAGCGCTAGGTGCCATAGAAAATAGCTTGCTCACCCAGAAAGAATACATGCAACTTTATGAAAAAGCATATCTATTCACTATTATCACCATCATTGGGTTCTTATACTTTTAAATAGGCATAAAAAATCGCTTTAGAGAAACATCTGTCACTCATTTTATGGGTACCTTTGTAACAGTGTTTGTAAAATTTTATGTGTAATATGTATGAGCACTGCACGGGTGCTGTGTTGTATTTCATATTACGATATGGGTATATTGTAACCTAGACCAATAATATAAACAGGTAAAGTTTGTTCTTTTGTTTGTAGGATCACTGAAAGTACTGGTTCGATTGCGATAATTTTTTTACCTATACAGCTACTTTATTCCTGAGCGATAAGGGCTATATTTTATGTATGTGGGCGAAACTGCGGGCAAAAACTAGTATCTAATAATGACGTACACAATATTATGACGAAACAACAGTGATCATGCATATTTATCATTTAATAATATTATTTATTTAACTTTGATGAGGAGACTTAAAAAAAACTGTTGAAGAAGCTGTTTGTTCAGTCATCTTTATGAACTCCTAAGCTTTCCTGTTGTTTTTATTAATAGGTATGTGATAAGGCAGATCACAAATCATAAATGTAATACTATTCACACATGCTGCCTGCGTATCTCAATGTCAGATGTGTATGATATCGCTCTGACGTAAATACCTTGAAGTCAGCACTTTTTTTTTTATTAATGCAATGCTACTTTTCACTTTTACAGCTTTCTTGTTTCAATGAAAAAAACCTATTTAACGTCATCACGCTTTTACAATTTGACTAGCCTCTTGGTCTAGTGGTAAGTAGCTCTGATTGCTACGCTACCTTTGGAAGTCTTGGGTTCGATTCTCATCCAAGACACACGTTTGTGTGTTGAGCACGATCATTTGTTCTGTGTATGGGTGTTTTTTATCTATAATATGTATGTATTTAAAAATATACAAGTATGTTTATCAGTTGTCTAGTACTCTGCTTAGTTTGGGACTAGATAACTTGTGTAAAAATTGCGGGATATTATTATTATTGCTCTAATAGCAATAATAATAATATCCCGCAAGGTGTTGGTTTTCTGGTAGAGTATCATAAGTTAAATATTACATTACCTTTGAGCATCAACAGACATGAGGTTAACAATTTCTCCGACAGTGGATTCTTTTCTTGCTGCATTGGACATTCGCAGCGACTTCCTGTAGATGGCGCTCGTCAGAGCGGTTCTTATCCTCATGCCCACGAGGTACATCCTGGTGAAGTAATGCGCCAGCAGCATCGTTTGCACCGTGGCGCAGGCAAGAAGTCCAATTGCATAAACGTATCCCTTCCATATCGGCTCTTTACCTTCCACGAAGCCTATTAGAAGTCTGAAAATTGCCTGAATGAGTTGCGATACTAAAGGATTTATTTTTGTCGTTTTGATAAAGTTTATCAAACTAATTCAGTATATCTGCGAATATCGAACATCGTGTGAATCAGGGGAAAATATTTTTTATCTTGACTAACACTCTCGACAATTTTCGCAAAGTCATTGTTACTTACCTTAGTAATTGTGGTGATAAGAACATCAGGACATCATTAAAAAGTTTGAGCATTGCTCCAAAGAAGAATTGTCCTCCAAACGCTAAACATAGTGCTGGGAGAATTGAAGCAGGTTTCTTCTCAGATTCAGGCTTAAAGTTGACGCTGGCTGATGTCTTACGATATGTTGCTTTTGTAGCGTTGGAACTGCCAATAAAACACAAGCGTTACAGGGTTTTCAAAGTAAATGCTACAGAGTAGCCCGCGAAAGTTTGCAGATCAGTATAGATTCATTAAAATATGATTCGCGATCGTTACTATAATGTGGTTTTACGGAATTAAAAACATCAATCTAACCCTCTCGGTTTGTCTTACCTTGTTGTTTGACTATTTCATGAAGTAGCCATTCAATAGGGTAAGACCACGGAACAGTAAAAACAGTGGAAGAAGTAAGTAGGCGTGGCACTGTCGCCGCTAGTAAGAACCGCGTTGCGCACTTGTTGTTCAAGTGCCCTCATTCTCTTTCTAGACTGCGCAACATAATTATTAACGAAAAATAATATTAAAATGCCATATCCCATATTGTACTTTAAAAACCATAGTCGGACTAAAAATCTAACTCATGGAGGTGTATCATACCACCGAAAAGTATTATTTTCGGATTTATTTTAATAAAATGAAAAAATAAAATTACGTGAAGCATTGCGCAAGATATACAAACAAAACTAGTCCTTAGTTACATCAAAACAAAGTTAATTTTCTTTTCTCGGTTATTAGCTTTTCTGGAATATTCGTTAGTCTGCCTATACTTTTGACGCTATCCAAATAGTTCGTGACTTTATCGATAAAATCAATCGATATGTATAATATGTATTACATTGCCTTTTTAAAATATATATTATAGTTTAATAGTTTTTGTAAGTAATATAATACAGGTGTTTATTAAATTAATAAATATAATAAAATAAAAATTGTGGTATGATATTTGTGATGTATTTTAAATAAATTTAGTTAAAGAGTTAGAAACAACATAGGGCGTTTTAATTATACTTAATATTCTTATGTTTAGCAGTGGGAGATGATGACGATTTCAGCTGAGATGATGATAATTGATGTACTATGCAAATAAATACCCTTTTTACTACGTTTAAAAATTGCCTTTAATCATATTAATTTCATTATTTTAATACTATCACACTATCGCATACATTTTTTTTTGCATGATATGTTTTAAATACGTTTTCATACAATCGATATTATTTCGATCGAATAAGGTTACTTCCCTATCTGAGTAGCAGCCTGCATTCGTGTCAGTGATACCAGCCATTCAAATACCAATCTTATTTTTACGGTAATACAGTTTATACTGAATATTACATACTGAACAATGCCATCTAGCGACGAGTGGCGGTACATGGTAATCAGAGATGTATTTCTTTCTTGTTTTTGTCAATTTGATTTATAGACTTTTGAAATTAAAGTTGCATTTCGTATAACATTTTTTTTGCATTTCATTTAAGCCCTGTTTTTGTTTTCAGCCAATCATATTTTTGGGTTTGCAGTAAGAGTAAATTGTAAATGTATGAGTTTGGCGACACCGGTTCTAGAACAAACATTATCTCAAGCTACTTCCACTGTTTTTACTGTTCCGTGGGTAAGACGAACTTAGAGGGTTGCTTATTTTTTAATTGATATTTACTAGTGATTGACTGCGATCCCACCTATGGTACAATGGTAAGCAGTGAATTGATAATTTTAATGATTATTTATTATTTCATAAATAGAATAGATACATATTACGCCCGCCAATCATATTTTAATCACTTGACAATGAGCTGCAAAATGCGAAATTATTATGTTTAAAATAATCTGAAAGAGGGAAGTTTTTGAACATCGGGAGATGTTCAAAAACTTCCCTCAAAACCTAAACATAATTGAAACTAAAGTTTTATGGTTGTCAATGTCATTATGTTGTAACAATGTAGTTTATTTTGCTCTTGATTGGATTGGAATTTAATAGGAACGTTATAACAAACAACAGAATCACCAGACCCACACGTTGTGGGAAAATAAAATAATCCAATTGTTCTGTAAAGTAGAACACGGAAAGCACAACATTGTTATATAACTCGTAAATATGTATTTATTTATTGAAGTACAAACATGGTTATTTTAAAGGAACACATCATGACGATATCTCTTGCCTTGAAATGTCAAAATTGATATATTAGATAATAGATTTGTTTAAAAGTACGTACACATCCCGAACACGAAAGCGAACGCTTTCAGATGCTTTTAGTCCAAGATCCCTGGGCCACCAGACGTCACATATTTTCTGACGAAAGAAATGTAGACGGCCAATTTTCAGGTATCAGGCAATCGAAGTCTGTCAATCATCAGATTCCGATTTGGTGACTGAGACTATTTGGGAAGTATACCTTTTCCAACAAAAAAAGAATTTTTCAAATCGGTTGGCAAGCGACGCAGTTATGCGCGAACAAATCAGGATCTGATGAAGGACAGACCGATCCAAGAGGCCAATCATCCCCTAAACTCACTGTCTGGTGAACATTTATAAAAATCAAGCATGAGAATTTCCGTGAAGTTATGTCATCATTTTGGAGGTTTTAAAGCGTCTGTAAAGCAATACGGCCGACGGAATGTGTCTGGGAGTATTGGAGACTTGATTTTATAGATATTGCTTAAAATATAGGCACGTAAAAATCAGCTTGGAGAATTTACGTAGCCATACGTTCTTAGTACATACTAGCAGTACTCAATCGTCCACATTTCCTTCGTCAGAAAATACGTGACGTCTGGTGGCCCTGGGATCTTACTCTACTGTGAAAATTTCAATGCGACCCATGTCTTATTTACAAATACAGCACTTCATGGTCAAATGTGAACTTTTTAAATGCTTTAAGGGTACATTGTTCAAATGAGGTTATTGAATCATTGGTTTTAAGTAGGTATTTGCATCAATAAGCCATTATCATCATCATTACAATAAAAAGATATCCACTGTTGGACATAGGCCTTCCCCAAGTGTCGCCATAACGACCGGTCCTGTGCGTCTTGTATCCAACGGACTCCCTCGGCCCTCACCGGGTCATCAATCCATCTTGTGGGAGGCCTACCAAAGCTGTATCTTCCGCTACGAGGCCGCCACTCCAGAACCTTTCATCTCCATCGACCATCTGGTCATCATCAATAAGTAACGTAATTTGAAATCGCAAATAAAGAGAATGTTTCAAATCCATTCAATGTTAAGCAAGTTAGAAAGCTTTAAATCGGCTTCATATAATAACCAATATTTTGTTGCTAATTTCAGAAAAAGATTATTTTTTTGTTTTTTAGCTTGAAGTAATGTACAAAAGTGAACGTAAGAAAGTATATAGGTACGTAGTTACCTCGTTTGCGGATGCATCTCTTGAATAATCAGACATGGTGCCTGATGATAAAATATTGGTTATATACTTACATTTCTCGTTTTTTCAAAGACTTCTCCCAAAATTTGTCAAACTTTGGTACGACTTCTGTAGAAGAGTCTTGAGGATTTAAAGCCCATAAGTCCCCTTCAGTCAAACTCCTACGGAACCCTGTCAAGGCAAGTGGGTCGAACCAGCTGAACGTGAGACGACTGGGGAACCCCGACGCGTTCTCCGGACATTGGTTCTAAATTTTAAAATAATTACAAATATAAATAAGAAATGACAAGGCTAAAATTTAAAAACTAGTCAAGTATTTACACTGACGTAATTTGACATTCTATGGCAAACTTGAGTTTTTTTCTTAGCCTTATAGAGAGCACAAAAAATAGTTTCTAATAACATAAAATAGATACCTACATCTTGATTCCACATATAGAGAATATTAACTTGTAACCAGTTTTAGTAAAAATGTGTTCCTGCCACTTTATTCTTATTAAGTAATTATCTGAAGCATAATAATGATCCTAACTTTTCCCTTACCATTTGTTGTATTATCAATTCAAGGTTTAGAAAAAACATGAGAGTTAAGGCTTTAATTAATAACAGTAATAAAATAGAAAAAATCAATTACCTTTTCGTATTTATAAGGCGAATCTTTCGGAGGTAAATCGGCAAAACAATTTAATAAAAACATAAGTATTATCAGAGGATAATACACCATGTAACTAACGAAGTTGTATTGAACATTTTCATCGTCGGATAGATTGGAGTGTGCGATTATCTGGGACTGCAGCTGAGGCATTCCTGCCAGTATCAAAAATAACCAAAAGAAGAACAGCACTCCTGAGGCTCTCATACCATACTTTCGATTGTAGTACAATAATGTCGCTGATAAAGCCTGTGAAAGAAAGACATATTAACCAAAATAAACGAAGCAAATAAGTGAGAGTTAAATGAACATTTGCTGCTGCTCTCAATGTTTTATATATCGCAAAAAGCAGACGGTTCACTGAAGTTGTATATATTTTATTTTTAGATGTTTGACAGACAAACGTTGCTTTACGTTAAATGATTATACAAATAAATACACGAACCAAGAGATGACTAATAAAATGATAGTTGCTGCTGAGAACTTAACTGTGAAAGTAATTACTGTTAAATTGTGCTAGCTTCGTTACTAATGTTATCGCTTGTTGAAACTGACTTTGCCTCCTCTTTATCCTGGTTTTATGAAGGCGGAAAGACTGAGATATTTTAAGGCCTACTAAATTAATTATAAAATAAGTTAAATGTAAAAATCAAAAACTTTAAGAGACACACGGCCATGGAATTGATGGGTGATTTTAATGAATGATTCTACGGTTGTGTTGTATTGCACAATGGTAGCATAAATACAACGGCGGTCGTATTAAACCGGCCAAAGTCCGTTTTCATCTCGTATTCAAGTTTTTATACTCGTAAAGATTTACCACGGATTGTGATTATATCACAGTGAAGGTCAATAGTTTGAAGATCCGTTTCGTAGCAAATACGGAGTTCCGCACGTGATGAGTGTGGTCAGTCTTGGTTCGACATTCGAGGTGGCATGAATAATAGTGTAAGAGGTTACGGGTGATGTAACTTTTTTTTGTCGACTTGTGTGTAGTTAACAAATTGTTCAGACCAAGGTTAATGAATGTAACGCTCGACGAAAGGGCTTTAACATTATGAAGAAGTACGCTACAGCATTCGTTTAGGAGGTCGTTTGGATTTACATATTTGATGTGTATTTAATAGCTTTGTAATGTTTTAGATCGTTTAAACCAATAGATATTTAAGCACAACAATTAAATCAACTATAAATAATGGTTATTCACGCATATTTTATATGTAAAATTATAACAATGTTTAAGTCCTTAAGTGTGAGTCATTAATGGTAAAAAAGTGAATAGTCATGTTACGTCCTATGATGGCACATAACTAATTAGAATCAAGAATTAGGGCGACTATTGGGTATCAATTGCAAACTTCAATTGACCATGCGTGCCTACTTGTATTACAAATTAGTTTAATATATGGATGGATGTGAATGACCTAGTTTTGAGGTAAATAACCGTGATGGTTACGAAGTTACTTAAGTGTCCAGTTATGGATTATGAACGTCAGGTATAGGAAACATTAATAAATTACTATGACTGGTTTAGTGAGGGACATTATTTATTAAGGAGCGAATAAAACGTGTGAAGGGACGGTCTGAACATAACACAATTACTGTTTTAATTGTCTTAATATATTTTTTTTTTACGGTGGAAAAAATCATCCAATGACAACCCCCGCTCTTGGGCGGAGCTGGAGATAGTGTCAGACTCTTACTGACTAAAAGACCCACCCTGTTCCTTCTAGCCTTCATACCGGGACTCGAGCTCCCTTTCGGATAACCCTGGCCCCAGTAGGCTTCGACCCGGCTGGGTCCCTGCTGTTGCTGACAACTCCTTGAGGCGCGCGGGAACAGTGCGCGCCGTCGACGACTTGGGCTTGGTCCTGACAGTTATCGGACGGCCGGACAGCGAGCTACACATTGCTCACTGTCCGCAAGCCCAGTCTTAATACAGCTCGTATAGTATTTTAGTTTTGTATTATCTAGTTAGGGTATTTTCTACTGGTGACTGGCTCCATCAATCTTATCAGCCTAGACATTTTCCCAATCGCCCCTTTCATTTTGAAATATTTGATAACGAACCGGATCGATTACAAATTATTGATTGACATGATTTGCTTTTTGCAACCATGGCAAGTTATTTCGAAATAGTTTCGGTAGTTAGAATGGAAAAAAGTGGAAAAACTAAGGCTATAAATCAATTAATTATTGAAAGTTATGAGTCGGGGTAGGCCCGATAAGCTGGGGTTGGAGGTTTTTCAAATGAGCCGGTTTTTAGCTCAGCTAAACTGCCGTCAGTCAGTAGGCATGAGGTCAAACACCCAATCAAAGTTTACACTCTTAACTTATTGGGTTAATTACGAGAATAATAATTGGATGCATACTTACAAATGTTAAAATCTTCACTATTGGACTATAGTAATCGGCGCTGAACACTTCCGTCTCCCCTTGCGATGACGTGTGGACGGTCACGCCCAGGTCCACAAACTTTAACACTATCAGAAGGCAAGTTACGAACAGTTTACTGATGTTTAAAATATTCCATGGTATATTTCTTTCTTTGCTGTTTAGTATATAGTAGGTGTCAAGGAACGCCGCAACCCATAAGTACAAACACGGCGTCCACACCAGCACAGTCTTTTGGAAGCATGGCGTCAGCTCCGGGCTGTCGGTGTACCATGAGAGACTGCTATTCTATAAAACAAAACAAAACAAGTGGTTAGTGGCGAGTGCAATGCAAAGATAATTTATCATTTGAGAGAGAACTTCGCTGCTTGTTCTAAGGTCTTTGAGAGAGAACTTCGCTCCATGATTAAAGGTTTTTGAGAAAGAACTTCGCACCTTGTTCAAAGGTCTTCATTCAACAAAGCCCGAAGTTCATTGGTTTATTCAAAAATGAATTATGTAATACCGTTTGGGCCTGCCAGACGCGCAGAGCAAAACCAAAATGTATGTAATGTAGGTAATGGGAAATCGCAGCAGTTTTTATAACGGCCTCAGATAACAGAACATCACAAATGCTTTTGTTACTGCATCGTAATCAAATAGTATGATATTCAGATACCAAGGCCGTTGGAATTGGTATGATATTCCGTTACTTTGTTCCCGTTAGGTCGGGCTCGTGTTTCCGATTCACTTTCTGATTCAAACCTTAACGGAAGATTACATTCATAAAAATGAATTAAATCTGATTTAGATGTCTGTTTCGATAGGAGATCGAAAATGAGAGGTTTAAGTATCAAAATTTCCATACAGTTATAAATTAGTTCTGAAATACGTAATAGTTAGTAACTAACACTCATATACTATATATCCAAAATTTGCGTCAGATAGAATGCAGATTTCATTCCGGAATGATCTTTTTGGATTTCACGTGTTTATTTTGAAACTATACTTTCCACCCGGCACCCGCATAACCTTTAGTAAGAATTCATAACATCCACATTAGTTTGTTTGTCACTCGATAAGTCGCCGTAGCCTCATCTACTCTCTTAAATGGTTGGTAATGTCTCACTTCATTAAATGGTTGGTAATGTCTCATCTCATTGAATAGTTGGTAATGTCTCGTCTCATTAAATGTATGGTAATAAAAATTATAAAATGCCAAATTGTGCGGTATTAAGCTGTAAAAACTACACAAAACAAGTGGGACGAGATAATGGAAACGTTTCTTTTCATCCGCAAGTCATTTTGTTATGAAATTATGTGTTATTATTTATTAAATTTTTTATTGCAAAATCAATTATTTTGTGTTCATTGTGGTTTACAATGAACAATGTGTAACTGAGATGTATCGAATAATTCATAATACATTGCCGCAAGCAGGTCTTGTCTGTTAAAACACGCAATGAAAATTAAAATGATCGATATTTTTGCTTATCGCTCAGCTTCGTGGGTATAGGAAATAGTGTTGTACACACTGTATAGTTCTTGATTCTAGTAGATTTTGGAAACAGAGGAATGATAATGTTTGCGTTGGGAATTTTGTGATAGGTATTTTTTTGTGTTGTGATTCGTGGCCCGACCAAGACATAGAACGGAGATTTTACTATGGCACAAAATGGTTATTTTATTTGTGTTTATTGTTCCACTTATCCC
The DNA here is from genome assembly GCA_929112965.1 of Mythimna albipuncta. Taxonomy (NCBI): domain Eukaryota; kingdom Metazoa; phylum Arthropoda; class Insecta; order Lepidoptera; family Noctuidae; genus Mythimna; species Mythimna albipuncta. The sequence continues at coordinate 11,579,627 of OV815960.1, read as the reverse complement.
AGGAATTTGTGCCTTGTACTTTTTGAGTAATAAGAGTATGATTGTGGCCGGGCTGGGGATCACGGTTCCTGACCCGCCTACAATCAGATCTTATAAAATATCAATAGTGGGAAGTTACTGATTATGCCAGAAACATGTGTCAAATTGTGCCTATGGCACACGAAATTCTTTTACTATTCATATCACAGAATATATCTTGATTCGGATAAAATTGAATTCAAATAAGGCACTTCCGAAAAATTTATACCCACACTTCAGCTTTAAAACCATATTATATACAGGAAATGCACTTATCATAATGTACAACTATTGTTACTTACGTAACGAGGTACGACTCTTTTTGCTTTTAGTTTTAAAGCTGTTCATTTTAATGAAGGCAGCTATACTGAAACAAAAAAGTATCAATGCCTGACTACAAACGCAATTTCTACTACTGGCAAATTGAAGGCGCAAACAAACCGGCGAAGAGCGTGTCGGGTCACGCTCAGTGTAGGGTTCCGTAGTTTCCCGTCCGTCACAATAAGTGTACCCACTTATGAGTTTAAAAAATGCTTGCATATACGATTATACTACAAACTTAGTCCAGAAAATATTTTGTAGAACCTTTTTGTCTTTTTTGTACAAAAACTGTTCTTTGCATCAAGTTCAAAATGATTTTTCTAGAAAGTCCTTATAAAGTTCTACTTTTCAGATTTTTTTCATATTTTCTAAACTTATGGTTCAAAAGTTAGAGAGGGGGGACACATTGTTTTTTACTTTTGGAGCGATTATTTCCGAAATTATTGACATTATCAAAAAATGATTTTAGTAAACCCCTATTCATTTTTGAATACCTATCCAACAATATATCACACGTTAGGGTTGAAATTTAAAAAAAAATCACTTCCCACTTTACATATAGGGGGGCTACCCTAATAAAACATTTTTTTCCAATTTTTATTTTACCACTTTGTCGGCGTGATTGATGTACATATTGGTACCAAATTTCAGCTTTCTAGTGCTAACGATCACAGAGATTATGCGAGGACGGACAGACGGACAGACAGACATGGCGAACCTATAAGGGTTCCTAGTTGACTACGGAACCCTAATAAAGCTTAAGTTAGCGGATCGACTTAAAGCTCGAATTCAGTGGCATCAAGCCTAAAACCTAAAATTCTCTAATGTTTTATAGATGCCAGTAGGTATTTAGATGTTGTCGATGTCGGAACTTTTATTTGTATTGTTTTAAGGCGGGAGATCCGATTTAAAAATGTTCATTTCGAATCTGTCTCTGGTTTTTTCTTAGAATTTTAAGATTAGAAAGAATGGTGTTAGTGAATAAAATCGGCTGCAAGTTTTATACATTATTTTTCATTTGCTTTTCCTTTCCAGGATTCATTAATTCAATTCATTAAACTCCAAGCGAACGCCGGCGTTCGCGCACCTATTGTCTTTCTATTGTGTCTGTAATTTCCATGATTGAAAGAATATTTTTAATTTATTTTTTGTTTGTACAGAATATAGCCCAAAATCTTTCAGAACACGAACCTTCACCATGTAGCAAGCCAAAAAGAAAATTAGAAAAGGTTAAACCTTTATTATTATCACTGTTATCTTGCAAGAATCGATTAGCACTCGTTTCATTCTAAATGTAACGGGTAGGCAAAAGTGGACGTTTTGACGCTGATATTATGATAATTATTTATTAGTTACTTCGTGTTACAGGAAATTTACCAACCGTTTACGTCAAATGAGGATACATCGTTAATTTGCCCAAGAAAAGAAAATTGGTTCACAAACTGAAGATTCAGTCTCAGCTCAACTAAAAAAATAAACAGCAAAATAAGGAAATAAAAACCGGCCAAGAGCGTGTCGGGCCACGCTCAGTGTAGGGTTCCGTAGTTTTCCATCCGTCACAATAAGTGTACCCACTTATGAGTTTAAAAAAATGCTTGCCTATACGGCTATACAATAAACTTAGTCCAGAAATTATTTTGTAGAACCTTTTTGTCTTTTTGTACAAAAACTGTTATTTCCATCAAGTTCTAATTTTCCTAGAAAGTCCTTATAAAGTTCTACTTTTCAGATTTTTTTCATATTTTCTAAACTTATAGTTCAAAAGTTAGAGGGGGGGGACGCATTGTTTTTTACTTTTGGAGCGATTATTTCCGAAATTATTGACATTATCAAAAAATGATTCTAGTAAACCCCTATTCATTTTTAAATACCTATCCAACGATATATCACACGTTAGGGTTGAAATTAAAAAAAAAATCACTTCCCACTTTACATATAGGGGGGCTACTCTAATAAAACATTTTTTTCCAATTTTTATTTTCCCACTTTGTCGGCGTGATTGATATACATATTGGTACCAAATTTCAGCTTTCTAGTGCTAACGGTCACAGAGATTAAGCGAGAACGGACAGACAGACAGACATGGCGAAACTATAAGGGTTCCTAGTTGACTACGGAACCCTAAAAAGATAATCTCATCATTTCAGCCTAAAGATGTCCACTGTTGGACATAGGCCTCCCCTAAGTATCGCCACAATGAACGGTCCTGTGCGTCTCGCATCTATCGGATTCCCGCAACCCTTAACAGGTCATCGGTTTACCTTGTAGGAGGCCTTCCGACTCTACGTCTTCCGGTACATGGTCACCATTCCAGAACCTTTTGGCCCCAACGGCCATCTGTTGAAAGATGATCCAAACACAACTAATGTCACAACTAAAGAACTTTACTCCAGAAAGATGGCGAACGTAAACCTAGCTAGTAAATCGAATTATTCACCGGCTCTTTGGAGTTTTGCACTAACTCTGCAATACGAGTATTATTCTATAAGTAATTTTAGATTTATAATCATTCCTCTGTCGATTATCGAGGTGGGGCCTTTGCCTTTATACTCGCGGGCAGGGTGTTCCCATCACTAAATCGCTCATGTGATGTCACAGTTGACAGAAAAATAATGACACGCTTGTTTTCTATAGAGACGATGACACTTGCGTAATATAGTCAATATAAGTCTGTGATCTCACTTCATTAAATGGTTGGTAAAGTCTCATCTCATTAAATGGTTGGTAATGTCTCATCTCATTAAATGGTTGGTAATGTCTCATCTCATGAAATGGTTGGTAATATTTCATCTCATTAAATGGTGTTTAACGTGGAATTTATTACTTCGAAAGCATAACTATTATGCTTTTGAATTAGATTTCACATTAATCTCTACAGGTAAACAAAAGATACTCTTATCATAAGTTTTATTTTTAGTGTTTGACCATGATACACAATTACCAACCATTTAATGAGAGTAGATAAGGCTAGGCCGACTCATCGAGTGACAAACAACTGGCGTGGGTCTTTCTATAATAACCCCCCCCCCCCCATTAAATGTTTCACAGCTGTGTTGTGTTACATTATTCTGATAGCACGAGCATGACCAATTTTATAAATGATTTGACAATGCCTTCTGAAATAATTACCTATTAGTTCTCACGGAAGCTATCGGGTGTAGTGTTGCTAGGCTGCAGGATAAAGCCGGACACAGTCAGGCCTTTTGTGAAAACATCTCCTATTCAGCGCACAGGACGATCTTTGTTAGGCTTTTTAAATGTTTCGTCATTTGTTTATTAGTCATGTGTTGGTTTTCTCTCCGCTATAGATTGCTAGTGCCAGCGAGTGTACTAACAATTAACAACAATAGTTACATAAGCTATAAATAATAGTAGCTATGTAATTACTATTTCAGTTATTGTAATTAATATCGAAAGACTAATAACAGAGAATACCAATTCATTCAATTTTATTGTTGTTTCATTAGAATTTAAGATGTTATGGTAAACGGTACAAAAGCCATGTTTTATTTTTATTTATTCATTTATGTAGGCACACACAAAAACACTTACTTACTTAAAGAATATGACAAATACATATAGAAGCTAGAAGCTAAGAGCTTCTATCTGTAATTGTCATTTGCAAAGGCAAAGGTACAAGAATAATGTCGAATTTTAAAAAATCCGACCTTTTTATCAAAATGTCCGGTTACACTGACTAGCCTGTCCGGATTTTCGGTTTTAAGACCTGGCAGCCCCAATCGGGTGTATGTGTGGTCTATTAATAAACTTCTTGTCGATTTACATGAATAAATTACACGACAAGAAGCTATAATACTATACTGACATAGCTATAGAGGAATAGGTCGATGGGTCGAAATGAGATGCGAGGGTGTCCCTCAAGTCAAGATGTTATCAAATGTGATTGCCGTGCCACCTTTGTATCTATTATGTAGCGTGACGGTATTGTCAGTCGCGTTATCCGGTGATGTCTGAAATTGTTGTGATTTACGCTGTTTTCATTTAACGTCGATTATTCCTGGAAGAACAAAACCTGTGGTAACGTGTAGGCCAGTTAAGTTACTTTTGTACCTTTGAGTCCGACGAAATATAATAAACGCGTTCAAATTAAGCGTGGGCGTTGAGTAAATTAGAAATTACCTACCAAACTCAGACGTGTTCTCGGTTTTTGGCTTTATTATTTGCCTTTTTTTGTGGTTTGATTCATGTTCCACAAAACCGGACACACGTGAACCAGACTCACGCACTAAGTCATAATGTTATCGTAATTCAACATAAGAAAAATCGACTAGAATGTACAAGATGCATACAAGCTAGAAAATATATCAATGGAAAAATGTCCGTCGGAGTAAAAAGGCTTTGGAGATCTGTACAGTGCCTTCTTACTATCTAAAATGGTAGTGGTAATGTCATAGGTGGGGTTTGGCAACAGTTAACCCGGAAATCTTGCGAAGATAAATGGGGAACTGAACAAGGTTATTTTAAAATTCTTCAAGGTTTCGCCATACCCGATGGACTGAACGTCATTCATCCTGAATTCACTTTTCAACAGTACCTATAATGATTCTAAGCATTATTCTGAACAATGTCAAAACTATTTGAACAAGGAAAATGATTTAAAGATTTAAAAAAAATACAAAAATATAACTTTCACTACAAAAAACGCACTAAAACTATTAAAATAAATTTCATAAGTAGTTGTTTTTGGTATTGTGCGTTTGTTATTTAATACGAACTTCGGAAATTAAAGTTATTTTAAAATCTCCTCCTTTTCTTTGAAGTCGGTAAAAAAATATTCAAAGGCCATCTCAATCTTTTTTCTTTCTCAATGACTTTTTTCTCATTGAACTTGTATGAAATGAATTAGGTAAGTAGAGAAGAAATAAAAATTGTTTGCCAATAAGTTCAGAACATTTATGGGAAACTATTGGATAATGGTCTGGATAAAACATTTTTTTTGGGATTAAATATAATGACCACCATAAAACGCTTTGGTACCCTTAGTTCTTTTGTCAAAAATATATTACTTGACACCAAAAAAATGAAATCCTAAAGTTACAATAGTATTTTAGTTACGACTGTACTTTAAATTGTATTCGAACACCAAATGTAGTAAATGATAACAAAATCTTAGCGAGCAAATTAATGCGCTCTTTTTAGCCCCGTAGAGCAAGATGATACTTTGTCTAATCAACAATCTATCTTAGAGGAATTTTAGGGCACCCCGGGTCGGATAGATTTTGGTTAGAAGAAGGTGGCGGGGTCGTAGTGAGCGAGCGAAGCGAGCGAACACAGACCCCGTCACCTTCTTCGAGGCTATTTTTTTTTAAACCACCCAGAAGTAGGAGCTCCGCGTAGCGGGGCTCCGTCGAGCTGCTGCTTGGCAGGTAGTTAACCTAACCTCAAAATTTTAACTACTGATATCTCCGTAACCATGGGGTTCTGCCGATGCTTTATTTGGATTCATTTTGCTTAAATAGGATAGCGAGATGTTAAAACTGGTAAATAATTTTACATTAAAATGTAGGTTTAATTTTGGTGATCATTTACTATTTTTGTCTTTTATATGTTACTATATCTGGTGGTAAGTTAAACATAAGCCATTTTTTTTATTATTATTACTGATAGAAGCGCGTTTAACTGTTATCCTAACATTCTTATCTGATGGTAACCATGATGTGGTCGACGTTGGAGCACACTTGCCTAAAATTTACCCACTTTTCACCATTCACTCCAGATAGATACCGTCAATTTGAGACACCATAGTAAGACAATAGATGCGCGAGCGCCGGCGTACGCTTGGGATTTAATGAATAGCCTTTAACCGCTTGCGTCGGATTGATCCGACGAGTGATGTCGTGTTCTATTCGCCAGGGTCGTGTATTTGTGACCGGGTACTCCATCACGTTTAGCTCTTCAATCCCAATAAGTGACAGAAGAGCTGACCAGATCAAGTAATAGGTCGTGGATGTGCGACCTTGGTATAATAAACGCGGGAGTGTTTGTTGGATATATCCGAGGTAGGCGGCTGAAAGGTTATGAAATTAAATAATAGAAGCCTACAATATACGAGAATATTCAATTTGAATATACTATGCTAATATAAATTTACTTTATTTAAACTGGTTTATGTGATTATTTCAGGAATTACCGACTAGTTTCGATCTCTAACAGGGCTCATAGTAGGTAGTTAGAGCATAACACGGACCACGGTAATTCGTGTGGCAAGGTCACATCACAAGTCGAAGACCCGAAATAAATTGATGAGTCATAATCATAACTATAAAACAATAATAATAAATTATCTTAATATTGTGTAATCTTGATGCGTTACTAAGGGAATACAAAATAAAAGGAGTTTTTTTTATCCTTTCAATCGTGGAATTGTGGTTAATTTGTATTTTATTTAATTGGCAACACGTGACAAACAATTGAGGCTTACTACTAGGGTTCTATAAGTTACCGTTCGTAGTAGAGCCTAGTTCGATCCTATTTCGAGTTCCTAACATTTAGGCCCTAATCGTATCTAAAAACAATGTTTGTTTCAATGACCACATAAAATCTGGAATTTCGCTTTGCATCTTTAAAATTGAACAAAAACTGGCTAGGCGCTAGCCAGCTAGGCTGGCTGGCTTTTTGTAGAGGATAAAAAAAGTACTTTGAACTAAATTCTATGCAACTACAATATATTTCTACTGGACATAAAATTATGTTTAGACATTCCAAGAATGATTCATAGCTTCTTTTTATAATAATACAAAATGTTTCCAAGTTACTTTATTTGAATAATATAGGAATATGTATAAAATACAACAATCATAAATGTTTTAACCATAAAATGTTTGGAAGCTCTATACAAATTAAATAAAAACCAGATTTTAGAGAAAAAAAAAACATGTATCATGGATGTTAAGGATATGAAGTTTCAGATCAAGATATAGATATAGGAATGATGTTATAACGGTTTCAAATATAATGATTATGAGTTTATTTAAAATTTTATTTAAAGTAAAACATAAATTATAGCAAGAATTGACTTTTAATTCTAGTCTCGATTATCATTTGTTTTTACAATCGGTGATATCAGTAAATATTATCCCACTAAAAACATACCGGTTAAAAGGGGGCCCAAGTTCCTATCGGCTAATTGTTCACCTAAAAAGGGTTGAAATCCCGGTCGATGGAACTATGCTTGGCAGGGCTCCTATTTAAGGGTGGTTTGAAAAAAGAAACTAAGGGAATAGGGAGGTCTGTGTTTACTTGCTCACTAGACGTTGCCATCCCCTTTTAACCTAACTTGTCTGAGTAGGGGTGCCTAAGTTCCGAGCTCGTCATAACACATAAAAATACATAAAGCTGCCTATAATTTCATGTTTTTTTTTACGTTAATAACATTAAACGTTTAACCTAAAAATACACCTTGAAATGACTACAATTTTGATAACTAAACTAAACATATCAATAAACATTAAACCACACATAGTTTTTCCTACTTCCTGCTAAGTTACCTATAACAAATTTATGAAATTTTCAGTTTAAAGCCATGAAAAATGAGTCAAGTTTGTTACATGACCTGCCTTCACCAAATGAGTTGAATAATAGTAGTAATAGTGACATGACATGAGTCATTTTTGTCACTATGTCAACCAAAGTCATATTATAGGTGAAACAAATTCAATAGGTACCTACACATTTTTTATTTATACTTACAAGTGGCTTGGTTAGGGTCTTTATTGGAATTTATAATGACTATGAGTATAAAGGGCAATCAAAAATAATAACAGTAAATTGAAGGGTCATTTTATACACAACTTCTTATCTCTGTGTAGATTGAATGACTAAGCAGTTTTTATAGTTAGGTTCTTAGTTCATTCAAATGATGCAATAGTATTAAACTTTGTTGTCAAGCGTACTTACAGTGAACAGTAAAGATGCTAAGTTTTATAATTTTAAGCATCAGCTTGAAAGTACTATAACTTTATAATTTTAATAATTTATTATTCAAATACTCAAGCTACAAACCTATGCAAGTTAACATAATAATTATTTAACACCAGCAAAATGATAAGGTACAGCGTTGAAACAGCTATGTTACTCTTCACAAAACTGGTTTTATTCATAGATATGATGTTATTATAGAAAATGGCTTGGGTCATGGTCATATGTTCCACTCAGAATATTTTTAATGAGTTTTGTTGGACTTATATAATATAAAAAAACACTAATATATGAAGGTTACGTGATGCTTTTTAACCACAAATTAAGTACCTACCATAAACTAATGTGTTTTAAGTAATTAAGTTTTATTAATATGCTTTACATATTTTATAAAATTGGGAAACACCATATTTGTAGTTTAATTTCAATCATTTTGTAATTTGTCTTGTCTTTATAATAAGTCTTTTGAGCTGATTGAATGTACAGATAAAATACTATGCCAACCACTGAACTCAATTTGAGACAAGTGCTCAGATGACCACTTAGCATTTACACATAGTTAATCAATGTTCATATATGTATATACCTAAATTAAAATGAATCCCTATTTCCTTGGTCACACCATCACGTGTGAACAGCTGGACCAATTTCGCTAATTCTTTTTTTGCTGTGTTCATTATTGTGAGAAGGTTCATATGGACAAAAAATAAAGAAAATTAGGGTAGTATAGGGTAGAGTAGAATAGGGTAGTGTAGGGTAGAGTAGAGGAGAGTAGAGTAGAGTTGTGTAGGGTAGGGTAGAGTAGGGTAGTGTAGGGTAGAGTAGAGTAGACTAGGGTAGGGTAAAGTAGGGCAGAGAAGGGTAGAGATAGATAGATAAATTCTTTATTGTACACCAAAAATAAAGCAGTTACACAAGAAACTTAAAATTAATAGGGTGCCACAATGGGTGGTCTTATCGCTAAAAGCGATTTTTTAAAGACAACCTTTGGATGAATTCCACAGAAAAGGAGAAAAAGATACGCAGGTAGTTCGTGGAGGCGCAGGTAGAGTAGAGTAGACTAGGGTAAAGTAGGGCAGAGAAGGGTAGAGTAGGATAGAGCAGGGTATAGCTTACTATACATTAAACTCTACCTTACTCTACCCTACCCTATCCTAACGGATAGGGTAGGGTAGAGTAAGGTAGAGTTAACAACTTAGCTAAAAGGTATCACAGCATAACTATTGGGCGGTACGAAGTTCGCCGGGTCAGCTAGTTTTTAATAATTCTTAGCAACAAGCAATTTGATACACACATATTCTATATATTAGTAAAATAAATTCATTGATGACTTGTTGCCCAGATATGTTTCATCTGACACTAAATTGTTTATGTTACTCTTCAAAAATAGGACTTCTTTGTGAGCCAAAAATAATTGTCTTGAGAATAACATTGATGTGTACATTGTACACATATTTGTATTAAATTGTAGGTATTCATAAAATCATAATTTTCGTGTACTTGTTTGTATAAGCATAATGACCTTTCAACATCGTTTCAAATATACTTCGATGCTGCAAAACTGGTTAATTTGTAAGAAAAGTAACATTTCTTATTTGAAGTAGTTTTATGTAAGTAGGTAGGTCGTTTTGCTTATCTCAATGCGCCCACTCATTCGTTTTTTTTTTTCACAAGAATATAGTCAAAGACCTACTTACCCAAAATACAGATCCACAGAAGCTATCAAGCTTGGAATCGTAAGACATTGTCACAATTTGTGAATATTAGTTACTTGTAACTGCCATAAATTTTACAATAAAACTGACACTTGATCGATATATAAAGTTAATATAACGATTAGTTATAAACAGTTATTTACAATAAAAAATAATTCATTTCCTGAGAGTATTTTTACAGAATTTGTAAAAAATTCGATAAAAATTTCGACACCACACACCACATCACACTGAACCGCACCGCGCACCATAGATAGAATAAAAATTAAAAATGTCAGTCAGTATTGTAGAGGTGAGGCGTCGTAAATATACGCCCAACCTCCATGTACTCAGTTTTTGTACCTGTACTAGTTACCAGTACTGGTTTGATAACCAAGTATTTGCTTAGAGTCTGTCTAAATAAATCTGATGTAGTCAACACTGGTTCGATAATCAAGGTTGATTAAGAGATATGATTATTATTTACTAACAGAAGAACCTTATAAAAAGTATCGAATAAAAGTATTTTTTAAATAAATATAATATTTCACAACTATCATACAACGCCATCTAGTCTCAAGCTAAGCAGAGCTTGTATTATGAGTACTAGACAACTGATAAACATACTTATTTATTTCTAAATACATACATACCATAGATAAATTACACCCAGACACAGAACAAATGATCATGCTTAACATACAAAGATTTGTACTGGGTAGGTATTGAACTCACGACCTCCGGCATAGCAGTCAGGGTCACTAACCACTAGACCAACAGTCCTGTCATAAATAATTAAATATTATATGAAATTCCCAAGTCGGTTGACTTTTTAGACAGAATAGACCACTTTTCCAGTACGCAGCTCGGTTATAGTCCGAGTATGTCATATTCATAACTGTTAGTCTTCTGTTTGAGTGGCTGGACAGGCCCCACGGTGACCTCACCTTTCACTTGACAGAGGTCCTCGCCGGGCATGGTAAGCTCAGACGGCCGGGTATCACGACCGCCATTATGCGGACCACCCGGAAAACACGTTGAAGCATACAGTGAGGTGTCTCCCGCTTGTGCATAGCACCGTCGTGCCCTAGTGGGGGCGATTGGCAGCGACGACCTCTCACGTTGGCCTTGGTTCAGGCCATGGTCCGGGGTGAGAGGGAATTGGATCCGTCGCTTCCTTCTGTGAAGCACTAATATCAGCGAAGGAGCGACCACATGTGTGAGGGAATGGATATCCTCACGCCTTAGCCACCGCAACACTAGATGCCACGGGCATCGGAAGTTGCTAGGCAAACCCCAGATACCGTAAGCGTAGGCTTGCGGATGACGAGCAATAGTTAGCTCACCGTCTGATAGTCGGTTAACCATACCGACCGGGCCCGAGTCGTAGACAACTTAGTATTTTTCGTGCGCTACAGCTATCTGACAGGTACTAGTTATGGTTAAAGTTAGTTGGTACAACTCACCCTAAGATTTTTCAAGCTAGCTTCACTTGGTCATGTATCAATCATTATCTCGAATTAAAAAAAACTGCACAACTGACTAATAAATCTTGTATCATAATCAAAAGTAAACGTAACGAAAGTAAAATATAGTAAAATAAACTAATGCACCTCACCCACCATCAAAGATTGCATCGCTACTTACCATCAGATGGGATCGCAGTCAAGCACTAGTTTATCTCAATTAAAAAAAAAAAATCAAAGTTGTAGGCAAAGGGTCTAGCAGAATAAGGTAGGGCCAGCGGCCCCCGAGAGGTATTTCCAAAATAAATTGTGGTATAACATTAGTGACCAGTATTACTACTGTTGACGTGATTTTAGCCTTCCGTCTCACATCGTTCAGGAGTTATTTGACTAAGTAGACAAAAACGTAGGTATTTTTAAATTTTTTTTTTTCTATTGCTATTGTAGCGATACTAATAAAACTAAAACGGTTTGTTAGAGAATAAATTGTTCTACATTATATATTTTTTGTAGATTTTATTTACCTTAATTACTATTAAAAATATATATATATATATTTAATTTTTTATTCATAGTTTACGAAGAGGTACAATCACAGAAAAAATATATAATATAGATCATTATGTCTAGTATTATCACTAAAAATTGCATTAATATCAGATGGGTGCAACACTTCCAAAAAAAATTAAAACTGATCATGACCATTCTGGCTAGTAAAGACTTTACATCCGTCTTTTGAATAAACGTTTTTGTAAATATATATGTCATCGTAAAATTGTAAATACCGTTAGACTATGATCTATCTCGCGAGATTGTTAACTGACGAAAAATTTAAACCTTAACATACTGCTCAATTAAAAGCATTTTTTTTTTGGTACTTAGATCTATGGAAGTGGGACTGTTAAATCCCAACCTGTCGCGCGTTAAATTTTTAACTGTCCAAAGGCGGTCTCTGATTGGTCAGTCATACAGTTATTTGTTCTGTGTCCATAGAGTAGGTAATAAGACACATGTGTCAGTCAAATAAAATAAATGCATTTAAGGAATTGTGTCATCAAGTATTTATTTATTATTTTATAGGTAATCAATACACAACTAACACTATATATTAATGATAACCAAAAAAACAGAATTTGCAAAAAAATCTCCACATTATATATTTTTTGTAGATTTTATTTACCTTATTTACACTATTAAAAAATAAATATTTTTTGTTCATAGTTCACGAAGATATACAATCACAGTATGAATATCAAATATAGCTCACTACGTCTAATATTACCATAAAATTGCAATAATATGAAATAGTTGCAACATCCCAAAAAATAAAATTCTCATGACCATCCTGGCTGGTAAGGAATTTACATTTTATTAGTTGTGAAATCATCCAATGACATCTCCCGGTCGTTCGCGGAGCGGGAGGGGTGTCAAACTTTTACTGAATAAAATCTACTCTTATGTCATTGGCTTGCATTCCAGGGCGCCGGGTTTTACTTTTAGAAGCGAACTCATGGCCCCAGTAGGCTTCTACCCTGCTGGGCCCCTACGGTTTTGCTGACATCTCTCTGAAGCTTGCATAAAACACTACTTACCGTCGACGGCTCGATTCGAACGGTTACCGGACCGAGCCCGATGACCACCTGCCATTCCTACTCGTTTCGGACCATGGCTTGTACAAGGGCCTGGCGTGAGAGCGTTGCCGCGTTGCTGATCGTTGCCGCCGACCGCCCTCATGCGGACACGGCAGTGCTCCACTCAAGCGGGGTGGAGCACTCTACTGTAAGCTCCACCGTGCCCTATCCTATGATCCACACAATGGTGACGGGTGTTTCTTTCGTACAAATCAGTTGCAAGAAACTCCCGAACTTACCATGTCCGACCTGCATCATGCAGAAGGATGATGCATGTGACATCAAGTTTTTGTTTTATTATTATTTAATATGTAATCAATCATTCTGACATCATACACAAAAAAAGTATAACAAAAAAAATCATACATATTTTTATTTTTATTTTAAATTTTGTTTCGTTTTCATTTTTCATTATTTAATCGCGTGAGGTAGATTATAATCTATCGGTATTTACAATTTTACGATGACATATATATTTACGAAAAAGTTTATTCAAAAGACAGATGTAGCCAGAATGGTCAATTTTTAGTGATAATACTAGACATAATGATCTATGTTATATATTTTTTCTGTGATTGTACCTCTTCGTAAACTATGAATAAAGAATTTAAAAAAAATATTTTTATTTTTTTTAAATAGTAATTAAAGTAAATAAAATCTACAAAAAATATATAATGTAGAACAATTTATTCTCTAACAAACCGTTTTAGTTTTATTAGTGTAACTTTAGTAGATTTTGAAAAAAATAATTTTGATAAATTAACATTTTAGTCAATTATCTCCGTAACGAAGTGAGATAGAAGGCTAAAATCATTTGAACAGTAATAATACATGTCACTGATATAATACCATAATTTATTTTGCCAAAACCTCGTGGGGGCCGCTGGCCCTACCTTATCCTGCTACAGCCTTTTTTCATCGTTACATCTACTCATAAACTTAGTAGTATAGGTATTGAAACCCGGTTTTGTACTTGTTTAATTTGTTAAATTTCTCACCTCTAGAGTAGCATAGACAGCGATGATTGGACACAAATACTTTTTAATAAGGTTTTCATTCATTTGGATTCCAGGCCCGCGTTCCGAATTGCGTCAAAAGCGATTATATTGCGAATCCAACCGCGGCGTAATATCACAAATAGTACTCAATAGTCCTTATATTTTGTGACTATTAAATTTGATCCTGTAGGATATATTGTAGAAGATTTTATGTAATTCGGAACTAAAGGACCCATTACACTACGCGATATTGAGACTCGTTTTGTCCATGGTTCGACGTATCGCGCAGTGCACCTAATACGGGTTAGACTGTATTTCTATGAATGAAAAATAGTACGAACGCGATATTCTGCGCAGTGTAATAGATCCTTAAGGGTGTAATAGATCCTTCATTTGATCAACTTTGAACGAATGAATCCCTTTTTTAACCGATTTCAAAAAGGAGGAGGTTCTTTATCAAACTCACTCGTCACACGTACTCGTAGAAGTGGTACTGTAACGTATAGCATCGATTTAAATTATATTCGTAGATTTTTTTGAGCCTTCTAAATGATACCTTTCTTGGCTCTAACAATTAACTACCTACATTCAGTGCAATCGCCGGAGTTTTGGTTAATTATGGGCAAAAGTATCTTGATTTTTTATGTATACACACAATTGCTACCTAGATTTTTTTTATACCTGCTTGGGATCTGTTTAGTCTATTTTTACTGTCTAGTGTATTTTGTACGAGTGTATAAGATTAGGTATTTTAGACAGAATGGAAGAAGAAAACGTGTTGCGCCGACCCCAAGTAATATGGGATAAGGGCAGGAAGAAGAAGATATAAATAGTTTTTTTTTTGTGAAATTTAGTACAGTTAGTGTTGGGATTTTATCCGATTAAATACTCAAAATGAATAAATATTCAATAAATACTCGTTTTTAATCGAGTATCTATCCAATAAAAACGAGTATTTTTTGACTATTTATTCATTTTGAGTATTTAATTGGATAAAATCCCAACACTAAGTACAGTGCGTTTCACAAGATATGTTCCTTTGCCGTAATTCGTAATGTTGGCTGAGTTGGCTCCCCTGTCTGTGTGCAGATAAAAAGAAGGGAAAAAGAAAAGAGTTGCCTCCTCTACCAAAATTTTTGCACGAAATGCGAAACAGATCGAATCGAATCGATTTTAACGGAAATCGCACCACTTTATAGACAATTATGAGGGGAGTGGGATTTTATAAAATAAAAGCACGTCTAAAAGAAAGTTGTTAATAGAGAGGTACGATATTATATCGTGCAGTTTTCGGTATTTGAAAGAATTGTAGGACAATCGAAATGGAGCCCAGCGTTGTATACTTTATTTAAAATTAGTGTTTTTAGTTTCCGAAAGAAGAAAGAAAATTATAAGGCAATTGTTAAGGCGGTGATCACACTGCTACGCTCAGAGCGTAGCGCGTGAAAACGCACCTACGCACGTACTTGCGGGAGTTCAGATCTGCATCATCGTGCGTGTTATTTACGCATTCACGCGCGTAGGTGCGTGTTGTAAATTCACGTATGCTCTGACTCATTTCATTCAAAGCCGTTCACTGCGGTGATAGTGCAGTGCAGAGCGTTGCGTCTGTTTTGATATTATACATTCTTCTGCATCTTTTGATTATTTGCTAAGCAAAATACGAAGTGGCATTACTGGAAAAAATACGAATTGTCGTCTTTATATGCTACTCTCTGGTGTACAGAGAGCTTTGGGTAACATTGAGGTAAGTAATACTACTAGTATTTAGTTATATCGAATTAAAGTTAAAAACCGGCTTATATACAGGAAATTTTTCAATCATCGTCCAAATTTTAAAATCGAGGTCTCTTAATTAAGTCACTGTTAGGACTCATATGTGAAACACTGTAATCTCAAAACACTATAATAACAAAAATAAAATAAAAAATTCAATTCAATCCGAATAATATCATAAATCATAATATAAATCGATCGATATCGAGTTCCCTTTTCAAACACGTCAAGCACAACCCAAATCACGCAAGGCAGTGCGGGGCATAGTTTGGCATACCTTGTTACGTGTCGCTCCGCACTCATTGCGTGAGTGCGGAGCGACACGTAACAAGATATGCGTGATCTGCATGTACGCGCGTGGATGCAGTTTCGGTGTGTTAGACTGTGCGTGTTTTCTATACAAACGGAGAAACTTACAAGGAACGTTAAGACACGCATTCACGCACTACGCTGCGGGATGCGGGGCAGTGTAATAATCGCCTAAAAGTAACGAAATATCAGTTTATCTCCCTAATAATAAGTAACTTCATAGCTAAAAGTATAGTAACACTGTTTTTCCGTATCGCCAGTATTACGGCGAAGGAACTTCCGCAGTATAGAGTGTTTCGATTCTGTTCGATTCAGTCCACATATCGCACTGTTAACACAAGACTGTAAGTCACTGTATCAACTCAAAATGAAGCTTTTTTCAGAAATGATAGAAAACTGATTACTCGTTTCCTGTTAACGAATGTAAAAAAGTGAACACTGTTTTAAAATTAGGGATACAATTAAGGGGTTTCTTAATTATAAATAATTTCTGAGAATACGGGTTATCAAGTTATTTCCAAATTTCGAGTTATACCTACAGTATTGTGTGAGAAATAAAAAATAAAAAAAGAATTATTTTTAGTTGCGTAGTTAGAAGATTAGATGTTGTAACTCAAAATTATTCTGTAAATTATAGAGAAATGTTTTATTTTGACTTTAACATAACTGATTGAACGTGCAGTTTTAAATACTATTAGCAATTATATTATTGAAATATGAATAATTTACCCCAAAAAACTTAGTAAACAAAAATTTTTCATCAAAACTGCATTAAGTCTAAAACTACTAACTAAACTAACAAGAATGTCGTTATTCAAAATATCACTTCAATTCGATTCCTTGTCAATAACCAACAATAATGTAACAACTCGAAATACACCAACTTCATAATTAGGTTTCAATCAACAATAACGTATTAAGTCGTAAAAATACATCTTTTTTTACATACCTGATTCAGCAATAACTCAGCAATTCAAAATAATGCGGTCTTTTACGCATAGCGACTCGTCCTCACCACTCAAATTTTAACATTTTTAACCGTAACTAAAGATGACGCAGTATTGCGCGGGCGGTTATAACAGTTGGTAAATCATGAAAAGAGACTTATAATGCCATCTCGCAATTGTTTCTTGCGCTATTTCAGTGAGGGTTTTATTGACGCGTAGAGAATTAAATTTAACATAAGAAGAATGAGTTATCTCGAATTTGTCTTTTTTGGAGTTGATACAGTCTTGTGTTAGCAGTGCGATATGCCAGGTTGACCACTAGGTATGGATTTTCGCAGCAGTTTAAGCATTTGAAAACATTTGTTTTTTTTTTTAAATTAATTTTCATGGAAAACGAAATGTCACTAAAACACTAAAAATACTAGGTATGAAAACGACATGTCATCAAAATCTATTATTCTATAGAGGTAACGTTTTTTTTTTGTTTTTATGATGTAATCTCTGAAAGTACATACTGGTCCGATTACTAAACTTTTTTCACCAATAGAAAGCTGCTGTATTCCTGAGTGACATAGGCGAAGCTGCGGGCAAAAGCTAGTACTTATGTAATATTTCGGAAATTAGATGGTGTGATTCTCAGTTCAAGCAATTACTTTTTAACTACCTAGGCACCACATTTAACTAGGCAACCTATTCGCAATCGCAACGTATTCCAACGAATGCAATACCGTGGAAATCGGTTCGTGCGTTCTGGAGTTATAGCGTCAGGAAGGAAAACCCGACTTATTTTTATATAATCAAATAACAGGGAGTTTGATAGCGTGACGAGCGTGTGGTGACGAGTGACAGGACAGAATTGAAGAAAAAAACCGGCCAAGAGCGTGTCGGGCCACGCTCAGTGTAGGGTTCCGTAGTTTCCCGTCCGTCACAATAAGTATACCCACTTATGAGTTTAAAAAAATGCTTGCATATGTTATGGACCGGGTGATTAATGTGGGCATTATAAATAATGTTCGAGCATTATGAATAATGTCTAGCTCTATTGGACCAAGTGATTAATTACTATCTTAACTTCATTATTTATCACATTGCGCGGTCATTATTACATTGCTACATGACAATTGGGCAATTTGATAATAAAGCTAAAGACGCGGTGCGAGGGCGGGGAAAAAAAAGTAAAATCTCGAATGGACGAAACAACTTGGACGTAGCGTATGCCGGCCGCTACCGCGGCATCGCTCGCTTCGCTCGCTCGGCTCACGCGCGGTTGGTCACAGTTCTAACCTAACCTAACCTATTTTACCCAGTTCAAAGTGTAATCAAAATACATTCATATTTTTACGAAAGATTGTGAGTATTATTCGTTATTTCGAACTGGCAGAGTTTTAAAGTAATTAATAGACTCCTTGATATAATTAATCCAAATAAGAGTCTGATTATTTTAATGGTTTAATATTTAGTTTATTTTAAGTTAAATGACAAATCCATTAAAAAAATGGTAATTAAATATGTTTGTATTACTCAGCCCAAAAGGTGATGGGCCGTATGTATAATGCCTGGTCAATTTGATTACTTGAATAATTATTATCAATTCGCATTCTCATATTGGGCGTTTTTCATAATGACCGGGCATTATGTATAATGCCAAATTTATCATTTGGTCCGTAACACATATACGATTATACTACAAACTTAGTCCAGAAATTATTTTGTAGAACCTTTTTGTCTTTTTGTACAAAAACTGTTCTTTCCATCAAGTTCAAAATAATTTTCCTAGAAAGTCCTTATAAAATTCTACTTTTCAGATTTTTTTCATATTTTCTAAACTTATGGTTCAAAAGTTAGAGGGGGGGCCACATTGTTTTTTTACTTTTGGAGCGATTATTTCCGAAATTATTGACATTATCAAAAAATGATTTTAGTAAACCCCTATTCATTTTTAAATACCTATCCAACAATATATCACACGTTAGGGTTGAAATTAAAAAAAATCACTTCCCACTTTACATATAGGGGGGCTACCCTAATAAAACATTTTTTTTCAATTTTTATTTTACCACTTTGTCGGCGTGATTGATATACATATTGGTACCAAATTTCAGCGTTCTAATGCTAACGGTCACAGAGATTAAGCGAGGACGGACCGACGGACAGACAGACAGACGGACAGACAGACAGACGGACAGACAGACATGGCGAAACTATAAGGGTTCCTAGTTGACTACGGAACCCTAAAAAACGTGTTGTGCTGACCCCAAATAAAACGAGACTAGGGCAGGAAGAAGAAGAAATAACAAGGAAGATATATATCTTTTACAAAATCCGGTACATAGGACTTATGGTTTTTTTTTTAAGGCCGGAAATTATTTTTAGCTTACATAGCGATCCATCTGCTTTGGGCCTGTGTAACGTTTCAGTTTTTCGCTTTGGACCTTGAAATTGTGAACAACTTTATTTACTTGGGCTCCAATATTAGTAACAATGGGACGTCCGAGGGGGAAGTTCGCAGGAGAATTGGCATGGCTAAGAGCGCTATGTTTCAGCTTAGTAAAGTCTGGAGGGATCGCAACATCTCCGTAAAGACCAAAACCAAACTGGTACGGACACTAGTCTTCTCGATCTTTTTGTATGGCGCTGAGACTTGGTCGCTAAAAGCTGCAGACCGCAAATGCATCGACGCCTTTGAGATGTGATGCTGGAGAATGATGCTCCGCGTCCCTTGGACAGCATTTCGGACCAACGTATCCATTTTGCAAGAATTTAAAATCGCCTCACGGCTATCGTCAGTGTCTTTGCAAGGTTCTGCAATACTTCGGTCACATTGCAAGAAAGGACGGTGGCAACCTCGAAAGGCTCATTGTGACCGGTAAAGTGGATGGGAAAAGGCCTCGCGGGCGCAGCCCAATACGTTGGTCCGACCAGATCCGCACCGCTCTTGACTCTACGATGTACAGTGCCCTTCACACCGCCAGAGACAGAAACAGATGGAAGAACATCATAAAGGTTAAAGTGATGAAGCAGGGAGGTCACGACCCTCAGCATTGACGAATACGACGCAAGGAGGAGGGAACGTTTCAGTTACAGCCCACTTTTTTCATCAGAGATCATGTACCGATTATGATTTTTTTTTTTTCACGCTGGGAAAATCATCTAATGACATCCCCCGCTCTTGGGCGGAGCGGGAGATAGTGTCAGACTTTTACTGACTAAAAACCCACTCCTGTTCCTTCTTGCCTTTCGTATCGGAACAGAGCTTCCCTTTCGGATAACCCTAGCCTCAGTAGGCTTCGACCCGGCTCGGCCCCTGTTACTGCTGACAGCTCCTTGAGGCGTGCGGGAACAGTGCGCGCCGTCGACGACTAAGTCTGCGGGTACGAAACTAGCGACGGGCGGAGCGACGGCGGGGCGGCGCGACGGCGATGTAATCAAATTCATTAAAAACTTAACCGCTGTGTACGAATCGGGCGACGGCGGAGCGGCGCGATCGAGCGATGCACG
This sequence comes from Mythimna albipuncta, assembly GCA_929112965.1. Taxonomy (NCBI): domain Eukaryota; kingdom Metazoa; phylum Arthropoda; class Insecta; order Lepidoptera; family Noctuidae; genus Mythimna; species Mythimna albipuncta. The sequence goes on along the minus strand of OV815960.1, from coordinate 11,559,031 downwards.
GGCGGCGGTAGAGCGGTGGCGGCGCGGACCGACGGGAACAAACTACCCAATGATTCGCCGCTCGCGCGGGTACATAGTGTTGCATTTTTATCACATTAATATAATATGGAAATTGACAATGAGGAGTTAATATCTTTTATTTTATCAAAACCAGCTATATGGGACAATAAAACCGGCCAAGAGCATGTCGGGCCACGCTCAGTGTAGGGTTCCGTAGTTTCCCGCCCGACACAAATTCACAATAAGTGTACCCACTTATGAGGTTAGAAAAATGCCTGCATATACGATTATACCACAAACTTAGTCCAGAAATTATTTTGTAGAACCCTTTTGTCTTTTTTTGTACAAAAACTGTTCTTTCCATCAAGTTCAAAATAATTTTCCTAGAAAGTCCTTATAAAGTTCTGCTTTTCAGAATTTTTTCATATTTTCTAAACTCTTGGTTTAAAAGTTAGAGGGGGGGACACACATTGTTTTTTTTTTGCGATTATTTCCGAAATTATTGACATTATCAAAAAATGATTTCAGTAAACCCCTATTCATTTTTAAATACCTATTCAACAATATATCACACGTTAGGGTTGAAATTAAAAAAAAAAATCACTTCCTACTTTACATATAGGGGGGCTACCCTAATAAAACATTTTATTCCAATTTTTATTTGACCACTTTGTCGGCGTGATTGATATACATATTGGTACCAAATTTCAGCTTTCTAGTGCTAACGGTCCTAGAGATTAAGCGAGGACGGACAGACAGACAGACGGACAGACAGACATGGCGAAACTATAAGGGTTCCTAGTTGACTACGGAACCCTAATAAAAGAGTTATAAAAGTGTTGGGAAGAAATAAAACGCTGTAAAATTTTCTGTAAAACATAATCGAATGTCTCTATACTCATTCTTGTGCAATTGTAGAACTTTCTTGAATGACAACCTAGCTTGTAATAAAGTGTAGAAAATTCTCCCAAACTGCGTCGTCGTTGATTTATTGGATGAACACCATCTCTAGGTAATAAAAATTATCTCATTAGGAGACTGGGCTCCAATAGTTCTCTTCGACGTGAATTCATGTTTATCACAACACTACGTAAGCGCGACTGCGCGGAAGTTTGTTTCGTACACACGCAAGACACCGCTATCACATCGCCCCGCGCCGCACCGCCCCGCCCCGCCGTCGCTCCGCCCGTCGCTAGTTTCGTACCCGCAGTTACCGGACGGTCGGACAGCGAGCTACCCATTGCTCGCCGTCCACAAGCCCGCGCCTACGCTGGCCGGAAATTGGGATCGGAATACCGGCGGCGGCTGGGGCGCTGTGAGCGCCGCCGTTGCCTGATGCGGTCGGCCTCCTCGCTCCAGACTATGGCCTGTATCAAGGCCCGGCGCGAGAGATCGCCGCCGCCGATCATGACCTACGGCGATGTTCTGCCCAAGCGGGGCACATCTCTACTGCGTGCTGTGCTGCACAGTGTCCTCCGGGCGTTCCGCACAGTGGCGACACCCAGGTGTCGCTTCCGCACAAATTCGGTGCAGGAACCTCCCGAGCTTTCCATGTCCGGTGAAAACCTGCGTCATGCGGAAGGTGAGAACGCCGTGAGGTCTTTCCAGCCATGCCTCAAAGAGGGGGCTTACCGCTATAATTGTGGCGTGTCCAGCACTGGGTTGCGGCAATCGCTGACGCAATTTTTCCATGAGATCCCGCCAGAGCTCTGTCCGTCATGCCGCGACCTGTTGCGGCAGCGGTCTTTCGCCCCGGCGTTGCATCTCTACGCGCAAATCGGGCATGTGTATAAGGACTGTTGCCTCCAGATCCCATGGTGTACCGATTATATGATAATGCTAGGTAGGTAGGATGAAAAAAAAAACAGATGGGTATGTGTTCGATTGTTTTAATACTTATTGGTATTAAGATTCTCTTACATAAGGCACGGAATAAAACACTTATCATAGAACCCTGTTGTTGGTGACATAAGTACGATTGAAAGTCATTAAGTCGATTATATTATGTTAAAATAAGTACATCACAGAGTTTAGAATGAACGGTTAAAAAAGGCTGTTGGAAAAGGCCCTCTCTCACTAAAAACTCTTTCCGACCGCGGCTAGCGATAAGCAAGTGGACTTCACTTCGAGTGCACGTTGCGCTAACGTTTGCGTGTTCATCACATGATTGATGCACAAATCTCGGAAAAAGCAAGTATGGAGGTGGCCTCAGTTCACTCATGCTCGTTTCACAAAATAAGGAATAATGTAAACGAACTGCTAAAAATTTTTTGTGTTTTTGTTGCTTTGAGCTGAGCTTTGAAAATTCAATTGTGCGGTAGTCTAAGAAATGAGACTGTAGCTTGGAAATGTTTTTATTTTGTTAGACTGAAAAGAACGTTTTCTAAATTCTTAATGTGAATTTGTTATTCATAATTATCTTCAATAAGTACATAAATAAATTCTAGGCAAATTCTACGTCCTCTTACATTTACAAACACATAATCACAATAATACATTGCTGGTAACAGTGCTTCTACAAATTTGTGCTTAGATGCACCACGCAAAATATCTACAACTAAATACTTCTACGTTAATTCGATATTCATAAATATACTCATTTTAATGTTGTTTAGCAGGAATGTTGGTGGTATTCATTCTCATTTTAACCAACCTTGAAAAGGAGGTTATTACTTACTTAATTTAATTCGAGAAAGAGAAAAACATCAATGTTAAAAAATAAAACGAAACACTATTCTGTTTTACTCTTTATCACTATTCAAATTTCTAAAAAAAAAAAAACTATAAATATAAATATATAAATATGGATAAAAGCAACGGGGGTGTGCTCATTTTCTCAATAGATGGCGTTGAACAATCTTTCTAGTTTATTTTGTTATTAGGGTATGGGAGCATTATGAAGTAAAGCACGCAAATGTTATCTGCGGAAATAAGACATCTCACTTTATTTTATTTTTTTATTTTTTTTTTAATAAATCGTTTATTTATTACATAGGGCTCACTTACAATAAAGTTTATTAAATACTATAAAGAACATAGTTGTTTATATGCCTGAACTAGGATGAACCTGTGCTTCAGGCTAGACAGTGCTTAAATACAAAGAAAATAAATTAACACTAAATATGATTAATATAAGAACTAACTAAATCTACAGTATATTGAGAGATACGGCGTGTTTTATTTACAAACAGTAAGTAGGTCTTCAGTCTCAGTATAAGATATGCTTAGGAAATATTGAAGAATCATCTTTTTACAGTTATACTTATTTAAATTGTAGATACATAATTTTCTATTTAATTTATTGTATAGAAATGGACCTAAAAAAGTAAAAAATCTTTTTACAAATACATATTTTGAGGATGCATTAGACTCGCAAACAATATCATTCCGTCTCTTATTAGTGATTTCGGTGTTGTAGGAAAGCATGGTGTGCTGTTTTAATACTAAGTGCATAATGAAAAGCTGGCGAACTGTAAGGACGTTGCAAGATTTGTATAGCTGATCTGTAGGATAGAGAAAGGGAAGGGAATTGGCTACTTTTAAAATTGCTCTCTGAGCTCTTTCAAGAGGCAGTAGGTGAGTTTTAAGTGCTCCACCCCAGGAAGTGATACAGTATTGGATTACAGATTGACCTAGGGCTAAATAAATTTGCGTCACCAATTTTGAATCTGCGATCGCTCGCAATTTCTTAAAAACATAGATTAATTTGCGCACTCTTTTTACTAGATTTTCAATGTGTGGTCTAAAAGAGAGCGTTTCGTCTATTGTAACCCCGAGATATTTAATGTCACGTGTTTTAAAGATACAGGGACAGTCACACATGTTGGATGATCGGAACCCACAATTATGGGCATATAGATGAGAGTTAGCAGTTTTAGATTGAGGCTTGCGCATGCAAAAGTGAATATATTTTGTCTTGTCAGCATTCAATGTTAGTAAATTGCTTTGAAGCCAATTAGTCACAGTGTTGAAACCCAATTGAGCGTATTCGTACAATTCGCTACTAGTTTTAGCGGAAAATATTAGGGCCGTGTCGTCGGCGTATGAAACAATTTTGCCTTGTTTAATATTTAGATTACATAAATCGTTTATATAGATCAAAAATAGGGTAGGGGCCAGGATACTTCCCTGGGGAACACCATATCCAGAACTTATTTGCTCATCACTCGTAATATTGTCTATTTTGACACATTGATGTCGATCATCTAAGTAGTCAGCAAAAAGTTTTAGCGGTGTTCCTCTTATTCCTACAGCCTCTAATTTGTTTATTAGCAAAGGAACCGATACAGTGTCAAAAGCCTTCGCTAGATCAAGGAACACCCCCAGGGTCTGTTGACCTTTACCGAGTTCTTCAGAGACGTAATCGGTCAAGCTGTGCACTGCATCAGCTGTAGATAATTTAGCTCTAAAACCAAATTGCGCTGAGGATAATAGTTTGTTTTTTTCCAAATAGTTGACTAGTCTACTGTTTAACATTTTTTCTAGTATTTTTGAAATTGAGGATAGTATCGATATTGGCCTATAATTATTTACTAAATCTTTGCTTCCGGATTTAAAAACAGGGATTATAACTGCTTTTTTCAGAAATCTAGGGAAAACTCCTTTGGAAAAGCAGATACGAAATATATGTGTCAAAGGCGGAACAAGGATATGCTTACAAAGTTTAAGGATCTTATTACTAATATTATCCCAACCTACTGCAGAATCATCTTTTAGTCCACAAATGATTCGAGTAACTTCGTCTTCGTCAGTATCCAGCAAGCCAAAAGAATTAAGGGCACACCTGTTGCTTAAGTCAAGCAAAGGTCTTTGGACACAGTCATGTGTTGGAATCTGTTCAGCAAGAGTTTTTCCAACATTTACAAAAAAGTTATTTACATGGTTAGCTGATGAAAGAGGTGAGGGATTAATAAGCAGTAAACTCGAATTAGATTCACGCTTTTTTGCCATATAAGTGACATTTTTAATATGTTTCCAAAGTTGCTTACAGTTGTTTCCTGCTTTATTTAATTCATTTTTATCGTAATTATTTTTCAAGTTTTTTAGGAGGTTATTACAAAAATTCCTGTATCTTTTATAGGTGATTTGAATGATGAGATTGTCAGAGTTTTTCTTAGCTTTCAGATGAAGTTTATCTCTCTGTCTTATACATCGAATCAAGCCCGGAGTAATCCAAGGCTTAATGTTATATAGTTTCTTGTTTACGGAAGAAATAGTTGTGTTACGTAATATTGCAAATTGAACATGTTTTATTAAGTACGATAAAGCAAAATTAGCGTCAGCAGTATTGTAAACTGGGTTAAAGTCAAGATTGCGTAAATCATATTCGAGTTTATTTGTGTTTAATTGCGTTTTGGTCCGAGGTCGATTTTGCTTAGGCAGCGCCAGGTTTAGGTGCAGTAGGACAGCGTGATGGTCTGTTATTGTCGAGTTAGCAACAAGCGTAATGTAAGATAAGCTGGATTTAATCATCATATGATCAAGGCAGGAACCGCTTTGATGAGTAGGTAAAGAGTGAGCGGGAAGAAAACCATGGAATGAGCAGATATTTAGATAGTCTTGGGTCCCTGCATCGCAGTTATCAGAGTTTATGTTTATATTAATATCACCCGTTAGTATAATATTCTTATAGGAGCACAATGATTGAAAAATTTGGTTTAAGGAAGCGTGAAAAGTTTCTAAGTTTCTAACAGAAGGTGATCTATACATACCAATGATTGCTGTGGTTGTACCATCTTTGATGATCAAGCAATTACTCATACAGTCCTTTAGAGGAACTTCTTCGACTGTGACCTCTATAGTTTCCTTGGAATAAACAACTACACCGTCATTTTGGTTGTTGTTTATTGTGGTATAAAATAAGTTATACCCAGGTATTTCTGGGAGGTTGGCCTGACGATCACACAACCAGCACTCAGTTAGTACCAATATATCACACTCAAAGTTTAGTCTATGAAGAAGAAGGTTAAAGCTATCTATATTTTTATAAATACTGCGAATATTTTGGGTTAGTATGGTTAATGACTTTTGAGTGTCGGAAAAATATTGTCTGCACTCCTCAACCTTACATTGCTTTGAAACAGTTACAAATGTATCATCTATATCAGTTATTAAATTACTATCCATAAAACAAGAAAAATATAAACAACAAATCAAGTCTAAAATATAAATATATATGTGACGCTCTTAGGCGCCTTCATAGTCGATCGAATTTATGTACCTGTTTTCGGCAGATTTTTTAGCAGGGCACTCTGGATCTCCCGTCTTGTGGTTGGCTGGTTTTTTAAAACGCAAACATGTTGCGCACTTTGGCGTCTCGGCTTTTTTTGTGCAGTCTTGGGTTGTGTGCCCTTCTTGACCGCAATGTCCACATGTAGGGTCAGCGAGTTTGCACGTCTTGGCCGCATGCCCGTACTGCTGGCACTTGTAACATCTCGTTACCAGAGTGAAGTCTCGTACCGGGCATGACGTCCAATTGATAAATAATCTATCCTGCGTGATGAGTGTTCTTCGAATTGAAGCTGGAACTTCTATTATATAGTTACAGTTCTCTGCATCTTTCCTGCCAGATTTATGGCTAAGTTTGATCGAGGACAAAAATGCATCTTTGGTCATAGACGGCGACTTGTCGGCCAAATTTTGGTCATAAATACATTTGAAAACCTCTTTTTCCGACATTACAGCAGGGACTCCTAAAACTATAATGCGTGGTTTGCGCTTTTGGGGGTCGTCGACGGTGAGCCCTGAAGAAGCTAGTTGGACTGTCTGCTTAAGTTTGTCAAGATCCTCTTTTGTCTCTGTACTTATGATAAGTCCTCCTTTTCCAATTTTACGAACACCTCTAACTTTGAGTTTCATATCACCAGGGCAAACGATTTTCTGGACGATGTTCTTGGTTTCGTCACTGGTCTTTGTGTTGTCGCGGGGATAAATCGCCACTGAGCTAAAAGTATTAGGACGAACAAAACTGTTGGACCCTTTCTTCACCATATCTGCAAAAGATGAAGTAGCGGATTCCTGCTTTCCACACGATTCTTTTATTGTCCGGTTCATTTCCAACACACAATCTCTTAGGTCTCGGTCTTCACTTAAAATTTTCAGGGAGTTATGGGTCTTCACGGCATTATATTTTAGCGATTGGTATTGGACAGCCAGTTGAGAAACACCATAACCAACTTTCCGGCAGAGATTGCTGATTTTTAGCTTCTGATCGGAGTTTAATTTTCCATCAGAAGAAATAGCGCATACCTCGTTTAAGTGCTGTTCAATGGAACTCAACCAGTTCTGAATTTCAGGGGTCGAAACTATCTCCAATTTGTCATCTTCCTGGGCTCGTTCACGACTTGGTTGCTGGGGCTGCGTCGGTGTAGGTGTTGGAGGAGGGCTGCGTCGCGTTATCCCGCTCCGATTGAAGGGGCTGCTATCCATATTTTAAATTATAATAATCCAATTATTTCATTTTAAACTAATCAGCACATACAAAGTGTGCACTAAAACACGCCAGTACACTAAAAACTAGGTCACTATTTACGCAAATTGTTAATTTATTTAAATATTTAATGCATTGATGAGCACGTCTGAAAGCGTTGAGTGCGTCGGAATCAATGAACTTAGTCAAACTATTGCGTCAAACACATAATCCTGACTGCTCATGTCTCGTAACTATAGTGCATAAGTATACGTAAGCCATATAGTTATTGTAAATGTAGCTTTTACCTTAACATTTAAGACCTGAAGATTATGCAATGCATATTGCTAATAGAGTTATGAATGTAAATGTGGATGGATGGAGAGGGAGAGGGCGGCCAAAGAGAAGATGGATGGGTTATGTGAGGAGTAATTTGAAAGATAAGGAAGACAGTGAAAGAGTGACGGTTGATAGGTCAGAATAGAAGACAAAAAAATTTGTTGCGCTGGTCTCAAGTTACATGGGACAGGAAGATGAAGATTAATTATCAAGAATTTGGACTGTTTGTATAAAATACCGTGCCGCATAAACGCTTTTAGACTTTATATTTTTAGCTGGCAAGTTCTGTCGGCTAGGCTTGTGAGAGTTAAACTTGTATTTGTTTTGACAACTCCATAACTCTCTTTCTTGTTATATTTGAACGAAAAGAACATCAATCGAGTAAAATAAGTAACAGTAATCAAGTAAGAAGAAGAGAATGAAAATCATAGCTTTAGTTCTTAAATCTATATTGGTTTGGTGCAGAATAACCTAAATGCATCGCTATTATTTTAATTAAATTAAGGATCTGCATAGTTATAACTATGTTTTACTTAAAAAAAGTAAATAAAACATTAATAAATAAATAATTGCATTTTGATCACACTTCGTAAAAAATAGCACCAGGAAGTTCTACACTCAATTTCTGAAACGCCGATAAATCGTCGGATAGTCGGTCAAATATTATGTTGCCCTTATGATTATCAGGCGGAAATAACAACATCGAATCAAACCACTTGTGACATCAGGATATAAAATTAGAGAGGCATTCAGAAATTGTGAGTAAATCTAATAACACATTTATTAGCTTATTAAGTAGATAGCACTTCTGATGGTAAGCTATGGTATTTTTATGCTTTAAACAATCTCAAAACTGATTGACTGATTTATAATTTGCTTAACATATAAAAGGAGGGTGTAAAGCCCTTGTTTTTCTTTTGTATAAATTGATTTATGATTTTATTAACTTAATTTACTAAACCTGCATCTTTTGCCATTCCATAGAATATAGAATTTTTATCTTGTAAAAGTTCTCCCGGCGGCGCGAATTCGACGAGTTGTCCCTTGTCAAGCACCATGACCTTGGTGGAGTCCATGATGGTGTTGAGTCTGTGCGCGATGGTGAGCACCGTGCACGACGCGAACTCGGAGCGGATGGTCTTCTGCAAGAGAGGTGAGGAGCGTGAGCGAGCGGGACGGAGCGGTCGGGCGGGGGGCGGGGGCGGCGGCACTCACCTGGATGAGCTCGTCGGTCTCCAGGTCCACGGCCGCCGTGGCCTCGTCCAGCACCAGCAGCGGCGTCTTGCGCAGCAGCGCCCTCGCCAGGCACACGAGCTGCCGCTGGCCCACCGACAGGTTCTCGCCGCCCTCGGACACCTCGTGGCGCAGCCCGGCGGCCAGCCCCTGCACGAAGGGCTTGAGGTGCGCGTACTCCAGCGCGCGCCAGATGTCGTCGTCCGAGAACGTCTCGAAGGGGTCCAGGTTCATGCGCAGCGTGCCCGAGAACAGCACCGGGTCCTGCGGGATGATGGTGATGCGCGAGCGCAGCTGGTGCAGCCCCATGGCGGCCACGTCCAGCCCGTCCACGAGGATGCGGCCGGCCACGGCCTCGACGATGCGGAACAGGCCGAGCGTGAGCGTGGACTTGCCGGCGCCCGTGCGGCCCACGATGCCGAGCTTGTCGCGCGGCGCCACGGCGCACGTCACGTCGCGCAGCGCGGGCTCGGCGCCGGCGCGGTACGCCAGCGTCAGCCGCTCCAGCTGCAGCGCGCCCGTCTCCGGCCACGACGACGGAGGGCCCGGCGATACAACCCACGCCGCCTCCTACAACACGCGTCACAATGTTCACTACCAAATCATTTAACGGACACGTTGCGCCCTCATGCTAACCTCAAATTTACACACCTGTTCCGTTTCTGCGTACTCCTTCATTCGCTCCACAGCTACAATGTCTGTCTCCGCTCCTGACACCATTTGTACTAACCAACTTAACGTCTGAGTTATCTGAAAATTAAATGAAAATATACTACAATAATGCCAACTAACAAAACAGTTTGAATAACTTTGAAAATGACATTAACAAATACCTCCAAAGTGTAACTGACGGAAAGGCCAGCAAAGCCTGGACTGATAGTGTCTCTTCCAATTACCGCAAATAATGCAGCAAAGAATATGATGAGACTGCCGACTATCTCAAGTCTCACTCCGAGCCATCTGTCTGCGACACAAGTCAGGTAATGTACCGATTGATAGTGATCCACTTTCTGCTGGGATTCTTTCACGAATCTGGGAATTAGAAAAATTTGAAACATTACAACGGGAAATCTTTTTAAAACTGCATTTCAAATATTCATTTAATGGGAATGGCTAACTGTTGAATTAGTTCCGCGTAAATCGCGCTAAGTGTTTTGAAATGCCGCCGATTTATCGCATTTATTTATTTCCACGAAATCAGTGACAAAACGTACACCAATGAAAATTCAAGTCCACTTTTTCATAAAAAAAAATCTTTACGAACTAGATTTGGAGTTTGTCAAGATTTTAAAGTATCAATAGGTATGTCAATAAAGTTGACGCGGGCTCGTATGAATCAGGTTCATATGTACCTGTCCATAACGCCAAAAGCTCGGATACTGGTTGCACCTAAGATGCTCTCATTGAAGTGCGAGTAGACAGGCGAGCGCGCCACCGACTCGATTCTCATGAGTTGTCGCGAAGTGGGCACGTAGAACCGTTGGATGAGGTAGTACATCGCGCCGATGGGCAGTATCACGATCATGAACATGGGTGTAGAGTAGCTTATCACGAATATTGTGCCGATTACCTGTACAAAAAAAAAAAAAAAACATAAAAAAACATCCACCGGGAATATTCAAAAAAAAAGTCAGGTCAGCTGGTTTTATAATGGGAATAGAGCAATACCGAGCTCCATTCTTAGCCGGCTCTATCTCACACCCTAATAGTAACCTTGACTTTACCGTGGCCTTCCGGCCAAGTCATTATATTGACACGAACAATCGCGTTTAGGTCGACGGAACCTTTACTATTTATAGGTACATATCGTGAAACTATGAATAATGTCTATCTTGGATCGACTAAGTAGGTACAGCTTCTAAAGCGATTTGGTATGTTTACCTAGTTTGTACTAAAAGCCACCCAAAGGCGATGGAAAGGGCTATGCTTAGAATTTCCTTGTGTGATCACATCCAAAATTATAATATCCGCAGGAGAACCAAGGTTACTGACATAGCTCGAAGCATCACCAAACACGTGGCAATGGGCAGGGCAAATTGCATGCAGAACAGATGGGCGATGGAGAAGAAAGGTGGAGTGGAACCACGTACCGGAAGACAGCGTTGGAAAGCCATAGGGTGGACCGATGACTTGGTGAATGTCAAGGGTATCCTATGAATGCGAGACGCACAGGACCGGACGTTTTGGTAACACTTGGGAGGCCTATGTCCAACAGTGGACGTCTATGGGCTAAAATGATGAATGTAATGATGACCTAGTTGGTTACTCATTAAAATAATTTCTTTAAGGGTTGATGTTTACGAAGGCGTATTATTTATGTTTTTTATGTATCCGGTTACATAAGGGTCAGTTTTGTTATGGAAGAACTTAATTTTCTATATAACAATGGCATATTGCAACATTGCGTTATGCTTGGGGAAGGCCTATACCCAACAGTGTGGTGGTGGACACAGGTGTCTTTAGGTTAAAAAGATGACGATGCATAAAGCAAAAGAAAAAGGGAACGGAAAAATAAGCACACAAGTGATGTTTAATTTCTTGTGAAATCTCTTTCGGCATAAATTCGAAAGGAGTGTTGAAAAAAGAAATGTAGACCACGAACTATTGGAATCCATTCAGTTACTGATTCTGAACAAACCATATTCATGTTTCGCAGAAATTAAAAATAATGTTTTACATTTGTCTGAAATAAATATTAGAATTGAATAAATCAAATCACTTTCATAGCTTGTTAGTATACAGTAATCCTTGCATAAATAAATATAAATAAGCATCTGGCGTAGGAAAAATTTGCTTCCGAAACTATGACTTGTGGTTTGGGAAGGTCGAATCTGCAGTCTTTTAATAAGCAAGGAATACATTCACATAACGGAGATCGATTACTCTAATGACCACAAATAACAATCGCCTTACTTGGCAGTACTTGCCAATACAACTCTTCTTCTTCTTCCTCGTGCCCTTATCCCATATTACTTGGGGTCGGCGCAACACGTTTGTTTGCTAATACAACTCGGTGTTTATATTTTTTTTGTAGTAAAGAACAAATTACAATCAAATAAAATGAAGCTGCAATTGATATTCCAATTTTGTATGTAATGCAGAGTGGGGGAGTGGTGGGGACAAATCACTATCTCTTTTCTACTCACGTATACCTACTTATGGCTGGGACTTCACACTTTACATGATCTTTTTTCCATCTTGATAGTTTCCCCTTCCAACAGATTTGAAAGGTTTCTAACTTATTAAATTTTGAACTGATTTGAAAAATTTATACAACTAATTTTAAAAAAATGAGTTAAGTATCCAATAATTGGATACAATAATTGTACATCATAGGTATAATACAATTATTGCACCTACTATGATGGACGATGGGAAAATAGGAAGCAGGTATTACACCACATTTCGTGTATGGTGTAATAATAAAGTATCTTCTATCTTTATCTCGTGACCTTGTGTTTCTACAAATGAAACTCGATTGCGGCGCGCACACTCGTCGTTTTTGTTAGTATCTTTTGGTATCTATGTGGCAAAACATTCCAAGTTTTTTGAACTATGTAGGGTATTATTGTTTTAGCGTACGAGTTCATTTTAGAACTATCGAAAAATTACTTTGAAATCAGCTATTCTAGAGATTAGAATAGGTATGTCCGACTCTTGTTTATATTAGCGGTGCTCAAACAGTCCAACGCAAGAACTTTCCAAGTCGACCGCGGAAATACCCAAAGAATAAAAAATTCGTCGAAAAAATTGTTACGTTTCTTTAAGGCCCGTTGCTCCTATTTAGTGCCATAAAACAGTAACATTTTGAAGCCTACTCCTTGGTAAACTCGGTTAATAGATTTGAAAAAATAAAACATAGGTATTTATTATAGATTCAGATATAACATTATCAACATAATGACTTTTTCGTATGACTAACATTAACAAAAAAAAAAAAACCGGCCAAGTGCGAGTCGGACTCGCCCATGAAGGGTTCCGTAGCAGCAAGTAACATAATATAAAAGTTCTTGTAATGTGTCATCATCGAACTTTGATCGATGTTTTAATAATATAGTGTATTTTTTTCGATTTATGACGCATTTAAAAAAAAACTACTTACTAGATTTCGTTCAAACCAATTTTCGTTGGTAGTTTTTATAGTAATGTACATCATATATTTTTTTAGTTTTCTCATTCTCTTATTTTAGAAGTTAGAGGGGGGGGGGGGGACACATTTTACCACTTTGGAAGTGTCTCTCGCGCAAACTATTCAGTTTAGAAAAAAATGATATTAGAAACCTCAGTATCATTTTTAAAGACCTATCCATAGATACCCCACACGCATGGGTTTGATGAAAAAACAAAATTGAGTTTCAGTTCTAAGTATGGGGACCACCAAAATTTATTGCTTTTTTTCTATTTTTGTGTGAAAATCTTAATGCGGTTCACAGAATACATCTACTTACAAAGTTTCAACAGTATAGCTCTCATAGTTTCGGAAAAAAGTGGCTGTGACATACGGACGGACGGACAGACAGACAGACAGACAGACATGACGAATCTATAAGGGTTCCGTTTTTTGCTATTTGGCTACGGAACCCTAAAAAAGATAAATTAAAAAAAAACATGATATTCTATCGCTTGTTTTTCCTACTCCTTTCAAACTTTGATCTTTAAAAATATGTTTACATCAAATATTATTTGCTGATTAAGTGTTATTCAGAATGTACTCGCGCAAATATATTTTAAGCTATTGCATAGCTTCTATCGCGGGCCTTGGGCGTGGAGACCGAATCCAGAAATTCTGTAACGAAAATAACCTAACACACTCATTTGTTTTCTTATCGGTCACCACGCTCAAAAAGTGTAACTTCAATTTATGTCAAAGAAAAAAAAAACAAAGGAAAAATAAATACCGCATAAATAAAATAAATAAATAATTATAATTGCATAAGTTGATAATAAATGCTATGCAATAGCTTTACTGCGGCAGTCCCCGAGTGCCACACGTCTTTTTTCGATATATATATATTCGGCCTACAGATATTTTTTCTACTATTCTATTCGTTTTGTATATATTTTTTAAACATTCAAAAAATTATACATGTAAGTGGCGGAAAACTGTTTATTTTTATTCATTTCGCTACAAAATTAATATTTCGTAAATAAATTGATTTTAAAGATTAGTTGGGGCTCTATGCGAGCGCCGGCGGCAGTACGAGTATGTGTGCATTTCAATCCGGCCAGACGTTCAAGGGACCATACGCCTTAAAGTAAACACACAAAGTCGCGGAACACACTATTTCACCGAGGTCATTTTAAGTTTTGTGTTTATCTTTTTTTAAGTAGTAGATAAGTTCACATAGGTTAACCAGGGTGTCCACGGCTAATATCTTAGAATATTCCCTGATCATTCCTGACCATTTTTTTTCAACTATATTAATTTTAAGGAAAAACCATCGACTTTAATTTAGCCATCTGCAGGTAGAATTTCAAACCAATTTTTTGATCATAAATGTCCTCGAGAACCGTGCAAATGACACCTTCCAATGGCAAAAAAAAACACTGCAGAAGAAGACCTTTTGACAGCTGTTTAAGGTAGGAAGAGGCTCGAAGTCTGATACCAGCCTCACCAATAGTTATCCTGTTACTGATATCTGAGTTGTAGAAGTCAGATAAGCAGTTGCTGGAACAGGCAAAATATATGAGTTCCTTGTCGTTTTACTTTAAAGAACACTAAACAGGACTAACCTAATTATGATCAGTGTTTGGTCATATGTCGCAATATAGGTCACTCTAAAACCGACAATGGAATTGATGGATGGATTGATGATCAGATGTAATGTTCCGTGTGCTGGAACTCAGGCCTCCTCTCTAGGAAAGAGAATGGCCCGTAATCCACTACGTGGGGCCATTGCGAAATGTCACAAGTCATCAATGTTTGGAAATACCGGTTTCCTCACGTTGTATTCCTTCACCGTTTTGAGAGCAGTGGTGAATATGGTGATGAAAGAAATCGCACAAAGTAAGGCGCCTGTCTGGGTTTGACTTGCAACGTGCGACTCGTAAGTTATGTCTTACCACTGCTCCCAAAACGACAAGTAACAAAGCCAAAACCAATATAAATATAACAGATAGCTCACCTCAAAAATACCATTGAGTACACTAGAAATCTCCCAAGACAGTGCTGTGTCAACGGTATCCACGTCTTTGGAGAACCTGGACAGCAGTCTACCAACAGGTGTGACCTCGAAGAATTGTAGAGGCGCTTTTATCACATTGTCTAACATGGCTGAGTGAAGTATCGCCGCTGCTTTCAAGCAAGCCAGGAAAGGCACCAGATCGGTGAAGAATGATGCCATCGCTGAAACATTGTATACAGGATTTGTTAAATTCAGAGTCGATGTTGTTGTCATACGTGTGTTTTGATAATAGTCAGAAAAAGTCTGACACGTCCTCATGCTTTTCTCTAGAGCGGGAGAAGTCATTAGATGATTTCCAATCTTAAAAAAAGGCAGGATGGGTATTTCTTTAAAACTGTGAGATAGCGAGGAACAAAATTACCATTTGAATAGACATTGACACAAACATTACTTGATATCTAACGAGAAAGTATATCGGTGAAATGTTCGACGTGAAATTCGAATCAAAATTGTTCGAAAATAATAATAAGAGATTTTACAAATCTAATCAAATATCTTTTTTACGACAGATAAATGGGCGCGATGGACTTTGATGTCAGAGTCTATATTGGACTTCTTTTAAAGCTTTATAACTTTAATTTTTTACAAGATTTAGTAAGTATATTTGTACATAGCAAATCCAAAATAAGAAAAGATGAAGTAACTTAATTGGTGTAATAATTTTGTCGTTGCTTGCACACCTCTAATGAAAACTCAGCGTGTAAAGTCACCTGCTTGACTAATAAAATTAGTATAACGGAAAAGAGGAAAATAAGGGCGCAGCTACCACCGTATTAGTTGTAACAATGATGCAGTGCGCGTCTAGGTTTCAAGAGCATGAAAACATAAAATCGTAAAATGTTGTCCACATATTCTTATAAATAAGAGGCTTTCAAATTGGCCTATTTTGTAATAAAAACCATAATTGTCGTTTTTGTTTTCTGCCGCAGTTCAGTAAAAAGAGGCTCCAGCTTGTATTATATTGGGCCACTTTGGGACTCACTACGCCACTGCTCACAACATTTATTTAAAAATTACGCAAAAAGAAATTACATCTTATCCACAAGCATCTATTTGTTGCATGGAATACTGAATATTTTTCTACTTTTATTCTTGTTTTAATTTGTAATAGAACTAACGGGACATCCGTTATTACAAATTAAAGTTCAAGATATGAATAACTCTAAACAAGGTTCTATTAAATCGCGGCCTACCCAAATGTTCTGTCTGTGGTATTGTTCGTCAAGTCGGTGAGCACCTTAGTAGTCCTGGGTTGAATTACACGCATACCTATAGCAAGGTTCAGTTAAAAACCGGCGTCAGGCAACTACTACGTGGTGGCCTACATCTTCCTGAACTGGACCTATTTGGCGCAGCCGTGAGACTTACCATGTAGATATATTTAAGTTTAAGTTTCTAATTCTATAATAATTGTTATCTCATTGTGTGTACCTGTGTGCCAAATAAACGTATTGTCTTTCTTTTTTCTTTCTTATAAATCGACGGTCCCTACGTATACATATCAAGACATGTAATTTTTTTTTTTATTATTTGAATTTTTATAAATATTTACTTTGTTTAATTGATAGTATGTCATGTCTTTATACACCGCTAAATTTTAATCGTTTTAATCCCGTGGAGGGTCGATCCGGTAGGTACATGAAACACTATCGATTTGTAAAGATAAAATTAAAAAATAAAGTACCTCTTTTTCAAAACTCGTATTAATTCACACATGTACGAAATTAGGATCTTAAAGAAAACGTCAGCTGAGCGAGTTCAATAACCTGTAGTTAATAGTCGGCGTTGCGTACAAAGTACCATACAGCCCATTGAACTCGCTCAGCTGACTTTTTCTTAAAGAAATTAATTTCGGAAAGAGATACTTTATTTTTTTATTTTATTTTTACAAATCGATAGTGTTTCATGTATCGGATCGACCCTCCACGGGATTAAAACGATCAAAATTTAACAGTGTATACGTAGGGACTGTCGAAATACTTACATTGACAGCACAGGCCCACTCAGAACTGTGTGGTTCTTTCTACAAAAGACCACATGATTTGACCATTACATGTTTGCTGTATGGACTTTAAAAGAGACTTTGACCCCTGACTCTGTTTCGATGTTTCTTCTCAGGGTCAGCTAGGATACACCAGCCTCATCTAGTTGAAATTGACGTGTAAAAGTGTTTTTAAAAAACCTTTATGCAAAATAAATATCATTTATCTTTGACCGGAAATCTTACCTTGACCGAAACCTAGTCCGCCGTACACACCGAGGTACATGTCTCGACGTGCCGTATCAACTGTACCATTTACGAGCTGAAAACATAAAAAAAGAACACCACTTTGTAAATTAAAGTTTAACAGTGTCTGAGGTCAATTATATCGACAGGTACCAAATGACAAAAGTTATCTGCAGTTTTGCAATTTTCTTATAATTTTAGTAACTTACTAAACATATCACATTCCACTAAATATCCAATCATTTAAAAATAGTTGCACTAACACGTAAAGTTAATTTTAAAGCTATTTCATGAACAAGTCATTCGATAGGGATAGCTAGCTTAACAGGGCCACATTGATGATTTTAATGATTATATCTTATTATAGCCTTATTTTTTACGGTCTTAAATCCTATTTCAATGAACTTAGAATCTGACATTGAACTGCAAAATGCAAAAAAAAAATTTGACGTTTTAAGTTTGACGGTACGGTTGGTGCAGTGGATAAGCGATTGTTTGCTGCGCTGCGAGTCACGGATTCGATTCCCGCAAGGAACAAATATTTGTATGGCCTACAGACAGGTGTTCAGGGTCTGGGTGCCATGTGTGTGTGAATTTACATGTTTATAAATGCACCTACGATACAGGAGTAATTCCTAATGTAGGGCAACATTTAAAAACAAATGTGTGTATGTAGGTAATGTGAATTTCGTAAGCTACCCTGGCGTTGCCCTTTTAAATGGCCGACGATAAGACATGTGAATAAAAAGATTGTAGTAAGTACGTATTGCCATTCGTAATTTTCCTTATTTCACTTTCACCGAGTGAAGTCAACGACCTCCTTTATCTTTATGAATATTAGCATGCAGTGAGACGTATCTTGTTCTGAGATAGGTAATAGTAACATAAATGGTATTCCCTTTTTTATTATTATTACTTTTATTGTAGGTACCGTCAAAGACACTTCCGCCTTACCACCGCTAAGTTAGTTTTTGCTTACACTTGAAACGAAAACTAAAGGGTTTGGCTGCAGGATTTAAGCGAAATTTATTTTAAGTGTTCAGACAGAAATAACCGTGATGGTACTTCTGGGTACAATAATGACTGGTCTATACTGTCTCTTGGGGTTTAATTAATTAATATTGACGTAATACTAGTCGCAGGCTAAAGCCGCGACTTCGCTCACGGTTAGTGATGGGCAATGATAATAATCCGGTTAATATCATTTGGCTAATAATCGATTAAAACCCAGTTAATAGCCATTAATAGCAATTATGGATGATAACCCTGCTATTAATGTTATTTTAGTGATTGAAATTTCCCTCCATGGTTTTCAGGCTTAGGACTGTCAGATTAGACTTCATTTTCATCATCTTTGTAGTAAATAAATGTGCAATTTAAAACTAATCTGGCCCATTTAAAAGTATTAATTATTTTATGATTATACACACAAACCAACAACACACGAAAAAGGACTTCTTCACCGAAACATATCAGTCGACGTCATATAAAAATGTACTCTGTGGTCGACGTACTGATTCCGGATTCGGTTGGCGTCGCTGTAATGCAGTTCATGCATCTCTTTCTGGCATGAATAATATTAGCGCCAGAAAGATATAACACGAGAAACGGGGGTATCTTTCTGGCGCTACTAACTAATCGCTCGGGTATTTTCGATTGTCTATAATTTACCTACGTCGTATTCACAGAAAAGAGCTAATAAGTAACTTACTTATTGTACCTTACATTTTTACGTATCGGTTAAAATTTCGCGCTTGACCGCTATCTCACCTGATGGAAAGCGACGATGCGGTCGACGATGGAACGCGCTTACCTAGAAAAAACCTATTCACTCTCGACTTAAATATTCCCGGGTTGTAGCTATCAGGAAACACAGTCTCCGGCAAGGAATTCCACTCCCTAGCTGCACGCACAATGAAAGTGTTCCCAAAACGTTTGGTGCGTGTAGGTGGGATATCCACCAAGTACCGGTGGCGCATAACCGTACGTCTGGTAATCCGATGATGGAACGGGAACGGGCTAGGTGGAATTAAGTTATGCAATTCTGACGCACACTCTCCGAAATGCAACCAGTAGAAAACCGACAGGCTAGCGACTCTGCGTCGATGCTCAAGACTTTGAAGCCTCGACTCGACGAGTGTATCATCGCCAATTATCCTTCTGGCTCGCCTCTCAATTGCCTCAAGTGCATCAAGCTGGTATCAGGCAGATCCGTCCCAAAGATGAGAGCAATACTCCATATACGATCGAACTTGAGCTTGATAAAGTTTCAGCAGCTGTTCCGGCGTGAAGTACTGTCTGACCTTTGAGTTAAGTTTGTTGCTTCGATGTATGGCCCAAAGTTGAGTGTTGATGTCAGCTTAACACCAAGAAGGTCAAGATGGTCGGTTATCGGCACGGTTGCATCCCGGAAAGTTGGAGCGGGGCTGAATTGGCTTCTTTTAGCGGAAAATAGACACGCCTGGGTTTTTGCAGCATTGAACTTGACCAAATTGGCATCGCCCCATTCGGAGACTGCCTGCAAGGACAAGTTCAAGTGCTCAACCATAGCCTCTCGAAGAGACTGGATCTGTGACCTACTAGCTTGCACGTTGGATATGTAACTCTCGGCAACAGTGCTGTCATCTGAATACTCAAAGGTACCGGGCTTGAGCAGATCGTTTATGTGCAGCAAGAATAATGTTGCCGAGAGTACTGACCCCTGAGGGACCCTGGCATTAATAGCCATTTGACCGGACGAGCAGCCATCGATAACCACTCGGATGGATCGGTTACTCAGGAAGTCTGCGATCCAACCACATAATCCAGCGGGTAAACCGAAAGATGGAAGCTTACTAATAAGGCCCTTTGTGCCAAACCCTATCACAAGCCTTCAAGATATCGAGGGAGACGGCAAGCGCTTCCCCGTGCTTCTCGATGGCCTCACTCCAGATGTGGATGGCATACGCTAGAAGATCTCCAGTTGACCGATTACGGCGAAAGCTGTATTGACGGTTGGTATCCTAAGGGATATCATTAGCTTCTAGGTATGCCAGGAGCTTAGTGTTGAGTACACGTTCCATGGTCTTATAGAGATTGGTCGTTATTGAGATCGGTCACTTTTCATCCTCAAATGAAAGCCTAAATAGGCGTGTCAGGATCGGAGACAATTCAGGCGCACACGTTCTCAGAACAATTGCTAGTATCCCGTTTGGACCGCTAGCCTTGTTCACGTCAAAGTTACGTAGCACCCTACGGACGTCCTTCTGTTGGATGCGAAGATGCGACATATTCGTATCGTAACCATCAGGGTGAACAGGGGTCGCGCGTTACCTGGATCTAAACGCGAAGATTCCGCGAAGAGTGAGGCAAACAAATTTGCTTTCTCCTCAGCGGTATGTGCCAGCGACCCATCGGGTTTCAGCAGTGGTGGTAGTGAAGGGCGGCAGAAGTTCGATTCAACCGACTTAGCCAGGGACGAAAACGCCTTACTACCCGCAGGGTATAAAGCTAGTTTGTTCCCGATGCGGCTAATGTGGTCAAACCGAGACCTCCGCATCACCTTCTTGCAAGACTTGGCAGCTCTGTTGAAAGCTCTCTTGTTCTGGCTTACGTCATTCGTATTGTGCATACGAGTTTCGGCCCATACCTGATATGCTGCGTGCTTGAGCGCGTTAGCGCGATCAGACTCCGCACCAAATCAAGGGCGAGTTCGACCAGACATGGCTACGTCGGAGAATGGAATATAGTACTCCATTTTGTTAAATCAAGTAATTACCTAATTAGGTAGATGGTTAAACCACAAAGCGATGTGTCAATAGTAATTATGGTTTTTATAGTATTGGATCTCTAAATTTACAAAACTGAATTTCACAAAAAATGTGTATTTATTTTATTAGTAACACATTTTCACATACAAAAAGTGAAATTATATAAAAAGAATTACAATACATTGAATCACACTGCGTACACGCACCCAATTTATGATCACACCCACAGATTTTAGACTTAACAAAAAAAAGCATTTATTTTTTTAACAATACATTAACAGCAGGGTTATCATCCTTTGGACGGCTATTAATGGCTACTTATGGATTATAATCGATAATAACTCAAAGCATCCGGCTATTAACCCAACACTACTCACGGTTTTTCTTTCAAAGTTAAAAATCACCTGTACTTATTAAACCCGTCATGTAGTTTTTTAAAAGGTTTTTTTTTTTTGTATTAAAAACAATAAAGTGTAAATAACTGACCATTTTGTCATCGCTGGACCATATCGCGAGCCAGAAGTTGACGCTAATTTGTAGCGAGTGTAAAATGATGTACATCACAATGGTTCCTACGGCTGCCTTCACGCCGATCTTCGACAGATAGTGCATGTACACTTCTCCTTTTACCTGTATAAATGTAAATAGTATCAGGATAACGAGACATGTTTCTTACTTATTTTTTTGTCTGAGAGTTTCTATATTGGAAAACACAAAGTTATTTATTTATTTAACAATTCATGTACACACTTAACATATATAAGAAAAGAAGACAGAAACAGAAAAAAAATAGAATAAATATCGCAAAAAATACATACTGACCATATTATATTATATAATTATAAATACATACTAATAAGCAACTATGACGAAATAGAAAGTTAGTGTTCTTTCACCCTTTTTTTGAAAACTGCAAGAGTTTGGCAGCCCCTAATGTCAGGCGGTAGTGAGTTCCACAAACGTACAGCATGGGAAGTGATGGAGTAGAAATAGAAATCGGTGGAATGGGGAGGGGATTGATTTAGGTACTTTTTTAGTTAGTTTTTGAGTTACTTTTTTTTTTGAGTGAAGCGAGAGGACGAGTCAAACTTTTACTGACTAAAACTCCTGTGTTCTCTACCTTCAGTTGCCCTTCGTGTTAGAGATTCTTTGTTCCTGGACAAAGAATCTCTTTATAAAATTCCCGTGTCAGAATACTAAATATTAGAGTAGGTACTCACTTTTCCAGTTTCAGTTTTCTCAGCCTCAATAAGTTGATTAAACTCTGCATTCTCGTCTATTGGTTTCTTCTCTTTGTCAGCCTTATCCTTAGCAATTGTGTCACCATGGTCACCTAAAAAATGAGTACAGCTTATGTCATTTGTTTAAATAGTCGTAATATTTAAATAGTCAAACAGCTAATCGGTAGTAACCAATTGCGTTTTCAGTTATTCCAGAATCGATATCCGTTTCGATTAATCTTCATGATTTCAAAGTAGCATGAAAGACATATCATAGATCCTCCAACCCTGGTCGTTGACCGCCATTTCGCAGTTTATATGTATTAGTAATTAGAGAGTTATAGATCTAATTTTGTAGCCCGAACTAACAAAAAACTAACAAAGTAACAGCTTATAAATCACACGATCGTATCTCCAAATACAGACGATTCCCGAAGCGCATAATTTTTTGGGATCTATTTTGTATATAAGTGAGCATAGATAGGCCCACGGTATGATTTACCTGCTTCCATAGTTTCTGTGTCCGAAGCCCCCGACGACATCGAACGAGCCCATTGTAATTTACGATGAAATTCCGAACCAAGTTTGTTTTCTAAATCGTTCTTGATATCTGCCAAATCTGCGGGAATATTTATAGTAAACGGTCAATTATGTAGTTATGTGACTGTTCCTTAGTGGCCTTCACGCATGACATGCGTTTTACAATTACGTTCTTGGGCTGCCTCCTAACAACAACAGATGTCACATTAACTATTCATTCAAACTATCAAACGGGAAAAAAATGTACCATGACTGGGCGTTTCAATGGACCGAATTTGGTATCTAACCGGGTTCATGGCATGAATTAAATTTGCACACGGATATTGAATACCAGCTGAATATAGAATAGAATAGAATAAACTTAATTGTACACCAAAAAAGTAAGACAATTTATACATAAGCTTAAAAATATGGGTACAATGGCGGTCTTATCGTTGACAGCGATATCTACCAGACAATCTTCCTTAGGATGGATCTTAAGTACTAAAATAATACAGGGGTTAGTCTGCGGTGTACTGCTAACAAATGAATAGGTATACATATTTGCTTTGCATCGGCTTTTAATCGTGGAAATCACAGACACAATAGAAAGACAATAGGTGCGCGAATGCCGGCGTTAGCTTGGGGTTTCATGAATTAAGGACTTTTTTGTTTTTATAAGCGCAAAGGAGGAGGTTTTGGTGCATCATCCAGTACATCGATCAACAGATTTAAAATGTACATATCTCAATCAAAAGATCTTAGCGTAAGCATAGCATAATCAGGCCTTTAATGTTCCCACTGATGGGACTCGGGCTTCCTCTCTAGGAGAGGGAATGGGCCGTAATCCACCACGCGGACCCAGTGCGGGTTGGTAAATGTAAAAAAAATCAAAAGATCTTAGTAAGCGTCAGCTGAGCGAGTCCAATGACTTGTAGGTAGTTTGTACGCAACGCCCGCTACTACTTACAGGTCATTGGACTTGCTCAGCTAATACTACTCAGTCAATACTACTAAACTCAGTCAATGTTTCATGTACCGGATCGACCCTCCACGGGATTAACACGATCAAAAAAGGGTGTATATAGTACTTATAATGTTTTTAGGATGACCGTCTATAAATTTGTCCAACTAACCTTCAGCTGTCGCCGAACGCTCTGCGATCGTAAGATGGTGTAGCAAGAACTCTGCGAAGGCCCCCTTTTTCTCGAGAAGCTGCTGGTAGGTGCCGACCTCCGACACTTCTCCGTCGCGAAGTACTACCACTAGGTCCGTCCGCGCCAGGTACGACACGTTGTGCGTTACCCACACGCGCGTCTTGCCCTGCAGCAGCCCGCTAGGTCCCAGCACCTAGACAGAATTTTTCCAGTCTGTCAGTTACGCTTTACGTCGATAGCATGACGAAAACCGAAACCTAACCCCTTAAATATCATCGCGAGTACCGAACTGAGACTCCTAAACACTGCAACGCGATACCTCGAGTCTAGTGCCAATCCTAGCGCAAACTATCCTATCATGGATAATAAAATAAATAAATAAATAAATTGTTTTGGTGATTACCGCCAAAACCGAACAAAGCGTTTTGGGAACACATTTATTGTGCGTACAGCCAAGGAGTGGAATTCACTGCCGCAGTCTGTGTTTCCTGATAGCTACAACTTAGGGGTCTTTAAGTCAAGAGTGAATGGGTTACTTCTAGGCAAGCGTGCTCCATCGACGACCACATCATCGCTTACCATCAGCTGAGATGGTGGTCAAACGCGAGCCTATCAATAATAAAAAAAAAACCATACAAGCGGGTCGTTCAGGAAGTAGTTGTCGGCGTCGCAGTACACCGCGCGCGCAGCTTCTGTCGTCGCCAGACAGATTTATACCTAGCCACGTCACGCACCTTTTCGAAGATGTGCTTGCCCACGTGCGAGTCGACGGCGCTGAGCGGGTCGTCCAGGAAGTAGTTGTCGGCGTCGCAGTACACCGCGCGCGCAGCTTCTGTCGTCGCCAGACAGATTTATACCTAGCCACGTCACGCACCTTTTCGAAGATGTGCTTGCCCACGTGCGAGTCGACGGCGCTGAGCGGGTCGTCCAGGAAGTAGTTGTCGGCGTCGCAGTACACCGCGCGCGCAGCTTCTGTCGTCGCCAGACAGATTTATACCTAGCCACGTCACGCACCTTTTCGAAGATGTGCTTGCCCACGTGCGAGTCGACGGCGCTGAGCGGGTCGTCCAGGAAGTAGTTGTCGGCGTCGCAGTACACCGCGCGCGCAGCTTCTGTCGTCGCCAGACAGATTTATACCTAGCCACGTCACGCACCTTTTCGAAGATGTGCTTGCCCACGTGCGAGTCGACGGCGCTGAGCGGGTCGTCCAGGAAGTAGTTGTCGGCGTCGCAGTACACCGCGCGCGCAGCTTCTGTCGTCGCCAGACAGATTTATACCTAGCCACGTCACGCACCTTTTCGAAGATGTGCTTGCCCACGTGCGAGTCGACGGCGCTGAGCGGGTCGTCCAGGAAGTAGTTGTCGGCGTCGCAATACACCGCGCGCGCAGCTTCTGTCGTCGCCAGACAGATTTATACCTAGCCACGTCACGCACCTTTTCGAAGATGTGCTTGCCCACGTGCGAGTCGACGGCGCTGAGCGGGTCGTCCAGGAAGTAGTTGTCGGCGTCGCAGTACACCGCGCGCGCAGCTTCTGTCGTCGCCAGACAGATTTATACCTAGCCACGTCACGCACCTTTTCGAAGATGTGCTTGCCCACGTGCGAGTCGACGGCGCTGAGCGGGTCGTCCAGGAAGTAGTTGTCGGCGTCGCAGTACACCGCGCGCGCAGCTTCTGTCGTCGCCAGACAGATTTATACCTAGCCACGTCACGCACCTTTTCGAAGATGTGCTTGCCCACGTGCGAGTCGACGGCGCTGAGCGGGTCGTCCAGGAAGTAGTTGTCGGCGTCGCAGTACACCGCGCGCGCAGCTTCTGTCGTCGCCAGACAGATTTATACCTAGCCACGTCACGCACCTTTTCGAAGATGTGCTTGCCCACGTGCGAGTCGACGGCGCTGAGCGGGTCGTCCAGGAAGTAGTTGTCGGCGTCGCAGTACACCGCGCGCGCAGCTTCTGTCGTCGCCAGACAGATTTATACCTAGCCACGTCACGCACCTTTTCGAAGATGTGCTTGCCCACGTGCGAGTCGACGGCGCTGAGCGGGTCGTCCAGGAAGTAGTTGTCGGCGTCGCAGTACACCGCGCGCGCAGCTTCTGTCGTCGCCAGACAGATTTATACCTAGCCACGTCACGCACCTTTTCGAAGATGTGCTTGCCCACGTGCGAGTCGACGGCGCTGAGCGGGTCGTCCAGGAAGTAGTTGTCGGCGTCGCAATACACCGCGCGCGCAGCTTCTGTCGTCGCCAGACAGATTTATACCTAGCCACGTCACGCACCTTTTCGAAGATGTGCTTGCCCACGTGCGAGTCGACGGCGCTGAGCGGGTCGTCCAGGAAGTAGTTGTCGGCGTCGCAGTACACCGCGCGCGCAGCTTCTGTCGTCGCCAGACAGATTTATACCTAGCCACGTCACGCACCTTTTCGAAGATGTGCTTGCCCACGTGCGAGTCGACGGCGCTGAGCGGGTCGTCCAGGAAGTAGTTGTCGGCGTCGCAGTACACCGCGCGCGCAGCTTCTGTCGTCGCCAGACAGATTTATACCTAGCCACGTCACGCACCTTTTCGAAGATGTGCTTGCCCACGTGCGAGTCGACGGCGCTGAGCGGGTCGTCCAGGAAGTAGTTGTCGGCGTCGCAGTACACCGCGCGCGCAGCTTCTGTCGTCGCCAGACAGATTTATACCTAGCCACGTCACGCACCTTTTCGAAGATGTGCTTGCCCACGTGCGAGTCGACGGCGCTGAGCGGGTCGTCCAGGAAGTAGTTGTCGGCGTCGCAGTACACCGCGCGCGCAGCTTCTGTCGTCGCCAGACAGATTTATACCTAGCCACGTCACGCACCTTTTCGAAGATGTGCTTGCCCACGTGCGAGTCGACGGCGCTGAGCGGGTCGTCCAGGAAGTAGTTGTCGGCGTCGCAGTACACCGCGCGCGCAGCTTCTGTCGTCGCCAGACAGATTTATACCTAGCCACGTCACGCACCTTTTCGAAGATGTGCTTGCCCACGTGCGAGTCGACGGCGCTGAGCGGGTCGTCCAGGAAGTAGTTGTCGGCGTCGCAGTACACCGCGCGCGCAGCTTCTGTCGTCGCCAGACAGATTTATACCTAGCCACGTCACGCACCTTTTCGAAGATGTGCTTGCCCACGTGCGAGTCGACGGCGCTGAGCGGGTCGTCCAGGAAGTAGTTGTCGGCGTCGCAGTACACCGCGCGCGCAGCTTCTGTCGTCGCCAGACAGATTTATACCTAGCCACGTCACGCACCTTTTCGAAGATGTGCTTGCCCACGTGCGAGTCGACGGCGCTGAGCGGGTCGTCCAGGAAGTAGTTGTCGGCGTCGCAGTACACCGCGCGCGCCAGCGATACGCGCTGCTTCTGCCCACCAGACAGGTTTATACCTATTTCAATATAAATCATGTCAGTATAAAACATTCCCATTTCCATTTTGTTAAGAAACAAAAGAACAGCAGTAAAATCTATCAGTTTTGCACGCAAAGATTTATATTAAATTTCTGAAAACAGGATTCTCTAATATTGTACAATACCAGAGAATTAAAAAACCGGCCAAGTGCGAGTCGGACTCGCCCATGAAGGGTTCCGTAGCAGCAAGTAACATAATATAAAAGTTTTTGTAATGTGTTATAACGGTGATCGATGTTTTAATAATAGTGTATTTTTTTCGATTTATGACGCATTAAAAAAAAACTACTTACTAGATTTCGTTCAAACCAATTTTCGTTGGTAGTTTTTATAGTAATGTACATCATATATTATTTTTAGTTTTATCATTCTCTTATCTTAGAAGTTAGAGAGGGGGGGGGGGGGACACACATTTTACCACTTTAGAAGTGTCTCTCGCGCAAACTATTCAGTTTAGAAAAAAATGATATTAGAAACCTCTGTATCATTTTTGAAGACCTATCCATAGATACCCCACACGCATGTGTTTGATGAAAAAAAAATTTTTGAGTTTCAGTTCTATGTATGGGGACCCCCAAAATTTATTGCTTTTTTTCTATTTTTGTGTGAAAATCTTAATGCGGTTCACAGAATACATCTACTTACAAAGTTTCAACAGTATAGCTCTTATAGTTACGGAAAAAAGTGGCTGTAACATACGGACGGACAGACAGACAGACAGACATGACGAATCTATAAGGGTTCCGTTTTTTGCCATTTGGCTACGGAACCCTAAAAACCGGCCAAGTGCGAGTCGGACTCGCCCATGAAGGGTTCCGTAGCAGCAAGTAACATAATATAAAAGTTCTTGTAATGTGTTGTAACTTTGATCGATGTTTTAATAATAGTGTATTTTTTTCGATTTATGACGCATTAAAAAAAAACTACGTACTAGATTTCGTTCAAACCAATTTTCGTTGGTAGTTTTTATAGTAATGTACATCATATATTTTTTTTAGTTTTATCATTCTCTTATTTTAGAAGTTAGAGGGGGGGGGGCACACATTTTACCACTTTGGAAGTGTCTCTCGCGCAAACTATTCAGTTTAGAAAAAAATGATATTAGAAACCTCAGTATCATTTTTGAAGACCTATCCACAGATATCCCACACGCATGGGTTTGATGAAAAAAAAATTTTTGAGTTTCAGTTCTATGTATGGGGACCCCCAAAATTTATTGCTTTTTTTCTATTTTTGTATGAAAATCTTAACGCGGTTCACAGAATACATCTACTTACAAAGTTTCAAATGTATAGCTCTTATAGTTTTGGAAAAAAGTGGCTGTGACATACGGACGGACAGACAGACAGACAGACAGACATGACGAATCTATAAGGGTTCCGTTTTTTGCCATTTGCTACGGAACCCTAAAAATGCTCACACTTTGGTCGACGATCGACTTTTTTTGAATTTCTTTGCTTAGCATTTAAATTCAACTTTGAATACCAAAATAATATCTATAACTATAATTCATACCTTTTTCACCGATCTCAGTCTGGTCCCCTCCGGGAAGAATTTCTAAATCAGTCGCAAGCGCACATGCCTCTAATATTTTGTTATATTTGTTTCGTTCCATTTTCTTATCAAACAAGATGTTATTTTGTACTGTTGCGTTTTGAATCCAAGCTTGCTGAGATACGTATGCAATATTGCCTGAAAGATTAGATTAAAAATAGAAAACTGTTTTTACATTTTGTAAGGTTAGTTTTTTATTTAGATGAGTCCTACCTTTGATGTTAACTCGTCCAGAAACTTTGTCCATGTCCCCGAGCAAGGCAGAGAGTAGAGAGGTCTTGCCCGAGCCGACTCCTCCCACGACCGCGACAAGAGAACCGCGTGGTATACGCAGGTTGAGGTTCTTTATAACTGGTTCATCACCCCACGAAAAGTGGCCCTTTTCAATTACGATTTGATCTTCTAAAAAATAGTATTGTTACGCCATTAAACGTGAACACGCCATATCTCCGAGAAAATAGCAAATAGCACATAATAATTAAAACGCATTGCTGTTCGAAAGGTCTAGAATGGTTGGACGTAGTCAGTCTTAGAAAAATCTCGAAACATCCACAACATACCTACAAGTAGTAGTAGGCATTTATCTAACCGTAAGGGAAATTGTACTCTCCGACGTTAACAATAGAGTCGAAATTCGCATGAACGTGACTCTTATTATTACGAGCAATAAAAATGATTTATGACTTCGAGAAGCGATTCAATTGTTCTGGAATTCTGGATAAATCCGGGGACGTCGGTATCTAGAATTTTTTTGGCTCCGCATATAAATACGAGCCCCCGGCCGGAAGCGAGTCAGTTGTGATTTCGACTGCGATCAAGAGCGAACTACCCTAGTACTTGAAGTGATTTTACTTAACGACTAAAGCGATAGTGTAACGGTACTCTTGTGTTAATTGCGATTCGGATTATTGTTGACTGGACTAATTTGTTATTGTTTGTGGTGAATAAAGTTCTCTCGTCAGTAAATCGGCATTTGATTACCCACGTACGTAACAGTATAATTTAATGTTTATTTTCAAATTTTTTTTGGTTGCTGTAATTTCTTTTACGCTACGGTCATGGAACGACAACAAAGTTTGATATGCAGGAAAACATAGCGTTTTTCTTTTTGACAGCTTCTTCTACTTTCTATTAGCAATTTAGTGTAAAGTTAATTTTTGATACTAATCATGATAAATAAGTTGACATAAATCAACCAGATGCTTCGATAAAACTGCAAATCTTTGCATGCAATGCTTTATCTATTTTACATATTTACTGGACATTTGAAAGATTAAAAAAAAACTCAAATACCCAATTAAAATACCGAATCATAGCTACTAGGTTCAGAGAAAATTAATTATTAGGTAGTATTGTTGCGTACTATCGTTTTAATAGATATTAAAGACCCACACAAACTACATAGAGGGCCTCGCTTCCACGCTTATCTCAATGTTAACTGTACATGCTGCGTTGGGGCCCAGCAGGGTCAAGGCCAGGGGTTTGTTTTCAAAAGGAAGGCTCGGTCCCGGTATGAAAGGCAACGAAGGAACAGGGTGGGTTTTTAGTCAGTTTTTTAGGGGATGTCATCTGAATGATCTTTACCCACCGAAACTTCGTGAAACAGTGTTAATTGTTATAATAAAACATGTTACTTACTCTCATCTGGGTTGTGTTCAATTGCACTTACATCCAATTCTTCGGAGTTCAAGAATTTGTTAAGTCTTTTTATACTAACAGCAGTCTGTTTAAAAACAATTAAAAACATTAAAATTAAGGGTGAAATGAAATTGGACAGATGAGATATCAAGACCCATTTTATATCGAAACTCATGGCGGGTTACGATGTACCTACTTAAAATTTTCATAAAACAAAAATGCACTAACCTGTATAACATCCGATATTACATTAGGCAACATTGACATTGGGAACCGCAGTATATTGAAAAGGGACAATGCTACGAATGCCCGCTTAGAATCCAGCACTTCCGTGTCATTTACTAGTACGAAGCATGTGAATGACATCAACGATACCTAATCGACAATATTCATTGAGTTAATTAAATTATTTCATTGATAACATTTCAGCAACCCATTAACTCGAGTTAATCGGTCGACTATTGTCATTTTATACTTACTAAGAAAGGTGTACAAATCCATATGAATATCATTCCAGAATTGAAGAAAGCCTGCTTTCTGAGTACACCCAATTCTTTACTTCTTATTTTTAAAATTTGATCCCTGAAACTGCCTTCCCACGCGTACATTTTCAGGACCTGATAGAATATATGGTTTTATAAGCAGAAATTATTCCAAGTTCGTGTTTGTACTGAAGTCATGTCCAGATTAGACATAATGATATCAAAAGTACGCCGCGTTAACGGTACGTTTTTTCATTTTCGCCAGTGTCATGTACGCCGGTGCTGGACCAAAAATACAGGTTTCTTTTGTGTGTATCTTACCTTAATCCCATTAAGCACTTCGCTCATAAGCTTAATTCTTTGATCTTTCTGGCGCATCAAACTAGACTGCATCTTTTCTTGCTGGCTCGCTAATACACCATTGATGGGCATAAGTACGATGATTACGGCCAAACCGGCCAAGACAGAAGGTCCTAGCACACCCCATAGGAAGTACAGGGCGAGGGAAATTTGTAGCGGAGCAGACCACAGTAAGTTTACGAATGTCAAATCACTGAACCTGAAAAATTATACAACATAATTATATTGGCATTCCTGATTTGACTTGGATTAGTTTAGCAAATCAGTGGCCGATAGTCGACTCGTCAGAAGATTTGAAATGTATTTAATCGACTGATATGCTACTCGATCCTTCGAGGTCATTCGCTCATTCTTAGAACATTGAAATGTATACTTTATTCTGATTGACGGTTGTGTTGAGCCAACGCCGTTACCCATGGTGCGCTATCGGCGGAATTAGTCACTCTCACGGAGTGAATTTTATTGGCACTATGACAATTGTTTGAGATATAAACATTTGTAGGTTTTGGCACTTTCGGAACTAGTTTCGTGTGAAGACACAACAAATACATTGTTCTGCAGTTTTCGGTACTGTACATTATCTCTAAATATTATTTATTTAATTATCTTTGTATATTTTTTTTTAAATATCAGAGTGCAAATGTAAACAATAGGATTTTAAATGGTATTAAAAATATTTACCTGTCTACATCGGTGGACATTAAGTTTATTATTTCTCCAACGGTGGACTCTTTGCGTGAAGCATTAGACAATGATAGAGCTTTCTTGTATACAACGCTGCATAATGCATTTTTGATTTGTACACTGACAACAGCTACTTTGATGAAATATTGTCCCAGGAACATACTTTGTACAATAACACTTACTAGCATACTAACAGCATACATATAACCTTTCCATACAGGCTGATCACCACTTTCAATAAATCCAATAAGTTGGCTGTAATAAAACATCATAAGTGTTAAAGATTGTAATTATCTTAGCTTATTTTGCGGTTTAGTATTAAATCTATCATCTTACCGTTTAATTATTACAGCTACAAAATCTCCGTAAACGATTTTAAAATCAAAAGCAAATCTCAGAAAAAATCAAAAGGATGTAGAAATGCGCTGGAAGTATACGCTGCGCAAACGCAACGGTGACGCTGCATTAGTAAACATCGCGCACGTAACGCCGTAAAGCGACGTCAAAGCAACAACCTACGCGCTACCGCGCTACCAACGGCAATGCTAGATCAGTAGCCCGATTCACGTAATGAAAACAGTAGCGATATCGTAGCGATTTAGTCGTTTAGACCATTTCCGTATTCACATCCATCAATCGAGTTTGCATGACACCGATTTTAAAGTCGTTTGAAATTCGTCGATTTAAAAAAAAAACTACATTACATTATCCTAGTAGAATACATATAATCTTATATATTATATCGATTTAAAAAAAAAAACTACATTACATTATCCTAGTAGAATACTCGAATGTGATCTCTCTCTATGTCACTCAAAGGTTTGCTAGGAGAAAACTCATTGTTGAGTTAAGCTCGCCTTTGTACATGAATTGTCAATTATGAATGTTTTAAAGTTACGTTTTTGTGTGTACAATAAAGAATTAAGAATACTTATTAATGTAACTGGAAATAAGTCGATAGATCGTGAATACCACTTTTGGATAGGACTTTGATCGAACGACTATAAAACTTATACTTATACGATATTTTTGCTTTCTTTGATTTTACGTGAATCAGGCTACAGATACATAACAACTTATTGGTTAAAGCCGACTGTAAACTGTTTTCATTTTATATTATGTATAAACAATAGCGATTCGCAGCTTGCATGGGTAGCTAAAATTTAAAATTATCGGGTTTTCTCTACTAATGCATGTATATGTCTAAACCATCCTCATGAATCATTCTGTTTATTGGAGAAAATCGACGGCATAAAAATCCATTTATAAGCCGTCCATTCAGTAGGTACTTTTTGAGTTTTTGCGAACAGATAGATACAGACTTTGTTTTATAATATGTAAAGATAAGGGAAAAAAAGCTCAGTCAATAAACGTAGGCCTTCTTCCTAAAGCATCGCCACATCGGTCAGTAGACACCCTTGGCAATCACACTTAACTGACGGGCGTAGAATTTTTAAGTAATTTTGTCGCCCATAACATGGCTACGGGAACGTTTGAGAGAGAGACCGTGACCCTAGAAAGTACAGGGCAACTATAGGACACAGGTAGGGTTTAGTCAATAAGTCTGACACGCCCTGTCGTTCGACCCTAAAGCGAGAGAAGTCTGATGATTTCTCGCCCCCCATAAAATGGTAGCTCTACTCACCTAAGTAATTGCGGCGATGTGAAAATAAGTAGGTCGTGAATCACTTTGAGAAACACGGCGTATAAGAACTGTCCTCCGAACGCTAGGCACACCACTGGTAATATCGACGTGGGTTTTTTAGCCGGCTTCTCTGCTGCAGGAGTAGCATCACTGGTTTTAGCGTTTGCTTTACTGTAAAGGGGAAACTTATTAACTTTATAGCCGATTCACTCGATGGGATTTCCCATCGTCAAAAATGATAACATCCATAATAACTTATATTTCTTATTAACAATCGTCTGGGATACATTTTCGAAATTCCTTCTTTAGCGCTCAATTTCGAAATTGAGCGCTAAAGAAGGAATTTTCGAAGGATAACGATCGTTATCTATAAGGTATCTAAATATTTCCGAACTCCTTTCCAAAATCTCATGCTGGCTTATATCCAGTAATATAAGGATTTTTGACTGCGAATTTTAGATTTTTATTCAGTTTTTTTTTGTCATGGCCACGAAAAAGCGGTTGAAAAGATTCAAATAGCTTTAAATCAGTCTTTGACTGAATCAAAATAGGGAGGATGAAATTAAATAAATTTAAATCTGTGATATATCATATGTGTAGGTACAGATTTGGATTTATTTATTTTCCGCAACACAAAAGAAAACACAAAAAAGAAATGAGAAACCGTAAATTGGATATTTTGCCAGTTCTGTTTAAAGTCTAAGCTATAGGGCGCGAACCTATTGGCATTTTGACTTCGTATCGTAACATAACGTGATCAGAATTTTTCTCAATATAAATATTACATAGAAATCGAATGCTACTTTATATTTTCTGAGAAACGCCATTGTTTGACCGACTACTCTGTATGATGAAGGGCCATGTATTTTTAAGTTGTCAAAAACAAAGGCATTATTATTGAAATTGTTAGGTGTAACAAGTAGGCACCTAACATGCTGTTTTTATTAAAGGGTTAATTTTATAAATTAATACAATCCAACAAATGTATCTCGCTAAGTAACAACCTATTCTATCCACGACGCGATGATTCCGTGACGACGTACATAAACAAGAGACTATCAGATTAATTAAAAGCAATTATTTGAGTATTTTAGTGTCAATGCCTCAAGCTCGAAAAAAAAAAATATAAACAATTTCTGTAATTTTTTTTTTTTTAACTATTCAAAACATTTGCATGCCATAGTATGTGGCAAACATTTCTGAACCAATTTTCATTACTTTGTGTCATCCTGCATGCATTTAAAAAAATTTGTATGTGTACACATGCTTGAGCAAATAAATATATCTTTACTTATCTTATTTCGCTATTTTATTAGGATATACATAGATATCTAATGTACTAAAGTATTTCCTAAAAGTCAAGATATGGATAGATAAACTTAGTCATAGATAAATACAATTATTATGCTTTACTACAACAAGACAGATCGCTGATGAAAAATGTGGTAACAAGGAATTTTATTAGCTTTGTACGTAACAGAGATTTTTTTTTTAACAAATTTTTTGATTGGTGCCATTGATTATGGTCATATATCCATGTAGGTATAAATGTATATTATCTAATATAAATGAGCATGACACTGAACTACAGATAGACGTGATATTATGCTAGTTTTAATAACTGAATAACCTACTCTCAGAGCTACAGTACCCACTGATGCAAAAAAATTAAGAATTAAAAACGAAAGCGAGGTCACAAAGTCACAACTTTCAAGCCGTGTTACTTTCATTATTGTATTGTAAAATCAACTGCGTTGCCTCAAATTATAAATTATTTTAGCAAAATTGTAGTTGTTCATAGAATGTTGTAGTTCCTAAACTATAGATAGATACAATGCCAGTTTAAATATTCTAGCTGTCCTCCGCGATTGCACCCGCATCTTTGGTTAATGCCCCGTTCCCATGGTTGGTAGCGTTATATTATATAGCTTCCCACCTTCCTTGATAAATTGGCTACCTAACTAGTTTAGATTTTGTTTTATTGATAAGCTCTAGCTCGCATTTGACCACTATTTCACCAGATGCAAATGATGTGGCCGACGATTTTAGAACAGTTGTCAATAGAATTTTGTAAAGAGTTTTAAATTTATATGTAGATACGGAAAGGTAATTGTCATATGCGTTCCTCACAGATTTCCATAAATTAAAAATCTGAGATAAAATAATATTAGGTACTTTTTTGTATCTGATAGTAAAATCTCGTTAGCTTTCGAGTTTATTACTACACTAGCTGTGCCCCGCGGTTTCACCCGCGTTTTTCTCGTTTCCGTGGAAATACCGATATAAAATATTGCCTATAATTGCCTCCCTCAATAAATGGACTATTTAATATTTAAACAGTTTTCATATCAGATCAGTATTTCCCAAAATTACCGCGTTCATAAATGTATTTATTTCTCTTCAAAGATCTTAGACTTACAATCATCAACAAATATATTTCGAAAAAGATTGTTACAGGATTTTATGTTGATAAAAAACTCCATGGCCCATAACACATTAATAGGTACCAACTCTTAACATCTTACACACGTGATAACTTTTAAACTAAATATCCGATTGAGATGAAACAAAAAGTATTTTACTTCTACATAAATACTCTTGGTAACATAATGCTTAATTTCGATAAAGATTAATATTACGATACATATTTAACGTAGTTTTTTTTTCTTCAGACGATTTAATAATTATTTTGAACACAAAATCGGTTATTGTGATTAAACCATAATAGCTAGATATATGTTCTCGCGGACTTTTTTGTAGGTCTTAATGGGATCTACAAACCCGTAGTACATCATTTTGTTCTATTGTCAATAGTTTTTGCAGCGCACGCAATAATAGGTTTTCGATTTTACACCTTGTGTTACAAAATAGCAATTTTATTACGGATCCCTAATTTTGAAAAAAATAAAACATAGCCTATAGCCTTCCTCGATAAATGGACTACCCAACACTGAAAGAATCATTCAAATCGGATCAGTAGTTCCAGAGATTAGCGCGTTCAAACAAACAAACAAACTCTGCAGCTTTATAATATTATATTATAGTATAGATAAGTAAATAAGTAAAAAAGTAATAAGTAATAAGTATAGATGAGCAGATGCGTATTGTTATCTAATATGATACAGTAGGTATTTATTTTATCAATGACGATGACTTGTACAGTAAATAAAATCTTTTTCCTTATTGACAAATACCTTATAGTCATCACTGTTACTAACGGTTTTTAAATCAGTATCTACCACCACCTACAGTACATTTTACGTAAATACAGAAAAGAAATTG
Organism: Mythimna albipuncta; assembly: GCA_929112965.1. Lineage (NCBI taxonomy): Eukaryota > Metazoa > Arthropoda > Insecta > Lepidoptera > Noctuidae > Mythimna > Mythimna albipuncta. Next base: position 11,521,939 of record OV815960.1, on the reverse strand, counting down.
TACAATATTTTGTAATAAAATAGATTTTGATAAAAATGGGACCAGTCTGGAAATATTTCCTAAAGTAAGTTGTAACCAAAAGGTAAACAAAAAAAAAAAAATATAAATAAATCAGTTCATAGATCATAAAGTTCTGAGGTAACAAATCCTCCTTTTTTGAAGTCAGTAAAAAGATTAGTCAGATTAATCTTCGTTTATCACGACCTTCTTCAATAAACAAAAAACTTACAACAAATTATCTTTTCCGCGTATTCCTGCTATATTACGTAATAAGTAGTAGGTATTTCCCATTAGCAAAACCAGTGGAGAAGTGTAATCTTTAAATAAATTACTTATCAAAAGAAATCTAAAGTAAATTTTAGGAACTCTGTCTGGTATTTCATAATCATATAAGTTATATTATTATGACTAAACATTTTATGACACATACTGTACTAGTTGTTTTAATGTTATGAAATAAGTACACCGTTCCATTAATATCTGATACTGTTTTCTTACGCGTTGCCTATTTATAACTTCAATCGCCCAGTATTGATGATTGACAATGGACAATGGCGACCATATTACTAGATTTAAGGAAGAGGGTATCTGCTAGGGCATTGGGATTGTTAGAAAGAGTTAACGTGAAGTCTGACACTCCCGCTCGCATCACCCAGAACGGGGGAATTTAGTCGTATATGATGGCATCCCACCTCAAAAAAGGAATATCTGGTTGACACTATATTTGATTGACAGCTTCATCGACTGATGATAGTCACCTACACGTCTCAGGTTCGATTTCAGTATAGAACAATTACATCGTGCATGTCTATGGCCATACTATTATGGATATGTTAAGTAAAGTTTTACAAATGTAATAACATTTTTAAATTTTAGTTTGTAACCACGGAAACGTCGTGGGATGGATAACTGAATAAATAAGTCAATACTTACGTTTCTTTTTTTCTCAAAGCTCGCTGCCAAAATTTTTCAAATCTAGGCGCAGCCTCTTTGCTGCTCAGTTGTGGGTTTAAAGGCCATAAGTCTTCTATATTGAGACTTCTTCTAAAACCTGTTATCGCTAGCGGGTCGAACCAGCTGAACGTCAGCCGACTTGGGAAGCCTGCTCTGTTCTCTGGCGACTGAACCTGTTGGTTAAACAGTAGATGGTGTTACAGACAGAACGATGGAGGTTTGCTGTAATTTGACAATAATAGAAAAACTAGTCACCTCCGCATATGTGTAAGGTGTGTCTCTAGGTGGCATGTCAGCGAAACAATTTAATACAAACATGATCACTATCAGCGTATAGTACAAGATATAACTGCCAAAACTATATCGGGCATACGCGTCGTCGTTTGAACTGTAGTGCACGATCTCAAACCTGAGCTGCGGTAGACCAGCCAGGATGAGTAACAACCAGAATACGAACAGCACTCCTGAAGTCTTGATGCCATATTTTCGATTGTAACATAGTAATGTTACTGACAACATCTGCAAATGAGAACAATGATTAAATTGATAGGAAAGGAAGAGCATGGCGTATCTTGTTCTTGTTGTGTGGTGATATATTATGCAATGAAGTTTACTAGTCCTACTAATCATATAAACACGAAAGTTTGTATGTGTTACTCTTTCACGCAAAAACGACTGAATGCAGACCTGCTGGAATAGCACATAGGACACTTTTTATCCCGAGAGTATGTTCGCTTGGGATAATTTATTTCTAATAACACGCGGGTAAAGGTCCTAGTAGCAGCTAGTTCATAATAAATACCAATTGATTGTCTTGTCGCCTATTATCATTTGAGTAACGCTCATGCGTTGTCAATTGATCTGTATAATGGGTTACATAGATATGTACCATCGCTGGCCAAATTAAAAGGGACAGTACTCGTAGATATGTAATTTCTGATTGATACTTACTTTTTAAGCAAACCAATACCTTTATATAAGGTTTTTTTTGAATTTGGTATTGTTATTGGTTTCATTATTATTATTTTTAATATGTTGCAACACTGTGTATTTACGTTTTTTTTTAAGTGGCAGTACTTTTAACTTTGTTGACTTTTGTCAATATTTGTTAGATATTGGGTTCTTTTTGTTGGTGGACAAAAAATATTGTTAAGACTGATTTTACTAGTTTTTCCTGTAGAAAATAGTCAATACGTTAGTAGTAATGTTTCTTATTGCGTTGCTTTTTTAAAGTTTTATATGTTATTTTTTAACTGGGGCAACGGTATATGGCGATATTCTCAAAATTGCTTCTTTTTAGTATGGGCAAGGCTTCAGACACGTCTCCAAGAAGACGTACATTAATTCAAACATTATTTGTGCACTCCAAACATTCCAAGAAAGATGAGATATAGCAGCTATTAAAATTGTTTCAAAGTCTGTAGTTTACAGAATTAAAAGAAAAACTTATCAAAACAAACTTTTGGAATCACACCGTGTTAAATGTGGCAGGGAAAGGATCATCATTCTTCGTAAAAATATTAAAATCAGGTATATCTCGTATGGGCACGCCACAATCATGGCGGTAAGTCCCCTCTTTGAGGCGTGGCTGGAAAGGCCTCACGGCGTCCTTACCTTCCGCATGACGCAGGTCCTCACCGGACATGGTTCGTTCGGGAGTTTCCTACACCGGATTCATGCGGAAGTGACGCCCGGGTGTCGCCACTGTGCGGAACGCCCGGAGGACACGGTGGAGCACACAGTCGAGGTGTGCCCTGCTTGGGCGGAGCATCGCCGTGCCCTCGTGGGGGCGATCGGCGGCGGAGACCTCTCGCGCCGGGCCTTGGTTGAGGCCATGGTCCGGAGCGAGGAGGAGTGGCAGGCGGTCGCCGACTTTTGCGAAGCAGTAATGCTTGCAAAGGAGGAGGCCGAACGCATCAGGCAACGGCGTTATCGCCGCCGCCGTCGCCGGGATTCTGATCCCGATTTCCGGCCAACGTAGACGCGGGCTTGCGGACAGTGAGCAATGGGTAGCTCGCTGTCCGGCCGTCCGGTAACCGTCCGGACCAAGCCCAAGTCGTCGACGGCGCGCACTGTTCCCGCGCGCCTTAAGGAGTTGTCAGCAACAGCAGGGACCCAGCCGGGTCGAAGCCTACTGGAGCCAGGGTTATCCGAAAGGGCGCTCGAGCCCCGGTATGAAGGCTAGAAGGAACGGGGTGGGTCTTTTAGTCAGTAAGAGTCTGACACTATCTCCCGCTCCGCCCAAGGGCGGGGGATGTCAATGCATGATTTTTCCCACCATAAAAAAAAAAAAAAAAAGGTATATCTCGTAAAAAGACTGTTGCCCACCTTACCACGATTACAAACTACGAGAGCCTAGAAGTTTACGATAGGACAATCATCGAGGGTAGGCAAAAACGAAGTTGATAGGTCGTCGGCCTACCAAAAACACAATACACCGAGGTCATGAAGAAGAGACTATTGCACAGGGCCAAACAACACCAAAATATGGCAGTCGCAGACTGAAGTTGGACTAAATTTTTCAGACATTCTTCTCCGATAAATCAACGTTTCAGGTTTTGGTTGACAAAAACTCCTTTGTCCCTTCACAAAACGCTCCGATTCGCCCTGGAGATTAATTCTATGAAAACTGTTATTTAGAGAGAGCTAAACACCCAATTAGTATTGTGTGGTCTTTAATCTCAGCCAAGGGTATGGGGACATCTAGACATCATGAAAGGAACCGTGAGGCAAGACCAGTACAAGCGAGTACTAGAAACTGAACCGCTGCCGCAGCTCGAAGAATGGTTCCCTATTGACGAAGAGTTCATTTATATACACGTATCTGCATTGTGGTACAAAACCAGAGGTATTACTGCATATTTATTTATTTAATCTTCATACAACATACATACATAGGTGGATTTAATGGCTTGGGCGTTCTCTACCAGTCAACCTTGGGTGGTGAAGAGACATATATGGTAGGCGCACAAAAAGAAAATTTTGTTTTTAAAACAAAAATAAAAAGTATACATATAGTTAAAATACACATACATATATATTTAATATAAAATGTATACTACATATATATATTTATATAAAGTAAAGAGAGAAGTTTTGAGACGATTCTGCTATTGGTGTAGAAAATGATTCCGCTTAAATGCAAATCGACTTTCGGCCGTCCTGAATGTCCTGCTATCGAGAGGAAGCGCATTCCACAGAAGGATGGACAGCATATAGAAGGAAGAATGAACAAAATCAGAAGTATAAGAAGGACAGACCAGTTAGATGAGAGATCACGCAGATTCCTTGCGTGTGAAGAACAAAGATATTGAAAGTGAGTTATGAGATAGGATGGAGGCGTGGGAGAGTTGAGCAGAGAGAAAAGTGTAGTCAGTGCGCGCGAACTTCTTCTCTGGTGAATAGGCATCCATTTAAGCTCAGATCTATAAGTCGAAATATGATTTATCTAGCAACACCGCGATCAGATCAAAGTAGCACACGTTACGATATTTGATTATAGGGAAAATTAAAGTTTGCACAAGCATAGTCTTCGTCTTCGCGGGCGAAAACTTTCTCAGACGATACAGATACCCCAAAGTCCCGTTGACTCTTTGGCAAACACTAGAAACCTGACTTTGCCAGCCAAGCGTCGAGTCAAGATGCAAACCGAGATCCTTTACGCTAGGACTGATGGGAATGACGGCACCATTAAAACAATTGGAGGAAGAGAGTTAATCGACACTTTACCCATCATGCGCGAGCTACCAATAAGAATAGCCTGACACTTTGAGGGGTTTACGAACAACCCAAATCTATCAGACCAATCCCTGATAGCATCCAAATCTCAGTTTACATCCTCTATAGTGTCTGACAAACTGTCTACCCGCGCAGCTGCATATAATTGTAGATCATCGGCATAAAGATGATACGAACACCGAAGACAGATAGTTATAAAATTTATGAAGATGGAAAATAGTAAAGGAGGAAAGAATACCGCCTTGTGGAACACCAGAATCGACTAGACCAGACACTAGCTGATTGCAGCTCTCATTAACGAGTGGTATAATAACAAAAATCTGCAACAGAATGCCAGAAATCGCATAGAGAACATATCACGAAGAATGTAAATTATCCCAAAATTCTAGTAACATTCGTCCAACTTACTACATATCTTTTTTTTTTTTTTCAAAAATATATTAATGATTTTGCTTTTAATTTTATTATCTCAATCAATAAAGTCTATAAATAAAAATACCTGCCGGACCGACAACCAACCACTTGCCTGCAAGTGGATAATGTAACAATTTTGGGACAGTAGTCCCTAATAATATGGCCACCTACTGTACTTTTTCTTTTTTGTGGGAAATCATCAGATAATTTTTTGCGAAACAACCGTATCTGGTGAGGACCTGCGTCAGGCAGAAAGTGAGGACGTCGTTTGTAAACAATCCCCAAAAAGGGTACTTAACGTCGCGATTGTAGGTTAAACCTCCACGCGCCACTCGTGCGAGTGTGCAAGGACTGGTACATTGCTACCTACCTTTACATTGAGTTAACATTCAAAATAATGTTTTTTTTTTCTACTTGTTATCACCAAGGTTCAGTATTGATATAATAATATCCATATCTATCAAGTACAAATCTAATCTTAGAATCGTGCAATAATAACTTATTTGTAATTAAGTTTCGGTAGCATGGTGTGCGCTTTTGAAGATTATAAGGATTGTCTAAAAGCGGTGCTATAACAAAATTACACTACGAAAAGGTCATCGTGTTGTTATAACCCAAACAAGGCAATAAAGCCTTAATCAGCTTTTACTATGAATCAATGTATTTTTCCATTATACACATGCTGATGTTGCACTTTTACCTAATGCATGGAAATTATATGCATTTTTAAGTTAGTTAGATTCTGGACGCTGCGCCGTCGCGTAACCTATTGTGCCCAAATTTAGGGAGCACTTATGAGAAACATTGCCAAAATTAAGCGTTAAATTCATGTATCTGTGTCTGTGGTAATTAAAGTGGTTATAGAATAATTGCCTTTTTTTTAAAAAGACAAACGGGTTTGGCCTTGTAACAGTGCGCTTTACGAAAGACAATGATAATGCTTATGGCATTAAGTCCGCCTTTGTACAGTGTTATGTGCATAAAGCTTTAATAATTCATTAAACCCCAAGCGAATGCCGGGGCGTTCTTCTTTCAGGTCTTTCTATTGTGTGTTCTCTAATTGACACGATTGAAAGGAATAAATAAATTTAAGACATACTACCATTTCTGTAATTATGATCGCGATTAAGAAGTTTTTAAAAGAATATATTTTAAAGTACTTCTGCGTAAATTATATTTTTAGTTTTATTTTGTTGTGGCAGAAGAACATACTGATTTTCTCCGCAACCCAATCTTGACAACGCGACCTATAGTTATCCGTGTGAAAAGCAGTCTTGACGGACATAAATCGATTCCGACGTGTTTAAATATTTGCCCCTGTGATTTGTTAATTGTTACGGCAAAACATTACGGGAAAATGAATTCTTTTTTTTTAAATTAAAAGGTAAATCATTTGGAACCATTGGAATGCGAGGTATGTCTAAGCATTGTTTGCTACTGGACCAGCCAAAACTATTGCAACGATCACGTTATTGCGAAGACATTTGACATTTGGATCCCGTTACATAAATTGGTGGTTTAAGATTTCTAAGTAAAATTATTGGGGCACCTATTTTTAACTTGAGTGAATGTGGGGAAAGGTCATTCGGGTTTAAAGAATTAAGAAACTCCTGTGGGTAATGGACCTATATCTATGTCTCCTGGATGTAAGTAACTATATTTTCTGGAAGTTTAGTTAAAATTAGACCGTTAATTTCGTCAACGCTACTGTTTCTCGTTTAATAATAATATTATATTGATAATACTCTTTGAAAAAGATTGCATGTAGCAGAGATGAGAATGTTGAGATGGATGTGTGGTGTGACGAGAATGAATAAGTGAGAAATGAGTATATTAGAGGAAGTTTGAAAGTGGCGCCAGTGACTGAAAAGTTGAAAGATAATCGGTTGTCTTGGTATGGTCATGTGAAGAGGAGAGATGAAGCGCATATTACTAAAAGAGTTCTGAGTATACATGTAGATGGATTGAGAGGAAGAGGAAGGCCGAAGAAAAGATGGATGGATTGTGTGAGAAGTGATATGAAAGAAAAGGGAGTTAGTGATAGTTTGACGGGTGACAGGACAGAATAGAAGAAGAAAACGTGTTGCGCCTACCCCAAGTAATATGGGATAAGGGCAGGAAGAAGAAGTTGATAATACTCTTTGGCAAATAATTGGCAATAATGCATTAATTTCGACCTAAAAAAGGTTATAATGAGTTAATCTTAAAAGATAGACATGTACTGTCGCAGATTTTTTTTAGATCATTTAAAGAGGAATATTTTTGTGTAACTTGAACCGTTTTCGCAGCGCACGCAACGGAAGCCCTCAGATACGAATAATTTTCCCCGTTTTTGCAACATCACTTCATACCGCTTGAACGTGAGTGGTCTCCGTCATGCCACTGGATATCAAGCCATTGGATCAAGCGGCGTGATACTGAGTGGTCACTATTATTTTTCATCATTAGCAAACGTTTTGATCGCGCGTCGCGTTGTTTCATTATTTCGTACAATGCACGAAATGGCACTGTTCTTAGGACTAATGCAAACAGTGCCAGGGTCATAATTATTATCAAAGGTTAAATTAAATTAACTAGCGAAACTCCAGATAAGTACGACAAGTATGGATATTCATAAATATGAAGAAATAGGTAACAAACCTGGATTATTTAAAATGTTTATTTAGTACTTATAGCAGATACTAGGTGTTTACTTGCTGAATATTGTTCAGTAGGCTAAGTATATCTAATATTAAACGTAATTGTAACTATTTCATTAAAATTTGTATGCCACTTATTGTGGCAGAACACAGAGACACGTAGAAATATTTTTAACCGACTTCTAAAAAAGGAGGAGGTTCTCAATTCGGATGTTTGTATGTTCGCGCATAACTTCGTCACTTGCCAACCGATTTGAAAAAATCTTTTTTTATTGGAAAGGGTATACATCCCAAATGGTCCATAGTCACCAAGTCGGGATCTGATGATGGAATCTTGGCGAAATCGAGGAAAATCCTCAAATATAGGCAACCATATAGTTCTTTTGATATTTTCATCAAAGACTTAAGCATTTATAGTCAAAACATGACATTTGATGAAATGGAACTGGTGAAGAAGACCAGAAATGGCCAACGGAAGTTCATACTCACACAGATCTCTCAATGAACATAGTTACAAATAAATGAATAGTTCTGAATAGGTACGTTGAAAGTGGTATCATCGATGTGACCTGACGATGATGATGGAGCCGGAAGATAGGCACGGAACTTCGTAATTAATCAATGTATCCTAGCCGTGTTTGAGCTTATTAGAATTGTCATGAGATGCACTTTGGCTATAAGGTACTATGGAACTGATCTTTTGATGATGATGAAAAAAATAAAATAACCGACTTACTAAAAAACACTAAAACCATCAAAATAACTTTAATTTCGGAAGCCGGTGTTAAATAACGAAGAGGCAAAACTATTATAGAAACACCGACTTCCGAAATTAAAGTTATTTTGATGGTTTTAGTGTTTTTTTAGTAAGTCGGTTATATTTTTTTTTTTGTAAAAAGTTTTTTTTTCTTAACTCCTAATTCCAAGTCTATATCAATCACACTAACAATATATCTATTACGACGTCAACCAATACCGGTAGTAATAGGGAAAATATCGTTTGGTTGTCATTGATTAGATATGGTTCTTATCACGTTTCTGGAGCTTTGACCTAATATGTGGTGCTTAAAAGTTTGCCTAATCCAAAGGATTTTACATGCGCAAATTTCAATAATTCAGGTGTCAGTTCATTTAATTTCAGCTTTAATATCCTATGAAGTAATGTGGAAACCTCAATTGAATAGAGGAAATCGTTCATTGTCAAGAGACACCAGTATAGAGGCTTGCGGAATAGGGTAAACTTTTAAGTCCCAAAAACGTCAATTGAAATAGGAAGATCTGTTGTGATTGGTGGGAAATAACCCGATTGTTGTATATGTATGTAAATCAGGCTGCTGGTGCCCACATTCAAAGCGAGTATTTTGCGTGCGTATGGAACAAGTAGGTAATTCTGCCCGATGACACAGAATAGGTACTTATGCAATTTCGATGAATGTTATAATAAGCCAGCGGCTTCGCTCATGTTAAGAGGATTCTTCTTACAAACTTTGGATTTCTGTTTTATACAAGTAAGGGTTGAATTTTAAAAATGTCTTGAAAAATTCTTATTTTCTATACTTGTAGAATATAAACGGAACCTTTAAGCAAAATTGCAGGGTTCTAGGTGTAGGATTTGAGCTGAGTGTTGATGAGTCAAGACTTTGGCCCAGAGGTTACAAAGGTTAAAATATCGCGCGGGGAACTATGCGGGATGTAGGATTTCTTTGACGTCGGGTATTTTTGTTGAATTGTTCTTAGTAGGTAGTAGCTTTTCTACTGACAATCGCTTCATCATCAGCCTGAAGATGTCCACTGTTGGATATAGGCTTCCTCAATTGTCGCAGTGAGCGGTCCTGTGCGTCTTGCATTATTTATTCTGTGGTCTCGCATCCATCGGATTCCGGCAACAAACAATCGCTAATCGTTTCGAAAAATACCTAATATAAAGTAGATAGTACGGTCTGTTAGTTCTTACTGTCCATCCTTGGTCCATCCTAAGGTTGTCTGGTAGATATAGCTGTCATAGATTAAAGTTTGTGTAAAAGTTTTGTCACCATTTTGGTGTACAAAAGTAAAGCTTATCCTATTCTGTTTTAATTTATTTTAGGGTTTTTTAATTAGATAATATATAACTTTTTCATATAATTTGCGTTACAAAGTGGACGAAATAGGTCCGCTGTTATAGACTTCCATCACACTTTTGTACTAATCGATCGTCCATAGAAAAAGAGAACGCCCCAGGTCATCGCCATATATTTATGAACTGGGTTACTACAAGATATTAATCGCAAGGTATATAATATGTATATTGCTTTTTACACCTTTGGTTGTTTTCTTCAAAAATAACAAACAAGTAACCAGTTAAAACTGTACCACACTTATGTAAAATTTTCCTGTTATTGTTCGAAGTGATTCAATTAATTGATCACTTTTCTTACAACTACCAGATAAAAATAACGACCATTGAATATAGGGGCTTATTTATTTTTACCTACGTAAGTATTTTTTTTTTAGCATTTATTGTTTTATGTAGCCTTTCAAGACCTTGTTAGGTTTTTATAACAAAACTTTATGAAATTACTAGTTGTGCCCGCGACTTTGTTCGCGTGGACTATACAAACAGACGGACAAAAATAGTAAAAAAAAAATATTTTAGTGTATGTACCGTGTAGTAAAAAGCAGTTATTTCAATATTACAAACAGACACTCCAATTTTATTTATATGTATACGCGAGTAGTTGTATAGATTATTTATTATCTTCGTCGTGTGTGATAGTCCATTGAATTGTATGGCGAGCGATATTGTATCTTAAGATAAAATATTATAGTATCTTAGCCGTTTGCAGTACCCCTTAGTGAACTCCGCTGCAGGTGACGTAACCTATGACAAACTTATTATTTGCGGCTGGTACAGTAATCGGGTCTAGGGATCGAACCGCAAAATTAAGTTTGTTTTTTATTGTTTATACTTTTCCGAGATAAAAAGTACCCAGTGTGGTGCCCAGGATATTAAAGAATAATTATACCCAGTTTCATCGTAATCAAACCGGTAGTTTTTGCGTGATGCCTGAACAGACAGACAGACAGACAAAAATTTTATTAATCACATTTTTGGGTTCGGTGTCGATCTAGTAACACCCCCTGTCATTTATTTTTTTGATATTTTCAATGTAAGTACAGAATTTTCACTTCTACAGATTTATTATAAGTATAGAAGTATAGATAGATAAGTCCTCGAAGGGTTTCTGTGAACTGCGTAACTTCTTGTAGGTCTATACCTACATTTACATAGTTACTTTTCCAAATTTTAATTGCTATCTATATAGCAATTAAAATTTGGAAAAGTAACCTCACTAAGCCTAACACAGCTACACAACATAGCACTATACGCAGGCGCGTTGCGGCGCCCGTGAAGGAATGTCTAGCCTGTCGGCGCCACCGCGCCACTGCCATGCAGTCTGTTTTTCAGTCCGTCTGAGTCATATTTTTATCAAATTATTGCATAACTATTACATTAATGTAATAGTTATGCAATAATTTGAAATTCTCACGAAATAGCAAATAAATGTAATATAATATTTAAAGCATGGTAGACACGATTCTAGCCTTACGAGCACAACAAGCGCTCGACCTAGGCTCGGTCTTTACCCGAGGCCGGACGAGTTAGCCACCATGGCTCTCGCCTTCGGCAAGCCTGCGCCTACCTACGCACGATAATAATAACCTAACCGTGGCTACGGTGACCGAAAGCCGTACTGCGTCTTTCAACGACGCCACGACCGTCGTTGAAAGACGCAGCCTTAAGGGTGCCTTAGTCGGTCATTTCTCTATACAAACGTAGTATCGTGACCACTTCACTGGTTGACAGTGTTAATTCAAAACAAATCATTATATCAATTTATTTCGTTATTACCTAGCCTTGGATGAAAGCAAAACAGTAAAAAAGATATAGATTTAAAAGTTATAACTAATTAAAACTATAATATACACAATAACATTTGCCTAAAATATAACGTCAAAAAATTCTTTCGCATCGCTGTCGATTGGAAGTGTGCCCAAAAGACTGGCGGCATTGCCACGTTGTATGGCAATGCTTAATCTCTGACCAAGGTGAAAGCTAGCCCTTGGGTCACGCCAAGTGACAACAAGGCGTTTGGGATAATACACTTAACATTTAATTGCTTTTGTGTGCATTTTGTGTTGCAACAAATATTTTTTTTATCTATCTATCTATCTAATTTTAAAAATCTCTCCCTCTCATAATCTCGAAATATAAGATTTATGTTTATGTTCCGCAAAATACGATTATGTTTAAAAGGGTGTGAGCCTGGAGATCTGTCATATAGGTCTTGGATCTAGTACAGACTCCAGCTCTCACAAAGGTTTAGTCTTATGAAAAATTTATAAATAAACTTCTGTTACAATGTATCTTTTTGAGAGACATAAATGATATTTAGGTACTGTATTATATTATTATTTTATAGAACATCGGATTTTTTAGATTGCCGGTAAAACAAGCATTTAATGAGTTTCAGCCACTGAAACACACACTAGTGCAACCTTAAAGTGCGTGGCCAAAATTCAACTTGCACATTTTTTAATTCCTAAATTAGGGACACACTTCATATTATAATGGTGTTAATTGAATAATTATGTTAAAATTAATCAAAGAGGCCTTCAGTAGTTTAGTGCGTAGCCTAAGATAACATTTTCCTGAGCTGTGTCTAGTACTTAGTGGGAAACTTAGGCAAACATTATCTCTGTTTGTGTGAGGCACTGAAAGTTAAAATAAACACAGGTACAATCTAAGGAATTATAGTTGGCAACTATTGTTTTTTATATTGTTTATCTGTAGACTTTAACTGGAAAATAATCTATTTATTAAAATGTTTGAAAAAATGTATGAATTTTTAGATTTATCAAGTGTGTAAAAAAGTATCTTTAAATTATTTACATTGTTTGAACGTCATGAAGAATATAAATAATAATAATAAGAATGATCTGAAACTCTTTGCCCCCAACAACTTGCAACTGATGGAGCTACTGAAGGTAACTGAAACCTTCAGTTTAGTGCCATCAGGATGGACTTTGGTGTGGACAAATGTGCAGTCATACATGTAAAGCGAGGAGCGATTATGGAATCCGAGGGAATTCAACTCTCGGATTCCATACACCTTAGATCCCTCAGCTCAACCGAAACTTACAAGTATTTGGGTATGTTAGAAGCGTTAGGCATCAATACTGATGACGTGAAACAATCGTTGAAGAAGCGCTTCTTTGGCCGCCTGAATAATGTACTGAATAGTTTTTGTCAGGCGGAAACAAGGTGCGCGCTTTCAACGGTTGGGTCATGCCAGTATTAATATATTATTTCGGCATACTCAAATTGACTCAGACAGAACTTGATGCCCTGGATAGGAGGGTCCGTACACTACTTACCGCAAATCGGATGCATCACCCACGGTCATCGGTGATGAGACTGTATATCCCGCGGAAGTGTGGGGGTCGTGGCTTCTTAAATGCTAAGACCCTGCATAACCGCGAGGTATGCAGTCTTAGGGAATATTTCCTAGCCGTCGACGTGGGTATGCACCGAGATGTGGTGGCGGTGGACAAGTGCATCACCCCGCTCTCTTTAGCTAACGAGAACTCGCACAAACCTTTAGTATCTTGGCTACGTTTCGGTGACCTCTTCGGAGAAACCGAAGGTTTTGTCTTTCCAATTATGGACGAAGTTATGATGACGAACAATTACCGGAAATACATTGTGAAGGATGGTACGGTTGACATCTGTCGGGCGTGCCACCGGCCCGCAGAATCAATCCGACACATTATTTCAGGGTGTTCTCGTCTGGCTAACGGAGACTATTTGCATAGACACAACCTCGTAGCCAGGATTATTCACCAGCAACTTGCTCTTAAATACAATCTTGTTGAATCAGAAGTACCGTACTACAGGTATGTGCCCGACCCAGTTCTCGACAATGGCAGTATCACGTTATATTGGGATCGATCTATCATCACTGACAGGACTATTGTTGCCAATAAACCTGATATAGTGGTGATAGATCGACTAGAGCGTCGCACAATGATTGTTGATATAGCGGTCCCTCATGACGAGAACCTTATGAAAGCTGAGAAAGATAAGCAGATCAAATATCATGATTTAGCTCGCGAGGTTGTCGACATGTGGGAAGTGGATAGAGCAATCATTGTGCCGATAGTCGTAACGGCCATTTTTTCGAGGCTCTTGCCTCGAACAACATCTAAGGAGGCTCTCGTTAGGCAGCTGGATCAAGGGCCTGATCCAGAAAGCAGTACTCCTGGACTCCTGTTCCCGATGCCGGTGGGCTACTATTTTTTTTTATTTTTAAATGTTTTTTTTTAATGTTATTTTTAAGAAATATTTAAAAATGTAAATAATATGTACATATAATATAGATAATAAATGGAATAATAAGAATAAGTATATTTTGTAGCAAGCACGTAGCTATAGGTAGAAAGTCTTAGGGGGGAGACGGTACAGTACGGTTAGCACAACTGGATGAAAACGCGTTGGCAATAACGAAAATTGGTAATCGTAGATACATTATAATGTAAGTCTTGAGCGGAAAATATGTCACTACTTAATGTACCCCGAGAGATCTTGCCACGAGCCCAAGGGTAAGTGGTAAGCGGAGCTCCGCTGCGGCGACTAATTGCGGCACAGCAATCAAATCTCCGGCAGGACCTCATTGTGCTCGCCACCGCCACGAGGAGATGGCGGTACTCCACTTTCGCGGGACCGTTGGGACCTGCGTCCCAATCTGATGTAAGGTTTTGGCTAGTACAAACTAGCCAAAACCTTACATCAGATTGGACTGAAAAATATAATAAGTAGGTAAAATAAAAAGCCAGCCAGTGCGTGTTGCCAGTGATGACATATGGCTCCGAAAAGTAGTCGCTCACAATGGGCCTCATCAGAAGGCTTAAAGTCACCCAAAGAGCAATGGAAAGGGCTATGCTCGGGGTTTCCTTGCGTGATCGAATAAAAAATGAAGATATCCGCAGGAAAACTAAGGTTGCCGACATAGCGCAAAGAATTGCCAAACTTAAGTGGCAATGGGCAGGGCACATTGCTCGCAGAACAGATGGCAGTTGGGGCCGAAAGGACGCACAGGAACGTTCGATGTGGTGACGCTTGGGGGAGGCCTATGTCCAACAGTGGACGTGTATCGGCTGAAATGATGATGATGATGATGATGAATATAAAAACTTTCTTGTAAATGAACTTTGCACTTTTTGAGAACTGTATTAAATTTTCTAACAATTGCATTTGAATTCATCTTTCTACCTTACTTCCGATTCTTTCGTAAGAAAGGCATCGAGACCTTAGGAAAGGGGGAGGGGAGGATCCTTTAAACCCCTCCCATATTATAGCCTGTTTGGTAGTTATTTTAGTGCTTTCCATAACAAAAAATAAAGTAAATAAATAGTGAAAAAAATAAGCTAACTTACCAATGTTAATAATTTCACAACAGGATCATAAAAATCTGCATCAGAAATATTGTTCTCTTCTATGGACGATTCATAGGTCACCCGGACCAGGTTAACTATTTCTAATATTACTAAGAGAGATGTTATGACCAGCTTGCTTATATTTAGTTTGTTCCAGGGTATGTTGCCCTCCTTGCTGGTCGCTATGTGGTAGATGTCGATCAGTGCTGCCACCCATAGGTACACACATGGTGTCCATACTAGAACTGTCTTTTGAAAACATGCGGTGAAGTCGGGATTGTCTGTATACCATGTGACGTTGCTATCCTAAAATTATAATAGAAACATTAATCCACATTTTTCAAATCACATACATAAACTGTGTCATTGATAAGTCTCCAGCACAAGATTTCCTTCAAGTTGATCTATTATTGTTCCTTTGTATTAGACATATAATATTTTATATAACTTTGGATTGTAAAATAGAAACAAGTTCAGTTGATTTCAAGATATAACATAATAATTTATTATACAGTTTTTTTTTATTTCTTTCTTTTTTACTATGCTAGCTTTTTATTTAGGCTTCTCTCCCGCTCTTCCCTACTCAACCCTACTCTACTCTACCCTACCCTACTCTGCCTTACTCTACCCTACTATACCTTACTCTACCATAATTTTTTTTTTCCATAAGATCCTTCTCCTGACAATAACAAACACAACAAAAAAAGAATTAGCGAAATCGGTCCAGCCGTTCACGCATGATGGCGTGACCAAGGAAATAGGGATTAATTTTTGTATAATACTAGCTTTTGCCCGCGCGGCTTCGCTACCGCTCTTCCCTACTCCACCCTACTATACCCTACTCTGCCCTACTGTACCCTACCGTATCCTACTCTACTCTACCCTAATATACCCTACCAAACATCACATAAACCATCTACTAAATAGTCCGAACAAAGCCTAAACATTTGGTTTGGATAGGTGAGCCTGTTCTTGAGTTATAAAATTACAACGAAAAGTGACATTGATTTTTATATTTAGAGATAGATTAAACTTAAGTCGTTTTGCTAAGATTCAAGTTGTAAAATAGAAAGTTTTAAGTTTAGATCAATAGACCTATGAGTTAAATCTATGACTGAAATATTTAACAAAGAAACGAAAAAAATATTTTTAGAGAAACTTTCAATTACTGACTGAAAATTACAAGATTTGTCCACTAAATCTAACTTAGACTGCTCAAATACGAACCCAAAACGTTGAACTGCAGAAATAATCCAGTGAGGAATTTAAAGTCATTTTAAATAGATATATTTCACAACTTTTGAAACTAATTTTATATTTACCGCACTGACGAACATCTATTGGAATGCCTAATTTTGAAGTGACTGAGTGACATGAATGAATTATGAAATGAACATGAATGAAACCATAGGTTTCCTAAACAGTGTTTCCACTTTAATGATTTCCTTTCCCCACGTCTCAATTGAGATTTCCCCTTTTCAGGACATTTTTGCTATAGTTTTTTCACTAGTACTAGTACTAATCTGCTCAACGGTAACTATTGAATGGTCACTTTTCATTGGTTCATACTATTTAATACCCCACCTCAAGTTTGTACAGGCCAATGCAAATGAAAGCGAATAAAAAAATAATATAAATAGGTACCTATATAATTTGACTGGCCTGTTGGTCTAGTGGTTAGTGACCCTGACTGCTATGCCGGAGGTCGTGGGTTCGATTCCCACCCAGGACAAATGTTTGTGTGATGAGCATAATCATTTGTTCTGTGTCTGGGTGTAATTTATCTATAATATGTATGTATTTAGAAATATCTAAGTATGTTTATCAGTTGTCTAGTACCCATAACACAAGCTCTGCTTAGCTTGGGACTAGATGACGTTGTGTGATAGTTGTGGAATATTATTATTATTGTTTCCTTTATTGTTCATTTTAACATATTTATTACATTTTTAAATATTCCTTAAAAAATATATTAAAAAAAAACATTTAAAAATATAAAAAATAGTGTCCCACCGGTATCGGGAATAGGGTTCAAGCTACCGGCGGTCAGGGCTCCAGAGAAAGGAACCTCCTGACTATACGAGCCGTGTCCAGAAGTACCGCTTTCTGAATCAAGCCCTTGATCCAGTCGCCTAACGAGAGCCTCCTGAGGTGTTGGTTGAGGCTCTTGGCTATTAAGCCATTGGCCGAAACGACTATCGGTACAATAATCGCTGAATCCACTTCCCACATGTCGACAACCTCGCGAGCCAAGTCAATATACTTGATTTGTTTATCTTTCTCGGCTTTCGCGAGGTTCTCGTCATGCGGAACGGATATGTCAACAATCATTGCACGCCTCTCGTTTCGGTCCACCACCACTATATCAGGCTTATTGGCTACAATAGTCCTGTCAGTGATGATGGACCGATCCCAGTACAACGTGATATCGCCATTATCGAGAACTGGGTCGGGCACATACCTATAGTATGGCACCTCCGATTCCACAAGACAGTACTTCAGAGCAAGTTGCTGATGGATAATCCTGGCTACAAGGTTGTGTCTATGCAAGTATTCTCCGTTAGCTAGACGAGAACAACCAGAGATAATGTGGCGGATTGATTCACCCGGTCGGTGACATGCCCGACAGATGTCAACCGTGCCGTCCTTCACAATAAATCTCCGATAGTTATTCGTCATGATAAGTTCGTCCATAATTGCACATACAAAACCTTCGGTTTCCCCAAAGAGGTCACCGACACGCAACCAGGCTACGGACGCCAGTTGGTCTACATCGGGCCCATGAAGGGCCCGGAAAAAGCGTCCGTGAAGTTCCTTACTCTGCCATACTTCCCTGCGTACGTTAGTGTCAAGCACTACAGGTTTACGCCAGTTCTCGTTAGCCAAGGAGAGCGGGGTGAGTCCCTTGTACACTGCTACTACAGTCTGTCAAGAAAGTCATGAAAAGAGGGGAGGGCGCCACTATCATTGACATGGTATCCCAATAAATTTCGACTAAAAGATATTGATACTTTTATTTATAAAATTATAATTACCGATTTACGGTCCCTTTACTGCCGTGTAGGTACATTATTTTACCGATCTATCTGACACTTGTCTATCTATTTAATACATGCTTGCAAACGAGTTTTGACTTTCATTGGTAGTGGCTCCCTATAAATAAAAGTACTTACTCTGTCGTAGTGGCGAACAACATTTTTATTAGAACTAATTTTCATTCAAGAGACGTATAATTTTAACTGATACACAATAGTTATAGTTCTCATTTATTTATTAAAACTTCATCCAACACAAAAGTACAAAGGCGAAGTTAATGCCTTAGGCATTCTCTACCAGTCTGAATTTTGTTTTATAAACATAGCGACGAAACCATACTTCTCTATTTCCTTATTAGGATAGTTATATTATTATGTTTATCCTACGTACCTACACGCAAGAGTTTATCAAAACAGAAATTCTTCTGAATATCTGGTTTTATATTCCTAAGAATGTCTGGTTTGATCAACCCTTGTTTTCGTCTTTTCAGCTACTAGCATTTATGTACTTACTACAAAGTGCAAATCACGATGTTTTGCCTCTCTGCACTGCCAGCATGGCGCTGAGTATCGATAGGTATGGGCTCATTGGAAAAATAAAAAGTTTATGATATAAATAAATCTTTATTAATCCGAATCCAAATAATCAGAGTAGAGGTATTCGACTCCAGAAATGTTGCCTGAAACTTCTTCAAAATGAAACCGGCCAACATCTGACTCGTAGTCTGTTTCGTAGGTCGGCCTTTCCTGTGTTTTTCAAGCGTTGAAAATTTACCTCCATTCTTCATGCCTTAGTCCACAATGAACTGTACTTTCGGAAACACCTGAAGTCAATAAAGATAATTATGTTAAATATAGAAATACATTTTTCATACCTAAATAAAAAACACCAAAATATCAAAACCGTTAAGTGGTAGTATAATAAATCGTAGGTAAATTTCATAACCTTAGCAAGATATAAACAATGTTAAAGATAGATAAATTGTACTTAAAAACAGAAGATTGTCTAAACATTATATTTCCGTTAGTGTGTTAAACTTTAGAATATATTTACGTACCGGTTAACTTTGCTGTTCGACCATAAACATCGTCTTTGTTCGTCCCAGCACTCCCACCTTGAATTTCGGCTATAAACCCTTGAAAAACTTTAAATATAATTTGTCTCACACCGCTCTTATAAACATTTCGATTCATTTTTTGTATCTTAACGCTTCCACGATTAAAAAAACTCGAAATAGCACCGAAATATTATAAAAAATCAACCACAAAGATACGACGTGACAGTTCAGGTACTCAGCTTAACAATTATTCAGTGTTGCCAGTTTTAGCAAAAACATTAGTTCCCAAAACATTCTTTTCATGACTTTCTTGACAGACTGTACATCACGATGCATACCCCCGTCGGCGGCAAGGAAGTATTCCCTGAGACTGCATATCTCGCGATTGTGTAGGGTTTTAGCATTTATTATTATTATTCCATTTATTACATATATATACATATTATTTACATTTTTAAATATTTCTTAAAAAGTACATAAAAATAACATTTAAAAATATAAAAAATAGTAGCCCACCGGCATCGGGAACAGGGTCCAAGCTGCCGGTGGTCAGGGCTCCTGAGAGAGGAATCTCCTAACTATACGCGCCGTGTCCAGGAGTACTGCTTTCTGGATCAGGCCCTTGCATTGGCCGTTACGACTATTATTATTATTATTTTATACTAAGCAAGCTGACCAGGAATATATAAAACTTGCACCGGTGTCACCACTGTTTCTTTTAAAAAGTAGGTAAAACCAGTATATTTTAGATTTTAAAATTTGTTCCGATATTTTCCGCAATGAATTTAATAAGTAAGTTATTGTTATCGATTGTGTTGTCGTATTGTGATAGTATCGTTAGGGGTTAGTTTAGACTAGATTATTTTTTGTTTTCAAGTTTTATATTGTATTAAAGTTAATTTTAAGACCGCACTATCGTATTAGGTATTTGCCTGTAATGATAGTTGTAAGGAAATGAATAAATAAATAAAAATAAAAAAATTGTATTTGTCTGTAGGGTATAAATCCTTGGTGCTCACCCAACATTTCATAGACAAAATAAATATTTTTAATTTGCGTTCATTTCATTCATTCATTCATGGCTTGGTGACTTGAATCGTGACGATGTCGTCCTGTTTGTGATGATGGTTTTTTTATGAATTATAAGTTATTTCAAGCACAGCGTTCTATTAAATTGTTTCTTATGTGTTTCTCTGAAGAGTTTACATGCGAGGTAGAAAGTATTAAAACCAAGAAGAGTTTATTTACTTACGCTGACAAGGAGAGCGCGGCCGTGGTGGTCGGTGTTTCAGAATGGCAGAGTATTTAGCTGCTATATTTGGAACGGAAAAGGATAAGTAAGTATTTATTTTGTTTTAGAAAACTCACACTTATCGTTCCAATTACTGTGTAGCTTACAAATACAAATTCTGTTATCATGAAATTGAGGTTATCTTTTTGTATGAAAGTAGATTAGTTCCATTCATATTCTTGTAGGGTTTACCTAGTTTTTTCACTGTGCATATCTAAAAACGACTACTAGATCGTCAGCCAAATCTGTAATATTATAAAGTCTAGAATGTAGATGGTGATCCTAACATCTATATCACTAACTGGTCGACCTCGCGTGACCAGTGGGCTGGCTCGTTTCTTGTCCAAAGAATCAGCATTGCTGTTCGACATAGCTACATATTATGCCGCCAGTCTTCAGGGCACATTTCCAGATGACAATAATGGAAGAGTATTTTGATGCCTGAGAGTATATTTTCTTTTTTAATCATGTTTATTAGTCTGTACTTAATTAGGACTAGTTTAATGTGTAAATTTGTTATGTACATGCATTTGTAACAAAAATATAATTTTACATCTGTTTAACACTGATACTACTGATGTTTGTGTTATAATTTGTTTTTCAGAGTTAACTGTTCCTTCTACTTTAAAATTGGGGCATGCCGCCATGGAGACCGTTGTTCCCGTATTCATAATAAACCAACTTTTTCACAAACTGTGCTATTACAAAATCTTTATGTAAATCCTCAAAATTCGGCTAAGTCAGCCGATGGTAGTCATTGTAAGTTAATTTTTTTATTATTTTTTATAATTATTATCAATCTAAGCTTAAGAAATTGTTCAGTCTAAATTTCCATCTATTAATTCATTAAACTGGCATTTACTGTCTCGTTGTCTTTCTATTGTGTGTATAATTACGGTATTTGAAAAGGTTAATAACTTCATCTTAGCTGCAATACATGTCATGTCTTGTTACGTCATTTATATGATATTCAAATGTACTTCAAATTCCAGTGGTTGTGGCCAATGTGTCTGATGAAGAGATGCAGGAGCATTATGACAATTTTTTTGAAGATGTCTTTGTTGAGTGTGAAGACAAATATGGAGAAATTGAGGAGATGAATGTGTGCGACAACCTTGGAGACCACCTTGTTGGCAATGTTTATATTAAGGTTTGTTCAGAATTTTTAAAAACAGTATGGTATGTTACTTGATTTGAATATTTAGAACTTAGTATTTATTAGCTTTGTCCATGTCAACTTCCTGCTCTTGCATCATTATACCGAGTGTGACGATGTATGTGTTTAAAAAGACATTAGGGCATTGGCCCTAGTGCCATTTTTGACGCATGGGTTGTGAGTACTTCAGAATGACTCCCAATAAATCGAAAGCGAAATGTAAATAAAATAGGTTGCAACATTACTTTAATCATGGCAACTCATTTTAGCTAGTGAAAGTCTGGCACTCTTTTCTGCTCCACACAGAGGAGAGGTTTATCAACTAGCTATGCCACTAACCATGGCTCAGGAATGTAAAGAGCAACTGAAAGACAGATGGGTTTTAATCAGTAAAAGTGGCACGCCCTCCCGTTCCGCAAAGAGCGCGAAAAGTCATTGAGTATAAATTTTTTTTGTTAGTATAACTTTTCCTGCTAATAATTTCAGTTCCGTCGCGAGGAGGATGCGGAGAAGGCGGTGAATGATCTGAACAACCGTTGGTTCGGTGGTCGTCCAGTGTACGCCGAGCTATCCCCTGTGACGGACTTCCGTGAAGCCTGCTGCCGTCAGTACGAGATGGGGGAGTGCACCCGCAGTGGCTTCTGCAACTTCATGCACTTGAAACCTATCTCTAGAGAGCTGAGAAGGTAAGAAGTTATTGACTAGTACACTAATTGTGTAGCACACGAAATCAGTTTCAAGCGCCTCAAAACTAAATTCCTGACTCATTTATATGTTTAACGTCTACTTGACGATGCAGTGAATACTGTTGAATTGAGACAATGAAACCAATGGCAGTCCATTTTATGAATTTGTTTGAGTTTCTGATTTAGAGAAAGATTCAGTTTGGTATTTGGATATTTTGAGATCATTATTGTATCTAATTGATTCATGTGTTACTAGCAACTAACTTTTCCTTAGTTCAACCTGGTTAGAAATGTAAATTTGTTAATCTGTACTTCCATCCTAATATTATAAAGAGGAAAGAAAATATTTTTGTTTGTTTTAGGCTGCTACTTTATTATTGACTGATATGATATAAGCTATTTGTTTTCTATTTTTACATGGAATATTGTATAAGTAAGACAACTTTAACTTGATATTTTGTGACAAAATTCAGTTTGTTTACTAGCTAAAATAGATGCATAACGAAAACTTCAAATATGTCATAACTTCAAGCAATATGGGCAGCAACTTATTTAATGATAACAAATTGCAGTGAGCCTTGATAAACTGTACAATTACTGCAGTTGCAGATTGTATTTCTATCAAACTATAACTCACAGTGGTCAGAATCAGTGCTTTGTCTGATTGTGTTATGATGAAGGTAGGATGTTCAACTAACATCCTTTTATACAGGTTGCTAGTGTTGAAACTATAGTTCTAATAGATAATATAGATAACATTTTGATTTGTCATACATATCTGTATTTGCCTTTCAATCGTGGAAATCGTAGACACAATAGAAAGACAATAGGTACGCGAACGCTTGTGGTTTAATGAATTAAAGGCAAAGTCTTGACTCACTGACTCATCAACGCCTAGTCCAAACCCTTGCCATCTAGAATGCAGAAATTTTGCACAGATTCCTTTTACTATTTATATAAAAAGTTTTTACTAATTTTTCAAAATTAATCTCCTAAGGGGATAAAATGGGGGTATAAAGGTTGTATCCAGGAGAATCCTAAACTCACGCAAAAGCTAGCTAGCTTATATTTTTTGGTCCTAGAAGCCTGCTATTGCTTTGCGTGGCAAAGGGTCTACCTTCTAATTATTTGTAAAGATATCTTTAAGGCCACAAAGGAACTAAAATTAAAAATTCTGCATCGTGGTCTTAAGAGTTCTCCGCGCGATTAGAACTACAACAGCATGAAGTCTATCACTATCGGGCATTTGCCTGAACAAGACGTAACACCGGTCTGATCGGAGGACACACCCTTTCTAAGGACGTTTGCGGGACGGGACTTTACAGTTCGACATACTCTTAAATATTTTTCATGTACAACACATTTCTTGATCCAATCTACTTAAAATTTTGCATGAATATTCTTTATTAGAATTGATGAAAGACGATTTACGTATTTATCTTTTTATATATGAAAGGAGAAACTGACTGACTGACATATCAATCACAACTGAAACTACTGGGAGTAGACGTGTTTTGAAAAAGGTTTTTTTTTATGACGTAGGCAAGGCAAGCATTAAGAGATAATTTTTCAAAATTCATCCCCCTACGGGGATAAAACGGGGTACCAAAGTTTTTATGGAGTAACCTGCTTTCACGTGGGCGAAGCCGCTGGCAGAACCGTAGAAGTTAGTCTTAGCTAGTAATATTTTTTAAGCTAAAATGTCTTATCATTATATTTCAGATATTTGTACTCTCGTCGCAAGGGCTCGCGTCGCTCTCGCAGCAGATCTCGCGACCGTCGCCGTCGCTCTCGTTCCCGCGGCGGCGGCGGCGGTGGCGGTGGTGGCGGCGGAGGCGGCGGTGGCGGTGGCGGCGGCGGCGGCGGCGGCGGTGGCGGCGGCGGCGGCGACAACCGGCGCAGAGACCCGCCGCGCAACTCGCGCTCCGGACGCTACTGACCGTGACGGGAGCGATCATGGATGGTACGCGCCCGCCGTGTTGTCCACGAGGTGCGTCGATACTGACATCGTATATTTTACCTTTACGCTGTTAGCACGTATGCAGTCTTTTCACTTACTCTCTTGGTCAGCTTCCAATTAATGCATCTTTTGGCAGTCTTCGTAACTCACTGTCCCAGTATGCTAACAGCGTTCCACACACTGAGGACTTTAGCATAATTATTATACGTACAGCAAGCACATGATAACTCTTGATTACTAGGCGTAAAACTTTATTTAGTCAGTAGAAGCTTGATATTGATAAAACGCCAAATACATCTCTATTAAATACAAAGGTCCCTGTTCGTCCTGACTAAAGTACATCTCCTGTGTCAGCCACATCACCCTGTAGCATATAACATGTAACATAAGAAACACACATGAAAGTAGAATCATGTACAGAATCGGCTACTGAATTAATTTCTGCTACTTTATTTTTTATAAACTATTACATATTTAATCTTGATAAATCTTGATTGCATTAATGGCGTATTTGTGCGTGCGCGAATAGACACTAACGTTGATGTGCCACCAATGTAGTTCCACACATTATTTGACTACAATTAAGATAACTAATTTCGAAAAAAAAAATCCTATACTCCATTCGAAATAATATTAGACATTTAAACAATCATTTTTTTTAATTGTCCTTTCAACCGATTTTGACTTTTATTGCATTGGTGATATGATAAATTGCGACTGCAGTAAATAGTTGGTATTGTAACACCTTTTTTGCTTTTAATGCCATTCTTTTGCCTGCAGAATAGAAGTCAAATCGTTTGAACGGAGAGTGAAGAAGGATATGATTGTTTGACTTTCTATTTGAGGTGTATTAGTGTTTGTATTATTCCAGTTACATGTTGTTAGAGATTTTACATCCTTTAACCATCTTAATCTTTAATAATTTTGTATTTGTTTTTTTCAGATGCACGCAATATACTGTGTAAGGATATGAATGTTGTTTGATGTTAGTTCAATATTGTCCTAGTATTGTAATAAATACTGCAGTGTCTGACTTTCACTAAGAATGTATTTTTAGTTTACTAGCATATTTTAAACTTTCTTACTAATCAGATCTTTCTGACTTCAGATTTAAGACTGTAGGATAATTGCAGTACCCATATCACGGACAGTGTATTTGTATGAAAATGTGGACTTTGAAGAATCAATAAAAGTTTAATTTCTTTAATACTGCTCTTTATTTACCTATGACCTTTTATTATTATTATAATTTGTACTTTGTACACAAGACAGATCTTCGCATACACCTCTTTAAAGCTTTGATCACTGGTTTATTTAAGACGTAAGTAGCTGTCATAAATTATATCTTATATAAGTCTAGTTTTGATTCTTCATAAATATCTTCCCAGAAGGTCATGTTGTCTTTATTCGGGTTTCTCTTGCATTCGAGTTGTTTTCCTATGATGTAATAGTTTCGTTCAGACTCCTTGAATGGTTTCCATTCTACGGCTCCACTTGAAGTAGGATTCCTGGAAAAGAGCAACTGGTTACTATGGGAACTTAGTACTTATGTATCGTTATAATTAAGCACTATGTTTAAAGCCACGAACAGTTAGAATTTGGTGGATTTGGCGACAATAATTTGAATACGGAATGTCTTATTTTAACAAATATACCGTACAATTCACGAATGTTGGCGGCCGTGGAGTTAGCCTTTGCGAACGTTCGCGCATACTACACTCTTCTCGCACACGCACGTCGCCATTTGGTTCCTAAAACACGTTACTGCGCAGCCTTCTGCGCAAACTTCACGGCCGCCATCATTCGTGAATTGTACTGTACCTAACTTCTTTGACTTAATAATGCTCATATATATATAAAAAGTAAACTACAAATGTTGAGGTCAGTGCCATGTAGCGAACATGGTGGAGAAGATTTCACCCAAAAAAATATGGTAATTTTCGGAACATTTTTTTAAATTTTATTTCTTACACATCAATTCTATCGCGCGTTCTCAGGAACGTTCGCGATTGCGCGACGATATATGATGATAGTCATACACGCACACAATCACTGAACGTGCGGTCTTTCTCGTTCCCATTCAACGTCTTCACAAGCGCGATCTTTGGCACATGTGTTCGATTACTGTTTCATGCACGAATGAGCGACTGTAAAGCCCGCTATTGAATGAACGTTTTTTGGAGAAATATACTTGGTGTTTAAATTATGCTAAGCTTACCCAGTAGTAGCAAAATCCGTCCATAAGAGCACAAATTTTTCTATAATATCTCTAGATTCATCTGTCAATGGTACATCTAAGCACGTGATGTTGAACAGATATGCCAAATCGTCCGAGTGGCAAACACCTTTTAAAGAATCCATATTATAAGACTTTTTCGTGAAATTTCTTTCAGTTTCTGCAACAAACTCGTAAAAGTAAACTGGCTCAGAAGTATACTGGCTGTGGTACCGCGCGTACCTTAGGATGTTGTACAGAAATACTCTGTCTGTTTCGAAATCAGAATAATTTTGTATGATATCCATCGATATCTGTTGATCGTTGAAGTATTGCTTTCGTATCCTTGCATCGGCTTTTTGTATTCTTTCTGGTTCCCATTTTAGTTTCAATTCTCTAGGGACAACAGCACCCGGGGTGGACAAAAAGGGAGCTATAACTGGTAGTTTTCTTGCTATTTCTATACCATCGCCTGATGTGTATCCTAATATTATTGGCACTTTAGCCATATGACCATTTTTCACCAAGTTTAATGGTGAATCCGATAAAAACTTATTTTCCTCAGAACCAACTTTTTCTATTACTGGACCGAATAGAATACTATCCATTAGGTCATTGTATTTTAAGTCTAACATTGGTAACTGTATGCCTACTAGAGACGACGCTGGCACGCTTTTCAAGAACTGTAAAAGTTCTGCTGGATCGTCTGTTTCTTTTCCGAGTAGTTTCCCTAGTTGAAAAGACCTTTCACGGGCGTATATGTTATAACTCCACTCATTGAGACAGACTCCACTTTGGCATATCGCTTTATCAAATAATCCCGAACTCATTTTGGATACCAAGTGACAGGACACTGAAGCTGACCCCGCGCTGCAGCCGAAGATAGTTACATTGTTGGGATCGCCTCCGAAGGCTGCGATATTTTGCTTCACCCATTTTAAAGCGAGGACTTGGTCTTTCATGCCAGCATTGCCGGGGCACTCTTCAGTGTCTAAACAAAGGAAACCTAAGACTTCTAATCTGTAGTTGATTGTGACCAATACGACGTCGTGTGCCATGAAAAATTCTGGTCCATAGAAGTCGGAGTCGCCGGATCCTGTGTAGAAGCCGCCGCCGTGGATCCAGACCAGCACGGGGCGAGGTTTGGGTGGTGTGAGAGTCCTGGTGTATACGTTAAGGTAGAGGCAGTCCTCGCTGCCGGACTCCTTGCGGTTCATTCGCTCGTTGTACTGCGGGCAGACGGGGCCGTGCTGGGACGCGTCGCGGACTCCTTGCCATGGCTCGGGAGGTTCCGGTGCCTGGAAAGAAAAAGTATAAAGGTTAGTAGAGGGACGATGCAATCTCCATATCTACGTTCAAAAATGTCCATGTTCGACTTAGGCAAATTACCTCTCAGTTTCGGTAAATCCTGAATCAACTTAAAGTTTTACGCGCGATTTGAACATATAGAACATCCCGAAATCATCTGCCAGGCAGTTGCCTATCAGACATAAGTAACACTCGTCTGGTCAGAGGATTCTCCCTTTTCAACGGAGGTACAGACACCGGCACGGATCTTGAGCGCACGACGACGACGATTGGCTCGCCAATGTATGGAATGCGCAAAGCGATTCCTACTCTGATGCCGAGCGCTCAAAATTCGTGGCGGTACCTGTATGTGGTACTTTATTCTTTGTTCCGCATACTCTAAAAGTACACTATGTGTTATTCCAGGACCTATTCTACCCGTGAACCAATTTTTATCGAAAGCGTTCAATCGTGAAGAAATAACAAACATACTCACAAGCTTCCGCCTTTTATAATATTACTTTGTAATGATCCAGCCCGGTCTGGCATGGGTGCAAATAATATACACAAACGTTTGCGTTTATTGCTCTTTCTATTAGTGAAAACCACTTCAAAATCCGTTGCGTGGTTTATGAGGATTTAGCGGATAAACGCACACGCGGAAAGCGTCTTTGTTTTATACCAGGTAATAAAGATGTAGAGTTATATACATTTATTTTGTATGTATGTCATATTCTTTATAATGCATACCCCACTCAAGATAAGAATCTACTTGATATGGTAATATAGTTTGCTATCTAATATACCTACTTGTACAGTGTACTTAAATAAATATATTACATTAGATGCGTCTACTCCGCAAATACCATCATAATAATATGCGGATAGTCTCCAAGTGAATACTAATGTGCATGCTTTGGTATGCTTTCGTTTGAAGTGAAGAAAAAACGTTACAAAGTGTGTAGGTATCTCTTCGTTAGCTACTCACCTTGAATCTTAATTCTCCAAGTGGCGGCTTTGCGTATGGTATGCCTTTGAACGCGACGTAATTCTCGACACCACTGCAAATCACTCCCTTCAACTCGCCCTGCACTATCTTGACTTGTGGTAGCTGCATATCGCGACTAACCCTGTAAATTGCAATATCTTGAATATTTACAGCCTTCGAAGATATTTGGGAAAACTAGTCATAATTATTCGCTAAGCTACGACTAAATGAAACTTGCTCAAAGGTAGATACCTAAATCTAATTTACCGCGTGAAACTGTCTATTGGTTGGGTGCCAAAATAGGCATGCATGTATGTAAGTAGGTACCTAGTTGTAACCTTGGCTGCATGTTGCCCTATATGATGCATAGAGACAAGATAAATAAAATTAGCGCCAGTAAGTACATAATTGCGGCTATATAAGGCGTGTAACCGGTGTAACCGAGTCGTGTTTAATTAGGTATTTCTACATTCTGAATGAGTAATTTAATAACAAGGACAGAGCATTACGAAACCTGATGCATTGTTGCATGTTATTTTGATGTTCTTGAGATGGGAAGGTAGATTATTAAAATATAAGGTGTTGTTACCTCACTATATGCAGTCCCCAAGGCCGCTTATGTCTAAAAGTGGTGACACCAATGGCCAGTGCCGTTGACCGACGGACGGAACATTGTCGATCTGTGACGTACGGACGTGTGGCGTCATAAGCAGTCACGATAAAAAATCAACGTCGTGTTTGTTATGATCTACACATTCTACTTTGTGGATGGTTCGTAGCAGCTACGTAAATAAACATGTCTCGAATCTAGACTTGTTTTTAAATGTTTGGCGGTTGTTTTCACATATAGAGAACTTATTTCTAAGTTATTTCAATGCCAGATACGTTTAAAGAAGGATATGGTAAAAATACCACGTGTTTGTACTAATTCTTTAAATAAATAAATAAATAATTACCTAAGTAGATACGTATAATATCTAGTTAACTCAAAGGATAACACTACACGCGATTGCAATTTTTTCATTAATAAAAATAAAATAAAATATGAAACCAAGAAAAGGTTAGTATATATATATTTATTACAGAATCAAACGTCAAAATATAATGTGACATGCCGACTGTTCGTGACAAAACTACATTTCAATTTATTATTCAGATGTTAATTTAAATATTCTATTTAATTAAGTTTTTATCAAGACACTCTTTGAATCACACGTTCTCACTATGTCGTCGTAATGATTAAGTGGCCTTAAGATCAATCCCATACGTGTGGGGTATCTATCTATAGGTCTTTAAAAATGATACTGAGGTTTCTAATATAATTTTTTTCTAAACTGAATAGTTTGCGCGAGAGACACTTCCAAAGTGGTAAAATGTGTCCCCCCCCTCTAACTTCTAAAATAAGAGAAGGATAAAACTAAAAAAAATATATAATGTACATTACTATAAAAACTACCAACGAAAATTGGTTTGAACGAAATCTAGTAAGTAGTTTTTTTTTTAATGCGTCATAAATCGAAAAAAATACACTATTATTAAAACATCGATCAAAGTTACAACACATTACAAGAACTTTAATATTATATTACTTGCTGCTACGGAACCCTTCATGGGCGAGTCCGACTCGCACTTAGCCGGTTTTTTTTTTAAACAGTTTATAAATCGTGAACGTCATTAGGTATACTGTCACGCAACACAATTTTATTAATCTATGGATTAAGGATCAGCTCTAAACTTGTGCACGACAACGCGCGAACACGGAATAGGTAGCAGAATATTTTGTGCGTTGGAACTGAAACATGGAGGCAAGCGGGTTGGTAAATGAACTGATTATTCCCACAGTGTAACCACACTGCGATGAGTTATATTCTCTGGTGTGTCTGTTAGTCGCCTCTTACAACACCCGCAGTTATAATGAAGGTTTTTTTGAGGTAATCTTCTCGTGCTCTAAGGTGCAGCTGGAGGGCAGTCGTGCCAGACTTTTACCTAGTAAAACCACATCTGTGTCCTTCAGTCGCCCTGTGTGTTCTAGGAAAACCGGTGTCTTTTTCGACCATCTGTCACCTAATCGTCTACAACTTCGAATGCCTAGTCTTGGGTCACGAGAGTTAGGTAGAGTTCTACCTATCAGGATGGACCATCTGAAAGACCAACTTCGAGAAAGAAGTGAATCATCGAATGTAATGACTCGGCTGGGCAGCGTACCAGAAGATACGTGATATCTTCGAATTCGCTTATAATCCGACGTATAACAATGTCTCAAGTGAATATTGCCAGTGATGACAATGTCTTTTAAACGTGGTGGGTAACAATGAGTCTCATCAGAAGGTTGAAAATTTCCCAATGGGCGATGCAAAAAAGCATGCTCGGAGTTTCCTTGCGTGATAGAATCAGGAATAAAGATATCCGCAGTAGAATAAAATTTACCAACATATCCCGAAGAATAACCAAACTTAAGTGGCAGTGGACAAGGCACGTTGCTCGCGGAACAGATGGTTGATGGGGTCGAAAGGTTCTGGAGCGACTGCATTGTTGGAATGGCTCCCATAAGGTGGACCGATGACTTGATGAGGTCTCTTGTATTCAATCTTTTTTTGTTGGTCGGTGACTTAAGAAATCTCTTTTGAATCGTGATTCAATAGAGATTTCTTAAGTCACCCGAAAAAAAAATTAATACTGAAAAGTGGTATTATTCTTCAGTTTCACTTTAACAAGTGATATATTCTGGTTGTAGACGCTTGAGTTCTCGATGAATATGCCAAAACCATTATATGTTTGGTAGGTACATATAGCCAATAATACCTATATTAGGGGTTCCCTCGATTCCTCAAGGATCCCATCATAAGAATCAGAGTTTATGAGGAAAATGGGACCAAACTGAAAGTATGTTCTGTCAAATAAAAAAGAAATTCTGAAATCGTTTCATAATTAACGAACTACAGGACAAAAATTGAGAATCTCCTTTTTTAAGTTTGAAAAAGTGACAGCAATTCACTCGAGCACTTGAACCGCGGATGGATTTTATTTTATTTTTGTTACTGAGTGACATCCTCCAACAAAAGAAATGGCAGATACCTACCTAATTTTAAAATAAATTATAAGTGTTGGTTGAGTGCACTCTAACAATCACAAGAAGTGAAACTACTAGTTCTGTCTGCAACTAGGTATTTTTATCAAGAGTATTTTAAACAACTTTTGATAATGCATATGGATTTCGTATATCACCTTAATAAAGGTATTTTTTATGTTTGCCGTAGATAAATACCTAAGTCTAAATCTTTATAGACGTGATGATGTAGACCATATTTTTACCATAACTTCGTAAGGTGCAATAGTATTAGGTACCTAAAGACTTTTTTACAATGCGTCACCGATAAATCATGCGAAACTATATAGGAAAACGATCGATTATTTTGTTAAATACTAGATAGATAAGAATAATAGTAATATAGCTAAGTAATAATAAAGTTCTATAAGGTGGTTTTAAGTACACTCGAAAATAACTAGAATGAAAAAACTCAGTTTTGTTTCCAAGAAATAGATATTTATTGCCGAAACCTCTAACGAAGTTCGATTGGTTAGTTTAGATCAGAAGTCTGTTCATGACAGACCACTTACCATGTTTTCCGGTTTCGGGTAGATTTATTTTTTGTGTGAAATCATCAACCATCACTAGTCCCACCTAGTTTCTTCGGTTGGATATTGCGTTCCAGGGTTGCGATGAGTTTTTCCATTTCTGGTCAATTTTTTTTAGTAGTCTTTGTTTTGCGTGAAACCATAATTATTTTTCTAAAGTAAAAGCCTAAGTAAAGTCTAAAGTAAAAGTACCTAAGTAACTAGTGAAACCCTGTCATAATCGGTCCAACCGTTTCAGAGATTAGGTGAAACGAAAAAAAAAGCATTATTGTTAAAAGGTAGAATCGAATATACCTACTTTCATAAGCATTAATTAAACAAAAAAAAATTATATGTATAGATATTTATTACACACAGACGCTTCAATTTAATTTCAATTTAGGTAGGTTTATGGATAGATTTGGAGTTACGAACGTGTCAAACCATAGATACCTACTTATTAGAGCAAAACCAAAGGTTTCACGCTAAAGTAGAGCTTGACAAGTATTTGACTTAACTTTTTAATGTGGATTAGTCACTAAAAACAAATCTAGGTTTACCTATCTATGTCTAATTTCCACCATTCCATTGTTAAAATTTAACCGTTAATTTTGCATAGAAAAGTACTTACAGGCTAATTGTTTTAGTTTCCTCCTCGCGCGACGAACATAAATAGCAACATACCGAACGCCAATGCATTATTGAATCTGTTTTGCTTTATAAAAATAAGTGAAACACTCGCAGTTCCTATATATAGCACCTCACGATTTACGAAGCGTTACTAATAAACGACTGGTAGCCACGAAAGCCGGAGTGCAATGTTGTTTTGTTATCCGTTTTATCTTCAACTACAATTGTATATTATCAACGTTATCTAGTTCAGAACCAATATTACGTTTTTCTGAATCATTATGACCGACTAATATTTTAATTGATATACTAAAACAAGAGCAAAGGTTTATCTCAAACGTGAACTTTGGAACTATTGTAAGGCGAACGTTAAGGCTCTGCCGGTGGTTTAAAGTTCGTATCGCATCGTCTGTGTCGTAAAAGAAAACTAGCCAAGTGTGATCCGAAAGTTTGATCTATGAACTTTCCACTTAAACTTCAATACGTATCTACCTATAAATATTTAGTTTGTTATGAAAGTGCTGAAGTACTTCCTGTAGATACACTGTGGCGTAACTAAATGACCAACAGCCCTGAGGCAAAGAAACGCTTTTCCCCTTTCTACCAACACTTTTACCACTTGCCCTTTTTTACGTAAAAAAACATAAAATAACTTTTCCTTCTCAGGGTGAAGCGCGAGCGAGTTGTCATAATTAAAGTAGTGTTGCAACCTCTTTTATTTAGATTTCGAAGGTGGGAAAATTTTGCGTTAGTTCAATAAGATGTTCGTAAACAAACGAACAAACAAACGTGTTGCGCCGACCATAGGTAATTCCACATTAAAAGGGCAGGAAGGAAAAAAATAAGATGTTCATTAATCAGATTTTGGGGGCCCCCGATTATGCGATTTAGAGATCATGTTTAATGATACTTAATTTAAGGTTCTACTGTGCCAGCTGCATCAGCTAATAGTCATTAATTACAAAAATAACTTAATCTTCGTATACTGTGTGGCACGGTTATTAAAGCTATCGGGTAACTATCACTTTTCTTCGTTTTCCTTGATGAATGTGTAATCGTGTATTGCATGGGAATACCGCCAGCCGATGTGACTGACGGCGCGCGGCCAAGCAGACGACATCAAAAATTCATCTTTATATGATGATACAGTGTGATAGAGTTTTTGTGGACGTAAACTAGCTAATTGTTTTCTTTTTCTGTTGGCAGTGTTCATAAATACACACAATACGCACATACATAAGTATACATTTATAGATTGTCTCGGTTTTTATAAAAGTTAACTTACTTTGGTCGTCATTTATAGTACCTACATGTGGTATTAATAGGTGTCTTGTTAAGAAACTTTTTCAGGTAGGTGCTGTCGAAGCGATGTTTTCTTTTAATTTCTAGTTGGGCGCCAGGAAAATTGTCGGAACACTGAATATTGTTGCCAGGGCTGCGGGATTGTACATGAACAAAATGAAATGACCAAAAAAATACTAAGTAGGTATTTCCAAATCGGTTTTTAAATGACGGAGTTGAGAGGTAACAAACACAAAGAAAAAATTCCACCGAATTGAAAACCTGTTCCTTTTTCTCAAGTTGACTAAATACTGATTTTCAGCGACAGATATGTTGAGAAGCAAAGGGTAATAATCTACATGTTAAAAAGTATTGACATATAGCTCTATATTTTCCAATCTACAGGATTGTTACTTGAACGGTTCTAAAAATAATTTAAAACTTTCAGTAAGAATGTACACGGCTATTCTACCGTATACTGTGAGTAATTTATCTTTCAGTAAGAACTTTGGACAACGTCGGAGCCATTATATTCGCCATCTTCCAACTCCAAGTGATATTTGGATTCAAATTGCTTTTTAATATTTAAAACAATCTAACGAAATTTATGATTCGCTGTTTTTAATAAACAGGTGTAAAGTATATGCAAATAAAGGGACGGAAAATTTATGAAATTCCTTTTCATAAATTATAATTAATCAAATGGAATGGAAATATAATTTAATATAAGGGTCATTTTCTAAAGTGGCATTTTTACCTGTCCACGCCTAAATCGTGGTGGATTTATTGAAACATTTGTTATTTTTTTTTAAATTGTCGTTTACTTGGAGTTTCTTTTGAGACTTTGAGTTCTGAAATTCCTGGCTGTTATGAAATAACTAACTGAAACATAGCAGGCCTTCCACAAGCTGGACGTGGGAGTCCGATGGATACGAGACGACCCCCCCCCCGTGGACTGGTCGTTGTGGCGATACCTGGGGACACCTATGTCTAACAGCGAACGTTTTTTGTCTGATCAAGTTTATCATTTTGCATGGTGAGGCTGATTTTTTTTTTTCGTTTCCTAAAAAAAATTCGTGTAAGGTTGTTCAATTTCGTCTACTGAACAAGCCCTTAAAGTTTGTGGAGGGCTGTCCCTTACACCTTTTATATGTATGCGTGCGTGTGTCTGTGTATTTGTTACTCCAACGGCTGAAAGGATTCGGATAAAATTTGGCACACGGGTAGACCACGCCCTGGACTAGGACATAACTACGATACATAGTATAGTTGGCCTAATAATCTTCCCACTGCTGGGACTCAAGCCTCTTCTCTAGGAGGGGGGAACGGGTCGTAATCCACCACGCGGGCCCAGTGCGGGTTGGTGGATGTCACATGTCTTCGAATTTTTGGTTCTAGGCCATGCCGGTGTCCTCAAGATGTTTTCCTTCACCGTTTTGAGAGCAGTGGTGATGAAATAAATTATACAAAATCATACGTCTGGCTGGGTTTGAACCTGCGACCTACAGCTCGTAAGTCGGGGCCGTTACAACTCGGGTGCTACAGCTCTCGATAGTACTTCCTATCTCCGGAGTATGATCTCTGGGTATAATAGCTAGTAGATAACAAATAAAACAGAGGCATTTGGTCTTATTCAGATTTATTTTACACGTTAGTATTGATTTTATAATAATAGTTAGTTAATCACTATTAGCGCGATACCTCATCTACTCAGACAGTAACGAGCTTTCGATCACAATTCGAAACTCGACTAGGAATCGATCAATAGCAAGATTAGCTGGCATTGCCGCCTCCACCCGCCGCCGCCGGTCAGAGTTCTGGAGCGCGACGATAACTGCCTTCAAAACCGCGTTATTCTTCCATTTCTACGCAGCTCATAAATTATATCTCGACACTATACATACAACATACATTTTAGTTTATGCGAAAACTGTATATAGTTTGTTCAGAATTAGTACTTAACTGAATGGATTTCAATAGTTTTTATACGATGTTATATTTTTACGCAAAAATATTTAAAAAGGTCACAAGTTGGACACCATAACAAGCTTATAACTTTGTGATTTTTCATGATATAGTTATGGAATTTTGTACATAGATTCTTTACATGAAAATACTAGACACGTGTTTCAGTTTTCGCATATACTAAAAATAAAGTTATATAAACTTTATTTCATTCCCTGGACGGAATTCAGCATTTTACTATTCAGTTATGTACAGTCAAGTTATAAATATGTGACGATAAGGACACTAGCCATAAGGTGTGCTCTGTCGGCATTTCCCCAGTTCGTGTCAGCTCTATAGATAACGTTAGATTATGATTGTGTTATGTTGACATGACCCTCGAGGTGCCGACTCTGCACCTACCGGAATTTATCCGGAACGTGAAATATACTTTCAAAAACAATGTCGCAAACAAACGACAAAAAGGTCCTGATGTTCACCGTGGGAACATGTTTTGAATTTTTTTCGCATCTGTTTTTTTTTTACCCACAGTAATCTATTTATTCGAATCATCGGAACGGTGTTTGTAGTCAAAGAGGCGAGTTTCGTACAAATTACGAAATTGTATGAAGGAAGCATGAAAAATATTTATAATTTTCGGAAGGCCTCGATCCAATCGTGCGTCATTACTGGGATATGGCATGGATCGTGGATCGGACTGGTTGGCGTAACAATTAACGGCGATATTATTATCGATATAACTCCGAATGTTTATTACGCTGATTGGACTTCAGTAACTTATTTTATACCCTTACATTTGTTATTGGCAGCTTTAATAATAATTGACATGGTATTTGTTGATGTGGTTGGTTTTACGATAAGGATAAAAAATATATTACTTATTCATGTTTAGGTAATTAAGTAGTAAAGTTTGGACCTAAGTAAAGTATAGATACCCAATCGACGTCATCTTTCAAGTAATGTTTCTATATAGTAAATAAAAAGTGTCAGGAAATCTAAAAAAACCGGCCAAGAGCGTGTCGGGCCACGCTCAGTGTAGGGTTCCGTAGTTTTCCGTTCGTCACAATAAGTGTAACCACTTATGAGTTTAAAAAATGCTTGCATATACGATTATACTACAAACTTAGTCCAGAAATTATTTTGTAGAACCTTTTTGTCTTTTTTGTACAAAAACTGTTCTTTCCATCAAGTTCAAAATAATTTTCCTAGAAAGTCCTTCTAAAGTTCTACTTTTCAGATTTTTTTCATATTTTCTAAACTTATGGTTCAAAAGTTAGAGGGGGAGGGGGACACATTGTTTTTTACTTTTGGAGCGATTATTTCCGAAATTATTGAAATTATCAAAAATGATTTTAGTAAACCCCTATTCATTTTTAAATACCTATCCAACAATATGTATATCACATGCTAAGGATGAAATTAAAAAAAAATCACTTCCTATTTTACATATAGGGGGGCTACCCTAATAAAACATTTTTTTCCAATTTTTGTTTTACCACTTTGTCGGCGTGATTGATATACATATTGGTACCAAATTTCAGCTTTCTAGTGCTAACGATCACAGAGATTAAGCGAGGACGGACAGACAGACATGGCGAAACTATACGGGTTCCTAGTTGACTATGGAACCCTAAAAAGTGGGGTCCAACCACCTGTTTTTTATTTAGAAATCAAATTTCTTTTCCCGCTCTGGGTGGAGCGAGAGGTAGTGTCAGACTTTTACTAACTAAAATCCACGTTCCTTAATTTAGTTAGCTGGGCCGCGGTAACATTAAAAAAAAAACGCACAGCCTACACCAACTCTCTTTGTCATATTGTCATAGTCATGTGTTCATAATAAACACAACAATTAAATCATTTTTTCATTAATTTCATAATTGCATTCTACCACAATTCTATTAAACTAAAAGATCACTGACTGATTAATTCATAATAAACACAACAATTAAATCATTTTTTCATTAATTTCATAATTGCATTCTACCACAATTCTATTAAACTAAAAGATCACTGACTGATTAATGATCGATCACTATGAATTAGCAGATTACAAACTTTTAACAAAATGACAGTGGGAACGTGTTGGAATGACGAATTTATAAAAATAGCAGGCTTGGGCCCCAGGTCTGTCGCGGCGGTAGAATGACACTGA
This sequence comes from Mythimna albipuncta, assembly GCA_929112965.1. Taxonomy (NCBI): domain Eukaryota; kingdom Metazoa; phylum Arthropoda; class Insecta; order Lepidoptera; family Noctuidae; genus Mythimna; species Mythimna albipuncta. Next base: position 11,483,399 of record OV815960.1, on the reverse strand, counting down.
CGCGGACACATAGCCGGTAGATTATCCGCTGACGAAAATTGACAGCAATTATCTCCAAATTGCACAAGTAATGTTAAAGTTAAATAATTTGACAACTATTGTGATATAGTGATACTTAAGTAGATACCTACCGGCTTTCTTCAGCTCGTCTCAGAGTGAATTAAATGGCGGATATTTATTTCAATTTCTATGAACTTATAAATAAATAATATTCTACCACTGCCAAAGACAAAAAGCCGCGTAAAATATTCAACAGCTATCTGTCAAGGGTTGCGTTTAAATTTAATTAGCGAGGCTTTTCACACGTTTTCACTGAATCATTATATTTTGTTCAATTTTCCTACTGATAATTAAAGTTCCAATAAATTGCTGATGAAAATTTAATTTTATATGTTGGCTGGTGCAGTTTTCTACCAATCTATAGGGAAAACCTCGCAATAAATTAAATCTGGACACACGTGTGCCATGATCAGAACAATAAAATACATTATTAAAAAAAATGCCAATCATAGATTATACTATAATCTATGATGACTCTATGTAGAGAGTTAAAAAAATCTATATAGCGGGTAAGGTATTGTTAGAACTTAAAGCTGATTTCCTAGACCTAATAAGTCAATCAAGAGTGACTTAGGTGTAAGAAATCAGTTTTATGTTCAAACAATACCTTACCTGCTATTGATTGGATGAAGATAAACGACTATGTACAAGGCTATTCTTCACAGAAACAACTTCTCACAGACCTTTACAATTCGACAGCCAAGTACCAACGTTACAATATAAAGTTTAGATTTAGTTCGAGGAACTTTATTACTATCCTGCTTACTTAATTTTAGAAAACATTAACTTGAAATAATTGATGTCTAAAATTATAGTTTAAACTTAACTTTTACGTTGGTTATTCCACTTATAATAAGTATGTAAAAATGACTAAGTGCCTAATACTTTGAGTCTAGTTTTATTTTGAAGATTACTTAATTCTGCAGTCATAACAGGTAGATAACGTCATAAGATATCTACTATCTACCCTTAAGATAATTTAATTTGACCCAGTAGATTTAGAAAATAGATTCAGCTTATAAATGTGTTTCTGTTAAAAAAGAATTATAACGCAATTGCATGTCACATGCTACTATTATTAATACACTTTCTTATCGTCTGGCGAAAGTCGAGGCCTAAAATAACTTCGGAGTTTTATCTAAATGTTTATTCAATAGTGTCTAAAATCGACGTAAAAATATTGAATGAAATTTTTTTATCGATCTTTGAGTGATAGGACTTTCCCTAGGAAGAATAATTTTCATTTTTTTTTTTTTTATGGTGGGAAAAATCATGCATTGACATCCCCCGCCCTTGGGCGGAGCGGGAGATAGTGTCAGACTCTTACTGACTAAAAGACCCACCCCGTTCCTTCTAGCCTTCATACCGGGGCTCGAGCGCCCTTTCGGATAACCCTGGCCCCAGTAGGCTTCGACCCGGCTGGGGTCCCTGCTGTTGCTGACAACTCCTTGAGGCGCGCGGGAACAGTGCGCGCCGTCGACGACTTGGGCTTGGTCCGGACAGTTACCGGACGGCCGGACAGCGAGCTACCCATTGCTCACTGTCCGCAAGCCCGCGTCTACGTTGGCCGGAAATCGGGATCAGAATCCCGGCGACGGCGGCGGCGATAACGCCGTTGCCTGATGCGTTCGGCCTCCTCCTTTGCAAGCATTACTGCTTCGCAGAAGTCGGCGACCGCCTGCCACTCCTCCTCGCTCCGGACCATGGCCTCAACCAAGGCCCGGATTTTCATTTATTTATGACAGTGCATACAACAAGGCACACACTCAAGCCACTATTTTATGGCGCACTTTTCGGGCGCTTGGTCCTTAATGGGACCCAATAAGCGGTTCTTTTAGCTCACAGCTCAACCGACATGCGGCAGACATGTCTTATTGTCTGTAAGTACATGAAGCTTAAATAAAAAAGAACCGGGACAGACTTAGCTCGGATTCTGTGAGTCTTGTAAAAATTACATAACTCTGTCCAATCGAAAACAGGGCCTGTATCGCAGCCCAGCCACTGAGCCTCTCGAGTCGTCAATACTGTAAGTGGCATAGGTCGTTACGCCACCTCAACGCTCGCTGGAAATCTTGAAAATGGGAAAATACCGACAAAGCGCCGGCACCGACCGACATAACCGCAATGGAGAATTCTTTGTTGGCGGGGAAGCTGGTAAATAGCTCAAACGGTGCTAAGCAAAACAGCTAAAATGTTCCTACTTATATTTTTCTCTATACAACGGAAAATACGTCGTTTCGTTATTTAAAGGTCTTCTAGAACCGTTACCTAGAACAAGGCTATTGAATTGGTGGTTGATTAGTTTTTTTTTTTAATTAGCACGTTTGTTGTATGGGTTTGTTGACTGAGTTTATTTTGAAGAACTCTTTGCAACTTCCAAATATAAATTAAATAATTTATTTTTTTAGTAGTATTTTGTGGTCTCAAAATAAGTAGTATTTTGAGACCTCAAAGAGTTATACATTTTGTATTTATTTTACTTGTGTTTACAAGTACAATAAATACAGTTTTTTTTAGTAGAAACCTTTAATGCCTTTTCTTGTGGTCCCAAAATACTCCAAGAAAAATATTTTTGAAGTGAAAACTTCTTTAGCGGCGTTGAGCACTTTTTCTGTAATGGGTATAAAATCTTAAACTCGTGTCAGGACACGTGACCTGATCGAAAAAGCGTAAGATGGATGAAAGTTGATTTTTTGGAGAGATAAACTTTTTAATGTAAAATAATTGTAATAGTTTTAAAGTGTTAAATTTTTAATGTAATATAAATTGTCATGTTTGTGTACGATAGCGCAATAAATGAATATGGTATTCTACCACATAAATGATAGTACTTTTATACTGATAAAGCAATTGGTGCAAAATTATTCCCTAACCATTTTTATTTAGGTGGCGGTTGGGCCGCACGGATGGTTCCGGTCCAAAGAACTTCCAGACTGATCGACCGATAGCTAGGTGTTGTAAGTTTTTTCAGCATTTTATCGAAACATGTAGGTAAGTACCTACTATATAAGTAGGTATTTAAGTGAGAAGGTAAATAGCGGTTGAATAAAACCTCGAATCTGATAATACTGCGCTGTGACGGCGTTGTGGTTGGTTGAGCGATTAGCAGCTGCGATGCGTATTACAGGTTCGATTTTCAGATGCAACAAATATTTGTATGGTCTACGGTATATGTAGTTAGTTGTTCCGAGTATGTGGGTCATGTGTATGTGAGTTTTAGTGGTTGTAATCACACCCACGATATAGGATAACCCACCAAAATCATAAATGTGATTATAGGGGCCAAGTTCATTCATGACACACATTCTAGACACTTGAGATCATCGGAGAATTTGACCTTAATGCCTTCGCATTCTACAAAATTCTGTGATAAGTCGTTTGCGATCCAAGCGGTGCGTTTGTGGAATGCGTTGCCATTACCAATTCGGCAAGCCCAGTCACTATTCCGAATCAAAGCGGAAGTGACGCCCGGGTGTCGCCACTGCGGAACGTCTGGAGGACACGGTGGAGCACACAATCGCGGTGTGCCCTGCTTGGACGGAGCATCGCCGTGCCCTCGTGGGGGTGATCGGCGGCGGAGACCTCTCGCGCCGGACCTTGGTCGAGGCCATGGTCCGGAGCGAGGAGGAGTGGCAGGGCCCCGGTATGAAGGCTTGAAGGAACGGGATGGGTTTTTTAGTCAGTAAGAGTCTGACACTATCTCCCGCTCCGCCCAAGAGCGGGGGTTGTCATAAGATGATTTTTCCCATCGAAAAAAAAAAGCCCAGTCACTAGTTTCTTTTAAAAATCTAGTTAAAAACCATTTCCTTTCTCTCTAATACTATACTAATTCTACGTAATTTAATTTCTTCCACCAACCCTACTTTACTCTTTTTTTCTACCCTTTTTACTAAATAAATTGTGTAACTTATTATAATATGTATGTATATATGTATTTATAATTGAGTATTGCGTTTTATATAGTTACCAGTACACCACAGACTACCCCGTGTATTATTTTAAGCTCTTATCCATCCTAAGGTTGTCTGGAAGATATCGCTTTCAGCGATAAGACCGCCATAATTGTACCCACAAATTGAAGTTTTTGTACAAGCTGTGTTACTTTTTGGTGTACAATAAAGTCTATTCTATTCTGTTCTATTCAATATTGTGATATGATGTGATTGATTGAGAATTATAATCTTTAATGTACACCATAAAAAAATTACAGTTGGAGCTGAAAATTAATAGGGACACTTCTCGATCAATAAAACCTTACAATAAAAACACAATAACGAGCTTATAGCATATAATATAGCATAACACACGGGGCTGCTCGCCAATAAATTCTCTTTTGGCTTGACACGCTATGGCTGCTGGCAGATTCAAAGTACCCTGAGTCACCAATTACATTGGTGAGAGTACCCTAAAAACGAATACCATATTTAAGTGAAACAAACAAAAATAAATTTAGAAGTAAATTAAAAATATATTATTTAGTTAAGTTGATTTTATTAATTTAATAATTAAAACATTTACATATATTAATTATATATTTTTTTAAAGAAGTATGAATGTCTAGAGAGTGAGACTCTCGAGTCCACAGTCAAACCATTAAAACGTCTTGTGGGGTTAAAAGATTTACTTACCATTTTAGAACAAAATAAATGAACTATTAGAACACCTTTTTTTAAGGTGGGTAATTATCCAATGACTTCTTCCGTTCAGGGTGGAGGAGGGCCTGTCGGCCTTCTAAAGTCACACCTGTTTCCTTCACTGCATTTTGCGTGCTACGGTCACTTTTCAGAAAAGCGCGTGAGATACTACGTGCTGTCGACGTCTTGGATTCGGTCTGGTCAATTGCCGGACAGCCGGACGGCGAGCTACTCATTGCTCGACGTCACCAAGCCTGCGTGTACTGTAGTAGGTAGACGGTGTCGTGGTCTCGGCAGCTGGGACGTGAGGATGTTCGTTCCCTTACGCGTGCTGACACTAGGATTTATTCACAACTTTTTTTTAAATATTATTTCGGTACAGTAACCACCTTTGAAGCATGTAAGTATTGCAAAATCATTCAGAAGCCTTATTCAAACATGAAAAAATATACGCAATTTTATAGTTATTTATGTTATCTACAAGAATATAGCAGTTCGTCTGGTGTAACATGTTAGGTATGAGAAACTTGTCTTGTGAATAGACAAGATTAACCTTTCACTGAAGTTGATTTATTTTCATATCTCACATGTATAAATGATATTCTAATAAATATCATATAATATGGCTCACGTAGGTTTTATTTACTACTTAATATTTAATTTGCTATAAATGCCTCCCTCGGGAATTTTCGTTGTTGGCATTTTCATTTCTTCCATTTGTAAGCGCAGCCCTATTCAAGAGGATTTGACACCTCATTTCTCAACAATTGGACCTACCGTTATGGCGGTAATACTCGGCTGAATATCTCGTTTTGGAAACAGTCGCGAAAAGAAAAATGAACTTCAGTTTTTCATCTGAACGATTTTAGGAAACAAATTTTTACTTTATGTGTTGAATGAATTTATTTAATTAAATAGTTTTTACTTAGAATGTTCCCACTGCTAGGACTCAGGCCTCTCTAGGAAAGGGAGTGCTGCTGGTACTTCTACTGGTTTCCTCACGATGTTTTCCTTCGCCGTTTTGAGAGGAGTGGTGATGAAACAAATTACATATAGTAATAAACGTCTGCCTTTTTTATGGTGGGAAAAAATCATCCAATGACATCCCCCGCTCTTGGGCGGAGCGGGAGTTAGTGTCAGACTCTTACTGGCTAAAAGACCCACCCCGTTCCTTCTAGCCTTCATACCGGGGCTCGAGCTCCCTTTCAGATAACCCTGGCCCAGTAGTAGGCTTCGACCGGCTGGGTCCCTGCTGTTGCTGACAACTTCTTGAGGCCGTCGCCGACTAGGAATTGGTCCGGACAGTTACCGGACGGGTGGACAGCGAGCTACCCATTGCTCACTGTGTGCAAGCCCGCGCCTACGGTGGCCGGAAATCGAGATCAGAATCCCGGCGGCGGCGGCGGCGGCGAGAACGCCGTTGCCTGATGCGTTCGGCCTCCTTCTTTGCGAACATTACTGCTTCACAGAATACGGCGTCCGTCTGCCACTTCTCCTCGCTCCGGACCATGGCTTCAACCAAGGCCCGGAGCGAGAGGTCTCCACCGCCGATCGCCCCCAAGAGGGCACGGCGATACTCCACCCAAGCAGGGCACATCTCGACTGTGTGCTCCATCGTGTCCTTCGGGCATTCCGCACAGTGACGACACCCGGGCGTCACTTCCGCACGAATCCGGTGCAGGAACCTCCCGAACGAACCATGTCCGGTGAGGACCTGCGTCATACGGAAGGTAAGGACGCCGTGAGGTCGTTCCAGCCGCGCCTCAAAGAGGGGACTTACCGCCATGATTGTGGCGTGCCCAGTATTAAACGTCTGCCTGGTTTGAACCCGCGACGCGGTCGTAAGTCGAGGTCGTTACCATTGGACCACCACTACTCTTATTTATTTAGCTGGCAAAAGCTGGTTCTGTCAGCGGGTTTGCTCAGTGATTAAAGTAATATTATAGATTTTTTATAATAGGTCTACTAGTTTTTGACTTGATTAATTACAAACAAAAATACAATTCAATATTAGTATAGATTTACTTCTCTTTAATCTTGTGATTTTCACAATCTTATTTTTCCTCATCTTCGATTTCAGATTCCACGACATATTTGTCTTGGTTTAGACTGTAGACGAAGTCAAAAACTTGCTCAAAAACCTCAGTAGATCTTCCAAAAAAAAATGGCTCTCAAACTGAACATGGGCAAAACCAGTCATGTTAAAATACCACGTAGCACACTCTTATCTAGATTGTATATTCTATACTCGAAGTTAATTTGTAGATGATTACGAGTTGGCTCAATATAATGTAATAATCCTAAATTGGCGCACAATTATACAAAATAGAGCACTAATGTCCTCATATCATAGTGATTCCTGTAAAGCTTGGCAATTTATCTATAAGATTGACAAAAATATACCCCAATTTAGAAGATATTTTTATATAAAGCCGCAGGCTACCTATTTACATAATTGAAGTTCGATTGACAGAATATTGTAACGTTTTCCAAATTAATTTCTTCAGTAGACTTCATTTAATTTCTCCTGAGATTTTAACGTTACTACTTTACTTTAGGGCCTGAAAATGAAACTGCGATGCGACGTTTAAAAATTGCGAATTGATTCGAATCGCACATTGTATGGTCACCTGAACCGGTGCTTTGCTTTACGAAATTTCATCCCAATTTCACGTCGCAGGTTCCTGCGATGCGGTGTCGTATCGCATCGCTTCGCAATCTAGTGTGGGAGCCCGTACTGCCATATAAGTGCAAGCCCGTTTTATTTCTGCTAGCACAAATCGCATGAACGATTTGAAACAATTCAATTTTTACTGTTCCGATTCTAATTGAGACTAAACTGAAGGAAAATATAAAACAGAACTGTAGATCAATTTGTTGTTTCTCTACCGGTTCGGTACAAAGTATTGTGTCTACCTCATATAGGTACGTATAGACTGACCAATCCGTCTGCCGAGGGCGCTCGGAAACGTCTTGCTTATTTCAATATTAAACTTACGATGTGCGATTTTAGCTTATGTTAATATGTAGGTTATAATAAAGCTGAAGACCAAAATCAAAATCTACCCATGTTCTAGGGCTGCGGTAACTCTTTCGAATAATCCAGGCTTTTCTTTTGCTGTGGATTGGGAGTCCGTATGCCGTATCGTTCACTTAGACATTGACTTCGCAGGTGTTAGTCAGTTGTCTATCAGTCGTTCCGTTTAGACTTTCGACCCTATCTTCGCAAGCTCTAGACATATCGCAAACGTGAGTATCTCAATGCTCAATCTAGACAGTGAATTGATTGTTCATAGTAACGTTGGCTCTTTCTCATTGCGCTGACATTTTTTTTTCAAAGTCAAAAGTTTTTTATTTCAAATAGGCCTATATGGGCACTTATAAAACGAATTAATTACAACTTAAAAAATCTTTGCAAGCATTTCGTTTTTTTTTCTGTGATCCCTCTATAGATTTCGATACAAAAGTTTCTAGTTTCCTTTTTTAATCAAACCTCATCGTATCGAATGGCAATCTTTAACATAGAAACGACCGAATGTTATGAGAGTCTTCCGGCCGTGTTCATCGCTGCTCTCATCAGAAAGCCACCTATTTATTGGGGTTTTCCTGCATTTCATCGCCAAGTTTCCAATCTCTGAGTTATCCAAGATTTATGTAGTTCATTATTACCTCATTTACATCACAATGGTGCACGTGGCTTCAAACAGTCCCAAAAAACTTTTAAGGCGGTCCCTCTTGAACTTTTGCTAAGGGGAATCATAAATTCCTTTCTATAATATATGCGGCATTCATTTTGGCATATTGTTTTCTAAAACTTTTGAAGAAAACAGAAATTGTTCATCTTTAGAAGCACAATAACCCCGTTAACGTGAGTTAATTTACTTTAGCGAAGTTTTAGTAAAACTTTGGAGACGCTATTTTCTTGAGTAGGTAGTACCTATTAGTAGGTAGGTACTGTGAAAAAAGAGGTAAGTAGATAACGAACATTTTCTTAAGTTACTTTTTTCAGGTTTTCTTTGGTTATTCTGGCTTATATTGATTTATATATATCTTATTTGGTTATTTATTTATTTATTAGAACTTTATGCAACGCACAGGTACAAAGGCGGACTTAATGCCTTAGGCATTCTCTACCAGTCAACCTAGGGTGCTGAAGAGAAAAACATGGAAGGTGCAGAAAAAAAAAATGGATTATTAAGAAAAATAAGGGTGCAAATGTATATATATAACTAAAATAGACATACATATATATTTAATCTAATATATACCTACATATATATTTATATAAAGTAGAAGAAGAGGGGGCTTTGAAACGACTCCGCTATTATGCTATGCATAATAACGAGCTGAGCATAGTGCTTATATGCTCAGCATAATTTGCTTACGCAGAAGAATATAACATTGTATCATTTGGTAGGTACTAATTGGTGTGACTAAAAATGATAAAGAGAACAGTGACTTTACAGATAATAATAATAGAGTAAAGACAGACTAACCCTTCTTCTTCTTCTTCCTGCCCTTATCCCATATTACTTGGGGTCGGCGCAACACGTTTTCTTCTTATATTCTGTCCTGTCACCCGTCAAACTATTACTAGAAGTTAGCACAAGATAAGTTAGCGCGTGGCCGAAATTGTAAAATAATCGTATATAGATAGGTCTTAAAAAATGATATTGAGGTTTCTAATGTCATTTTTTGAGAGACACTTCCAAAGTAGTAAAATGTGTATCCCCCCCCCTGTAACTTCTACAATAAGAGAATAATAAAACTAAAAAAAAAATTATGTACATTACCATGCAAACTACCATCGAAAATTGGTTTGAATGAGATCTAGTACGTAGTTTTTTTTAATACGTCATAAAACTAAAAAAAAATACAATATTATTAAAACATCGATTAAAGTTACAAGTAACTACAAGAACTTTTATATTATGTCACTTGCTGCTACGGCACCCTCAATGGGCGAGTCCAACTCGCACTTGGCCGGTTTTTTAGAGCAATCATGTAGGAAAAGCTTATCCATTTCGGAGGTATATCCCCCCCTTCCCCGAGAATTAGGACCCATTTACGCGGGAAATGAAAAATAACCTAAGTTACTCCTTGTAACATCGTTGGGCATGCCATAATTATGGCCGTAGGTGCCCTTTTAGCGAGTGGTTGGAGAGGCGTCCCGGAGTCACATTCCGCACGACGCAGGTCCTCACCGGACATAGTAAGTTCGGGGAGTTCCTGCATGGGATTCAGGCGGAAGAAACGTTCGGGTGAGTCGCCATTGTGTGGACCACCCAAAGGACATGGTATAACTTACGGTGGAGGTGAGCCCCGCATGGGCGGAGCACCTTCGTGTCCTCGTGGGGACAATCGGTGACGGTGACCTCTCACACCAGGTCCTGGTCCAGGCCATGGCCCGGAGTGAGAGGGAGTGAGTGGTGGTCGTTTATAGTACAATTCACGAATGATGGCGGGCGTGAAGTTTGCGCAGAAGGCTGCGCAGTAACGTGTTTTGGGAACCAAATGACGTCGTGCGTGTGCGAGAAGAGTGTGGTATGCGCGAAATTTCGCAAAGGCTAACTTCACGCCCGCCATCATTCGTGAATTGTACTGTACTTTGCGAATCAGTAATGCTAGTGATGGAGACAGCCGCTCACGTGAGGGAATGGACATCGTCACGCCCCAGCCGCTAAGACCCCGACCCTGTCTATCAGCCACAGCAGGTGCGGACATTCAGCCGACGTGCAATGTGTAGCTCGCACTTCAGCCCTTCGGTTTTGTCCAGACCGAACCCAAATCGTCGATAGCGTGTCGTTTACTACGCGTTCCTCAAAGAGATATCAGTAAAACTGTAGGGGCCCAACAGGGCCGCGTTACCTAAACCTATCCTTTAACTTATGGTCCTAAAACGATAAAGGCAACTGAAGGACACAGGTAGGTAGGAAGGATACGGCACCCGCTCCACTCAAGAGCAGAAGAAGTCATTTCCCACCTAAAAAAAAAAAAAAAATGGTTGCCTGTAAAGTCGGTTTTACGGGCGAAGATTTTACGTGACAACGTCTTTTTCTCGGTAGAATATTTATTGATATGAATATAATTAAATTGCACAATAGGAACAAGGAATTGAATGAAAATAAGAATTGCACCGATCATAGTTGAGTGGGAGAGAGACGCAAGGCATTCGGCGGGCCTCTCTCTCGTTCGGTGACTCATCGTAACGTTACCGAGCGTTACACTTTTTCATAAGTGACTCCCAGCCGCAACCTAATTTAAGACGTTGTCACGTCAAAAAACTATATCTCAATGAAAGTCAATTTTTGTTTAAGTGACGAAGTTTTATCCCATATTTTGAAATCCCGTTCCCGCAAAAAAATTAAAAGTAGCCTTTTTGTTATAAGTATCGAATTTTATAGTGATAAATGTACGTTTAAAATAAAGTGAATAAATAATAGTGATATTAGATTATAGAAACTAAAAAGTGTAAAATAAAATTATACATTTAAAAAATAAAAACCCGACGGCGTAAAAAATACTATAAATAAAAACTGAAAAGAAAAAAAACAAGTTCAATCCAATAGCTTAGCATAATAATTGTATTAATTAATTCATAAATTACATACACATTACACATTGTTTCACATTATAGGTTCTACATATTATGTAAGTTATTTACCTCAAGAAACACCATTTACATATCTTTTCCAAGCGTAAGAAACGTATTCAAGCATTTCAATAGTCCCGGAGACAGCTTGTTCGTGAGCCGTAGAGTACCTACTCAGAGAAGGACCCCTGGCTGTTTTCCTTGCTTATCATACGCTTAAGTTAAACGCTGTTCCCAGCTCTGACCTCCTAGAAACTAATACGTGATTAACATACGAACTTATGTAATATTTGCATAAACTTTATGTCAACAAAGCATATTCCGAAGTATTAACATAATCCGTCTTCATTTAGACGAAGTACGGTAATCGGAAAAACGGATTAAAGTACAATAAAACCGTGTAAATATGCGTGTTAGCCCTGTTTTTCTATATCACGTAGATTGGGCGGTATGTAGACTTTTCGTGGAAACGTCGTTTGTACTAAAACGGTTGTTTTGACATTAAACGAGACAAAAGGGAACATATAAATATTGTTATACCTACACACGTTCATGTTAAAGGCCTTTATTCCCACGCCAATCAAGTTGCTTGCTGTAGTAATTATAAAATTACTGAGCTTATTAAGGAACCTAAGCGCTAAACTCTTGAAAATTGTAAAAAGTTCCGAAAGTCGCGTGTTTCACTGAACTACTTACGGGCTTATGGTTTTACTAAACAGGGCTATATAATTGTAATTTGTTTTACAGGAATAGGTGAACGCTAAACAAAAAGATTTTTTGTTATGAATATTGGCTGTTGAAAAACGAGCACGAAATCTGACAAGTTAATTTCAACGTGGTAGGTAGATTCGTTTTGATATTGTGTGTTTTGTATAAAAATATTAAGTATTTGGGCACAATAAAATCCAAGTTTATACAGAGAAAATGTGTGTTGCTAGCGAAGAAATTTGATCAAATTACTTCGCTAGCAACACGCAAAAAAAAAAAATGAAAAATATAATAATATAATATAATGTTAATAAAATAATAAAGAAAATGTGTTTTTTATAAGGAAAGCTTAAGTTTTAACCCCTGAGTCCTTAAATAGGTTTATTACGGATAAATAGAAAAGGTTGCTTATTTTCGAAATTTACAGACTACTTTATGAAGAATTTCTTATTTACATTCTTAGATACATGCAATAAATAAACCCTCAAAATTTTAATAATCTACGTGGACTTTTAATAATATTAGTGTTCAACTAAATGATAAACTAACACTGGAGGATTTAGGTACCTCATTCTATTAAGTCAATCTGAAGGCATTAGATTATCTTTCTATGACAAAATAGTAAAAATAATCTACGTAAATACTTACTTTAATGTAAAGTTCAATGAATATCTGACCATTAGATATACAGCTAGGTACGTACCTACTTATTTGAGTAACAAAATGACATATCTGCCGTCCTCTAACTAAAAAGCAGCTAAGTGCTTTGTTTTCTAAGTAACTAAGCTTCTTTTTAGTTAGAGGACGGCAGATATATACGGGGTTAAATATAATGACCACCATAAAAAGCTTTGATACCCTTAGTTCTTTTACCAAAAATAGATACTTGACACCAGAAAAATAAAGTCTAAAATTACAATAGTACTAGCTATTTTAGTCACGACTGCACTTCAAATTGTATTCGAACCCCAAATGTAGTAAATGATCACCAAATCTTAGCGAGCAAATTAATGCGCTTTTTTTAGCCCCGTAGAGCAGGATGATACTTTGTCTAATCAACAATCTATCTTAGTGGAATTTTAGGGCACCCCGGGTTGGATAGATTTAGGTTAGAAGAAGGTGGCGGGGTCGTAGTGAGCGAGCGAAGCGAGCGAACACAGACCCCGTCACCTTCTTCGAGGTTATTTTTTTTTAAACCACCCAGAAGTAGGAGCCCCGCATAGCGGGGCTCCGTCGAGCTGTCTTGGCAGGTAGTTAATCTAACCTAAAAATTTTAACTACTGATATCTCCGTAACCATGGGGTTCTGCCGATGCTTTATTTCATTTTGCTTAAATAGGATAGCGAGATGTTAAAACTTTGGTTATAATTTTACATTAAAATGTAGGTTTAATTTTGGTGATCATTTACTATTTTTGTCTTTTATATGTTACTATATCTGGTGGTAAGTTAAACATAAGCCGATATATACAGACTGCAAACTCTTATTTTGGTTTTAGCTTCGGTAACGTACCTCCTACGCCTACCCTCACCAAAAAATCTGTAGCATCATTTTAGCCGAAAGACGTCCTCTGGTGGCCTCCCCCAAGCGTCGTCACAACGACCGGTCCTGTGCGTCTCGCATCCCTCGGAAAAAATCTGTATATTCTATTTTTAAATATTTTATCTACCCTATAACATTAAATATTTATAAATAAAGAAAGATTTGTGTTTTTCTTTGTTTTTAGTAAATTCATATAACTACTGGTCCGATTTTAGAAATCACTCTCCAAGAGAATGCTATTTCATCATTGTGAGAGTGATGTTTTATTACTTTCACGCGGGCGACACCAAAATAAAAATACTAAATATTTTTGTAGTCAGAACTAAAATTCTTAGGAATTAAATCAAGTTCTGAAATTGTAATAAAAACCGCGCTCTGGTTTTTGGCAGATGGTATAAAACATGTCGGTCTCGCAGTTGGTAAATGAGCAATAAAACACGTTTCGTCACGTCAGAGCAATTTGTGTAGCTAAGATAATGCATATATTATGTATGGGGCGGCGACCACGTAACGCCGAGAGCCACCCTTCAACGTGGCTGATTCCACCCTCGGGACTGCCGGGAGGGTCTTTTGTGCTCAGAAGTAAAATGTCGGGAAGAGTCATTATAGTTTCAGACTTCCCGTTTTCAAACAACATTTCAGATAAGTAGCAAGTCCCTACTGATAGCTCTTTGATGTCAATAAGTTACATCTTACACGTAACGATTTTCTGGTTTTTAACATGGAGGCCCAGTATAAAAGTATTGGAAGAGACGACTCCCATAAAGATCGCTTTTCATTCGTTACTAGAGTTTGGACTAGAATTTTTGACAAGTATACCAATAAGTGTAAGTGCATCGGAGACAGCGGTAAGGAAATGCTTACTCGTAAGGAACGGTTACTTATGTAACAATATTTCGAAGATATCCAAGTCCATCCACCATGACCATCTCCCTGGATATTGCCAGATATATAACTAAGCTTAATGAAGCAGTAAAACCGCAATTAAAGCGACTTAAGTATGTAATAAAAAAATAACTTAAAAAAATGTAAATAAATAAAGGGTTTTTCCTTATTTTCAAACATGCTTTTTGCTGCCTATTTCGTAAGCATAGCCAAAATAATCCAATCAACATAAATAAGTACAGCTACGTCTGTTTGTGAGGAATGGGAAACATCGGAATTAAATTCTTAACGTTAATTAAGTGTATACAAATGTAATAATCAGAAATGTATATATATATATATAATAATTAAGCAACATTGAATATATTTTTGGTGAAGCTAATCTTATTATTCCGTAGTGAAAAGATTTCTCGTGCGACCTGCGTGGCGACTTTTCTATGTTTCTAGTAAACTGCGTTAACGGTAAATGCACATAGAGTAGGTGAGTAGGTATGCATCCTTAATGTATATACATTCAGGTTGCATTCGTGTCGGTCGTCTGTGGCGGAGCCGGGCCTGCTCACGCGGCCGTGCACCACCGCCCGCCGTCCTGTCGTGGAGCTTCCAGTCCGGTATTTATATCCACGTTGTTTAGCTCGCAAGACGTCCTACTTTAACCTTATTAATTTTTCATCTTTTTCACGCGACTCGATACGAGGAAAGATGGAAAAATATCCTTTGAACTTTCTAGCGTGTGAGTGAACTAGAAAATAAGTGGTGAAAATAATCTTATGATTTTCTGAAGGAATGCTTTGCAAGGACTCAATGATAAATAGATTCAATGGATCAGATATTTATTTTCGCGTATTTAACCGCCAAAAAGACCTCAACGATCAGAATTTCCATATTTATTTCATCCTGTATTTTAATCAGACTTTTCATATATGTATTTTTTTCCCTTCAATAAAATTCAAATGGGTATAAAATAAAATATTAGATTCTTTGATGGTTCTAATAACAATACGTTTTACGAGGATGCATAGCAGGGTTCGGTTGGTCCCTCTCACCCCCGGCATTATTAGTTACTGCAGATACTATTTGAAATTCCTTAGGGATCAGAGGGGCGTCGGTGAAATGAAAACTGGTCATGTGAAAATGCTTTCATTGCTTTTTACGCGTCGCCAGAGGCAATTTAGACGTTGCGGTGTTTTGTTGAGAACAGGGCCCAAGCTCTGGGGAGTGCGAGGTGATTCTATTGCTCACGCTCTGCGGGTAGCGCGGCCGATGTGTTTGCTTTATTGATTCTACGACAAATAGCTGCTTAATGTCGATCATTACTTAAAATAGAGATCAGTAAATAGTAAGGAGATTTATTTAATTATAGAACGTACGAATGGGTAGCAGTGAAATAGCTTCTATTGAAATCGTCTGTTGTTAAAACTGTTCGGTTAGTGAAGTTTTCGTAGCAGTCACTTTTAACCGTTACGAACGTGGTTAGCGGTGTCACTCCACATTGATTTCACCCAAGACAAAAACTTTCATCGCTATTATACTGCGAATCATTCTATTCAATTAATCATATATTCTTTGAGTACATTGAGATTGAGAAAAAGCTAGACCTTCTTTGACGGATCAAATAAAACATTGTCTAATGAGCAAATGACCGAGAAGAATACGGAAAATGGCCAGTTTCTTACAACAAAGCGAACAATGGCGGCCGGAAAACGTAAGGATAAAAAAGATAATTCGGGAGGTAGATGAGGTAGGCAGCAGGTAAGTTAAGCCAGTCAAACTTCGGATAATATCGTCGGAAGGCGCTCATGTATTTACGTGGTGTCGGTAGTTGTAGCCCGACTGGGACCCCGCTATCTATTGCTACTCCCAGGGCATTACACACCTTTAGAATTTACGATTATCTTGCGGTATCCTCACGATATTTTCCTTACCCAACCCAAAGACAAATTTATTGTAAACGAATCTACATAATATACGTATTTTGTAAATAAATTACTTTATCAATAATCCGTTAGAAAGGAATTCTTAACGATAAGGAAAATAAATTCGTCGAACGGGCCGCGTTATTATGTAAAAGTTTGCGAGTGTATGAATGAAGCTGAGTGATAGATATGTAAGGATTATGGAAATGCGTTGACAGCTTGCGTGATTGTAATTGTCGAAAATATTTTACGGTTTTGTCCCGAATTCCAAGAAGAGTGTTTAATTTTCCGGAGAGGGTACAATGGGTATCTACTTATAACTTTGTGAAGAGTCTAGTGACTTTTCGAAACTCTCTTTTCTGATTAAGTTTATCTTTAGACATGTTAGTGGGTGCTTTTATTCGCAGGGTATAAGTTAGGTAAAGAGCAAAAGTCATGTCGTTTATTCCTGGCTCACAGATCTCCCAGGGGACCGTGATTGTGGCTCCCTTCACGTGGGTTCCGTAAGAAGCGATTAAAGGATTATTATTTAAGGACTGCCGAGGGAGAGTGTGGTCCCTGATGAATCTCATTTGGTGTTCAAAAGGTAAAGGATTAAACGAGGTGATGGAGATGGGCGACAGCTATCATAGCGATACAAAAGATGCCATGCATTGTTATGTCTATTGTATTGTCCAGTTAGAAAAAAGCGGTGTTACCAACAAAAAAAAAAATACAGGTAAATAAAGTTGTGTTTTAGGGAATCAGTTACCTATATATTTATGTCCATGATTACCAATCTTTTGCCCTTTCAGGCAACATCCTATCACCATCTCCAATAAATTAACCGCTCTGTTTCAGGGGTGTCCGTTAAGGCACTCTATTAATGGTAAAGAGGACTATTTAAGAGGCTAATAATGGTTAGAGTAATAGTTATTTGAGAGGGAAAGATTAGCTGTATCTACCCTCCTATCGCACAGTAAATTGAAACTGTTATACAAACTCATCAACGCGATTTCTAATAAGGAGCGTTCTAACGTAACCTTGGGTGTCTGAGAAAATATCAGACATAAACATGTGGATAAATAAATGTGCGCAACGACATCAAGTGTAAAAAAAAAACAATTTCAGAGATCGTTCCAAAATAAACAATGGGTTCAAAAGAACCCTACAGCAAATCATTAGGGTGAAAAAACTTGGGGGACCCCAAACCGACGCGTGCACGAACAAGATGAGCAGCCGAAATTTTATTTCATCCCCTTTCTGATAAACAATACACTTACGCAAACATTATGTATGTCGATATTGTTTTAGGGTTTATCCGGTGGTTGGGAAAAACGATATCATTGAGAGAGTTTTTATTTTGAATATTGTTCTGTGGTTACATTAGAAACGCAATAATATTAATTGTGAAATTGTCGGCGTCACGGGCTCACGGCGTCTCATGAATTCTGTCGACTCCCTAGAGATAGAATGACTTGCTTTAAGTGAGGTTTTTATAGGCGTAAAAAACGATATTATCGAGCAGGTGGCGTAAAAAATCTAGTTAAGCTAAAGTTTGAGAAGAAATTAAATCTTGAAATCTGGTAAATAGTACGGAAGACTGACTGCGCAACCACGACTGGCACTTGACTGATCTCTACGACTAGTACGTACTGAAGAGGAATGTGCTTCGCGCTTATCCGAGTATGAAAGAATAACAGAAATAATATGTCAGTTGGTTATTTTCCCGCGTATATTTCATAAAGTCAACTGAGCGAATCGCTGACATGCTATTCTATTCCCGAAATTCAGGAATCGAGTTGGAGAAAGATGCCTTAAAATAACAAAAACCCGTCGAAAGTAATTCGATTAAAACTGAAAATATTTGCTTCTAAGAAAATGGTGTTTGACATGCTAAAGGTACTTTACCATTTTGCTAAAGGATATCTACACTATTGTTCCATCAACAAAATAATGTCCTATTTGAAGACAGAAGACTATTGAATGTCTTTGTCTCCGGCTTCCAAAGCGTATTGGAAGTAGTTACCTCTTTGAGATTCAGTCATCTGATCTTGGTGAAAGATTCCATTTAACTGTTGCCAAGATTCATTTTGTTTGACGCTGTGCAAACAATTATCAATATCGGACAAAATAGTCGAACATTTATCGTCCAAAAAATCCTTTATGGTGGTACTTAACGGTTTCATATAAGGGGTGTCAAGATGTGCACGCACTTATGAAAATGTGCAATAAAAGTCCATTACTATTATTATATCCTGCTTCCCTTTCCGCCGGGAGTGAAACATAATTATATTATTTATAATAATAATATTACAACGGACCTGAAAACCCACTATCCGATGTTTATAGCAAGTCGAAGAGCCTTTTTTCCGAGAATTCCTGGCTTACAAACAAACAAAACTTTTCTTTTCACAATGCTTTGTTTTATTGTGTTACTTCGGAATATTTTGGAAACTTTTACGGTACTAAATTTTGTAGAAAGGAATAATAATATTTGTAAACTTCAATGTTTTTGTTTAGGTAGATATTAAAGGAATAAGAAGAAGCAGGCTAGCGGACGACGAGCAATGGGTAGATTGCTGTCCGATCGTTCGGAAAGGACCGATCCCGAGTCAAAGTCACGTAGTTGTACCACGTGCGCCTCAAAATGATGTCAGCAAAACTGAACAGGCATATTGGGGCAATGCCTGCTAGAGTTACGGGAACGTTTAAAAGAGCGACCGTCATCATCATTATCTTCCTGCACTTGTCCCGTTTTATTTAGGGTCGGCTTAACACGTTTTTTTCTTCCATTTTGTCCTGTCGCTCGCCATCAATAACTCCCTTTTTTATTTCATTTCACTTCTCACACAATCCATCCATCCTTTCTTTGGTCTCCCTTCCCCTCTCCATCCATTTATCACTTTATCCATACACGTCACACCACACATCCATCTTAACATTCTCATCTCCGCTACATGCAATCTTTTTTTATCCGTCTTTTTCACAGCCCAACATTCTGGTCCATACAGTATGACAGGCCTTATCACGGACTTTTAAATTTTACCCTTCAACTTGAGGGGCATTCGTGGGTCACAAGTTGTTCCCGTGAGCTGTCGCCATTTCATCCGTCCTGCGTTGATCCGATGTGTTACGTCCTGGTCTACCTCACCGTCCCCTTGGACGAGCGACAAGAGGTACCGAAAGTCGGAACAGATCGGTATGGGCGTTCCGGCAAGAGTTAAGGGCACTGGATTGGACAGACCGCTGAAATCGCAGAACAAGTACTCCGTTTTGGTTCTACTCAATTTCAGGCCAACACTCTCCAGTCTATGCCACCACACCTCCAATCTTTTTGGACCTTTAGGCCATTCTCAGCAACCAGCATAATGTCATCGGCAAACAACATACACCAGGGAGCCTCTTCCCGAATGTCCAACGTCAGAGCGTCCATTATCATCAGAAAGAGGTAAGGGCTGAGGGCCGACCCTTGGTGTAAGCCGACAGCCACATTAAAGCTGTAGACCGGACTTGGTACTGAATCGACTGTACGTCGCTCGGATCAACTGCACATATTTCCCAGGCACACCTTTCTCCTTAAGGGCCTACCACAGAACCTCACGAGGAACCTGGTCATATGCCTTTTCGAGGTTAACAAATACCGTGTGCAAGTTTTTATGAGCACCTCTGTATTTTTCGCCAGCTGGCGTTCAGCAAACATAGCATCCGTCTTACCCCGACCAGGCATAAAACCGAATTGGTTCTGTGAAATTTCACTCTCTTCTCTCAGTCGCCTTTCAATAACTTTCTCCCAGGCTTTCATAGTATGTGACACTAGCTTTATTCCTCTATAGACCGTGGCCCGGGGTTATAAAAACCTAAAGGGCAAAAGAAAGAGAATTATTAAAAAAATATTGATGATATAATATTTAAACAACGTTAAAAGCAACAACTAAGTCACTGACATCATTATTCTCAAATTCTAAATCCAACTACATCCCTTTTCATCGTCTCATTATTTTGATACATAATCACACCCTTAATGAAAGTGGATATTGTATTCGCACTGTAAAGGGGTCCACATCCAAGTGGTAGCTAAATGCCCAAAATGATGACAGTTACTGCGACTTCCAAGTTTGCTTTATCTGCAATAATACATTATTCAGATGCAATCCCCTCTCAATTATGACATTTGATGCGTAGGGCCGGGTGGAGGAACAGCAGTTGCATAAATTTAGTCAATTTGACACGGATTGGCAAGAGACGGGAGTGGAGGGTTGGGAAATATGGCACGCGGTTCATTTGGAAGGTATGAGATTACAAGCTACAGAGAGCAATTTATTAAAATCGCTAATTGGACCCCGAGCACGGGTCGGCGCGCTCAATTGACACTGACAGACCAGTTTGAAATGAAACGAGAACGTGTTCAATAACTGTGTTCAGTGTGTTGACGATCTGACAATATTCTCAACTTCAGGAGCCGACGTACTGCTCGCTGTTATATAATTGGAGTTATATCCACACTAGACCAGTGTCGATAATTTTTAAAACAAAAAATACGAATAGTAGGATGAAACCCATCACAAAAGGAGGAGAATATTTTAAAAATGAAAGGAAAAATAATTTACGGGCGATCTGAGGTCGGGAAGGGGGTGGGGGTGACTTTTTAAGGGGAAAAAACGGTTTTTCTCGATTTCCGGCAAAACTAAAAGTCCTATGGAAAAAAGTCAAATGGCAAAGTTGTAGGTAATAAAAAGATCTAAAATTTTTGTATTAACACTTTTTTCACATAACCTCAAAATTTATGTGAAAAATTCAAAAAACCATGTTTTTGGTTTTTTATTTTTATCTCTTTCAAAAAACAATATTTTATCACGAAATTTGGTGAAAACTTACCTTTTTATGTCCCAAATACGCTGTAATTTATTTGATTAGAAATATTTATTTTTTCACCTTATTTTGAATAAATATCGAAAAACCACCCTAATTTTCAATCGAAAAATCACCCGTCAAAATATCTTTTTTTTTCAAAAGGTTTATATGGTGTCTGATCGTTGAAATCTCTACTTTCCGATAGTGAAAAAAAATATATATGTTACCATAGTAAATCTTCTCAGCAAATGCAAAAAACCGAAAAAAACTCGAATTCGAAATTTTTTTTCAATTATTATATTGAATGTAGAGCTATTTATTAAAGTTTACACTTTAATTACTCGAAAAACGTAAAATTACATGTTACATAGATAACAAAAAAATTGCAAATCAAAATATAGTACTATAATTAACAAACAAATAAGTTGATAAAATTAATACTTAATAAGACGTCTACAATATTTGGAGAAAGGAGTCGAATCTTCTTTAAGTTATATGCGTAGATGCCTATTTATAACTATTTTTAGATAACTTATATTTATCTGAATGACCTACGAAAAATTTTAGCCCATCAAAAGGTATTTCATAGAGGAGTGGGGAAGGGGCTAGGCGGGTCCGGGTCTTACTACATACATACCTAATATATTATTTCGTAGCAGCTGTAACAACCGTTAGCCTAGCCAGTATTCGAAATACAGTATAGTATACAACATCGTTTAAAAAAATACACGTGCACGTTGAGTTTCTTGAAGATAATTGTGACAAGTTTACAAAAAAACTAAGAAGGTTAAAAAAATAATAATCTCCTTTCATCATCATTCCTTGATGAAAAATTGGACAAACACCAGCCACCAGAACAAGCCGGATTTCGCCCTAACTTCTCCACAACTGACCATCTTCAAACACTTAACCAGGTAATAGAAAAATACACAGAATTTAATATCCCATTATATCTGGCCTTTGTCGACTACGCGAAAGCCTTCGATAGTGTTCGTCATAATGAAATTTTTGCTTCTCTTGAAAACCAGGACCTTGAAAAACAATACGTAGACTTATTAAAAATCATTTACTCTAATAGTTTCGCAAACATTAAATTAAATACCTCAGGACCATCTTTTAAAATTCAAAGAGGTGTTAAGCAAGGTGACCCGCTCTCTCCCAAACTGTTCACAAGCACATTAGAGGAGGTATTTAAGTCACTGGCAGCCTCATGGTACACCAAAGGCATTGACGTCGGTAACAAAAGGCTAACAAATCTCCGATTTGCCGACGATATAGTCCTTTTTGCCCCCACGGCTCAGGAGCTACAATCAATGCTCCAAGAACTGAGCACGGCTAGCCTCAAGGTGGGACTTGCAATGAACCGGTCCAAAACAAAGGTGATGACTAACAGCATCAAATGTAGGGTCGAGGTAGATGCGCAGGAAATACATTATGTCGATGAGTATATCTACTTGGGCCAGTTAGTATCTTTCGAAAACCGACAGGAAAAGGAGATCGATCGGCGAATCCAGAACGCCTGGAAAAGCTACTGGTCCATGAAGACGCTAATGAAGGGTGATCTGCCGATCTCCCTGAAGCGCAAGCTCATCGACATGTGTATCCTGCCCATCCTAACCTACGGTGCTCAGACCTGGTCTCTCACCGAACTACAAAAGTTTCGCCTTGGGGTTTGCCAGAGAGCTATGGAGCGCAGCATTTTGGGCGTAAAAAGAGCAGACCGAATACGAAACGAAACGTTGCGCTCCATAACAGGTATCATAGACGTGGGCAAAAAGGCTGCCAGGCTCAAATGGGAATGGGCGGGTCATGTCAGCCGCATGCATAGGGACCGCTGGGCGAGCGTCGCCACACAGTGGGTCGCTACTGAAGTAAAGCGCCGTCGAGGTCGGCCTAGAAAGAGGTGGCGGGATGATCTGGACGCGTACCGCAAGGACTGGTTTGAGACGGCGCAGGAGAAGAAAGTTTGGAAAGACTTGGGGGAGGCCTTTGCCCAGCAGTGGGACAGCAAAGGCTAGAAAAAAAAAAAAAAAAAATCTCCTTTATTTTGCACAAACAAACTTAGTTACTCCCAGATATATAAAATACACATCGTAAATATATTTTTACTAACTAACTTATGGCCTATTTTCATATAAATTTCATATATTTTAAATATATTTTAGATACATTCAAAATATATCCTAAAAGACATAAAAACATAGCTAAAAATAAAATAAAAAAATTGAATATATCTGAAATATATTTGAAATGTATAATATATATATATGAAAATCGGCCAAAAGTTAGTTAGTAAAAATATATTTACGATGTGTATTTTATATATCATATGGGAGTAACTAAGTTTGTTTGTGCAAAATAAAGGAGATTATTATTTTTTTAATCTTCTTAGTTTTTTTGTAAACTTGTCACAATTATCTTCAAGAAACTCAACGTGCACGTGTATTTTTTTAAACGATGTTGTATACTATACTGTATTTCGAATACTGGCTAGGCTAACGGTTGTTACAGCTGCTACGAAATAATATATTAGGTATGTATGTAGTAAGACCCGGACCCGCCTAGCCCCTTCCCCACTCCTCTATGAAATACCTTTTGATGGGCTAAAATTTTTCGTAGGTCATTCAGATAAATATAAGTTATCTAAAAATAGTTATAAATAGGCATCTACGCATATAACTTAAAGAAGATTCGACTCCTTTCTCCAAATATTGTAGACGTCTTATTAAGTATTAATTTTATCAACTTATTTGTTTGTTAATTATAGTACTATATTTTGATTTGCAATTTTTTTGTTATCTATGTAACATGTAATTTTACGTTTTTCGAGTAATTAAAGTGTAAATTTTAATAAATAGCTCTACATTCAATATAATAATTGAAAAAAAATTTCGAATTCGAGTTTTTTTCGGTTTTTTGCATTTGCTGAGAAGATTTACTATGGTAACATATATATTTTTTTTCACTATCGGAAAGTAGAGATTTCAACGATCAGACACCATATAAACTTTTTGAAAAAAAAAAGATATTTTGACGGGTGATTTTTCGATTGAAAATTAGGGTGGTTTTTCGATATTTATTCAAAATAAGGTGAAAAAATAAATATTTCTAATCAAATAAATTACAGCGTATTTGGGACATAAAAAGGTAAGTTTTCACCAAATTTCGTGATAAAATATTGTTTTTTGAAAGAGATAAAAATAAAAAACCAAAAACATGGTTTTTTGAATTTTTCACATAAATTTTGAGGTTATGTGAAAAAAGTGTTAATACAAAAATTTTAGATCTTTTTATTACCTACAACTTTGCCATTTGACTTTTTTCCATAGGACTTTTAGTTTTGCCGGAAATCGAGAAAAACCGTTTTTTCCCCTTAAAAAGTCACCCCCACCCCCTTCCCGACCTCAGATCGCCCGTAAATTATTTTTCCTTTCATTTTTAAAATATTCTCCTCCTTTTGTGATGGGTTTCATCCTACTATTATTATTTTTCACTTTTTATTATTTTTGAAGGCATCTACCCTGGTCTACACGTAATTCCCAGAATTTAAAAATAACACGTAGGTGTTTTTTTATTTCGTTCAAAGTTCAAAGAAATTTCCCGAATTATCCGAGAGTGGAAACTAAATCCGGATTAAATTGGAACTAAACCTGTTGGGCCAATCTACGGATATTAAAATTTTATTGTTTTTTTTTTTTACTTATTTACATTGGCTAATCCTCGATCCTCAAAACTTAGGAGAAGTCACGAGCCAAACTCTGGAGAAATATTATTAATATTCGTTTTACGGGAACAATGTCGTGGTCCCAACACTAGTGAACAAACATGAGCTTATTGTCTGGCCGTGATCATTGTGTCTTCCGGGTGACATCCGAGTGGGGCACTCGATTAGGAGCAGGGCACATGAGCGGAATCATAGTGGTTCCGCGTCACAGAGCCGTGCATTGAGTCACCAGTCACGCCTCGCCCTATTGACCAATCATTGTATAACCGTCACGCTTGTGATCCTAGGAGATGGACAGACATGGTCCATCGTACATCCTCAATGAAGCAAATTCGAAAGATTATTTTCCTTATTGTCTTGGGAGCAAGTTTTATCTCTAACATCTAACTACATACATATATAATTCTGGAACGTTATCCTTACATATTTATTATAAAACATAGTCCCGCGATGAACAAAACGCACTAAACGTATTTTCATTGGTGTTCTTCAATAGACACAGTGGTTCATGAGGCAGGTTTATGTGTATAAATACACACATGCATATTGAAGTAAAGCCGAGAATTTCCAAGATTACTAATACCCATACGAAGCAGGGGCGGGTCGTTAGTATTAAAAACCGGCCAAGAGCGTGTCGGGCCACGCTCAGTGTAGGGTTCCGTAGTTTCCCGTCCATCACAATAAGTGCACTCACTTATGAGTTTAAAAAATGCTTGCATATACGATTATACTACAAACATAGACCATAAATTATTATGGTCAACCTTTTTGTCTTTTTTGTACAAAAACTGTTCTTTCCATCAAGTTCAAAATAATTTTCCTAGAAAGTCCTTATAAAGTTCTACTTTTCAGATTTTTTTCATATTTTCTAACCTTATGGTTCAAAAGTTAGATGGGGGAGACACATTGTTTTTTACTTTTGGAGCGATTATTTCCGAAATTATTGACATTATCAAAAAATGATTTCAGTAAATCCCTATTCATTTTTAAATACCTATCCAACAATATATCACATGTTAGGGTTGAAAGGTCACTTCCCACTTTACATATAGGGGGGCTCCCTAATAAAACATGTTTTTGCAATTTTATTTTACCACTTTTTCGGCGTGATTGATATACATATTGGTACCAAATTTCAGCTTTCTAGTGCTTACGGTCACAGAGATTAAGCGAGGACGGACAGACGGACAGAAAGACATGGTGAAACTATAAGGGTTCCTAGTTGACTACGGAACCCTCATATAGGATTCTATCTTTCATGAACTACCTCATGAAACGTAAGGAGTAATTATGCAGCTCTTTCAACCTCTTAATTACAGTTATGCATAACATGACATAAAAATGGGCAACCTTTCTTTATTCTGAAAATACCTTAAAATATGCTACACTAAGCCGGCACCAGACGGCCTCTTCCCTCTATTTACTAGGAACAATTTCAAAGTCGGCAGCAAGCAAGTGAAATTGCGAAGCAAAAAGGCCAAATAACGTTTTAGCCTGAAGCTCGGAAGTGCCCTCCACCAGTTATGAGGCGGAAAAGGCAGTATAAGGGGAATTGTAGTGTTTCCGCACTAGAAGCTCGTTTCGAGCTGATCCAAGTCCACTTGAGCCATCATTGTGTGGCATCCGCATCAATCGAACAGCTATTGGATAGCTGTAACGGTCTCATTAGCCTCATCATATTATGTAGTCGGGCCGCGAGCAGCAGAGCTTTGCATGAAGTATTCCAAATTAGGCGTAACCATCGATATATACAAGTGAGTATGTACTACGCACTAGATTAGGCGTGCCGAACACTCACTTCAATCGAATCAGTTAGTACCTTATTACCCACAAAGTGACATTGATGACTTGACATCATTGATGCAGTGTGAGAGCGGCGCTTTTAAATTCAAAGGAAAGTGAATCACGAAATAAATAATAATTCTGTAGTCAAGTAAGTAAAATTACTCGTTGTTCAAGCAATTTAATAGCTTCTAATTTTGTAATAGTATGTTAGAAAATATATCATTTTATTTAAAAGCCTCCCCATTTCACAATCATAGACTAAACATACAGATGTTCCCCCTCCCACAAAAACCAGGTTTTTACCTACAACTGCTTTAGTGAACACAGACTGGCATGGTGTTTTATTCCGTTTGTTTTTTTTTAAATATTTTATTTAATAATTAAAATCAATGGATCAATTTCCAAAATTAAGACGTCGTGCGTTTTTCAATACTGTAAAAACTCAGCAAGTAATGTCGGCAAATCATCGGGTATCAGTTTTCATCGGTAAATTTTGTCGTTAAGCATTCTGTCATTCGTTGTAGTAGTGTTGGTTTGTTTACTCTGGTGATCTAAGGGAATAATGGATAAAAATTATTCAAAAGGATAGAAGTGAAGACACGTGACTTCTAACACAATTTTTGTTTATCTGCTCTGCACACTTTCAATCTTATGATATTTAAATGACTAAAACTGGAAAGTGTTACCTAAAGAAGTCAGCTATTCCTTATCCTAGTAGTTTTTTTTTACCGTTATTGTTTGTTTTGTTTCTAAATTTTACCAGCTTGGAGTCCTGATCTTGATTCTCTCAGGTTAGCTGTTCTTCTGAATGATGATTACAATAAATGGTTTCAATATTTTACACGACTTTGAATTAACCTATTTATTAAAGTAGTAGAACGCAGTTTTCTAAATTTACACTAACCAAAAACTGTAAAATTTTGAAATAGAGTGTTATTGTAATGAAGTATTGTAGGCAAAAAACTGTATCACTTCTGCGGTATAAAAATCTATATGGATAACATGTTATTACACTATGTGGAACTAAACGCGTAGTAGGGGAGACCGGGTTTGGAAGTCACATTTTTTTTCTTTTGCATTTTTAGTACAATTTTTTGTAGTCAAGGATGATAAATTATATATTAATGGATAGTCTATTTATCTTAGTTTCAAAATAGATAAATACTTTGTGGCTAACATTGCGTTTGGAGGCAATATTTTCATTTTTATGAAAAAAGAAAAGTGTGACATTTAACCCCGTGTCAGGGATGGTTGTCACAGGTGCTGGGGTAGGTAGACACATAGTAATTTAAGAGAGAAAAACAGTGATACACACATATTTACATCAAGCAGGTTTTTTATTTAAGATTCAAATGTTTTTTATAAGTGACTGGTAACTTAAAGTAACGAAAGACCTATTCGTAAATAATTAAAAAATAAATAAAAATAAAATTCGTTTTCAACGATTAATTTCTATAAATTTAAATGTTGTATGAATATGATTTTAACCAAGAAATCAACAAAATACTTATTTGTAATGAATAAAAACATTCAAAAACAAAATCAGCTTTTAGTTAGTAACTTCGACATCTAATAATAATAACAACTTCTAATTATCTCAGAATTTTGGTAACAAAAATGTAATCTTAGTCATTAATCGCTTTGGAAGTAATACTTTGAAATTAAATTACTTTAAGTTAAAATTATATATAGTCATTCTTAAAATCAGTCTGAGTATTCGGAATCACAATTTTGGAAAATATAGCTTAGTAGTCCAAGTGTGCATGCTTCGTGAACCTGAATCCAGACTTCCTTAGACTTGCTAGCAGAGTATGGGGATAAACAGACCAAGCAAAACTTCATCCTCTTCGCCATCATCGTTATTGCCAGATTATTTCTTTTCATTTATTTTTTTCGTTTTTTTTTCTTTTTAGTTTTTTGCTCATTTTTCTCTCCTAGCACACGTTTTGATACTTTCTTTCTGTTTTCTTCTTGTTCCTTTTTCCTTTCTTCTAAATAGGTGTTTTCCGGCGCGCCTGTTAGAATTGCTGATTTACATTTTCTTCTATCCAGCCTTTGGCAAAGGTCTCAAAATTGAAGGCGGTAACTAAGAACTTGTTAATCCGTTTGGTCCGGGATAGGTGATTGCCATATCATCTTTAATTCTTTTGTGATGCCTTGGCATCATATTAGCTCTGAAAAAAAAATAACATATGTATAGAAAACTCTTAAAAAAGCCAACAAAAAAGTCAACAGACATGCTCGGGGTTGGTTGTCACTTGTGACTACCAGCCCTCGTCGACCTGAGACAACCTGCCCCGAAACACGTTTCAGAAAATAACCTTACAAAATAAATTCAAATTAATGTTTCCACTAAAAACCATTTAAGATTATGATGACAGACAAATTTCACTATAACAATACATGAAGAAGTATGTTCATATGCAATATCAAAGTATACTTACGAGATTTGACACAGACGCACAAAAAAATACTTTAACTGGCGAGAAAAAGTAAACGCGCGTGGTCCCGTCCCGACATGCCGGAGTGAACCGAGGTGAAGTATGGCGGGGGGTATAGTTCTCGCGATTTTTCGACGCCAGTCGATCACCTCATTCGTGCGTTTATTTGTCAGTTATGGCCGCTGTGACAACCAACCCGTGTGACTTTCATACCCGGTCTCCCCTACTACGAAATTCATGGCGCTTAAGGCATTTTGGTTGTGGAAAAAGTATCCTCTAAAAGCTATCAGCGCTTTATATTTTAATAGTTCTATTAGACGACATAATGCCAATGTACCGCTGCAGCGGATTTTTTGTTATAACTTTTCAATATTTTGACAATAAGTTTCCATGGCAGGGCTTGTCTATCACGAGAATATAATGCCAGCCATACACGGTCAAACCCACAGAACATAGGAATCATACACAGTCCTCTGTTCTGTGGTCAAACCTGTCGTCCAGTCGGTATGACGCTACATGTTTGATCAAACCTGTAGTTCTTCTCTATACACCATACACGGTCAAACATGTCGTCCAATCGGTATGAAGCTATGTACATGTTTGATCAAACTGATTTGACCGTATATGGGAGTGACAACATGTTGACAACATGTTTGACGGCACAATCGAATTTCAATTCTTTTGGTTTGATCAGCCGAGATCATACCGATTGGACAGCCCCACACGGTCAATCTGTATGATCCAATCGGTTTGATCAAATCAAAAGAATTGAAATTCGATTGTGCCGTCAAACATGTTGTCAACATGTTGTCACTCCCATACACGGTCAAATCTGTTTGATCAAACATGTAGCGTCATACCGATTGGACTACAAGTTTGACCGTGTATGGCTGGCATTAGTCAATGGGCGTAATCCTTGTTTGTGTAAGAGCGGCCGTCATGAACTCGCGAAAGTATTACGAGCGAACTAGCGTGAACGCCACTCAGCCACATTTGAACTACGTTACGGTTCGTGGCGTTATGAAAATCGTTTATTTATTTTAATGTCTTTTGAATCTCTATATTAATTTGTGGGTGAGTATGAGACACATTTATTTATTTATTAAATGCTTTATGCGCACAAAAGTACAGAGGCCCAATTGCCTATTGTGTATAAAACTCTCGTAAAGATGGATCACGGTTTTAGTTTTAAAACACACACTGTATTTCAAAACAAAACCTTCAATTTTGGAAGTCGGTGTTTCTTTGTATTTTTTGTTTCTTATTAAACACAGACGTCCAAAATTAAAGTCTTTTAGTGTCTTTTTAGTGAAGCCGGTTATTTTTTTTTCTGTAAAAAGTATTTTATTTCTTACTTTTTAGTTGCGATACACTTGTAACCAGAGTGCCATTTATCATGACATTTCCAATTAACCCAAACACTGCTACAATACATTGTTTTATAATGAAGGTCTCGTGTCTCCCTTCCACCTTCCGGCTCAGTTCATTAGATCCTCAGTTCGATAGTACCTTAGCCAAGGGATCCCTTCTTTTCGCATAATGTTCTTTGTCCTAATATCCTTCGGCATAACGATTTTGGAACAATTTGTTTTGGCATAATAATACTTCGGCATATTTTTTTAGGCATAAATTTTATGGTGGCATAATCATCATAAAGACTAATTAGTTTTGGCATAAATTTGATTCGCATAACGTTAGTAGGCCTAATGACTATTAGCATAACGTTAGTAGAAATGGTGGTGGTGAACTTTTAGTGCCCCATACATAATTCTAGATCAAACCCATTTGCTATAGTTAGTTTCTGTAAAAATTAAATAATATTGTTGGTTAAAAATTTAATATGCTGTGCAACAAAAGTTAGTGACAGAACCGAATTGCTGCAAAACCGACTCCACGTAGTCTTGTTTGTCCTACCCCTAGAGTGTAATTTAAAATCGCGTAGGCGCGTAGGGGCGAGGCGGCCCGCGGGCTGAGGAGCAGGCGGATGAGCAGAGGAGCAGCGCATCTGAGGCTGGCCGGCGATGCCGGCCAACAAGCCGAAGCTGCGGTGGTGAGCGAAAGCCGTCTACGACGATTAGCACGCGCGGGACCGCCGGAGGCCCGCAGCGCCGGAGCCGTGACAGAAACCCTGCCTGCTGCATGTTGCATGCTCGCTTGAATGCTGCATGCTGCATGCTTGCTTGCATGCTGTATGCTTGCTTGCATGCTGTATGCTTGCATGTTGTATGCTAGCTTGCTTGCATGCTGTATGCTTGCTTGCTTTATGCTTATATGCTTTAGGATATTATGTTTAAAAAAGTTATGCTTTAGAACTTTATGCTTAATAAATTTATGCTTTAGAATATTGTGCTTAATCATTATTATGGTTAGAGAAATTATGTTTAAAAAAATTATGCGCAAGCTGTTATGCGAAAATATAATTATGCCAAACAAAATTATGCTAGGTCTTAAAATTTTATGCAAATGGATAGGGGGAACCCTTAGCCAAAGACCATCTCATGAGGCTAGGATTTACGAAGTTCCGGTGCCTATGTTCCGACTCCATCATCATCATCAGGTCACTTCTATGATACCATTTTCAGCAGTACTATTCAGAATCATTTATTTAATTGTATTGTCATAGTCGCTTTAACTATCTTCATTGAAACTTCTACATGAGTATGAAGTCGGTTGGGCGTATCTGATCTTCTTCATCAGTTCCATTTCATCATGGGCACGCTACAATTATGGCGGCAAGTTCCCGCTTTGAGGCGTGGCTGGAAAGACCTCACGGGGTCCTCACCTTCCGCATGACGCAGGTTCTCACCGGACATGGTAAGTTCGGGAGGTACCTGCACCGTATTCGTGCGAAAGTGACGCCCAGGTCGCCACTATCTGGTGTGTGTGCCTCCCTTGGGCAGAGCATTGCCGTGCCCTCGTGAGGGCGATCAGCGGCAGCGAAATCCCGCGCCGGGCCTTGGTACAGGCCATGGTCCGGAGCGAGGAAGATTGCCAGGCGGTCGCCTCCTTCTGCGAAGCAGTAATGCTAGCAAAGGAGGAGGCCGACCGCATCAGACAATGGTCCTCACGCCCCAGCCGCCGCTGGGATTTCGATCCCGATTTCCGGCCACCGAAGGCGCGGGCTTGCGGATGGCGAGCAATGGGTAGCTCGCAATCCGATCGTCCGGTAACTGTCCAGATCGAGCGAAGGTCGTTGACGGCGCGCCCTGTTCCCGCGCGCCTCAAGGATTTGTCAGCAACCGTAGGGGCCCAGCTTGGTCGTAACCGATTGGGGCCAGGGTCAGTTTCCGGTAGGGAGGCTCGCCCTGGGTATGAAAGGCAAGAAGGAACTGGGTGGGTTTTTTAGTCAGTAAGAGTGACACTATCTTCCGCTCCGCCCAAGGGCGGGGAATGTCATTTGGATGATTTTGACCCAACAAAAAAAAAGTTTTACTTCATCAAATGTTACTTTTTGCATTTACAGTCAAAAAGTAACATTCTAAGCAAAAGTAAAGTAAGTCTTCGATGAAAATACCAAAATCATGGATGGAGTTCCCTCGTTTCCTCAAGGATTGGGATAGGCCGTCAGAATTGGATTAAAAAAAAATGAGATCAATCTGAAAGTAATTTTTTTAAGGGAAAAATATCCATAAATGACGGAGTTCTGAGGTAACGAAAATAAAAAAAATACAACCGAATTGACAAACTCCCCCTTTTTTTAAAGTCGGTTAAAAATCCCACGCACATTAACCCGTTCCAATGACAGACGGACGTAGCGAAACCACAAGAGGCACTACAGTCACTACAGAACCCCAAAAAGTACAGTACGGAACCAAAGCCCGTATCGATGGTCACCGTACATTGTATACATCGATGTGTCGGGCACAAAGGCCGCAATTGTGACAGATTGCTACTCGTTCCAATTACCAGCCCTGGCCAAGGTTTTATTTAATTCCCAGATCATGTCGCGGCAACTCGATATACGTGTTATAGAGTAACACAAGAATATCACTAGATTACGATGTGCCATACAATATCATTCATACGATACTGCGATCAAATCACGAATGAATATGGAAATAAGTGGCTATCGCATTAACATGAGGTTGTAATAACAGTGATGGATACACAGGATGCCACTAGTCGTGATCACATCCACAACTTATTTGCGTTTCCATCTACTTATCTGTCCTCTTATGAAATGTATTTTTCCATACACTTACTCGAAAGCCCAAGCTTATCCCTACGGCACGGAATTTACAGTTTTCCAGACTAGTACGGAAAAGTGTGTGAGCTCGTTTTGAAAATTTTGTAATTTCTAACCACGTTCGATCACTTAAATAATACAATCTTAATTTTCTGATTTTTAAATCCTTCTTAAATTATAATTTACTACTTTATATAACTCTAATGACATTTACGTCATAATACTGTTTCCAAATTCTTGTATGAACTAAAAATTTAGGTACAAACAAAAAGTGAAAATCTTCCTTTTCTAATAATCCTTAATTACCTAATGTAGATACTTGTAAATGAAACAGCAAAACTAGCCTAACCTAACATTATTCACAAACACTCAATATTTTACAGTAATTCTTCAGCTATTGCTGATAACCTAACGTTAAACGGTAGCATGACATTATACAATAATGTTAATTTCTAAACATAACTTATACCTCTGTCTGCATATGTTATGTAAAATTAAATTTTAGAAGATCGTTGTGCTCCTCAACATCTTGTATCAAAAGGTACTATTCCAATGCCTTGTCACAGCTCAATCAGTTCTTGTCTGCACTTTCACAATTTCTAATTTCCGAAAGGCTGAACTCACCACAATCCTTTTCGGTTATGCCGCAGTTGGGCAAATAACGTCCCCTGTAATCGTCGTAATTGCGCAACCAAGCAGCCACCCTCCCTCGAAATATAACTATTACGCTTTTATTAAGCTCACGGACCGACCAAAGGGATACTCATAATTTAATTACGACCCTCAAAATAAGTTATTTCAAGTCTGCAGGAATTGCCTCGCTGGGTATTTGCTTGTTTGGTTGAGAAGTCAAAAGCCGTTGGCTTTGTAGGAAAACTATTTTTGTATTAACCACGGAACCGAATTAGTGTTATCCACTATTAAATTTTATGACGTTTTGGGAACCGTAACTTGAACATAGATCTTAATGTTAGCCTTTTTGGTGTAAAGTTAGAGCTTAACCTCAACATGATGGGTCACTAGGAGTTGTAAAACTCTCGCTATAATCGTGACGAAGAATACGTAGTTGCGGACATGTGTTGTTTCATTAATGTCCATTGGATTTCTGGAAGACGCATCTCAAACTGAAATTAAAACTTACAAACTGTTTTAAAACTTCTGCTTCAACTTACCGAAAGAAAAAACAGTATTTTCCGGCGACTTCGTCTGCTTTAAGTAGTTTATTCTACTGCTTAATTGTAAAAGTAAGTCCTAAACTTTTTAAATAGCTATTTGAGTGAAGTAGGATGAATATTAATAAACTTACTGAAATAAATAAACAACATCAAATGGATGCTTTCAAGAAGTGACACTTTATTATCTAATAATGTTTGTGTTTTACAAGCATCCATTGCTTAATTTATTATGCATGAGGAACATCAATATTTAATGAAAGAAAATGGGTTACTGGCCACCGAAGTCAACTGGCCACCGGCGGCGAGTGGCGTGAATAACGGTCCCCCGAGGGAGCTGCGTCGTGTTGCTGACCTTGTTAAATTGATCAGGTTGCCCACAAAATGCCGGAAGCCGTCAACGCCTTCACACCTAAGTATTTAGTGACAAATATCCATGTAAATTACGTACCCGGTCGGGATTTTGGATGTTGTGCGTACAATCCCATTCCATGATACATGAATGTGACACAAAGCGGGAAGGGCCATGTTCGTCGCACAAAGTGTGACCGTCACTAAATACACACAGTTTGTAACAGTTCAAGCATCATTTGTACGATTTTTCGGAACAGTAAAACGTTTGTAACACTCTTTTCTTTATGCATTAATTACTCAATTAAAAAAAATAGTTGCTGGGTATGTCCGTTTTCCAGTGTCCACCAAAGAGTCAACGGGACTTTGCAGTGTCTGTATCGTCTGAGAAACTTTTGCCTATGAAGACGTACTCTTGTATGCTTGTGCAAATTTAAATATTCCCCATAATCGATCGACTATAACGAGTGACGGGTGCTAATTTGACCTGAATACGGTGTTGCTAGGTAAACTTGACTGGCTCCTCGACCATTGCATCCGGTTCATAATTAACATATTTTGAGTTACAGATCTGAGCTCAAATGGATGCCCATTCGCTAGAAAAGAATTATGTGCGACTACATTTTACTCTCTGTTCAACTCTCCGACCCCTCCTTCTAATTTTATATCATACTTTCAATGTGTATGTTTTTGGCAGGCCAAGAATCTGTGTTCTTATAACAATCTTCTACCGCTTTGTCCTTCTGATACTTCTGATTTTGTTCATGCTTCCTGTTACGGACCTATGGTACATATTTATACTGTGCCTATGGACTGTTTCCACACTTCTGGGGAATGCGCTTCTTTTCGACATCAGGGCAGTTACCAGTCTGTATGCATTTATGCGGATGTTGACGAATTATTGGCTGGCCTATTGGTCTAGTGGTTAGTGACCCTGACTGCTATGCCGGAGGTCGTGGGTTCGATTCCCACCCAGGACAAATGTTTGTGTGATGAGCAATAATCATTTGTTCTGTGTATGGGTATAATTTATCTATAATATGTATGTATTTAGAAATATCTAAGTATGTTTATCAGTTGTCTAGTACCCATAACAGAAGCTCTGCTTAGGTTGGGACTAGACGGCGTTGTGTGATAGTTGTGGAATATTATATTATATTTTTTTCCATAAATAGTAGAGTCGTCTCAAAAACCCCTTTCTATTATTTAATATCCATATTCATACTTTTGTACTCTAATTTCACCTTGAGTGACTGGTAGAGAATGCCTAGGGCATTAAGTCCGCCTTTATATCTTTGCGTTCTTTGAGACGTTTCTTAAAGAAATTCAAAAAACAAGACGCCAAAGGCTGCAATGCTATTCTTATATTTTTAGCGACGGTTAAGATTCGTTGGAAACTCTAAACTCACACTTAACCGGTTTTTATTTTTCGCTGAGATCTCCGCCTCTTGTGTTTGGCGTGGCAAAAGCTCGACTCATTAAAACCGAGTGCCCAATTTAATTTATTTTTAGCATAAAATTTCATGTATTCCGACTACATCATATACATGTAACATTACCACGTAAATAAAATTGTATGTTTCCACTTAGAGCGCTTAACTATAAAGCCATTTCCTCTGAAATCAAAGTAAAAGAATTCCTCTGTATGTCTGTTTGTTTTATTTTTACAAGAATAAAAGATCTATCCAAAAATATCCTTGAATATCTCTAGACAGAAAAAACGAGCTTTTGAAATTGTTATCGCCAGTTCAAATAGATTTCATTGTATATTCAACAGAAGCTATGTTGACGCACAAACAAACCGGCTTATTTTCATATACGCCAGACTAGTAGGGAAAGGGAAATGTTATTAGGGATAATAGGAGTCCGGCGAGACCCTTTAGTCGGGGTAGACAATAACCGTTTCCTCTTCAATATTGCTCTATCTATAGCAACCTGGTGGATCGCCGCGCTGACACGGATTTATATAACATCCAGAAACACTCGGCCATTACCGCCGTAAATATCATTACAACTTCTTAACTAATGTTGTCGTTTTATTCAGAAAATGCTAGTAAATCATAGAACTTCCTATAATGTTTATTTCTCAGAGTATCAGCTCTCCACATAAGTCGTTAGATTCTGCCAATGGAATTCGATTATTGCGCTGTTCCTTGCCAACCTATTTCTCACGACGATGGTACTTCACTCATTTGTACTACACATGGCTTCAAGATGTACGTCTGAGGTTTCTTTGACCTCTCCATATGACATATAAGCATTTTATATGTTTAAAACATAAATCAAACCACAGCGCTACACAGACAGTTAAAATGAGCTGAAAACACATTTGTTAAAGTTAACGATGCCCCATCAGGGCAACTTTTTTCTACTTAGTGACTCTCCAGGCTCAGATTTAATATAATATTATCTGCTTATATCTGTTCAGTTCATTGCTTTTGCAGACTTATCCATTTAGTTGTATAAAAAAACTTTGAGGTATTTTTTAATATTGTCTGAAAATGATAATGAAGCTCAGGAATGAAAACTTATAA
Source organism: Mythimna albipuncta (assembly GCA_929112965.1). Taxonomy (NCBI): domain Eukaryota; kingdom Metazoa; phylum Arthropoda; class Insecta; order Lepidoptera; family Noctuidae; genus Mythimna; species Mythimna albipuncta. The sequence goes on along the minus strand of OV815960.1, from coordinate 11,446,036 downwards.
TTACATATTATTTTTGTTAAAAAGACTTAATAGACGATTTTAAAAAAATTTACCTTATTTATATCTAAAAAAGAATCTTGGTACATCTGCGCCGGAACGGAGGAAAATTCAACGAGATATCCGAATTATAGATAAGTTGCATTTCATGTCGGCCACTTGCCCGAGGCATGCGACATCGCGGCTCAGGCCTGTCGCCAAAACGCATTTCACTTTTCCACCCCTTTGAAGTCGAATTTCAAAAATTGTTTCTTAATTGTTGCTTACATTACAAGAAGGGTGCATGAGAATGTTGTTTCAAACGAAGGGTTGTTTGTTTTGAGCCTAAAGATATACATTAAACATACGATGATACGCACGAGTTGAATGTTACTTCTTACGAAAGAATTTACTCGGAGAACTTATTAGCAGTTCTTCCTTGTATATAAAGACGGATCGTAATTTTGCACGAATTGAAATGAATTTCCGTCCATTAGATGGAGCTTGATCATAATAATGGAAATTCACAAAGGTCCCTCGCAGAAAATCATTGAATATGAACAGCGCGTGACTGATCGTTTGTCCAGCTTTGTAGTTATTGTCCAGCTGTTAATCTCTCTTAATTCTTATTAAGCAAAGTTGGGCAGGCAAACAACTGTACATGAGGTGCTAAAAATATCATAATTTTATATCTTGCCTCCCTACCTCGGGAACAGTTTCTAATCTAACCTGTAGCTAATTGGTTTTTTCACAGGGTAGTTGTCACCGGCTGTCACAACCTAATTACTGGAACATACAAGCTTGGATATCCCAAGATTAGACACGATATATTATTAGATATTCGGGTGTGCCCGTAGAGCCCGTTGCATTTGCAAGGCCTCGATCAAAGGACTCACAAAGATCGTGATCGATTTCCTCATTATAAAAACACTAGAAGCACGGAATATAAATTTCAATTTTGGATATTTTATTTTTGCTACAGTAATATGGAGAGAGATATTTTTATTATGTACTAGCTTTTGTTCGCGCGCCTTCGCTCCCTGCTCCACCCTACTCTACTCTACTTCACCCAACTGTACCCTACTCTACCCTACTCTATCCTACTCTACCCTACTCTACCCTACTCTACCCTACTCTACCCTACTCTACCCAACTCTACCCTACTCTACCTTAGTCTACCCTACCACTACCCTAATTTTCATTTTTTTCCTATAATAAACCTTCTCACAATAACGAACACAACAAAAAAGAATTAGCGAAATCGGTCCAGAAGTTCACGTGTGATGACGTGACCAAGGAAAAAGGGATTCATTTTTATATATACACTAATATATAGATTACAAATATTTAGATATACTTTATAGGATTGAACATAGGAGTGGGTCAAAAATGGAACGCCCGCGCTTCTAGTGTTAAGCCTCTGTCCCATGGGAGTAGCCGAAACTGCAAAAACTACGGGATCATAAATTAGACAAAGAGCAAGAGCTGAGGCTGATGATAACATTAAACATATACAAACCTATATTGTTTTGATCAAGAACTCAAGATGGAGGTATACGGCTGCAGAAAGGTTCGAAAGAGTTACCGCTGCCCTGGAACGTAAAGGGCAATTGAAGAAGCAGAGGATAGTTTTGGTCAGTAAAAATCTGACTCGCCTCTCTTATTAAAATAACTTCTCTAAGTCAGAACGAGAGAATTTTGAGGATTTCCTACTGCAAAAAAGATATATAGATGGATCTAGACAAAGCAAAAATAGTTTTAAATCACATAAACATGCATAGACGCTCAAATGTACAAAGAAGGTCGATAAATCAAATGAGAGAACATTTTCCACCAACAAAGAATTCTCGGATAGGTGTGCTGCGAATCGCTCCGTTATTTTACAAAGTGAAATAAACACAGGTGCTGTACTTTACCTGCAAGAGTTTTATTAAGAACATATATCGAATATTGAGTTGAACTGCATGATAAATTGTTCCAGTATTTCAAACAATTCATTGTATGCATTGAACCAGTTTTATCATTGGTCGATATCATTTATTCACTGTGCTAGAGCACAGTGAATTTTAATGGCTATGCGTTTGTGTTAGTTAATTTACTTGCATTACTTATATCGTACCATAGTGACGAGAAATGGCAGGCGGTCGCCTCCTTCTGTGAAACAGTCATGCTAGTGAAGGAGGTGGCTGCACGCGTAAGGGGACGGCCTTCCTCACGCCCCAGCCCAGTATCCTGACCTTTTTGACAGCCGCCGGTGCTTGCATACGTCGAACAATGGGTAGACACCGTCCGGCAGTCCTGTAATCGTTCGGATCCAGATTGAGTCGTCGACGGCGCGTAGTGTTCCACGCGCGCTACTAGGAGATGTCAGCAAGATCGTAGGGGCCCAGCAGGGTCGAAGCCTACTGGGGCCATGAGTTGTGCGAAAGAGTACCCTGGGACCCTGGAAAGAAGGCAAAGAACGAACATAGGAGTGGGTTTTAGTCAGTAAAAGTGACAGACTTTTCATCTTCCACTCAGCGGCAAGTCAATGTATGATTTCCCACATAAAAAACCGGCCAAGAGCGTGTCGGGCTCAGTGTAGGGTTCCGTAGTTTCCCGTCCGTCACAATAAGTGTACCCACTTAGGAGTTTGAAAAAATGCTTGCATTTACGATTATAGGTACTACAAACTTAGTCCAGAAATTACTTTGTAGAACCCTTTTGTCTTTTTGTACAAAAACTTACCCCTATTCATTTTTAAATACCTATCCGACAATATATCACACATTAGGGTTGAAATTAAAAAAAAATCACTTCCCACTTTATATATAGGGGGACTACCCTAATAAAACATTTTTTTTCCAATTTTAATTTACCACTTTGTCGACGTGATTGATATACATATTGGTACCAAATTTCAGCTTTCTAGTGCTAACGGTCACAGAGATTAAGCGAGGACAGACAGACGGACAGACAGACATGGCGAAACTATAAGGGTTCCTAGTTGACTACAGAACCCTAAAAAGACCTATACCCCCTAGCCAAGTTGATAATTTGCAATCGTTAACGCTAGTAGAAAACTTCAAATGTACGGGAATGACGTCATCTCAACGTTCAGTCACGTGGTCAGAACAAATGAACCGGGGGCCAACTCGACGCTTTCGGCTCAAGAGAATCTAAACGAAATGGTTGTAACTTGGCTAGGGGGGCTAGAGATGCTCTGAGCGTTGGGAGAGGCTGGATGACTAGTAGCTACCGAAAGCGCGGGCTTAAGGATCACGAGCAATGATAGCTCACGTACCTCCATCCAGTGCCTCATAAAGGCGTAAGCAAAACCGCGTAGGAGCCCAGCAAGGCCCATGCACGCTAGAGTCACGGGGAATTTCTGATAAGAAAAGCCGTAGTCCAAAAACGCAAAGGGCAATTGAAGGACATAGATTTATGTTTTTAGTCAGTAAAATTCAGGTACGGCCTTGCGCTCACCCAGTTTGAGTTTCGACCTAGGTTGTCATTAAAAAAAGTACAATTTTGGACTTGCGTTCAGTATAATAATGATTTCAGTGTGCAAGTTTCTGATGGATTTTTCTGGCTACAAGGTTGTGTCTATGCTTATACTCCCCGTTAGCTAGGCGAGAACAACCAGAGACAATGTGGCCAATTGATTCCTCCGGACAGTGATATAACTTCGTCTATAATTGCCCAGACTAAACTTTCGGTTGCCCAAAAAACATCACCAATACGCAGCCAGGCTACGGAATTCACTAATTGTTTAGATCAGGCCCATACGGGGTCCAGAAACAGCATCCTAAAAGTTCCTTACTCTGCCACACTTCCGTGTGATCGTTAGTGTCAGGTTTGCATTATAAAAGGAAGCCGTGTGCAAAATTGTCTGTTCTTAGGCCCAGTACTCAATAGTTTAGACTGTGCGTTGATATTTCAGTCAGTCATTTTCTTCTTTTATATATACAGAAGATGTGATGAAAATATGTAGATATTTGGTGCGCAGACGCATGAGCCAGTTCCATCAGCAATCTGGGCATGACTGCTGACAGGCTTAACTGCTGTATCTTTAATAATTACTCCAGTTTTGGCTGGGACTGAAGCAACGTTAAATATTTATTTGTTTATGTGTAAGTAAATGCCTTTGTTGTTATAGTATATTGCTGCGACATTAACATAGTTATAAGTGTATTTCTTGTTACTAACCCTATAAGACTCAGGTAGAAAATCAGTTCTTATTAAATGTATACTACTAGTTTCTGCTAGCGGGTTTGCCCGCGTGAAATTAAAGAATTATCCCAACAGAACATATGTCCGGGATAAAAAGTATCCTACATGTACTCCAGGACTTGGTCTACCCTTGCCTTGTGCTAAATTCCATCCAAATACATGGCCGTTTGTGTTTGGAAAAGTAATAAACTCAATATATTTTTATAACTAGCTTCTGCTAGTTGTTTTGCTTGGGTAAAATAGAAAATTATACCAAGGGAACATATTTCCGGGATAACACGTGTCCTCTGCGCTGTTTCAAGACAAGGTCCACCTGTGTACAAAGTTTCATCGAAATGAAAAAAAAACCCCGCCGCCACCGTTCGAGCGTGTATAAGTGAGTGACATATACACACGCTCACAAACTTTCACTTTTGTGACATTAGTGTGATTGTCCATAATGTAATCAAATTCCGATGTGTACATTACCGCAGCTGGAAAGTTGCACGTAGAGCGATATGAGTGGAACGTATAATTAGTGCGTCATCTGGTGTAGATGTGCGCGACATATAAAATTAGTGCGTCTTGTCGTTTTGGAAAAAAATGGAAAAAACGATTCCAGCTGGGGTAACGTTACCGCAGCAAGACAATTTTTAAAAACTAATCGGAGAGAAAAAAATTGTATATGAGCAGGTAGCTTATGCTTGTGCAAAGATGTGCCCCGAAAATATAATCGGTGCGTCTTCAGATTTTCGAGATATTGCATTTCCTGCTGGAGTAACGTTTTACAGAATCGTGTATCTCTAAAACTATTATATGTGCGGTTGTACTATAAACATACACGGGTAGCTCTTCATATGTGCGCATATGTGACAGAATTCGATTTATAGAAATATGTATAATTCTCGAGTAATAGCACTTTTTTGAAAAATCGAAAATATGTCACAGCGCTTTAACGAGAAAACTAATGAGTTCTCTGAAATCGGTTTTCAGTCCCGCTAGACGTTTATTATAAGCACATATCAGTTCCAAAAGCGCACATGCACGCGTTATTGAATAATCCTGCTAAAAGTAGAGACGACGATGCCCTAAGTTTGACGTCAACGTACAAGAAATTGGCTTAATACAATATGTGAAGGTATTTACCAATAATTAGTGCGTATAATCAAGTGATATATAGTAAAAATACAGCTTCGAATATCTCGTACATAAGAAAATATAATAAGAAAAGCAAACATGTAGATAACAGCTGGCTACCCGACCAAATTCGAATGGTCACAAAAAAGCGACGGATTAGTACATACACATGACCTTCTTTATTGAACGTGTTAAGCCTTAGTTTTTGTCTGTACAGTCGCGTTCAAATGTGTGTTAGAAATAATAATATGATCTAATTTTAATAATAATAGGTATAATAAGTGTCTGTTTGTAAAATACATACGCTTTGAATACTAGATATAACAACAACACGAACCACTAATAGATAAATTTCATACTTAAGTAGGTGTATTTGAAACTAGCTTCTAGCGGCTTCAAAACAAAAAGGAGGCCGTATTAAAAAAAATTGAAGCTGTTCATCCTAGCTGTACGCCACTTAAACGGAGTTGATACGTTTGATTATTCATGAAAATAATAAGTATGCGATATATTAGGATGCATGTATATTTAACAATTAAACGTGTGCCGCTTATTTAGCCACGATATTCAATACCGCCAAAGCTCAAGCATGTCCGTTCACTGCTAAATCTGTCTGATCACCTTTGCTCTTGCTTTTTAGAATGTATCCTTGGAATGTATTGCCTTCAGCTCTTGGGAGTTGAAATTTCCTTAAACTTTGGGCAGTTCATTGAGTACAAAGCTACGGTAGCTGCTAGGAAACTCGACATTCATGATAAGATTAGATGGCACTCAGTGGCGGATTAGCCATGTAGCAAGAGTAGCAAATGCTACAGACCCCCCATTTGGGGGCCCTGCGTGTTCAGGGATCCCGCATTTTTGAACTTAAAAAAAACTTGTCAAAATATGTGTACTGTTTGAAACCTAAATACACCCTATTTCTATGGATGTGATGAGATAGTCACTTTGCTTCAAACTTTCCTGCAAGCTAACTACAGAATAGAAGATCTCTTAGAATTTGCCCCATCATCGTACTTTTTACGCAACTGACCATGGAGTTGTTGGTGTATAAAAGCCTTGTTTTCAAGCTTATATTTAGAAAAGGTAGCTTTAGCCAGCAGCTTCCTGCGCGCGAAGCCGCCAGCTAAAACTACTTAATTTTAATATGTTTAGCCTCGGTTAAGCTTAATTTTAATAACCCTACCTACTAAGAATAAGCATAAACAAGGCTTTTAGGGAATTGCATATTTTGTGTGCCTATGTGAATATTACATTGCCTGTGCGCAGTGACATTTGGCTCTGAAACGTAGTCGTTCACAATGCGCCTCATCAGATAGTTTTAAGTTACAGAAAGAGCAATGAAGAGGAAGATAAGCTTAAGTGGCAGTAAGCTGGGGACATTGCTCTCAGAACAGATGATCGATGGGGCCGAGAGGTTCTGGTATGGCGATCGGATACCTCAAGACGCAGCGTTGAAAAGGCCTAGCAATAAGGGTACCAATAACCTTTTTTTTTTAAGGCTTACGTGAAGTCGATGGAGGCGTGATAAACAGGACCGGCCGTTGTGGTAATACTTGGGAGAATCCTTTGTCTAGATGAACGCCTTTCAGCTGAAATGATGATGACGATCGATGTTGGCATGTAGAATATGTTGATGAGATCAATCTCTTAGAAAGATTATTCCAATTAAAGATTGGCTTAATCTGACCTTTCCAAAGAAAAATAAAAAATATTGCATCCTATTAGAAGGAGGCCCCTTGGTCGAATTTGCTACAGACCCCGCGCCGGTTCAATCCGGCACTAACGGCGCTTTACACCAGGACAGCATCGAATGTTATACAAAGCATAGGTCCATTCATTTGTAGAGCCACATGTGGGCGGTGGGTCTTTCAATTAGCACTTCCCTAGAATTGAATAAAACAAATTGTGTGTTATCGATTTTTTTTTATTAATTTGGATGATATATAATATCGTTCAAATGTTCAAGAACACAATTTTGACAAAACTTTTTTTTTTATACTCTGCCCCACACAACGTTTGATAAATAATTCGTTATCATCTTTCGATTCGGTCAAACTCTATTCCAGGGCATGGTCTACCCCAGTGGCGTGCCCGCCATACAAGCCAAAAAGCCCGGCTTGCCCTATTTATTTTTTAAAATTAGCTGTTGGTGCTGAGAATTAAAACGTTCACAAACTTTTTACGCTGGTGTAAGTAATAAAATCATTTTTAAATAAAGATACACAATTTGAATTAGAATACAATTTTTTTTTTCTATTCATGTATTCAAACTTCACGATTATTGGTATGATGATAAAGTTGTTGTGGTGAAGCTTTTGTTATCATTATTTATTACTTACTATTAACATTATATTAGTTAATAGTAGTGTAGCAATTCAGAAAAATCAGCATTACTGCACTGATGACACGTGGTAGCACGAGATTTTTTTAAATAGGTAAGTAGTAGTTAGGTCAAGATTCCTTGGCTTGCCCCCTGTAAAGGCATCAGGCACGCCACTGGTCTACCCTTGTGACAATAATTCACTCAAATGCGTTCATGCATGAAGAAGTAACAAACATACAATAAATGTTTCTTATCAAGTATATTATTCTGTTTATTCATATAATGTGTTATTGTGTTTATTACATGTAAATTACATTTTGAAATATTTCAATGTAAATTATATAATACATTTATAAACATAAAAATAGTAGTCCACCGGTATCGGGAACAGGATCCGATCGCCTAACGAGAGCCTCCTACGTGTTGGTCGAGACTCTTGGCTATTAAGCCATTGGCCGTCACGACTGCTCTATCCACTGCACAATGATTGCTCTATCCACTTCCCTTATTATTATTATCCAATAAAAAGTTTATTTTTTATTTCTTTTCTACTTCAGTGTACTGATGTACAACACGTGTCAATTGAGTCATGAGTAAAGTTAAGAAGGTCATGTGTATGTACTAATCCGTCGCTTTTTTGTGACCATTCGAATTTGGTCGGGTAGCCAGCCGTTATCTACATGTTTGCTTTTCTTATTATATTTTCTTATGTACGAGATATTCGAAGCTGTATTTTCACTATATATCACTTGATTATACGCACTAATTATTGGTAAATACCTTCACATATTGTATTAAGCCAGTTTCTTGTACGTTGACGTCAAACTTAGGGCATCGTCGTCTCTACTTTTAGCAGGATTATGCAATAACGCGTGCATGTGCGCTTTTGGAACTGATATGTGCTTATAATAAACGTCTAGCGGGACTGAAAACCGATTTCAGAGAGCTCATTAGTTTTCTCGTTAAAGCGCTGTGACATATTTTCGATTTTTCAAAAAAGTGCTATTACTAGAGAATTATACAAATTTCTATAAATCGAATTCTGTCACATATGCGCACATATGAAGAGCTACCCGTGTATGTTTATAGTACAACCGCACATATAATAGTTTTAGAGATACACGATTCTGCAAAACGTTACTCCAGCAGGAAATGCAATATCTCGAAAACCTGAAGACGCACCGATTATATTTTCGGGGCACATCTTTGCACAAGCATAAGCTACCTGCTCATATACAGTTTTTTTCTCTCCGATTAGTTTTTAAAAATTTTCTTGCTGCGGTAACGTTACCCCAGCTGGAATCGTTTTTTCCATTTTTTTCCAAAACGACAAGACGCACTAATTTTATATGTCGCGCACATTTACACCAGATGACGCACTAATTATACGTTCCACTCATATCGCTCTACGTGCAACTTTCCAGCTGCGGTAATGTACACAATTCCGATAGTCACTGTAGTCACATACGGTTTACATCATTATTGCTACAGGTGCTACATGTCATAAAGTTATTCAATAAGCCAGTATCGAAGTCAAAGCTATTTTGGAAACAAGAATTTAATATTTCAGCTTGCTGGAGAGCCTACATATACATTTTTAAAAAGATACTTGTACTGTATAACGGTAGTTTGCGACGTCACAATATTGGAATCGTATTTGTTTGCTTCACGCTACGTTACATATGAAACTTCACGATATAAGTAATATGATTTTCATGATAAAATGTTGCAAACACGCGCACGACGAGACGAATCTTTTGTCAGCGCTAACGATAGGAAACGGAAGTCGTCTACAGAAAGATAAATAATTTACGTAATATATCATTCATCGAAGTGGAGTTGAGGGGAATTTATTCATATGTGGGGACGCAGTTTTTATGTTAGATGGTCCCCACTTTTATGAAGCACAATATTTAGTTGATTGTCGGAGGGTTATCGCCGTGCCTAGGACGTCGTATAAAATCAGGGATCAGAACCGGCGGGCTCTTTGTCTCTTTTCAGATCAGCGGCTCCTAGGTTAGGGTTGAATAAAATTGTTTTATTTTTTCAATTCTAATTTAACACTCGTAACGACGCGTCCAAGATGATGTTATGTTAACACATAAATATGTAGTGTATATGGGTTGCGACCTTGGAAAATAAATAAAAAAAAACGTGATGTCTGCGTTTCTTGTTTAATGTCTTCAAAGCTTCTTAATAAAATAGATTTTTTCTGCGTCTTATCCTATCGCCTGTCACTCCTGTTCCAACTTTAACTCGCCATCTTCCTCCTGTCACCTTCATATCCTTCCTCTCTCTCTCTCTCTCTCTCTTACGCTTCGTTCTACACATCATTCGTACGTTCCTTTCATGCATCCTACATTCGGCCGTCCTGCATTCATATCTGCCCTCAGATATACAAACGTTTTTATTACTAACACTAAACATTAAATATTACATCTTACACAAAATGTAACCACAAAAACAATGGCAATTAATTGTATAAAATAGCATAACGCAACCGCTAATAAGATTAATCCTAAGTATTCATAAGGATACTGAGTAGTCTTATATGCACGGGTATCACGCACACACAATTCATTCATTCATTCTTACCTGGCCACCTCTTCATATTGTCTGCTGAGCTGGAGGTCTTCTTTGGTCCCTCAAAAGCATCATACAGCTTTTCCACGTCATACCTATCATTTCTTTTAACTTTAGTAATCTTATAGGGTCCCAGAAACTTAGGTTTAAGTTTAAGACCTGGACCAAACTGAGTTCTCTTGATGGCCACTAGATCTTCCAGTTCATATGTTGAACTTGGCTTCCTTTTTGCATCAAAGGTTTTCTTATTCTCATCTTGGATTTGTTGAATCTGCTGCTTGGCTTTCAATCTTAAGTTCTCTCTATTTTCATTAAAATCTTGAATCACTTCTTGTTGCAAGAGATTATATACCTCCATGTCTTCTTTACATTTCATTTTAGTTCCAGTAAGTAACTGAAATGGTGAAGTATTTATAGATCTTTGGTAAGTGCTATTTATAGCTCGCTGAACTCGACTTACATGTCTATACCACTGGGACGTATCTTCAATACAAAGCTTAGTCAGCATAGGAATTAGAATGCGATGAATTCTCTCCACTTGTCCGTTCCCACGAGGAACTCCAGTAGTGATCTTGACATGTTGTATAGCTTCTTCTTTGCAATACTCTTCGAATTCTCCGCTAGTGAATGCTGTGCCTCTGTCTGTTATAATCCTAGTTGGATTACCAAATATCTGCTGATGAACCCGTAATTTGTTCAATACTTCTGCGCTAGATGTAGACTTGGTAGGGAATAGCCATATAAATTTAGTAAAAGCATCTATCATCGTTAGTATGTAGTTATACTGTTTTCTTGTTTCACTGAATGGTCCTATATGGTCCAAATGTAAAGTGTGAAACGGGATTCCTTCTTTATCTATTGGGTTCAAATAGCCCTCCTGCTTTCCTTCTTTCCTTGTAGCTAATAAACAGGGTATGCAACTTAAAACAACTTCTTCAATACTTTTATCCATGTTTCTGATGTAGTAATCCTTTCCTATAGCTTCTTTCATTTTTCTTATTGAAAAGTGTCCATTTTGGTGCACTTTCTTTATTATTTCTTTCTCCATAATCCTTGGAACTACTAATTTCTTCTCATCACCTTTATACAGGATACCATTATCAAGCCAAAAGTCATTGTACTTCCCATCCTTTAATATCAGCTCTTTGATAGCTTTGAGTTCTTCATCTGTCTCTTGACCTCGTCTTATGTCTTCTTGTATACTTGACACCGCTGCCACGAATGGGTTTCTACTGAGAGCATCTGCGTGTTGCATTCTGCCGCCTGCTCTATGCTCGATCTCATAATCATACTCTTCCAGCATGAACATCCATCTGGCTACTTTTGGTGTCAGGTCTTTCTTCTTTAACGTCTGCTCAAAGGCTTTACAATCCGTGACAATCTTGAAGTGTATTCCATACAAGTAATGCCTAAACTTCTTAACCGCTTGAACAACTGCAAGTGCTTCCAGCTCATAACTTGAATATCGGCTTTCAGCCTCATTCGTCTTGTGACTCATGTAATGCACTGGATGTAACTCACCGTCTGGGTGCAATTGCAAAAGTATTGCAGCCAACGCCTGACTGGACGCATCAGTGTGTAGTTCCGTCTGCAAACTAGGATTATATATCTTCAATACTGGATCACTTGTCAGCTTTTGCTTCAATGTATTAAAAGCAATCCGTTGCTCATCATTAAATATAAATGGTACTTCTTTCTTCAGCAGTTCTGTAAGTGGTCGAGCGATCTTAGCATAATCTCTTATATATTTCCTGAAATAAGATGTTAGACCAATAAAACCCATAATCTGTTTAACATTCTTGGGCTCTGGATACCTAGCAACTGCCTCAACTTTCTCTGGACTCGGCTTCACCTCACCTTCCTTGATTAAATGACCCAAATATTCTATCTCACGTCTGATAAGTTTCGCCTTTTTCCAGTTCATCTCAAGTCCATTCTGTGATGCTACCTCTAAAACTTGCCTCAGTCTTTCCAGCGCCTGGTTCTCTGAATCAGCTGGGATAACAATATCATCAACAAATATTAACATAATACCTTTTGCTATCAACTCCCTGAAAATAATTGTTACAAACCTCATGAAATATTTAGGTGAAATGGACAGACCAAAGGGTGCACGTAAGAACTCAAACTGTCCGTGATGAGTAACAAAAGATGTATAGGGCACCGACTCCTTGCTTATTCTCAAGTGAAAGAAACCATTTTTAAGATCTAATACACTAAATACCATCGCATCTTTCAGCTTGTCTATCAGGTCATCAATGATGGGTAATGGAAATTCATCTTTCACTACCTTTTTATTTAATAAACGGTAATCAACACAAATCCGTGTTGAGCCATCCTTTTTCTTGACCAATACTAATGGACTAGAGTACTCAGAAAAACTAACTTGCACTATTCCCTTTTGTAACCACTCGTCTACCTGCTCTTCGACTAATCTTTGTTCCATATGCGATATTCTTCGGGGTCGCCGAGATATTGGCACATCGTCTTTTAACACAATTTTCATCTCAATCGGAGCTTCTTTCATCTGAATGGGCTTGTACTCTTCCACTAGCCGCATAACCTCCATCTTTAAATCCGCGTTAGAAATGTGACCTGCAACATCAATGGAATTCACACAACAATTCACGCGCGACAACCATTCATCATCTTGTGTCATCGAGAACACAGCACCCTCATGAACTACCATCACAACATTTTGTAGGAATTCTTGACCTATTATTAACATATAGGGCATTGACCCTTTAGGCACAACGTGAAAAATTACATCTGAATAGCACTTTTCATCGATCTCTATACAAACAAATATTTTTCCCCGCGCTCTTACTTTAGAAAGTCCTAGCCCCGCCAAGACCACATTATCGAAGTGACATGGTACATTTAATTCACTCCACAAGTCCTCAGAAATTAAGTTTACGTCACTCCCTGTATCTACTAACGCACTTATTGTTTTATCGCCTATTTTCACTAGTTTTACCGCTTTGTTATTGTTCAATAGCCGGTCACCATGTTTGTTTACGTCTTGCATGACATCTTCCGTCATGTTCTCCGTCATGAAACTTTTGACATGGTCGCCCAATACCGCGCTGTCGTTGGTTGTCGACGTAGCTCCGAACATAGCCGAATGTTTTCTCGTATCCGATTCGACCTGTTTTATCGACGGGTATGATCGCTCCTTTTCTGATGACATCTGTTTTGCCGACGTCTTGGTGGCCGTTGAATTTCCGCTGCTTCCTCCGCTCGGATTCGTACATTTTGTGCTAATATGGCCAAATTCATTACACTTAAAACACTTCAAACCATTACGGCATGCTTTCGCTCGATGATCTTTTTCACCACAATTGTAGCAATGATGAGCCGTTTCTGCATTTTCATTGCTCGACGAATCCGCAGCCCGCCTAACTTGTCGTTCAGCATGCTGCCTTGCCGTTCTTTTCTTGAGGGTTTCATACAACGCCAGCTTTTCTTTAAGCACCGGATAAGTCACCGCACCATACAATACTATCTTGTTAATTTCTAGATCCGTAATGCCATCTATAATGTACTGGATAGCGATGTAATCGGGAAACTTGGCGCGTTTTCCCATCTCCTTCATTATCAGCATATACTGATAGCACGACTCATCTCTGCGCTTCTTGCGTGCCGCCATCATCTCATGCATCTCTTTGCTGTTTACAGCATCAGGAAATTCCTTTAGGACAGCTGCTTTCAGATCCTCGTAAGTCCTGTGAACCTTTTCGGTTTTTAACCACAGTCCCGCAGTCCCTGTCAACGACCTACGGGCTATGATCAGTCGTTGGTGAGGTGACCAACCAAATATCTCAGCATTATCTTCAAGATCCTGAGCCCATTTTTCCGACGTGTAGGTGAGGTCTTCGCCGCTGAATTTTGTCATTTCAAACTCCGACATCGTATAATTGAGTATTTCGTCTTCCGTCTTACTATAATTACGCCTTTCGTCTTTCGCCCTCGCCTTCAACTGTTTTTCCATGTGGTCGCGATCCCGGACGAGCCCCCAAAAATGTAGTGTATATGGGTTGCGACCTTGGAAAATAAATAAAAAAAACGTGATGTCTGCGTTTCTTGTTTAATGTCTTCAAAGCTTCTTAATAAAATAGATTTTTTCTGCGTCTTATCCTATCGCCTGTCACTCCTGTTCCAACTTTAACTCGCCATCTTCCTCCTGTCACCTTCATATCCTTCCTCTCTCTCTCTCTCTCTCTCTTACGCTTCGTTCTACACATCATTCGTACGTTCCTTTCATGCATCCTACATTATCATTATTTTATAATAATAATATAATTACAGAATATTCCAGATCTTTTTAATCATGATTTTTGCTAAAAAAGACTGTGCAAGTGTGAATCAGACTCGCGCATTAAGGGTTCCGTACAAACTTACCTAAGTGTAAATAGTTCAAAACTCAATTCTTTCGAAGGTTCCTTCCTTTTTTTATCATGAAAATTTTTCCGAATCGCAAAAAGTTCTTTTTAGGGTTCCGTAGTTAACTAGGAACCCTTATAATTTCGCCATGTCTGTCTGTCCGTCTGTCTGTCCGTCCTCGCTTAATCTCTGTGACCTTTAGCACTAGAAAGCTGAAATTTAGTACCAATATGTATATCAATCACGCCGACAAAGTGGTGAAATAAAAATTAGAAAAAATGTTTTATTAGGGTAGCCCCCCTATATGTAAAGTGGGAAGTGTTTTTTTTTTAATTTCAACCTTAACGTGTGATATATCGTTGGATAGGTATTTAAAAATGAATAGGGGTTTACTATTATCATTTTTTGATAATGCCAATAATTTCGGAAATAATCGCTCCAAAAGTAAAAAACAATGTGTGTCCCCCCTCTAACTTTTGAACCATAAGTTTAGAAAATATGAAAAAAATCGGAAAAGTAGAACTTTATAAGCACTTTCTAGGAAAATCATTTTGAACTTGATGGAAAGAATAGTTTTTGTACAAAAAGACAAAGAGATTCTACAAAATAATTACTGGACTAAGTTTGTAGTATAATCGTATATGCAAACATTTTTATAAACTCATAAGTGGGTACACTTATTGTGACGGACGGAAAACTACGGAACCCTACACTGAGCGTGGCCCGACACGCTCTTGGCCGGTTTTTTTGTGACGTAATAACAAATTTACTGTTTTCACAATTATTTCTGTACATCTGCTATAAGACCTTGCTTTATGCCGAATATCAGGATTCTGGGTGAACGGAAATTACCCTATAAATTTTAAATTTTTATATGTTTAAAAAAAAACACGTTGACCACGCCAGATAGTTTTCAAAAGGCAACGGACAGGTAAAGCTCGGAGTTTCATCGCGTGATCGAATCAGAAATGAAGATATTCGCAAAAGAACCAAGGATGCTGGGCATGACATTGCTTGCGGAACTGATGGTCTACGGGGCTACATGGGTGATTCTTTGAACATGTGCATATCACGCGGCCCTCCCCAAATAACTACTTTGTGGGGTATAAAGTTATGTTTTTTTTTATTTCACATAAAACATAGTTCCAGCACTATATACAGATGTACATAATATGTTCCTATTGCTATAAACAACTAAGTTATCTTTATAAACGTTCCTCAAATCTCATCACCATTCGTGTCCCAATTTCCGTATTTTTACAGTTCATGATCGAAAAGTTATAAATATACCTTAAAGAACGCAATTTTAAGTAGTAATTTAGATAGTACACGACATGTTTTACTATGTAACAAAACTATATACATTAAAGAACACTTTAAGGTAATATGTAATGACTTTGAAAATTGTCCCAACACTTTGTACTCACTACCATTTGTTCACACAATCGCAGGATTATTTTTCTACGTAATGTATTGTTATTTGAAGTGCAATATCTCGGCGATCACGCTCGGTTCCGCGTCTCGACTCGTGCGGGTCACACCTCAAAGAATGTTTTGGTGCCAATTCTAGCATACCTTAACCGCCCAGAAATCGTGTTTGTCAAAAAAAAATCTCCTCACCGTTCGAGTTTCCCGTGGTAAGTCTATTATTTTTATTAATAATTTTTAAGCTTTTTAATAGTCGCTATAGGATACTTTTTGCATTGATTAAGTTCAAAAATTATTAACTCCGGTAAAGAACGTATCATGTGAAAAAATATACAAATACCTAATTACCATTTGTATAATTACCATTTTTTCCGTTCGTATTTTAACAAATGGTAATGAGCAATTGAAAATGGTAATTAGTACCAGTATAAGCTGGCCTCTTATTATATTGAAACTCATTGCTTCGCTAGGCCAGCCCAACGTTGAATTGTTACTACCAACGCGTAAACGATTGGTGATCATTCAGTGTGAACTGACACTTCAGTAATATTTTTTTTTCAGAGTAAGTATGCCTCGGAAAAAACAACAGTCGAAGGAGGGAACATTGGCTAAAGCCAAAATTGCACGCCGGAATCGATACGCTAAAATCAAAGCTGACCCTATTTCATACGCCTGGCCTTTCAATCGTGGAAATTACAGACACAATATAAAAGACAATAGGTGCGCGAACGCCGGCGTTGTTAATGAAATAAAAAAGAAAAAGAACGACAACGATACAAATAGTAGCAAAATTAAAAATTTTAATAAACCCCTGACTCATAAAATCTATAAAAGTAAAAGAACTGATTAACTGATTAACCTTTCAATCGTGATAATTACAGACACAATTGAAAGACGAAGGTTTAATGAATTAATGGGCGTATATTAAATATTTGTCATGATGACGAGTCATCATGAAAAATATTTAGAACTGGTTAAGACGAATTTAATAAGCCCAAACTGGATGTGTTTACTAGTAGGCATTTCAGGGTCCCATTAGCCACTTCCCAGTTCTAGCATCAGGTGTTCGTAATCAGGAAAAATGTTTAGAACTGGTTAAGACGACTCTAATGAACCCAAACTGGTTGCCATACTGGGAAGTGGCTGATAGAACCTTCGACTGCCTACTAGTAAACCCATCGAGTTTGGGCATATTAGATACGTCTAAACCAGTTCTAAATATTTTTGATGATGACGAAGACCTGATGCCGAAACTGGGAAGTGGCTGATGGAACCTTGGAATGCCTACTAGTAAACCCGTCGAGTTTGGGCTCATTAGATTCGTCTTAACCAGTTCTAAACATTTTTCCTGATGACGAGCACCTGATGCTAGGACTGGGAAGTGGCTGATGGGATCCTGGAATGCCTTCTAGTAAACACATCGAGTTTGGGCTCATTAGATTCGTCTTAACCAGTTCTAAATATTTTTTATGATGACGAAGACCTGATGCTAGAACTGGGAGGTGACTAATAGAACCCTAGAATGCCTACCCTTTAGTAAACACGTCGAGTTTAGGCTCATTATGGTCGTCTCAATCATTTCTTTTATTTTTTATAGATTTTATGCGTGGGTTTATTAAAACTTTTAATTTTACTATTATTTTAATACAATCACCTTCCTAAAAAGTTACCAAAGTTTTATATCGTTTATTGTCAACTAAATAATTAATAAATATGTGATTCAAGTATATTATTCATATTATTCCTAATTACCAATAACAAAACCTAATCACCATTTTTTAAATGCTAATTACCGTATGTTTCATATCTCATCACCGTTCGACGAAAATTTTCAGCTTCAGGTTTAGACCTATACAGCAATTAAAATACCGTGCGTTTCATTTATTTCGATAATCTGCATTATAAACTACACATTAAATCCAAAAAAGTCGTAATTGGAAGCATTATTTGAACTTAATTTAAGTATCCTGAATATGTCTATCTTCAAATATTCACCCACATACCAGAAAACGCAGTGTCGTCGGTTGACCTTGTGGGAACGAGGTGGACCGACGATTTGGTGGGGGTCGCGGGAATTCGATAAATGCGAGATGCACAGGACCCGTCGTTGAGGAGATACTTGGAGGACGCCTATATCCAGCAGTGAACATCATCGGCTGATATGATGATGATGAAATAAAATGTAATATAAATTCACTCCCACCTTGTTCTTACATAAAAAAAACAATCGGCAACGTGGATAATGTTGTGAGTTTCACATAATATATGTATAGTAGATACCTACTAACGTTAGATAATAAGGATTATTAACTAAGAATTTTTGTATAACTGTTTGTTTTCCTTAAGAAGCAATAAATAAGATGATAAGTTTTCAAAAACCATAAAAATACACGTCATTTTTAAACTGTGCTGGGAAGTCACATTTCATGCTGGGATTGATACAATAGTGGACGTTTACGAGCAAAATGAAATAAGAATCCGTAATACTTGTTTGTTTACTGTCCACAAAAGTATCAAAGCAGGAAGTTTGGAGGATCACATTACTGTTGGAGACGCATTCGTAAAACGTCAGTTGTCTGTCGAGTTTCATCGTACGTATCGTAACGCAACACGCACCAAATTGAAACGAAAACAAATGGAAACTGGAACAGAATGACATTCCGTCAGACACAGGATGATTGAATTTACAGTTCCTAATAGTTGCTACCCTTTAGTAATTGAATAGGTTCGTGTTGACGTTTCTAATTTAATAAAGACCATTAATGATGAGGCATGACGGGATTTTGTTTGATAGTCAATTGAACTGTATAAAAAGAAAACTGTTGGACGATTCCCTTTCTCTAATGTTAGTCACCGCGTAGCAGTAATTGTACTCATTGATTTATTGTAAATTTATAGTAACAAAATGATCCACGTCGGGTACAAAATCCGGACGTCAGCAAAATGTACAGTTTAAGACTACGTCTTGGCAACTCCAAAGGAAGAAACAGATCAGAAGATAAAAGAAAAGGCATCACTAGGTTAATATAGTAAATTAAAATTCAAAGACGATGTTCCTGTGCCCAGGTCGAGACTCCCGAAGCTCCCGCCGCGAGTCCTTTGTTGTTGGTGATGTCGTCTGTGCTGCGATCGCTTATTGCTGGTACTCTGGTTGGCGGATGACTTGAAGGTCAATGTCTTTAGGCGGTAGACTAGTAGTGTTGGTCCTGGCATTGTGTGTGTAGTAGTGCGCCCAACGATTCCTCCCAACCACAAGTACAGTTTAACAGTTCAAATCAAATCAAATCAAATCAAAGCATTTATTTCAAATAGACCATTTACAGGCACTTTAGAATAGTCAAATGTCGGTCAGTCCAAGAAAAGTGAAGCTAAATTGCACGTTCCAAAGAGTAGGTCTCTATGGAGAAGAACGTGCAAGAAACTCCATGGACACTCTTTTAAATCATATATGTGTTACATATAATGCTTGGTTACATATTACTTGTTGCTTCTATCATGTGAGCACAATGTCGATAGTGAAATAAAAATGTAAAATAATTAAAAGATAGAAACTGAATTAAGCCACTGGCAGCTAAGAGATGACCAGTCCCATCTGACGGCACCCGTTCACGAGCATGACGTGTGCATCAGCCCCACTCAGCTCAACCATTTTGAAGGGAACTGAACGACCCAATAACACGTGCCACCAACAGCGAGACATTTGAGTGAGCATGACAAACTCTCAACTGCCATGCTCGTAATGTCAAAAAAAAAGTTGTAACCTAATAAAAATGCTCCATGGTGCTTCACATTCACAAACTTGGAAAAAGTGCTTCTACATTATACAATGCAATTGTGTCTTTCAAATTAAAAAATAAAAATATTAGTTTCCAACTAATCAACTAATTAGTACGCCCTAGTGGTAGTGGAGCTCGACCAGCATTGAGCCAAGCATTTTTATCTTGAATATAATCCTCCAACTTATAATATGCTTGTCTGCATAGTGTGCGTTTAATACAAGATTTAAATTTCGTTTCATTGAGTTCTTTTCGTTCGTTTCATTGAGATTGAGTTATGGTGGCGGCCGTCAGTAAGAAGTAACAGATCGTATTTTTACTTTTATTTACTTTTACATGGGACCTAATTTATTTATACAGTTTTTTTCTTCATCACAATTCTTTCAAATTCTAATTCTTCTGTACATATATTTGTCACCTAATTTCTTCGAAACGGCTTGACGGATTTGGATGAAATTTTGTGTGTATATTTAAGTGAAGGGGGATGGGCTAGATTTACAATTGGATTCGGTAGGTGGCGCTGCGACCTTCCCTATATAGACCAATCACATGCCTACCTACGATATATAAAATATTAACATCACTAATCGCAACAAAAATCAACTCGCACATTGAACGCCACAACATAATGGCGGAAGAGCAAAAAGGATGCAGGCGGGGTCATATGGGATGCAAGGAGCAGTTGATAATTGACTCTACTATTCATAAACATGCCTCCACAAAAAACAGAAATCTCCATTGCACTTATATCGACTATAAAAAAGCTTTTGATAGTGTTCCACATTCTTGGTTAATACAAATACTACAAATATACAAAATTAACTCAAAAATAATAGACTTTTTACGCAACAACTTCAAATAAATCATGATAACAATCGCGTTTTAACGCGTCTAATTTATATCAAGAAGAAAGAAATAAAGAAAGAAAAATAATTTATTTATTTAGAAGGGTATATACCAAGGTGATTCCTTGAGTCCCATAAGGTTCTGCCTCGCACTAAACCCTCTGTCTCATTTGCTGCAGCGCTCTCGTGCCGGATATAGTTTCAAACACTCTTCTGACCAAACAACTATCTCACACCTTATTTATATGGACGATATTAAACTATATGTACACCGAAAAAAATATGAGAAAACTAGTAGAAGCTACAGCAGAATTTAGTCAAGACATTAACATGCAGTTTGGTCTTGATAAATGTAAAACTCTTCACATCATACGAGGTAGGATACGGCCGGACAGCTATAAAGTAAATGACACAGATACTATAACAGCAATGGAATCAAATGATTTATACAAATACTTAGGGTATATGCAACTAAAGGGACTGGACCACGTTAGGATGAAAGATACGCTTATGACAGAATACAAGAAAAGACTTAACACCCTATGTAAAACTCAACTTTCTGGTAAACATCTCATCAAGGCCATAAATACATTTGCCATACCCATTTTAACCTACTCATTTGGGGTTATTAAATGGACAAAAACCGATACAGAACAGTTAGAGAGAATAACCCGCACAACACTCACAAAAATAACCACTTACATCCTAAATCTGTAATAGAAAGACTTACTATCAAAAGGCAAAACGGAGAGAGAGGCCTAATAGACGTCCAGCATATGTGGCGAAAACAAGTCTTCAAACTAAAATTATTCTTTGAAACAAAATCTCGTACAAGTAAGATCCATAAAGCCGTAGTTTTACATGATTCGAATTACACCCCACTAAACTTAAATGCACATTTAGATACACAAAATATTACCAATGACAACCCGCAAACACAAAAAATGGAAGACTGGAAGAGAAAAGTTTTGCATGGCCGACATCCTCACGACCTAGAACAATCCCACGTAAACAAAATAGCTTCAAACAAATGGCTTAAAGTGGGCAGTTTGTTCCCGGAAACTGAAGGGTTTATGATTGCCATTCAAGACCAGATAATTAACACTAGAAATTACAGAAAATATATCATCAAAGATTCTTCAGTTACGGATGATAAATGTCGCAAGTGTCACCTCCAACCAGAAACTATCCAGCATATCACAGGAGCGTGCACCACCCTCACGCAGACAGATTACACTCATAGACACAACCAGGTAGCACACGTAATACACCAAAGTTTAACGGTTAAGTACAGACTCATACAGAACACAAACACTCCTTACTATAACTATACACCTCAAACTGTACTAGAAAATGATACACATAAACTTTATTATGACCGCGCCATACTCACCGATAGAACAATTCATTATATATTAGACCAGACATAACCCTTCAAGATAAAATAAATAAAATTACATATTTAATAGATATTGCTATACCCAACACACATAATATAAAGAAAACAATAACTGAGAAAATAAGCAAATACGCAGAACTCAAGGATGAAGTTACCAGAATCTGGCGACAAGAAAAAGTTTATGTAGTTCCGATCGTCCTTTCCACAACAGGCGTCGTCCCAAATTGTCTATTACATGGCCTGAAATTAATAAACTTGAAAGAAACTCTATATATCACCTTGCAAAAAGCTGCTATCCTGAATACATGTCGGATTGTTAGAAAGTTCATGCAAATAGATGAAAACGCATTAGGTCCTCATCATAACACATCCTAAACATAACACACCACACGCTGCACTTACTTGGCTTCGGCTCGTAGATGTAGTTAAAAAACCAGCGAAAGCGCTGAGAATAGAAAATATTTTCCAAAAATAATGATAAACGTTTATTTCGGACGTTTCCATCCATAGGTACAACAACACAATTTAAACAACACATACAGTATTAATACAACACACAACGATAGCAAAAATAAATAAACATAGTTTATTATACACAAAAAAAAAAACATACAAAAACTACACACAATTTGTGCGGTGAGGGGGAACCGCGCAGTGCTCACCGTGCAGCATGCAAGCGTATCCAGTGGTGCAGCAGTGGAGAGTCCCACCTGTCCGCAAATATGTTCACAATATGATTGCTACTGGCCCTAACACGGCTGAGCAGTGACGCACATTGCTTCCTAACAAGGGCATGAAAGCCATCAGTGTGCGCTTCTGCAAACATGGTGGAGGCACTGCAGAACCGTGGTAGCCCCAGCAACACCCTAAACGCGTTATTGTATTGAACACGTAAGGCGTTATATACTCCCAGTGTGTAGTTAACCCACAGACTGCACGTGTAAAGTGTTTGGCAGTAAGACTTAAAAAGAGTAACTTTCACTTGATTACTGCCATGTGCGAACCTGCGGGCCAACATATTACACCGGACAGCCTACGCCCTACGTGCTCTCTCAATGTCTGCGTTATCTATAAGGTCTTCGGAAACTCAATGGCCAAATTAAAATCAAATTGCCAAATTTCAGGATTCTGGGTCAGCAGGAAGTACCCTATGAATTCTGATTCCTTTGAGAGTGTCGAAATGTATGTTTTTTTGCGACATAAACGGCCGTTTCTTTTTTCTCGTTACAAGTTTGATTTTTCAAAGTTTCAAGGAACCGCAGACTTGAGTACCAACATGTTTTTAATTTCAACTCATTACCTTAACGCGTTCCTGAGATACAAGGTCTTGACAGACAGACAGCACAGACAGACAGACAGACGGACAACAAAGTGATTCTATAAGGTTTCTGTTTTTTCATTTCGAGGTATAGAACTCTAAAGAGTAAATTATTTGTTAAGTTAGTGAATACTTTAAAGTGTACTTTTGTGTGTTCTTTGAAGTGTATAGAATACTAATGTACCGTCTCTACAAGTACCATCATACGTAATTATTTGCTCGAGTTAACAGGGATGACTTTTATTTAATTATGTGGGGACCTAGGGGTGCCGGTACGGTGTCAAAGTAATAATATATTTTATTCAATTTACCTGGAATTTATTGGTAATTATTTTAACTGCTCCTTTTGATATTTTATTATACTATCATGGTTAATGTAATAAGGTTACCTGCCCCCCTAGCCAAGTCATAACCGTATCAAGTCGAATTCCGTTCTCCAATCGGTAACGCTTCGGTGTCAGCAATTGTAGAAAACGATAAGTGGCTAGCCATGTTGACGCGCCTGAGTCGGCCGCTCGTTCTACAATGTAGCATTTGTTTATCAAAGGATGTAGCGTTAAACGTTGTAGAAATTCATTCTATCATTTTGAACGATGTGAAGTTGGCTACGAATTTTCTATTCGTTTGTTCCGACCACGCGACTTTACGTTGAGATGACGTCATTCCCATAAGTTTCATCACTTTTCGACAGCGTTAACGATTGCAGAATAACAACTTGGCTAAGCGTGCTGGTCTACAATTTACATATACTCGTAATATACGAGTTAAAGTAAATAGGTAAAATTTCCATTTTGATCTTTTTTTTAAGGGGCCAGCGACGGATGAATTTCCAAACAAATTATTACCACGCTCATTTGCAGTTGGAACATATTTCCAACATAATAAGACGATATTCGGTTAAGACATGTCAGACGTTAACTGACTAAAGACTAGGCGGCGTGGGAAGGCATGTCAGACGTTTACTGACTGAAGACTAGGTGGCGCGGGAAGGCAAGTCAGACGTTAACTGACTAAAGACTAGGCGGCGTGGGAAGGCATGTCAGACGTTTACTGACTGAAGACTAGGTGGCGCGGGAAGGCAAGTCAGACGTTTACTGACTAAAGACTAGGCGGCGTGGGAAGGTATGTCAGTCGTTTACTGACAAAAGACTAGGCGGCGTGGGAAGGCATGTCAGACGTTCACTGACTGAAGACTAGGTGGCAAGGGAAGACCTGTCAAACGTTTACTGACAAAAGACTAGGCGGCGTGGGAAGGTATGTCAGACGTTCACTGACTGAAGACTAGGTGGCAAGGGAAGACCTGTCAAACGTTTACTGACTAAAGACAAGGCGGCGTGGGAAGGCATGTCAGACGTTTACTGACACTCCCCACTCGTCTGTTCGTTTTTTGCCCCGTGTTCCAGGGCTCCGAGGGTTCATTTTCATTTAAGATTTATATTTTTAATGTAAGTACTGAATATTTTTGTTAAAGTTTTCTTTGTACCTAATTTTACTTCAAGTCTTCGTAATATCGTTTTTCTCGTCGATGCTGTGCTCTCAGCCGTTATATTGCCGTGACATGGTTTTGAATACACGCTATACGTCGTCTTTCTAGATACTAGGTTTTTTTTTTAAATCTTTAAAGCTTTGTTAGGTCACAATATTGACTATGTCGCTTCATCATAGCCAAATTTTGAATTTTAATTTATCTTAAATGACTGTAATAAATTTTATATAGAATCCTTGCCTTGGTTGACGAAGGCTTAGCGAAGACACTTGCAAATTCCGTTTTCAAACGTATTGTACATTAGAGTGCTAAACATACCCTAAGCTACCAGAAGTAGCACCATATAGGTAGACTAAAGCCTTAGGGCTATATTTCACCGTTACACCATGGCGGCGCGACCAGTCGCCGCTACCAACAAAATGCTTTATAGAGAGTTACTCACCTGGTGTCCGTTGGTAGCGCAACCAATTTGGTAGCAGCTCAGACGTGTGGCGACTCTGGTGTCTAGTTTGATGAGGCTATTTTTTGGTGTTCCGGTGAAATATAGCCCTTAAATTACAGAGTGCATTGTCCCGTACAGCTTGCGAATATAATTGATAGCAAGCGTGTGCCATGCGTGGCACGTTAGCCTAACATAACATTATGGTACTCAGCCGAAACGCACGGAGCCACAAAATAGATAGGTACAGAAGACAATCTCATGTATTTACTTCACTTTTTATACCTACGCTCGGTGGACGCACACTGAGAAGCGTTTGAGCCGGAACTGTTCGACGAGTGGTCCGAGACGCTCCGAGATATTGTGTCCGTGAGCGGTGTCTATATGTGCGTTGCTCGAGCGCGCTTTGTATGTAGTAGATTGACTTCTGTACCTATCTATTTTGTGACGGAGCCGTTCTAGAGCTAATTAACTAATTACGTAACTAACGTATTACGGTTGTGCGGTAATTGCCACTAAACTTTGTCAAGCAGGTGGGAAATTGTATTAGTCAAGGCGCAGGTCTTGTCAAACTGTTTAAGACGTTGTTATTCGTGATTGACTTAAGTAATCACGTCTATATACATAGGTATACAACATTAGTTTTAGTGTATGCGAAACCCGAAACGCATGTCTAGTATTTTTATGTAAATCTATGTACAAAATTTTATAACTGTATCATGAAAAATCACCAAGTTATAAGCTTGTTATGTCAGCAAAAATACATAGTCACCGGGCCATCCAGGCGACCGAGGGGTTGTTTTGCACTTGCACCCAGCTGTTTGCTGGCGCCTCATGCTATGACCAGCCTTGAGCTGTGTTGTAGGTACATAGTGTTGGTGTTCAACTTGTGACCTTTTTAAATATTTTTGTGAAAAAATATGACATGGTGTAAAAACTATTGGAATCCATTCTGAACAAACTATATTCAGGTTTCGCTTATGCTAAAAATAATGTTGTATACATATGTACAGTAGGCAAAGCAAAGATAAATTCATATACAATGGCAGTAGCTCGCAAAAAATGGGATTTGTGAATAAGAGAAATGTCTACGTGCCAAGAAATGACTATACGGAAGATTCCCTCAAACTGATAAAGTACCTAAGTTAAAAACGGTGGAAGTATATTCACCCGAAGTACATATTCATGCGTGGCTTTGATGGACTAGGCCCAAATTACATACATAAACGTTGCCATATTCAACAAGAAGTTAATAAAAACTAAAAAAAATCCTAAAATCATCTAAAGTTCCCAATCAGCTTTAGGTATATAACCGAAACAGCGATCTGCACTAGTATTCAGTCTTCGTTTCAGCGCATAAACATAATGTAACGTGTAAATGCGGCTGTAACATAAATATCTTACTCCATAAAGGTCCTAGGAGCCGACACAACGCTAAAAAGAATACCTACGCGTATTTTCCCCAATGCCACATTTTAAGACCTTTCCTGTTCTGATATGTATCTCAAAGAATTAATCAGCGTAACCCGTGAAGGGAGCCGCCCGGGACTCTATTTCTTCCCTCTATTCCTAGCGCAAATATCGTTATTGTATGTAAAGAGGCCGATTCTCACTCGCAATATATATCAATGTCTTATACGCTTACACCTACCTCGGAAATCTTACAACAAAAGATGAAAATATTATAATATTGAAAAGAAAGTGTTTTTTCTTTTCTTTGGCATGAGTAGCGGCAGATGTGTGCCAGTGTATTGTATTAAAGTTTACAAAGATGAACAGCACGGATTTTCAGCCCGTTAGTCATTTGATAAACGATTCGATTTCGGCGCTTAGAATTTTGACTGGATAAAATATCCAGACAATAATAGCCTACAAAAGCATGTTGTGAGACTGGCAGAATTACAGAGAGCAGTGCATTATAAAAATACAGACTAGACTTAAATTTTAAGTTATTTAGATAGTATCGTCTCAAAACACTTCAAGTTCGTGAGGCGAAATTGAAACATCAAGCTAAACGGTTGGAACAATGTGACGGTAATTTATACAGGTCTGCGCTCTACAGCTGAGAAGAATGTACAATTTGTATGCAAAGTGGCCGATAGGCTGTTTATACGGAATACAATATCAAAAAATGGCGACCGTAGCTATTTACATGTATTAGCAGTAGGTATAGTCGAGTTGTTCACAGTTTTGGCGAGGGCACCGACCATATATTAGTGGGAACAATGAAAGGTGAGTACGTAGTGACCACAATTACGTCTATTTCATTGTAGGTAAACACACATTCGTCTTCAACAGTGTATGGAGGCATAATATAATAGCACTGCTGTGTCTGTGTCCTCGTGGGGGCGGTTAGCGACAACGACCTCTTACGCCGGGGCCTTTTACAGGCCATGGTCTGGAGTGAGAAGGAATGGCGGTCGCCTTCTTCTGTGAAGCAATAATACTATCGAAGGAGGCGGTTGCAAGCTTGAGGGTACGGCCTTCCTCACGACCCAGGTGCCGAGATCCTAACCTCGATTTCCAGCCACCGTAGGCGTGGGCTAAAGAATTGCGAGCAATGGTTAGCTCGCCGTCCGGCCGCCCGGACTGAGCCCATGTTGTCGACGGCGCGTTATTTTCCATGCGCGTTTCAAGGAGATGTGAGCAAAACCGTAGGGGCCTAGTAGGGCCGAAGTCTACTCGGGCCATGGTTTGTGCGAAAGAGAACCTCGGGGCCCTGGAACGAAGGTAAAGAAGGAACATAGGAGTGAGTTTTAGTCAGTAAACAGTTGACGGCTTGAAGGCCCTAGCCTGCACCTGTAGTGTAGTCACAAACTTACACTGTTGAAATATTGTATGGCTGAAGGATCCCGATGATGGAATTATCAGCCTGCAATCGAAGAAACGTTTTATTGCCTATACCTACTTAGCAGCAAATCATATTAAATCATATTTACTTTTAAAAACATAAAACCTCATGTTCATAAAAACATCAACAGATTTTTAATTAATTCTCCGTAAATTGGCTAGATACCATAAATGACATTGTTATTTAATCATGGTAACACCAACTCGAGGCAATTAAAAATATTGATCGCCGGCTATTATCCGTCACTGCCTGTGATATTTCTTCTAATATTTGTTGGTTTATTACCTATAAACGGCAGGCTGGCTATCCGCTGTGCTCTACCAGTGACAGTGCCGGATGAAATATGTCTCAACTCCGAATCTCTGATACATCTTCACAACTGGAAAGTTGTCTTACAACAAAACTTGTTTATCCAAGTCAGCTAACTCAACGTGAAAATATTCAAATAATAAATTTGTCTCTTTCTGTATTTTCCTTACATAGACTTTTCTGCCGAACTGAAAAAAATATAAGTAGGTACAAGGTACAGAAAACTGTGTACGCCTCTCAGTGCCTAAACTTTCGCGAGTAATCGAGTATGGAAGAATTATTATTATAATTTCTATAGAAAAAAAGATAGGAATTGTGGGAGCGACAATACACAGCGTGATTTACTGTTACACGAACTGCAACAAAAGCACGATTCCTATGAAAAATATGAATTGATACAATTTATTCGGAATTATTCGCGATATTGCGTTGATTACAAAAGAATATTTCTGTCCTTTGATGGTTATTGAATACATACGAAAAATGATTGAGGTTAATTATAGGTATGTAGTTGCCTTATTATTAAGATTTCTGTGGTATGTAGATAGTCATGCTACAATAATAACTATGTAGGTACGAGTTTTCATTCTAGGCAGTGTTCATCACCCATAAAAAAAAAACTTAATTCCAACGTTTCTGACCATTGTTAGTGTTGTAGTGTTTTTGTAAACAAAAACCATCGTTGTATTGTTGTCGAGCGAGGCCTGACGCAGCACTATACAATTGAACGTACTGAATTCGACGACCGTTTCAGTATGGAACCTAAAAAATCCTTTGGCGTTGTTTTATTAGTCATTGTTTTATCTGCATTAATAACACAAAGAAAGTGACCTAACTCAAAAATTTTAGTATGTGGCATATGAGCAGGAAAGTCTTTAAAATTCATAGTGTTTATACGAGTCAATATAAATGTATATTTTCTGTTGGTTCTTTCTTACTCGTAATTCAGGGTCTATTTCATATCAAATATGATTTTTTAATTCGGAAATATCTTCGAGATTCCATTCGGGCATTGTAGTTTGCACGGAACCCCCAGTGCGCGAGTCCGACTCGCACTTGCCTAGTTTTTTTTTTATTAATTTTGAATTATACAGAGATTTTGAGTTTATTATAATTATTTATTTATAACTTTATTGCACACCTTAGCTTATTACAGGATCAGAGTTTGGAGGAGGAGTTAGGTCAGTTTGATTCTAAAGGTACGATTGGTCATAGTTCTGTAGAACATGACGTGTTTGTTTGGTAGGCTCTATCGAAACAAAATAAAAATACTAGTTGGATTAAAATAAAACACAAAATATCACACGTGTAGTGATGTGACCGTTTATTTTTAGTCTAGTCCCAAACTAAGCAGAGCTTGTGATATGTACTAGTGTCAAATCATAACAAATCTTTTCGAATAAACTTAATGTAATTACCAAATGAAATGATAATAATAGCAAAGCCGTTACAGGTTGATGAAACGAACTAATCAACCTATAATGGCTTTGCTACAATCAATCATCATCATTTCAGCCAAAAGACGGCCACTATTAGCCTGTTGGCCTCTCTCAACGATCGGGCCTGGGTGGGGCACATTGCTCGCAGAACACATAGTCGATGAGGACGAAAGGTTCCGGAGTGGTTTTTTTTTTTTTTTTTTTCGATGGGAAAAATCATCTTATGACAACCCCCGCTCTTGGGCGGAGCGGGAGATAGTGTCAGACTCTTACTGACTAAAAAATCCATCCCGTTCCTTCAAGCCTTCATACCGGGGCTCGAGCGCCCTTTCGGATAACCCTGGCCCCAGTAGGCTTCGACCCGGCTGGGTCCCTGCTGTTGCTGACAACTCCTTGAGGCGCGCGGGAACAGCGCGCGCCGTCGACGACTTGGGCTTGGTCCGGACAGTTACCGGACGGCCGGACAGCGAGCTACCCATTGCACACTGTCCGCAAGCCCGCGCCTACGGTGGCTGGAAATCGGGATCGGAATCCCGGCGGCGGCGAGAGCGCCGTTGCCTGATGCGGTCGGCCTCCTCCTTAGCGAGCATTACTGCTTCGCAGAAGTCGACGACCGCCTGCCACTCCTCCTCGCTCCGGACCATGGCCTCGACCAAGGCCCGGCGCGAGAGGTCTCCGCCGCCGATCACCCCCACGAGGGCACGGCGATGCTCCACCCAAGGTTCCGGAGTGGTGACCACGCATCGGAAGATGCAGCATTGGAAGGCCTCCCATAAGGGGGACCGACGACCTGGTGAGGGTCACTGGAACCCGATGGATCCGAGACGCCGGAGACCGACTCTGCTATATTTTGTTTAAGCTGGGCTGACACGAAATGTCCAACTGCATGACATTTTGCACGTACTTTGTGCGAAACTCCACCGTATGCTCCAGCGTGCCCTCCAGGCGGTCTGGACAGTCATGACACCCAAGTGTTTCTTTCACCTGAAATAGGTGCAGGAATCTTTCGAACTTACCATGTCTGGTGAGGACCTGCATCATGCGGAAGGTGAGGACGCCGTGACGCCACTCCAGCCACTCTTCAAAGTTGGGACTTACCGCCATGATTTTTTTTTTGTTGTTGGTGAGAAATCATCCAATGACTTCTCCCGCTCTTGGGCGGAGAACCTAATACTGTTTCTTCGCTGCCTTTCATACCAGGGCCGAGTTTTTTTTTCTTCCTTTCAGAAGTAGACCCTTGGCCCCAGTAGGTTTCGACCCTGCCACGCCCCTACGGATTGTTGACATCTTATAGCGCATGTGAAACCGTACGCGCCGTTGACGAGTTGGGCTTGGTCCGGATGGTCGCCGGACGGTCGGAAGGCGAACTACCCATTGCTCGCCACCCAAAAGCTCTCGCATACGGAGGCCGGAAATCGAGATAAGGATCCCAGCGGCTGGGATGTGAGCGCCGCTCCCTAGAGCGTACACGTGTGGCCTCTTCCTTTGCTAGTATCACTGCTTCGCAGAAGGAGGCGGCCGCCTGTCACTCCTCACTTCTGACCATGGCCTGTACCAAAGACCGGTGCGAGAGATTGTTGCTGCCGATCGCCTCCACCCGCCATGGTAATGGCGTGCCCAATCAAATAGTCGACTGTTGGTAGTTTATGTCAAAAAAAGTGAGTATAGAATGCTAGCTCTTATTTTTCACGTTGCCTCTTTATCAAAAATTGCGTTGGATTGCGTTGGATGAAACATAATGAATTTTTCCTATAATCAACTTAAGTGACGTGTGATCTGAACGTGATGTAGTTAGGAAAATTTGACAGGCTCCTCAACAACTGCATCCGGTTCAAAGTCAAAGTCAAAATATTTTATTTCACATAAGCCTACATGGGCACTTATAAAACGTCTGAAGCTATGGAGAAGAACCGGCAAGAAACTCCATGGTTACTCTTTTAAAAAATGTGGTTGTTGTTACAAAATTGATAGATTAAGTATGAACAGTGTAGACCAGTCAATATTGTACACAAAAGCACGATAAAAATAAACATAATAAATAAAGTAAGTCGTAATAGGAAGTAGTCTAAGAGTTCGTTGAGTATACAGTGTTCTCACATTCACATTACAAAAAAGGGACTATTTAAAAAAAAAAACAGGAATAATATAAATTATTACAACTATCAATAAAATGTCAAAATAAATTATTAACAAATTTAAGACAGTTGAAGTCTAAGTAATAAAAAAATATATAGCAAAAGTAATGTGATAAGGAAGAAAAAAAATGTATATCTATATAATTATTAAAACAAAGGTGGAGCATATAATGGATACAATATTGATTATTTACCAGGGGGCCACATGTGCAGAGGTACTTTGCGAACAAGCGTGGTTCTTATTTAACTTAAGAAAATATGACCATATTTCAGTTACAGATCTGAGCTCAAATGGATGACATTCGCCAGAGAAGAAGTTTGCGCGCACTGACTACACTTTTTTAACCGACTTCGAAAAGAAGGAGGTTCTATTTTCGGCTGAATGTAACTCTTTACAAAAAAAAAAACTGTTACCGACTTCAATTTTAAAAAATACCGAAAAGTACAAAATAACTTTAATTTCGGAAGTCAGTGTTAAGTAACGAAAAGACAAAACTATTATAGAAACACCGACTTCCGAAATTAAACTTATGTATTTTGTACTTTTCAGTGTTTTTTTAACATTGAAGTCTATGTTCTTCCCATGCTAAGAATCTTTTACTTTTGATTTTGTTCATGCCTCCTTTCATGTACGGTCATACTTCGGTGCAATGTGGAGGACAGCCTCTAGGTAATCAGTATACATTTATGAGGAAGTTGTGGCCTTATTTTCTTCACAAGTCGTCTCAAAAACTCCTTTCGTTTACTTCATATAAATAATTTATATTTATATTTAAGTTGGTTAAAATTATATGAAATATATGTTTATTTTATTTTTATACTTATGCACCTGCCATGTTTTCTCTTCACTACCCTTGGTTTACTGGTAGAGAATGCTTAAGGCATTTTTTTTTTTTCGATGGGAAAAATCATCTTATGACACCCCCGCTCTTGGGCGGAGCGGGAGATAATGTCAGACTCTTACTGAATAAAAAACCCATCCCGTTCCTTCAAGCCTTCATACCGGGGCTCGAGCGCCCTTTCGGATAATCCTGGCCCCAGTAGGCTTCGACCCGGCTGGGCCCCTGCTGTTGCTGACAACTCCTTGAGGCGCGCGGGAACAGCGCGCGCCGTCGACGACTTGGGCTTGGTCCGGACAGTTACCGGACGGCCGGACAGCGAGCTACCCATTGCTCACTGTCCGCAAGCCCGCGCCTACGGTGGCTGGAAATCGGGATCGGAATCCCGGCGGCGGCGAGAGCGCCGTTGCCTGATGCGGTCGGCCTCCTCCTTAGCGAGCATTACTGCTTCGCAGAAGTCGGCGACCGCCTGCCACTCCTCCTCGCTCCGGACCATGGCCTCGACCAAGGCCCGGCGCGAGAGGTCTTCGCCGCCGATCACCCCCACGAGAGCACGGCGATGCTCCGCCCAAGCAGGGCACACCGCGATTGTGTGCTCCACCGTGGCACCTCCGGAACTTGCCATTTCCGAATGCCTAAGGCATTAAGGCTGCCTTTTTATTTTGTGACTGGCCTGTTGGTCTAGTGGTTAGTGGCCCTGACTGCTATACCGCAGGTCGTGGGTTCGATTCCCACTCAGGACAAATGTTTATGTGATGAGCATGATCATTTGTTCTGTGTCTGGGTGTAATTTATCTATAATATGTATGTATTTAGAAATATATAAGTATGTTTATCAGTTGTCTAGTACCCATAACACAAGACCTGCTTAGCTTGGGACTAGACGGCGTTATGTGATAGTTATGGAATATTATTATTATTGTGTTGCATGAAGTTTTAATAAATAAATAAGTAACAAGCTTTTACCATTTTTATGTTGACGATTGACGGATTGGGAAGGGGCAGGCCCTCTTAATAATTTGTAAGTAATAGTTTATCTTCGCCGGAAAGATTTCAAATGCCATTTGTAATCACAACTACCATTCAATCTGACTACATCACGTAGTGGCTTTTAGACTGCTCTCGCCTTAAGTGTGGGAACGTACTAAGCACTCTATATTTTATAAATATTATTAGAAGTACGGCCCACTTAACCGACCATCGTCATCTGAATTTCTTGAATTATTTAGGGCGCTTGGTGCCACAATTTATGTACCACATTAAACTGACGGAGTTAAAAAGAATTCCTATGCCATTAACTAATCCAGCAAGTTTTTTTTTAAGAATCGTTGTTTTTCTCCGACCTAGGAATAATTCCGGCTTAGTGCCAGGATTCATTAAGCTGCTTAACCTACTTCCAGCTGTTTTCTATATTACAATGGCCTCGTTTTGAACATTCAAAATATGTTTTAATAACGATCGGCTCTGGTCATATTTTTTTTTTATTTGAAAAAGCATTTTGGCATTTAAAAAAAAATAAGACATTCTCTAATAAACTGTTTACTATGTCGCCAATTGTTGACAGACTTTGATGGTTCTTGTTTCTTTACGATGAGTATGGTTATCAGGTTGTCTCATTTAAATTTAGCAAAAACTTAATGAAGAACTAGACGAGCCAGACAGTGGAACTCTTCAATAAATGAATGACCAGAGACTACTGCAATCGCATGTCAGCTTATTTTTAGCAAATTTCCGTACGATAACATCACGCCGGTACACTTCGAAAGGGTACGTAGTTAAGTTCACTAATTGTTCAGTTCACCCTTGTTTCAATAATTACGTTCAAATTTCATGTTATTGTGGTTATCTATTCGGAGACCGCAAACTGGAAGATGCAGTGTTGAAAGGCCTTTCTCAAAAAAAGAAAGAAAAACAGTTTACGGTTACAGTTTACGTTGTTTACGGGAAATAACGCAATCTTAAGACTAGCTTACAAATTATAGCACTTACAAATGATTACAGCTGAATACCCACGGGTATCTCATCAGCGACTGCCTATCAGACCTCCACAACTTTCAGTCTAACCAGGTAGTACAACTGAATACCCACGGGTATCTCATCAGCGACTGCCTATCAGACCTCCACAACTTTCAGTCTAACCAGGTAGTACAACTGAATACCCACGGGTATCTCATCAGCGACTGCCTATCAGACCTCCACAACTTTCAGTCTAACCAGGTAGTACAACTGAATACCCACGGGTATCTCATCAGCGACTGCCTATCAGACCTCCACAACTTTCAGTCTAACCAGGTAGTACAACTGAATATCCACGGGTATCTCATCAGCGACTGCCTATCAGACCTCCACAACTTTCAGTCTAACCAGGTAGTACAACTGAATACCCACGGGTATCTCATCAGCGACTGCCTATCAGACCTCCACAACTTTCAGTCTAACCAGGTAGTACAACTGAATACCCACGGGTATCTCATCAGCGACTGCCTATCAGACCTCCACAACTTTCAGTCTAACCAGGTAGTACAACTGAATACCCACGGGTATCTCATCAGCGACTGCCTATCAGACCTCCACAACTTTCAGTCTAACCAGGTAGTACAACTGAATACCCACGGGTATCTCATCAGCGACTGCCTATCAGACCTCCACAACTTTCAGTCTAACCAGGTAGTACAACTGAATACCCACGGGTATCTCATCAGCGACTGCCTATCAGACCTCCACAACTTTCAGTCTAACCAGGTAGTACAACTGAATACCCACGGGTATCTCATCAGCGACTGCCTATCAGACCTCCACAACTTTCAGTCTAACCAGGTAGTACAACTGAATACCCACGGGTATCTCATCAGCGACTGCCTATCAGACCTCCACAACTTCCAGTCTAATCAGGTACCATCGCGGTCAAGTCTGCGTGATCACTTAAAAAAAAATCCCTTGAATCCTGAGGCGTGGCGTCAAACTAAACCCTTTGAAGTTTTCATTTCGAGTGCAAGCAAAAATGAACTTAGCGGTGGTCATGCGGAAGTGTATTTGATGGTACAGCTGAATACCCTCGGGAATCTCATCAACGACTGCTATCAGACCGCCACAACCTAAATATGCCCATAAAACTAACTTTCAAAGTTAAAATTATTTTGCCACTTTAGGTATTTTTAAATTAGAATTAGAGGTTGTATTTTTTCGTGTATGAAAGGAGTCTCTCCGAGTTGTTGTTAAAAATATGTATATCGTTCCGTGATTCTAAACGTCCAACGCAGTCTGGACAGTTAATTAGCACTCGGTAACGCAGACTCTAGCTGACTAATCCTTTCACCACGATGGTAAACTCAAACCCATTTTTTTGCCAAAAGTTTTAATGTGTGCCAGACCACTAAAAAAAAAAATAGTTGATTCCTGCGGCGCAGCGCCAAATCAAACCCTTTGAAATTTTTGTTTCGTTTCGAAACTTAGCGGTGGTCAGGCGGAAGGGTCTTTGATGGTACATATTTTTTTTTTTAAGTGCTTTCAAATCACAGCTATGTAAGTATATATTCCTAGATCAATACCTCCATAAAATAGGAATACTGGAGATAGGTAGTACGATCTTCAGCATTCGTAAGCCGATTTGGACATAAATACAGGGTAAATTCTTCAAGTGGGCGTGGGTAGCCAAATTCGATACTATGACGTATCGAAAAATACTTAACGGAGACTTAAGCTCGATTTTGAAGAAAACTATAATTAGGTACATTTATTTATTTATTTATTTGCATAGGCACACCAACGACTTATTTACAAGATAATTTAAGGAATTCATTATAAATTCATGAGGTGATCCTGTGAAATAAGTCACTTACAGGTATGTACAACATTTACTTCTTACGGTCTTAATAATTAAATAGATTGAGAAAACGATGAATAATAACAATAAATATTTAAGACAGTTACTAAATAAAAGAGATTAAAAACCAATGTCCCAAATTAAAATAAATTGAATTAAAATTAAAATCACATTGTTATCAAATTACAATTAATTCATTAAACCCCAAGTGAACACCGGTGTTTGCGCACCTATTGTCTTTCTATTGTGTCTGTAATTTCCACGATTGAAAGGTTAAATTACAGTATTAATACATATGTCAATCACATTATTATTAAATTAAATAACATAACAGAAAAAAAAAACAATCACGATTAAATTAAATTGCAGACATCATTAGATTGGGC
The DNA here is from genome assembly GCA_929112965.1 of Mythimna albipuncta. NCBI lineage: Eukaryota > Metazoa > Arthropoda > Insecta > Lepidoptera > Noctuidae > Mythimna > Mythimna albipuncta. Next base: position 11,408,970 of record OV815960.1, on the reverse strand, counting down.
ACGCCACAATCATGGCGGTAAGTCCCCTCTTTGAGGCGTGGCTGGAAAGGCCTCACGGCGTCCTTACCTTCCGCATGACGCAGGTCCTCACCGAACATGGTTCGTTCGGGAGTTTCCTACACCGGATTCATGCGGAAGTGACGCCCGGGTGTTGCCACTGTGCGGAACGCCCGGACGACACGGTGGAGCACACGGTCGAGGTGTGCCCTGCTTGGGCGGAGCATCGCCGTGCCCTCGTGGGGGCGATCGGCGGTGGAGACCTCTCGCGCCGGGCCTTGGTTGAGGCCATGGTCCGGAGCGAGGAGGAGTGGCAGGCGGTCGCCGACTTCTGCGAAGCAGTAATGCTCGCAAAGAAGGAGGCCGAACGCATCAGGCAACGGCGTTATCGCCGCCGCCGTCGCCAGGATTCTGATCCCGATTTCCGGCCAACGTAGACGCGGGCTTGCGGACAGTGAGCAATGGGTAGCTCACTGTCCGGCCGTCCGGTATCTGTCCGGACCGAACCCAAGTCGTCGGACGGCGAGCACTGTTCCCGCGCGCCTCAAGGAATTGTCAGCAACAGCAGGGGCCCAGCCGGGTCGAAGCCTACTGGGGCCAGGGTTATCCGAAAGGGCGCTCGAGCCCCGGTATGAAGGCTAGAAGGAACGGGGTGGGTCTTTTAGTCAGTAAGAGTCTGACACTATCTCCCGCTCCGCCCAAGGGCGGGGGATGTCAATGCATGATTTTTTCCCACCATAAAAAAAAAGACATCATTAGATTTTTGAAAAAAGTAATATTCTTAGCCAAGAATATGTGTACAATATTTGATATAATAAAGATCATGACATGATTTAAAGTAAAGAAAAAAGCAAACATTTAACTGAATACTTTTTGGTTATTTTAATGTTTTTAAAGAGTAACATAAGAAAATTAATTAGAACATATTGTTATATACACTCCGTTGCGGGTGTGTGTTGGAATTGATAAATAAAAGACGTGCATTCAACTCAAGCATATATTGGACTGACGCCGTAATGAAGTTACAAAGCGCGGCACGCGCACATATTCTTCTACCCACTTATATTTATACACAACAGGAATAAAAAAAATTGGGCACAATTTTGAACAAGCTAAGGTTAATAATATAGTTAAGAATGAAGTATGATATCTATTTATAATCAGTACAGATACTCATACTGCGACAGATAATAAAATTGAAAAAACTAGGGAATTAAACACACCACGCTTTATTTGCTTTATTGGTTTCCGCAAGGCTTTCGACGCTATCATACGGGAGGGCTTCTGGAAAATCCTATTAGAGATGGGAGTGTCACAGCTTTGATACTGTTATTCAAAGAATTCTACAAAGATGGTATTGCAGCAGTACGAATATATAATGACCTTTCGGAAACTTTTAGACGGAGTTCTGCTTTCGGGCGGGGGTCTATTTTGTCATCCTTATTATTTAACACCTAGACAGAATACGCATCGTCTGGAATTGTTGGGAGGAGGATGTATCACTGAGTGGGCTGGTGATAATAACTTACGATATATATATCGATACGACTACTTTTGCAAGAATTAAAGAGGATTTGGAAGAGTTATTGATTGCCTGGGAAGGACAAACCTCCAACTTGGACTCTAAATAAGGACAAGACGAAAATTATTATAGTAGACCGAACTGAACATGATACTAAAGGAGACCTTACTACAAAGAAGAGCAAAGTTACATCACCACAGGTTCAAAAAAAAAAACTAATCTCGAAAATTAAAGATTATGAAGACGAGATCAAACGCTGTTCCACTATCACAAAGACGGCACTATAGCGTCTGGAAAAGATATGAAACGATTATTGAATTTCTAAGAATATCAAAGTAAAGGCTTTACCGAAAAATCGATAGGTACCTTAGACATCTCTACGTGTTGGAAGTTAAAAATATCGTGGACGGCGATTCGCACTAATAACACTGGTCGGCAAAAAAAAAAAATGTCTAGGAGCAAAAAGTTTACTATGTGATTTCTATTGGCTTTGGTATGCTGATTCCAAATCTGTTTATAGATTTTAGCTATCATGTCTAGTTTTTGAGATATTTACATTTAAACAAAGTACCTTTATTCGTATGTATTAAAAATGTATTAATTTATTTTAGAAAAAAAAAATTTCTCGATTGATGACTTTTACAACACAAATAAAAATAAAATATGAATATAAAAATAATATAAAGACGTAAAAAATGATAACCATTCAGTAGATCGCTTTCTTTTATAAGGTAAATGCAATTTCTTGATTTATTTTTGAGCAAAAATCAGCTGGTATTGCTAGGATCCACTTGCCGCTGTACGAATCTTTTTCTTTCATGTGCAATGTGTTGGTGGAGTTTTTCGTCATGCTCATAAGACGCTGCGTTAATACATTCTGGTACTCTTTGAGCGGAGAATTGGTCCTTGGAAGGTAAAAATATTTTATTGTGTTTATATTTTCTAGAGAATCTTTTAATTTCTATCATACAAAAATATTAGTTTATTTGGTTCTATGGCTCTTTCCATATTTTATGACAATTGAATCGCTATGTTTTTTTAGACCCTTTCAGCGAACCAGCCAGAGTTGCTGCACATGTTTTGCAACATATCTTTAGCAATCAGCTTTTCTCTTTATAATTTATTTCAAGATCAAAATATGATAAGCCTTTTATATTGAAGGTAATTAGTTGTTGCCGATGTGAGGGTACACATCAGCAACAACTAAATACCTTCAATTAAATTCAATTAAAAAATTACCACAAAAGTAACAATTTTGTTTTTTGGCGAATTTTTACCCGAACTCGGAATTTTTAAACCTAGAAAATCTAAATAGGTAAAAGCTCACCTGTTAAAAAAAATTACTGCGTTCACGCATGTCAGTTGGTTAAAGCAAGCAGTAAATAATAGCTTTCAACGTTCACAAATACTGCTGCCTGCAACTATAAAAGAACATTCCAGTGAAAACAAAAAATGCTATTGCGTCGAAATTAAAACAAAAAAAAAAAAAATTCTAAAAAACTATTCTATTTTTATTCTATTCTAAATTCTGACTACATATTTGAATTTGACATATCCATATGTACCACGACCACATATAATTTTGTTTGCTCTTATTTTGATGCCGACCAGACAGTGTAATTCTATCTTCAAAGGGCTTTACATGCAGAACCTTCCGTCGTTTATGCAGTTACGAATACTGCAGTTCTTTGGAAACATTTCTAAATACGAGGCCTCGATGAAGAGACTTGGGGGTGCGTTGAAGTTAAGCCTTTGGTCGATAAAAAAAAATACTATTAATTTTTCAAAAAATACAACGATCTTGTTCAAGTATTGTCCTTTCACCTAAATCGGGCCCAAAACTCCTTTGAGTGTTTCTTCTCATTATTCCTTATATTTTCGGACTCGGTCATTTACGCCCACTTAAAAAAAAAACACGCTTTATGATAATTCTAAAAACTAAGTCGTGATAAGAAGTTCTATATTATTTATTGTAAAAGGTTATAGAATAAAGTAATTTTGTATGGAATTTGTTATTTTCCTATGATCACAGACGTATTAGGATCATGCCCTAAGGCTACACCGGGTAACAATGTTATTTCTGCTAAAGTAAATTAATTGAAAAGAAAATAGATAAACGAAGATCAGGGAGATGATCCATGATTCCTAAAGAAACATTCTCCAACAGACATTAATAAACGTTTATTACATTTCCCGGTAAGTGTTCACTAATTATTGTGATGTTGGCGACAGATTTACTGATAATTGTTTAGATAAGGATCGTTGTTGCGAATTAATATGTAACAAATTAATTTATGCTACCATCAGATTACACGGAGATCGCTTTTAGACAATGTCTAGATCTATATTATTAGTCGCCAGGTTAATACCCGAGGTTAATTTAATAGAGTTTTCATTGTGTTTGTCTTTTATTTATTTATTTACTAGCTTTTGCCCGCGGCTTCGCCCGCGTGGCATTAGGTACTTAAGGAATCGAGATAAAAGGTAGCCTATTTTCCTTTCCACGTCAAAGGCTATATGCATGCCAAATTTCATTCAAATCCGTTCAGCTGTTTTTGCGTGATGCGTAACAAACATCCAAACATCCGCACTTGGACATTTATAATATTAGTTAGGATTAAGGGCCTCCAACAAAGGATATACATTATACACATATCTACAGCTAAATGATAAATACATTTAAGTTGACAGCATGAATATATTTATTTCTACCCGGAATAGAAACATTAACAAATAAAATAAATCAAATTAGCCTCACTTTTAAACAAATTATAATGCAATCTTCTTAATTGACAATTAAACCGCCACTGCTTTGACTTTATTTTTCCTGGGACGGTATTTATACTTAATGCATTTGCTTGGTAAGAATTAGATTAAACATGTTATCTGTATACAGATTTGAATTGTGTGAAAAGTATATTTCATGTATGTGTTCACAGATGAATACCCTACAAAAATCAAAATTGTCCAACAATATTCTTTCAATAACGACGTAATTGGTTTAACATATCAAATAGTTTATTTTTTGAGTTGAATAAATACCTAAAGACTATTCTCTCGCTCTAGGGTGGAGTGGGAGTGCGTGTCAGACTTTTACTGACTATAACCACAGTTGTGTCCTTCAGTTGCCATTTGCGTTCTAGGCTAAAAGCTTTCTTTTCAGAAAATCTACGTGGCTCTAGCGGGCGTCGCTCCTGCTGGGTACGATATATGAAATCTCTTTAAGGAGTGCATGAAATATTACGCGCTTTCGACGACTTGGGCTTGGTCAGGACAATTGCCGGATGACCGAACGGCGAACTACTCACTGCTCGTCATTCGTAAGCCTGCGCATACCGTGGCTGGTAATTGGGGCCGGCGTTGCGGTAGCGGTGGCTGATGTCCGTTCCCTCACGCGTGCGGTCGTCTCATTCGCTAGTATTACTGCTTCCCAGAAGGAGGCTATCGTCTACTATTTCGATTCGCTCCAGATCGCATGGCATGAACTAGGGCCCGGCGCGAAAGGTCCCCGCCGCCGATCACCTCGATCCACCCCGATGTTCCACAAATAACTACAGTTGCTTTTTGAATGAAAAAATGTTTTTTGTATGGTGGAAAAATCATCAATAACAACCCCCTCTCTTGGGCGGAGCGGGAGGGGGGGGGGACTTTTACTGACTAAAAACCTACCCCGTTTCATTAAGCCTTCATACCGGGGCTCGAGCTATCTTTCAAAACTAACCCTTGCTCCGGTAGGCTTCGATCCACCTGGACCACTATTTTTTATGGTGGGGAAAAGCATCCAATGACAACCCCCGCTCTTGAACGGAGCGGAAGATAGTGTCAGACTCTTACTGACTAAAAATCCACCCCGTTCCTTCTAGCCTTCATACTGGGGCTCGAGCTCCCTTTCGGATAACCATGGCCCCAGTAGGGTTTGACCCGGCTTTTTTTATGGTGGGAAAAAATCATCCAATGACATCCACCGCTCTTGGGCGGAGCGGGAGATAGTGTTAGACTCTTGCTGACTAAAAGACCCACCCCGTTCCTTCTAGCCTTCATACCGGGGCTCGAGCGCCCTTTCGGATAACCCTGGCCCTATTGGCTTCGACCCGGCTGGGCCCCTACTGTTGCTGACAACTTCTTGAGGCGCGCGGGAACAGTGCTCGCCGTCCGACGACTTGGGCTCGGTCTGGACAGATACCGGACGGTCGGACAGCGAGCTACCCATTGCTCACTGTCCGCAAGCCCGCCTCTACGGTGGCCGGAAATCGGGATCGGAATCCCGGCGGCGGCGGCGAGAACGCCGTTTCCTGATGCGGTTGGCCTCCTCCTTTACGAGCATTACTGCTTCGCAGAAGTCGGCGACCGCCTGCCACTCCTCCTCGCTCCGGACCATGGCCTGAACCAAGGCCCGCCGCAACAGATCTCCTCCGCCGATCGCCCCCATGAAGGCACGGTAATGCTCCGCCCAAATTCTGCTGGGCTCCTGCTGACGAAAAAAAACACTGGACAATGAATGGAAACAATTTTGGTTTTTGGCGATACCATTCGTCAAAAACCAAAATTCTTTATAAGCTAAAAACGGAGATGTTTCGAAGTCACCGTTAGGAACAGTTACGATAATTCCGAATTAACCTCGCAGATTAATTCAGCTTTCCTAATCGAAACTTCTATTTTAAATAATACTTAAAATTGAAACAACTTTGGAGTGGCCAATTGCCAACTGAAACAGTTAAAGCGTTGGTTTAAGGCTCTTTATAGGAAGCAATCTAATCATAAATTGTACACGGGCTCGCAGGAATATCTATATTGTTCCATGTTCCCTTTGTAACCCAAACGGTAATAAAACCAATGTCGGCTTCCAGTTTATTATTAGAGTCTGATAAACTAAAAAAACTTTTCGTCTTTTTACAATCAGATCTGATTTACTACTTAGCTCATAGCTGTTTGGGGATATATATATTTTCTTTTGACAATGTAAGGGCCTCAAAGTTTTCTTACGGCGAGGGATATTTGCATAAAGAAGGCGAATTTCTAAGGCTTGTAAGGATGTTACGGTATCTGACGAACGTGTTCCGGATATCAGTGAGGATAGAGGTTGACTTTTAATAAATATCGCAAAACTCTTGGCGACGACTGCAGTTCTCCGTACTCTTCTGAAAGTCGGCAACTGAGATGATACCCGCGAACGATATGTGGTAAAAATATTAAAGATTTATGAGTGTACATGTCAGAAAGAATGTTTATGATGAAGCGGAATTTTTAAATTGTAACTTTGATAGTTTTGATGGTAATTTACCAGGCGTGACAGCTTTGCTTTCTGAGAATTGGCTGTTTTGTTTTAAACAGTCCATCGAATAATTCTTTGGTTAAATAAAAGATCGTTCTTTCGCGAAATCTGGTTTTAATTCAAATCGAAGATTCCAATAAGTACATAACAACTTCAAACCTCGGGTTACGTAACTGAAACAACAAAAAAGTGAAATTGGACAAAGTAAACAGTTATAAACGGTACTGACTCAACCAAGTTTTTATTAAAGGCTTCTTTTTACTTATGTTATGTCATATATTAGTGGACAATCGTTTGACGGGATTTTATAAAAAAACTTGTAAGTACTTCAAAATTAGAAATCCTTGTAACGTTCATAAAATAAAACAGGGAAGCAAAGCAACGGCTAAATTGCAACGGGTTTGAGCTTTAATAACACCGTATCCATACACGTACGTAAGTAATTGCCTCGGATATTCATAAACCCAGGACAAAGTTAGGTTACGATAATCCCATGCGGATGACGTGCGGTTGTAAAAACTTTAGACGTTTCTTGAATATCTAAATGAAATGTTAAGACCATGTCAGGCATAAATTTAATTAAGTCACAACCATTTGGTCGGAGTGGTCGGAGGGTTTAGTATTCCTGTGCGGAGGTGTAGAGATGCGGTACACTACTAGAGCGCCTGACAGCGGCCTACGTCAAAATTTTAATTAATTTACTCAGTTCAGGAGGCCATTGACGGTCAATAAATTAAATCTGCGTCTATTTGAAACTTCAATAAGGCTTATAACATAATCCGCAAAGACAGACGTGCCAGGTTTGACGTAAAGTGAAGTTTTACGACTTCAAGGACTTGAAAACAATCGTATTTATATTCACATTGTCTGATAACTTTTTCCCTGACAGCATGAAGAAACTTGTAATCTGTTTGAACGTTAGATTGGTCAGCGTGTATGAAACCAAACAACAGTAACATGTTGGATTTATGTTTTGGGGCATTTGTAAGTAAAGGCAGTTTGTTAGGTCATCGCGTATTCGCATGGGATGACAAATAGCCCACATCTCGCACAATGGAACAGCTGCTGCGACTGCCGGAGCTATTTCTTTGAACTCTCGTCACAGCGTGGAAAGTTTCATGTAGTCATCGTAGTAAATGTGCGCGCTGTTTATTTTATTGGTAAAGTTCCGGTAACTGTTCCCACAGTCTACATTTCAGGAATAATAGACTGTATATTTTGCATAATATTATCGAATGTTTTTCGAACCAATACCGTGAAGTACTAAATGAGGAAACATCTTTAAAAATACCTACCTACCCCGGACGGATACACAAAGATTTTTGCCTCGTGAAATAGCTTACTAACTAAAACACGGAAGAAACGGTGTTTTTATCAAGGTATTATTATTAGGACACAGATTCAATGTTCTGATGGCGAATCGTATGTTTACACGTATCTGTAGATTTTTTTTTAAACATTACATTGTTTTTTTTGGTTAGCTATCTTCAAGAATTAGTCTGAATAGTAATAAAAATTCAGTAGCCTAGAAACACAAACATAAACAAGCGAGATTATTATCACAACAGTGGTATTACTTGTAGGCAGTGACTAAGTCAAAATTATTGGGCACTTGGCCGTCCCAAGTGGCCACTAACAGGCCACTCTCCAGGGGGAAATGACGCCATAATCTTATCCACGATGACTAAACGGACTGGGATAAGTGTTTCTATTTGTTTGAGTGTAAGTTTCTCACTACGAGGGAGTAAATAACAGATAAACTTACCTAGGATTTCGTCAACAGCCCGTGGCGATGCTAAAGAACTTAAATACAAGGCTAAAAACTCCAAACACGATACATTAAATTCTCCTAATTTGTTTAATTAGTATGTTTTAAATGGACTAGTTAACGTAAAATCTCTGGTGTACGATACAACAGCACCTTATGTTACAAAATTAGAAAGTGTATTCAAAAAGTGTTTGAACGAAACTGATGTGCGAATGAGAAAAGTTAATTGAAACAGATTTCACTTTTCGACAAGATTTTATTCGAATTGTAAGTGATGTAGATTAGATAAGTACGTTGGTACAGGGCTGGACGGCTTATGATTTAAGCATTTTATAAGTGATGATAAATGACAATAACGATGTGCTAGGTTTACAATTATTGCATGTTTTTGGCTAAGAATCTTATTAAGGTTGGTACAGATAAGTACGCAAACAGAAACGAGACGACTTTCAGTACTTACACATATAGGTATATCTACAGGAACTTGGAGTGGAATTCCCTGCCGGAGTCTGTGTTTCCTGATAGCTACAACTTAGGGGTCTTTAAGTCAAGAGTGAATAGGTTACTTCTAGGCAAGCGTGCTCCATTGTCAACCACATCATCGCTTACCATCAGGGCCTCATGTCTGCTATTACAATAGTGTCAGAATGGTCTATCATTGATGTCATAATGGTCGATTTTGACAAGTTTGGTAATCTACTAATATAATGGCGTCATTATGACTTTCCAATGATCAACCACTGACACTCCATTGTAAGAAGTGGCATAGAATAGCAATCTCGTACATATTGACAAATGAACATTAGACGTATTCGGTAATCTGCTAAAACATTGATAGTTTATTTGATCAGAGTTCTACCATTAGAACGTTATTCTGTAGTTATTGGTTTTAATATGCTCGATATTATCATTCTATCACAACTCTGTTACGATACCATTGACCGATCAATGATCGATCATTATAAATTAGCAGATTACGAAGCAAAATGACAATGGGATCGTGTTGGAATGACGAATTTATAAAAATAGCAGACTTGGGCCACTGGTGAGACGGTGGTCAAATGCAAGCCTAACAATAATAATAATAATAATAATTTTTTTTTATATTTTTAAATGTTCTTTTTTTAATTTTTTTTTTTTAAGAAATGTTTAAAAATGTAAAATAATATGTTTAAATGAAAAATAAAGATATAATAATAATAAAAAACTTACAACTGGCATTTAACATTGTCGGTGTGTGTCCAAAACATGTGTTATTTTTGAACTCCCGACGTAAAAAGAAGGGTGTTATAACTTTGAGTCAGCACTGTAGCTCCTGAACGAGTGAACTGATATTTGGATACAGTTTTTATTTATTTATTTAAAAGCAGATTGTCTAGCGATAGTATTGCGACAGGTTTTATCAAAATCACTTCAGCTGTTTACGTTTTATATGGGGTAAAATGAAGAATGAACAGCCGAATGTTTGTAAATATGGTCAAGTGGTATAAGATGTACCAACAAAAATAAAAAACGTTTTAACTGACTTAAGGTTATGGGGGTGATACAAACTTTACAAAAAAAAAAAAAACTAGTCAAGTGCAAGTCAGACTCGCGCTCTAAGGGTTCCGTATAACTTACCTACGTAAATAGTTCTATCTCGGAAGATTTTTCCGAATCTCAAAAAAAATATAGTGACGAAAAAATGTGAAGTTACAACAAATTTACAGTTTTCAGATTTATTCCTTTACTTGTACCTACTATTAGACCTTGCATTATGCCAATTTCAGGATTCTGGGTCAACGGGAAGTACCCTATGAATTTTGGTTTCCTCGAGAGTGTTGACATGTACGTCTTTTCCCAAATAAACCGAAGTATCTTTTTTTTCGTTAACTTAGAAGTTTGTGTTTTTTATAGCTTTAAGAGTCTGCGGATTTGATTATATGGTTTTAATTTCAACTCGATACCTCCACGGGAACGCGTGGAGGTATCGGTAAAGGGTGTTGACAGACAGATAGAAAGACGGACGGACAACAAATGTCATATAATATAATATAATATAATATAATATAATATAATATAATATAATATAATATAATATAATATAATATAATATAATATAATATAATATAATATAATATAATATAATATAATATAATATAATATTCTACAACTATCACACAACGCCCCGTCTAGTTCTAAGCTAAGCAGAGCTTGTGATATGAGTACTAGACAACTGATAAACATTTTTTATTATTATATCTAGCCCGTATTGTCCCGCTGCTGGGCAAAGGCCTCCCTCCACTCCTTCCAATGTTCCCGGTTTTGAGCCACCTCTTTCCAATTCCCAAGGAAGACAGCCAAGTCGTCCCGCCATCTCCTTCTTGGTCTGCCGCGGCCCCGTCGTGCAATTTCAGGGCACCAATTTTGCGTTTTACTGGCCCACCGCTCGATAAACATACTTAAACATATTTTCACGCAATTATCATTAATTTATAGAGTGATTCATGAAGAAGGTTTAAGTACAGTGGTAAGTATACATACATGTCATTGTAGAGAAAAGTCGAAAATTTCAAAGACTTCTAAAAGGAACTAATTTAGTGTAAGTACGATCTATGTGAGCCAATTAAATTATTTGTTTTTCTTCCTTTTCTCAAATAAAAAATTACTGACAATAGAAAAGCTGATGTAATTTTTAAACACGTCTAAGAAGTGTGTAGGCAGTATTTAATCATACAGATTTCAAATACAATCATCATAATTGCTACCCACACGCTAGGAAATTAAACTTGTTGACAAAAATCGTACAAATGCCAGGAACTCGATAATACGTCGTGGGACGAGTACCTACTTTCTCTCATCTAATATTAGATGTTGGTATTTTTTGAATTCGTTCAAATTTCCTAATTAAGTACCTATCTCACTGTCGCATGTTATCACAGAGCTGTCACATGACAGTACATATTTTAATTTTCCTTTAGGGAATATGAAAGCTAGAAAACTACGAATTTAAATTATATTTTGTATCGAGAATACTTATTTGTATCTCAACTACATCCAAACTAAATATGGAAGTAACTTTGCCTGTGAGTTCTGCTTACAAAAAAAAGAAAATGCTGAATCGATTTTGATGAAATTTGGTAAGTACAGAATAACCTTGAACCCCAAGGAAGATTTTTTTATTATTGATAGGCTCGCGTTTGACCACCATCTCACCACATACATATATTAAACGGCCTGACATATTATTCTAATGTGTTTAGTATATGTAGGTACTAGGCATTTGGACTTGTCAATTCAACGTCTTTAATTAAAAGACGAATTTTAGGTACCGTATGCACTATAGTGTGAAGCGCGGGCCGATGACAGATAGAGAGCACATTTAGTGTTGCGTAGCGTGTTTCAGAAACCTACCAGCACCATCATCAGAATCCTTGAATAACACCTATTTATGTTTCGAATGTTGATTTTTTTCTCAAAAACTGATTGTTATATGGTTAGATTTAATGTTTTAATAATTATTGTTTTATTTATTTTTTTCCGAAAGAGTTGGTCTTAAAATGAATATGGATAAAACTAAAATCATGATTAACAACCATGTAGCGCCCACTCCTATCAAGGTCGGAGACTCTACACTCGAAGTTGTGGACGATTACGTCTACCTCGGACAGACAGTCCAATTGGGTAGCTCTAACTTCGAGAAAGAGGTCAACCGTCGAATCCAACACGGCTGGCTGGGCAGCGTTTGGGAAGCTACGCGGTATCTTCTCGTACAACATACCACAGTGTCTCAAGACGAAAGTCTGTGACCAGTGCGTGTTGCCAATGATGACATATGGCTCCGAAACGTGGTCGCTCACAATGGGCCTCATCAGAAGGCTTAAAGTCACTTAAGAGCAATGGAAAGGGCTATGATCAGGGTTTATTGATTGTCTGGGTATGTAGAGTCAAAATGTTTAGCAGTTCTGCCTTCGTGCATTTATTCCTAAGTTTCTTTTTTATGTATTTTTACTAACGTTGGACACATTTGTGATGAAGATATTGAACTGAATTAAAGGATCATAAAATGAATTGAAGTATATTTATTTTGCAAACAGTAAAAATCTTTTTCATTACTCATACTCTGAAAGTAGGACTGAAGTTGTCTGAGGAGCGGGCTGAAAATGATACTTTTCATCCCTAGGGAGTTTTACTTTACAACTGACAGCTGTCAAATTATTAAAAAAAAACTAGTTCTATCTTCACATTTCTATTGAACCATGTTCCAATTTTCCATACAGCCAGTCAATCAAAGCACGATATAAAATTGAAATAATTTAAAGACAAGTATTAATTAAATAATGTTATTGATTTATTTGTTCAATTATTTCTTTATAATACTTTATTTTTAAAAGATTACAATTAATTTCAAATTTTTCATTAATGAGGCTGAATAGCTGGCCGACCGCAGAAAAAAAAAACAAAACAAAATGGCGGGAAAATGGCAATCAGTCGTTGGTTTTTTCGAGTTTTGTTTACGTTTTCGTACAAAAAAGATTTGTATTAACACGTTATGTTTATCAGATTAAAATAGTGATTTAACGCCTAATTTCATAAGAGAAGAGGCTAAAGCAGTAGTGGAATACCTTTTACCGCCTAAATCAGAACAAAAATACCTACTTAAAATCATAGGTACGACGACGTAAGGTTTTACAAACTTTATTTTTTATTTTTAGTTTCCTCGTATTCGTAATGAAAAGCACAGTGTTTACCTCGGGGTGAAAGTAACCCATTTAGTCCCTCGAATTAGCGACCTCGCTTCGCTCGCCCGCCAACTCCTTCTCGGGACGAAATGAGATACTTTCACCCCTAGTGTAACAATGTACTATTTCACTACTCATACTCTGAAAGTAGGTCTGAAGTTGCCTGAGGAGCGGGCTGAAAGTGATACTTTTCATCCCTAGGGAGTTTTACTTTACAACTGACAGCTGTCAAATTATAAAAAAAAAAACTAGTTCTATCTTCACATTTCTATTGAACCATGTTCCAATTTTCCATACAGCCAGTCAATCACAGTACGATATTAAATTGAAATAACTTAAAGACAAGTATTAATTAAATAATGTTATATTTTAAGTGATTAATTTGTTCAAATATTTCTTTAAAATACTTAATTTTCAAAAGATTACAATTAATTTCTAATTTTTCATTAATGAGACTGAATAGCTGCATGGCCGCCCGCAGAAAAAAAAAACAAAATGGCGGGAAAGTGGCAATCAGTCGTTGGTTTTTTCGAGTTTTGTTTACATTTCTGTACAACAGAGATTTGTATTAACACGTTATGTTTATCAGATTAAAATAGTGATTTAACGCCTAATTTCCTAAGAGAAGAGGCTAAAGCAGTAGTGGAATACCTTTACCGCCTAAATCAGAAGAAAGATACCTACTTAAAATCATAGGTACGACGACTCAGGTTTTACAAACTTTTTATTTTATTTTTAGTTTCCTCGTATTCGTAATGAAAAGCACAGTGTTTACCTCGGGGTGAAAGTAACCCATTTAACCCCTCGAATTAGCGACCTCGCTTCGCTCGCCCGCCAACTCCTTCTCGGGACGAAATGAGTTACTTTCACCCCTAGTGTAACAATGTACTATTATCGCACCGTATTTTAAGACACTCGAAAGCGGAAAACTTAGTGCAATGTTTAGTGTAAAGGTTTAAGATATTGCGTAAATTGTTTCCAAGATATTTAAGTTGGTACCTTTTAACAAAGTGCACGAACGATGTTTTTTTCGGGTTCCGTAGGTACATGAAAAGGAAAAAACCGGAAACCTTACAGGATCACTTTGTTGTATGTCTGCCTGTTTGTCAAGACCTTTTGTCGATTCGGAAAAATATTCGAGATGCCATTCGGGAATTGAATTATTGTAATTTCTGATTAAAACACACATTTTAAGCAAACCAATACATTTACCTATATAAGGTTTTATTATTTGGTATTGTTACTGGTATTATTATTATTATTTTTAATATGTGGCAACACTGTAAGATTGTGCCATTTTTTTTAAAGTTCACCTAATTCACGCAGGAATGCACTCATTTCATACAAAATCACGCAAGGTATGCCTCACTGAGTGTGGTGTGAGTACCGTGCGTGAGTCGCCCCGCACCCACAAGCGTAAGTGCACGTTTCTCCGCATGTAGGTGCGTGATCTGCATGAACGCGCGTGGATGCGTTTTCAGTGTGTTGGACTGTGCGCGTTTTCTATACAAACGGAGATACTTACAAGCAACGTTAAGACACGCATTCATGCACTACGCTGCGTGGTGCGTGGCAGTGTACTAACCGCCTCAGGAGAAAAACTAGCATTGAGGATTTAATATAGAAAGATTATCCTGATAACGAAATAAAAAATAAAGATTATCAATGGATGTGTCAAAGGGTCAGTATTAGCGACGAGAAACAGTAGCGTTCACGAAATAAGCGACCTAATTTTAAGGAGATATAGTTACTTACATTATAGGTCCATTACCCACAGGAGCTTCTTAATTCTTTAAGCCCGAATGGCCTTCCCCCACATTCCCTCAAGTTAAAAATAGGTGCCCCAATAATTTTGCTTGGAAATTTAATATAAACCACCAATTTTATGTAACGGGATCCGACTTCAAGTCAAATGTCTTCGCAATAATGTGATAGTTGCAATAGTTTTGACTGGTGCAGCAACAAACAATGCTTATACGTGTACCTCGCATCCCAATGATTCCAAATGATTTACCTTTTGAAAAAAAAAAGAATTCAATTTCCCTTTAGGTTATCTTCTGCCGTAACAATTAACAAATCACAGGGGCAAACATAACAACAATATATGTAATGAAATGACATTTCATTAATTTAATTTTTAAGCTGTGGATACGTATGATACGAATGGTAGATGATGTTTAGATTATTTTGTGCATCCAATTGTTATAAAAAATAGTTCTGATTTTGTCATTCTCTTTTCATAATTTATATTATTTTTTGTTAACCAGCTTTGCATCTCCCTTTTCAGTGATGACTGGCTTGGCATTTTTACGATAATAATAACAAATAAACAAAAAGATTTAAAAAGATTGATAGTATATATTTAACGTCTTTGCAAATAAGAAAGCAAAAACATTTCTCCGAAACTCAAAAGAAAGAATACGTTGTTATGGTTACGCGCAGCGTCCCGCGGCGAACGGCATACCGTAAGCCTGAAAATCTGTTTCAGCGCATCCGCCATATTAGTTCAACCTGTGCTACATATTGTAACAGTGATGCTAACGCTACTGGTCTCGCAAGACGAGAGCGGGGCCCCGCGCGAGGAAGCAGGAGAGAGGGTTGTTTTTGAGCCAGGTGCCATGTTAATGCGCACGGGCAGTACCTACCTACTTACATGCCGACAGCTATCAAGCCGGTCTAATGATGGAGGTCGGAGGCAATAGGCATAACCTTGGAATGCCTATTAATAAACCCATCCAGTTTGGGATCATTTAGATTTATCTTAAAAATAGTTCTGTTCGTTTCTCATGACGACGAGAACCGGATGAAGAAGACCTGATTCTAGAACTGAGAAGTGACTGATGGAACCTTGGAATGCCTACTAGTAAACCTGTCGAGTTTGGGCCTATTAGATTCGTCTTAATCAGTTTTTTTATAATTTTTTATTTAATTGTGGTAGCGGTACATGGTGTGGCCACGCCACAATTATGGCGATAAGTCCCCTCTTTGAGGCGTGTCTGGAAAGACCACACGGCGTCCTCGCCTTCCGCATGACGCAGGTTCTCACCGGACATGGTAATTTCGGGAGGTACCTGCACCGGATTCCTGCGGATGTTACGCCCGGCTGTCGCCACTGTGCGGGACGCCCGGAGGTTGGTTTAATGCTCTAAGCCCGGAGGACACGGTGGAGCACACGGTGGAGGTGTGCCCCGCTTGGGCAGAGCATCGCCGTGTCCTCGTGGGAGCGATCGGTGGCGGCGATCTTTCGCGCCGAGTGGTACAGGCCGTGGTCTGGAGTGAGGAAGAGTGGCAGGCCGTCGCCTGTTTCTGCGAAGCAGTAATGCTATAAAAGGAGGCGGCCGACCGCATCAGGCAACGGTGCTAACTGCGCCCCAGCAGCCACCGGGATTCCGATTCCGATTTCCCTCGGCCAGGACAAAATAGGAAGTGTTTCATTTTAGTATAATGTCCAATAAACTAAAATGAAACTTGTGTCGTCGTTTTTGCCAAACACGACACAATATGTCACTTTCGTGCATGCTAGCTTACCTAGTGCTAAGCATGCAAACCGATGCGGAACATGAATGCATGCAAAAATTACATTAATCAGCGATTACTTACCGATCTGCGTGCCAATTAACGTTAATATTTTAATAGTACGGCAAATAGAAAAAGCTTTTATACAAAAGTGAATATTGTATATTATTATTTGTTTATGCTTTTGGCTTGAATACTACATTCTATAGGCGCGGGCCAGACAGAAGAGACATAAGACGCAGACGGGGCGCGGACATTTGTCTCTACCGCGTCCTTTTCATACAAATGTATAGAAGCGTCGCGACGCGAAACATACATAAGAGACGGGGCGCGGGCGCAGCGCTTTTACGTCTGCGCCCTTTGTTCAAAACACACAGGATAGACGGGGCGCGGACGCGGCGGAGACGAGGACGGGATGCGGCGGGGGCGAAGACGGGGCGCTGGGTTGTATGCCAGCTGCGCCGCGCCGGGCGCGCGGTCTCACTCTCTCGTGTCACCCAATCATGCTGACTGCGCGACTGTGTCGCATCTACTCCCCGTCTCTTCTTTAAAATTTAAAAAGTCGCGTCCGCTTCTCGTCTCCGCCCCGTCCGCGACGCGTCCTAGTCTTACGTCTCTTCTGCGTGGCCCGCGCCATAGGCCATGTCTTCGTATGAATAGTTAATTAGTTTACAATGTGGGTGTAACACATTCTAATGTTTTGTTGTATTTGGCAGCGATTGTTCCAATTTTCCATACAGCCAGTCAATCACAGCGCGATATAATATTGAAATTACTTAAAGATAAGTTTTAATTAAATAATATTACATTTTAAGTGACTTATTTGTTCAACCATTTCTTTAAAATACTTTTTTTTTAAACATTACAATTAATTTCTAATTTTTCATGAATGAGGGTGAATAGCTGGCCGGCCACAGACAAAAAAACAAAATGGCGGGCAAGTAACGGAGATTTGTATTAACACGATAAGTTCATCAGATTAAAATAGTAATTTAACGCCTAATTTCATAAGAGAAGAGGCTAAAGCAATAGTGGAATACCTTTTACCGCCTAAATCATAGGTACGACGACTCAGGTTTTTCAAACTTTTATTATATTTTTACTTTCCTTGTATTCGTAATTAAAAGCACAGCGTTTACCTCGGGGTGAAAGTAACCTATTTAGCCCCTCGAATTAGCGACCTCACTACGCTCGCCCGCCAATTTCTGCTCGGGACGAAATATGTTACTTTCACCTCTAGGGTATAACAATGTACTATTGAATTTTGTTTTTTTTTTAACTTTAACATAATTATTTGTGCTTAGAATATAAGAAGAGGTTATAATGACACATTATAATATCATAAAAAAACATGGCAATAAAACATTTCAACTGTCATCCATATTAGTGACTTAGAAAAAAAAAAACCGGCCAAGAGCGTGTCGGGCCACGCTCAGTGTAGGGTTCCGTAGTTTCCCGTCCGTCACAATAAGTGTACCCCCTTATGAGTTTAAAAAAATGCTTGCATATACGATTAAACTACAAACTTAGCCCAGAAATTATTTTGTAGAAACTTTTTGTCATTTGTACAAAAACTGTTCTTTACATCAAGTTCAAAATGAAAGTAGAAGTCCTTATAAAGTTCTACTTTTCAGATTTTTTTCATATTTTCTAAACTTATGCTTCAAAAGTTAGAGGGGGGACACATTGTTTTTCACTTTTGGAGCGATTATTTCCGAAATTATTGACATTATCAAAAAATGATTTCAGTAAACCCCTATTTATTTTTAAATACCTATCCAACGATATATCACACGTTAGGGTTGAAATTAAAAAAAAATCACTTCCCACTTTACATATAGGGGGGGGGCTACCCTAATAAAACTTTTTTTTCCAATTTTTATTTTACCACTTTGTTGGCATGATTGATAGACATATTGGTACCAAATTTCAGCTTTCTAGTGCTAACGGACCCAGAGATTAAGCGAGGACGGACAGACAGACATGGCGAAACTATAAGGTTTCACAACCCTAAAAACGTCATTCGTTCAAAAAAACGTTTATGATTTTAAAATTTCATAAGGTGGTACGTAGGTATTATTGACAAAATCTACGTAATCTCACCAACTTTAAACTGGAATATCTTTAATAAAGAATATACTAATATCTAAGAAAAAACTGTTTAATTAACCACTCCGGTTAACACACGTCCATTACTTTTGTATATTTTTCACCACATGACGCTAAAAATATGCCAGCAAAATATTGTTCCAGACTTTTGCATTAGCCATTACTCATTCTAAAAGTGAAAGCGATTGAACCAAAAATACACGTGTGATTCCCGGTACTGGGAATAATATATGGCTGCAATGCTAAAAAAATTAACTTAGTACAATAATGAAAACGTTACAATCTTGCGGAGATTCTTTTACCCTTGTCATGCGAAACGTCTTTTGTACTGAATGGCGCGAAATCAGTATTGCGTTGCTATTTTGTGACGTCAAATGTTAGCGGTATTGTCCCGGTTTCGCGAACGTAAACCTTCTTTGTTAACCTCTTGTCTTTTTTAACTCTTGATAGGCTCGCTCACACTTGACCGTTATCTCCCCTGATGGGGAGCGACGATGTGATCGGCCTAAACATAACCTAAATTTTTTCTAGGTTTTGAGAAATCTACTTCAAACAATCAATAAAAAATGCTATTATAATGAAACAATAACTGTTAAAACAACGTCTAATGCCTTCAATAGTTTTCAATAAATCAATGTGCGTAATTTCATTTAAACGAGTACCTATACCTACAGGCCAGTTGACCGGGATACCTTGTTCAATAGACATTTGATTCAGGACTAATATTGGTTCGATTGGGTACATAAAACTGACATTTGAAGCCCTAATATTTGTTCTCAAATAGACATTATGTAGCAACGTATACATAATGGACTTCTACCATTTAAGTTCATACGAGTATACAGAACGTGAATCGTTGAACGTAATGGACTTAATATATTCCAACCAAGAATAGAAAAGAAAGTTGGTTCTTTCCATCTTAGTCGTCGAACAATAAAGATAGATTAGCTTAACAATCAATCACTTATCGTTATTCCCTTCTAATAATGATTATTTACCTATCGAATATTAGGTACTATCGATATAATTGCTGCAAACCAATGAATCAACTATTCGATGAATTTGAAAAGTAATTTTTAATTTAGAGAGATTTACTGATCAAAATGTGGGTAAATCAGAAGTAACTTCAATAAGAAGAGTTAAGTTAACTACAAACTAGCCTATGCCGCGCCTATGCGCTCGCGTGGATATTTTAATATCTCAAAGGAACATACTCTCGGGATAAAAAGTGTTCTAAGTAGGTACTATTCCAAGACTTGGTCTTCCCGTGTCCCAAATTTCATCTAAATCCGTATGGCCGTTTCAGCGTGATGGAGTAACAAGCTAACACACACATACATTCAAACTTTTCTCTTTATAATATTAGTGAGAATTTAGTGTGCTTTGCGCAATCATTCATAGCCCGCTAAAATTAAATCTTAAGGGGACCTAGACCACGACGTTTAAAGTAAAATTGTTTTAATCTTGTTACAGTGTGGGTAAAGAGCTATACAGGTTGTCTAGCGCCATCTCTTACCCACACTGAAACAAGATTAGAACAATCTTACTTTGAACGTCATGGTAACCCCGCCAGTTGTAGTCACTGAGCATTTTGTATGAACTCTGTCCGGGTCTTTGTCGATTTTAGGGCCCCATAAGATCGGTTTTATTTTTATATAAAAAAAAAACTTTTCAAAATTTTTGTTTGTGGCGAGGCCCTTTAAAAAACCAGCTTTATAATTTTTTTTAAGCTTTTGCATAGCTTCTATCGCGGGCCTTGAGCGCGGAGACCGAAACCAAAAATTCCGTAACGAAAATATCCTAACACCCTCCACTCATTTGTTTTTTGCGCGTGGCAGAATTAGTAAATATAGATCCTTAATTTCGTCTCTCATCGCAAAGTTCAAATAGCCGAATAGAACTTGCCCGATTCAGAAGCAAGGCGACCTGAGTTCGAATCCCCAGTCCAGCCAATCATTTTGCATTTTTTAATCAAGTTTTTGGCCAATTGTTTAACTTTGGGGTACTGTGTTTGATTTTGACTATTTGCTATGTCACTGAAAAGAACTCCTCCATATATTTCTAAGGGCAATTCCAAGATCGATACCAACCATGGTCCAGCACCAGCCACTGACACCGATAACGAGAGCTCAAGTCAGGTTCACGCCAGAAATCGGCCTCGTAAGCGTTCTTTTGACCACGAACTGACTGTAACCTTATCAGACACCAAGAAAACCCTTGAAACTTTTAAATTACAACAGAACTCCATATAGGAAAGTATTAATGGGATCCAGAAACAAAACAGCGAAATCGAAAAATCTATAAAATTCATGGAAAAACATTATGAGGAAATGTAAGACAAACTTATTTTCATGGAAACTGAGAGACGTACACATTTAGCCTACATACAAACACTTGAGCTGAAAGTGGAAAGCCTTGAGAGGTCTCAAAAGCAAACCAGCATTGAGATTAGGAACATTCCTGTCCAAAAAAGGGAAACAAAGGAGGATTTACTGAAGATTGTGTCAAGGGTAGGACTGGCAACCAAAGTAGCTGTTAATGAAGCTCACATTAAAGATGTCTTTCGCTTAAATGCTGACAAAGGTGGAAGTAGACCAATCGTAGTGGACTTTTCATCAGTAGTATTAAAATAACGGATTTTAACTTTAACTTCCATGAAAAAACATAATTAGGCAAATAAAAGCAACAAATTAAATACATCTCATTTGGAACTCGACGGTCGCCCTCAACCATTGATATACAATTTGAAATATCACGCTTGTCTCTTTAGTTCAGCAACCTGCCTTTAGGTGGCATTGGTTGTATCGGCGTCACTCTGCATGCGTAATCCCCCTCTTCGCCCTCATCGCATCTGGTGACTCATGCCTGCTTAGAGTTTCGGCCTCCTTTTTGTATTTACTATGCTTTCCAAATGAGAATAGGAAAGTCAATAAACTCGATCTGTCAAATTTTGACTGAAAAGTACGGTTTGCAAAAAAAGCTTATTTGCGTTTTAAATAATAATTATTTAACAAATTACACTACATTTTTAAGCTATTGCATTTGCATAGCTTCTATCGCGGGCCTTGAGCGTGGAGACCGATAAGAAAACAAATGAGTGAAAGCAGCTTTCGGCGTTTTGGATGGGTGGGGTTAAGCAGCTGTTAGCGAGGTCTGGTTTTTGATGGAAGAGGTTAAGCAGCCGTCGGCGAGGTCTGGTTTTGGATGGAGGAGGTTAAGCAGTTGTTGGCGAGGTCTGGTATTGGATGGGTGGGGATAAGCAGCTGTTGGCAAGGTCTCATTTTGGATAGGTGGGGTTAAGCAGCTGTTAGCGAGGTCTGGTTTTGGATGGGTGGGGTTAAGCAGCTGTTGGCGAGGTCTGGTTTTGGATGGATGGGGTTAAGCAGCTGTTGGTGAGGTCTGGTTTTGGATGGGTGGGGTTAAGCAGCTGTTGGCCAGGTCTGGTTTTAGATGGGTGGGGTTAAGCAGCTGTCGGCGTTTTGGATGGATGGGGTTAAGCAGCTGTTAGCGAGGTCTGGTTTTAGATGGATGGGGTTAAGCAGCTGTTGGCGAGGTCTGGTTTTAGATGGGTGGGGTTAAGCAGCTGTTGGTGAGGTCTGTGTTTGGATGGGTGGGGTTAAGTAGCTGTTGGTGAGGTCTGTGTTTGGATGGGTGGGGTTAAGCAGCTGTCGGCGTTTTGGATGGGTGGGGTTAAGCAGCTCTTAGCGAGGTCTGGTTTTGGATGGGTGGGGTTAAGTAGCTGTTGGCGAGGTCTGGTTTTCGATGGGTGGGGTTAAGCAGCTGTTGGCGAGGTCTATTGCATAAGTTGATAAATAATGCTACCGCGGCAGTCCCCGAGTGCCACACGTCTTTTTTTTATTTTCAGATATTTCCATGACGTAATCTCGTAAACATACACGTTTGCGTTTGTATGTTTGACGTATATAAGAGGGGGGGGGGGGTTGGGGGTCCGGACACTTCTTATTCTTTAAGAATGCGTGTAATTTTCACAGCACCGCGCCGCTTGTAGTAAATGGCAGTTGAGGAGTGAGACATAGAGTTTCCACAAAAGCAAATCGCACCTCATCCTTGCGTATCTGATCAATCTCATCCTTACATCGGGGAAGATGCAAAATATGCGGAGACTCCTTAATATGATCCCATTTTATAAGAATAAAGGAAATATTGCCTGGCCTGAGTGGCCTGTTGGTCTAGTGGTTAGTGGCCCTGACTGCTATGCCGGAGGTTGTGGGTTCGGTTCCCACCCAGGACAAATGTTTATTGTGATGAGCATGATCATTTGTTCTGTTTCTGGGTGTAATTTATCTATAATATGTAGAAATTATACACGGCTAAATTAAGAAAACGTCAGCGGGTTCAATGACCTGTAGTTAGTAGTCGGCGTTGCGTACAAACTATCTACAGGTCCATGAACTCGCTCAGCTGACGTTTTCTTCAACAAATTAGTTTCGTACAACGTAAATTAATACGAGTTTTGAAAAAAAGGTACTTTATTTTTTAATTTTATCTTTACAAATCGATAGTGTTTCATGTACCGGATCGACCCTCCACGGGATTAAAACGATTAAAATTTAACGGTGTATAAAGTAGGTTTATCAGTTGTCTAGTACCTCTGCTTAGCTTGGGACTAGACGGCGTTGTGTGGTAGTTGTGGAATATTATAATTATTATTGCAAAATATGAAAACTGTTAACTTCACACGCCTTGTAGATATGGGAAAAGATCCTTAACAAATGTTACACCGTAACCACTGAGCAGTGTGGGTTTACCGCTACAGTCGGTACTACGGACACCAGACGTTTCGAAAGGATACTAATGGAGAAATATAGCCTTAAAAGGATCTTTACCTTGTCTTGTTAAATTTAGAAAAGGCTTTTGATCGAGTAATGATGATGATCGAGCAAACTCATGTGGCAAGCACTTACAGCAATTGATAACGGAGTATCTTAGAAGACATGTATAAGGACGTAACAAAGCGAGTTGTCTCTCTGGCAGGTACAAGTGGTAGTCTCGATGTCGAGTCGTGGTCCATCAAGGGTCCCCTTTAAGGCCCCTGCTTTTCAACGTTGCCATGGACAAAACATTTTCAAAAACCGACCTCTTGGACACTATTGTGTGCGGACGGTAGTAACGCGGCAACGCTCTCACGCCAGGCCCTTGTAGATGCGGAAGTGACGCCCGGGTGTCGCCATTGTGCGGAATGCCTTGAGGACACGGTGGAGCACACAGTCGAGGTGTGCCCCGCTTGGGCGGAGTATCGCCGTGCCCTCGTGGGGGCGATCGGCGGCGGAGACCTCTCGCGCCGGACCTTGGTACAAACTTGGTGGCCATAGTCCGGGGCGGCAGGAGGAGGAGTGGCAGGAGGTCACCTCCTTCTGCGAAGCAGTAATGCTAGCAAAGGCGGAGGCCAGCCGCCGCCGGGATTCCGATCCCGATTTCCGGCCACCGTAGGCGAGGGCTAGCGGACGGCGAGCAATGGGTAGCTCGCTGTCCGACCGTCTGGTAAATGTTCGGACCAAGCCAACGTAAATAAATTTACCTAGCGCGGGCAGGCTGCTGACAAGCGTGGAGTCACTTCGCAGGGTCGCAGCCACTACGGGCGTGTTTCAATCAAACCCTGCCCTCCTTTCCTCACCCCTAAACAGAAATAATTTAAAGAAAAGCACCAAACTGGTTTTGGAAGATTTGTGCCTTGTATACGTAAATTAATTGAGACATGCATGAATATAATTAAGACAGGGCACATCTGGCATTTGAGCCTTTTCTTTATGTTATGTTGTAGTTGTGCTTTTTCAAAGTAGTTTTTAGTAAAAATTTGTATGCCACACCTACGTATTTGTGCCTTTTCACTATAATGGTAAATAAATGTGCCTTTTAATTCTATAAAATATGAATATTAACCTCGTTTGTGCCTTTTGAGCCTACTGTATCTCCGAATTTCTTGAAGATAAAATTATACAAAAAAGCGACCAGATGTGCCTTTTTTCTTTTTCTAAATAAGTATATAACTTAATTTAAAAAAAATATTAGTTGTGCCCTATTTTTCGACGGCAGAGATGTAAAAACATCACTACTTTATTTACTTTAAGTACTATTATGAAGATACTGAGAATATTCTCAGTATCTTTATAGTCTAGAGTTTTTAGCCAATCTGTCACCATCCGTTTACATTCCAAGGTAGATTTTGTATATATTTTAGGAATTTTGTTAATGGAGTTATATAAATGCGAAGATTGATTTGAATATTTGTGTATAACAAAGTAAGTTTTAGTTACTATGTCGTTTCGTCTTTTTGTTAAAATAGTATGATCAACTGGAAGCGCCTTATGTTTTTTTAGAGTGGCATGTAGAATTATTACAATTACGGATAGTTAATAGGTTGGTTATTGAGACAGAGTAGCTGTTGGAAATCTTAGTTTAAAAAAATGTAACTTTTAGAGGTAACTTTTGAGTAGGTACGTTCCACCTCGAGGATTTAATTTTTGATGCCCCCCCCCCCCCCTCTAGAATGCGGTAAATCATGATCGACTGAGCCAAAGCCACATAGACCTTTTTTAATAGTTCAACGTTAGCCGAATATCTAAGGATTTAAAATATCCAGATCAGCTTATTAATCCTACCACCGACTAGGTCAATCTGAGAGTGCCAAGACAGCCTTTCGTCAATCATAACTTCCAAGTATTTAGTGGTATCTACCCTGTTTATTGTAAGGCAATTGCAGTTATTGCTAGTATCAAGGCAGTTATGTTAATCTAAGACTATATTCGGGGCAAGGTTGCTAACTAAAGATGCTCACCTTTATACTCATATACACCCCTACTTTTTAATTAGTACACCAAAAAATGGGGAATGGGGCTGTATCTGTACCCGTTATTAATCATATTTTTGTATTCAAAAGGTAGAAAAAACCGAAATCCTAAAATTGACCACGAAAAGGTAAATTCATCATAGATTCAATCATACATAACAATTGCTAGTAGAAAATACTGCGGGCAGTGTTTTTCCATTTTAATCGTCATTTATTCATTCATAATCAATAACCTGCACAATATTTTCATAAATTGAGAGACATTTTGGGATAAACACAAACGCTAATAACTTTGCTGTATAAAAATATTATTTATTGAGACTTTACTTAAATAATAACAAGGGCTTTTCTAATAAGCCCTTTAAGTGTTTGTACTAATTAAAAATTTGTGGTGTATACAATATGTGTGTAGTTTAGAAAGTAATTAATTTCGATATATCATATTATTATAATTCAGCTTAGTGGCTCGGCTCAGCTAAAAAGGAATAAGAACTAAGTAAATATTATTTTTAAATTAATCGAATAGCGGTATATATTTGGTATGAGAATTAACCTAAAGTACATAAATGAGTAGGTACCCGTATGTTACGCCAGGTATTTTCGTAAGCCGCACAAAGTTTGTTAACCGAATATGTGTGTGTACACGTGTACAGGTTTGCCGACAGAGCCTTTGATGGCAGATTTCCGCAAATATTACCTACTTGTTTTGGTTTGAAGCCTAGTTTGGAAAAATATCTAGGCCATATCGTGTTTCGCAGTTAAGGGTTAATATGGTGAACATTAAACGGTTATTCTCTTATGATTTAGCTAACGATCGTAATATGATTTTACATCGTGATATTAACAGATTATTTTGAATCGACAGGTGTATAGAAAAAACAAAAGCGAGTCGGACTCGCACACTGAGGGTTCCGTTAGTTCCGTTCCAAATTTCAGGATTCTAGGTCAACGGGAAGTAACCTATGAATTTTAAATGAAGGGTTCTGTTTTACCTTTGAGGTACGGAACCCTAAAAAACAAATAATTGCAATAGCTTGCTAAAAATATGACAAAACTTCGCGTGCTTGAGGTTGGAAGAAACGATCGCGCACTTGTTCTTGTTCTTAGTGAAATGCGCATACGAATCCTGGAGACACCAAATTAGTTTATGGACGCCCTGGGTAAACAGAGAAGCCTTATCTGCTTTTGAAGTGAAGTGACGTGGGCGAAGGTGGCTTTCATTCCCACCACACCTTGGTTGGAATAAAAGCCACCTTCGCCCACGAAATGAGGGTCCAGTTGATTAATAAAAATATAGAAAATAAATTGTGTCAAGTGGATCCACGGGACCTGTAGCGGGCAGATCCAGTTGACCACAGACTCCAATGCAGTGGCGTGCCTGATGCCTTAACATGGGGCAAGCCAAAGAATCTTGACCTAACTACTACTTACCTATCAAAAAAAAATCTCGTGCTACCACGTGTCATCAGTGCAGTAATGCTGATTTTTCTGAATTGCTCCACTACTATTAACAATTATAATGTTAATAGTAAGTAATAAATAATGATAACAAAAGCTTCACCACAACAACTTTATCATCATACCAATAATCGTAAAGTTTGAATAGGTACATGAATAGAAAAAAAAATCGTATTCTAATTCAAATTGTCTATCTTTATTTAAAAATGATTGTATTACTTACACCAACGTAAAAAGTTTGTGAACGTTATTCTACCAACAGCTGATTTTCAATTGCAATCAAAGATAATTCGGAAAGCCGCTCTTGTTGTCGAGTACCGGCCGGCCGGGATGGTCAGCCAATACTATTACAACGATTAATTTGAACATAATGAATATTTAATGTAAGGTTGAGTTGAGTGTGAAATAAAACAACCGAGTACTAGGTACTGATCTAATGTTACTGTTTTGACGCCAACGCCATCTAGTTATGAATGTGTAACTAATACATATTTTTTTAAATCTTGGTGTTTCAAACACTTGTTCGTTATAATAATATGTAATATTATTGGCAAATACTCACAATTGAAACAGCGGTAGCTTTTCGTTGTTCGCTTTTTAGGGTTCCGTAGCCAAATGGCAAAAAACGGAACCCTTATAGATTCGTCATGTCTGTCTGTCTGTCTGTCTGTCTGTCTGTCTGTCTGTCTGTCTGTCTGTCTGTCTGTCTGTCTGTCCGTCCGTCCGTATGTCACAGCCACTTTATTCCGAAACTATAAGAGCTATACTGTTGAAACTTTGTAAGTAGATGTATTCTGTGAACCGCATCAAGATTTTAACACAAAAATAGAAAAAAAGTAATAAATTTTGGGGGTCCCCATACATAGAACTGAAACTCAAAAATTTTTTTTTCATCTAACCCATGCGTGTGGGGTATCTATGGATAGGTCTTCAAAAATGATACTGAGGTTTCTAATATCATTTTTTTCTAAACTGAATAGTTTGCGCGAGAGACACTTCCAAAGTGGTAAAATGTGTGTCCCCCCCCCTCTAACTTCTAAGATAAGAGAATGATAAAACTAAAAAAAATATATGATGTACATTACTATAAAAACTACCAACGAAAATTGGTTTGAACAAAATCCAGTAAGTAGTTTTTTTTTAATGCGTCATAAACCGAAAAAAATACACTATTATTAAAACATCGATCAAAGTTACAATACATTACAAGAACTTTTATATTATGTTACTTGCTGCTACGGAACCCTTCATGGGCGAGTCCGACTCGCACTTGCCCGGTTTTTTAAAACACACTTATCACTTAACTGTCGAGAAAGAGAACCAACTTTCTATTGGCGGTTTACCAAAGTCAAAGTCAAAGCCATGTATAAAGAAGGAAATAACAGCGTTCAAGTACTTTTGAGAATTTTCATGGCACTAGCAAAGTTATTTGAGTCATACCTGATGTATTCCAAGCATTGTTATTAACTTTTCTGAGAAATATTCAAAATAGTAAAGTTACAAGTATCTTTAAAACTCAAACCCTACCTGGCCATTGATATCAATTCCACACATAATAATATCCACACACAACCACAAGTATAGTTTCCGAATTCATAAACTGTTAAATGACGGAAAACAAAAAAAAACAAAACAATAATTACGTACAACATGATAACCGATCAAAGCAAATTTGAACTGAGTACTTTTTAGTTCGTACAACTTTACGCGTCATAGAGGGCGCCTCGTATTATAATATGCGTAAAAATTTCTGTCATTCATAAATTTACCAAAGCCCTGCTTTTTTTTAGAACAAAATGTTCGACGAGGATTTGCACACAATAACAAATTACACCCACACACACTCAAAATTTGACGTATTTATATCAAAAGTTGAGATAGAAGATAAAGACTCATAAAAGCCTTTGAGGCAGAAAAAGACAACAACACATTAGTGTTCATCTCTTTCTTTTGTTAAGTGTTAGAGTGAGATCGGAGAGATTTCGCTCAGAATGGCATCCTCGCTTCGCCCTGGTATCGTCTTATGAATGATTTTTGAATTTCACACAACACAGTGGCAACTTAGCGTAACCGCGTAAGCGCGCGAAGTTTAAAGTTTAGATTTTTGTGATAATTAATTGATTGGTCGTGTTCTATGAATTAGGTGAGGTTTTGGTAGGGCAAGCCAGGCTTTTTGGCTTATATGGTGGGCACGCCACTGCTCCAATGGTCTATCAAAAACTGAATGCGAAAATGAGACCACAAAGATAAGAGAAGAAGATAAGATGGAATCTATTGTCATGTGTCCAAATTGCATAAAATAAAGGCAAACATTTTTGCTTTGTTTAAGATGAAATTTTCAGTAAGTTAGTAGTTATTAGAAAATCGGTTTGCACCCGTCAACCTATACAACATTAGTTTTAGTATGTGCAGAATCCGAAACACGTGTCTAATATTTTTATGTAAAGAATTTATGGACAAAATTTCATAACTGTATCATGAAAAAATACAATGTTATGCTACTTGGTTTTCCACACAAATATATGGCCACCGGGCCATCCGGGCGACTGAGGGGTGGTTCTGCTCCCGCACTCAGCTAAGTGCTGGCACCCAATGCTCATTATGAACTGTTGAAACCTGTGCTGTAGGTACAGTCGGTTGTACAACTTGTGACTTTTCAAAAATATTTTTGGAAAAAATATGACACAGTGTAAAAATTATTACAATTGATTCAGTTTCCGATTCTGAAAAAACTATATTCAGGTTTTGCATATAAAAATAATAATGTTTACTGTAAAGTAAGATTTACTGCACATAACAAATGTGTGCCAAGTGAATAAGGCATGCACCAGACAATAGCGGTTTAACGGCGATACAGAGCCGACGGACGCGGCGGCGATTGAAATATGTTCGTCAAAAGCTCCCTTGATTACCCGTTGCCAGCTCTCGCTGATTTGACAATTGTTTTTGTGCGAAGCATGTATTCGGGACTCTGAAAAGTGCTACTATGAAATTCAGTAGTCCGAAGGCCGACATTTTCATTAAAACATGTAATGGTGCCAAGATCAAAGCTTTTTGGAATGAGGGGAAGAAAGGATATTGCAAGTGTTTATTAGAATGAAGGAAACATGAGAGGCTTTGAATGATCACAAGAGAGAATCTTGACCTGACTCGGTGTGAAGAATTGAGAAAAATATCGAGTGTGTAAAAAGCAAGCCTCTTGTCCTAAATTTTGTTTTTTTTTGCAATATTCAGAGAAGTTTTTAGGAATTCATAAAATTTTTTCGTAATCTCGATTTTGAATGAGCTAAAACTGGAATATTTTTTTAACAATAGTTTGTACGGTAAATTATTGTTAAAAAAATATTCTAGATAGACAAAATAAAAACGTACCAGCAAGTGGGCTTTGCAGTTAAAAATCGTTACGAAGTGTAACTTTTATTTTGGCTTCATTTTATTATTATGGTATCGTCGAACATATGTTAGGGGCAGCGTAAACACTGCCTTTTGAAAGCAACATATAAGAACAATACTTTTATTACTGTGATTAGCGTTGCCAAGTGTTCCGATTTAGGCGAGACGTACCGCGGAACACGTATGTGTACTTAGCGTGTTTTTAGGGTTCCGTACCTCAAAAGGAAAAAAACGGAACCCTTATAGGATCACTTTGTCGTCCGTTTGTCTTTCTGTCTGAGTCTGTTTGTCTGTCTGCATGTGTGTCTGTCTATCAAGACCATAAACCCCTACGCGTTTGATTTTTTCACAGCTTCAAAAGACCGCAAACCTGAGCATATGATTTTATTTTCAACTCGATACCTTCACGCGTTCTCGAGATAAAAACTTGGCAGACAGACAGACCGACGGACAGCGAAGTGATTCTATATAAAGGGATCCGTTTTTAGGGTTCCGTAGCCAAATGGCAAAAAACGGAACCCTTATAGATTCGTCATGTCTGTCTGTCTGTCTGTCTGTCTGTCTGTCTGTCTGTCCGTCCGTATGTCACAGCCACTTTTTTCCGAAACTATAAGAGCTATACTGTTGAAACTTTGTAAGTAGATGTATTCTGTGAACCGCATTAAGATTTGCACACAAAAATAGAAAAAAAGCAATCAATTTTGGGGGTCCCCATACATAGAACTGAAACTCAAAAATTTTTTTTTCATCAAACCCATGCGTGTGGGGTATCTATGGACAGGTCTTCAAAAATGATACTGAGGTTCCTAATATCATTTCTTTCTAAACTGAATAGTTTCCGTGAGAGACACTTCCAAAGTGGTAAAATGTGTGTCCCCCCCCCTCTAACTTCTAAGATAAGAGAATGATAAAACTAAAAAAAATATATGATGTACATTACTATAAAAACTACCAACGAAAATTGGTTTGAACGAAATCCAGTAAGTAGTTTTTTTTTAATGCGTCATAAACCGAAAAAAATACACTATTATTAAAACATCGATCAAAGTTACAACACATTACAAGAACTTTTATATTATGTTACTTGCTGCTACGGAACCCTTCATGGGCGAGTCCGACTCGCACTTGGCCGGTTTTTTTTCCTTTTGATTTACAGTACCCAAAAAAGATACACCGCTACCACAAAAAGCCTACGACATTTCGTCACTGATACGCATGGCCTACGCCACTGCTACGCAAAGCCTACGCCGCTGCTACACAAAGCCTACGCCGCTGCTACGCAGAGCCTACGCCACTGCTACGCAAGCCTACGCTGTTCTAACGCGAGGCTTTCGTAGCCGCCGCTCTCAGCTTGCTACTTGCCGCTAATACATAATTATGTATGTAAGTACGCAATAAGTCGGAATTTCATCTAAGCTAGCTAAATATATTAAACACATAGCGTAGACGCGTCGTCTACACAACGCCGTCTACTAAAATTCGTCCTATTAACGCCTGCGCCATATACTTATATATAACAAGCATAACGTTATAGACCGGTTTTAGGCGCACATTAAAATGTAAGGTTTTAAGATATTATACGTTGTTTCATAAAACAATAATTTTGTAATAACTTTTCAAGAGTTTTTAAAACCGAGGTTATTGTCCGAACAATAGATATTATATTGAAAAAGAAACAGGTCACTTATAGAAAGTATAGTAAGTACTTACATACTTTTTCTAAGAAAGCAGCACTGCCATCTAGTGAAAAACTCGCAAGACGACATTAAAAACGGCGCGTTGTTGCCACTTCATTCCCGGACAAGACAAGGCAAACTTTATTATCTGTCTGTTTCACTCAGTTCATGGTGCCGTCTCTTTCCCGCGCGCCGCTTTGTGATTTGAAATTTATTCAGCCTTGGGCTAACCGTCGCCCGTGTACAACGTGCCCATGTTCGCTTGTATCGGATATTTCGCGCCAAAGTTTACATTGAGGATTGGAAAATGAGATTATTTTTTGAAGTGTATCAAGTTAGAAAGTGTGGAAACTGCCTGTTCTAGTCAATTGAACTGACTAAAGTGTATCAGCGGCTACTTGAAGTGTAAACGTTTACTTTGTGTGTGCGATGCATAACAGTTAAGTTGGAGTTAAGCACTTATTAAAATTGTGCAAGATGGGCGCATAAGATTTGTTTCCCGCTGGATAATTGATAGAAAGTATCTGGACTGCCAACATGGGGACCAATCGGCTGCTTTCACCATTTACTTTGCTGCTGATTTGTACAGGTAAGCGGTACTACCTACTTATTCTCTGAGTCACCTAGCTCAGCCGCCGCTGCGTCGCTGTATCAACAAGCGAGCGCCTCAGCCTGGCTGTGTGCCGCGTGCTGTTCCTACACTCGACACGGCCACCACCTATGTGTGCGTTTGTTGACTCTTTAACCGTATGCAAGGGAGGCTGGCTAAGCTATGTGAATAGGGTATGAGAAACCATTGTACGCGCTCCAAGAACTTCCAGGCCGCACAACTGCTTAGAATTCTACCGTAGGAGTCAGTTTGTTTCTTTGCGAATACTACTTAAGTTGATAAATAATAGTAGTTGTTATTTTCTTACAATTATGTTCTTGATTATGACTGACCAAGTCAGTAATATTCAAGTTTATCAGAACATAAAGAATGGAGCGCGCAATGCGGTATCCTGCCGTAATGTGCAAACCTGTGTGCACTTTTGATTGTGATGCTGGTTTGCACAATATAATAATATTAATTTAAAAAATAATTGGTCCAATATCATAAGAAAAAACGTAATCAGGTTTTATATTTATTTTCCATAAATATAAAACCTGATTACGTTTTTTCTTATGATATTTCTTATTTTAAATTCGAAATATGCGTCATGAAACAACAAAAATGTGTCCCTTCCCTTCTACAAACCGTAACTGCAGAAAGTCGTAAAAGAATCGTATTATAGTAAGTGCCAATTTC
Source organism: Mythimna albipuncta (assembly GCA_929112965.1). NCBI lineage: Eukaryota > Metazoa > Arthropoda > Insecta > Lepidoptera > Noctuidae > Mythimna > Mythimna albipuncta. Next base: position 11,375,442 of record OV815960.1, on the reverse strand, counting down.
CAAATATTAAGAAAATTGAAAGTATTATAATCTGGCAAAGTTCTATTGAGTAAAAGAAACCACGGCATTATTTAGAATTTCCGAAGAAAGAAATAATCCCTAATGGATACCAGGTAAACTTACTGTAAAGGTCCCTACTTACTAAATATATTTTTACGTAATTTGTGAATGATTAAAGTTAATGGAGGAAATTTGCCCATGGATGGCGACTTAATTGATATTATATTGCTCAATAATGAATACCTGTTATTGACACACAAATTTGTGTCGAACTGGTGTCAAAGATATAGTTATTAAACAAAGATATGTAAGAAAATTTTATACAATTTTGAAGTGATACCTAAGTATATTAAATCAAATATTATAATAATTATATTTGGCATAAGGAGTATGATAAAAACATGATGTTATTTCAAAACGCTGACTTGTATTTTAACTTTGTAACCAGGACTTAGCTTACTGTATTATACAAAGAAGAAATTATTATTATTTTGAATAAGCATAATTTTCTGCACAAAATATAGAAAGAAAATATTCTCGTCGACTCAAGCTTGAATGCGTAAATTAGGCAACGCCAGCGGTGCTGAGAGAGTGAAATCATGTTTATAGAAACCGGTTCTGATGCAGGTGTGCGCCGCTCGGAGCAGAATAGTCCACTAGTGGTCCGCCAAGTTATCTTTGTAGATCTTTTATATTATTCTTGTGGCCAGCTATGCGTGGCAATTAATCCACTTTTAACTTAAGCATGCAGTTCGTCTAGTAACCAGTCGGCAGTTACTTATTTTGGAGAGCTGTTTGAGCACAAATATAGCACAGAAAAACCAACAATACACCAGCATTCGCAAATAAAAGCATTGCGGTATTAACCAATTTAAAAAATGTGTTGATTTTTACTTGCTGTACATTTGTACTTTTATGTAAATAACAATAGTATTAATGGCTCTCAATCAAAATAGGATGTACGGGCTTTCTTTTTTAATATTTAATTTTAAATATCGGTGAATAAAAATACATAGTTGGATTAGGTACCTACGTAGTCTTTTACTTTCTGAACTAGTAATTACCAATCAATCAACCAGCAGTCTAAATGAGTAATGGCGTTCGGTCCTGGAAACGCTACTACTTTTATTTTAGGTTAATTTCTAAATCATTCATCTAAGTAAATTCATAAATCATATGATATAGTCGTACGTATTAGATAATTATGTGCTCCATCGTCGACCACATGAACGCTTCTCATCAGGTGAGAAAATGTCAAGCGCGAGCCTATCAGCAAGAAAAAATGTTCTGTTCTGCTTGTCCAGTTCTATCTGCATGGTCTCATGTATCTACAAGCTAGTCTACCTGTTGACACTAACTTATATGGGAACTCTGAAAAGTCAATAAATCATTTAACTGAGGGAGTGAAAATTGAAGCGCAATATTTTTGTGCAGACTCAACTAAAGCCAATGTAAAGTTTTTTAATAGACAAAGCATTTCGACATTCAGAATTTAGCAGGTAGGGAGAGAGAGAGAGAGAGAAATGGACTGGATTCATTTGCAAACATTGCAAAGTTCTATAACTATCCCTGAATCTTGATCACATCTCTCAGAAACGTACTTACTTGACTTCTATCTTCAACTAAATAGTTATATCTAAATCTGTACGTAGTAAATGTTCAAATATTGGAGAATCCAAGAGGAATTTCGAAGTTTATAGATATACATGATGGAAATGGCAGTGACTTATTGAAATCAATTTCTAAATACGAATCCAAATATCGGGATTTATTACTATAACGAGACGACCAAATTGCCTGTATCGAGAAACATTGTGAAAGCCCTGATAAGTTGCACTGTAGCGTAAAATGGTAGACATTCAGACTTACTGTTACATAAAAGAAGGCGAGCAGCGCGGGAAGTGTCAACAAACTTTTCAAATTGTCCCAAAAACGTTGCCAAACAATTTGCTAGGTTCACAAAAATACTGCCACTTGACTTCTAAGATTATGAAAGTAATTTACGTACTGTGCACAAACAAATAACTTTTACCGCTTAACTTTCCCGCTCAGAAATCTTAGTTAAAGTTCTTTTCAAAACTTCTTAACTAGCTCGGATTTAATGAACTAAACCATAATATCAAACGTATTAAACCTTTGCTAAAGTTACATTGGTATCCAATTTCATTCTGCATAACATAATAGGCAGCATAAGTAAATAACTCCTTATTCAGTATCTTACTGTACTTAGGCGCGCGGTGCATATTCCAGTCTATTTCTGTACATCTTAATATCCTTTCTGTCTCCTTTCGTACTCTTAGCAACTCCGGACGCGTACAAAATTATACCGTCTTGAGAACAGTCTCATACTTTTAGTAATAGAATAAACTGTTCACTTTTGAATCTGTATTTCTGCTCAAGCTGTAAGAAAATTGTAAAAGAAACAACGGCAGTAATAAATAAAATAGAACGGCAATGGAACTATATTCTTGTGTTGTTGGTGACGCAGGAAGTCTTGGAAAGTATGCTATTGTCTTTGTAATCTCCAATATCGATAAGTGTGGAATGGATATTGAGACTACTACTGACTTGTTGAGAGAGGTGACCTCAGCAGATTCGATAAGTTTGTAGACTGTGGATGGAGGATCACTTAGCAAATGAGCCTTATTACTATGAAATTTAAATGCCACAACAATGAGTATTTCATTCCCAACGGTTCGTTTGGTCGTCGTGGTTCAGTTCACAAGAAGCTCGTTTTCCTTTATTAGAGGCTCGCAGGCGAGCGGGCAGCGGGGACTTCCGTTTGCATGGGACTGATTGTCTACCGGTCCTTATTCGCCATTGAGTGACCCCGTCATGTTACTCCTCATGCGTGAAATAAACGCTCCGCATCAGCTAACTCATACTTACCCGCCGAGAACATTATATTTTACCTGATAAGATTCTTTGCATTATGTACAACAAAGTTGGTTTCTGCATCTGTCTGTTTATCAGCAAAAAGTACTCCTGAACCATGCAGTAAACGGATTTTGGAGCGGTTTTCACTAATAGAAAGAACAATAAACGAGGAAGGGTTGAGTGTATAATCCTGAGTGTATAATGTGAGTCACAAGCACTCGATAAAGAAAAGCCGTACGAATCTTTGAAATAATAAGTAATTCAATAAAGTTATTTGACACGTTCATTTAAACTTACTTTGGCGCCTAGTTAGTAACTTTCGTATTTGAAACACATGAACTTTAATAATATGTTAAATAGTTATTTCCCTTTGGAAAGTAATTTTCCCTGAAATTTCCTAAATTGGATTATTACACGTAGTTAGTTAAACACAATATCGTAGATAAGTACCGTACGAGTACAACTGTTCCTTTTTATGTTTACTGGTTTTTTTTTTTTTAAATTTGATATAAACTAGTGCTTGACTTCGATCCTACCTAATAATATAACGTTTATTATATGGATAACGGGATTGTTTAAAAGAGTCATTGTTGCCCTGAATCGTTAAGGGCGATGAAAGAACACAGGTGGGTTTTAGTCGGTAAAAGTTTGACAAGTCCTCTAGCTCCACCCAGCGCGGGAAAAGTTTTTTGATAATTTCCAATCAGTTAAAAAATAAGGGTTTATAATCCGCAACGAAACTATTTTAATAATCGAATCCTAAACGTTTTAAAACTCAAGCCATACACGTCATGAAAGAAGCGGGCGTTTCTTTAAGTTGAAGCGCAAGCTCTTACGATTTGCACCGGTATTTACGATTAATTTAATGGTTTTCTATATCGCTATAGTTATTTAACAGTTACGAGAATCTGATACGAATTGTTTTTGTTAACGAACTAGTTTTATTGTGGGATTTTATTCGTGTGTAGTAGATACGTGGGGGTAGGTAAGCAAAAGATTAACAGAAGCTCACTACATCCCGCATTACGATGTCTATTTTCTTTGCTGTTACTTTGTTCACCAAAGTAAATAGAGACCGTAATGCGTAATTATAACAAAGAATTTATTTTAATGTGTTTACTTTGTTATTTATCTTTTTGTTTTACCTAGTGGTAGGAGGAGTAACTATGATTTAAGTATTTATCTATCTATCACTGTAAAGCCCCTCGCCCACGACGATTTTTTGTAGCGAAGCGTTAAGCGTCAACATCGCTATAAATGCGCGTTAGTCGCATTTACAAGCGCTATAGAAAAAATGCCAAAGCGCTTTTAACGCACAACTGCTTCGCGACAGTATCGATGCGAAAGCGCTACAGCATCGCGACAGTATCGATGCGAACGCGCTACAGCATCGCGACAGTATCGATGCGAACGCGCTACAGCATCGCGACAGTATCGATGCGAACGCGCTACAGCATCGCGACAGTATCGATGTGAACGCGCTACAGCATCGCGACCGTAATCCACCACGCGGGCCCGGTGCGGGTTGGTAGTAGTAGTCCACTATAACTTCACTTATTTTGGCAGGAGGGAGACCTGTCAGACTTTTATTGGCTGAAACTCACCTGTGTTCTTTTAGTTGTCACTTTTTACCAAGGCTACGGTAAACATTCCACTTTGGAACATTCACACAGCCCTATGGGTTAAGTACGGAAACTAAACCCACGTAGATAGTTCTGGGTTGGAAGATTGTTCCAAAAAATTATCTCAGTTGGATAGTAAAGGGCAACAAAATAATACAGGTGGGTATTAGTCAAAACGGGTGGTTATTTGATGATTTCACATAAAAAAAGATAGATAGCTCTTTTTAAATGTGCACTTGTTAGTAGATATAGGAAGAACATCTACTACACTTCAGGCAGTCTCCAAGCGGGGTAAAGCCAATCTGGTGGGATTTAACGCCTCCAAAACACAAGCGTGTCTGTTCACCGCCAAAAGGAGCCCGAACGGGCTCAAGGCTCGGAGTCAAGGTGAACACCTTGACTCCTACTTTTCAGAATTTATCCCTGGTGTACACCGACCGCCTTCAGCTCTTGGGATTTGAAATTTCCTCAGACCTTAACTTTGGGCGGTTCATTGAGTCCAAAGCCAACGTAGCTGCTAGAAAAGTAGGCGTTCTTGCAAAGTTCCGGTGGTACTTCACACCGGGACAGCTTCTAATGCTATACAAAGCACAAGTCCGTTCGTGTATGGAGTACTGCAGCCACATATGGGCTGGTGCTGCAAAATGCCATCTGGCATCTTTGGACTCTGGAAAGGCGTGCGAAGAGACTAATTGGCGATCCAGATCTGGTTGAGTCCAATCTACAGCGTCTTGAGCACAGGCGATGGGTAGCCAGCCTTTCGGTGTTTTACAGGATGCACTTTGGAGAGTGTGCGCAGGAATTACATGACTTGATTCCACCATCTCACTTCTACCATCGGACAAGCCGACGAACGGCGAGTATCCACCCTAATGTTGTTGAAACCTCTACGGTCCGGACTTAGCGTTTCGCCTCGTCGTTCATTCGTTCATCAACGATTGCATTACTGCTTACCATCAGGTGGAATCGCAGTCAAGCACTAGTTTATACTAAATAAAAAAAATACTATGTAAAATTTACTAATACTTCTTAAGGAATCCATAAAGCTCAGTATGTATCGAAGTATTCGATCGATTATCAGTGAGAACCGTTTTTGGATTCATTTATATCTGTCTTCCTTACGTGACACTTTCTAACATTGCTCTTTATATTTGTATGTGTTAATGTCTCGCTTTTTATTTATTATCGCGTAATGGTACGTCTTTTACATTTATTTTATCTATAATGATGTATAATATTCGTTTTGTGTATTACGAACATTGAACGCCGCTTGGGATTTAATAAATTAATAAATCGAAGGTATCTATTGATAAGAACGCAAAATGTTACCGATATACAATATTTCAGTGCTCGTATTATTTCTCGAGACAACAGGAGTTCACATAATAAGCAGTCTACAGCCTCCAGCGGTACAACCTCTACTGACTAATGACTTAAGGATTCTGCTCCCTCTGCACGTTTCTTATACCTATTTTAATTTTATTTATATCACATAATACGACACGTAATGCTGGGAACCCAATTGGGTTCCTTATAAATGATATTCGGTTAACCAATTGATCAAATGTCGCGAAGATATAATTTAAACCCTCCGTTTTGCTGACATTGTCGGCACACAATTTAAACATCTTATCGAAAGTAAGTCAAGTCGAATTTAATGTCTTTGTACATTTCATGATGTTTCGGAAACTAAACGATGACATGGCGACTGGCTTATCTTATTGCCCGAAAGTTGTTTTTCAGTTTAGGAGGTCTGCCATTGTTGTTTTGTGTTAGTGTAGGAAATCGGCCTTGCCTAAGATGAATTCTGGAAAATATATGATATCTTGTAAATCCGTGCTGGTAAAGTAATAGGACATTTCAAGTACCTACATACATACTATGTCAACTTTTTGACATAGTATGTATGTACAAGGTACTTGAAATCTTTATTCGAATCTGAAAATAAACACTTTATCAGCTTTTAATTTTGTATTGTACATGTGTATTTTAGCAATAATTTAATGAAACCAAAGTTTTTCCGGCCAAAACCGCTGTATAACGGAGGTAAAGTATCCATGGTAAAGTGTTAGAGGGGGGGGGGGTCCAATATTTAATTTCCCGTTTCGTAGAATTTTAATGATCTTGTATTGAATTAAACTCATTGTAAAATAATTGAAACGCCATATTCGATATTAATATAACCATCATCATCATCATTTCAGCTGATAGACGTTCACTGTTGGACATAGGCCTCCCCCAAGTGTCGCCGTATCCCTTTTTTGGAGTGGATAATAATCAAATAACATTTCCTGCGCTGGGTGGAGTTAGAGGTAGTGTTAAACTTTTTTACTTATGTACTTAAAACCCACCCATGTTTCTTCAGTTGCCTTTAGCGCCCCAATGCGACGAGTGACTCTTTCAGACGTTGACCTATGGCCCTAGTAGGTTTCGCCCTTCTGGGCCCCTACGGTTTTGCTGACATGTCTTTGAGATGCCGTCGTCGACTCGAGCTCGGTCTGGACGGGTACCGGACGACTGAACGGCGAGCTTAATCAATAAGAAAAGAGGAAAAACAATTCCTACCTCACATGATATCGACTACGGCAGGGAGTAGGACACATCTCGCGGAACAGGTGGTCGATTTCTTACGTGGCGACCATGTATCGGAAGACGCAGCGTTAGAAGGCCTCCCACAAGATGAACCGATGGACTTTGCGAGACGCACAAGGCCGGTCGCTGTGGCGATACTTGGGGAGGCCAGTGTCCAGCGGTGGACGTTTTCGGCTGAAATTATGATGATGGTATGTGCTAGCTGGAACATTATTAAGCGGATAGGTTCAATATTACATTTAGTTGGGTATGTAGCTCATTGTTCATAATTCTACAGTCCATTCTCCATACAAGCAAATCATTTCGATCAGATATAGATTAAAAACTAAAACAGAAAGTCAGCGTGCGTCAGAATCGTGACAGTCAACTTTTGAAATTAAAAACCTAAACAAAGGAACGTCGATATTGCAATTTCAGTTTTGAACATAGTACTACTAGTTGCCTTTTAGTCTATCTTGGTAGTTACGAAATAACCTGGTAACCCCGATCACGACTGTGACTGTAAACTGTTTCAACTGAGAAGGAGAATAATTAATATTGACTAAGTAGTTTAGGGTTAGCGAGAGTGATCATAATGAACTCGGTTATTGACGATTTGACGCGCACGTATCGTAGTTATCAACACTGACAGGTTGCGCACAGTGCCGAATTCTATAAGGAAATTAATAGATAGTGGTTTACATTATACGTCATAACTAATTCAAAACTTGTGAAACGTCTATCTAAGTGCTGCGTGTAGAAAACGTAGTCTTGTTGAACTCTCTGGTGATGCGGAAACTGCCTAATTGATTGATGAGAAAATATTGACTTTGGAGTTTCACTTGCGTCTTGGTTAGTGCTTTGTTTCCGTGGGTCGTTGCCTATACTATTCTTCATGAACCGGGCTATAATACAGGGTTATTTGTAAAACACTGACAACACTGCAAACATCATAAACATCAACTTTTGTTCTATGAATTAAAATAATATATCATATTTTAGTTCATCAGATATTAATAAATATTTAAATTGAACGTTCTAAATGTTACGAAGTCTAGTATCAATTTTCTAGTGTGATGAGTACACGAAAATGGTGCAAGTGCTTAGATACTAGGTAAGTGTGATGACAATGTTTCGAAAGCCTGCTTACTATTACTCCGAGAACAGTGTGCAGGAGGCGTAGGTAGGTACAGCTAAATACAGAGTTGAAATTTGTTAGATAGAACAACGAAATCTTGAAGGATTGTTTTTGGTAAATGTTTGTTTTGTAAAAAGTCAGAGAACCAAAGTAGTTGTTTATTATGTTAATAATATAGTCCTGCAAGGGTGTTAGTGTTTTACAAATAATGCTGTATAATACACAAAAGTTTTTTTTTTCTAATCAGACCAGTGGTTCCAGAGATTAGTGTGTTAAAACAAACTAAAAGGCTTCCGCTTTAGTATATAAATAAATAACGAATCGACATCGTGTGTGTTTACACGGTGTTGTAGTACACATATAGATACTGGAGTAATAATTGTATTGACGTGACCGGACCTAATTTTTATAACAGAAAATGTAATGTCAGACGATAATCAAAATTATTATTATTCCAACATGCGTTTGTAATTATCATAATAACGTTAATGGAACGGTAATAGCTAAACATAAAATAAATAAAACTGTAAATCGTGTTATATTACTAAAGCGCATTGCACAGCAAGAATGTGTTTGTTCCAAATAGCCGTTTACTTAGTGAATTTGTAGGCCTGTTTAAAATCGCGCTACTTAAATCTAGATCTACGAAACTGGTTTTAACGATTATTTTCCTAAGCTTACCAGTCCATATCAGGTAATTATATTGTATCACGCTAACGCCCGCCAACTCGGTACGGGGCTAAATATATTATGTACGTAAGATAGGATCCCGGGGCCATAATACCGGTACCTTCATTTGTGTGGATAGTTTGAAAACAGGGGCGTAGCTATCATCGAAGCAATTGTACGGGACCCATGGGCTATATTGCCCCCCGGGCTATATGACAACAGCAATGTGTGCGAAAAATATCACGTTATCCACAACTTTAAATTTTATTATTAGTATGGTGTCCGTAGTGAATAAATAATGACTATACGATTTGATGAATCAATTTTACTAATCAGTCGGAGTTTTACATAACGACAAAAGCCCTTTTTTCATCTTTCACGAGCCCACACGTTTTCTAATCGGTATGGACGAACCTAACCAGTTAGTCTGGCCGTCTCCTACATGGTCTGCGTTACTCCTAAATATAGGGCTGATATTATAAAAAAAAATAAAACAAAACAGAGGTTGACTGGTAGAGAATGCCTTGTTGCATTAAATTCTAATAAGCTTATAGGAAGTACATGAAGTTTAAATAAATAAAATCCATTAAAAAACTTGATACTGTCCTTTCGTGGACCCCGTTTAGAGCTACGCCACTGTTTGAAGAGCTTGATAAGTCGTCGGGTCATGGAGCAGCAGGCAGCTTGTCAACTATACTAATGGTCAGGAAGGATTTTGTAACAGAATAAAGACGGTCTTCAAGAGAGCCTTCATAACTTGGCCAATTTCCGTTCTTCTTACATCGAGGGATTATTGCCGCATCACTCTGCCGTAATTATTTTTGAATGAAGATACTCATGTCCTCACACTGCTCACTTATCAGCAGCAATTACTTGGTATTCTAATGGTAAAGTAACGGTAAATGGTCGTAATGATAGAGAAATTGTGAAGAATTTGTAAAATTACAAGTTTGTTAATGGACGTCTTGACAAGACATAAGTTAATTGTTTCTGATGATTAAGTGACATAGCATGGAATCATTATTCATTTGTTGTTCATATTTTTCTTACGTTATTTATCATGTTTATTTTTCTATCGTAATTTCCTTTATGAATTTTCTAGATAGGTATTATTTATTTGCTTGGCTTATAAACTTTAACTGCTCCATTTATGATTCCAATATAGATAAATAATATTGTATAGTACTAACTTTTGCCAGTGGCTTCGCCCGCTTACAATAGATTATTTATATAAATATTAAATGCACATACTATTTGTGTGTGCATTTATTATATCAAATATAATGTATGTTTGAGGCCTTTGCCCAGCAGTGGGACAGAATGGGCTATATATAATAATAATAATAATGTATGTTTACCTTATCTACATATTTTTTGTACCCATGTTTTTCTTGATATTGATTTCTGTTTGTGCGCCTGCCATGTTGTCTCTTCACCACTCTTGATAACTGATAGTACATTCCTAAGGCATTAAGTCTGTGTTTGTCCGTTTGTACTGTATGAAGTATCTAGAAATAAATGAGATCAGACCTGGAGTTTTTGAGTTTATTTATGATTAACTAAAATATAAATATACAAAACTTTCATCTTTATAATATTACTAGCTTTTATAAGCGGCCTTGTCCGTGTGGAAGTAGGAGATATATAGCCTGTCACACATTAATTACTGGTGAAAATTTTTTTAAAATCGGTCCATTATGATTTAGATTTATTCATGTTTCAATATTTTCTTTATTATTCTTTATATAAAATCAAGCTCACTTTTTTATACATACCTACGACAACAATATTTTTCTATTCGTAACAACAGGCCTATGCCTTTACACCAATCTGGAACATGTTTCTATAAACACAAGGAAAATGAAGAGGCGGAAGCGAAACATATGTTTGTGTGTACGTGGGGTCCTAATCACTCCCCTCTAGATCCTCTCGCAATCGCCTTTCATATGAACTTTTTGCCACTACCCCGGATTTCAATTAAATCATTATTCATAGACTTGTCGAGGGAGCTACATTTTTGAGGTGAGAAATTATAAAATGATTTCTCTTGCTCTAACTGGAGGAAGAAGGCGAGTCAGACTCTTACTAACTAAAACCTACCTGTATTCTTCAGTTGCCCTTCGCGTTCCTGGATCGCGGTATCTCTTTCAAAAACTCCCGTCGCCCTAGCAGACATCGGCCCTGCCGGGCCTGGTTTGCTGATATGTTTATGTAGCGCACGTGGAACTTACCGGACGGCCGGACGGCGAGCTGCCCGTTGCTCGTCGTCTGCAAACCCGCGCCTACGGTGGCCAGGGATCGCTCCCAAACGCCCTATTCGAGGCTTACAAATCAATAACATAGAGCACCTGTATGTCTGCTTCACAATGTTCCGTCAACATACTGAATTATTCAGTCAAAATATTATGAACATTTCGTGTGCGTGTTATAATTCAGGTTATCTGATAGAAAATTAATTTCCTGCGGTGTTCGCTCCAGTGTGCGATGTCTGGTCTCCTGTAAACAATTCAACCTAATAACTCGACGTTACCCAAGAGTCATTATTTTGTTTTATCGACAGAGAATGGATGATCGTTGTCAGCGCGTGTTACTTGTGTACGATCCAAGAAAAATGGACTTAATAGTAGGCTTTTGAAAACGACGTCAATCATAGTAAGTAGTGAATGCGTGACACTTGACTTATCTATGTATATTGTGCCAGTAATTCATGCGAGGTGACAGGTTACGCTTTCCAACAGTTCGTTCTTCAGGCTACAGTGAGTTTCCTCACGATGTTTTTCCTAAGTGATAAATTGTGTTTATTTCTTTGAAGACATTATGATACACAAAAAAATGCGGTGGTTTTGCCTGTGTGAAAGTAGAAAATGACCCCAAGGGAATTTACTCCTAAGATAAAATGTTCTATAAAAGCTACTAGCTTTTGCCTGCGGCTTCGCCACATAGCCTATGTCACTCAGAAAATAAAGCAGCTTTCGATCGGAGAGATTACCTCCTACAAACAAATAAACATAAAAATAATAAAAAAAAAATTTTACCTCTTTATCTAACAAACACATACACACGCACAACGCACATACTTACATACCTACTTTCACCTTATAATGTTAATGTGGTAACAACAAAATACGTTTTCTAACACCTAATCCCTATCACAATGGATGTAATCATGTGTAGGAATTCAATAGCTTTATATTAATGGTTTCATATTAAGGTAACTAGTCATTAATTAAACATGCTGGGCACTGAATTACCGTTGAACTATTCTAATGTGAGAAAATAAATATTTAATAATTAATTATTAATATAATTTTCTTGACAATCCGTTTTCCACTCGTAAATATTGGTGGTTTCTGATTTATTAGTAAAGTTTCGATTATTTTGCTATGTGTATTATCATACTGAGAACGGGGAACAATTATTAATTTATCTATCATAAAATTCTGAGTAGTCCGAATTTGGAATAGTTCCCAGAAACTGTAAAATAGCGCGCCGTTTATTTATTGTATTGTACAGCAGTTATTACTAATCTGATCTGGACCCCTGCCCTCTTTCGAAGAATTCCATTTTTTTTATAAAGAGCATAAAATTATTCTCTTATTATTATCATTTTATTGCATCTTTTTGCGTAGCTATTTGTATATTTTAATATATTATTGTGGCTTATTGAGCTTTTCCCGTGTTTTCTATTTTATGATTTACTAGCTGTGCCCCGCGGTTTCACCCGCGTTTTTCTCGTTTCCGTGGAAATACCGAGATAAAATATTGCCTATAATTGCCTCCCTCAATAAATGGACTATTGAATATTTAAACAGTTTTCATATCAGATCAGTATTTCCCAAGATTACCGCGTTCATAACGGTATTTATTATACTCTTCAAAGATCTTATACTTACAATCATCAATAAATATATTTCGAAAAAGATTATTACAGGATTTTATGGTGATAAAAAACTCTATGGCCCATAACGTATCTCATTAATAGGTACCAACTCTTAACATCTTACACACGTGATAACTTTTAAACGAAATATCCGATTGAGATGAAACAAAAAGTATTTTACTTCTACATAAATATTCTTGATAACATAATGCTTAATTTCGATAAAGATTAATATTACGATACATATTTAACGCAGTTTTTTTTCTTCATACGATTTAATAATTATTTTGAACACAAAATCGGTTATTGTGATTAAACCATGATAGCTAGATATATGTTCTCGCGGACTTTTTTGTAGGTCTTAATGGGATCTACAAACCCGTAGTACATCATTTTGGTCTATTGTCAATAGTTTTTGCAGCGCACGCAAAAATAGGTTTTCGATTTTACACCTTGTGTTACAAAATAGCAATTTTATTACGGATCCCTAATTTTGAACAAAATAAAACATAGCCTATAGCCTTCCTCGATAAATGGAATACCCAACACTGAAAGAATCATTCAAATCGGACCAGTAGTTCCAGAGATTAGCGCGTTCAAACAAACAAACAAACAAACAAACTCTTCCGCTTTATAATATTAGTATAGATTACCGTTTTTCAGTATAATGGTGGCCTATTATGATAATCCGGGATACCGAAATACACTCAACTCGGAGCCAATCTGTCATCGCAATGCTTCAAGCTGTGCTGATGTCGTGATTTAGTGCTGATAATCAACATCCATCTAAACACCACAAATACGGTTTTTCCTTTTCAGCAATTTATTTTTATTCTGCATGATTTGAGATATCACACTTTTTTGGGACACATGTGGGAAATTATCTAGTGACTTCTCTCTCTCTCTCTAGGGCAGAGTTACTGACTAAAACCCTGGTAACTGTGCTTAAGCCATATTTACGTTTCTTCAGCTAACCTTTGTGTTCTATGACAACGAGTTACCTTTTCGGAAGTCCTCCCATGGCCCCAGTAGCCATCGGCCCCGCTCTTACGGTTTGTGACATCTCTTTGAGGCGCGCGAGGAACACTCCGCGCCGTCGACGACCCGGGCTCGATCCGGACGGCGGCGTGTACCACTAATAGCCATAGATATTTATTGGGCTGTTGATCTTGCTGTTTCCTTCCTCCGTTATCTAAAACTAATCTCCCGTTCAAATCGACTATTTTCCAGCACATTACATGAAAACAAACAACTTACCTATACGTAAGTTTATCAATCGCTATTTACAGAATACGACGCTGTAGGTATAAATCACAGCTCTCATTATTTTGCTTTTTCTAAAGGTTAGCATACACTACCTCAGGGGACGGATTAGTCCTCCAGGGTAATAAAAACGAAGTATTCATGAAAAATGTAAAGAATAAACAAACGGGTAGAACTGTAGCCGTGCAATTAATCGTAGCGGTTGAGACTATTTATTCAACACTTTAAATACTAAAGAGCGTTCTGTAAACCTGGTCCCCTGACCTCTTATGTCATGTTGACATAGCTCTTACGTACATAGCATTACTGCTTTCAATTGTTTCGAATCCATATCGATGTACAGTCGCGGTAATTTTTACGTTTATGTTGAATGTCACTGGCATGTCATGAAAGAGAGACAGATCGAATGAGACAGTATGATAGTATCAACTTGAGTGATGCTTCATCTAACCAATAAATCTTCCTGACTCTACGTAGAAACCTCTCTCTCTACTATCAAGTGAGTTTCAGTTTTGACGTAGTCTATAGCTCTTCGCGGACACAGTTCTAGGAAACTAGTAACACAAGGGTCCTTTACAGTACACCGCACGATCGCATATTGTTAAGTTATCAGTACTGCATGTTGTTCAAGTTTGTCGGTCCGTTCAGCGTGCCGATGCTTACAAGTCTTTTGGGCATTGTACTTTTCAGCAATTGAATTTTGTGATGCCGTTGTCTAGTTTTTTTTTATTTAACATATTGTATGCTAGCAATTCTATACTTACAATAAGCAAAGGCCTCCCCAAAATTCTTCTTCTAAGTTACTTATTTTGGATATTTTAACTTATAAAAAAATATTATTTATTTTCGTATTAAAAATATACAACAGCCGTTTTATGTGTTTGTGTATGAGATGGTTAACCGAATAGATAAAGTACATTTTTCAAGTTCTTTTTTCTTGCAAGCTTACTATCTCATTCTAAGGTTAAGGCCTCGACCCATTACTCCCAGCGTGATTTCCCTATAAGAATAAAATATGCGCCCCCGTACGTATGTGTTTAATCAATCAATACAGGCTTTCGCAGTAAATCGCTTTATACTCCTGTAAGCCTCTTGAAATTCCCCAGTTGCCTCGCAACACCAGGTTTTCATTCTTTACTCTTTAACAAGATTTTTTTCTCATATATTTATTGTTGGGTTTTGGCCATAAGTAAGCTGCTTGCTCTTGCCCCGGGGCAGTCTCTTCAACACTGGACGTAGCAAACGATGGACTCTCTCATTGAAAACAAATATGTGGAAGTTTGTTTGTTTAAAGTTAGTAAAGTCTCACTTCTAGGAATACGGTACTAGAGGCAAGATATAAACGATTGTGTCACAGTGTATTTCTTTACTAATACATACAAAATGTCTGCGCCGAAACACTCGTTTTCGTACCGAGTTACGAAAACGAGTGTTTCGGCGCAGACATTTTAATCTTCATAAAAAAACATACTACGGTACGAATTACATCAAAAGTGCTTTCAATAAACTATTTAAATTGATGGTTAGAAATCATGCGTGTTTATGAAAAATATGAATGAAAATTTGTGTTTCCCGAAATTTTCACTTAAAGAAAGTTGAATTGGGTTTGTATTCGGTTTTTTTCAGAGTAAGTCATACATTCCAAACTCAATGAAGGGGGTCAAGTGACTGGAACGTATTTCAATCTTCTAGGCGCTGAATAAATAAATTCAATACAAGCTTAATCAATCTGCAACTTGCCCAATATAGTGTTGGCCTACCTTTTTATAGATTCCATTGGTTCTTGTTTTCGTATAAGATAAGAAAGTATGTTGGCGGCTTTGTAAATAGCTTTTCTTTACGCAAACATCTCAGGAATGTTATATCTGTAAGTCTGTTTAAAAGCGAAATAATAAAACGATATGGCCGCCGAATAGAGGTGTCTAATTAAAATGTTCAACACGCGGGAATTTGTTCAGTTCCAGATACCGCGGGGCTGCGACTATGAACTCTGAAATCTTTATTAACTGAAATAGCTTTAGCTTTGCACTTTAATAATTTTGCCGCTGGAATAGAAGTCGAGGATTGTGGAGATAAGTTAAAAATTATATCTTATAAACTATTTTTTGTCAGCGAAATCATTTTCGTTGGTTCCACAATGTAACAATAATCTTCGGTATATCGCGGCCCTTCTTAGCTTTTCCATCAACGTTTACTTTTCGGAAAAGGGTTTTCTAGAGAAAAAATGTTTCTTCGTAAACGAGGTAGTCTTATACTTTTAAAAAACACGGCGTACAATGGTTCTCGGTTAAGATTTATAGCAGACGATATTTGACGACTTGGCTTATGCGGTGAATTCATTTAAACTGAGTTATGTTTCCATTGCATGACGCACGATAACTTATTCTGTAACCGTTCCAAGTCATGGAATAACAACTATTATAAAATCGATTACTTAGGCATTTTGTTACCTGTTGATTACGCGAAACGCCCGCAAACGTTTATTCAAATAAGCAAGTTAATTTTGTATCCTCGGTGGATAGATAGTATTGGGAGTCATGGAACGCGGACTCCATTATTCTCGATGGATGTTCATTGTGCACAAACTATACGTGTGATCCACATTATTCCATACCATTTTCTAGTAACTGCATCGATGTTACATATGTAAGTGGGCACTTCTGTGTGTGTATTGTTCGTAGTCTGCGAAACAATAGTGGCTTGGTTATTTGCACGCCAGTGTTCGACCTGGCACAATGGCTGCTTGTGTCTTATCTCCACGTTCCCACTATCCCATTCGCACAAAATTTTCTCATTACACTTTTTGTAACGGAATAAGGTCAATGTGCGTAAGAAAATGTCTTTAAACTTACATTACTATTCATTGTTCGTAAGAACAAACTTGAGTTGTGAACTGCTGTCATCGTATACAGTTTTCCCTCCGTATCTTTAATATTATTTCTTCCTAACACCCATAGATTTAAGTTTATGTATAAGTTGTGTCACTTTTTTGGTGTGAAATAAAGTTTATTCTCTTCTAATAGAATTGCGCGTTATTGTTGGAATTTAATTATTGGCCAGGCTAAAAAATGTTAGACATCTGTACATTTAAATAGATGTAGTAACTACCAACACGATTTCATCGGTATTAGTAGTGTTCCTGTTAAATTTATTTCGGTTCAGAACAATGGCACAGAATGGACGGCTCCAACGTTAATTTAAAAAAGCATTGGTGAAGTTATCTACCAAAATTTGTTAAGTGGAATAACTTCCAGTTTATTTCAGCTAGAAAGTTGCGGAATGTCGCTTTCGGGAATTGTTTAAGAACCGAACTTGAACACAATTAAGAAACACTTAGAAGAACTACGGTTGTAGAAAGTTCTCGAGAAAAGTATGAGTGGTAAGAAATACTGTCGTAAAAACAAGATTGTATTCTGCAGAGATTTTCAGAGAATATCAGAGGTCAGAATATCCCTGAAAATTCAAGTCTCGTCCAGTCTATGTTCCCTGAAATATGACATTCAAGTGATACTTTGTCTGTAGACTCGAAGAGAGAACCTCAGAAAACCAAAGTTATGTAAGTCCTTACATAAAAGCTAATGACGCCTGTGAGATGACGGATGGGGCCGGGAATGCGGCCAGTCTGTTGGGAATGTGAAGAAATATGAAAGATTATTGTGATTATCTTAAGAGTTTCGGTCCTGACCCTTAATCAAAGTTTGAAACATGGGGCCTTGTGTACATTGCGTTCCGCGTCACGTGTGAAGCGTCCGTTAACGAAACTGCCTCACACTCAAGATACGAGAGCGCATTACGTATTCCTCACGGGGCGCGGGCACCGGCGACAGAGCTCCTGAGGTCGTGCTATTTGTCCTACGAACAGTCACGTGTGAGCCTGCCCAAAGTGTGCTGGAAAAAGATACCGGTTTTTGTGGTACCGGCTTCGGTATCTTAATGACGCAACACAATGAAGACGACGATGTGTTATCATTACCACATCTATTGATCGCAGACCCACACTTTTTCTATTGTCATTTATCAATAACGCGAACTGCCATTACTCGATGAAATGAAAACATTCGGTCATTTTCAATTTATTTTAAATCGCCAAATTCCAGTAACTGAATTGTCGATGTGGCTTTCATATAAAATCAAACAATGAATGAAACATTTATAAATACTTGATTAGATAGGAAAATTACCATTTTGATGGTGTACTTATAGATATTTGGTATTTCACTTAATATTTAAAAGCGAAAGTTTGTGAGTGTGATGTATGTTAGTCCTCCCCACACGGAAACTGCTGCAGGAATACTTTTTATTCCGAGAATATTCAGAACACAGAGTTTTCCTGGAATTATTTTACGCGGCCAAAACCGCTGGCAGCAGCTAGTACGAGAATAAAGACAAATGTGACATCAAGAAGAAAATGATCAATGCTCAGAGGAGATGTTCGAACATCTTAACAAAAGCATTACGGAAAGAAGAGAGAGAAATCTAAACAAATGGTCGTTGTACGATTTTTAGCTACAGTGTAAGTGTCTGAATTAGATAAAAAGTTGCCCATTTATTTTATTGCCCATACACCTGATATAATAGACAAATTCCAGCAAAAAGTACATTAAGACTTCAAGACTAATTAATAAACATTAACCGTTGAATTTGTTACCGATTCTGCTATCCAGCTTCTAATTCTATGTATAGAGAATTTGAATCAGCTTTGCTTGTAATTCCATATTGCTATGACAATGGTGCAGAATTTGGTTAAACTTGAGCCGGATCCTATGACAAAAGTGGGATATGCCTAGTTCGCTTCTTCAAACCTACAAAGCGTAGAGTCCTTGCTTGTGATACCACCGTTCGATAAAATGTTGAAGCTTCAAAGTCCATGAATGGCACTGAAAAAGTGGCTTCCGAAAGTGACTTTTTCCATTTACATTATGTACATAAATTATATCTATGTTAACCCGTGTATCGTGGCATACAGCTTCTTGACATTATTATAAAATATCGCTTTGCCTTCCCATAATTATATTCGGATGTAATATTTGTTCTGTAAACAGTGAAGGGCCGGATGGTTAAACATGAGCTGGTAATTAGGGTTCTTAGGCGAGGATCCTGCTCACGGTCCTTAATCCGAAATTTCGGTCGAGACACTTCATATTTAGTCGTTTACTGGCGGCCATCGACGTTCGGGTCAAAGAAGACGCTTTTCAAATTTCGAGATTGAGTTCTAGCCACGCAGAGATGAAGGAAGAATCTTTTTTTCCATCGCATTTCGCAATTTCCACGAAACGTCCGTATTGTTTTATTAGTTTCCTCCTAAGAGCAGTATCAAATCTTTTAATCCAGGGAAATCTGTATTTGATTGGCTATTTCGTTTGAGTTTACCGTTCATGTTTATTAAAACGTGGACGCTCGTTTCCTTTTGTTCACGTTGCGGTTAGTCGTCTCATCTCGTCTTGACGTGTTTCAGTATTATAAATGATAGTTTCAAGATTTATAGTTTATAAAATATGAATATAAACTGTAATTAATTTATTATATGAAGTGGAATGAAACCGCCAACGAGGAAATTTGTCAACGAGGGAACTAAATATTACACAAGGCTATGCCGCGCGTTAAAATGTACAGCTCGAGTCATTAAAACGACCCAAACTGTGGATTCTCGAAAGCAAAACATTATAAGCGATATGCGAGTGATAACTACGAGGGTTAATTCAATTTGGAAGGATTCGAGAGCGAAGTGTTACACGTCATTAGCACGTTCGTGCGTAATCGAGTTTAATTTCGAGTTGTAATTGAGGCCGCATAAAACCTATGGTACGTCACAAACAAGGGAGGTTAACCTCCCGCCGCCGCCGGTGCCGTGTGCCTAAGCGTTGCGGCACCGACCAATTGAATTGCTCCGCTTTTCTTGCTTTACCCACCGCCCGAGCTTTTTGATTAAAACTTTAATAAAACTGAGTTAAGTGGAATATTAACTGGTATGCAACGTTTAATTACCAAAATAGAACGGATTTTCTGTTTTAATATGGAAATCAGATTTCAACTTAATAGATTTAAATTTCGTTGTTTGTCAGAATCCAAGTTTTATTTATTCACAAATATTTGGACAGTGATACGTTCTAAAATTATTTGTAAAAAAATTGATAATGTCGTTTTTGTAAAACCGTTTTTGTTAATATTGTAACGTCGATGTTAATATTTTATATCCATTTTTGTATATTTGGTTAATATCGTCTATTGTCACAAGACAAGTTTCGCAGAAGAATTTGCGAGCAAAGATGGAACAGTTTTAAGGCCACGCGGCCCACGCAACGTGTGATAGAGTTGAGTAGGTTGTTGGTCGCTGTAGATAACTACGAACGTATTATATAGCGTATCTACCTGAGTGGTGAACAGACGGTCGTTGCATCTGGCTTCGTGATTTCGGTGTGCGCAGGGCGGCGCCCGCGCCGTTTACCTGCTCAGCCAGTTCAGCTGTCCCTTTCTATCAAGTGTAACTTGGTCTCTTTCGCACGTGAATGTAGCCGTGCAACATCGCTTCTACGTAGCAGCAGTGCTACCAACGGTATAAGTCGAATTGAGATGTAGGTTGTAACTTTCTTTCCTTTAGTTTACAGTGAAAACATGAACGTTGACATTACCGAAATATTTTGCATCGACTATTTTGTAACCGTTGTATTAAAAAGCTAATTCTGTGTTACCGCTTACCGCATTGGTCTCATTATTACCAAACTTTCTACTCAAATGACTACTTCGGTTACAGTTTTATTAAACTTGGCAAAACTAATAATAATTTAAAATGGTGAACGTTTATGTAGGCACATCTACATTAAAGTAAAATCAACTTAAGTTATACTACACTGTAAAACCTTTAAACTTCTGCCCTGATCTCTATCAAATTGAAACTATTTTATAAAATATCGTTGTAAGGTTCTAAGTATTGGCCACACTGTGTGCCACTCAAGCTGTAGGGACTCGATCATGGCGGCCGGCGCGGGCGCAGCCGCTCTGAAACGTGATCGTTTTACTTACCTGGCGAAGGCGCGATGGCGGCCGCACTCTGTGCATAATGCTCGTCTATACTGTGGATGAGCACGACGCACAAGTCGCCAAACAGCGTCATTTCAAGCGTGCCATATGCTACACTCGCCCGTCAAGGTTTTTACAATCTTGTTTTGTTGACATTTTACGCTATATTCTCGCAACAGCCATAAATGTAGTTAGGTAAGTACATACTAAATTATGACTTCGTCCGATTGTAATCCAAAACCAATCGTACTTAAACCGGCAGTCCATGTTGTAGATTAAGTAGCACGTTAGTACACGTGATTTGCAAGTAAGCACTGCGCGTGTGTATGCGAGTGGTTACACTCGACATTCTGTGTTGAACGCGAGCGGAGGTATTTGGCAATGAACGAGCCGAGTGGTAACGGTATCGGCAGTATGACGCCTGAATGTAAAAACACTTGGGTCTTGCACATTCAAAAGACTTAAATCCATATGATTTTTTCTTCTAAAAAACTGAGTAACCTCGATTATAACATGAATTGAGGTCTTGAACTGATTGAGAACTTGAATTCAGAATTGATGTTACAAACTAATAGAAGTAACGAAATGAGTGAATCTATGTTCGGACGTGGACTTATTCCTCTCGAATTTGTGTGTGATCTTAAACAAATGGAAAAATAATAAAAGAACAAAAATTATGTCATTTAACATTACATTTTTGCTGATGAATTTATTTATGAATGTTATTGTGCATGAATCTGTAATTATTTTTAGTATTACGTATTTAATTTATGTTTTATAATGTTGTCTGTTTTTATGTATTTTCAATCAATTTTAATATGTATTTGGATGTTTTATTGTTTAATAATAATAAAGTCATTGACTCACTCCACGTGTTGGTTTATTGTAATACAACAGCAAAAAAAAATAAAGGCGAAAAAGATATAGAAAAACCTTGGCAATGCTCTCTAAAACTAAGGAAGTTGGTGATCAGAGATAATGACTACCTAATACCAACAAATTCTTATAAACATTATGTAAAATAGAAGGAAGTAAATCATAAAAAGCTTGTAACCTTTCCTTGAGGAAATAATGAAATAACAAATAAAACTCAATGGTTTTTATACTGAAATTCATAAATCTGAAACTAACATCTCTCTTGAATAAGATGAAACGAGTAATAAACCAAGAGACGGACAGTGTTAGCTAAGCTTGAAATATTATAAATATTCATCAGTCATCTTGTCTTCGGTGCGTTTCATTATTCGCCTTTTTGTTTGTCTATTGTTGATGAGTCCACAGTGCTTTCTGACCTAGACAACGTTTTTTATTAATCAATCGTTCGCGTCCGACTAGTTTACATGAATATTATCTTCTTTATACATATTTCTTGCTTGGCGTTGCTTATACTTTCTTCGTTAAGTGTTTATTTAAAAGTTATAATGGTAACTTAGTTAGTGAGGAGTTGAGGACGGGTAGAGTGCTGGGTGGGGTCGGGTGTAGCGGATTCTGTACCGGATGTTGTCGCCGCGTGAGGAGATCGCCACACATGTTAGAGCTTTTTACCGTCGCCCTTCGTTCCATGCACATGTTGATGTCGGGCCAAAGCAAAAAAACACTCACAAATATCGCACGCACACCAACGTAGGGCGGTTCCTAACGTTCCAGTCTAATGACACTTTGAACTTGTTATCTAAACTATCACTTCTCAAGTGGGCCAATGGCCCAACACGTGGGGGCACAAGTATTATTACAGTATGATGGCTTCCTTGTGTATTTTGGACGTGGCAGCTCTTTCTGATAACCCTGCTTCTTCGAACTTAACACCCTATGATATTGCTTCATGTTCAATGTTAAACTCGTTTTAAAACGTTGTTAATTTTCCTGGAACAATTTAGATTTAAATTAGTTTAATTAACAAACTCCGTGGATTTTCGAATAGGTACATTTATGTTTATTACAATTTCATCAAAGTTATCAAATCGACCAAACTCAATGGGCTCGACGTTTCGACAATTCCACTACGTGGTCGTGATCAGTATTTACTCGAGTGTATGACGATAGCTGTGATTGTTTCCAAATTAGTACTTCAATTGTCACTGTTCGGGGTTTCAGTCCAAAATTTTAAGTGAGGCATAAGCTAGAAATAACTTTACAGAATATATGTTAATTATTTGTGCTAACGTAATCCTATGAAGTTATTAGGAGCTTCCAAGTTATTCATATACTGGTACGTAGCCGATAATGACAGGAGCAGCAAGTCGAGTGGCAATCCAATCTAGCTAATGACAAAACTTCCTCCTAGGAAATTCGCTCTACGCCATGCCAATATTGCAACACAAATTAAAATTGGATAAGAACTTTCGGCAGTTTTAAACTTTTACTCTGTTGAGGGTAGGCTGTGCTAGCAACTCTCTGAAACAGCCAATAGATATGTATGACTTTGTTCATTGAGTTTCGTTGTTCGCACGCGAGATATTTTATTGATGGCCTTTTCTTAAACTGAGAGTGGTGTCGTAAATAAAAATTACGCTTCCGGCGAAAATCGAGATCAGTCACGCGCTCGAAACAAATAGAAATGCTATTTTGGGTAAGAAGCATTACATAAATTATTCTAATTATGTTTTAGAGTATATTTGGTGTGTTGCTACTCGTATACAGCAAACAGCGTATCCACACTGCTCGCACTACACCGGCGCGGCGGCGGCGGTGTAGCGACGCGGCGACGCAGCTCCGTCAGTTTAAACGTACGGAAGCCTGTTAAATGTACACAATATGCATTTTCAACGTTGGCGTTGTAAGCGATCATTGTGATTTAATGTCGCATCATGAGGCTCATGCATTAGTTGCTTCGCGCTTGTTTACCCAGCTACTAGTGAGTTCTTGGAACTGCAGTGGAGAATACAGCTTCAGTGCATTTACAGGACATTCTCCAAATGTGCTGTTACAAACATTTTGGCTTTAAAATGTAATTCAGTAATAAGTATTCCTTATTATCTCGCAGATTACCATTCAATCTGATGACGAGATTCTAAAAATCCATGTCAGGATTGAGTCTTAAATATGTCCACGTTTTGTGGGCTACTTGATATTTTAAAATATCGTGATATTCTACAATACAGTGTCAATACCCAATTTCGCCGAGTGTATCCTTCTTTACAATGCCATCTCGAGTTTCTATGAGGTCCTATTTGCGAGCAGGTAGGCAGGTTACGACAAAAGGACTTGGGTTATTCTTGAATACAACAAAGAAAGTAAGGTGTACCTTCTTACCTGAGGCAAATTCAAACGCGTATAAATAATATTTTAGATGGTTCTACTCAAACATACTTTTGAATGAGTTCTGCATGTTCGGTGTGGAAATTATTATCGTTTTAAATGTGGAAAATGAGGGTTTAAAACGGCGCGGCCCGGCGGTCTAGTTAATACAACCGTGCGAAAGAGATTTATACATTGTTATGCGGACGGCCGACACAAATGTCCGCGTCAATTTATTATGTAAATAACACAAAGATACATCCAAGCCTCCCGAAACATTTTTGCAAAACATAATCTATATCGAGCAAGTTTACACCGCCCGGCTTCCGGCCCAGGGGGGAAATCAAAAATGTATTTGTTTCAAATGTCGCTTGCAGGTTTTGGCATAATAATAAAGTACGCAATCTTTAAGAAAGGAGACAAAAGCGTTAAATATTAAAAGCTTTTGTATAATATATAATAAGTCTATTTCAATCTGTATAAATAATAATATATTCCCATGAATAATTGATGTGCATTAAAACAGGTGGAGCCTATTCCGTTGGCGTTTCAGTAATTTGGGATGGAGTAATTAAAAGCTGCTTTGTGTTTTTATTCTGACTTAGGTTTAAAGAATTGACTCATAAAGAGGTCGAGGTCGGTTAGTAGATGGGTGAGCTTTTTTCTCCGCGCCTCGTAAATTATTTATGTTAAGCCGTAGGTCCGGTTATTATTTGTAGACCTATGACAGTTATTACGGATAGTCGGAAGACAGGACATCTACCACCAGTTTTGCTAAGGGGTAGCAGTTGTCCAATAACAGGGTAGTGGTCAGGAAGCTGACTCCCAACACATTTGGGAAAAGGTTAGACAGGTATTTTTTTATTTTTCTTTATAATCTAGACAAGAATTACTTAAAAGCGCCCAACTCGGGAATTGATACTATAAAACCACTCTTACTGATTATGACGTTAAATATTACACATCTTTCTCTGGATATTTAAAAAAAAACAAAGATATGTTTTGATTACTATCTAATTTTCTATTGAAAATGAAACAAAAATTTGTGTAACATAAATCCAGTAAAGACGTCTGAAAATCTGCACCAGAAAAAGAAAAACCCATAAAAAAAAATAGTAATGAAAACATAGGTACATACATACTATATTTACCTTGCACATAAAATCGAAATTTTGAATAACGCTTTTTTTTTTACTAAAGCTAATAAAAAAACACGTATTTTCTGGAACAAGTTTATTTATCATTCGGTTGAGTGACGGAAGTTACCGAATACCAACCGAGCGTTCAGATGCTGCTATCTAAGTTTTTTCGCGTTACCTCTATAAAAATCAAACATTGCGTTGGATGAAACAGCAAGCGTTTCCACTATGCTCACGCTTAGATAAATAAATAAATATAAATAAATATCAGTTGGACTTGAAAAAGCCCTCTTTGATTAAATTATTGAGGAGTAGAACCTATAGAATGGTTGGTATTCTATAGGTTCTACTCCTCAATAATCAAAGTGGCAGTACTTATTAAAGTATAAAATGCCATAAGAGGGTTAATTCAATTGAATTCTGTGGCTTGAATGTGTGTAATATTAATCACTCCAAGGCTGAATCGGAATTTGTAACGAATAAACCGGTCTAGCGTGTGCTGCATGCTTCAACTGCGAGTACCATAACAATTATTGTTTAAGTTTATGAAAATCAAATCGTAAATTCTCTTTGTGTCATTTTATGAATGATATTTGTTTGGACATGTACCTCACATATGTTCTGTGAGGCTCAACAATGTTATCTGGATTATGCGTTATTCTTTTTAGTTTTTTTTTTTAAATATCCGATAAAATGCCGACACAGCACCATTTTTATCCGCTAGCCATGAAAAACGTGTTAAAATCGCGTTCTACGGAATCCTAAAATGCGGACGATACATCATCTGCATAGAGGCTTTTGGTTTATCCCCTAAAATTTATGAAACGCACCAGTTTTACGAACTTCCTCTTAAAGTACATCAACTTTAATGAATATTTTATTTTTGTAAAATATAACACCTGGGCGCAATTTTTTATAAGTGATTTTATATTGTAGTTCACGGTTGTCTAGCTGACAATCAAAATTTGTAATGGAATTCTGCCCACTTTCCGTCGTGGTGACGGCGACAGCGACACTGTCATTGCTTTGAAAACACTTCATATAGCTGGTCCAGGATAAGTTGGCGCGTGGCAGAAATTGGAAACTAGGTAATCGTTTGACGTTTATATCATGTGTCAGGAGAATTTGTTGTGTTTTGTATTTTTTATCGTTTTTAAAGTAAATAGTCGTCATTATTATACCAAAAGTGATTAAAAGTGTTAGCAGAGATATTAGCTTGAAAGTCAAACGTGTTTGTGAAGAGAAATGAGAAAATATTGGGCCTACGGTACCATTTTCCACAATAGACCCATTTTTCACATAATTTTTCGGGTGATCATCACAATAAAATTTCCCTAAATATGCGTACCCGAGCGGTACCTAGTAAGTCAACAAAGTTTGTTGAAAATGGACTGCTACTATGACTGATCTTAGTCAAGTGACTATTATGACGATATGAATTCTGCAAACTTCATCCATGAAAGAATATATAGTGCCAAATCTAAAACATAATTATAGTCTACTAATGGATAATGCATCATACCACTGCACATAAATAAACAAAGACCATACAAGAGACAATAAAAAAGCGCAAGCGTTACTGTGATGCCAGAAGAATGACAATGTATCTCTACAAGAAAATATTTTTCAAACCTGTTCCTTGAGTTCCTAACAGTGCGTTTCACTTAAGAAGTTCCTTTGCCGTAGTGTTGGCTCCCCTGTCTTTCTACAGAAAATAGAAAGGAAAAATGAAAAGAGTTGCCTACTCTGCCAAAATTGTTGCACGAAATGCGAAACGAAATCGTTTTTAACGGTAGTCACACCACTTTATGGAGAATTATGAGAGAATGGGAATTTGGGAGAAGTACGATATTGTGGCGTGGCGTTTTCAGTATTTGAAAGAATTGCAGGACAATCGAAATTGTGCCCAGCGTCGTATACTTTATTCAAAAATAGTTTTTACAGTTTCCAAAAGAAAAAGAAATTTAAGGCAATTGTTAACGGTAACGAAATATCAGTTAATCTTCCTGATATTGATTAATTTCATTGCTAAAAACATAGCAAATTTTTTTTTCCTTATTGCAAACATTACGGCAAAGGAACTTCCTAAGTGAAACGCACTGTACTCGAACCGTGCACTAGCTTTTGACGTTTTACAAGTGCCCATGTAGGCCTGTGAAATAAAAATATTTGAATTCTGATTTTTGAAGGGTGCCAACGGGGCCCTGTTACTAAGTCTCCACGGTCCGCCTGTTTGTCTGTCTGTTGTAGGCTGTTTGTAATAAACCGTGATCGATAGTGAGCTGCAATTTTCACAGAATGTGTATGTTTATTACCACTACACTTACATAACAAATGATAAACTAAAAATAAAGGCCAGTTTGTATTATTTGCTCCGTTGTTTTTCTTTTTATTATTAGTTACGTTCCGGGGAATGAAGTTATTTGAGACAATCAGTTAATTATATTTGATAATATCTCGTGTGTATACCTACCTATTGCCTATTTATTATTAATAGAACTGTAGAATGATCACTATCACGAATACCTACATAATATGTAGTTTATATTCACGTAAGTACGCGTAACATTAATTCCCGTGTTCTATAAATAATAATTTCCGGGAAATGTAGCTTACCGTGAAACATGGCTTTATAAAATTACCAACAACAAACGTATTAGGAAAGGCGCCAAATGAAATTCAGACGTACATAGAATGATGAATGGCTTTCAATCTTATCTAAAATACTTTTCTTGTTTTAGATAAATTGGCTTCTTAATGCACTGATCACAATCGAAAGGCAAAATACACTTATAGAGTGATAGAGTAGAGGTTCGGGGTTCTTTAGTAGTTTCTCTGTGAAAAACATTGTGAATTGTGATTCAATTCTAATTAGATATCTACATATTTCTGGTATTTGAAGGTAGAATAGGGGTTACGATCACATCTAATATTGTAAAGGTAAAACTTTGTATGTATGTTTGTTACTACTTCACGCTCAAATGGATGAATGGATTTGGATGAAATTCGACACACGGGTAATCCGTGTCCCTGTAACTGGACATTGGGATTTCCCTTGGGATAATTTTCTACTCTCGTATAAAAACGAGCGATGCCGCTAAAAGAAGCTAGTTTAAAATAACAGGTCTGAATTCTAAAGACACATCGGGATCTTAGCAAAACACTACGAAACATTCCTTATAAATTGTTTAATTAAGCATTATTGGTCATTGTAACCGCGGCCATATATTACTTATGAATTGCTGACGATTCGGACACAATGTCCGAATTAGCATATTTTAATTTCAACATTTTTTTCACTAACGTTTCGGACACACTGTTTAGTACGTTCAGATAAAAAGTTTTAAAATATTATAATTTTACTAGCTTTTGCCCGCAGCTTGGCCCGCGTACATAAAATATACTTAGCCAATGTCACTCAGGAATAAAGCAGCTTTCTATTGGTGAAAAAAAATTAGCAATTGGACCAGTACTTTCAGAGATTACTCCCAACAAAAAAAAAAAGGATTTTTTTGGAGGATTTAAGGTGGCAACTTCGGGTAATAAATTTCTTTATATAATAAATTTTAAAACTTTTAATCTGACTGTACTAAACAGCTTCATTAAATTTGGTAGTTTCTAAATTATCAGTAAAAAAATATTGAAAATAATGTATTGTCTCGATTCGAGCACTGTGTCCGAAGCAGCAACTCGTAGTTATGGACTCGTTGCCAATGCACTTACAAGAAAATTAATACTTATATTCGTTCTCATTTAAATTCTTTGCCTTTCTGTTGAATAAATAATGCGTTTTGCACGTGAAAGCAAGCGATATTGGTCGGCTTAACTATAGATTTTTCGCATATTTCACGATACGGTTTTCTGTGGCATCTGGCGTTTTCTAGTGGCATAGCTAAAAAAATTCGTTCTCATAGTAACAGACTGAGACACTTCAAAATGCTTCCCCTAGACTAGCGCCGGCGTCTAAGTGACGCGATGTTTGTGTGCAAAGTTATAACTTAGAAGATTGAATGTCCTCAAATATTGAACACTTTCAGTTTCCGCGCACCCTCAAGAATTCCCCGCAGTCCCATAACACCACTGTGTCCATCGCAGAGGAGAAGAGAAGCGAGATTTTGCAAAGTAATTAATAGTTGTAGCGACACAATCGATCTGCACTTTAACCCTTTTACCAAGTTGAGAACTAATATTTATCAGTTTCTTCTCGATTTGGATTAGACATACTGTATGTACAATGACGCGTGGTTTCAATAATAATTATAGGTTATACTAACGTTCAATTTGCTTTTTTATATATATATATAAATATACAACTTATCCTTAATGCTTATGGAGTTTACCTTTAAGTGATTGTTACACTATTGTACTTTATAGATTGCATGTTACTTTTACCATAAAGCTAGTGTAAACAATTGTTGGTGGACCAATAGATAAATACAATACATACATGTAGTGTTACATGTGTTTTTAGGGTTCCGTAGCCAAATGGCAAAAAACGGAACCCTTATAGATTCGTCATGTCTGTCTGTCTGTCTGTCTGTCTGTCTGTCCGTCCGTATGTCACAGCCACTTTTTTCCGAAACTATAAGAGCTATACTGTTGAAACTTTGTAAGTAGATGTATTCTGTGAACCGCATTAAGATTTTCACACAAAAATAGAAAAAAAAAGCATTAAATTTTGGGGGTCCCCATACTTAGAACTGAAACTCAAAAATTTTTTTTTCATCCAACCCATGCGTGTGGGGTATCTATGGATAGGTCTTCAAAAATGATACTGAGGTTTCTAATATCATTTTTTTCTAAACTGAATACTTTGCGCGAGAGACACTTCCAAAGTGGTAAAATGTGTGTCCCCCCCGCTAACTTCTAAGATAAGAGAATGATAAAACTAAAAAAAATAAATCATTACTTTAAAAACTACCAACGAAAATTGGTTTGAACGAAATCCAGTAAGTAGTTTTTTTTTTAATGCGTCATAAACCGAAAAAAATACACTATTATTAAAACATCGATCAAAGTTACAACACATAACAAGAACTCTTATATTATGTTACTTGCTGCTACGGAACCCTTCATGGGCGAGCCCGACTCGCACTTGGCCGGTTTTTATATATATCGGTTAACAATTGGGACATTTTTATTTTAATCTAGTTTCAAACGTGATGCATAGAGTTAGTATTCATTCTTTGCTCTTTGTAAACTTTGTACGTTTTTAGGTACATGTTGCAGCATATAAAAAACCTATTTTTTTTTCAAGTCAGTTTCCAATATAGCAACCTAGTAGTATAAGAGAATTTGTCATGAGATCATAGATCTGCAACTAAACAAAACTCTTTGAAGATGCAAAGAGTTATCAGCAAAATAATCTTAGACAAAAATTAAGAACCTGTGGTACAAAAAACATCGGTTGGCGATAAGTAGACACCTGGTTTAGAATGTGAGGTTATGACATAAAAAGAAAACTTGGAGACCTTTAATTTGAGTTTTTAATTTTCTTTGTTTAATATTCTAGGCCTGTCTACCTTTTTAACCGACTTCGAAAAGGAGGAGGTTCTATGTTCGGCTGTATGTATTTTTTGTTTTATGTATGTTCACCGATATCTCGGTCAATATAAAAAAACACTGAAAAGTACAAAATAACTTTAATTTCGCAACTCGGTGTTAAATAACGAAGAGACAAAACATACCGACCTCCAAGTTAAAGTTATTTAGTACTTTTCAGTGTTTTTTTTACATTGAAATCGGTTATATATTTTTTTGTAAACTTTTTTTATTATTGACTAGCTGACCCGGCAAACTTCGTACCGCCTAATAGTTACCTTTTATCTAAGCTCTAACTCTACCTACTCTACCCTACTCTAAGGGTAGAGTAGGGACTCTACCCTACTCTACCCTACTCTACCCTACTCTGCCTACTCTACCCTACTCTACCCTACTCTACCCTACTCTACCCTACTCTACCCTACTCTACCCTACTCTACCATACCCTACTATATCCTACCCTACTCTACCCTACCCTACTCTACCCTACCCTACTCTACCCTACCCTACTCTACCCTACTTTACCCTACCAAATTGTGAATCTAAACCATTCCCAGATCCCCTTGAACACACACAAAAAATTTCATCAAAATCGGTCCAGTCGTTTGAGAGAAGTTCAGTGACATACACTCTCACAGAAGAATTATATATGTCGTGGAGAACGATATTGAACTACAGAATCTTTGTTTTGTTATTATTATGGTACCTACCTACCTAAGGGTGTAACGCAGTGGCGTCATTTTTTATACGTCACGAGGCCAGAGTCATGTTATAAAGGGCTGCGACCCGCGATGCCGGCACAGTTTGGCTTGCACTGTTGCAAGGGTCACACACCTTTAACATGAAACTGTCGGTTAACCCGTGTATTCGTGATTATTTAGTATAGGTACTTACAACACTATTGTGAATTATAAAAGTGACATTATAACTAATTGTGAACTGTGAAACTGACATTATAAGCCATCTAAATGAACCCAGTAACACTGAATCAAAATGATGACGGTAATATCGCTCAGCCATTCCTGGCGCCGTCATCAGAAGTGGGATCTGAATCTAATTCCCACTGGTGCAAAAAAAAAGAAAAAGACATTTGATGTGACTAATTGAAATCATAAGATTACCAACAACGGTGTTTGAAATTACGCTGACAGAATTCAACCCAGAACACCCTGATTCCAGGCCACGCGTTTGGTGTGCCTCCGTGACAATGTTATCGGTCTCAACGAATACCTCCTCAAAGGTTCATCTCTCGTCATAGCCCTCAGCAAAGCCCTGAAGAGCGGTGCTTCATCATGGTTATCACAAATATCAACGCAGGCATGACGTGGGTGCATGTTCGTGATCTATTTCTCGTACTTTATGAGTGATTATTTAATGTGAACAACGGCAAGTCAAAAGAAAGTGAATGTGAACAAATAGCCGCAAGCTATAGCCGCGCAAGCAGCACAGGAAGCACGCCATCGACGAGCAGCTCGTCGAGCTACCGCAGCGCAGACGCAGGCAGCGCGGTTGCAGAGCGACGCGACGTGTCAATAGTGGTCAAGTATCCGGTGTATGCGGAAAGTTGGAGCAATCTGGTCAGTCGTACAATTCTTATTTTGAATCCGGGGCTGAATGGTCGCTTATTAAGTAAGTACATCAGTCATAACTTCGAAGGGTCACGTAAGTACGCAATTGTTGTTATTAACAGTGTCGGTTGGTCGGTTAACATAAACCGTAGCGAACAAATCTTATGTGACGTTTTTAAATTATGGTCACGGCTTACGCATTTTATTTCAAGTGGTACCAGACGTTTGCTTGAAATATGCTAAGGGTGGCCGACGGACAGCGACGACATTGAAATGCTGGGTGACGTCACGGGATTGGCATTGGCGTTCAAGTGCACGCGCTTACCCTGGGCGCAGACAAAAAATACATCTGTTAACCTCTTGACTCGGGGTGCATGGGAGCTTTGGCAAGCCCAAAGTTTCCATAGAATATTCAGACATTATTATTATGTTTTACTAAACATTGTGCAAGACAGTCATTCTAATTTGCAATTAGTGTAGTCTTGCTCATGACTCAAGTCGTTTCATCATAACACATCAAAACACATCTAGGATTCTGACTGGAACCACTATACTTATTTTATTTTATTACAATCGGAAAACAAACAGTATTAACAAATAACAAAACAATAAATTATGCAGCTATAAACCAATTACATGTTTTTGTGCATTTAATTATCTATGAAGAGCATGCTTAAAAGAGACTACAATGATGGCATGAACTTTAACAATATGGCACAATCACAACATTAGGTCTTGCAGGACAAACTAGAACAGTTATCGAACCAATGTTTGGTAAGTATTCGTTTGAATATACGCGGCTTAGAAGTGAATAAATCAAGTTCAGAAAAGTCAACTAAATCATTGTAGGACTTTGCGCATCTTATAAAGAACGAATTCTGTCGGTAATTTGAATAGCATCAGGTAACGTTAAGAAGAAGAAAGAGTATTCTAGAGATCTAGTGGGGGCGCCTAAATTAATCTTGGAGAGAAGTTGAGGGGCGTCGATGTAAGATTGTGCTAACTTAACGAGGAAAGAGATATCTGATATATTCCTTCTTTCCCTAGTGGTAGTAAATGGTACCTTTTGTATCTCGAGTAGGTATCGCGTAAAGTTTCGCTGGACAGATTCCTATTCTGGGATTCCAATCCTGCGAAAAGTATTCAAGTGACCTACGGACGAAGGAACAATACAATATTTTGACTACTTTGAGACCTGTAAACTAGGAATAAGATCCTTTTAAGAACCCTATGGCTTTGTTAGCTTTACAGTTAGCTATACGGTTAACGTATTAGACAGCAAAAGGGTTCATAATACCAATAACTTATTCTTCTTTGAATATTTCATAATTACGAGTAAAATCAATTGCTTTATGAAATCCTATACCTAAATTGTTGTTTCGTTTTAATGGTATAGATACAAATAGTCAGATAGCGAGACAGATTAAAGAACAACTGATATTTCTAATAAAAGATAAAGAATTTTCTCGTTTTTTTTTATTGACGGTTTATCACTCGAGTTACATCCGGTTAGTCAAAAAGTTCTGGGACCTGCCGGGTTTCTCACTGTGTTTTCCTTCACCGTTTTGGGAGCGGTGGTGGTGGAGTGGATTGCACGGAGTGGTGCGCCTCGCTGGATTTGAGCCCGCGACCGCCACCTGGTGGATCGGGGCGTTGCCACTCGTACACCACTGCTCTTATAAGACTTGCTAGCTTTGATTAAACTACCTTCTTCTGAGAATATTCATCAATCTAGATGGATTCATTGGTCTGGTTTCGTATTGCCGAAAGTTTGTTAAAAAAAAAAAAAATCCTCTCTAATTATGACTGTTACATTTACTGACAACCAGGAAATTATTTAATTGGAATTTACTTGGAATTTAATTGGAATTTAATTGGAATTTAATTGGAATTTAATTGGAATTTAATTGGAGTTTAGTTGAACGAATGATGATGAGCTTTAACTAGGTGCTAAATCAGTTTTGCGTTTTTTAAATCTGGTATTTCTTATTATATAGTGCTATACTTTTCCAAAAGGTCGATAATGAGATGTATGTAGCCGAGTACTTTAGTAAATAAAAGAACCACGCACCCAGCGTGATCGGAGCTTTTAAATGTAGTGTATTCTTATTTGGAGCCCTGAGTCGGGTTATAGTGGATCAAGGTAACTAGCAAAGATTGTGTCCTAGTTTATCGTTTATTTTATCACCACATGATCAAGTCGCGCTAACGGGTAAATTGATAGCGGACGATGAGAATATTAAAGGGTATGCTTACATTTTTAGAAACGCTTTGGAAAATGAGCCGGTTGCTTTTAATCGTCCTATTTACCATGTAAACCACAAAAGTACGAGCCACTAAAAATACGTTAAATGTGTAACCTACGGTGTGACAGCTTGTGATTTAGTTTTAAGATTAACCAAAAAAAATTCGTTATCCGTTTTAAAATAGCATAACGCAATACTGTGCCTCTTAGGAACTCATTAAGTCTGTGTTTTATGGGATACAAACCCGCACTTGTATCTGCCACATGGCGAAAGCAATATTTCATGCTCATTGAGATACCATATTCTTCACGAATTCTAAGAGTCGAAATGACCCGACATAAAATACGGCAGAAAAAAAAAATCCAGTGTCGCAATGTGGCCGACCCTTACTTATCGAACCAAAAAAAAGGGATTGTTTTAAAGTTTTCTAAACACAAACAAGGGCAAAGCCCTTAAACTTATGGCAGTTATGACGGCATAGCTAACTGTTAAATCTTGTAACTGATTGTGAGACAAAAAAATAAGTGTTTGCTAGAGAAGAGAGAAAGCGTAAACAAACATTAAAAAAAAAAAAGTTAAGTGGTAAGTACGAAACATCTAAATTTGATAAAGATAAAGCTAAATTAGTAAAGTTTGATATTAGTAATTTAGTTTTGATTCATAAGGAAACGAAACTAGACAAAATTGCATCAAAGATAAAAAGGAACTTTTAAAGTAGTGAAGTTACTTGATAAGGGTTTTTATCTTTGAAACCTTTGAGTGGTAACCGAGCCTATGAGTATGCTCACAATCGTATACGAAAGATGCCTCTAAGTAGCGCTCCTGCTGAGCTAGATTTATTTGTTGTAGAAGACCATGAGGAGTATATCTCCAGAGGAAAGTAGTAGACACATACCATGGCTATTTGGTCGCACTGCATGCACTTATCTGTAGTCGTAACTGCAATTCATGCGTGAGTTGTTCAGGGCGCGATGGGCAGTAAATGCTGCGGTGTGGACCTGTGTATTTTTGTGTTGGTCATGTATTGACCTGAAGTTTGGTCGCACTGCGCGCGCTTATCTGTAGTCGTAACTGCAATTCATGTGTGAGTTGTTCAGAGCGCGATGAGCAGCAAGCGGCGCGGCGGGGACCTGTGAAGTTATGTGTTGGTCATGTGTTGACCTGAAGTTTGGTTGCACTGCACGCGCTTATCTGTAGTCGTAACTGCAATTCATGTGTGAGTTGTTCAGAGCGCGATGAGCAGAAAGTGGTGCGGCGGGAGCCTGTGAATTTATGGTCATGTGTTGACCTGAAGTTTGGCCGCACTGCACGTGCTTATCTGTAGTCGTAACTGCAATTCATGCGTGAGTTGTTCAGAGCGCGATGGGCAGTAAGCAGAGCAGCGGGGGCCTGAGTTTCTGAGGAAACTATTTTGTGTTGGTCATGTGATAGCCTGAGAGTCGTGGACTCTATAAGAGAAGTGTTTGTCGCTAGAAGCAATAACGATACACGTGGCAAGGTTTGTCACTAGCTGCTGAGACAGCTGGGCCATGAGCGTTGTATGTGATCTAATTGTGTTTTGTATTAGTGTACCTAAATGTTCACTTTTGATACTTTTTAAGCTTAGAGGTACCTTTTGATACTTTGATTAGATTTGATTCTAACGCATGTTGATATTGAATTGTCTATTGCTGATGCACTTGTTCTTGGTCAGGTTGGCCGAGGTTGTACAGTCGCTTCTAAAGCGAATTTTGGTTACAGGTGTACACGAGGACGTGTAATTTGTCAGGTTGGCCGTGTCGTGGAGAACGATATTGAACTACAGAATCTTTGTTTTGTTATTATTATGGTACCTACCTACCTAAGGGTGTAACGCAGTGGCGTCATTTTTTATACGTCACGAGGCCAGAGTCATGTTATAAAGGGCTGCGACCCGCGATGCCGGCACAGTTTGGCTTGCACTGTTGCAAGGGTCACACACCTTTAACATGAAACTGTCGGTTAACCCGTGTATTCGTGATTATTTAGTATAGGTACTTACAACACTATTGTGAATTATAAAAGTGACATTATAACTAATTGTGAACTGTGAAACTGACATTATAAGCCATCTAAATGAACCCAGTAACACTGAATCAAAATGATGACGGTAATATCGCTCAGCCATTCCTGGCGCCGTCATATATATAAAGATAGGGTACGTACGATATTAGTATTGCCAAGGTTCTTTAAAACCATGCATAATTCAAAAACGAAAGCCAAAATCCACCTGTTGATATTCCAAACACAAAAATGTGAGAGAAATATTTTTTAAAGGACGTCGCTGCTCGCTATTTTTTAATGGCATGTACCTATTTGATTCAATATCTGTATATTCAGTTTTTTCAAACAAAATATTTCTAAGTTACTACACTGACTTGTCCACCAATTATACACACTAAATAATCAAATTAAATCTTCTGTCTAATGGTAATTTGCATTTAACAATCACAGTAACAGTTCTAACCTAACATAACCAGTCTCCCACTTTGCTTGCGTCGAACGCTTCAAGTTGGCCACGCCCGCAATTCTTTTGTTCTGACCACGTGACTGAAAGTTGAGATGACGTCCCGTACATTTGAAGCTTTCTACAAGCTTTAACGATTGCAGATTAGCAACTTGGCTAATGACTAATCCAGGCGCGATTATTCGCGAGATCTAATTCGCGATTAGTCCATATTCGTACTGGCACTGTATAAAAAAATTAGTAAATTTGTAAAGTTTTTTTTTATAATGGAAATTATTGTGGTGCACCTTTAAATATCAGTTTTAGAAATTCCGTACTAAGATTGTACAATTTAGAGTACAAGTTAGTATCTATTTTTGATAAACAATTCGTATTTTTGTATTATAAATCATATATCCGATGTACGAACCACATTTTTGGTGTGAATTCGATAAAAAAGGTCATTTCGTTTTGTGTATTTTTTAGTTTTTATTGTAGGACACGTTCAATTGTTTTTTTTTTGCACAGCATTCATTTTTCTGGTAAACATTCAGTTAATTAGTGTGCTGAAAAATTATACAGCTGTGCATTTAAAAATATTCGTTTTTTATTATTATTGATAGGCTTGCATTTGACCACTATCTCACCTGATGGTGAGCAAAGTGCCCGACGATGGAACACGCTTATCTAGAAGTAGGTAACCTATTCAGTCTTCAATTTTTTTCATCAAAAAGAAACAAATAACATGCCGTAGATACCCACTGCTACGTCTCTTATAAAATGTATTTACTTAGTTAAAAAATTGGGTGAGAGACCTGTCTAATTTCATAGCCATGAACTTCAGGTAGTTGGCGAGGCCGCCAGAATACCAAACAGTAAATATAGGAAGGTTTAATTAAAATCGCTCTAGTAGTTTGGAACAAGTTAAACTATACATTGCGACTTCGCATTATACACTTACGTACATGTACGTGTGTACCATGGCAACCCTGGACATGAATAAAGTCACATTTTACGATACTTTGTTTATTCGTTACGAACACAAGTCCAATTTGAATACGAACAGAGTTGTACAATTTGTATTCTAGTCGGTATTTAATAATATTTCTCGTAATGTTCGCCAATTTAATTCGTTCAAACGAGCACTGTGTTACACAAATAAAATTATATTTGCTGTTTCTGACGTAGTAAGTACTATATTTTTAATTTTCTAACTTATTTGTATACTCTCATCCAACTCTCCTGTCGCAGGTCTGTGGGATCAAAATTCATTTGAAGTAAGCAGTGGGTACCTTTGTGCTCTTCTATCTGTATTTGTTCTTTTCATTTTTTGTGTGTACATAAATAAATAAGTAATGTGTTGTTTGAGTGAACAAAGTATTTCAAGTTTTTTTTTTGTGGTAGGATATAATTTCTAATGAATTCTCCAGCTGGTGGAGCGCGTGGGCGTGTCAGACTTTTACCGACTAAAATTACACCCTTCAGTTTCCTTTTGAGTCAGGACCACGAGTTTCCTTTTCAAAAAATCCCCGTTGTCCTAGCGGGCACCTACTCTGCTGGGCTCCTTCGGTTTGCTGACATCTCTTTGAGAAGGGCGTGAGACATTATGCGCTGTTGACGACTTGAGCTCGATCCGGACGGTTACCGGATAGTCGGACGGCGAGCTACCCATTGTTCGTCGTCCGTAAGTCAGCGCTTACTGGTACTGGTAGTCCGGGTTGGGGCCGCGGCGGCTGTGATGTGAGAGTTTCAGTTGCCTCACGTATGCGGCCGGCTCCTTACCTGGCATTACTGATTGCCATATTCCCCCTCGCTTCAGACAAGCATTGAAGCGTGACGCGATCATTTTTTTATTTTCTGTCTAACGCTTCTAAATGTAGGACTCTTGATTTACTAAAAAAAGGTTTAGGATTTTTAGAAAAAACTAGATAAAAATGCACTAGAGTAATTTATGACGCCTAGGAGACAGAGCTTTATTGCCTAACAAAGTGGACTAACGGTCAAAAGGTAACGAATAGCTATTTGTCTTGAATTCGGAACTTACAGAAATTACCTAGTAGGTAGCTACTTAGTATATGACTTACCGTGACTCTGGAATAAAGGCAATAAAAAGAGGGCAACTAAAGAAGACAGGTGTGTTTTCATTAGTAAAAGTCTGACTTTCCCTCTAACTCCACCTAGAGCGTGAGAAGCTGTTTGATAATAAAATTTATACGAGTATTATTTTTTGTAAGTTTATGCTAAACCTGAATACTGTTTTTTCAAAATAGGTAACAGAATCGATTCCAAGAATTTTTACACCATGTTATATTTTTTTCCAAAAACATTTCTAACAACACAGGCCACGGCAGGCATGAGGTGCCAGCGCACATCTGGGTGTGGGAGTCAAACAAGCCCTCAGTCGCCTGGATGGCCCGGTGACCATGTATTTTTACGGACTACCAGGTAACATAACACGCCCATAACTGTGATTTTTCATGATACAGTTTTGTACATAGATTCTTTACATAAAAATACTAGACCCGTGTAGGGAAACCATTACTCAGATTCAAGCGTTTATTGAAAAAGTAATACCTAATATTGATTAAATCGTGTGTACCCAATTAATTAGCGTCGTCCATCTAAATAGTAGGTGCACGCTACTACAAGCCGAGTGTGCGGTGCTGGTAGTAATCGTCACCGACACGACACGGCACCATGGCGACGGCGCCGCAAGCCCGGCGAAACTGTCACGACCGTTACCTACGCGGAACCGTCTGTCCTCAACACCCGACCGCTTACACCTCTGTAGCCGGTTTACTGTATCTGTTACTTTGTAATTATTGGTTTGTTTACATTTTATTCACAAGAGCTCTTCCAAAACGTACAGCGGAAAATATGGCGCCTATATGGCAAATCAAAAATTCAAAATAAGAATGATAAAAATTAATGATTTTAAAACATACTATAGTTAACATACTATATCCATTTTACTACTTTTAAAACTTTTTGAATTATTTAAATCGAGGAAGTATCACTTGAAAGTTATCATAAGTTTAATAAATTCTCAAAATTAAATAATTCTTCAGTCACTTCGCTTGACGCGGTCGCTGATTCTCCCCCCGCACCGTCTTGCCTACTGTTTCTTTAGCTAATAAGCCGAACGACAATAACGCACGACTGATGACTGTGTTTTCTTTTGGGTGTTGTTGAAAAGTTATAATTGCATATTTGTTTTGCGTTTGTTTTTTTTTTTATAACACAAAACCAACAATGGTAGTAGGTATATATGTGAATTAGGGTAGTAAAAACTACACTGCTCACGCGTGTAAAACGGAGGTCTAAAATTTATGGGGAGTAAACAACTGCCACGCGGGCGAAGCCGTGAGCAAAAGCTAGTTAAGTATATTTTTAAACATTACAAAATATAAAAAAAAAACAGCATCCCACCGGTATCGGGAACAGGGTACCTACCTGTATTAATAGATAGACATTTTATTCCTTACATTATGGAAATCATCAAGTATAAAACTTCTCTCGCTCTGGATGAAATAAGACGGAATCAGGGAATGTCAGGCTTTTAATGACTAAAAGCTCACCTGTATTCCTTCTGCTGTCCTTTGTATTTCAAGGCTGCAGTAACGTTTTCGACTCTTCTTAGGATTGCGGCTGGATTTTGCAAATCTCATGAAATTCAGGATTTTTAGAATTTTCATTAAATACGGCTTATGTACACTTAAAAGTTAAACAAGCTAAAACCAATTAATAAAAAAAAACTTAATAAAAAGCTAAATAAACTGAAATTAATCTTCCTTTGCATAGGGGGTTCTGCTGCTATCCCCACCACTTTGAGTGCGATGTGCAATGCATGTGTTAGATCCGCAAGCTGTAAAAATCTCAGGATTTTTCAATGGAATTCGGGCGTTTTTTCTGGACTTTTGATATTTTCATCTAGTAACTCTACCCGCAGTTCGACTCTCTCATTCCTTACACGTGTCTAATTTTATATATTAATATTTGCCACATTAAACACAAATTAAATTATTCAGTTATATTCATTGACATGAAAACTGGTGTTGAACTAAGTTGTAATCCTCACGCCCTCGCGTTACACTAGGTTTGATAGTTGAAGCTGTTTAGTAAGAGCAAAGTTTTAACAAGCAATGGATATGAACTTATGTGGCACGGAGTCGTAACATAATACACGTTAATACTTTTTCTTATTTTCATGTCAATAGTTTATTTTTAAGGTACGAAATCATCCAATGACATCTCAGGGCAGGTAAGTCCCCTCTTTGAGGCGTGGCTGGAAAGACCTCACGGCGTCCTTACCTTCCGCATGACGCAGGTCCTCACCGGACATGGTTCGTTCGGGAGTTTCCTGCACCGGATTCGTGCGGAAGTGACGCCCGGGTGTCGCCACTGTGCGGAATGCCCGGAGGACACGGTGGAGCACACAGTCGAGGTGTGCCCTGCTTGGGCGGAGCATCGCCGTGCTCTCGCGCCGGGCCTTGGTTGAGGCCATGGTCCGG
This sequence comes from Mythimna albipuncta, assembly GCA_929112965.1. Lineage (NCBI taxonomy): Eukaryota > Metazoa > Arthropoda > Insecta > Lepidoptera > Noctuidae > Mythimna > Mythimna albipuncta. The sequence goes on along the minus strand of OV815960.1, from coordinate 11,333,699 downwards.
AGCGAGGAGGAGTGGCAGGCGGTCGCCGACTTCTGCGAAGCAGTAATGCTCGCAAAGGAGGAGGCCGAACGCATCGGGCAACGGCGTTATTGCCGCCGCCGCCGCCACCGGGATTCTGATCCCGATTTCCGGCCACCGTAGGCGCGGGCTTGCGGTCAGTGAGCAATGGGTAGCTCACTGTCCGGCCGTCCAGTAACTGTCCGGACCAAGCCCAAGTCGTCGACGGCGCGCACTGTTCCCGCGCGCCTCAAGGAATTGTCAGCAACAGCAGGGACCCAGCTGGGTCGAAGCCTACTGGGGCCAGGGTTATCCGAAAGGGCGCTGGAGCCCCGGTATGAAGGCTAGAAGGAACGGGCTGGGTCTATTAGTCAGTAAGAGTCTGACACTATCTCCCGCTCCGCTCAAGAGCGGGGGATATCAATGCATGATTTTTTACCACCAAAAAAAAAAGAGCCCGGCCCGACAGATTGTTGCCGCCGATCGCGAGGACATGGCGGTGCTTTGCCTAAGTGGGGCATACTTCTCTCATATCTCTCCAGTGAGTCCTAAGGGCAGTCCACACAACTTTTAACTCGACTCCGAATTCACACACTTTTGCCGTTCCGTCAATACTTATTGAAAACATTATTATTCTTTTACAGAATCGTGCCGAGTAGTTTATGTTCCTCTACTATAGATCTCACTATAGCTATTAAGATATTTTATTATTCGTATTAATTTTATTGGCCATATAAATGTCTTACTTTAATTTAAATTTAGTGACGGTTATGTTATTTTATATCTTTATAGTATAAGTTTTATTAAAGGAAGCCTTACTGTAGAGCTTTAGAAGCTCGTTTTTATAGAAAAAAGGCCCCAAACTACTACTAACAACGGATGAACAATTTATCATTTTAAAGTCTACTAAAAGCTCCATAATGAGGTCAAATGGATTGTTATTCACAAAATCACTGCGGGTAGCATTGATTAGTATTTAACACACTTTTATATGCCAAACACCTCAATACGTGTGACGCAAAAGGTGAGTGTTTGAGTTCGTTGATTCATGATTCATGAAATAAAAATTTAATATCATATCTTATGTGTTTTCAATAACAACTAGTCCAGATGTGTTTCTGTGATGTGTTTATTTATACAGGCCGGGTGGCGGCGCTGCGGTCTCCGGCGGAACAGGAGCAATGTTGTGTAGGTTGTTTGTTTGCAAAGGGTTCAGGGATGTGATGAAATTATGAGATTGCCGCAGTAAGAGATTTATCTAGGACTTGAATTTAATTTGAAAAACTCGTTTGGATTCATCAAATAACGGATGAAGTCTCTGGTATCCGAATTCGAAAAAAAAAGTACTCATTTCTGAAAATTTTTCGAGGGCTGAAACGAAATAGCCGAAGCCTTTTCGTTTTTTAGCTCTCCTTTAATATTGTTTTCAGAATTTGTCTTTTTGTTTTTATTTAATTCGGATAACAAAAAGTGTTATACGAGATAACAACAAGGCTTTCATTAAGATCAGTTATTGAAAATTGATAGTATCAATCAGATTGCGAATGGCGTTTCAAGTAGCAACCCGAGCCAGGCGTGTCGGGCGCCCGCATGCTCCCACGGTCTCGTCTTACGTGCCTTCCCACCAGGCCTCAGTCCCACCACCAGTCGCCACTTGATCACACAACTTGGTCGCGTCATTACAATGCGGAACACGTGTGTCCAAGTGCCATGTATGTATATTAAAGTAGGACAAAGACACTCGCACGAGACGTCCTCAGAGCTACACCCGCTCGTAGTAAATACAGAACAACTAACACTGTGGACTAAAATCGTCATGTACACGTAGGTCCCAGTAATTACATTTGTAATCCGCTTGAAATTTGATATCATACAAGGAAATTCTAATGACTGTCTGATATTTAAACTTTCACATAATACCTACCAATACCTATACCTAAAAATCTAAATATAGTAAAAGAGAAAAATCATTATCGTATATTCAATAGTTCGTCGTATAATATGTATAATATTCATGCCATCATTGTAGATAATATTTCGCTATGTGGTAGGAAAATGTTAATAGTTTCAGGTATGTTTGTTAATTAGCGATACAGAGCTCAATATTGTTTGATAGGGGAGCTGATACTAGCACAGCTAAAGATAATAAATGAGATACTTAATGTAAACACACTCGGTTGGTGGGCGGAAGCAACCCCTGGGGCAAATACTCTAAAAAGCTCAGCTCTGTAAACAGTTTCTCATTAATATGTGTTGTGGAGTACAAGTTAATGTACAACCCTAATAAACCTTAATAGTAACTGTTGAGAAATAATAATACGTCAATACACCTACGGCAAAAAAACATCTGTGGCAACTGGCAACAATGCATGACATAAAGTCTGTCACACGCGACGCAGACGAAACGAAGTGATTACACGAAACAATGGCAGCGCAAATACATCACGATTTACCGTCGAATAAAAAAAATCTCTGGTCGACTATGTCCTTTTTTCAATTTATATTATCAATAAAATTCTTTCACATAAATGGGTGTCATTTGTTAGCGGGCGAGAGCGGAGCGCGCGCCGCCAACCGCTGTCGGCGTTGACATTCAATGTTGATTCAAATGCGTCCACGTCTCGGCAATCCGCCTACCGTACTTATATACACGCAATTTATTCTAATATGTCTAAAGTTTTATTAAAAATGACCACCTATATATGCACATACATTACTGAAACACTCGACCGATGCCGATGCGTAACTGTTCTTTATCTATCTGACTATACATTTCATAAACTCGGCTATTCTTATTCTTGCATTATTTGAACTGGAAGTTTTCAATTTATAAATAGAAATAATATGAAAATGATGGATTGGTCCACCGCTTCGCGGATGCTGCGGATCGGGCGCTAGATTGGAAACACTCCCGCATTTAGTTTACATTCAATGAAAAATTATGATTGAAACGCTGAGTTGCTGAGTTTAAAGCTTCTTTGTTTCTTTGAGTCAACTCAACTGTCTAAGGATTATTTATGAATTGCTTTGAAATTCTCTTTTAATAATTTTCAATCACTGTCAAAGACGAAATTGATCAAACGCGATCAATTCTCGTCATCGGTCGATCAGACAACATGCTACTTGATTTTCGGTAGCTTAAAGGCTAGGAAGGAAGAACTTAACCTATTGTTTTCAAGTTGTTAGCAAGTCTATAAAATATAAAGTAGTATTATTCCAAATGTATATTTCAATAATTACTGTTCATATTGCTTGTTTTCTTGGATGTCGTGGTCAAAGCTGTGACAAATGGGTATTCACGATATTCCACTAACACTAAGTTATTATTATCCCAAGACTAAAGTTTGACACTCGATATTAAATGACTGTTGTTGGATAGAGCAACCAGAATATTTATTAGCTTTCGTCAGCGGTTTCGCACACATACCTATGTAAAATATGCTTATGTCACTCAGGAATAAAGCAGCTTTTTGTCGGTACAAAAATATTAGCAATCGAATCAGTAGGTACTTTCACAGATTACTTCCTACAAACATAAAAACAAACATTACCTCTTTCTAATATTAGTCAAGATATATAAAATGTATGTTTCAGAAAATCTAACCTAACCAAAGATTTTATCCTTATTTATCCGAAAGCAATTTCATCAGCTAGGGTGAACATGATAGTAGCATGGGGCACGCACGTTTAGTCTCCGTCAATTATAAATAATGTTGATCTAAGTAATAATAAAAGGTGGCCTACTTAGTTCTTAACATAAAAAACCTTTCAGTTCCGTTTGTCAATCGAAGACGTCGAGGGGAGCGCTATACTCCCAAGTTATCAACCTTAATTGCGCTATTAAGTCCTCGAAAAAAAAAAATCGATACGCATGAATATAATAAATAAGGCAGGAACAGGAATTCAGTGAAGTATTCCTGTACCTGATGAAGAATGCGTAGAACGCTGAGTTCACGAACGCTGCTACATAAATCATAAGCGAGAACATAGGTACTCGTGCACACGATATGTACACGTACGGATTTGTTGACCCAGTTCTACTTATGATTGCATTACTTTGTATATTTAAAAACTAACATTAAAACGTGTGTTTGTTTGTACGCCAATGCAGATGTTAAGAAATGTGGAATGATTTAAATAAACTCTTACTGCAGCGTGTTTGTTGATAAAACGAAATGATGAAACTCCGGACGGCCAGTGGCGAGTTACAAAGTCATAAACATAACCGTACCGATGTTACTTTGCAATATTTTCACTTTTTACCGGCGGCGGCGGCGAGCTGCCGAGGTGTGGACTGAAAGAGTCGGAATGTGTGACGTAAATGTACTAATGTTATGATTTCTCCGTAAATATGTGTGAAAGATTTATTCAAGTAGCAGTACCATAAAGGAATTAGTCGAGTAGAGTTTTGTATCGAGTTGCATAAAATAAATTTTCGTGAAAAGTCTGTCCTATTTGGGTAACTACTTCAAATATTAATGAAATGTAAGATAAGACGTTCTTGTTCTAGATCCCTAAGCAGAGTGAATCTGCTCTCGTTGTTCAAGTGTGACTTTTTTGCACACTGTATCTCATAAATATGGAGATCGATCTTTCTTTCCTTAGCGGTTGGTACAGATCAGCGATAATGTGACAAAACAGACTCTTACGTCATGAGCTAATGACTAACATGACCTTGCAGATATTGTTGGCTTTACTTTCGCCCTTCCTGCCTCGTATAATTGCAACATTTGTAATGGTTTGATTTTGCTCTACTTACGTGATCAAATCATTGGCATAAACTTGATAAAAAACTATCTAAAGTTGTAATATAAATAAAAAATAATAAGAAGGAGTATACACTCATGTTTTACTTTTCATAAAAAGCTAGTAAACGACGTCCACCGTCCAACCCTAATCTCTGTAAAAGTAATGTAATGTAGCGCGACCTTCTCAAAAATTTTCATGCATTTCTAAAGCGTAGAAAGAGCTTCACAAGTGTAGCGAGATCACCCCACATATTTTTATAATGCCAGATTTTATAGCTGACGTAACTTATCAAAAATATATTACGAGAATAAATTTCCAAGTTGATGAGAATTAAACAATCCACAAAATAACGTAAGCTTTACGCCAAATGTGGTTTGAAGGTTTTAGTGTGAGTTTTAGTATTTGTTTTGGGACGTAATCGGGACTCTTTGCGAAGCATCACAGATCGTAATATTGGTTCCCAACGTCTACCTTTACCAAGAAGGTCGGGAATAAGTTACAATAATATTATTAATAACATCACAGCGCTTGAATGGTGAGGGTTACCAAGGCAAGCTAATTACAACAAGAGCTAATAAATAACAAAAGCTTATTGCGATGTAAACGTAGAACAGCATTATAAAATTTAATACGTTATGAATCTTTAACCATAACAAAGCACTGAGGCAATTATAATGGGATTGAGACGGAAGAATCCGTTGTACTACTTGAAGTTAAACTGTCTTTAGTGCTAGATAAAACAAGAAAGTGTCTCATGAAAAGAAAAACTGTTGAATTAGGTTACAGTAAAGTTGGGATGACACGTTACACGGCTCGTTTACGACCTTCTACGACGGATTAATTTCACGTGCAGAAACTCTTAATGCCTTCATAGAGCAGTTCTAGGTACCTCGTGTATAAAGCTGCGACATCTTTGTAGCAATTTTTAGTCCGTACCACATTAATGTCCAAGTTCCCTAGTTCCGTGGATCTGGCTGGCTTACGTAATTATTTTATCACCACTTATAAAGAACGTATAAATAAAGTTAGTTATGTTGGTAACGTAGAAGGGAATATTAGAATGTTTGAAATCATATTTTGTAAATGTAAATATGCTTTATAAATTAATTAAGAAATTTAAAAAAGCCCATTCTAGTGACTGCAAATGCCACACAATGTTTTGAAATGGTGTGTTAAAACCCCTTATAGAATTTGTCAAACTGTTATGTTTTTGTCAATTTTTGATATTCGATTGATTGATGAAATGATTGATTTAATCTACGGCTTTGCCTGAAGGTTTAACACTGGGTAGTTAAATCTGATTTTTATATTTATGTAATATGAAAACAGTTTTAAAAATTCGCCAACATCGCTATTTTACATGTTAGTTCGACAGTACTAAAGCTCCAGCACTTTTGTCAATTAGAACACTTGCTCCCTGTACCTATTGATATTTATTAGTGTGTAGAAAATATTCTCATACATTAGACTTATTATGTGACAGAAATATTAGTAACTGCTGTGGCCCGCGGTTTCACCCGCGTCTTTGGTTACCGCTCTACTCCCGTAGGTCGAAGCACGATGTTTATTTCACATCACGCTATGGGCGTGTAGCCATTAGTGATCGATACTTAAATAACGTATAGCCTTCCTCGATGAATTAACTATCCAAGACTTAACTAATTTTTCAAAGCGATCCAGTTGGTAATTCCTGAGATTAGCGCATTCAAATAAACAAACAAACGCTGTAATTACACAAAAACTAAAAACAATCTACAATGAAGTTGAATCTTATTTATGTAGGTTTATATTGTACGCACACTGGATCCTACCCTCGAGTGTGATCTCTCTATCTCTCAAAGGTTTGCTAAGAGAAAACTCATTGTTAAATTAAGCCCGGATTTGTGCCAACTAATTGTTAAATCATAGCTGTGTAACTACTAACATAGTTAGTTTGATGTACAGTAAAGAATTAGAAAGTGCGAATTTTATAATACAAAACTATTATATTAAACTTGAAGCTAATTATGTTCTCAATTTCAAATTAATCATGTAAAAAGACTTATATCCAGCATTAGGTAAGCTATAATGCAACGTCTATTAATATTTACTGCAGGTGCAACTTTGCATTATGCCTCTCTCAAAGCAAAGTCTACGTCACGGTCTTGGCACAAAAGGTTAAATATGTCGGCGACAGGACATTTGCCCCCAAGGCTGAGGCTGTGAACAAACTGTCTCGCTTACTATACAAACTAAACAGTGATGAAAAACCAAAGAAAAATGTTGCATGGAAAAACCAAAGAATCAACAGATTCGAGCATGCATTGTCTGTCTTGCAACATTTTCGAAGTATTTATTGGCTCCTTTTGCAAAAAAGCAAAGACCAATATTAATTCAAGTTCGATAGCACTTGAGACTAACGTAAAAGTCACACGACTTTTACGCCAGAAAAAACTCAGAAAAGAAAGCCACACTTTTAATTCTCAATTGTATGAAAGTAAATGAAAAACTCATATAATTGTGATCTCAGTACTCTCAGATGCGATAATTTGTCTCTGCCTATCCCAAAGGTTAACTGGTAGAAAATGCAATTTCTAACTCCTTCGCTCCCTCGAATTTGGTTATTTTCATTACGAATAAGTGCAAGGAAAGTAAAAATAAAATAAAAAGTCGTCGTACCTATAATTCTATGTAGGTATCTTTCTTCTTTTCTTCCTTTCATTTAGGCGGTAAAAGGTTCCACTACTGCTTTTAGCCTATTCTCTTATGAAATTAGGCGTTAAAACACTATTTTATTATGATAAACTTATCGTCTTAATACAAATCTCCACTGTAACGCAACTGCACGTAAATGTAAACGAAACTCGAAAAAGCCAACGACTGATTGCCACTTTGCATTTGTTAAGGCTGAAAACGCGTTGTGGCTTTTGTTCATTGCCACAGCGCAACATAGCCGCTACGACGCGACATTCATGATGTGGCTTTTTTAAGAAACCACAAAGCGTTCTAAGCTATTTTAATCTTATTGAACGATTTCGGTCTATGAGCATTTCTAACAGATACCTTATCATAATATTTGATTCGCAAACATAACACACGAAAAGCTTATCATTAATTAACAGAGAAGTTCCTATATGACGCGCGAACAGTCTGACGCTGCATTTTATTACGTGTAACAAGAACATGGAGGAAAATTGTTATATTTCGGAACCATACATCACTGATGAAGGTGCGTACAAATTAAACAGCGGGTCGTCAGAGCGAAGGGCGGGAAGGGTCAGGCCTGTTCGCGACTCGGGCTCCGGGCTCCTTCTTCAACCACCACTCAAACGAGCACCTTTAATTGGGGTGAAAATAATTATACCAATCATAACATTAATCATCTTGAAATTACCCACCTAATTTTAAATATCAACGTAACTTGATCATTATTCCCTTGCCTCTAAAGATGATATCAGCGTGCAAAAATAATGTTATTTTTACTCATTAAAATTTTGTTTCATTACGAAATTGTTGAAGAGGTCCCAATTTCACATTTCCAACAGATATTTTATACAATTTTGCCGAAAAACAAACTCTATTACTTAGTTTGTGTGGGAGAAGAAAATATTATTTAGTACAGTAGTCAGTGGGTCATTTTCTCATGTAAGAGCTATTAATTACATAAATAACGATTGTATGTAATAAAAATTCAGTTGTGTAATGTTAAACAATTTGTTTCCATACATCATACCTACATCGTAGATTGTACAATACCTACTGGAAAGAATTGCTGTGAATAATTTCATTGACGAAATATAGGTTCACTCACTGTTTCTGTAATTTAGTGGTATATATTATTATATAATAATATTCGATGTAAATTTTATTATATAAGATACAGTTACCAGGCTTAAAATAACTAGGACATACAGAATTTATCCAAATAAGAAAAGCAGCGAGGTTTTTCAAGTTGTGCCAAAATTATATTGCTATGTTTGCCTCTGAGCTCTTCATCTAGCCAGGTTTTATTTGTTGAACTGTCGTAAAACCAAAGGTTTAATTGCTTTTACAAACTTGGAAAAAGCACATTCATAAAGTGCTACGAAACTACGATTGGAAAGAAAATGTACCGTTTTCGAATCTAGAAATCAGACAATAAAGTCAAACTAAACAAAGACCGTTTATACTTATTTAATTTTCCCTGGGGAGCTGAAGGGTTCTGATGGAAATAAGTCATGTATTAATGCCGGCTTCTTGGCGGGGCGGGTGAATTAAAACTAGGACCGGACTTTATGGAAACTCAATTAAGGAAAGGGTCAAATAGGAAAGCGAAACTTTTTCAGAAAAAAAATAACATATAAACATTAACTGTCTTCTAATTAGGTGATAACGATACCGAAACGATATCGTGGGACTTGTAGTTTTATAAATTTTTAAACAAACGGTGTAAGTTACTGGTACAACTCGAGACTGCTCGGTATGCTACCAACGCAACGAAACTGGTGGTAAATGGCAACTCGATATCTATACATTTATATAAAAGGAGTTTTACAAATAAACTGACTGACTGACAACGCACAGCCGAAACTACTAGGAGTAAGAGCGCAGCAACGCGGAGGAACCAACTTGTATGCGAGCGAATCCGCAGGTGAACATAGTCGATACATGAATGTACCAGCCTCACGATATCGTGTCGTTACCATTATCGTATAATGTGAAAACGGGCATACTCTTTAAATAAAACTAGTCACATATCTAGTTAAAGAAATATTTTTTTAAAGTCTTTTACTCAAGCTCATAAGTCTAGACTTGGCGCTAGGTTGGAGATATAAAACCGATATTGAAAACTTGGATAAAGCTGGTCAGCATAACTCGAAAAGTTGTTCGCAGTCGCTTTCCTAGGAAAGTTTCTTTGAACCTCAATTTTGGTTAAGTAATCTAAACAAATAAGTAAGTACTAGTTCAACAACAACAAAACAATATGGTGAACGTGACTGTTGCTGGCTAGTTTGAGCGAACTTGTGGCTTTTGCTTTTAGGAAAGAGATTTTTATTAAATCTATCTGTTGCCCTCGACTTCTTCCGTGTCAAATTTGTAAAATTGCACATAATGTAGGTAACGAATAGATACCTAATTCTGTGCTTACGATTAATTCCGTAAGGATTAAATTCATTCGTTTTACTTTCACATAAAACGGCTAAAGGCCAAACGGCAATTAGCTACAGCAAAAGTAGCCTTATTTCTTAAGATATGCTATCTGTTAGTGGGAGTCCCGTCAAAATTTCCCTCGCGGATTTTTGTCCCTTTCGGAGATAAACCCCCTCTCAAAGTAAGTAGAAAATAGTCATATTTAGACAAAAAAAAAAAGTTTCGATATTACAAACCGATTTTTTAGCGATCCGCCCCAGATTCGCACGAGTGATACAAATCTTTGAAATTCTTAGATTTTTAACCGACTTCGAAAAGGAGGAGGTTCTATGTTCGGCTGAATGTGTTTTTTTATGTTCACTGATATCTCGGTCAATTGTGGACCGATTATGAAAATTATTTTTTTATTGAAAGGTTATGCTTCCAAATTAGTCCCATAGAAATATTGTTATGATCTGATCATGAACTTCGAAGATATGGAACAGAACTCCTCTTAGGATCACAGCAGAACTGACGTAACAAGAAAAAATGCTTTGTTTATAAGTATAGTCGATGACTGACTGAAAGAAAAAGGGGAGGGGGATGTATCGAACTGATCTGATGATGAAGCCAGAAGGTAAATTAATGTAATCTAACCGTGTTTGGGATTATTACAATTGCTATGAGATGAATGAGAGAAGTTTGACTGAGGGGTACTTTTTAGTGGTGGTACCATAACTAAAAAGTGAATATAAACTAATATATATATATATATATAACCGACTTCATTGTTCACTGAAAAGTACAAAATAACGTTAATTTCGGAAGTATGTGTTAAATAACGAAGAGACAAAACTATGTTAGAAACTCCGACTTCCGAAATTATATTATTTAGTTTAGTATTATAATTAAGTCGGTTATTTTTTTTTTGTAAAAAGTTTTTTTTTCTATATATAGGTATATCGCTTGAATCACTCTGTCTATTGATTTTAGATCAATGAATTTTACCACATGAAAATCCTCTCAGTAGTTTTTGCGTTTATCGCGAACAGACATGTAGACGGGGTGGACACGGATTTGTAATATTTAAGGATAACGAAGGATAAGACTTCATTGGTTCTGTGACCTTCTATACACAATGATCACATCATAATAATATTATAATTGCCTCATTACGAACATGTTGCTTTGAGTAAAAATAAACATTGTATCACTATTTCGTAAATCCCATTTGCTGGTAACTCGACTAATTTACTTGTATTAGCTGTTAAGCTAACACAGACTTGTGTCGTTGTCATTACGCTTTTGTGTTTTGGATTTTATATTCACGTTCATTTATTATTACCAGAATCTAATAATGGCTTTACCTAACGCACAGAAGATTATATTTTATTGTATTTGAGAGAACGGCCATTAGGCTTTTATTGTAACCACTGTAACACTATATTCTACTTGTCGGCATATTTACCACTAGCGAACGGCCCCGGCTTCGCACGTGTGTTAGTAATGTTTAAAATTATCGGGATTTTTCTACTATAAAATGCATGAAATTCAGTGTTTTTTTGAATTTAAGTGAAAAAATAGACACACAGACATGATGTGGGCGAGTGTTTTATAGTACGCAAAGATATCCTTCTTTGTATACCTCGCCGTACAGCGTAGAGTTTAGTTTACTGTTGTCCGACTAAGCTATGTTAATTATAAGTTAACGTTTACGTTATAGTAACATGGAGGTGATAATGTGGGTGGTGTCGAGCGCGTGTTAGGCTCTAGTGGCTGTGCGGCCCCGAGTGAAGCTCCGGTAGCAGGCGCGCAGGCGGCGCACGCGACCTCGAGTCATTGACCGCCGCGGCCGCCATCGCCGAGCTGCGCCCGCGCCGGTGCCGTTGCTGCTTCTACGAATGGGTGTCAGCCTAAGGATGCCAAAATACCCACCTTTGTTAATCTCTTTCACGAATTCATGAGGAAAATATGATTCACAACCAATAAGCCACAAGTTTCTCTCTTTACGTCACAAGGACTTTCTCTGACTTTATATTTTTTATCACCAAAAGTAGCTACCATGGGTACTACGTAAAAGTTTTAAAGCAATCTGTTAACATAGAAGTTAGCAGCCTTATCAACTTAATACCATCAGTCACCGACTTTATTTTAGACGTGAAAATATGAAATTTAATTTAGACAACCCTAACTAAAACCGTTTAGACGTACGAGCGAGGGAGACGACAACTTGACGTCTTCTAACAAGAGTGAGCGAGATAGCATCAATCCTGTTGTGGTGATAGAAAAAGAGAAACCAGTGTGAGAAAAAATACGTCAAGTCATTGTAATTTTCGAAATATGTGTTCGTGTATTTTACGGGGGAACAACAAAAAGGGGACGATTCCGTGGTGCAAAAATATAACATTTAAGGGTTGAATGTGGAAGCTGTAAATAATACTGCTCAAAGTTTGCCATGCGTAAACGACGCCAACGAAGAATGTTACCTCTGACATTTAGCCCATTCATACTGAGAGTCATAGATTAGAATGTAATTCTCAGAACTCGATTTCAATGGAATCAGCATGAGATGAGTAACATTATGTGTACTAGTATTAAAAAAAACGTGGCGAAATAATTCGTGATAGCCAATCGATTCTGCGAAATAAAATCTCTGTGGCTGACAAGAGTTTTGATAGTAGGTACCTAAATCAATCATGTCTATAAGTTGTTCTATTTTTACTTTAATTCACAAATACCTGTTGAAAGTAACTTCGTCACAGTTTTTTTTTTCTAACTTGATTAACTGTGTTATTTTCATGGATACTGCTTAGATTTTTTTTATTGAGATATCATCAAATAACTTGTAGCGACATCTATAACGCCACATAGTAACTAAACTACGAAATCCTGCATCGCGGTATTAGAGTTCTACGTGCGATTAGAACTTGGACAATGGTCTGAAATCAACTATCGGGCAGTTGCCCGGATCAGACTTAACACCCGTCTGGTCGGAGGGTCCTCCCTTTTCAATGGATGTTCATGGGACTTATATACCTACTATTCCGTATACAGTAGAGCCTCGTTAATCCAGTTAGTGAAAAACAAAACCCCTTCCGAATTATCGAGGCGTCCGGATTATAGTAAGTATGCAATATTTTAATTTGAAACAAACATGAAAAAACCGGCCAAGAGACTGTCGGGCCACGCTCAGTGTAGGCTTAGTAGGGTAGTTTCCCGTCCGTCACAATAAGTGTACCCACTTATGAGTTTAATAAAATGCTTGCATATACGATTATGTCGATTATACCACAAACTTAGTCCAGAAATTATTTTGTACAACCTTTTGGTCTTTTTTGCACAAAAACTGTTCTTTCCATCAAGTTCAAAATAATTTTCCTAGAAAGTCCTTTTAAAGTTCTACTTTTCAGATTTTTTTCATATTTTCTAAATTTATGGTTCAAAAGTTAGAGGGACACACACATTGTTTTTTACTTTTGGAGCGATTATTTCCGAAATTATTGACATTATCCAAAAATGATTTTAGTAAACCCCTATTCATTTTTAAATACCTATCCAACAATATATCACACAAGGGTTGAAATAAAAACTTTCCACTTTACATACAGGGGAATACCCTAATAAAACATTTTTTTCCAATTTTTATATACCACTGTCGGCGTGATTGATATACATATTGGTACCAAATTTTAGCTTTCTAGTGCTAACGGTTACAGAGATTAAGCGAGGACGGACAGACAGACATGGCGAAACTATAAGGGTTCCTAGTTGACTACGGAACGCTAAAAAGGACATTAAAAAAAAATCTAGGGGTTAATACTTGAAGAAGTCTGTTCAGTATACTTTTTGCACTTCATTTTAAAAGCACGGTTTCTAAGTTGCCGGAGAAACTAATAAAATGATTGCATATTGACACGCTGTGGCCTGCACCTACCGCTTCCTCTACGAACGTGGGTCCGCGCGATCCTTTCGTCCGTCCGGATTACAGCGAGCCGGTCGGAGTAACGAGGGACCGGACTAGCGAGGTTCTACTGTACTTCTAAAGTTGTGTTCCCGACGTGATCTAGATACGCGACCTTCTGATCAGGAAATTAAACTCCCTCTCGCTCTAAGGCGAGTGTCAAACTTTTACTAAATTTTATTTTAATACTCACATGTGTTCTTTTAGTTACCTCTTGCGTTCCAGGGTCACGGTAACTCTTTCAAACAATTAATAAGCTTAATAAACTATTGTGTTTTACCATCAATGATTGCATCACTGCTTCCCTCAGATGGGATCGTAATTAAGCACTAGTTTATGCCATTAAAAAAATCTGCATCCGCTGCAGATTTTTTACTATTGAACCTGTCTTCAGTTACTTTTACTTAAACCCAATTAAAAATAAACTGTACATTGATACATTTTCATTGTGTCTCAAAAGTTTCTAGTTTTTCTCGACATAAACAATTCTACCGGTATATTTTCTAAGAATATCTCATTAAAAAATCGTAACAAACAACTATGATAGGTTAAGTAAAGTTTTTCTCGTTTGTTATTATAAGTTAAAAGTGTCTAGTTAAATGTGAACAAACTCGAGCTTCATTGAAGAGCTGTAATTTAATGTTTTCAATCCGTATTCAAGTTGTATGCAGTATTCCAGAAACGTTTCCTAAGTTGGCTACGCTCACCGCCAGAGATTTCTATGATATAATTGCTTTATTGAACTATTAACACACGCAGATCTACGTAGTAACGATGACAATAACTTAGGGTAGGTACTCAACATGAACTGTTACCGTAGCCTTAGAACGCAAAGGCAACTTAAGGAACACAGGTGCGTTTTTGTCAGTAAAAGTCTGTGACTCTCGCTCCACCCACGGCGGGAAAAGTTATTTGGTGAATTCCCTCCTCAAACAAAAGGTTTTCAATATACAAGTCGACATGAGCACACAGGTATAAAATTCCTGCCAGTTAGTTTACTATACTGCCGACCTACGCAGCTCTATCGAACGCATAAACTTGGAAAAAAGAAAAACTAGTTAAATGCACTCATATTTCAAATTCAATTTTCTACTATTTTTACTTAACACTTAACACTTTTTTTATTGTGGCAATACCAACTAGCCGTCTACTTTTATCTAAGATCATCTAAGTTTGTTCTCATTGGTATTTCCTTCGGCAAAAAGCCTTTTATTTTAAAAAGGGGAATTATTAAACGAGCGACTAAAAAAAAAAAAACTTAGCGACTGATGATGAGATACTGTTTTAATAACTTGAGCGGTATGAATTTGAGTAAGCGACACATTAACTAAACTAACAACAAATATTGATTAACAATAAAATCCAGAACGAGCTTACTAAAATTGGGTTATTGAAATCCTAGTTAAACGATTAAATTAGTATGTAAGCGACTAAAATAATTAGTGAGCGACTAGAAATAAAAATGAGGTTTTAAATAAGGAATTTACGTTAGCAAATGTTTTCATCATTGTCTAATTATCTAGTCGCAGGTAGATTCATCATTTGAACTGGGTGAAATAGGTTAGGTTAGGTTAGAACTGTGACCTACCGCGCGTGAGCCGAGTGAGCGAAGCGAGCGGTGCCGCGGCAGCGGCCGGCGAACGCTACGACCAAGTTGCTCGCAGATTTTATTTCACCATTTTTTAATTATTCGGGTTTTTAATATCCGGATTATCAAATTACCTTGTGACATACATAATACATAAATATCGGTATTTAGGACATTCGATACTGTGTACATTTATATTTAGGACATTCGAAACACTTCATTTATGTTAAAATGCCGCTCAGTATAAATAAATCATTGGCCAAATCTGGAAAAAAATGCAGGACAAAACATTGACACTCAAACAAATATTAGGTCACTCAAATATTATGAAGCTTCTCATTTTGTATTTTAAGTAACTCAAATTAAAGTTTGTAAGTCGCTGTTCTATTGATTTCTCGTCACTCGCAGTCAGTCGCTCACTTATTATTTCTATAACCCAAAATAATTATTTTTGTCACTTAAAATTTTAATTTACAGTCACTCGTTTAAATACTACCCTTTTAAAAACCTGCGCGAATTCTACATTTTATTAATTTCCAATAAGTGTAATAAAGAGATTCTTCATCTTACTATTGTACCGAATACTTATGAGATGAGGTGTGTCACGGAATTTCCTGGGTAGATAGGACTCGCCAAAGTTTCCAACAATTTTCCCAGCAATATTATGCACCAGGAATATCACATTTTCTTGGTCTAAACAGTATATTTACTTGGAAATTTCGTGGCCTCAATGTGTTGATTCATATGCATAACATATTCGTAGTAGGTACATTTCATACTATCGCAGTATTCGCAGTAAGACTGGCTGAATCTATAGTTCAAGAGATAGCTTCATGATTAGTTGGTTCTTTGTTTAGATACGAAAAACCGGCAGCCAGCAAGTTTTAATGCATTGAATAATTTGAAATCAAACTGGGCTTTTGTGTAGGTTTAAGTACATATTAGAATGCAAGGATCTAGGTACCTATTACATCAAATACATAGGTATAGGTATCATATCTTAGGTGTTAGTTTACTACCCACCATACTTCACATTTATTTTAAAACATTTTAAACTTTCTCATATGAAAAGATACCAGAGATTACGTGCTAACTTTCCAGACTGACGAACAATAAATTTAAAAGTATAGACAAGATTGCCAACTTTTAAAATCTATTCACACGATGATAGACGCTATCGCATTATTTACATGCAGTTACTTACGATTAATGCTCTAGTTTACCAAAATTAAGCTAGAACTACATGGACGCACACATGTAACACGCCTGATTTTTACGTATAACGACTTCGCGTGGCGTGGATCAACTATAGCTCTACAAGTCTAGTTTCCATATAAAATGTATGGCGCGCCCAGATCGGCGTGTGTGGCATACGTGTGTGTAATGTAGTTCTAGCTTTATAGTTGAGATAAGTATGATAATAAAGATGTTTATATGTGTGTGTATTGTTCCAGTGTGGTGCACGGTTCGCGGTGACGATGAGCAACACGACGCGCGGGAAGGAGACGACGTTACCATGCAGTGTCGCTTCGCTCTGGAACCTCTGGCTGGCGAGTCGCTCACCTACTACTGGGTGAGGAGCACAGCCAGCGGTCACGACAACGTCGCCATCGGCAACATCCCGCTAGAGACTAACTACCAGTAAGTACAGCCGCTCTAACAAGCCACGACAATTTCATTTAGCCAACACGACAAAAGAAAATCCATTTTCTTTCAGCTAAGGTTAGCAAAAACAAGCCGCGTAGTATTTCAAACACACACAATGTTTGGGTCCGTACACACAATATCTTTTTACCTCAAAATAAAGCGGCTTTGCCAAATTTTTGTATATCCAGGACCCGAAGTTAAATGTGTCAAGATGCAAATCTTAGTTACGCTCAAGTAGATACTTATGATCTTTCGACCTCCGTTGGACGTTTCGTCCTCCTACTACACCCCTTTTTTTATCCCAACAAGATATTCAAATAAGTACCGATCTCTAGGGTAAATATCGGACATCTGCCAACCCTTATAAAATAATTAATATTCATGAAAAAGTACAAAGAGTTTGCGTGCTAAACACGAAGCCGGGTCGAAATAATACCGCTATAACTTTTCAAAATAAGTAAATTATTGGGGATTAAAACTTATCTAACAAGTATTATAACTTTTATAATGTAATCGTGCAAGTAACGCACGTAGAGGAATATTGTAAAGCCTGTCTTTAAGAAGAGCGTTCAATTAATTCGCGTTACATGAAACGTAGGTTTAAATAGTGAAACGTATAGCTGAAGCAGCAAGTAAGAGATCTATTCCCAAAATAAGAGAAATACATTTACGTAATTTCATGCACGAGTAGCTACATTGAATGCGATACGACGTCGTCTAATGCGAAGAAGATAAATTCAACGTCCCAATATCTTTCATTCCGAGTGTACATTATAGCAGCCGAAAGCATTTAAACTGTACGTTTGAAAGATCCCATGGGCATGGAATTATACCTAGCTATGTAACATGCACAAAATGCTCGACCCCGGGGAGTCTGTGGGAACTGACAGCGAAAAATAAAAAATATTAAATTATCACACAATGATGGCATGTCAGGCAGCGTAAACGTAATTCCTTGTCGCAATGTTTTTGAGTAAGAAAAGTTATGTCAAGCCAGGGTAATAAGCTGCCAACAGTAAAAAATACATTATTTTGTTTTGCTCGATATGATTTTTTTTTGTGTTATATGGTTAACGAAACAAGACTCCTTATCAATTGCAGACACGTGATGAAACGCGAATGCTCCAGGGCAACCAGCGAAATTCATTTTTTAGAAAAGAGCTAAAATAAAATCTTGACGTTTTACTTTGTCTCTTGTCGTTGCCGCAAATATAATTTTAAACCTTGCTTTTATTTCATTTGTGGAGTTTGGTTAACTGTCAGAAAATAAATCGTGGGCTAAGTGCTGTTGTAGCTACTGTAAATATTCACTTTAAAAAAATATATGTAGAATCTGTATAGTCGAGTAACCAAAAAGAAACTTAAAGCCGCAAGTAACCCAGGCACCCCCCGCGTAATGGTCAGTTACATCAAGGTACTGCTCGTCTTGCTTGAGGAGCTGGGGTCAATCGAATGCTACACTTGTCCTACCCGTATGCAGACCACGCGCTTTGGACACGGAGTTGCGGTTATCAGCCCGAATTACTTATGTCGTGATCAGATCTTAAAATTGATCGCTTCATGATGCGGCTATTTCAGGAAATGGTTGCATTTCGTGATATAGCCAACTAAAGTGGATAAAAAAGGCCTTAATAAAGTAGGAACTTATGTAATTCTCATAAAGAACAGGAACCTTTATTTTTAAGCGTATGTTTGTTGTAAGTTAAAAAATCAAAGATTCCTGTTCCGCGGATCGCCTGGAGGCCGCGGCGGAGCATACGGTGGTAGTGTGCCTCGTTTGGGTGGAGCACCGCCATTCTCTTGGATGCGATTGGCAGCAGCGACCTCTCGCGTAGGACCCTGGTTCAAGTCATTGTCCAGAGCAAAAGAGAATACGATGCAGTCGCATGCTTCTGTTAAGCAGTATTACTAACGAAGGGGACGACCGCACGCGTGAGGCAGATAAGATAGGATATAGTAGACATCCTCACCGCAACAGGAGCCCCCCCCCCCGGGCGTTAGGAGTTACAGGACGATTGCTGTCACCGTATGCACAGGCTTGTGGACGACGAGTACTGTCTGACACGTGCGCCCCCACTCCTTCCTAGAGCGGGAAAAATCACTGAATGATTTTCGAACCCAAGCAAAAGTATTTACCCGAGGGAAACACTCAATCAGTATTTTAAACTAATGAACAGATCATTAGACTTAAGTAAATAAATGGTAAACCAAAGCAGCATATTACATTACATCATTAATTTTATCCTCTTTACATTCAATTTAGTTCAATCAGATTGCTGGAACCTATCGTGTGATTTTATATATTTGAGTTAAATGTTCCCCTTCCCACAAAACCAATATTAAAATTGTTTGCACAACTGAAGCTATTGGAAACCGATGACATTAATAATTTAGGGATGTCGTTATCTCCCTGTTCTAACATCACAAGTTGAGAACAAAAGCAATTTTGATTAAAAACTCATACTTTTATGGATTGCCTACTCTTCTTATTGATGAAGTTACTTCTGATTCTACTATTAGAGCTTTTCTTCGACAAAAATATAATTTATAGCACAGTAATCACTATGTAGTTTGTCTTGCTACTTATAAGACCATTTCCAAGTGCTTTTTATGGAGTATATGTATGTGTAATACATTATTCTTGTATTTACATAACAGTCATATTTACTCGACATTATATTCAACAGCAGGCGTATTTATTAGGCACAGTAATTAGGTATTGTGCCTTGTTAGTGTAACGCTAATGGTATTATACATTAGGGAACCTAAATATTTTACTTAGCAATTTGCTATCAATATAGAATTTCCTTTCTTACCGCCCTAAATATACAACTTTCACTTTTTCTGGCATCTGAATAAAGAAAGTCTTCTAAAAAATATAAAATGTAGAGTTATTACTACGGCATAAAATTGTTTCTATAATAAGAATAAAGATCTAATCATACTAAATTATAAAGAGTATGTGTGTGTGTGTACTCTTTGAATGGATTTGTATGAACTGTGGCACCCGAGTAGACACTGCCCTGGAATTAAACATAAGATACTTTTTGGTTTTATCCGGCGAGTATGTTCCCTGGGGGTAGTTTTAAATTTTCACGTGGGTAAAGCCGCTCATCTTATATAGTTTTGTGCACAGCAAGGTTTCTAGCGGGATTACCATTCGTAATACGAGCTAATAATGCAAATGGATATAGTTGTCAGTGTCATCTCGTAATATGGCAAAACAGGAAATCTTTCTGAACACCCCACAAATGACCACAATAATATTAAGGTTGTGGGTACTCGTCGGGCCTTCACTCTGATGTTACCACTAAGAGGGAATTACGTAAAATTCCTTTGTGTTATTTCTGTACCAAGATACATACATACACACGATTAGCATCCTTTCAAACGTTGGACGTCACGGACTAAGGACTTAAAACAGCTTTTCTCCGTGTAAATAGTTTTTAAGTTTTTATTTTCACTACATTATCTACATATTTTTTTATTATTATTATTATTTTCACTACGTACACACTACTGCAAAACGAACATTAGACAACGAATACGTATGCACTTAGTGTACCTGTCTGTACCTATGTCTATTTACAAACGACTAACAAATATTTTCCATGCAGTCTGAAGAGTCGCCGGCCTCGTTAAACGTACAGGTTTCAAGGGAGCACATTCACGTCGGCTCAAGCTTTTGTTCTTTGTAGGATCGCGAGGAATCTGTCGATCCTGGAAAATAATGAGAGAACCCATTAAGGAACCTCGCTTCTTCGAAATTAAAAACGGATATGTTTTGTTACAGGATCTCGTATGCACCATCGGAGGGTCGCTTTGACCTGTTGGTGGCGAATGTGTCGTACGAGCGCGACAACGGGCGGTTCGAGTGCCGCGTGAAGGCGGGCGGGTCGGGGCGCACGCTGCACGCACAGGGCCACGCGCTCACCGTGCTCACGAGCCCACGCGCGCCCGTGCTCTCGCCCGGCTCGCACGCGCAGTCGCAGGAGGGCCGCGAGCTGAACCTCTCATGCTCCAGTTCAGGAGGCTCACCCGAACCCACCATCAAGTAAGACACGAATTTTGGTTTTGTAATTCCGTACTCGTTTGCTGAATATAATCTTAAGTGATTATTCTTGTAACACATAAGTACCTACGTTCCGCCTCCCATAATACCTACAATTTTAGAAAATGAAGAGCTTAATCGGACTTAGAGTAACAACAAAAGTTGAAACAAAACGACGTGCTCGTAGCACAACAGCTTGCTACAATTATTATAGCCAATATTCTTAGGAATCTTTGAATGTTATTCTTATAATTCATGTTTTGCTTTAATTATTTAATTTGCCATGTTTGTTATTGTGTACAAATAGCGGAAATAAGATTTTCCTAAAACGGTACCTACTCCATAAAAGCTTTCCCAAAACCACCACTAAAAACAGTTCATTTCGAAAACCTTTGAATTATTTCTCTTCGAAATTACCCAATGTTAAAAACAACAGGAACATAAGTTAAATTAACGGTGGAAGTCTCGCCATATTTACTGTTGATATGTAGGCGTGTCACTTTTAAAACTTTGTCGTGATATAAGCATAAAGTTACAAATTAAACATTTAATTGTAATTGCTAGTTAACATGTGTGACTTTGTGAAATTGTTTAAACCTACCTAGAGTGCTCGCGATGTTCTATACCTTATGTATAGGACATTCATACTTACCTCCTGCACTTATGAAAACAGCGGTAGTGCCAATTGTGAAAAATAAGACTGGTGAAATCGCTGATAAATATATACTATATAAATAGATAATAACTATAGGCCGATTTCTCGTGCCATTACGATAGCGAAAGTGCTTGATATGCCTAACAATCAACTGGATAAATATTTGAATATTAGCGACAACCGGTTCGGTTTCAGACCGAGACTCTCCACGGAGACAGCCATCTTGTGTGTGAAGCAAACTATCAAGTACAACACAGACAGACGAACACCTATTTATGCATTTTTTCTCGATTTGTTGAGGTCATTTGACCTAGTTAATTACAATATCCTGTGGCAAAAATTGAAAGATGTATCTCTGCCAGTTGAACTCATCAGGAGCTTTAAATTTTGGTATAATAACCAGTTCAATGTCGTGCTATATGATCAAGGGCATATTCTGAGCTGTACAGGTTGGAATGTGGGGTGAGGCAGGGAGGGCTATCCTCACCCAAGCTTTTCAATCTCTACATCAACGCACTGATAGAGGAGTTTAGCGGCACCTGTATTGACTGCCATATTGATGATGTATGTCTCAATAATATCAGTTATGCTGACGACATGGTGCTGCTGAGCGCTTCTGTATGAGACCTTTCAAAATTACTGGCCATCTGTGAAAAGTACGCTTATAAAATGGTTTGATTTATAACGTCAAGAAAAGTGAATGCATGGTCTTTCGGGCCAGAGGAACATGTCCGACAACAATACCTACCATTAAACTATGTGGGACACCTCTGACGAGGGTGGAACAGTTTAAATATCTGGGACATATGCTGTCGTCTGATCTGAAAGACGATGCAGACATAGAGCGAGAACGCAGGGCGCTGTCTGTAAGGGCGAATATGATTGCTCGCAGGTTTGCTTGTTGTACTACCGAAATGAAAAAAACCTTTGTTCAAGGTATTCTGTACATCTTTCTACACGAGCAGCCTGTGGGTCTCGTACACGCGCGGAAAGTACAACGCCCTGCGCGTACAGTATAATAATGCTTTCAGGGTGCTGATGGGGCTGCCCTGTTTCTCTTCTACTATGCGAAAACGGTGCACATCCCTGGTGTGCAGAGTTCGGACTAGCTCCAATAGCATACTGAGAGCATTCGCGCAGAGGTTCGATTGTCAGTACCTGAACCATTGCTGTATGGTTCACATACTGAACAATCGGCATCTGTAAATACAAATTACGTGTCTGAATATTTTGTGTATGTGACTATTGTATTGTAATTGTAAATGCTTCTGTTGTTATTTTATTGTGTGTGTGCTCTATGATCCTATGATGGTCGAAATAAACGTTTTATTATTATTATTATTAAACTTTGGTCTTACATGAATATTTGATGATTAACCAAAATCTGACATAATGCGGTACGATAATCTGGAATTCTACTAACTAGACTCATAGAATAAAATACTAGCGAAAAGTAGACCGAAGTACTTATCGCAATCCCGGCTGAGCCCAGTTCATTACAGCTTGCTTCAGACTTTCTGTAATGCACGCACTGTCTGACTTTAATTATGAATTCGTTCAGGAAACATCGAAAGTCATAATCGTTATGGAACATTTATTTGACACATTGCTAAAGCATAAGAGAAATAAAAAGTCATTAACAGCAGTACTGTAAGCCCGTATTGCATGCTAATTATATTCGTTATACTCGTAATACTCCCTCCGGTGTTTTAATTATTCACTCACATATTCGCCATTTCCCCGAAAACAATGGAATCATGTGATACCGCTCCGGGTAAAAACACGAGATTTCTCAGCGTAGACGTGACGTGGCGTAATGTTTAAGACACCAATCCTACTCGTGATTTGTACAAACTGGCGAAGACTTGACCCAGCTCGATACAAGTGGTTGTCCGAACTAATCCCGCTCTCCATTTTGTACGTTTTCGTACCAGACCGTAATTGGCTTTTACCTAACGCATTAAGAACGGCGTACGGGGAAGATAAAAAGCTGATAAATGTGGTGATAAATTTCATGTAGGCAGTGACTCGGATTCAATTAGAGTCGGAGGGAGCGGCACTGTGGGTGCCTTAGGTAGCGGGCGGCCAGCTGGCTGCGGAATGACCGCTGCTAGCATATTACGGCCCGGTACAAATAATGAAATTGAAGCGTTGAACTAAGCAGGGGTTTACTGGAATATTTGAAAATGATGTCATATGAGCCCGCTACATCGTTGTCGCGTAGCTGGTCCTAGTTTGCATAAAAAGGTCGGCATCTCGGCATCGCGGCATCTCGGCCGGATGAAAACTAGGTGTTCTGGATACACGTCACAAAAACTCAGTATACGAGGCGCTACGTTTAACCGGATATGTGTCCCGGATACATGAACTATGAGACGCCGTGTGAGCGCGGAATCACTTTCAGTTGCAGCGACACTCTGTTCCGGTTATTTTTTAGTTATAATTGGTAGAAAAGTACTGAAATGCAAGATTCCAGCCAACAAAGTGACTAGCACGATTATCTAATTACGTATGAGTTCATTGTCACCGAAGGGCTGCCACTTAACATACGACACATGTACACCTTATATTGTGACTGTAATCTGTAAAGCTCAACGCGGAGTCTCTGATTACGTACTTACCTATTAAGAAACCACTTAACGTACAGACAATAAAAAAAAAATAAGTAATGTGAGTTTCAAGTTTCAAAAAGCGCTCAGAAGTAATTTTACAAAGTATAACAGAGTTTTTCCTTAAACATATTATGTTACTAATAATTTTGTTGTAACAATTTTTAGCTTTGAGATCTAATTAACTTCAAAATACAAAACATTGTTCGAAAATAGCTCTTTGAAAGCTCGCTGTCAAGCGTAGGCACACGTTTCTTTTATTTAAAATTTATTTGACTGGCCTGTTGGTCTAGTGGTTAGTAGCCCTAACTGCTATGCCGGATGTTGTGGGTTCGATTCCCACCTAGGATAAATGTTTATGTGCTGAGCATGATCATTTGTTCTGTTTCTGGGTGTAATTTATCCATAATATGTATGTATTAGGAATATATAAGTATGTTTATCAGCTGTCTTAGCTTGGGACTATACGGCGTTGTGTGAAAGTTGTAAAAAAAAATGAATTTGTATGTACCTTCTACTCATAATTTAGGCCATACACCTGCTTGTCACCCATTCTTATATCAACTTGGACCTGGGACTAGAACACAACCTACCTTTCCTCCTAACTGTTTATATGTTATCTATCTATTTATATTAATATATTGAGTTATTAAAATTTGTTAATTTAATTTGATCTCTTCTTTCATAGATCTGCTGGATGAAATTTCTTTCGAAATAAGCAATACCTTTGCATTAATTTTTAACATCTACTAGGAATACATGCAGAATAAACATAGCCCAAGGCAGAATAATAGCTAGCTATTATCCTGCCTTGCTGAATATTCTGTCAAAGGCTTAAATAATCTTTAAGTTTACTGTAACTTTCCAATTTTCTTAATTTTTCTTTTCATAACAACCTTCTACAAATTATTAGAAACTTAAAAAAGATGGGTAAGATCGGTCGTTGTCAAGTTAGGGCATGACCAAAGGAAATTTATATTAATTTTATCTAGCTTTTTAAAAACAGAGAAGTTCATAACAAACGCATCAGTCTTTGTTATCGAACTCCTAGGCACGAAACGGCTTGACCAATTTTTATGATTGTTTTATGTGTATTTTGTAGGTCTAAGAATAACTCGTAGGCCTTTTTTACCCTCTTACCCCCCATTGCCCCACATTTTTTTCCCTGATAAATAATTTAAATGGCAGAAAACGTTTGCCAGCTAAACTAGTTTATATATTATAGAAGATTAACTTTTTCAGTTTCTATGTGTGCACCCACATAAATAAAAAAGTTTGAAATCCTAACTTACAGTCATGTCCGGTATAAGTATAAATAAGGAAATCAAAAGAGCTGGGCACACACTAAATTATACGTTAAGTAAGGTCTGTGAAACACGAAACTTATGTACCTTCCTGTTTAAATTTTAAATTCTATTCTGAGTGGGATCTAAATTTTAAAGTAAACATGCGTGGTTTTGTACGTACATGTGTACTACTTATGTACGCAACGTCACCGATGTAAATGTATTTGTTGAAACGCGGCATTACACCAAATATTTAAGGAACAATAATGTA
Organism: Mythimna albipuncta; assembly: GCA_929112965.1. Lineage (NCBI taxonomy): Eukaryota > Metazoa > Arthropoda > Insecta > Lepidoptera > Noctuidae > Mythimna > Mythimna albipuncta. The sequence goes on along the minus strand of OV815960.1, from coordinate 11,307,797 downwards.
TTTTTGTGAACAATCGTAACTCGTACATATATATATAAACATATATAAACATGGCACCATACTCTGGTCGTATATTACATACATGTCATAATAATATAAGTACAGAGAATTTATTTAAACCCTGTTTTACTGAAACAATTTATTTCGAGCTTACGTGAACCACCTATCAAATCGTTATTATTTTGTAAACGGTCATTGAACGGCACGAAAGCATTATATAGTTTGTGAGTCTATATGTATGTTTGTTACTTCTTCACGCTCGACCAGATGTCGATGTAACTTGGTAGGTACAGGGTATGTCCTGGAGTAGCACACTCCACAGTTTTTCTTCTTGGGATAATTTTCTGCTATCACGCGAGTGAATACGCTACTAATTTGTTTATAATATATCGGGTGAACGGGTGGCTTTATAAATGAAAATTAATGTGACTTTAGAATATTAAATGGAGTCTTTTATCACATTCACGCAACAAAGAGAAGAATTTTGTTAATCGCTCTCTGAGAAACCGCAACCCTAAAAGCCCAGTGGCAGTGGTTCAAACAGAAAATAGATTACTGCTGTGTTTCAATGGGAAAAAGCAATAAACATTATTTTACCGAATACCGAAGGGTTCGCGACTAATGTAAATTCATTCACATACTGTAAATTTAGTAATAAAGTATCGAGGAAAAGTGTACTTTGAAGCCGAGTGCTTTATCAGTCAGACTTTTAAAAACGAACCCTTTTTGTCTACTTGAAAAAATCAGCAAGCCACTTTAGACTACAGTATAAGACTGACGAAATGCTCTCGTACAAATGTTAACGAGTGTAATTTTTCAGATGGTACCGCGAGGGGTCAACGTACCCCCTGGACGCGACGATAGCGCACGCCAAGACGCGCTCAGAGCCGACGGTGGCGACCCTGACGCTCATGCCGACGAGGGAGGACGATGGCGCCGTCTTCCGGTGCGTGGTGTGGAACCGAGCCATGTCGGAGGGACAGCAACTCGATGCTTCTGTTGATCTTAGTGTTAACTGTAAGTACCTGTTTCAATATCATGGTTTTTATTGGTACCTTTTTGTTGATTTATGAGCTTCTACGCCATCAGAACCCTCCCCCCCCCCCCCCACCGTTTCATTTCATTCCATCTTACTTACTCAGTTCTGTAACCGACTCTTAGAATTCAAACAATTATATTCCCAATATCAACTTTATCAACACAAAATGGAAATACTATTTAATACATAATAAAATCGTTAACTTTTTAAAAGTAGAAAATGTGAAGTCGATGGTCGGTAAAAGGTATCTAAGCACGTTATAATTTAGTTCCGAGAACGCTGCAGTATGAACACATCAACAATTACCAGGATGCCGTTGTTGTGGAAATGAAAGGAAAACACGGTTTACTATCAGCTGCATTCATTCTCACGCGAATTGTAAAAGTCTAACGCGGCAGGGACCGCGGCTAGTGGCAACGAGTAGGCGACACGGCCTCGCTGAATTATATCAGTGCATTATGACATTCTTATAGCCAGCACTCCTTATATCATTTTAACGCTACTCTCCCTCAAGTCATTTAAAGTTATTTAAAGCCCTTTTATCATCGCCATTTTCGGGAAACGAAGCTTTTTCAAGCCAACTAGGAATAGGTACCTATGTTCCAAACCGTGCAGTAGTAGGAAGTCAAAACTAGTAGGTGGCTGTGTCATGAAGACATCACGTTCTGGTACAGTACAGACTGAAATCAATATCGGTGCAATTTATCACGTTTGGAATCCGCACTGCGAGCGTCTGTCCCCGGTGTGTGATTGGGAACATCCATAGTGGTCACCCGTTACTTGAATAACCGGTTACGTTAACATTACATCGCGCTGAAATATAGCCCTTAAGGATTATATTAAATTATTCTCTATCCAGCTTTGAATTATAAGCACGTAGACAATAAGTAATACAGGCATCGACTTCACTTGCCCCTAATGTTAGGGACGGAGCCAAATACATAACTGAGAATTGTATTACCACCTTATGTAAACAGCCGGTTCATTCATCACGTATATAAGCACCTACATTTTGTTATTTCTTTGTCCTCATGTAGTGTTGTACACTTAAGCCAGATACGACATCCAATTCCATTCACGCTCCGAATAAACCTATTCAGAAATTTGGTTAAAGGTATCGCGAATCTGAAAAACAAGTGTAACAAATAATAACTTGTTTGTTTGTACAACCACTGAATAATTCCGAGGGCTCACATTTGCTTTTTATTTCATTTATAAGAAAGTTTTTCATTTAGATTGAAGGAAAAACAGTGGCAAATAAAATAAGATTGTTTTTTTTTGTACAAAATAAGAAAAATCGTGTTTCCATGATTAGTTTATTTTGAAACTTGTAGGTAGCTATCTTAGATGTTAAAATATTTATGATTCCCATTGTCAGTATTAGGATTTCCTATTTCAATTAAATTAATTCATTACATCTGAATTTTATTTCTTCAAAATGAGAGAAAAGCTTCGTTGTAAAATCTTATTCTCCTCTAATAAATCTTTGATGATTTGCTGCTCGTAAAACTTTGATGTTTTCTTCAAGTCTACTATTTACGTCTCGAAATTCCTTTTATATTTGAGTTGAGATAATATTAATAAGTTGATTTCCGTTAATTAGTTTTGTGAATACTGTTGTAATTAATTCATTTTTGTCACTGATTTTCTACTACTTTCTTAGTATTTTATTACTAGTTATTAACAGTTAGTAAGACAGTATTTGTTGTCCAGAGAAAAAAGCTAATATAGGCCAGGGCGTAACAGCTAACGGTAGTTGTAAAATTGCTACATAAACGTCATTTGTGGAATAAAGAAACACTGGCAGATAGTGTTTGTACGGACTCCTTTCGCGCGTTCAAATGTAGACGACGACGTCTCGGCGCAGGAATCCCTAAGCGAAGCCAGGGGCCATCAAGGAAACGTAAAAGCTCTCGGCAAATAACCTCAATGACCTAAACTTGCTCCCGCCGTACCTCGGGAATGGAATCCTGCTCGCTATTATTTACATGACCCTACTGTGCAAATACAAGACTGAATGTTCATACCTTATTTCAAAACTAATATATTGCTATTTATTTTAGACTAATTTGCACCAACCTTATTTAAATTTCCAGACTATGAAGCCCAAAATCCTTTTGGCTTAGCTGAAATTAATAATTAACCTTAAGAATTTTAATTCAGGAATACTCGACTAGCTTCTTACGTATGTTTTTCCTTCAATTGTCAACAGACTGCGGAACAAATTTTGGCAAATTTACTTGTATTTGTACTTGTGTTTGTATTTGTGTTATGGTAGAAAATCGAACAAACTCGATGATGATATTATAATAATTAATATATGAAAACGTCGTTGAAATAAAATGCATTCTTGAAGACTTTTGCTAGAAATGTTTATTCGGCACTCGTTTTACAAATAGACAGTAGGTACGAGTTCATCTTTATACTGAGAACTCGCCACTAGATAGTTTCTAATCTAGAGTGTTCTCACCTTAAAGTTCTACTTTCCAGGTTCCTAACTGGGTGAAAATCATTTAAAACGATTGCGACAAAAATGAAACGCGTAACAAAAAAATAAGAAAAATTAAATATTAGGGCTCATCTACAATGCACATTATAGTCTGACTGTAATTTATTTTATTGTTTTCTGTATAAGGAGTTCCACAATAAAATACTTCATGTTTCTTTTATCTTTTGTTGTATTAATTAATCTACACTAATATAATAAAGAGGTTAAGTTTGTTTTTTTGTAGGAGGTAATCTTTGAAAGTCCTGGTCCGATTGCTAAAATTTTTCACCGACAGAAAGCTGCTTTATTCCTGAGTAATATGGGGTATATTTTATGTACGCGGGCGAAGCCGCGGGCAAAAGCTAGTTAATTATAGGAGATAAACTTATAAGGATTTTTTTTCACCGACAGTGAACATAACAAACAGAAAGAGAAACGGATCCATATCATACACAAAAATACACTTACATACAGAATGACGCTCTAATAATAACATTTTATCAGCAATGTGATTGCAACTTTAGTTCAATTTTGTTATTCTCAATGAGTTCCAACTACCTTGCATTTCAATAAATGTTAGCAATATAGTGCTTAATTGATTAATTAAATAATAAGAGCTCACTTACCTGCATTGATTGAATCAAAACCAAACTGATCAATTAAAATTAGAATTTTGCTACCTGACAAAGAAACACGCATTGTTCACTATTTTCCCTCGAGGACAAAATTGCTGATTCATATTTGATTTTGGCATGTGATTGGCTCGTTATAGTTCGAATGAGTCTCTTATACAAATTCAAAATAATACCAAATTTTGTTGTTACAAAAATTAATAACAAAAATGAACAAAATAATAGACTTTACTTCGAACACAAAATTTTAATATTTTAAATAATTAACATTAATTATTTTTACCGTAATCAATGGGCATTAATAACGTTTTGGCAAAAGTTCAAAAATAATTAATTACCGTAGCTATTATATTTATTTTGATAGTTTTTGTTACGTAATCCGTAAAGAGTAAACATTTTTTTGTATTGAGATTATCCGAGTTCGACGACAAAAAGAAATATGATGTGTTTATTATGGGCTACAATTATATAAATCTATGTAGTATAGCTAGATAACATATGTCAGAATACTAATATGCCTACTTTTTACATAGTAAAAATAATATTGTCATAAAAATATCGGGCGTGGACAAATATTAAAACCAAAATGGTAATTTTAAATGATTTTCACCCAACTGGTAATAAAATCCTTTTATGAACGGGTATTACAGCTTTGTCTGTAGCCAGGCTTTTATTTTGGGTAGGTACCATGTTTTCGTTGGCCCAAATGGCTAAAAACGTTGATGAAAAATATCTGGGCTTTTGCACCACGCCAGTATTAAAAAAAAAAAGGGTTCGGAGGTATGGGTTTGTAGTAAACCCACATGCCGTCAGTTCAGATTTTATAAGTCCCATGTAATAAAGTAAACAAATTGTTGTTGCAACGGACAAAAATCCGGAAGGTATCAAGAATTTTCTAATGGAAAAACACAATTACCTACACTTTAAAATGGGCTCTTAAATTTTAGTCTAAGCTTTTGTAGAATTCATTCCAAGTCCACTGTAGTAAGAGATTTGCTCAAAACAAGTAGCATTTAGTAGTTTAGGCGAGGCCACACGTTAAGACAAATCCCGCAATCGAAAGTTTGCCAGGTGAACCGACCAACGAACCAAAACTTCGTTTTTGTTGTGGTTAGCCAACTACCACACAAAGGAAGGTTTGGTCGCTCGATACACTTACTATGAAATTATATTAAACGAAATTATGATTGAAAGTAAGCAAGTAAAAAGTCCATAGCAGGATGGAATGCATTTCTAATTACGTAAAAAAAAAACAGAAACAAAGTAAGTAATCAAAAAAAAAAAATTCTTCAATTGTAACGTTACAGTCATTTTTCAACAAATATAAAATGATGTAAAATCATTTTATATTTGTTAAAAATTACTTGTCTCTCGTCTTGCAGGATTTTAAAAAGAAGCTTCTAAAGTCTTATCTCATTAACAATTCTTATATTTCCTGCGCTTTACTTTAAACGCTACCTAAACCGGCTCCACAATAAACGGTATTTATTTTTAGGGTTTAGAAAATCTGCTTAGTATTGCTGGTACAAATAGAGATACATTGAAGATACAAAACGAGAAAAGCTGAACCAGTTTTAGCAGGCTTTATTAGGTCCTATATTTATCGTTTATACGGGACTTGAAACGAGATGGTAAATTAACGAGTCTATAGTTATGTCCCGGGCACTACTCCAATACCAGACTATGTGCATGACATAGTTAATTGTTGTGATATTTAAAGCCAAATGTTACTAGTATAAAAGACCATTGACTTCTCGTTGTATTTTTATTCGAGTCGATGTTTAAAGATGCAACTACATCCACATGTCTGTGTTCAATGATCGGAAATTGGGTTAGGTAATTGAAATAAAAAACAAGAAGAAGATAAGATCGTTTTCATGCCCTCATCACACAGCAGCATCTGCATACTGTTTATTATGAACTGACCTGAATAAGCAACGTCTTTCACCAGTTGAAGTAGGTACAAGCGTGCACGCGCGCCAGTGCATGTTTTAATTCTGACAGATTCTGTAAACAAATGTATTATTGGTGTGCTTCGAACTGCTAACCGGACCAGCACATCCGCTTCCTTTGTTCAATGTTAATACGACAATCTGTCGATAAAATACACAACACGTACGCTTGAAACATCCCTTGCAGTTTTATCCATTTTATCGATTGAGAAATGTTTGCGAAAACATTCCATTATTTTTCACATTTAATGAAATCTTATTATTGTTTTAGATTTTCCTCGTGTTGAAGTTGCTCCAGAAAATCCTTTGCGGGTAGAAATAGATGGTGTGGCTACTATGGAATGTAAAGTAGATGCCAAACCGAAAGTGAGCACTGTGCGATGGACTAGGAACGGCAAATTCATCTCAAACTCTTTCACTCACACTATCCAGGGGGTTACAGTGCAGGACGCGGGGAAGTATACGTGCAGCGCTGACAACGGGCTGGGTCGACCTGGAGAGAAAGAAATGTATCTAGATGTACTATTCCCTCCGAGTGTAACAGTCGAGTCCAAAACTTACGAAGCCGAGGAAGGTGGAAGCGTCGAAATTCGTTGCGAAGTTTCGGCAAATCCTGAGCCCACATCTATTGAGTGGACAATGGAAGGAAAACCTGATTTCCATCAGAGCGGAAACACTCTTAGTTTAACAAGAGTGAATGCTGAGATGGCAGGAACTTACGTTTGTCAGGCTGTGAATGTTATATCATCTAGCAATGGAAAGCGTACGGAGCGATTTAACAGTGCCTCAGTAGCTGTGCTCGTGCGACACAAGCCTGGTCGAGCGTACATCAGTCCTGACCGCCCCGTGGCGCAGGAAGGGGCTGGGGTTACTCTAACTTGCAGCGCTAAACCACCAGGCTGGCCAGCCCCGCAGTACCGATGGTTCCGCGATATGGATACCACTTCGGACGTCAAGCCTTCAGTGCTCGCTACAGGCAATCAATACTCTATACCTAGTGCACACCTTGGAAGTGAAGGTGTTTACCATTGTCAAGCAACAAACGAATTAGGCCACGGCGAGCTTGCCTCTGTCACACTAGAAGTTCACCAGCCGCCTCGTTTCCAAACCAAATTACAAACGCACATGACGAAACGCTCGGGAGAACAAGACTTCACGGTCACTTGCAGTGCATCCGGTAAACCACGTCCCAATGTCAAATGGTTTAAGGACAACGCTGAAATCAAAGCCGATACGAATTTATACGAAGTCAAAACTGATATTAAAGAGAGTGGAAATGCTGTTTACACTGTTCAAAGCACTCTTAAATTTAACGGAAAGGCGAGACCGAATACTAATGACCTATTGCCGGACGATCGAGGCATTTATTCCTGCGCATTCGAGAACGAAGTCAAGAAAGTCGAGTCTACGATGCACCTTCGAATAGAACGTGAGTATAAAAGAAAATACACTTTATTTTGTTAGAATCTCGTTACTTTAATTAGCAAAAAAATAGATGAAAAAAAAATCTACTTACAAAACTAATTATAAATATTCCTTTGCTATTTCGTTTCCTTTTCTAGTATAAAGAAAATTGTTTATAAAGGAAGTGAATAGGTAAGGAAAATTGGGAGGTGTTTGTACAATGCCACATTATTTATAGCTACATTATTTTTAAGCTCGTTATCCTTATTTCAGACGAACCCATATCAATTCGGCAACATAATAAAGTTGCTTACGATGTTATGGAAATGGCTGAAATAGTATGCAGAGTTCAGGCTTACCCTAAACCAGAGTTCCAATGGTTTTACGGATCGAACACAGCGCCACTGCAGATGTCCTCGGACGGGCACTACGAGATAAATACCACGACCGATAACAACGACTCTTACCGCAGTGTTCTTAAAATAAAGACCGTAAAGCCCCAAGATTACGGGGATTACTACTGCAAAGTGAAGAACTCGCTAGGGAGCATCCGACCTCAGATCAAGTTACAGCCGAAAGGCGCTCCTGAGTCGCCTCGAATGTTGGAGAGCCAAAAAGTGGGGCCGACGTACGTGACTCTCAAGTGGGAAGCTGGGTTTGATGGAGGGTTGTCGAACACGAAATACTTTGTGCGTTACCGGCGGGAGACTCTTCGGGGTGCTGGCGCTTCCACCAGCTCTGAGCACTGTGCCTCGGACCGCACCTCCGAGTACGACTGGATGGAGTACGACTGCGGCCGCATCAACCCCTGCAACGTCACCAGACTCGACCAGCACAACACGTACTCATTCAAGGTAATGACCTTTTCAATTAAGTAATGTGGAATTTATTTTTAAAAACTAGTCTTCGTCATATTATTATGTAGAACGTAGGATCTTATTTTTTATTACTCTTGCAATCACATCGATATAACAATTACCTATATGCGTGTGTCCATGAGTCGTATATAGGTAGACCTTCGTAATGACTTAGTCGTCTCCAAAAAATCAATAAGCCTCCAAAACCTAATCCGAGATGTTCGTGGTTGTCGCCAAAGAACAAGAAACATGTTTATTAACTAAAGTACCAAACTGATGTTACTAGCTATTGTGTTCATTTTCACAGAAACCAATTTTCTTAAGAGAATTAGTGATGGACTGAAATTACATTTACATTCAACTTCAACGGTGTATTTTTCGATTGATACTGTTTTTTTTTTTTGGTGGGTAAATATCATTCAAATGACATCCCTGCCTTTGGGCGGAGCGGGAGAGTGTCAGACTCTTACTGACTAAAAAACCCGCCCCGTTCTTTCTTGCCTTTCATAACGGGGCTGAGCTACCTTTCGGAGCTAACCCTGGCCCCAGTAGGCTTCGACCCAGCTGGGCCCCTGCTATTGCTGACAACTCCTTGAGGCGCGCGGGAACAGTGTGCGCCGTCAACAACTTGGGTTCGGTCCGGAAAGTTACCGGACGGTCGGACAGCGAGCTACCCATTGCTCGCCGTTCGCAAGCCCGCGCCAACGGTGCCGGAAATCGGGATCGGACTCCCGGCGGCGGCTGGGGTGCTGTGAGCGCCACCGATGCCTGATGCGGTCGGCCTCCTCCTTTGCTAGCTTTACTGCTTCGCAGAAGGAGGCGACCGCCTGCCACTCCTCGTCGCTGTGGATCATGGCCTGAACTAAGGCCCGGCGCGAAAGATCGCTGCCGCCGATCGCCCCCACGAGGACACGGCGGTGCTCTGCCCAAGCAGGGCACAGTCGTAATGGTGATACCCGAACGTCACTTCCGCACGAATCCGGTGCAGAAACCTCTCGACCATGATTCCTTACCATGTTCGGTGAGAAAATGCGTCATGCGGAAGGTGAGGATGCCTTGAGGTCTTTCCAGCCACGCCTCAAAGAGGGGTCTTACCGCCATAATTGTGGCGTGCCTACCCATTGTACTGTTGGGATTCGGCCGAATTCCCTTTTTTGTTGCCAAACTTTCAGTTGCGTAAATTTATACATTTTCTAGATATTGTTAAAGCCAAAAGTACTACAACCCTTAAATATAATGGCTACACTGCTAACATGTGTCAGTCAAACTCTTGATCTGGGTTTCCAAAAGAAATAATAATAAAAAAATATAAGGCAATTGTTAAAAGTAACGAAATATTCAGTATCTTCCTAATATTAAGTAATTTCATTGCTAAAAATATAGCAACACTGTTTTTCCGTATTGCCAACATTACGGCAAAGGAACCTCTTAAGTGAAACGCACTGTGCAGACTACTCATCCTTTTTTTTGTTTTTGTTCTAACTTCGCACGATTTGTGCATTTAGCGAGTGTCAAGTTTAAAAAGTAATTAGTTTTTACAGTTGCTTTGAGTTCCAATTGAATGAGAATGTCCATTTTAATGTTTGTGCAGTATTTCACAGCAAATATATCGAGCTGGCCTACACGGCAAGCTTCGCTGAGCTGGTCATCAATACTATAAATAAAATTCTAAGCTAAATTATATCTGTGATTGCGCCTGTATCAATGATTCAGCTACCAAACTACATCAATTTTACATCACAACATCCACAAGTATTTTTTTGTATATTTAAATCAGCCTTTGAACTTCACTCGAAAAAATCCTGCCAAAAACTTCCTGTCAATCTTATCGAAGCGCATGGAATTCAATCGAAGTTGGAATTTCTAATTTTACGCATAGAACAATCGCTCGGCCACAGAATGTTCAGTCGAAGTCTTCGTTCGGCAGAATCTACATTTAACCTTAGTCCGTCACTAGTAAATTAGGATAATTTAGGTTTCAGATATTGTCGCCCCCAAGTCATTGTAAGAATTGTAATTTCATTTAAGATTTATCCCGAATACAGTATTAACTTACATTTTTGTTTTTCATTGTTATCGCTACCGACAGCAACTCACATTTGTTTTCAAGGTAAATCATTCGGCGCGTGCCGTTAGTTTATTTAAGTTTACAATATTCCTTTTACGTTTTGTGCCGTCGCTATGGTTTTCGACACGCTTTAGAATGCTCACAATCGAGTCGATCGCCTCTTCCAAGTTCTAAATTGAATTTGTAACTGCAGGTGAAAGCGGTCAACACAAAGGGGCAGAGCAATTACTCGAATGAGATTACTGTGACGACGAAAGTGGACAAAATCAATCCTCCAGAGCAGGTGACGTACGACCCCAGCACGCAGGCGATAGCGTTCACCGTGACGCCAACGTGCCTGGCGCTCGTGGGGGTCGTGGAAGGACTCGCGTCTATGGGAGGTACTGCGGGATGGCAGGTAATTCCATACTACTTATATTTTTCCTATTATGTAAATATTTTCTATCTACATACTGCACACCACACCCCACCATTCTTTGATGTTAGCTCACTCTTGTGTGTACGGCTTTGCGTGTAAGCTTCAGGTGTTATGTACCTTGTTTAATTTGCATTTTAATATCATGCTCTTTAGGTATAATGTTGATTGAAGAAGAGGAACATATGGGTACCTCTATCTACCTCATAGTTTTTTAGTGTGAATTTGTACTTAGCAAGTACCTACAATGTGCTCAGTTTACAATGGTAACTTCTATTGGGTCGCGAACCCATTAAAATACATTATTATAATTACTAGAATATCAAATAGCGAAAATAACTGCGTACATTTCATACTACTTAATTATTAAATTATTAAAAGCCAGAGAATATGCGTAGAAACGTAAGAATTTAGCAATGTACTTAATCTAAATTCCACGAAGTCTTGAACAGTGAATAACTTGTTGGAAATAGATATACTTAAAATATGGAAACGTAATTACGTTTCTGAAAATACGTTCACTTACAAGAAATACAAAACTAGTAGCTGAAATATTAAATATAATTATAATTAGTTAATTTAAAAATCTGCTTTGAAAATAACTAAGCGATTACATATTTCATTATTAATAACGACACTAATCCAGATTTCGATTTATATAGTTAAATGTTCTAACATTAACATTTTGAGAAATGGCATTAAAATTTTAATGTCTTCATTAGTAAGAGATATTTTATCTCTTCCAACGAAATATACTTTCCAGGAATGCGCTTCCCATTAGATTCAACCGGGTCGGATACAACATGCTCGGCATTCTGTCCAAGACACAATTACTCCTACACCAGAATGTGAATGTAAATACAAACTACATTGAGGTTTAAACTGTTTACTAAGTTTAATACGATGATATTTGTGCGACTGCCAAGCGTAACGATTTTAGCTATATCCACCAAACTCTGTGTTTTGGCTGAATGCTAATAAACCCGATGTTTAATAATGAACATTTTCCGATGCTTTTAAGTTATGTTTGCGGATGTTCAAAGCACTGGTATAAATTTTGTGTAAAATAAATTCAGCATCCGGAATAAAAATATATGTTTAGGAAATAATGACAAATAGCGTACGCGTTGAATGAAATTGCGTCTACACCATGCTGGCTGTATTTATCCTACTTAGAGATAGTGCACACGAGGAACTTTTATTTCCGCAATTAATTTGTTTCTCACATCAAGTCAACTAAGTTGCTCGTGAACAGGGTTCCTTTAGGGCTAAACATAAAACTAAAACACAAAACTGCCATGCGATGTCGCATAGTAAAAATCTTGCGAATTGATTCGTACCTGTCGTACATCCGATTATTTGCCGCGCGAAATTGCATCGCAGCAATTCGCATCGCAGGTTTCTGCAATGCGGCATCGTATCGCATTGCATCGCAATTTTGTATGAGAACCCTTTTACCACTATAGAAAAAAAGCTGTAAATTATCAAATCAGGAACAAATATTAATATAATATCTTGTGTAACAGGTAGTGGATACTGTGACCCTGCGTCTGTCAGGCGCAGTGGCCACAGTGCAGGAGGCAACAGTGGAGCTGCCCAGCAAGCCAGCCCGCACCACCACCCGCCACGTGACCGACCCGCCTCTGGACGACTTCAACCCTCGCATACGACTCAAGCTTTGCTTGCAGGTCAATCAAGATGTCTGCAGCGAGTACACGGAGGCTGAGAGTGAGTGATTACTTGGATACTACATACATACATTTAAATATTTTTATTTATTAAAAACATACAGAGTTTGCGGTTTCAAATGTACTTTACAGTTTATGTTGAGAAATCTGTACAACAAATAATACTCTACCTCTTAAGCTAATACAAATATACAGGTATACCCACCTGTATTATAAGAGCTAGTACGTAACTATGCTATACGTAATTTAAATGATAATTGAGTGCTCAAGGCTCGTGTCAGTCTTACCCAGTTTATTTTCTACATAAGTTATGAATATAATTTTATTTTAAGGGTTGCTCATCACATATCATCACACAGGATACATCATATAGGTGCCTATTAAAAATTCGCTTTCCTTTTTATTAGGGTTCCCTACCCAATGGGTAAAAACGGAACCCTGTCGGAAAGACTCCGCTGTCGGTTCCTGTCATCAGGCTGTCTGTAGGTATCCCATGAATCGTGACCAAATCTAGATCTTTCAACAAATATTAAAAACAAAATAAAATAAATATTTAAGTGGGGTTCCCGTACAACAAACGTGTTCTTTTTTGTTACGAAAAGTACGGAACCCTTCGTGCACGAGTCCGACTCGTAATTGGCGAGTTTTGATAATATTGGTTAGGTGCCAACAAACAAAGACTAATGGGGCAAAACTGGTTACAATAAAAAGTAAAGTAAAATAAAATGAAAACAAAATAAATAACAACATTTTAGGCGTTACATTTACGCGAGCTTTCCATTTATTTTTAGCTGTTCACTTTAAATCTGACGTCTTCCCGACGGCCAATTTTATTAAATTGTATCCGGGTGAATGAATGAACATTATGATGTAATAAACAGCTTCTATGAAAGCATTAATACAAGGAAAGAATTATTTAAGTGCCTACAAGCTTTTCACTGAAACAAATTATTTTTGATAATAGAAACTTTAAAAGCTCAGAATTTAACAAATTAGGGTACAGAAGTTCTCGTAAATTTTATAATTCTATTATAAATAGGAGCTAAAACACGTGTTCCGTTTATTGAAAAAAAAATCTAAAACGAACGAAAAAAAAACTCATAAAATATAGCCAAAAACAATAAATAGCAATCGGATCAGTACCTACTTTCATAGATTATCTCCTACAAATAAAATAATAAAAACCTCTTTATTATATTATATAGTGTAGATGTAGATAGTAACCCACCAGGATCAGGAACAGAGTCTAAGCTACCGGTGGTCAGGGGTCCAGAGAAAGGGGCACTTTTGGATACGAGCCGTGTCCAAGACTATCGTTTGCTGAATCAAGCCCTTGATTAAGGTGCCGAACGAAGGCCTCTTAAGATGCTTGGTCAGGTTTCGTGACTATTAAGCTTTTGGTAACACGTCTATCGGTACAATGATCGCTGAGGCCACATCCCACATGTCCCAGCAAGGTGGAAGCCTACTGGGGCCAAGGGTCTGATATCCCACACGTCGACAACGTCACAACTAAAGTCAATATACTTGATTTAGCATGACAATTGTGTTTATTATGATTTTTATCGGCATCATCTAGTTTAAACTGACAAAAAAAAATTGACGTGTACTCTACTTTTCAGCCAGTCAATCACAGCGCGATATAAAATTGAAATAACTTAAAAGACAAGTATTAATTAAATAATGTTATATTTTAAGTGATTTATTTGTTCAACTATTTCTTTAAAATACTTTATTTTTAAAAGATTACAATTAATTTCTAATTTTTCATCAATGAGGCTGAACAGCTGGCCGGCCGCAGAAAAAAAAAACAAAATGGCGGGAAAGTGGCAATCAGTCGTTGGTTTTTATCAGATTAATATAGTGATTTAACGCCTAATTTCATAAGAGAAGAGGCTAAAGCAGTAGTGTAATACCTTTTACCGCCTAAATCAGAAGAAAGATACCTACTTAAAATCGTAGGTACGACGACTCAGGTTTTACAAACTTTTTATTTTTAGTTTCCTCGTATTCGTAATGAAAAGCACAGTGTTTACCTCGGGGTGAAAGTAACCCATTCAACCCCTCGAATTAGCGACCTCGCTGCGCTCGCCCGCCAACTCCTTCTCGGGACGAAATGAGTTACTTTCACCCCTAGTGTAACAATGTACTATTTTAAACCTATTTATAAAATAAATATCATTTATCATTTAACAGTTGGAACATCGTACATCAAGGAGACATCAGCTCGCACTACGGCAGCCATTGTAGGGATATTCGTCACAACCGTCGTGGTTCTTCTTTTCGTGGGACTATTATTACTTATCTACCAATGCAGACGCAGGCCCAACAAGAAAGATAGATCCAAAGATTATGAAATGGACTCGATGAGGCCAGCTAAAGTGACACCACAGAACCAGGCCCCTCCACCATACTACCCCAGCTCGGGCATGGAGAATAAAGCTCTTGAACATTCGATGGACATGGCGTTATCTATGGATGACTCAAAGACCGCAGTGTACGCGACACAAGGAGGGTACTCTTATCATGTACCGCCTCACACTCAACCACATCCAGGACAAACTATGCCTAATTCAGATTGTAAGTATATTTTCATCCTTGTCCACATTTCAACATTTTTCTCATGAAACATCAAATTTTACGTTACCTCGTAGTTGTGTTAAACATGCATTGTATAATTTTAATTTTGACTCAATTATTTTGATTTATTTTCTCATATGCATTCACTAAGGACTAACTACAGTCGACATAGAAGGTAATGACCACCTATATCTGGACAGCACGCTTTGCATGTCGCGATAGATCCCGCTAAGGTCCCACGATGCGATATATAATGAGGCAAATTGTTCACAGGGGTAAACATGGGCTTCATAGAGAACAGTTATACGAACAGTAACAACGGGGGCAGCGTGAACTCTCAGGACTCGTTGTGGCAGATGAAGATGGCAGCGGCGAATAATGCCGCGACGTTGCCAGCTCATCAGGTGCTGGACCGTCAGAGCAACTACGACTACGACCCTATCTCGCATGCGGGCTACCGCAACATCGACGATTATGCGCACTACTCGCACCTGCCGCACGCCAGCCAGCCGCCCGCGCCCAACGACTACGACATGCGCGCCGCGCAGAACCCCTCGCGCCAGGAGTACTGCTCCGACCCTTACGCCTCCGTACACAAGCCCAAGAAACGAATGGATCAACACATTGGTAAGTGTTTTATCCCAATAATTAATAATAGAAACACTTTCTGCCTTTCTGCGCCATCAACGAGTTTTTCTTGCGCTACCAAAACTTGTTCATAAATTACTACGATAAATTCTCGTGGAGCGTAGCCGCTCGGTAATGACCTTACGCCCACACTTTTGCAAAACACCGTGGCTTCAGTTAAAAAACCGAAAAATATTTACTTTATAGAAGTTTACTCTACCAAGGACACAGAGCGCGCTGATTTAATGTGTCTGCGTAATGTTTTTTAGTCTAGAATACTTACTGATACCTAGAAGGTTGTTCCTCACTGACGATCTTCAGGCTCTTCAGTCGTCGCACAAAACGAAGTTCTAGTAAACATTAGTAAGTACCTACAGCTTTTTGTCTTTCACCAGAATCACCGTACCATGAGGTCAGTGGGCTGCCGGAGTACGGTATGCGCGCGGAGGAGGGCGGCGCCGAGGAGAAACCGCTGCACATGTCGCTGGGCTACGACGAGTCGCTGGAGTCGGGCTACTCCACGCCCAACTCGCGCGCGCGCCGTGTCATCCGCGAGATCATCGTATGAACACGGCTGTAAGTCGCCCGGCGTGACGCGCTCGGCCACGCTCGGCCGCGCTCGGACGATCTTGGGTCGCGGCCCCGAGTCCGCCCCTGACTTCCGCTTGTCACCCCTATCTGGAGGCCTAACACAAACACTCATTGCCGGTCAGTTCAAAGACTGCCACTGCGCGCAACTCGTATTCTAAGTGAAGTTGGTGGAATTCTGCGCAGCTGTTACTTTACGTAGAGAGTTAAGTGTAGCTAGTGCGTGAACCGTACATTTTTGTGATAAGTCAAGTAAAATATTTTTATACAGGGATGGAAAATTGAATTAGAAATAAGTCGGTGGTGACGGACTTACAAACTTCGCGAGTGCCGTGGAACTTGAAGAGTTATAATTAACTCGTAAAACGGAAACCAAATTGCGTATTTAACAGGTGATTTAATTTGCAAATTCTGTTTTCCATTTGAGTAATGAACGTTATTTTAATAAATAGAAGATGAATCTTAAGATTTACTCCAAGTCATGCTTACTTTTGGGGCAGTTGGGCGTTTAGGTGTTTACCTGTATTGAAATCAAATATGAAATAAAACCCCATTCCCTAAATTATTAGTTATCCAGTGATTCTCTCAAATAATAAATAATGAGAAATGATCTGGATCGATTATTATTTGTATCAATATTTTTATGATTAGTTACTGTTGTGGTACTGTTTAAAATACAAAGGTATTTAGATAAGGAAGTTGCCATAAAATCGCTTAGTTCTTAATTATCATACCTATCTGTCGCGATGAACTGGTACAACAGCGATAGAATGTATTAAGTAAGCTCTTCTTATTCATATAAGTAAAATCTTTTACTTTCGTCCTTCATATAAATTACGGAACGAAGGTTTCGTACGATAACGAATGACTTGTGATCTCCATAGCTCATATTTTGTAAATGTGGTTTATTATTGACTTAATGCAAGTATGGTGCGAGTGGTGTAAATAAATCAACTAACTGTAGAATACTGATCATGGTCGACATTGTCAATTGTGATACTAGGGTGTGTGTGTGTGAGTGTATGTGGGCGTTCGTAGAGTTTACGGGCACTGGAGTTATGGAGCCTTCATTTGGCATGACAGGTCCGACGCACTCCTCATTCGCTCCTGAATATTCCGCTGAAATTCAATAATTTGCTCGTTTAATTACATTTTTCAATTTCAATCAAGAGTAATAAAATTTTATTTAATACATGAAGCTCTATATTCGAGTCAAATAACAACGAAATAAAGCACACAAATCCGCAGTATTAATATTCCAGAAGCCATATTTTACGAGAACTCATTATTGGGCGAAAAATGATGTGCAGATTTAAATCTCCAAGCAATATTCTGAGCCCAAATAATCCTGTCGAAGTCTCAAATTCCTTGTAACGCGGCTGATCTGGTAATGGCCGAAATTTTCGTATGAATTGCACTGATGGAGGAAGATTACGACTCCCGGGAACATTGTTTAATAACGACCGTAATTACATTTTATTCCTTTAAATTGTGTTTGTAGAAAAATAATTAACTTTTCCATCTCCGCCTTAATATAGAGGGAGGGTGCGGAATGTCGAAGCGCGCTAAACTAATCAGTGTATTTTAACTTTTCAACTCATTTACACGAGTTAAATGACTTGAACTGTTAAATATAATTATTTCATGAGGATTCCTGTCGCTTCGTAATCTCGTGTCATGTCTTTTGGTAATTTCTAGTCTCATAAACTCTATTCTTATGTCTGAGAATAAGTCAAGCCGCATTCATCACAATGCATTGATGTTGGAATATTAACGAGTTCAGACCTTTATTAGAATAAGATTTATTATGAGATTGATGTTATTGGTTTCACAAATAATACTGTATGGTAAATATTGGATAATTGTAAATATACATTCGTGTTATGTCAAATGGTTTATATTTGACTGTATGGATTTTCGAAAAATACTCTTGATGTTCTTTTCTGATAGTGATGAGTTCTTAGATTTTGTATGAGGGCTTAAAACTATTTTGGGTAACGATGTAGGCGTATGTAACAACGACTACCGCGGCTGTAGCCAGGGGCGTGCCCGGGTAGTACACCACAAACCGTGTATTAACAAGTGTCTTCGGGTTGTCTAGCGCTGAGGACCCTGAAGCCAATCCTCCTCTTTGCTAGACAACCTCTGTTTACTCTATACCCATGGCTATAGCCTTCGACAAAAGACTGTCACACTTGCATCAGGGACATGTCTGTGTAATAATTCAAACAGTAGATAGGAAGCGTGTGTTCGGGCCCTTCAATGTATTACATATTTCCAGGGATACGTTATAGGACATGAATTTCAATGCTGTCATTTCAATTATTTATACCCATTTATTTTTTATTGAGTTATTAGTTAAAAGCTTAATAGATGTTTTCAAAAATATGTTTTGTATGAAATATGACTGCGACAGACTGACTTCAGTACGTTGAAAAGTCCTTTAGAATATTACATTGATAATAATAACAATCACTGCCTTTACTTTTCCTATAGGTTATACTATAATATGCAGTATTTTTTTAAGATTATGTGCTCTTTCCAAGATAATTATCAGCTTCTATCATCGTCTTATTCGGGGTCGCCGCAATACGTTTTTTATTTCCATTCTGTCCTGTCAACCGTCAAGCTATTCCTGCATTTTCCAATATCAAGATTTGATAAATCCGTGGAATTAGCACATAATCCATCGCGTTCGCTATTTCAGTTAAAAGTTAACAAACACTGTAACATCTTGTATAAATATTTTTATCTACAAGATGTCTGGTCGGAAGCATTAAGAATACGTTTAGTTCATAGTGTAGTTTTTTCGTATGTAGTTAAGCATCTTTAGTGTTTTAGACACATACGGGCTATGTAAGGTACCTATGTGACTAATATTTTTATACATTCAGCAGAATCTATGTTTAGATCTCAAACTGACATTTTAATTTTACGCCAAAATCTACAGAACACATCGCTTTTTCAAGGCAACTTTTCTAGATGTTTAAACTACGGAGGTAAATTGTATTTTAACGGTTCTCAGAGTATTTGCTAGCTATGTTTTTAGTGCCAATCTACTATATGTTTATTATAAACGACTACTTAAATAAGAAACACGAGATTTTGAGTTTCGTTTATTTCACTGATTTATAAATTATTATGTATATTGTTATGGCAACAAATTATAATCTGCTGTTCAATTGAAGTATAAAAACTTTCGTAACTAGGTATAGCATCACCGCGAGCTGAGTCTGCGGGCTCGGTTATTGGGTTATTGACAAGTAATGTTAGGTATTTCACACTTTAATTTCCGATCCTTATTAAGTACAGAATCACCAATACCATCCAAAATGTTGTGATGAAACTCATTTAGTTTAAAACATTACGAAATTCCCACCTTAAAGAATCTTGAATTTTGTTTTTTCATTATATTTAACTATGAGTTGTATTTAGAATATTATTTCATTTGTGAATTGAATTTATGATTATTTTTAAATTGATTGTCACTGGTATTTTAATTTTTATTTGTACATTGATTCGAGGTTTGGTGTACGTGTTCAATGGTCGATGTAGAGACGATAATTAATTAAGTCGCTGCGTCATTATCTCTCGTCAATTACTTCTATTAGCTAAGAAACCTATGGAAAGGTTCAAATCTCATTTGTTATAAGCATTTTTTTAAAACGCGTGCCGTTTATAAAGTTCAGTAGACGATGCATAGAGCAGGTGTAAAACTGATTTCCCGAAACGAAAAAATAAAAGGAATGTCTACTGATACTCGTAAAGCCATGCATTCACCTCAGCATACAGATTTATTTAAAACGTCCCGAATATCAATAAATACATGCAACCAGTAAATGGGAAAGTCTTTTGACACCAGTACATGCATAATTACTGCAATTCATGGAAATGAATAATTAAGTGAAGTTCCGACTCGCTTTTTTCTGTTTATTGTCTAAAAGACGTACCTAAGGAAGGCAGCTCGTTTATATTTTATTGCAGTTTGTGCGAGTATTATGTCGTCGCGTCTCGAGGCTTTTCTCACTTCGCCTGACCGGGGTTTGGAACACTGCCGTTAAGCTAATTGGTACTTTGTTGCATTAGTGTGTTTCACGTGGTTTTCTGGCTAAATGCTCAATAACTAAACTCACACAAATAATAATCATATTATAAACACTGCCTATATACTTTTGCCTGTTTATACAAAAAAAAAAACGCAACACGCATAAATTTTATTATTTTTAATTGAGATGAAATTTAAAAGTGACCATCGATATTTGTAAATAGGTACTTTTTTACAATTACATTGTAATTTACAATAAATTAATTATATATTGTACTTAAGTGAACATATAAATATATGCCATATGGATATTTGATCAGTTTGAATTAATTTTCAAGCGTGTTTCCATTTTGTCGAGTATTGAGCGTTAGTTTACGTTCGACAAGTTTGTTTGATTACACTTTAACGAATTACACATTTAACCGTGTACGCTGTAGAAATTAATCGCAATACTTGATGAAGTGGAGACGTGGCTTTAGATTTACAGCAATGGGTATTAAATTCATTGTTTATTATAGATAAGTATTACAATTGATGTTATGACTTGTAAATAGTACTTTAAACCACAAGTAAGACTTATTAAATAAATTTTTGTCCATAATATTTGGCTGTTTCCTTTTTAATAACCAATCCTTATTCACGAACTGTTCACATGTACAGAATTACATACAATTTCGTGAATGCACAGCAAAGTTTCAAAAATGATCAATCGACTCGTAGCGGATCGGTAATCTGCTACGACGCTACGAAGTCGTAGCTACGTAGTACGTAGCCGTAGCACGCCAACACGGAGTAGATAGCTTATATAGTCCTATCTCCAGCACCCCTAGCCAGGTTCTCAAGTCTATTACAATAGTGTCAGAATGGTCTATCATTGATTTCATAGTTGTTCATTTTGACAAGTTTTGGTAATCTACTATTAAAATGGCATCATTATGACTTTCCAATGGTCATCCACTGACACTCCATTAAAAAAATGGCATAGAATGGTAATCTTGTACACAATGATAAATGAATGTTTGACGTATGCGGTAGTCTGCTAAAATTTTAGCAGTTCCTTTGATTAGTTAGAGCGTTATTGTGCAGTCAGTGCTTTTAATAAGCTCGATATTGTCATTTTACCACAACTCTATTACGAAACCAGTAACCGATCATTATAAATTAGCAGATTACGAACTTTTAGCAAAATGACAATGGGATCGTGTTGGAATAACGAATAGCAGACTTGGGCCCCAGGTTGATAATCTGCAATCGTTATCGTAAATCGAAAACTAGTCAAATGTATGGGAATGACATCAGCTCAACGCTCAAACGAATAGAAAATTCGTAGCCAAGTTCGCATCGTTCAATGTTCAACGCTACATCCTTTGTTATACAAACGCTACATTGTAGAACGAGCGGCCGACTCAGGCGCATCAACATGACTACCAACTCATCGTTTCCTACAATTGCTGACACCGAGGCGTTACCAACTGGATAACGGAATTCGACACAAAACGGTTGTAACTTGGCTAGGGGTGCTGTACCTTAGAGTCACCATATACAGACCGTCGTCGGTCACAACCACAAAACGCGGCGTATATTACCTATAGTTCTCATGCATTTTATATAGATTTGCCGCACACGGTAGACGCCGACGGCCACCACACGCTAAATCGCTGCTTCTCGCTTCTTGTCTCACGATACAAAATGCCGTCACACGCCACTCACGCATTTAAACCTTCTACGTTAGAGTCCATTATGATACTGCGCGCATGGATAAAAAAAAGTATCAGTCACCGGTCACAGGTGTCTTCCTTTGTGGCCGCTTCTAGCTTCTCATGGCGGCGTTTGAGGCTGTCGCGTGTGGTCCGTGTGCGGCGTCCCTTAGTGTCGCACGATTATAACGGACTTGGTCCTTGTCGAATATCTACTCAACAGTAGTAATAGCCCTGTGTCACGTCACCTATATCGAAGCGGCTAGGTACATATGGTACATGCCAAGTTTTAGTACCCACATGTACCCTACCAGAGTGGTACGAATTATGGAACGCGTCACCCGAAGTTGGTGTTCTTTAACCTGAGTGAGGTCATCAGTCATTTAGGTTAAAGAAAACCGACTTTCGCAGACAGGCATGCTGGAAGAGATTTCTAAAGAAATGAGTATCACCTTTGTACTTATCTTTTTTTCTGTTTCATTTTTCTTATCTTTTACTAGCTTATGCCCTCGACTTCGTCCGCGAACATAAAATATAGCCACTCACTCAGGAATAGAGCAACTTTCTATCGGTGAAAAAATTTTAGCAATCGGACCAGTACTTCCAGAGATTACCTCCTACAAACAAAAAAACAAACTTTACCTCTTTATTATATTAGTGTAGACTAGTGTAGGTAGATTATAATATGTGTCGTATATGAACTGTTAAATAAATAAGCCATTGAATGTAATGGACCAATCACACATTATTTGCTCCTAAACAAAAGATCGAAGTTACAAGCAAGGGTTGGATCTGGCCTCAATACAAAGGACCAAGGGTGCATGAAATGGGAGAACTACAGTATTGTGTGGACATGGCTCAGAGAATAGATAAGAGGAATAAAAAAGAGGGGAATAACAATAAACAAATCTTCAAGTTTATCAACAGAAACAATAACTTAGGAACAGTGGCTTGAAAACAGATCAATAACAGTCAAAACAGGCTTATATAAAAAAATAACTGTTCAAGTTGATTCTTCAAGATGCTAATCGGGAAAACTTTGAAAGTAATGACTATTTACGAGAAAAGTACGTGAAAGTTATAACAGGAAAAACACGGGTAAGCGGGTATTACAATCGAAGCATATATTTACACATTATTGTACACAGGTCGACGAATCGGCCTCAAAGCGACTTTTAATGTGGATGGATATCTTGAATCTAGGACCGCAATAATCACAAGTAAACCCTTACTAAGATCGGTTTGTCCTAATCTGGTTCCTAATCTTACTGCCAATGACCCATGGCTTACATTTGCTAATATGCGGTCGCATACTAGATTGATAAAGCTGCAATGTGGAACTGAACGCTTACATAAAATACTACCTTTATCGCACTCAGGAATAAAGCAGCTTTCCATCGGTGAAATAATTTTAGCAATCGGACCAGGACTTTCAGAGATTACCTCCTACACAAACAAAAACGCGTAAAAACAAACTTTACCTCTTTATAATATCACTGTAATGTAAATGTACTCTGGTATTTTGTAGACTGTAATAGTACATCTGCGGCTGTACAAGATCTCATCCTCCCATTTTCGAAAATAATTCCAATTTTCACGAATTAATTATCAATTATTAACAAATTATAGGAACAATGTATGGATTATGTGAGGAGTGATATGAAAGAAAATGGACTCTATGATATCAGGACGGTTTACGATAGAATGGAAGAAAACAACGTGCGCCGACCTCTAATAACATAGGAAGAGGGCAGGAAGACAGACAGTATCAAAATATAGGAGCAGTGACGGCCCAGACCTGCGAGCTTTACGTCGTGGGTTCAAAACCCCCGTCAGGCGCTTTAGCATAATGTGTTTTTTTTTTATTTCATCATCACAGCTTTCGAAACGGTGAAGGAAAACCTCTTAGGAAGTCGGTATGTCCTAGAACCAAAATTTCGAAGACGTGACATTCACCAACCCGCACTGGGCCCGCGTGTTGTCTGGCTGCAAGACATTCTCACTGCTAAGAGGAAATCTGAGTTCTTAACAGTGGGAATATTGTAAGGCTGATTATAATTATAGTAAAAAATAGCTATGAGGAGATATCCAGTTGAAGGTCATGTATTATAAGCTCAAACTAAAAATTATTTATGTCACATAGGCCTACATGGGCATTTATAAAATGTCAGAAGCTAGCACACGGTTGCAAAAGGTCGTTTTCTGTGGAGAAGAACCGGAACAGAAAACTACACAGAACTGGCAAGAAACTCTATAATATATGAATTCCGTTTGTAAAGAAGAAATGAAGACTTAAGTCTGATTTCAGAATAAGAAATCCTCCAAGAGTTTCCCTCGACGACTTCCAAGCCGAATTCTTTTAACTTGGCAAGAATTTTAAAAGTACTAGGTATTAATTAAAGTTTGTTTTGAAAGCC
Organism: Mythimna albipuncta; assembly: GCA_929112965.1. NCBI lineage: Eukaryota > Metazoa > Arthropoda > Insecta > Lepidoptera > Noctuidae > Mythimna > Mythimna albipuncta. Next base: position 11,283,300 of record OV815960.1, on the reverse strand, counting down.
GGGTCAAACTTTTAAACCACGAAATTCAAAGTCGCTTAGCGAGCCATGCTATCTATTAATTTCTTTAAACGAAACATTAGCTAAGAAATGTTCTGAAAAGAACCGGAATGACCAACATAGCTTTTAAAATCACTAGCTTGCGAATTTGCTAGCTGAGTCTGGACTAGCAAGCTTTTTATGAAATTAGCTGTGCATTCGACTGCACTCGTATAACCATACTTAAGTTGGAGAACTTATCAGTGATTTTTTTCCTATAAAGAACAAGAAATGTTGATAAGTGGTTCTCAAGATATAAATGCACGTGCGGGTTTGCGGCCGACGAATAATGGATAGCTCACTTTTCGGCCATCCTATAATGACTGAATCCGAGTCGTCAAAGGCCCATTATACGCGTGCCTCAAAGAGATGTCAGCAAACCTTAGGTACCCAGCAAAGCCGATACCGGCTAGGGCCACGGGAAATTGGCCCTAGAACGCAAAGTGCAACTGTAGGACACAGGTGTTTTTTTAGTCAGTAAAAGTCTGGCACGCCCTCTCGCTCTACCCAAGAGCAAGAAAAGTCGGTGGATGACTTCTTCATCTTCTTCCTGCTATGATCCCATATTACTTGGAGTCGGTGCAATACGTTTTTTTCTTCCATTCTGTCCTGTCACACTATCACTAACGAGATGGTGACCGACTTATCACCTCAAAAAAATGCTATAAATGCACTCATAAATGATAAGAGAGACGTTACAATATACTCGTATAATTACTATTAGATAGGTTTTTTTGAGAAGAGAACGAAATTCGGTATATTAAGCCACCCAGTTGGACACATCGAGTATCAAAAAAAAAGACGGAGACAGACTAATAGCGAAAAGCTAAAAGTGGAAAACTTGAGAGCTACGTCCAATTATTCTCTAGTTGCGCTTGCTATGCAAGGCACAGTAGGTAATCAAGGTTAAAACCTAAGGAGATCTAAAACTTGAAATTGAGTTAGGTAACATTATAATTGCTGAGCTACTTCGGCAACATCCTCAGTAATACAGACAGTCTGCACTTGCCTATGGTTTAGCATTGACAAGGATCACCTACAAAATGAACTATTCTAAAATAGGTATATCTATATACACTGACTGACATATCAAATCACAGCCGAATTTTGTTTGCAAGGCAAAGCCAAAAATTCGTTTGTATGCAAAACTTTCCTTCGGCTTGGGCTTGAATCTTAACATAGGTACCGTTAAAAACCTTCTGTCTATGGTTCATTTTTTTATGTTTGTTTACTTTACATATATTAACTTATCGTAACGTGAATTATATCACGCTTTTTGTCTATGTTTTCATTATTATTTATTATTTTATTTCGATAGTTTGTTTTATCCCCGTGAGTAGGTATGCCCATGGTATCACCAAGGGCCCTAAAATGCCGGCGCTGCGTTTTTTATCCTTTTAAATATTTTCCTAAGCCTTTTTAGCCTCACGCAGATTTTAATGAAATTTACCATGTCTATGTGTAAAATATTATATGATTGTGCGATCGTACGATTAAACGCTTTTCTTTCTTTCTATATTGAAAAAATAAAAAGACAAGGCAAAAACATCTTTTTGGCCTTCAATAATCCCGATAAAACCAACTTGAACCCGCACGGGGACTCACTATAATTTATGGCGAGTTCTTAAAGTATAAAGAGCAAGGTCATAATGGTATAACGTGAAGCAAGTTGTTCAGCTCGTGTGGGGTGACACGCTTCATAGCTCCGGCATACAAACTATAAGAAGTATAATTTTTTTACCGTCATTACTATCAAAAGGTTCATCGGCTTTTTATTTCAAAGTTTAATAAATTCCGGTAAAGGATTTTATATGTCGCGAGTCATTGATTATATTATCCTTATATACTCGTATATTTAAAACAAAAAAACTGGCAAAGTGCGAGTCGGACTTATGCACTGAGGGTTCTGTGCAAACTACTATTCCCGAATAGAGTCTCGAAGATTTTTCCGAATTGCAATTTTTTTTTTGACATAGGTTACCACAAATTTACTGTTTTCAGATTTATTCCTACACGTGTGCTTACAAAGTACCTTCCTTTGTGCCGAATTTCAGGATTCTGGATCAAATTTTTTTTGCGACATAAACGGCCATATCTTTTTTATTCGTTAACTTAGAGGTTTGATTTTTACACAGCCTGAAGGGACCGCAGACCTGAGTATATGGTGTTAATTTGACAGACAATAAGGGTTCCGTTTTTTCCTTCTAGAGGTACGTAACCCGAAAAACGCACAACCGAAACTACTAAGAGCGTGAAATTTTGCACAAGGTTTTCTTTTATGATGAAGCAATATGAGAGGATTTTCCGAAATTCACCCCTAATGGAATAAAGCGGGGACTCAAAGTTGGCATGGAGACCCACGACCCCTACTTTTACGCGAGCGAAGCCGTTAGTAAACGCTAGTTATACAAGTACCTACAGCTACAATTATTATGCTACAGAGCCAAAATTAACTAGCCAAGTTTTTTTTTATCAAATCACAGGTGGTAACTACAATCATGGGTGAGTTATAGTGAAATGGTGCAACTCACCCCGAGTTTCATATACTCTTTGTTTGAACCTGTTTTTTGTTGATTTTCGTTCGAATTTGTTATATTTTGTACACAAGTATTGTTAACGCAGTGCCTGCGAGTTTTAACCTCGGATTATAGTTACTTTAGATGAAATTTATATGATATGTGCAGCTCCAGTAATATGTATATAAAGCTTACCTAATAATAATACTATTAATTTTAAATTTTAACAACATTTTCCATTCATGTTTTTTAGCACGTTTTGTAAAATTTGTGCCTATAATTGTGTATATGTGGTGTAGATTATAATATTTATACAAGTATAATTGTGTTCAAACCCCAACCAGCCAGCCAACTAATGTTGCTGCTCACAGTAACCTACTCATTATATTATTATTAATACAGTTAGCCCATATTGTCCTACTGCTGGGCAAAGGCCTCCCTCCATTCTTTCCAACGATCACGGTTCCTCGCTCTCTCATAACCTACTTACATCAATAAATTATGTCAATCCTTCGTGCAAACTTCTTTCTTCTTCTTTTAAATCCGGCTTTTTCCTCTCTTGTGCATAAAGAATTAACTTCAATCACATGCGATTCGATTTATAAAAAACGAAGAAGAAAAGAAATCGTTATTTGCATTTCGAATCACGAACTGCATTAACATAGAATTTCTGAAATCCGATATCGTCGATAATCCGATACAGTCTAGCTGCAAACAAATCCAGAGAAATCCTAACACCTAATGATGTCTGTCAGTCCACATTGCAATCTTTTAAAAGGGGTAACCTTCCTCCTGCTGACTTAATTATCGGGATTTTCTGAGCACATATGTTTTATCAGCAGAGGTCGGAGTAGGTAGATTAATTTAAGGTCGTTGACGTCAAACGTAGAGGATAATATTGATATGCCTCCAAAATACCGGAACTACATATTTATTGTGATATTTGTTCCGGAATTTTGAAATTAGCACGAATTTGTGTTTAAGGTGAAAAACGTATTAATAATATAAATCTACGCTGCCAGTGTAAGCTAATGGTGAAAGAAATCAGTATTTTATTTTATACAAAAATACCTTGGAATAGTTACACCGTATTTTGTCCCTTACTGTTGAATTAGAAATGACGCTTGACAGTATAAGACAAAACTTGGACAGGGCCTTTTGTTTCTTTATCTCATGTTCATCTATGTTCACAACGCATTGACCGCACGCAACGACCAATCAGAAGCAAGCATCCTGTATGTCTCATAGGGTGTTTGTTAGAACAATGCGCGCGCGCTGTGTTCCAGGTATCTCACTCGCTTACCACGGTTCGTAGAGTGCGCTCCTAATTTGTGAAATTCCTGTGTTGTGTAAATAATAATCTCACCCTGGCTTGTTTACTGATTTCTGATACCTTCTTAAAACGACGAAATTGGCTTGTATCTACTGACCCCGATTTGTTTTCAAAAATTGTATCTCTACTTCAAGTTATTTCGCTTGAGGTAAGCTTTAATCATTTTCTTATATAAATATGTTTTAGGCCTTTTTTTAAAGAATAATGTTAGCATTTTTAGCCTCATATCCGATTGATAATCTTCCTATTCACGCGATAAATCATAATTTGTTTTTAATACATATTGTAGCGAATTGTAAATTTGTAATATGTAAAAGTTGATTTACTAGACGTTTATGTATCGTTCTCTCGGAACCCGGGTCATGCATACGCATAATCGTTCTTCTAAATAAAATTATAAAATGAAAACTGTTCAGTACGCCTAGCCAAGTTGCTTATCTGCAATAGTTAACGCTTGTAGAAAGCTTCAAATGTACGGGAATAACGTCGCCTCGACGCTCAGTCACGTGGTCAGAACAAAAGAATTGGCGGCAAGGTCAACTCGAAGCGTTCGACGCAAGCGAAACGTGTGTAACTTGACTAGGGAGGCCGGTTAGTTAACCTAGTTTCAACAAATATCACGTTAGCAACATTTTAATTGTTTTAGAAGAATCTTTCACTCAAACATGGCTGGCGCAAACGTCGAGGCTGAAACAGTACAAAAGTGGATAATCGGTCATCCCGAGCTAATTTACGATCACGCTAGCCGATTTCTATATTGCTCGAAGTGTGAGAGTCACTTGAAAACTATAAATAAAAGCAATATCACAAGACACATCGACGGCGCAGTACATCAAGGAAAATATAAGCGTCCGAATGAGGAGTTTTACTTCGACCTTGTGTTCCTGATCATGTGCAACATTCCCTGGATGCAAATGAAAAACCCGGCGTTCATGGAGTTTTTTCAAAAATATATGTGCAGTACTTGTTGTTGTGTTTGTAGTGGTAGAAAATATATGTGCAGTACTTGTTGTTGTGTTTGTAGTGGTAGAAAATATATGTGCAGTACTTGTTGTTGTGTTTGTAGTGGTAGAAAATATATGTGCAATACTTGTTGTTGTGTTTGTAGTGATAGTAAGTATGTGTGCAGTATTTGTTGTTGTGTTTGTAGTAATAGAAAATATGTGTGCAGTACTTGTTGTTGTGTTTGTAGTGATAGAAAATATGTGTGCGGTACTTGTTGTTGTGTTTGTAGTGATAGTAAGTATGTGTGCAGTATTTGTTGTTGTGTTTGTAGTAATAGAAAATATGTGTGCAGTACTTGTTGTTGTGTTTGTAGTGATAGAAAATATGTGTGCTTGTTGTTGTGTTTGTAGTGATAGTAAGTATGTGTGCAGTACTTGTTGTTGTGTTTGTAGTGGTAGAAAATATGTGTGCAGTACTTGTTGTTGTGTTTGTAGTGGTAGAAAATATATGTGCAGTACTTGTTGTTGTGTTTGTAGTGATAGAAAAGTGCTCGATGAATCACAGTTACGTAAAGTTTATTTAGATAAGTTTTATAAGAACAAAATTAATACTATTTATGAAAATAATAAAAATGAAAAACTATGGATATTGTTAAATGAGACCACTGATTTTTTAGGTAGATATATAGTTCATTTCTTAATAAAGCCACTGCATTCTAATAATAATTCAAGTCGGCCTTATTTGATTGCTTGTAAAATGTTAACGTACGTACGTAACGTAGTAAATGGTCAAACAATCGCGCAATTTGTATTGCAATGTCTAGAAAATTTATGGCAAGACTCTTTTGAATCAAAAGTTTACAATGTCTTATTGCTCTGCACTGACAGTGTAGCGTACACGCTGTCTGCAGGGCGAAATTTAAAAGTTTATTTACCTGAAATGAAACATGTAACATGTTTGGCGCATGCTCTTTATCGTATAACAGAGAAGATAAGATCAGAATTTAACGATGTCGATATTTTAGTAGCAACTGTTAAAAAAATATTTTTAAAAGCCCCGAACAGAGTAAAGAGTTTAAAAGAAAAATATCCTGACCTACCACTGCCTCCGCAACCACTAATTACAAGATGGGGTACTTGGTTGGAAGCAGCATTTTACTACGCTCAACACTTCGAAAAAACAAAAGATGTTCTAAATAACTTCAACAGTACTGGTTCAATAGCCATTCGCAATGCAAAAAATATTTTAGAAAAACCAAATTTACTGGAAGATTTATAATATCTTGACGCAAATATAAAAAATCAATCTACCTACTCCGACCTCTGGTTATCAGGCACTGACTACAGTTCGGGAGGTTCCTGCACAGGATTCGTGCGTAAGTGACGCCCGGGTGCCACCACTAGATGGACCGTCCTGAGGACACGGTGGAGCATACAGTAGAGGTGTGCCTCGCTTGGGCAGAACACCGCTGTGTCCTCGTGGGGGCGATCGGCGGCAACGATCTCTCGCGCCGGGCCTTGGTACAGGCCTTGGTCCGAAGCGAGGAGGAGTGGTAGGCGGTCGCCTCCTTCTGCGAAGCAGTAATGTTAGCAAAGGAGGTGGGCGTACGCGTTAAGCAACTGCCCTCACGCCTCAGCCGCTAACGGGATTACGATCCCGATTTCTGGCCACCGTAGGCGCAGGCTTGCGGACGACAAGCAATGAGAGCACGCCGTCTGACCGTCCGGGAACCGTCCGGACTGAGACTGACTGACGTCCCTAGATGTCGACGGCGCGTATTGTTCCACGCGCGCCTCAAGGAGTTGTCAGCAAACCATAGGAGCCCAGCAGGGTCGAAGCCTACTTCTGAAATGAGGATTCGGCCCAGTACGAAAGGCAACGAAGGAACAGGAGTAGGTTTTTAGTCAGTAAATCTATCTTCCGCTCCGACAAGGGCGTGGAGATATCATTAGACGATTTTCCCAACTACAAAACCATAGGCACTGGCTAAATTTTGAAGTGGCCTATCCACAAATCCGATGCGGGAGCCTCGCAATTCTCGAATTTACCCAAAAGATCACTATTTCATAAGCTACTGCGTCGAAACTCTATTACAAATGAATACTATTATAATCCATTACCCCTATTTGACAGCTACAACTTGGGGTAATGCGGGAAATGAAATATAGTCGGGGAAAGTTGTGAAATGACACACGGGTGTGTTTACTGTTAAACAGTGACGAGGAACTACTTTCACGGATTATTGCCATTTTATTTTAGGAAAAAGTCCCTGAAGATGTTTTTTTCTAAATAACCTTTGCCCTACACTGCGAATTACTCCTAAATTGTGGGTGCGTTCATGGAGTTGTAAACTCGCAGACATAAGATAACCAGACATGGAACAAATATCTGTAGGTCATACAAATATTTGTTCCGTGCGGGAATCGATCCCACGACACGCAACGCTACAATTAAGTACTCAACCTCTGCGCTAACCTTGCTGTCGAATTATCGCTTGTCTAGTGCCTACCTAACAATTCGTAGAAAAAGGTTTAATCAAGGAGATTACTGTTACGGACATCAGACACTAGCGCAGTACTCTGAGCAGCTACAGATCTACTCCAACTCAAATTCCTGATTTCCCATTCTCTGTGAACATAAATGTTCCGATTTTTCGAAGAGCTTGCATCTGGTCGCGTTAATTTAACTTTCATGCTCTCTCTGACGTCCTGGTAGCGTGAGGATTACACGAGTTATTGCCACCACGCCTTTAGTTTAACAAAAATACGTTGGTGCTGAGACGCGGAACCCGCCGAATATAGGTACTTTACTTATCTACATTATTTCCCGGAACTTTACACGATATCAGTGTTGCTTTTGTGTCTACAAAATTTACATAAGTAAATCGTCGTGACATATAATATTCTGTGCATCGTTGCTTTGTTGTTTAATAGAACGCACACAGAGACTCGGTGAACGTGTTATTTAAAACTCCATTAAGAATGGCTAGCGCAGCTGAAACGATTAAAGCCCAACCGTACGTACACTCCCCCTCCTCCCAGTCTAAATTATGGACCTTTTGAATACGCCATAGCCGAGTAAAACGAGCTCACTTACCTGGATATATTTGCTCTATCGCTAAGCAAAATGCTTGCAGGAAATGGTGTGACTTCTAAGAAGTTAGAAAGCTAAGCTATTTCTATATAACTAGCTTCTGTTAGCGGATTTGCTCGCTTTAAAATAGCTTTCTCTATATGAACTTTGAACCCCCGTTTCATCCGCTTACGGCGTGAATTTTGGGAAACCCTTTGTTAACGCGGGTGTACGTCATACTAACCATATTCGTGCCTATGTGTACTAATTTCAGCGTAGGTAATCCGATCAGAGGTTTGAGTTGTGTATTGATAGAACAGCCATCCAGTACCGTCTTTCATATGTACATAGACTGGCTTCTGCCCAACGACTTCGCCCGCGTCAAAGAAGCCTTGGGTTATAACCCAAGGCTACTTTCACGCAATATTAAGTAACCTTAGGTTTTTCCATTCAAACTTCGGAACCACGTTTCAACCCTTTAGGGGATAAAGGAGACAGATATATCTACTTTCATACAATCTTGGGCCTGGGTGTAAATAAATGAAAGTGATGCGAGTTTACAGCTTAAATATTTTGAATCATTTACTGAAAATTCTGCGAATTTAGTCAGTCAGAGAGAAGAATTGTAAGAGATTTAACAAAAGTGAGGTTATGCAAGCAATGACGTTCTAATCAGTGACCTCCACTATTTTGGTTTTAATTGTCAGTTTTTATTTATTATAGAGTGAAAAAATATTAAACAACTCAAGTCAGGTTTAGAATTTTAGACTAGTGTTGAAGCCGTTGAAAATTGTAAATAGTGAAATTAAATCATAGTAGGATGAAGCCCATTAAAAAAGGAAGAGAATATAACAAAAATGAGAGGAAAAATAATTTACGGGTGATTTGAGGTCGGGAAATGGATGAGTGTACGTTTTTAAGAGTCAAAAACAGTTTATCTCGATTCCCAGCAAAAATACAAATTCTATGGAAAAAAAAATGAAATGGCAACGTTGTAGATAATAAAAAGATTTACAAATTTTGTATTTACCCTTTTTTCACATAAATTAAAAATTTATGTGAAAAAAGTTTTTGGTTTTTTATTTTTATCTTTTCGAGGCGGCGTTGAGCGACGAGGCCGAGGGTGGAAGGCGTGCGCGTTGAGCAGCTGCTCTCGTCAACATAGTGTTTTCAATCCGATTTCCATTTCATAATATTTTCGTGATGATGACATGTGTCATCTGTCCGGTAGGTAAGCATTTTTTCTTCTTGATGGTTTTCAGTTTTGATTTATTGATTTCATTAAGTTTTTATTATGTTATCTATTTCTTGTTACTATTGCAGTAAAATTGTGCAAAAATGGGTCCAGAAATTAATATAAAAAAGATTAAAAATTCGTGAATGAAACAAAAACAACTTTGTTGACATCTATTATTTTATTATTATGGTTATTCAAACACTAGTATAATATAGTACATTATGATGTAAGTGTGTAATGTTAGTGATTACAGTCGAGGCGGTATTTAGACCCGAGCCGTGGCCATGGCGGATAACTAGTATTTTTTTGTAATATGGCGGTAAAAAATTGTTTTCATATGCGCGCGCATAATTTTTTTATTTACCCTTAGGGGAAGACTAAGGTATTTTGATCATACTGCCTAGTCTTACGTTTATGTTTTTTGCGTGAGATGTCTTTACTATAATATCTTTTGTAGTGACAATGGAATACGCGTGTATCATTTTATAATGATTTTGTAGTATTTAATTTAATTTAATTTAATTAATACAGCCACTGAATTTCACTCGAATAATTCAAGCCAAAAACCGCGCGTGTTAGAAATAATCAGGGGGAAAACTGTATGGATATATGTTTATATCTACCTATATATCATACTAAAATGTCAAGATGGACAACGGTTATTTACTGTGTATCAAAGTTCCTATGACTGGTGTGTAAGGAAGGGGTTTTATGAAGAAAAGCATAGAAAGACAAGACTAAGTATTTATTTCAAATAGGCTTGTCAGTTAATCGAATAAACTTCTGGCTCGTTCGGAAACTAGGTCTACGAGGTCAATAACGGCCAAGAAACACCTCGGAAGCATTTTATCATTGTTACAATAACATAATTAGAATCAAAACTTACAGTATAATAAAATACACAGAATCAATACAACAGTAGCAATACTACTAAGATATAACTTACCTGAACTTAGGTAGTCCGTAAAGGTCTAGGGTTGAGCAGCAAGTAAGAGGACTTTAGTAGAAACCAATCTTATTTATAGGAAATCTTATATATAATAAGAAAATAAGAATAGTCAAACCTGTGGGTTGACCCTTAAACGTCAAATATCCCTCTACTTACCTTCTACAAATCTTAGGTTGCAAAATTACTTACTAATTCAACCACTTATTATAATTAAGTAGATATTTAAAATCTAAGATATATTACAAAGATCATTAATAATTACATAACAATTATGAGAATTATCATCAATACGGCTTTTTATAAGTTTGACTTTGTTTTATGTTTGTAAACACAACACTATTATCTTTGGCAGGTACAAAAATGAAAATTCATGATTTAACCTTTCAATCGTGGAAAATACAGACACAATAGAAAGACAATAGGTGCGCGAAAGCGATTCGCTTGGGGTTTAATGAATTAATTAAGTCTTCATCTTAAAATGGCGGCCATAGATGACAATAAAAAAAAACACAATTTTTATTTGAATGTACGATTCATTTACTAAAGGTTTTTTTTATTAAATAGATCGTTTGTACAAGTTAAAATGGTCAAAATTGCATGAAATAAGTAAGTAAGACACTAATTTATAACATGTTTAAGGGATGGGAGTGACTCGTAAATGAAACACGTAGTTAGTCGTTGATGTCTGAACAAGATCTGTATATTTTCCGCAAATACACCCTATTTATATTTACAATGGTACATACGGAAGTAGTGTCTAGCCTAAGATATTTACAAACGTGCGTCGTTGTTTCTCAGACAGAGGGCGCTTGAGATGTTGCACATTAAACGCACTGAGCGGGCTGCTTACCGCGCATGCGCGACTTAGTACACGGCGCAATCCTGTCGCGATTCTATAAATACGTGTCGCGCGCAGAGCGCGATCCTTTTCCCCGTCGAGACGTCACCGAGTGAAGATCTCCGCTGTGCGAGGCCACGTGATCCATCTGCGAGGGTGCTGAGGCTTATGCTTAACGCTTATAAGCTTATCCTATTTCTTGATTTGTCGTAAAACGTGTTGCTTCACTGTTTCTATAACATACGTTGTCGTAAACGTGTTGCTTCACTGTTTCTTTAACAGAACATGGTTGAAAACGTGGTAATTGGTTCTGAGGTATTGGTAACTGGTATCTGGTGTGATGGTACGGTGGTTTGTGGTTTTCTGGTAACAGGTACTGTGTCACTACATCACTCCCCCCTTAAGCGAAGCGTACGTTCGGTTTTACCGTGCGACCGGTTCTTGTGACGTAGGTGTGCTTGGGCGGTGCGCTCGATGTTGGTGCTGCGGCTGGCACGTTTTGATGCTTTTGCGTTGGCGGACGTGAAGTAGGTGGTGGCAAACGTGAGGTTGCTGAAGGTTGAGTCTCATCTTCGTTGTACAGGTGTGCAGGCTTCAATCTGTCGACTGACACGACGGCGGTACGAAGAGGTAGCTGCAATGTAAACTGCTTTCCATCTTCGCTGCGGTGTAGAATCTCGTACGGGCCATCGTAAGGTGGTGTGAGCGGTCTGCGTACGCTGTCGTTACGCAGAAATACGTGCGTACATGTTGCGAGATCCTTGTACACAAATGTGTTCGCGTTCGATGAATGTGTTCTTCTCACCGGTGACAGTGACGACATTGTTTCTGTCAGCTGACGAACGAATTCGGCGTCTTCAATATTCGGCGTTGTAGGCACGAAGAAATCAGACGGAATGCGTAGCGTTGTACCGTACGTCATTTGGGCTGGGCTGAAGGAGGTGTTTTCACGAAGTGCAGTACGTAGTCCAAGGAGTACTGTAGGTAGCTCTTCGCTCCAGCGTGTCGCGGCTGCTCTCGCCATCAATGCTGACTTAAGTGTGCGGTGCCATCTCTCCAATTGGCCATTCGCCTGAGGGTGGTATGCGGTGGTTCGAATGCGAGTGACACCGAATTTCCTCATCAGTGATGTGAATAATGCGGACTCAAATTGTCTTCCTTGGTCCGTTGTTATACGTAACGGGCAACCGAATCGCGATATCCACCCGTCGTATACGGCTCTTGCGACTGTCTCGGCGCTGATGTCACGTGTAGGTATCGCTTCGGGCCACTTGGTGCAGCGGTCGATTATCGTGACGAGGTATCTGTAGTCATTAGAAGGAGGTAACTCTCCGACGATGTCGACGTGAATGTGTTCAAAACGCGCAGATTCTTGGAATTGACCAAGTGGGCTCTTCACGTGTCGTTGAACTTTGGCGCGCTGACATCCAATGCACGCCCTTGCCCATGTAGCTACGTCTTTGTTCATAGAAGGCCAGAAGAATTTATTTGCCATGATTTTTCTCGATGTTCGTACTCCGGGGTGACTTAAATCGTGTTGCGCTTTGAAGGCGGCAAAACGGTAAGTCGGTGGTAAGTATGGTCGAACATTTGTTGTAGATGTTTCGCACAGTATCGGTCGTTGAACTCCAGGCATAGTCAGTCGGGTGAAGTTGAGTTTGGGGTTGTTCAAACACGATCGTAGTTCGGAGTCGTTTTCGTATTCTTGGACGAGTTGATTGTAGTCGATAGTTGAGTTCAGTAGTTCGACTTCTTCTATTCGTGATAACGCGTCGGCCGCTTCATTCTTATCACCGTGAACGTATTGGATCTTCGTGCAAAATTGACTAATGTAGTGTAACTGTCGTTCTCTTCGTGGTGTATCGCTGCTACTTGACGTTCTTGTCAGCGCGTAAGTCAGCGGTTTGTGATCGGTGAATATTGTTACGTCACTGCCCTCTATCAGTCGTCGTAGGTGTTTAACAGCGGTGTACATTGCTAGTAATTCGCGATCGTACACGCTGTAACGTCGCTGCGTCTCACTCATAGTTTTTGAGAAGAATGCTAGTGGTTTCCAGATGTCATCAATCTTTTGCTGAAGGACGGCGCCGATGCTAGTGTTCGATGCGTCGGTAAATAAATATAACGGCGCGTTAGGTATCGGATGAGTCAAAGTTGTTGCCTCAAGTATGCTTTGTCGGCATTTCTCAAAGGCTTCTTCTGCTACTTGAGACCATTGTATCTGAGTCTTGTCGTTCTTTTTGCTATTGTGTAGGTATTTGTTTAATTCATGTTGGTGTTCGGCTTGATGTGGTAAACAACTACGGTAGAAGTTGATCATACCTAGAAATCTTCTTAGTTCTTGGACTGTCTGAGGTTTCGGATAGTTGACTATGGCTTGTGTTCGTTCTTGAGTGGGTTTGATTCCTTCTGATGACACTTCGTATCCGAGGAACTCGATGTTTTCCCTTTCAAACTCGCACTTGTCGATATTAAGACTGACGCCGTAGGTATTTAGGCGTTCGAGTACTTGCTCTAAGTGGCAGCGGTGTTCTTCCTTATTTCTTGAATGGACGAGCAGATCGTCGACGAAGCAGAATACGTTGTCATCTAGTCCTCGTAGTACCTCGTGCATGAATCGTTGGAAGGTTTGACCGGCGTTTCTTAAGCCGAACGTCATGCAGGTAAATTCGAAGAGTCCGAACGGTGTTATTATCGCAGTTTTCTGAGCATCTTGTTTCGAAATAGGTACCGTCAACTGTGGCATCTTTACTTTCCGTAGGTATCTTTACCTAAGCATACCCTATACTAGTTCAACTTATTTTTTGTTTTGTCTGTGGCAGTTTATGTTATTTCGCAGATATTAGTAGATTTTGTAATAAATTGTGGTTACCCAAAAAGTTTTTTAGGCTAGCTACTTCGTTAATTGTCAAAATAGAGTGCTTTTTCGTTATATGCGGTCAATTTTGTGTGCAGCGTCTTCGTGTAAAGATTGGTGTTTCCTACAGTAAATCAAAGTGCAGGTAAGTGGCGTATATTAAATAGTATTTGGTATATTGTCATGGAGGTATATCGCAGTGATTAAATCCTAAGAATCTTCTATTTCCTGAGTTATTCGAAAAGGTAATGTTATTTGAAGTTAGGTAAAGTTACCAAACTCAGCATGAAGGCAACTTTACCTATGACTAGGGTTGTCAAATTTAAGTTGCATAACTAATCTGGTTTTATGTGAGAAACCCTTTAAAATTTCGTTTAGCTGTTGCAAAGCACTAACTTTATTATTCGTTCATGAAATATTGGGATGTGGCATAATTAAGTTGATAACAAATTTGGCTGATATCCTATTACAGATGTTATATTCAAGATGCCTCCAAAACATAACGTCAAACAAAGAAATAGAAGACGTCTGGGAGCGCGACCTTACAAAAATTACTCTGAAGAAATACTAGTGTTGGCTGTTGATATGGTAAGAAACAAAAATACAACTTCTTATGAAGCTGAGAAGCAATTTGGCATACCTACTGTTTAACGAATAGGTACCTAGTTTTGATTATAATTACGCTAAGTACTTATTTTTTTGACGCCAAGTAATGCATAAATAAAAGTTTATTATTAAAAAAAAGATTTAATGTGTATTATTTTTCGACAACCCTGATGCCATGCTGCCATTTCTATGATAATTTTGAATTTCTGTTGGCAACTTTACCTATGTATTGGTAGTGGTTACTCAAACGGAGATGATAACTTCAAAATAAAATACATCGCTTTTTTATCGCCTGCACCTTTGGCATCTTTACATTGCATGCACTTTGGAACACATATTCGATAAAAACTGTATGCTAGGTAAAGTTGCCAAATTGATGTCAATTTTACCTCGCTCATATTCTTGGTTTTTTTAGGGATTCTATGTGAGATTTTGTAGAATTAATTGGTTCAACCAAAAGAGACACATATTTTTTACAAAATAAATCAATAAAAGTTTAAATATCTAGCTCTATGTTGTGATAAATAGTAAAAATGTAAAAAAATACGGTAAAGTTGCCACAGTTGACGGTATCCAAAAATATGCCATTTTCAGATCTAGTTTTGAGTATATTTTCTTGCCGTGGAGTTGATATGTGAAATCTTGAATTCGTGGAATGGGGTATCGGTCTGGAACTGTGACGGCGTTGAGTCTTCTATAATCGCCACATACTCGTAGTGATCCGTCCTTTTTGTTTACGATGTGAAGTGGACTTGCCCACGGACTGTTTGACGGCTTGCATATTCCGTTCTCGATCATGCGCTCGAACTCGAGTTTTGCCGCTTTATATTTGTGGGGCGGTAGAGGGCGCGGCCGTGAGTAGATCGGCGGTCCAGTTGTCTCTATGTGGTGTGTGACGTCATGCTTGATTGGAGTTCTGAGTGTCATCGGTCGCAGTACATCTGGATATTTCTTCAGCAGGTCGTGATGAGTGTGGTCGCGGTTGATAATGTGGATCGACTCTTCTTTGTAGTTTATTTTGATGGCGTTCACGCTGAGCTCCGTTACACGGTCGATGAGTTTCCTTTGGTGCAAGTCGACTAACAGTTTATGATGTACTAGAAAGTCGGCACCCAGTATTGAAGTCTTCACGTTGGCGACAACGAAGGTCCACCTAAAGCTTCTTCGTAGGCCTAAGTTGAGCTCGAGTGTACGCTCTCCGTAGGTACGAATCTCTGTGCCGTTTGCCGCGTAAAGTTTGTAACCTGCGTTCCCCGTCGGTCTTGAATACTTCTGGTTTCGTGCGGCTAGTACCGATACGTCGGCTCCTGTGTCGACAAGGAATTTTTCTTTGGTTTTGGTGTCGATTACGCATAGGCGGCGGCTTGATTGGTTTACATCGACACCCGCCACTATCGATGCACGTTCTAGTTTTCCCGCTTTGCGAAGGAACACGGCGATTCGCATTTTCGTGCTCCGTTGCCGAATCGATAGTGGTAACGGCACAGCCAGTCGGGATCGCCGGGCTTGCGGGCGTTATCCGTACGCTGTCTAGAATGCGAGCGTGAGCGGCCACGATGTGCGGAGTTTTGGCGGTAACGGCGTTGCGACGAATATTGGTGGTTGCGGAGTTCAGCAACTTCGAGTGACAATTTCTCTATTTGTTTCGTTAGCAAGTTGATCTGTAGGGCTGTCATCGCGTTTATCTGCACCTCATTGACTGCTGGGCTTGTTGATGGAGGGTTTGCCGTGGAGACTGCGGCAACTGTAGCGGGTTCAAAATGTTCCATCATTTTGTCTGCCATCGCGGCTAGCACTTCGAGGGACGACTCGGTGTTAACGGAGAGTACGGCGCGCACCTGTGTGGGCAGCTGGTTGAGCCACATAACCTTCAGCGCCTCATCAGACAGTAGCTTGCCACTGAGGTCTCTCATTTTGCGCAGCAGCTGGCTTGGTTTGTTATCGCCGAGCTCGAGGCCGCTGAGTAACTTCTGTAACTGCCGGTGGTCTGACTCCTGGTACGTTGAGATGAGTCTGTCTTTGAGCGCACTATACTTGCCGGTGCTCGGTGGGTGCAAGATTATGTCTCCGATCTGTTCTAGGTCGCTGTTGCCGAGTAGTGGGACGACGAGGTTGAATTTCTGCTCCTCACTTATCTTGCTGGCCGCGACGGCGGCTTCAAATTGTGCGAACCATAGTCGTGGATTTTGGCGCCAAAATGGTGGTAATCTTGCTGGGAGTGAGACTGATGCTACGTCGCTTTTCATTGATGCGCTGCCCTGACAATCGCTGAAATCTTCGGTATCGGTCAGCATGATGTGTTCAGTGTTCAGGCTTCTCGGGGTCACCACTTTAAGGGATGGGAGTGACTCGTAAATGAAACACGTAGTTAGTCGTTGATGTCTGAACAAGATCTGTATATTTTCCGCAAATACACCCTATTTATATTTACAATGGTACATACGGAAGTAGTGTCTAGCCTAAGATATTTACAAACGTGCGTCGTTGTTTCTCAGACAGAGGGCGCTTGAGATGTTGCACATTAAACGCACTGAGCGGGCTGCTTACCGCGCATGCGCGACTTAGTACACGGCGCAATCCTGTCGCGATTCTATAAATACGTGTCGCGCGCAGAGCGCGATCCTTTTCCCCGTCGAGACTTCACCGAGTGAAGATCTCCGCTGTGCGAGGCCACGTGATCCATCTGCGAGGGTGCTGAGGCTTATGCTTAACGCTTATAAGCTTATCCTATTTCTTGATTTGTCGTAAAACGTGTTGCTTCACTGTTTCTATAACAGACGTTGTCGTAAACGTGTTGCTTCACTGTTTCTTTAACAGAACATGGTTGAAAACGTGGTAATTGGTTCTGAGGTATTGGTAACTGGTATCTGGTGTGATGGTACGGTGGTTTGTGGTTTTCTGGTAACAGGTACTGTGTCACTACACATGTAACGCAATAACTTTGTGATTTTTTTTTTTTGTTTTGAGAAACAAAAACTTTAACAAATATGAAATTAATTTTATTGAAAATAAAGTAGTTCACTAGAGTTTATAATATTGGTACACAAGATCCTTGCTCAAAACAAATAAAAAAATACCTTAGTATTTATACAAATTCCTTGGAATACTTAAACTCTTTACTGATTGCGGAACCTAAAATAAAATAGGTTACTCATGACTAAAACTTATTTTTATAAATCTCATCTTCCTAACTTTATCTAGAGCTATTCTTGTATTTTGGAATATAAATATATAACGCATTTTTTAAGCCATTTCTCAACTTATTACATTTTTAGCCTAGAAGCCCCCGTCTCCTTTTGGAAAAACCTCTCTTACAGGCCTTATCACGGACTTGTAGATTTTACCCTTCAACTTGAGGGGCATCCGTGGGGCACAAGTGGTTCCCGTGACCTGTCGCCACTCCTGCGTTGATCCGACGTGTTACATCCCGGTCCACCTCACCATCCCCTTGGACGAGCGACCCGAGGTACCGAAAGTCGGTACAGATCGGTATGGGCGTTCCAGCGAAAGCTAAAGGCACTGGATTGGAGACACCGCCGAAATCGCAGAACAAGTACTCCGTTTTGGTTCTACTCAATTTCAGGCCAACACTCTCCAGTCTGTGCCACCACACCTCCAATCTGTTCTGGACCTCTAGGCCACTCTCGGCAACCAGCAAAATGTCATCGGCAAACAGCATACTCCAGGGAGCCTCTTTCTGAATGTCCGACATCAGAGCATCCATTATCATCAGGAAGAGGTAAGGGCTGAGAGCCGACCCTTGATGTAAGCCAACAGCCACATTGAAGCTGCCAGTGGTGCCAACTGTAGACCGGACTTGGGTATTACATCGACTATACATCGCTCGGATCAACTGCACATACTTCCCAGGCACAACTTTCTTCTTAAGGGCTCACCACAGAACCTCACGAGGTACTCGGTCGTATGCCTTTTCGAGGTCAACGAATACCATGTGCAAGTTTTTATGCGCACTTCTGTATTTCTCGCACAGCTGGCGTATAGCAAAAATGGCTTCCGTTGTACTCCGACCCGGCTAAAACCGAATTGGTTCTGCGAAATTTCACTCTCTTCTCTCAGACGCCTTTCAATAACTTTCTCCCAGGCTTTCATAGTATGTGACATTAGCTTTATTCCTCTATAATGGTTGCACACAAGCACATCACCTTTGTTTTTAAAGATGGGCACCAAGAAACTGCTGCACCACTTTATTTTGGGGGGAGGACGCTCTTTGCCTTTCTTACGTTTTATTTCAACTAGCGATTCCATAACCAGGAGTCGGTGCTGCGTGCTTTATGTTGTAGCGCCTAACTAAAAAGTAGTCGATTTGGGTCCTGGGGTGACCGGTTTTGTACGTAATAAGGTGTTCCTCACTTTTTTTGAACCAAGTGTTGGCTACTGCTAAGTCAAAGGCGGTAGCAGATTGCAGCAGCGTCTCTCCCTCATTATTCGGACTTCCGAAACCCCATCCTCCATATACTCTTTAATATATACCTTTCACTCTTCCCACATGTCCATTAAAATCACCCTAACTATCAATTCCTCATGTACAAGGATGGTCATTAAGGCATTATCAAAATCCTCCCAAAACTTCTCTTTC
Organism: Mythimna albipuncta; assembly: GCA_929112965.1. NCBI lineage: Eukaryota > Metazoa > Arthropoda > Insecta > Lepidoptera > Noctuidae > Mythimna > Mythimna albipuncta. Next base: position 11,264,314 of record OV815960.1, on the reverse strand, counting down.
ACTATTTCATCACATCCTACTTGTGGTGCATACACACTAACTACATTTAGCGAATGTGATATTCTCTAACATAACTTTCCTATCTATAAATCTATCACTTGTAATGACGTCATGCCTAGTGGTGGAACGTTAACCCGTTTTTGGTTACATAACTAAATTAAAAGATAGCTAAGTGGATTAACGTTGGACTTACAGGCTACGAGTCCCAAGTTCGAATCTCGCCATGTCGGTTTATTGTCTTTTTGTATTTCTGTGAGTTGTGTTAACTTGGTTTATATCGACGACCGCTAGCTTGAAGGTGAAACTCCTGCGCAATCACTGGTCAGAGACACGAAATTATATCGACATACCGCCATTTCACTTTGTTAATCTTGAATTACTTATATTGGATCAACGTGATCAAGCAACATTCTGTGTGTGAACGATTTCAACAATAAATGGGTGAGTTATTTATAAGTTCAAGTGGAAAGTTTACATATAAACCTCGTTGTGGAACCATGCTACATATTTGGTTTTGCTTGTTCCAGCCTACCGTCACGCCCTTTTATTATTGGAGAAGTTCTGGCAAGGGTCCGTGTGCAGACCGTATGTAAACCTTTATTTCCTGTTTGTTTTACTCGCTCGTTCATCATCCACATCAGGCATAGATAAGAACCGCCCTAGCCGGCTGGCCACTTAGGATTGGTAGGGTTCCGCGCGCTCGCCATCTATGCGATTAAAAATCTCCTGGCGCCCGCTCCTAGCGATAGGATTTAGGATTAAGATTTAGCTTTAAGTTAGTTTTAGCATTAGTATTTAAGTGTGTAATAATGTAAGAAATTAATTAGTAACATTTCGTATATTCCGGATTTTCATTTGCGAATCATCACAACCACCCTTAACACACTAATCCTTTGAACTTCCATCACGCTTTCTTTCAAATTACTATCTAGCACTATTCCTACACCATTTCTTTTTCCATCATTTCCACAATAATAAAACTTATATTTATTATTTATTTATTGACACTTCTTGCACAAAAAACTGTACAAAGGCGGACTTAATGCCTTAGGCATTATCTACCAGTCGACCTTAGGGTGGTGCAGAGACATAACATGGTAGGTGCAACTTCAAGGCAAACAAACAAAAGGAAAATTAAAATCAACATAAATACAATAATATATAAATATATACTTATATAAATACATACAAATAAACAAAATTAATATGAGAAATGAATATAACAAATCACTGCTGGGTTGATTCTGCCAACTTCTCGCGAATGTGTTCACGAGCCATTACCTTAAAGGAGAACCGGTTGGATGCCATCCTGATGTTCAACGGGAGCGCATTCGAAAGAAAGATCGCTTGGACAAAGAAAGAGGATCGGATAAACCCAGAGCGGTGTGAGGGACATCGTAGAAGTCGATTATTCGTTGATCGGGGTTTTTTATTATTATATCCCTCACCAATTTCTCTCGCTTTTGTTCCTCTCCATTTGGTCTCTTGCAAACATGCTACATTTATCCATCTTCTTTTCAATACATCCGCTAACTTTCTGGCCCTTCCAGGCATAGTCCCTACATTCCAACTAGCATACCTCAATCTGATTTCCCGCGCTTGCTTCTTACGTTGCACCCGCCCGGGGTGGTGCAACAACCCTGGTCCATTTCCCACAGATGTGGTGCTGCCCCTGCGCGTCGCCTGTGGGGTACGCCCTAATCCTATCGCGCATTCTATTTTTAACAAACATGTTACAAAAAGATTTGGCAACTGTTTTATAGTCGGCCGCCAGCCTGACACCAACCCTCCTTGGGAACGCTATTGTTGGTGGTTAACGCGTCACCATGTGGTGACCTTCAGTGCTTTATATTACGCACGGTCTCAAAATGTCCCTTAGTCGCCTCTTACGACACCCACGGAAGAAATGGGCTAGTGTTATTCTTTACGTCCGGACACCATAAGGAATCCACCAACGGATCACATCATGATATGTCGTGAAATTGACCAGTAGTCTGATTCACGTAATCCAAACCGTAACGATATCGTAGCGATTTAGTCGTTTAGACCATTTCCGTATTCATATCAATGAATCGAGTTTGGACGACACCGATTTTAAAGTCGTTTGAATGAGGAGTCGATTAAAAAAAAAACTGTATTTAATTACAGAGTACAAATTAAGATTTGAGTTGTCGATCTATCCAATTCTGATTAAGGATCACGTAAATACCGGTTTTGGGTAGAACTTCGATCGAACGACTATAAAACTTCAACGATATTTGGCTTGTTTGATTTTACGTGAATCAGGCTACTGCACGTTTTAAACGTTAAAGTTTCATGATATTTCAATTTTCGTTTGACCTACTTTCTTTAGACCTTTTATCATCACAGAAATCAACGGTATGGCCAAACGATGAATAACTTATCATCAAATGTTAACGTTTAAACCAGTTTTAGTTGGCCACACCATGAAGTGATCAATTCCAAGATCTGGCCATGACATATATGTAGATAATATGCAGTTACACGCATTAATCGCTCATAATTTTTACTTCAGACTGTTAGTATACAAAAGTTTAGCAAGGATTTCCAAGAACTGTAATTCTCTGAAGATTCAAAGTTTGTCGAACGCTAACCAATCAATCATAAACGTTGTTCCATACAATTACAGATATAATACAGAATATAATACTGTCATTAAATAATTTAGGTAGTCTGTCTAAAAAGTCGAACGACTTGTGTAATTATTAGGATAAAATAAAATCTGATGTAATCAACAGTAGTTCAATAATCAAGGTTGATTAAGAGATCATCTGCATCTCTTACTTTTTACTGTGTACTAATAGAAAAACCTTGAAAAAAGTATCGAATATAAATATTTTTTCCCATTTTGTCTATTTATCTTAACTCATTTTACGGACTGCAATAAATCGTCATAACACCGCCGTTTTGTATAGCACACCGTATTAAAAATTGGCGCGCCAGATTGAAAAACGTCGCTATAATGTAATGGCCTACTTCACGGTCAAGCAGATTTCAATTCATTACTTACATCAATACGATACGGCTGCGAGTCCGCGACATA